>JAZKJV010002969.1:0-1236388 GCA_037367405.1 Ottelia alismoides
TAGAGCTGAAGCCGCTCCCCTACTTCGCTGAAGTATCGATTCCTTGCGGGCGAGCCATGAGATGTACCCAGTCATCATCTCCGTCGATCTGACTGGAGAGCAAGAATCTCGTTTGATGGGGGTTCTTGAAAAGAATCGCAAGGCAATCGGATGGAGCGTAGCAGATCTCCATGGGATTAGTCCATCACGTTGATCCCACCATATCTATCTCGAGGATGGGGCGAAGCCGTCGCGTGAGTTCCAGCGGCGGCTGAACCCCAATTTGAGAGAGGTCGTCATGAAGGAAATCTCAAAATGGTGGAGCGCAGATTTTATTTATCCATTTCCGACTCCAAGTGGGTCAGCCCCTTGCATGTGGTGCCCAAGAAGACGGGCATCACGACTGTGATCATGTGAGTCGGGAGAGGAGATTGCTACACGAGTACCCACCTCTTGGCGGGTCTGTGTTGACTACAGGAGACTCAACCAGGCCACCAAGAAGGACTATTTCCCCCTGCCTTTTATTGACCAGATCATTGAGAGACTGGCAGGGAAGAGACATTATTGTTTCCCGGATGGGTAGTCGGGCTACAACCAGGTGGCCATCGCTCCCGAGGATCAAGAGAAGACCACCTTTACCTGTCCCTTCGACACATACGCCTTCCGACGCATGCCATTTGGGCTATGCAATGCCCCTGCGACATTTCAGAGATGCATGCTGTCGATCTTTTCGGACATGGTAGGGGAGTGTTTGGAGGTCTTCATGGACGATTTCTCGGTTTACGGCGACAAATTCGACTCCTGTCTTGACTGCCTAGACCGAGTACTCCAGCGATGTATAGAGGTCCATTTGGTGCTATCTTGGGAGAAGAGTCACTTCATGGTGACTCAAGGACGGTGCTTGGCCACATCATCTCCAACAGGGGCATGGAGGTTGATCCGGCCAAGGTTGATGTCATTAGAAAACTCGCACCACCGTCCAATTTGAGGCAGTTACGGTCATTCCTGGGGCACGTTGGTTTCTACCGACGATTTATTCATGATTTCAGCAGGATTGCCCGGCCGTTGACTGACCTCTAGACGAAAGACACCGAGTTCCTTGTCGATGACAAGTGTCTTTTGTCCTTTGAGACTCTCAAGAAGTGTGTCATAGAGGCTCCTGTTCTTCAGCCGCCTGATTGGTCTCTCCCATTCGAGATCATGACGGATGCCTCCGATTTTGCCGTGGGGGTTGTGCTGGGACAGAGGAGGGATGGAGTCCCCTTTGCTATCCACTACGTTAGCCGCACATTGGATTCCGCCCAGCAGAATTATACGGTCACAGAGAAGGAGATGCTAGCCGTAGTGTTCGCCCTAGATAAGTTTCGATCTTATATCATTGGATCTAGAGTGACCCTGTACACTGATCACCGCCATCCGATACCTCATGGCAAAGAAGGATGCCATGTCCAGATTGACTAGATGGATCCTTCTACTCCAGGAGTTTGACATTGAGATCAAGGATAAACCTGGAGTCAAGAATGTGGTGGCGGATCATCTCTCCCGTTTAGAGCAGCCTGAGGAGTCCGAGCATATTGATCCCATTTGTGAGACCTTCCCAGATGAGGCGATCCTTGCTATCGCCTCACTCCCGTGGTATGCAGATATTGTGAACTTTCTCGTTGCTGGGAAAGCCCCACAAGATTGGCCCAGGCAGAGGCTTGAGACCTTCCTCGCGAAGGCCAAGTCCTACCACTGGGAGGATCCCATCCTTTACCACGAAGGAGGGGATAGCATCTGGCGTCAGTGCATTCCTCAGGAGGAGCACCATAGCGTCCTCACTTACTGCCACAAGCTTGAGGCAGGAGGGCATCATTCTGGGAGGAGAACGGCACAGAAAGTGCTCCAATCCGGCTTGTGGTGGCCTACCCTCTTCAAGGACTCTGATGAGTTCGTGAAGAGGTGTACTGACTGTCAGAGGATGGGCACTTGTGGACAGCGTGATATGATGCCGATGCAGCCCATTCACTTCTGTGAGGTTTTTGACGCATGGGGAATCGATTTCATGGGTCCATTCCCTAAGATCCAGGGATTTGAGTACATTCTGTTGGCCGTTGACTATGTTAGTCGTTGGGTTGAGGCTATCCCCGCCTGAGCCGCTGATGCGAGGACAGTTTGCAGATTTTTGAGGAAGCACATCATCACGCGGTTCGGGGTCCTCGAGTTTGATTTCAGATGGGGGGTCTCATTTCATCAACCACCAGGTGAAGGCCCTTGCTAGCGAGTTCGGTATAGACCATCGTGTTGCTACACCTTACCATCCACAGACGAATGGTCTAGCCGAGGTGTCGAACAGGGAGATCAAGACTATATTGCAGAAAGTCGTCCGCCCTGACCGAAAGGATTGGTCACAGCTTTTGGACTCGGTCTTGTGGGGATATAGGACGTCTTTCAAGACACCATTGGGCACATCTCCCTTTCGCCTCGTGTATGGCAAGCCGTGCCATTTACCTGTTGAGTTGAGGCACAGGTCACTTTGGGCAGTCACTGAGATACTTATGGATCCAGATGGTGTAGGAGACCAGAGGAGGGCAGAGTTAGCAACCCTGGAGGAGTTGAGAGATACCGCCTTCTCAAACAGCCTACATTATAAGGAGAGAGTGAAGGAGTGGCATGATTTTCATATCAGCCACAAGCATTTTGAGCCTGGACAGAGAGTATGGCTGTTTGACGCGAGGCTTCGTTTATTCCAGGGAAGCTACACAGCAAGTTGAAGGGACCTTACTTGGTGAGAAAGGTACACGACAATGGTAGCATTGATATATCCGAGTTGTCTTCTGAGAGTACCTTTCGTGTGAACGTCCAGCGGCTCAAGCCATTTCTAGATCATGAGCCGCGGGTCGTGGATGTTTCCCCGATTCATTTTGCGTGAGATGTGGTCTTTTGACTCACATCTATTGCATCTCATGCCTGATTCTCACTGATCTTCCGACTTGTATAGATCCAGATGTCCATATCATCACATTCTTTAGTCCCACATCCCTTTATTCATCCTTTGATTATGCTATACTTAGGGTGCACTTTACCCTAAGTATAGGGGGGTGTAGGACCTTTGAGTTTCCTTTTGTTTCTGTCAACCCCTATTTTGTTGCCTATACTTAGGGGTATTTTACCCTAAGTATAGGGGGGTAGACCCTGTACATTCTCCACTCGGTTTTTCCTTAGTATACAGCCTGCTATACTTAGGATTACTTGATCCTAAGTATAGGGGGAAAAACCGAGAGTCTTTTGACCTTCTATTCATTCATTCGTCTTTGTATATAGCCTTCCTTTTCACTTCCCTATACCTGGCACGAGTTATGTCTTCTTCATCGCTCTTGACTCTGAGGACATCGTTCGAGCTAAGTATAGGGGGGTGTGTATATATTGCATATATACTTTAGCCATAACTCGTACTTTATGTGAGTGTGTTAATAAATAAAATGGCTAAAAACCCTAAAAATCACAAAAATTAAAAATTTTCATGTTCATAAACCTTCTTTTATTTGCACATAAATAGCTAGTGTACAAATTATTTTTGTAAAAATAATTTCAAAAATCTTTTTGTGTAAAGCTTGTGTAAATATTTTTGTATCAAAATTATGTATATAGTACAAAACTTTTCCAAAATGTTTTGAAAATCAAAAGTTTGCAAAAATCTGGTGTAAATGTGTGTAAATACCTTTTGCAAAACTTGCACTTCATGCATCATCCATTCATGATTTCAAAACATTTTTCAAAAATTTTGCATGTTTGTAAATTTGTGTAAATAGCATCTTTTGCACATATGTATATAGTTTTTCTGGATGATGGTTGACATTTAAACTAGCCTGGAATCAAATTGAGAAATGGAGCTGGATTAAGATCTTAATCCACCTAATTTATAAGAGGAACCTTATAGGGCTTAGGCTTAAGGCTTTTCAGGTCCATGGTGACTTAATTCTTTGAGTCCACTAGGCTATGATCACATGTCATCTCAATGAGCCTAAGTAGAGCACTTAACAACAACACATGACTCATATAGACAATGGCTTTACTTGGACACCAGCACTTTGCACCGAGCTCTCTACGGATGAGGTGGTGAGGAGGCGGTCTTCCTTGACTTGGGGTAGCATATGAGGGTAGTACTTATAGGCAAAACCTCTCTTCTTCTTTTAGTGAAGGAAGTGCGTCTCAACTTGGTCTGGTTGCCATGAGGTCTAACGACGGGAGTTGTGGGTTGCAATAAAGCTTCAAAAGAGGGATAGTCTACGGGCTCAAGAGGAAAAACTCCTTGTATATATGCTGCACATGTACATGTTGTATAGATGCACTTGAAAAAAATGCAAAAAGAAAATAACTCCAAAAAAAAAGTGGTGGGTCTGAGAGAAAATGATAATCCCACCGGAGTATGTATATAGAGTGCAATAAGCAAAGCTTGAAATTCATGTCCACCTTATGTAGCTTGCAGCAGGGAGACTTGGCTACACTGGTCAAGCTCCCAAGGATACATGGCTACACTGGCCATGGTCCATTCTCTTCTTCCTCGTCTTCTTGAGCCGGTTGAACTTGAACTTAGAAGGGAATACCCTGCTCTCGAGGAAAGAGTGGCTAGATTGAGGTCATAGAGTTACCTTGTTGGGGAGGGTTGTCAAGTTGCCATTTCTGAGGTGAGAGCTTATACCCCACATTCACAGGACAAGAAAAGATCCATGGTCTTCAGGGTTTGTGATTGGTGACTTGTTCTGATCTGGAGCATTGAGGAGTCTTGGTTATAGATTAGTGGAACTTAGAGGCTGTTGAGTTTTAGGCTTAAGTCCAAATAAGGTTCCGACACATTAATAATCCAAAGATCTGATCGAGCTCCATACCTTAATTTAATGAAGGCAAGTTTAATAATCAACCTTGATCCATGTACATTCTCTTTTTCTTTATTTCTTTTTCACTTCTTTTTCAAATAAGTGTTTGCTAAGGGACTAGCAAAGTTAAGTATAGGGGGTGATGAATACTCATTCATCACTCTTTATTCTTATATTTTAGCTACAAAAACCTTTGCAAATGCATGTATATATTTGTAAATATAAATAATTACCAAAAGCATGCATGGTGTAAATAGTAATAATTAGCATGTTTTTGTGCAAAAATAAAAGAATAAAGATCAAAAAGAAAAAGAGGGAAATATTTAGAATAAATATTGAGCAACCTAACCCAAGGGAAGGCTCAGCATGGGCCTGACCGCATAAAAGCCAAAGTAGAGGGAGATAGGGGCTCATGTGTGTAAATATATATGTAAATAAAATAAAAATATTTTCCTCCCAAAAATAGACTAAAAGGGGGGCTTGTAAATATTTGTATATATTTTATAAATATAAAATCAAGATAAAAATAGAAAAAAAATTAAAAAGAAAACAAAAATAGATCATTTGTGCATAACACCATGTACATAGCTCCTTCATCTTTATTTATTTCACTTTGTAAATAAATAAAATTAATCTCCAAAAATCTTGTAAATATTCTACTTTTTATGTTATAAATAAATAAAATGAAAACAATTAAAACAAAAACAAAATAAAAAGAACAAAATTAAAAACCCAAAAATACATTGTAAATATACCATGTATATACATGTACATATGTATTTATTTCACTACTGTATATAAATAATAAAAATAAAATAAAAATATCTTTTTATTCCTTATTTTATGATATAAATAAATAAAATATAAAATGGGGCTAAAAATGTATTAAAATAACAAATTAAAAATCAAAAATCAAAACCATATATATTGTATATATACCTATATATAGCCCTACTTTGTAAATACACTTTTTTTTATTTTGAAAAATTAATTAAAAATCACTAAAAAATAGAAAAAATTAAAATAAAAATATTTCTTGTTTTGACTTTTTAATAATTCCGGCCATTTTCTATATTTAATTTAATTCCTAAATATTTGCCACGCGGCCGCTTCCCATTGGTCCAGGGGGGTTGTTGACCGCCTGGTCAACTCCCCCCCAGGACCACCTCCCACGTGTGACGGGTGCCCGACCCGATTTCTCTTAATTTCCGCACCTAAACCCGATCACTCCTCGCCTAAACCCCGGGTCCGATTCGTCCCTGCCACATCCGACACCCTCGCCGGGGTATCCGCCTCGAGATCCGCGCTCCACATTGCCCTACCCGACCTCTTCTAGCCGGACCTGCACCCATACTTAAGCCAAGCTCCGCCGCCCTAATTCACGATCTTTGGCTCATTTGCTTCACCACCAGTGACCTCCACCGTGTTGGCGAGAGTGACAGCTTGCTCCAGCAGGTGTCGCAGCGAGGAGGGAGCAAGCGGCCACTGATCTGGCGAGCCACCACCGTCGTGCTCTGCCCAGAGCCGGAGCCAGAGCCTCGGACGTCGACGCTCCCCGAGGCGAGGACCCAGAGCATCCCTGCTCGCCCACAGTCGAACCATCCACCTAGGTAACATAGATCTTTCCTCCTTGCCTTTAATTTCCGATTACCCCCAATTCGCCCCGTCGCCGACCACCGTCGATTCCGGTCACGACCGCCTCCTATTCGATCATCGGGCTGCATCATAGCGGCCGCCTTCCTCCCGCGCACGTTCTCCGCATCTCCATTCCACCCAGCTCGCACAGGAGCTGGGGTTCGAGCTCCTCCGTCCACCCCCTCGCCGGAGCTCGCTCGCACCGACTCCCCGACCAATTTCACCACGCCTAACGGAGTCGAGGCACTTTGCCCTCGACCCGCGAGTCTTCTGGACCCCTTTTGCAGGTACAACGAGGGCCATCTGAGGTCCTCCTAACTCAAGCCAGGAGCGCTTCTCCGCCGGAGCTGACCGGGCTCCTTAGAGCTCCGTTGCTCCATCGGAGAATCCCATCTAACGCGGAGGCCCACGACGACTCTTCTCCGATTATCAGAGCCCCGCGAGGAGGCCAGGAGCGCGCGCATTGGGCCGGAGAAGTTCGCCGGCCGACAGTTCTTCCAGGACCTTCAGCAGCCGTTGGATCCCCTTTGACCTCCAGTCCGCATCTCAGCCGTCTATCTGAGGAGGTTCCGTCACCATCCGATCCTTGGAGAGGCGATCCACACCGTCCGATTAGAGGCGCTTCCCCACGCTGCTTCAGAGCCACTCGATCTTCCACGTGGCTGCACCTGGACCGCTCGATCAGGACGAGGGCTTCCTTCGCTGGGCGCCACCCACATCTCAGCCGTCCATCTTCCCACATGGCGCCCATCCAGCCGTCTTCATTAATAAAGGGTAATTTGCCCTTAGGCCCTTCCCTTTACTTTATTTTGTGTTTAGTCCTGTAAATATACAGTTTAGTTGTTTAGTTTCTGGGTTATTTGCATTTTGGACCTGAGCTTTATTTTATTTGCACTTATACTCCCGCCTGTAGTGTATCACGTGCTTCGACACGTGTTTGTTGGGATATTTGCAGATTTAGCCTTGTAGTTATGGGATGTTTTGAAATGAATGAATAGTTTTATATAATGCATTTATACCCCTGTGCGTGAATTAATTGTGCATGTGCGTTATTCTGTTGGGTATTTTGCAACAAGCCCCTGGACTTTTAATACATGTTATTATTTAGTCCAGGGAACTTGTTTTTATTACATTTAGGTCCCTGAGTGCCTTAGGCACGCGCTATGCGCATGTTTTCCTGGGTATTTTGCACCAGACCCCCAGAGCTTTGGGTATTTGCACTCAGGTCCCTGTGCACAGTACCTAAGTTTCATTTTGAATAAAATAGTAAATCAACTCCGAATCCAATGAAAATTGGACACATGGATCCTGCCATAGTGTAAAATTTTCTGGTATTTTTGGAGACATTTTTGTTTTGTTTTGATATTTTTAAAAAATAAAAACATCCACTTTCGTTACTGTCTAAATGGAAAATTCACAAAAAAATATTAAAACCTATCTAAAAATTACAAAAAAATTAGCTACTGTTTTTTTTGTGATGTTTGATTTTCTGGCCAATTTTGGCCATTTTTTATTATATAAAACTCATAAAAAATACAAAACACTAAAAATCTCATAAAATTTCTAATAAATAATTTAAAAATCAAAAAATAATAAATCTAGTTCCCAAATTTTCCTTAAACTTTCTAGTTTATAGGAAAAATACCTCAGGAGCTAAATAGGCCTTTTTGCATTTTAAATTGGTCTTTTTTTCCTGACTGGACAGTGTCTTCTATTTCTTACCTTGTTTGATTTTTAGAAAATTAAATAAAAATCAGAAAAATCCCAAAAATTCAATAAAAACAGTAAAAATTATAAAACACATAAAAACATTTTTATTTGAATTTTTGCTTGGTTTTTGATGCATTAAATAAATTGTGAAATTGCCTTGTCTCCTTGCTTTCCTTATTTTCTTAATTAACTCAAAATCCAAAAAAATTATAAAAAGACTAAAATCCACCAAAAATACCCTTTTCTTTCCTTTTATTTTCTTTTTGACTACTTCGTAGGCCGCGAGGCCATCACGTGCTCCTTGTGTTCGACCCTGGTCGTTATACCAGGTTAAAATAATATCAAGACCGCTATTGGATTTTCGATTGATTTTTGTCTTATTTGGTGGTCTCTTTTTCTTGATTGGCACACCCGAGCGATTGAGGTCGCAACGACCACTTGAGACATACCTGATTACCTCGCTTGCTCGATTTCCGTGCCATCAGTAGTCGATGCATAATCTCATCGATCCATACTTCTTCCTGACAAATAGAACTGGAGCACCTCAAGGTGAAGTGCTTGATCTCATGAATCCCAAGTCAAGTAACTCCTATAAACTGCTCCTTCAGCTCTCTCAACAGCTGGTGTCATGCGATAGGGAGCCCATCAAGATTGGTTGTGTGTCTGGTAATAATGTGATCTCAAACTTGATTTCTCTCTCGGGAGGTAATACTTGTAGCTCATCAGGAAAAACATCTGGGTAGTCCGATACTACTCTGATGTCCTGTGCCATCAGCTCATGATTGTATATCTGTGAGAAATGCTAGATCTGAATAACAATTCCTGATCAACAAGTACCTAAGCTCGCAAAACTGAAGTGTACTCCATTGTGGAGTCATGTAGTGTACCCTCAAAAGTGAACTCAGGCAAATCTGGAATCCTAAAGACAACCGTCTTTCTAAAGCAATCAAGAAGACAATGATGAGCTAATAACCAATCCATGCCTAGATACAAGTCAAACTCATCAAGTTGTAGTAGCAAACTATCTGTGATCATCTCGTGACCACCAATCAGTACCGACAAGTGCTTGACTATCAGTGAAATGACGAATAATTGGCCACCTGGCCCATGGATGTGGTAAGGAGGATATAGAGCCTCTGGAATTCTACCTAATGAAACTAGCAATATTGATGCAAGGAAAGGAGTGTGTCGCTCCAGAATTAAAAAAAACATGGAAAGGTCAGCCCAAGATTGAGACCATACTTGTCATCGCAGTAGCTTCTGAATGGCCCTGCTCCTCGGTCATTGCATGTAGCTGACCCTACCTAGCTGGTGTGGTACTATAACCTGTCATACTATGTGTCTGTCACTACAGTCTCCTGAAGTTCAAGTTCCTGCTACAGAAACTCCCTGTACGTTGTACGTGTGGCTGTGCTTTGTAGGCTGCTGCTATGGTCGAGGCTCTCTAGAGCCTGTGGGAATGAGCTCGGTAATGTCCCCATTAATGGCACAAGTACATCAAACTGACAGGGTAGGTGGAGTGGTCGTGTCTATGCTCCGAGTCGGTCCTGCTAGGAGTCTATCTGCTCGTTGTGACCCAGATGGTCGAGCTGAATTTGTGCCATGTCTAGCAAGTGCTCTTCATAGAATAGTCGTCGGAGATGAGTAGACCTGGCCAAAGTGTGGGCCGGGCCGGACGGGCTGGGGTTCTAAAACCCCTGTCCAAGGCCCGGCCTGGCTCGATCTACGAGCTATACTTCAATGCCCAAGCCCAGCCCAGGTCTGGGCCAGGCCGGGCCGGACCAGCCCATGGGTCGAATGTAAAGCACTTTATATTAATTTTTAATCAAATACATGGAGATAATTAAGTTTTTAAGCATCATCTAATCTTTCTAAGTCTAAGTAACCATAATATTTGTTACTTTGCATGTAAACTATAAAATAAGATGTAATATTGATAATGTAAAACAAAAACTTGAAGTATTTTATATTAAATGTATGTAAAATATAATTTTTAAACTTATATTTTTATATATGCCGGGACGGGCCGGGTTTTATGACACATGCCCATGATCCGCCCAATTGACGGGCGGGCCAAAGAGTGGGCCGGGCCTGGCCGGCCCATTCCCGAAATCTCTTGGCCCAAGATTGGCCAATGAGCGGGCTGGACAGGCGAGCCCCCGACCCATTGTTTAGGTCTAGAGATGAGCGAGAAACTGCCATAAATGTCGAAACATATAGGTTGAAACCATCTGGCTGACCTCTATTATTGGAAAGGTCGACGTATTGGCCCAAATGATCGTTGTGGTCTAGGTGCCGCTCCTGACGAACTCCTAAAGCGTCTCTCATGGATATCCTAAAACTTCCCTGCGGCATCAGTGGCCTCGAAGATAGACGTGATGCTTAATCATGCCATCTTCTCATGCACCTCCTCTCGCATACCTCTGATGAACTTTTCCAGATTCTCATCTGGAAATGTGGCGGCTGCTGGAGTGTGTCGAGACAGCTTGGTGTATCATACAAAGTACTCCATGGCTGTCATCCATCCCTGATGAAGCTCTACAAAAAGTCGGTGTTGGGACTCCTTCCACTTTATAGAAAAGAAGTGGGACTTGAACCTCGTCTCAAAGTCATCCCATGTAGGCTCGCGATCTAGCTGAGGAACTACTGCCTTGATGAATCCACGATTCATCATCTCAATATCTTAATCTTAGCAAAATTCCCAAGTATAATCCCAAATAAATATTTATAAAATCAATAAATTCACAAAATGACTCTTGTAAATAAAACACATTAATTATTGTATATTTAGATTGTACAATATAAATTAACAATAAAAAGCCGCAAAATTAAAGGAGTTTTTCACTTGTAAATAGCCCAAAATTTCATGTATTTTTAATAATTTTATTTCAACTCCTTTTGGCTAATTCTTTCTCTAACTTGTTTATAAAAATGTATATAAAAATACAAAAACACAAAACAAATTTTACCTCAAATAAATGCTCCTAGATCCCAAAGATAAAAAAACCGTAAAGTCCAACTTCCAGGCCAAATTCCCGCTCCGTATGAACTCCAAATTCACCAAACAAGTTAGAAAATTATCTATCCAATGGAAGTGGTTTCATTAAAATCGAAGCTCGTTTGGAAAAGTTGAGTTTTGGGACCTAGTTGTACATTGTATATTTTTGTACATATTCATTCTTTCTCATTTTTTATTTTATCTTTCTCAATTATTAAAAATAAAAAAATCATTGTTGTGTTGTATTTTAATTATATTATTTTATAGTATTTTTCTGTTGTAAATATCTCTTATTAAAAAGACAAAAAAATACAAATTAGAAAAGTAAACAAAAAATGTACATGGTGTGTTGTCTTCTTTTGTAAATTCTCCACTATTTCTCTTCTCTTTTTATTTTATTGTATTTAAAGTAGCATACTTTATTTATTTATTTATTTATTTATAATTTAATTTCCATTGTCTACAATAAACCACCAATTCAACTCCATTATTCCACCATTTTTTCCAACTTCCCATTCAACTCCATTAATAATACAACCTCCCATTCAACTCCACCACCTTAATAACTTCTCATTCTTTCCTCTTTATATACATCTCATTCTCCTCATTTTTGCCTTTGATCCATCTTTATGTGAGGAGAGCCTAGTTCCCAGAGTTGAATCGGTGATAGCGACGTAACCACGGTCGAGTGACGACAACCCTCTCTCCGGTGAGATCCGTTGGCTTTTTGGCTAACATCGCACCCGCACCCGCGCGCTGCTCGAGCACATCGCTCGTCGGTGATTCGAGCAAAGATCGTGCTCTCGTGAGCACATCATAGGCGACCGTCTCCATCATAGGCAATTTTATTTTCATCTTGTCATTTTTCTTCTTTGCATTTTCTTTATCACATCACCATCACACCACCACCCAAATCCTTCATTTGTTTATATATTTATCACATCACCCGCCATCTTCACACCCTCATTTTCCCCCTTCTTTGTCTACATATTATTTCATAGTTTAAAAAAATTAAAAATTAAAAAAAATTAAAAAAACTTCTCATTACATAATTAAAAAAATAAAAAAATATTAAAAAAAGGTAACGCAGCAGCTGTGGGGGGAAGTTCCCACCGCCGCCTGCCACAATCCCCATCGCCGCGCTGGTCGCTGGTGGCGCCGCCGTCGCGCCCTTCCACAGCCGCCTGCCGTTCTCGCCCAGCGGCGCTGCCGTGCCGCGGCCCACCTCCAGGCCACGCAGCCGCGCGGGAGACCCGTGCCGCCCCCAGCTCCGCAGCGTGCGACCGCGCCCCCCCTGTCCTCTCCGCCAAGCACTCCGACCCTCACGCCGTCGTGTGCTGCCGGGCACGGCTCCGCCGCCTCGCCTTCAGCCACACATCGCGCCGCCAGAGCGCGCCCCCTTTTTCCTTCGGCCGCCTTCATCTCTTCCGCCGCTCCCAACTCCAAGTGGCACCGCCGCTGCCAACGTCTCCTTCCAACCGACAGCGGCGCCGCGCAGCAGCGCTTGGCCCGCCGTCGCTCCTCCCCTCTGCCCTCCTTGCCGTCCTCGCGGCCGCGCGGGGCCGCCGCCGCCTCCCCCGTTGGGTTCCTCCTCCTGCGCCCAACGAAGAAGATGAAGGTCTACTGTTCTTTCTAATTTTTTAATGTAAAAATTGTATTGTGTATATTTCATGTTTCTGTTATTGCAAACAGGTCCCTGTACATAGTTGTTTGTAAGTTTTCAATTTTTGAAATTGCATGCATAAACTTGTGTTCATCTTTTAATTTGGACTTGATTAAGCATCTTTCTATTTAATGAAAAATAATATGATGTTGAGCAACTAATTATCTACATTCTGAATATTTTTTTGTATTTTTGTGAATTGTAGGTAATTAATTAAAATTATTTAACTGAAATTCTGCATATTTTACCCATTCTGTGCTATTAAATTCAAATCTGACACACAGTTGCTATAAAAATTCCACAAAAATTTGAAATGATGCCTTGAAATACATTTGAAATACTATCCAAATTTCATACCAAGTGGAGTTGTCTTGTGCTTGAAATAAATTGTAGAGTCATTGTAGTATTTGATTTTTAATTAAATCCACATAGATCCTTTTCACAAAATTTCAAGTCTCATGGATTCCATATGAAAATACCTATTTGGAATAATTCGCTCTCTGGCTAATTTGATATTGTGGATTAGGAATTAATTAATCACTGTCACTCTATTTTCACTAAAAAATACATAAAAATTCATAATTTGTCAAAAAAATCCAAAAATATTAGTGTAGCTTCCTTGCATGATGTTTATATTCCAGTAAAGTTTTCATAATTTTTGCTTATTGGTAGTGTGAGAATTTACGAAAAAATCCATAAAAAGTGTGCTTTTTTATTTGTTGCTTTTTAAATCATAAAATTCAAAAAAAGTGTCTTGCATTCATCACTGGATTAGGATTCTAGAAAAAATATAACTTGGCTAAATTGGACTTATTTTCTATAAAAATTAATTTGGCCTTATTGTGTGTTTCTTATTGTCTTAATTCAGCTGCACATCGCATTTTGCATTTGTTTTTGCATTATTTTTTTTAAAAAACCCGCACTGGAAATCTACATCTAAAGTTTCAAATTAACCCGAAGTTGTTCCTTTACCTCCCTGTGTTCGACCCCAGAATTGCCCGGGACATAAATTAAGCTGAGACACTCTTCACGGAGATCTTCTCTCGGTTCTGACTGAATCGCTAAGTACACGTACTATAACGTGCCCAAATTATTTATTGTATTTAGCGACTCGTCAGATGGCGCCGTTGTCGGGGAGGCAAACGGCTTAGGGATTAATTTAAAAATTTGGATTTAGATTTTCTCTACTCGGATAGTCTGACCCCCGAGCCACTTGTATTTATTCCATTTTTTGCAATTATTTCTCTTCATATTTTTGTATATATTTTGTTTTTATCTCTCTAACATAAATTTTATTTTTCCTTGCGAGGGTCCAGTGGACTTGGAGTGCATCGGAGGTCGACGAACGTGACGCGCGCCGACTGTTGAAGAGCGAGGAGAATCTATTTATTTCGAGAGAATTTTTGTAAAGATTTTAGTAATTATTTAAGTAGCTTGCTCATTTACAACTGCTCTTATTTGAGAGCTCATGTTTGTAAAAAAGACTTGGACATTATTTGTGGTATGTCGAGACCCGTTTCACTCTCCGGTGAGGGTGGGGCTCAACTTGAGTGGCGAATTAAGGATTAGGCACACTGTAGTTTAGATTTAAATTTGTTTGTTCCCATCGTAGTTTAGATTCAAATTTGTTTGTTCCCATCGTAATTTAGGCCACACATATCTTAGAAGATTCACTTATCTTATAAGATTCATAATGAGACGCACATAGACACGTACTACTTAGCTCAAATTCAATTAATTCTTCCCCGCTAATAGTATACTGTTTAGGTGTGGTTTTCTCGATCTGCATGCATTTAGTGTTAAATTTACAAATTCTGTTCTGCATAACACATGAAGAGTGCTGGGATTCACTGTAAGTATACCTTCTTCTGAGCATGCATCATAGTTTCTTGTTTGCATACTGATTTCCGATTCCCCTCTTGTTTTACAACTTAAGGTCAAAAAGAAATTGGGACTGAACGGTAGACGTGTTCGTATGTTCATATAAATTTCAAGTGATAACCTAACTCTAAAATTGGGACTGAATTGAGCAGGTCGATTAAATAATTGGAATAAAAAGAACCCATGTTCTTGGGTGCATAAAGCCCTCGTTGTTTGTTATACTTGCAAGTGAGAGAGAGACGGCCCTAGGATAGAGCCAAGTCTGGATTTCTTACTTACTACTGGTTCTTTATTTTTAGGCGATTAGCTACTTTTCAGTGAGGAATACGGTAGCCGGTAAACGGTCTGGACTTCCTTAGCAGAGTGGGAGGTTTAGAGGGTGTCTTAGTCCTCAAGGAATGGGTAGCAGTATTTATACTGTCCGTACTTACTCCTATACTGGCTGAAAGTAGGTCAAACTAGTCGTAAGAACTGGGCCAGTCTGTAGGAAAATACGGGCACCTAACAGCTCGTTAATCTTTCCAAGATTGTATTCTCACCAACTAAAATTGACCAGATAATTCGGCCGAATGCTTACGGCCATCACATGTTGAGTTGGTGAAATTGAGGGTTTGAATTGTGTTTGTATTGTGTGAGTTTACTCCGCACATTTACGTACACCGTAGAACTAGCGCCTCATTGAATATCGTGTTCTTATCGGTTCTTTTGACATTGAAGATGACTGATTGGGGGGATATTTATTCGGACTTTGCGAATCTCTCGTTGAACCCTTCAAGAAGTATGTCTTCACAGGTCCATGCGCAACTTGGACCAACCTGGACTCATGACCCTCTTCAGCCCAGGATCACCCACTCTCGGGATGGTTACTCTCAAATCATTCCATTTCTCTCTTCCTACCTCACCGAGGAAGACCTTTGCCTCGGTGAGAATATCTTGATTCTTAAATCCTCTTCTAATTAAGAACACCTTGCTGATTCAGGCCATAAAGATGATAGTAGAAAAATACCTCCAAAGAAGAAAGAAGAGGAAGAAGAGAACCATGAAGACCCAATGAGAATGATACTAGCCAGATTAGCTGCATCTGAGCAGCAACACACACTTCTCAGAGCTCAGTTAGGACAGCTCAATGTTGGGGTCGAACCACCAATGGATGTGGCATACAACCCCAGACTATATCAAATTCGGAACTACTTGAGTCCGGCAGAACCCACGGTTAATTTTGAGTTGAAGCCGCATTTTCTGAACCTGCTGCCACACTTTGATGGGAATGCTTCTGAGGAGCCATATGCATTCCTAAGGGACTTTGAGCTCATCTGTGCTAACCTCAAACATCATAATGTTAGCCAGGATTATATTAGGCTCAAAGCCCTTCCATTTGCCTTGGGTGGAAAAGCCGATTACTGGGTAAAGAACTTGGGAGTTACAGTCACTACTTATGCCCAGTTCAAGGACCTATTTCTGAAGAAGTTCTACTCATTGAGTAGAATTAACATGATGAGGATGCGAATTACGAGTTTTTCCCAATTACCCCATGAAGCCTTTTATGATGCTTGGGAAAGATTCAAGGACATCCTACAGAAGTGTCCCTGTCATGGACTAGATGACAATATCTTGGTCCAGTCGTTCTTTACTGGTCTCAACCCTAAGATGCAGGGTTTAGTGAGCGCTGCCTGTGGAGGCAGCTATACATCACGAGGAGCGGATACCGTCTGGAAGGTATTCGAGCAGATGGTTGAAACTAGCCGCTCACAGATGGCCAGCAGGGCCTATACACCATCCCCCAGTTCACTCTCATCTGGAGGGGGAAAATCGGCTGTAGTCGATCTCTCTCAAGACGTGATCCCTAGCATGGGACTCCTTGCTAACAAGCTTACTATAGTCGAGAGTATTGACAGGAGAATTGATGAATTGGACCGGAGCGCCTCCAAGATTCCAAAACAAATGGAGGAGTTGACAGATAGGGTATCTAAGATAAAGATACCTGCCGTGACTGCACCCTCTGCTCCCGTATACCGAGTTCACCATGTTCAGGAGCAGTTGGTGTCAGGGCAACCCCAGCCGTGGGAGCAGGACCAATCCTACACCCACTCTTTCCAGCAGCCACCTCCATTAGCAGAGATAGTCCAGGAGGAGCCTCCACCAGTTTGGAAGGTGAATGGGATATGGTGTACTCAGGACCTTGCCAGGCAGGGAAGTACGGGAGACTGACAGACTTATCATCGTCCTCCGACCTTTCACAACACCGCATTCACCTCCGCACCACCTCCTTCACAGCAGAGCCCTGGATTCCAGCCACCCCAGCAACAGAGGCATCAGTACCAGCAGTATGGCTGACAGGGCCATTACAAGACGGGCCAGCAGGGCTTGCAACCCCAGCAGCAGCAGAGACAGTACCATGGCCAGCAGGGCCAGTCTTCCCGTTCTTCTTCCCAGTCTTATCCACTTCCTTCATCATCTGGACCCGTGGACATACAGCGGCAGATACTCGACGAGCTCCGTTCCTATAGGAACGAAATTCATGACTTACGGGTGGATGTCAACCGCCTGTCTAGATGGCAAGACGAGCAAACTGCACCCTCTACCTCTATCCCAGCCCAAGTTCAGGCTAACCCCAATAGCCTGAACAGATCTAGTTCTCAGTAGCACTTTGGTCAGGTATACTATTCAGCATCTCCTAGATCTGAACATGAGATTCTTTCGTGTGACAAGGCTAACCACATGTCACTCAGGAGCGGAAGGACCGTGACCGTACCTGACCGGGCAAGGGACACGAGGAGGGGCATCTCTGGAGCTCTACCTGAGGAGTCTTCAGAGGACGAGGAGGAGAGGCAGCATATTCCGGAGCTCCATCAGCACCATTATCGGATTTCTACTCAGGGAGCCGAGAGGAGAAGGAGAGCACGTGTGCAGCATCGACAACATGTATACACTTCTGATTCTACGGAGGACTTTGCATCTCCGATTGTGGCGGATACCACTCCAGCTTCTATTCCACAACCTGTAGTAGATAGTTTTGATTTCAATCCCATGTTGCATCATAAAGATTCATATATGAAGAACTCTGTTTTCGTTAATACCAAGAATGATCTTTCAGTTCATGATTCAGATTCTTCATCCTCTATTTCCCTAGCTTCAATCCCTTTCCCCAGTGCTCTTACGGCAGGAAAGCACATAAAAAAGATTCAGAAATATGACACCGGTATGGCACGGTTTTGTAAAGAAAATATCACTGAAGGTGCCATTTGATGAATATGTGGCTAACCATCCTGCATTCCAAAAATACCTTAAGGTGAGATGCACACCTACAATGGTTAGCAGGAAGAAAGATAACCGAAATATAAAGACACATGTCTTATCAGTAGCCACAACCTATTGTCTCAAGAATCAGACTTTGCCAATGAAAAAGAGAGACATGGGTGCTCACTATGTGGAGAGTCGTATTGACGACATTGCATTTGCACGCACACTCTTAGATAACGGTTCTTCAATCAACTTACTTCCCTTAGCATTATATCAGAAATTGGAGTTGGGACCACTTCGCAAATCTAGAGCCTTACTCCAATTCGCAAATCGTTCAGTAAAGAGACCTAAGGGAGAAGTGAAGAACGTCGTTATCTCGATTGAGGGGTAGAACTATCAGGTTGAGTTTACAGTCTTGGACATGGAGACCCCCAATCATTGGAGAGAATCTCAGATCATTCTCGGACGGTCCTTCCTTAGGACCGCAAGCGCAACTTTCGATTATGGTACGGGAATGACGAAGTTTCGTTCTCCAGGTAGAGAAGTCAACCTTGAGATGAAGCAAACCTAGTGTCAGCAACCCGATTCAGAGAGTAGCACAGAGTACTCATCTTCAGAGGCAGATTGCAGTATGATTAGCACAGTTGGGATTTGGGGACAGATTCCATTAGGACAGAGCGAGTCCCTTTCATCTAGAAAGGGCATAGTGGATGATGCAGTTTGCCAGGTGTTGTATGATCTTGTGACAGATGCATCTACCTATCACCATGATGACATAGAGATCCATCAGGATCTGTCGATTCCATCCTCTTCAGAACGATCATGGGACATAGATGACGAGTCAGACGCGGCTTTGGTCGAACTACCGTAATTTTTTTGCGATCCGACTCCCCTTACTTATGAGTTGGTGGCGAGTACTACTCAGCTTAGCCCACCTTCATGCAGCACGGAACCAGATCTAGATTCAGTTAAGCCAGATTTGATTGATGATGCCACATTGCCAGAACTGAAATCACTACCTCCTACACTCAAGTACGCCTTTCTTACGGGACCCAAAGAGAGATATCATGTCATCATTAGCTCAGACTTGACTTTAGAAAAGGAGTCTAGGTTGTTAGAAGTCTTAGAGAGGAACCACAAAGTAATAGGCTGGACAGTGTCAGATCTCGTGGGGATCAACCCCGCTCTCTGCTCGCACCACATTTTTACTGAGGATAATGTGAGACCTTCCCATGAGTTCCATAGGAGACTTAACCCCAATCTACGGGAAGTGGTGAAGAAAGAGATTGAGAAATGGTGCAAGGCAGGGTTTATATACCCTATTTTTGACTCCATGTGGGTGACCCCGCTTCATGTTGTCCCGAAGAAGTCAGGAATTCAGATAGTCACCAACGAGGAGGGGGTAGAGATCGCGACACGAGTACCCACGTCATAACGCATATGTGTCGACTACAGGCGCTTGAATGTCGCGACCAAGAAAGATCACCTTCCCTTGCCTTTTATTGATCGGATCTTGGAGAGACTCGCAGGGAAAGAGTTCTTCTGTTTTCTTGATGGGTACTCAGGCTACAACCAGGTGGCCATAGCCCTTGAGGACCAGGAAAAAACCACATTCACATTTCCATTCGGTACTTATGCTTTCAGGCGCATGCCATTCGGGCTCTGCAATGCCCCGGGCACATTTCAGCGGTACATGATAGCCATATTTGCCGAGATGGTGGGAGATTTCCTGGAAGTGTTCATGGATGACTTCTCGGTCCATGGTGATTCTTTTGATATATGTTTAGCGCACTTGGACCGAGTCCTCACAAGGTGTAGAGAGGTGAATCTGGTACTCTCCTGGGAGAAGAGTCACTTCATGGTGACGGAGGGTATCGTGTTGGGCATGTCATCTCCAAAAGGGGAATGGAGGTTGACCCTGCCAAGGTAGAGGTGATCAAGAAACTCGATCCACCTACCAACGTGAAGTCAGTGCGGTCATTCTTAGGGCATGCTGGATTCTATAGGAGATTCATTGAAGATTTTTCAAAGATTGCCCGCCCACTGATTGAGCTCTTAGAGAAAGACACATAGTTCGTTGTAGATCACAGGTGTCTGGAGGCCTTTGAGCTCTTGAAGAGGAAGATTTGTGCCTCGCCTATCCTACAAGCTCCTGACCGGTCTCTCCCCTTTGAGATCATGACTGACGCTTCAGATTTCGCTATAGGAGCTGTGTTAGGACAACGACGAGAGGGGATCCCATTTGTGATCCACTACGCGAGCAAAGTATTAGATCCTACACAGAAGAATTATACAGTGACTGAAAAGGAAATGCTCGTTGTAGTATGAGCCCTCGAGAAGTTCAGGTCATATATTTTGGGCTCTAAGGTGACAATCTACGTTGATCACACAACTCTTTGATATTTAATGGAAAAGAAGGACGCGAAGGCGCGTCTTCTTAGGTGGATTTTACTCCTTCAGGAATTTGATTTGGAGATAAAAGATAAACCTGGAGTGATGAATGTTGTAGCTGATCACCTTTCTCGGATTGAACTTAAGGATTCTCCTGATCATGAGCGGATTAGAGAGACCTTCCCAGACGAATCAATTTGTGTTATTGTCTCACTCCCGTGGTATGCCAACATGGTGAACTATCTTGTCTCCAAGCAGGTTCCCCATGGTTGGACTAGGAGCAGCATTGACCGACTCAAGTCGGATTTGAGGAGATACCACTGGGACGATCCTTTCCTTTTCTTCGAAGGACCGGATTGTGTTTGGAGAAGGTGTATTCCTCAGGAGGAGTACCAGAGTGTCCTCACATATTTTCATTCACTCGAGGCTGGAGGACACCAATCGGGAAAGAGAACCGCTCACAAAGTACTTCAATGTGGATTGTATTGGCCGCCCTTGTTTAGAGATGCTATTGATTTCGTACGGTCGTGCCCGATCTGTCAAAGGATGGGAGGGACAGTTGGACAGAGAGATAAGATGCCCATGCAACCGATGATTATTTGTGATGTTTGTGATGCATGGGGCATAGATTTTATGGGTCCCTTTCCCAACAGCCAAGGACATGAGTACATATTGTTGGCGGTTGATTACTTATCTAGGTGGGTGGAGGCTATCCCAACCCGAACCGCAGACAGCAAGACTGTCTGCAAATTTGTGAGAGACCATATTATTGCTAGGTTCGGGGTGCCAAAAGTTTTGATATCTGATGGGGATAGCCACTTTGTGAACCGAGATATGAGATCTTTAGCTAAGGACTATGTATTTGAGCATAGAGTTACTAGTCCTTACCACCCACAGTCCAACGGCATGGCAGAGGTTTCGAACAGAGAGGTGAAGAGTATTTTGCAGAAATTGGTTGTCCCGATAGAAAGAACTGGTCTCAGCTCTTGGACCAAGTTCTGTGGGCCTATAGGACAGCCTACAAGACACCATTGGGTACTTCACCATTTAGAATGATCTATGGCAAGCCATGCCATTTGCCCACAGAGTTAATTCATAAATCCGAATGGGCAATCAAGAAGATTAATTGGAGTTGTCACCTAGGGAAGCTTTGTCGAGATTTGAACTTGAACGAGCTCGTGGAAATCCGAAACAGGGCATATGACAACAGTTTGATTTATAAGGACAAAGTAAAGAGATGGCATGATCAGCACATTAGGTGCAAAGACTTTATCCCTGGACAAAAGGTATGGTTGCTCAATGCTAGGTTGAAGATGTTCCATGGGAAGCTCAAATCTAAATGGACGGGTCCCTTTGTTGTTAAGAAAGTGCACGAGAATGGAAGTGTAGAGATAGCTGATATCACAGATGGTGCACAATCTCATGTGGTGAGTGGACAATTGTTGAAGCATTTTGTAGATTCGAAAGAGCAGTTGGTCCAAGTCGAGGTCATCAACTTCATGCAGAGTGAGCACAGAGCAGATACATCATATTACTCTTCATGAAGATGCAACATCGAGATTCGGCAGCTTTGAATATTCAATCACTCTTGTACATATTCTTCCTTCTTTGTATATTCTCCAGATCACATTGGTTCCCACAGTTACTCCTGTCCTATACTTAGGCTGACCAGAGCCTAAGTATAGGGGAAACCGATGCCCGCCATGTGTATATACTCATTCATTTCTCCTCTTGACCTCGTCCGCCCCATTCTTTTGCTCTTCTTCTACATTTAGGCTGACTATAGCCTAAGTATAGGGGGGACGGATCGACTTCTATACTATTTATTATTTTAGTCATCCTACGCTTAGCACGAGCTATGTCTTTTTCTCGCTTCTTGTGCTCTAAGGACATAACACATGCTAAGTATAGGGGGGCATGTATATATTACATATATACTTTACCCATAGCTCGTACTTTCACGTATTTTTGTATATATTATACAATAATTATGGGGTGGGTAAAAAAATCTCTTAAAATATATTTAAAAAAAATCCCTTATCTTGCTTAAAAAACTTTTTCAAAAAAAAGTCCTTTCTTATTTACTTATCTTTTTCAAAAAAAGACAAAAAAAATAAAAAAACACTTTTGAAAAAAAAAGAGCAAAACTTTTTCTAAAAAAAACTTTCTTCTTTTCCTTTGGTTAAAAAAACTCTCTAAAAAATCACAAAAGAAAAAATACTAACTAATGGGTTGGTTTAGTCCCTGACACTTACACTTCACACAAGACTGGTGATGTTCAAGAACACTTGGTTTATGAGATCTTGAGATTTTGAGTTAACCAGCCTTAGTCATTAGGGTCCTTGACTTAATTATTCACATTTCTCTAGTTTGAAAGATTTGTGTGCTATATTGCATACTTAGTCTCTACCTTAAGAATATGATCAACACCTCATATACACGACTGCAGTTATGATGAGATGAGTTGAAATTTCACTTGAGGAACTGGGATGAGGGATTTGAGTTTGGACCTGATTTGATGATATTCGAGGATGGGATAAAATCGATGAAGGCTTCATGAAACCTGAGTGTCAGCACCATTATCCAGTATGAGAACATGGTTCTTGTACTATCTCTTGATATTTACCTATGTACCAGGGTGTGATAAAATAAAAAAAAATTGTTGATCAGTGTGCGCCAACTCTTGGTAAAAGCAGTGGAGCTAGCCAAAAATACTACAAAGCAATGAAATGTCAAAGAAAAGATCTCATTCCACAAAGTCAATTATCAAAAGAGCTTCCACCAAAGGCGAGCACTCCCAACCATTTCAAAGTGTCCACTTGGATCACCGCTATTAGGACCAGGAGTCGGGCTTGCATCAAAAAAGAGCGTTGCATCATAAATGCTACAAGTCTGGATGTAGAAGGTACGATAGGTACTCAAAAAAAGCACACCCCAGTGTACTCCCAGGAAAACAAGTGCAGACGGCTCCAACTTCTCTTGACGGACACACTGATCAACAACAAAAAAAATATGCGTTGAGTAATAAGGCACTTGAGAGAATCCTTGTTCCAATGATAGGGAGAGAAGAAATGACACAATCCTATGCCCTCCATCAACTAGCCTTCCATCTACACTTTCAAGTCTGACAAATAAAGAGACGGTGGATTGGATGCAAGAAATGGTTTATTCCCTAGTGTTGAGGATTGGGTTCTTAGGAGAGTCTATTGGACTGGAACCTTGGGTGACATTGTGACTCTACTCTTGTAACTACAGTCCACACTTGAGTCATATCTCTACTATATATGTATACAAAGAGAGTTTGATGATTAGGGAAATTGGATACCTTTTGACTAAAGCTTGGTTCAGCTTAGAATTTTAGGATCTCTAAAATCGAGAGTTCTTGAACGGATCAAGTCTTGTATTCACATGCACAATCAGGGGTTATTCCAACTTAGTCATGACTCCCACCATGTCTCGACGAAATCTGCAACGAATACTACATGAAAGATAGCCACGAATCTCATGGCATACGAATCATCCTCAGTACCTTCATGACCCTCTTAAGCCATTGTTCTGCCACATATAATGTCCCTGTGCCCCCAAACATGGGCACATTGGCCCGCTGATAGGATATGAAAATTGACTGATGCATGTGAATGGTAGAGTACTCGTGTGCATCCTCATCTGCAAAGTCAAAAGGGTCTTGATCCATGTCATAGTCTCTATCCTCAACTCGAAGTGTTGTCATCTCCTCACGTGGATCGTCGGAATGAGGCTTCTCTACCTCAACAGACTGGTGTTGGTCCTACAGTGTTCTATCCTGAGGTGGATGGTTTGTGAAATCTGACATCTCCTCAAATATCATCTCCATGTCTATCTGTCTATTGGCAATCTCCGTCTGCTGAGCTAGTATCTAGTTCTGTTGACCTTACATAGCAGCCTGGTGCTGTTGGAGGTCGGTGAGAGTGGTCATGGTGCACTCCAAATGGTCGGTCATATCCTGTGCAGCTCTAGACGTCATGGTTCTGTATAAGAACCATTATTAGTCATAAAATTTGATGTTCGCAGATACTATGGTGTATGCTTTTTATCTTCTGGGGATATAATATGAAAATTAATGAAATTGGTGACATTTGTGGTTATGAATGTCAAATTTCCCTTTCGGACTTGCGACAAGTCGGAGGACCGTCGTTATCCGAGAACTTAATGCGATCAGAATTATAATACTACAAATGTGTGTATCGAGGTACCACAACTCTGATACCAAACTGTGAACCCCCGAGGATCTGGGTACCCATTTACAACGCATTCACGGTATTTTATTCATGAATGATCGCACAAATTATGTGAAAATATAGGGAATTTTTTCACATTTTTGCAATGACATTCACATTTAAACTGATTACCACAGAACCAATAATAGGATGTGTCACCAAAATTTGTATTCATTAATTTCCATATATGTATACAACATGTACAAAAGAGGCTGACAGTACATACATGTATCCCAAAAATGAGACTGAAGAGAAAGAAAGCATTTTACATCATAACTGAATAATAACTGTAACAACTATAATTGTACCATCTGGAATAGCAGCAGGTGTCAGGAATCATCAACTAGCTACTGAGTCGAGGGCTGCTTACGTACCAAGCATGAAACAAGAGACATCAACGAGCATCGGTACATCCTAAAAACTTATTAAAACAAGCAGACATTTTAAGGTGATTACAAAATAATCAAGTAGTAAGGCATAAATAACTAAAAATTTACAACTACCTGCTATGAAAAAGGTTTTTCAAGCTACTCTGAAGGGATGCCCCAAGTTTTACTCATTACCTTTTATATGTCATACTCTTATATAGTAGTTAATGATTCATGTGTTATTATATCAATCTCTTGTTATTTAGAGATAATAAT
Source organism: Ottelia alismoides (assembly GCA_037367405.1). NCBI lineage: Eukaryota > Viridiplantae > Streptophyta > Magnoliopsida > Alismatales > Hydrocharitaceae > Ottelia > Ottelia alismoides. Next base: position 25,254 of record JAZKJV010002969.1, read on the forward strand.
TATGGATTTTAATGATGGGGAAGATGATGTTTTGAATTGATTCTTGATTTTATCTAAATTCTCAAGTTTAATTGATAGTCTATGGTCTTGGTCTATGTGTGACCTGACACTATGACTCTAAGGCATGGGCCTTAGGGTTGGGGTGCCTCCGTAGGCATGCGATGGGGTATAGTGCATCCTAACTAAGTTCCTAACACATCTACTAACTTATATATATATATATTCATGGTTGTAACCCAATGATCTGATGATTAATGGTTGCTAATGTTTATTGGTTCTACGCTAGGTTTGATTGCAATCAACTCTAATCGATACCACTGTAACTGATCTCAACTCTTAGTCATATTCTACTATAACTCTTTCAATATCAATTTATAACTCCTCCAAATTTTGAATTTTAACTGATTCAATATAACCTTAGCTGATTCAGATGTAGTCATAGATGATTCAGATGGATCGTCAAGACTGTTGGCAGAAAGTAACCAAAACTAAAGCGGTGAGGAAGTCTCCTAAGAGACTCTTACGTCTTGCCCTCTAATTGGAAGTGCAATCCATTAGAGGGATAGTGGTTTACTCCAAAACTACACCACTAAGACGGGTGAGAGAGACTCTCCGGAAAAGTCACTCTAGAAACCGACCCGACTAGTACGGGCTAACAAGCTCGTACGAAAAACTAAAACCGAGGATCCTTTGCATGGGTATCCTAAAACAGAGGGTCAACGGAGCTGGTCAAAAGTCGGGATCCCAATGAGGCGTAAAAACACTGTGAGCTCGCATAAAAATCGGAAAAAAATGGGATCCTAGTGACAAACCCAGAAATTCAGCCCATTAACATTGTGAAATTAACACTTAGATTGTCATTGCAGTCAGCCGAATTGGATCGATCAAAAGACCATTTAACTAATATAATAAAATTAAACGGTCGAATTTATATTTTACTTGGGCAAGCCCAAGATCGAACTCAGGGACACACGCCTCTCTCATATTATTTAGACTCTTATTAATTAGATTAAGTGCTGGATTAAAGAATCGTAGGTTAAAGAATGCATGAAGACACGATGCATGAATAAACATGAAGATATGCATTTTTATTTGATTTTTATCATGTGACAAATGTAAGGTCAAGCAAAGTTAAAATGTTGCAAAATATGCCCTAATTATAAAATATTTGAGCAATTGGGTGTAGTCGAGTTCATATTCGAATCATGAAGCAAATGTCATTAATGTAATGATATAAGGCATGAATAGTCATTTGAAAAAAAACTTTATGTTAATGAATTTAATCATTAAAAATCAGAGTGTATAATCAGAAGTCTAAGCATGCCATTGAGAAGACAATGAAACTAGCTTCGAAACGCAACTAAAATCAACTGAAACTGAGATACGATGCTCAAGATATGCATAAAAGAAGACAATGGCATAAATGCAAGAAAACATAAAAGATACATAGCAAACAGGTCCCTGTGAGGGACTGGAATGTAAATAAAATAAAGTACGGGACCTTCCCTGTAAATAACCCCCACACACGAGGGTATTTTTGCAATTATTAAAACCTGCGAGGGTATGAGAGCAAAATACCCCATACGCACATGAGATGCACGAGAGCTCTGGACATGTCTACAATTTGGAGAAGTTGGTGGGGCCTCCATGCAATTTGCCCATAGTGCATGTGACAAGAACGTGCGCTCTAGGCTTGGTAAAGAGGCATGCTCGATGGAGGCTCGGTAGAGGCTTGGCTTGTGTTTGGGCTCGGACGAGGCTCGGATAAGGCTCGAGCAGCCCGAGATTGGAGGTCTGGCGCCACTCCCAGCTGTAGGCACGTGGAAGAACATGGACCGTCCGATCATCGAGATTGGGCGGTGGTTGTACTGAGTCGAAGAAGAGATGTGGTTGTCTGAGAGCCGTCCGATCTGGCAATCGGACAGTAGCTGTACGTCTTGGTCCCTCTTCTCCGTCGAGGGGGTGGTGGTTGGTTCTGACCTCCGACGAGGCCTCCCGTGCTCATCCCTGCTTGCTCAGGCTTGGTGAAGCATCCCAGAACTCCATGGAAGGTTGTCGAGGTAGCTGGAGCCCATGGGGAAGCGTCGCACTGTCTGGAGGTGGCCAACCAAGTCTAGACGCAGGAGGCAGAGCTGCGCAAGTTCTTCTCCGACGATTCTCCAGCTATTGAAGTGTGAAGTACCTGCAGGGTTAATTTCATAGCCGAAGCGTGCGGTGCACAATGTGGGTGCGAGGTGGAACGAAACGGAGGGTCGTGATGGGGCGCAGCAAGCGACGACCGGTTATCTTCTCCAGTGAGCCCGGAGGATGGGGGTCGGAGTGGATTGAGGTTGTATGGAGGAGAAAGGGTGATCAGAGCGGTGCGCATGGATGGCAGAAGTGCGGTGAAGATGAAGGACTGATCGGTGAATGGAGATAAGGTGAGGATAAAGCTAATAAAATTAAATAAATTGAAGAAAAATACAGAAGAGAGATCGGAGAGCTTACCTGAGATTAGCGGAGCGGGGCCTTGGCTTGAGCCTCTTGGAGAGGCTCAGGGTCTTCGCACGTCGAGGGCGGCTGATCCTCGGAGCTCGAGCAGGGCTGAGCTGCCGCATCGCTGCCATGGAAGGTGACAGGTCTCAATGGGGACGATGGTCATCTTCGCTCGATCCTAACACCTCCCCTTGTCACAGGGAGGTGGAGGAGGGCTGGGCTTCGTCCCTCGTAAAGGTGGACGGGTTGTGAGGAGGGCGGAGGTGGAGTATTTAAGGAGCGAAGGTGGTGGTCCGATGATGTAGGTCGTGGTTTGCATGGGAATTGTGGAGCGACAGGAGGAAGTTGTGGAGGGTATGGACTCCAGCGAGGATGGTGGACGTCAGGTCTTGGATGTGGGATGCTCTGTTGGTGGAGAGAGTGGCGGAGACGATGGGGGAAATGGAAAGAGCGGAGAGGCTGCGAGAGGTGGAGAACGTGGTGGCGGGAGGAAGATGATGAGGTCGTGGCCGTTGGATCTCGCGATCCAACGGCTAAGAGATGGGCGCGAAGAAGCGGCTAGGATAAAATCGAGGAGGTGAGATCGAAGGGCGATGGGTGGTGCCACGTTGTGAAGGGGGATGTGAGCGCTAGCGGTTGGTCCAGATGAGATCTGGAGGGAGATCGAACGGTGGGAATTAAAGGCGGGATGAGATGGTTGAGATGAAGGCGTCTGGAGGCGATCGTGCGGTGCATGATGAGCCATGTGGTGCGCTGAGGTTAAGGAGCGAAACAATGGTCGTGATGAGAGGAAGGTGGTGATCGGGCAGCTAGGAAAAGGCGTAGATGAACGGTGAGGATGAGGTGCTTGGAGAAGAGATGGAAGGTTATGATGGAGCCACGTGGCGAGACGTGGTGAATGCGGAAGCGAGCGGCCCAGATGCGATCTGCAGGGGGATCGAACGACGGGAATCAGTTGCGGGAAGGTGCGGTGGAGATCAAAGCCACAAATGTGATCAGACGGCGGGCAGCAGAGGGTGCGTGGCACGCAAGGGACTGGGTCGCGTGGCGCAACCAGATGGTGCCACGTGGCCCAATTAGATTATCGTGACAAAGAAAGTTAAATAAGAGGGTTAAGATGGCCGAATTTGGAAAAACTCAAACATGAAAGTTGTAGATCTCGATGAGATCTACAAGTTTCATGTTGAGCAAAAATGGAGATGAGGTCAAACCAAGGGAGAAAATATTATTGAGAGTGTTTTAAAGGTTAAAAATACTACGGTTTTTAGTGTTGATATTTTTTTGTATTTTCAATTTATTCAAGGGGTTAGACAATTACATGGATTAATCTGGTTCTTATTGATACTTAGTCTAAGATAGGGGGTTAATTTCAATAAATTAAGACCATGAAACTGGGTTTCATCACCTAGACCCACGCACTGAGCAGTCGCTGCCCGAACTAGGTTTCCTTTCCTCCGCTCAGTTGAGGGACACCGCACCCTCACACGGTCAGGTGTATGTGAAGGATATGGAATAAATCCTCAAGTACATCATGGAAGCGTGAGCGTTGTATCGAATACGACGAGGAACGACTAGTCTATGTTGTTTCATGCATCGAAATCACATGATCCAAGAACACTTCTCGGATCGTTTCATCTAAACCACAAACAAGTAATAGGATTACCTCTTGAAGCGTGGTTGCGATCGAGTCTCTAAACAAAGAGACCTCCTGTCTCAAGTCTGATCCGACGGAGGAGACACTTGCGAGCGCGTGGATGAATCGCGTGCTTCTTGCAATCCATGTTGATGATCCAAGAGACGGATCTCCTAATCTCGACACACGAGATCCGACATCTTCTTCATGAGTGAGGCGCACCAAAGGAGGCGGAGATCCACGAGCGAATGATCGGGCAGCATAACGACGACGTTGCGGCATTGGAGAACCTCTCTAGGGCATCCATGGTGGACGGCCATGAGAGGGGGAGAGAGAGAGAGTAGGCGTGTAGAGAGAGAGAGACTTATGTTCTCTTGGTGTATAAAAGACAAAGGGGTGCCTCTCCTTTTATAATATTTTGGGATCCATGGATCTCAATCCATGGACAACACAAATCCAATGGCTCTCATTGATTGTGTTTCTATCAATGGTCAAGATTTGTGTTGGTAAAAACCAACAACAATTAATTTAATTTAATATAATATATATTGAAGAAATCATCAATATATAAATTAATTTAAATCAAATCAATATATGAGATTTAGGAAGGAGGCATGCCTCCCTTCCATAAAGGGGGTGGCGGCACACCTTGAATCCAATTCAAGGAGGTCGTCCATCCTCTTTAATAGGAAGGATGCACTCCTCTTCCTTAATCATGAGATCTCATATCTTATAAAAATCTCCATTATTTACAACAACTATTGTTGTAAATTATTCACACAAATAATCCATAATTATTTTGTGAACATTGCAATCATGGAAATTAGTGAATCACATTCACAACCCAAAATAAAATGTAAATTACATTTTCAATTTAATGTTCAATGTGAATCTAATTCACATTAACATTTAATTAACAAATGTAAATTACAAATAGCTCTCTCTTATATATTATAAATCACATTTATAATATATACAAATAATATGGATAGTGCTATCCACATTATTCATATCCATGATAATTAAATCACATTTAATCATCTTGGATCTCTATTCTCATGTTCTCAAATAATATCAATCACATTCACATTATTTACATCTTTAATAATTAAATCATATTTAATTATCTAAGATAACTCTCCTTATAATATGAATCAAATTCATATTATTCATGATAATTAAATCACATTTAATTATTCATTTTGTCAATGCTCGGATACATATATCAACAATAGAATTATCCGTGAACTCTTTCAAGGATAATGCGCTTTCTCCGCGAATACTTGGAGTTAAGGACAGTGTGATTGTATTTTTCCACTTATAGTGACTTGGATATTGAGATCACATCTCAAATCCAGATCTCGGGCCTCCCATAGATGCTTGATTAAATCAAAACCGCAAATCTAATCTTCTCATTGAATCTGAATCACATTTTAATCAATGTCCAACATTTGGACTAAGATCAGATTACTTCTCTACTGAGAGGAGTCACTTAAATCCAGACCTGTTTCATCACTCCCTAGGAATGGAAGCGTCATGGTTATACAATCGTTTATGATCACATCACCCTCAGGTATTCCCAATACATGTACATCCTGCATACTAGAAGATTCAGAATAAACCTGAAGTATAAGATCAATTTTACACTATCTACTTCAGAGTTTTATCATTAAGTTTATCATTCGATCATTGGGAGTTGGTATAGATCATATACTTTTCAAAAGCATATATCATACCTAGGTCTTGATCATATACTTTCCAAAAGTATGTATCAAACCTACAAATTCAGTCAAGCTTCCAAAGCAAGACGACCGTGCACGGAATTTGATTCTTCCCAATATCTCATGAGTGAGCTCATGTCTTCCGGTTCAGTAATTGAACCTGTATGATCCCTTTGAGAGATCGTATTACTCATATGCCCTTGCATGCACACCAACGCGCCGGTGTATAGACCTTGATTAGGTCATCAACCTATTGTTCTGCCAAATGTACATACTCACACATATAGTAACACATCTGTCTCTGGTCAGAGGATGTGTGCCTATATCATGGCAATATACGATATAGGACTTTGGTTATCTCGATCTCATTAAGTCAACTCTTTGACCTAACTAATCTGACACCTCCGAATCTCTATTCTTATGCAGAGGACCTGCATCACGAGGTCGGTCAGATATCAGCCTAACTGAGAAAGGATTGCCATCTCCTACTCAGGCTGGAGATCATATCTTAACAATCATTTGATGGTGCTTGATGAGTCCTCAATCTAACTCTTTAGATGTTCATCCAAGCACCAGCCTCTATGATTTAATATTTGAATCAACAGCTGTATGATCATCAAGATGGCCATGGTAAATAACCCTAATTGTACTGAGGGGCCTATTATGCAAATTATGTATTCTTCATTTCAGATTTGGGAATGATATTCGCAATAACATTTATTGCATAATGGCTCGCCGTGGGCTCGCATGTCCAACAATCTCCCACTAGCCCAAAGAGCCATTAATGGGCTAATCATTTAATCCCACACTCATGTGACAATCATGAGCTATTTAGAAAATAGCTAGGTAAGCTGATCAGTCACTCTGTCCTCAAGAGACTACGCCAAGTCCTTTTACGGCACTTGCATATCCCCAACTTACAGTGCTCGCATCCAATACGAATGTTGCATCTTATGCAACCAATACTCAATATTGTCAGTTATAGTGTCCTTGACACTATATCTTAGTAATTATTATAAACAGTATTACCATAATCCTTATTAGAATGCCTTTATTCCTAGAGATCTCTATCTCCTAAGGTATATACAGTTAAGATCCTTATAGATCACTATCTACAAGGTCTTAAACTTTTGAAGATAAGACTTTGAGATCACTATCTCTAAGTTTCATCATCTTTGAAGATATTATTATTACTGCAATCAAGTGTTTTATCTCCATAGTAGGATTAGCAACACTATACTACTCCCACTGCATGGTAGACATCTGGCTCTTGTACACATCTAGCGTACACTCAGCTTCTCGTAACTGATGCACAAGTGCAAGCAGTTCTAGCATTCACTTCCTCAACTCTTTGAGGTGCTATCCCTTTAGATAGGTCAGTACCATATCTTAAGAGAAAGAAGCCTTTCTTGGAATTTTCCAGAAAATAGAATATGTCCATGGTGTACTACTAATGTGACGGTCCCAATACCCTCTTCTCTTTGCTTCTGAACATCTTCAGAACTAAGATCTAAGAGGTATTCTTGAGATCATATCTCAATGTATGGAATAGCCAGTCTATAAAACACTTATTATTATCCTTATATCATTCCAAATGATTAGGATATAATCTACATTTAGCACGATGAACACAATGGCACTCCCACTAAGCTTCACATGGTTCATCAAGATTTTATCTGAAATCATAACATTTATAATTTCATCAAATCTTATGTTCCAACTACAAGAAGCTTATTTGAGTCCTAAGATGGAGTTCTTCAGTTTGCACACCTTGCTTTCCTCAACCATGAAGCCTTGGAGCTACTTCATATAAATATCCTCAGAGAGGTATTCATAGAGGAATGCAATCTTAGCTCACATCATGAAGATGTCATAGTCAAGTTGTGTAGCTATAGTTAGCAATATTCTGATGGGTTAAAGCAAGGTCATTGGAGAGCAAGTCTCATCGCAAGCGATGTCTTCTCTTCGGTGTGTAGCTCATGGCTACGAACCGTGCTTTGAAGGTATCTACCTTCTCATCAGATTCCCTCTTTCTCTTGAAGATCCATTTACACCTTAATGGGTCTGACCCTTATAGGTGGATCCTCGAGGGTCCACATACAACACTTGTATATGAGGTCTACATTAAACTTTTATTGCTAACATCCATCTTTCCATGTCATGATCCTCAGGAGCTTCATCACATGAAGTAAGATCATTGTCAGATTCAACTGACACATGGAATCCATCCTCAAACTTATTTGAAGAGGTATTAATGTTTCATCTTTAATTGTCTATTTAGTTTTCAATTTCAGGATCCTCATTATCTTATCAAGATTAATTGAGTTCCTTTACTTCATTTTCATCTTGATTCTCAAGAGAGTCATCCTATAAGAATCATATTCTCAAAGATGAGATCTTTTAAGAATCTCAAGATCATAAAGTAGGTATCCAATACCATCCTTTATTTTCCTAATGAAGTAGCACTCTCCAGTGCCGGATTCCAGATTACTTGCATGGAACCTTATTAAGGATATATAATGCAGTCTCTACCACATATATATACCTGGAAACTAAGAGATAATTATGCTAAGATTAATCATTGATCAAAGCATGTTACACATGATCAATTGTATCTCCCTACAACTCTCTTGAGTTTAGGTTCATTAGGAGGATTGAGATAGGAATGATATTCACATTTCCATAAGGTATTCCTTGAATTCATCTAATAGGTACAAGCTACCTCGGTTAGATAAAATTCATTTCATCTTCCTTCAAACTTTGGTTCTAAACCAAAATTGTGAAATCTTTGAACATTTCAAAGGTTTCTTAGTGAAGAGAAGAAATCTCATATCACAAATAATCATCAATAGATATCACATATCCATAATGTTTATTTTGATATAGATGATTCGCATACATCAATATGTATGAGATCTTGAATACTTTGACATCTTTCACCATACCGAGGAAGGGTGTATTGGACATTTCTACTTTTGAATACAATATTCACAAGTATGTAAGATTTGAACATTTAGACAATCTAAAGTTTCATCTCTTATCAGTCTATTGATCACATCAACAGACAAATGTCCAAGGTTTGATGCCAGATCATTGTCAAATGATCTTCATTCTCCTATTGATCTTTAAAGGTTCAATTTTTCAGTATTAGGAATCTTAATGACCCATTCATTAATTTTCTAATTTAGTGGAGTCCACTAGATGTTAGATTACTATCTGAAATATCTCCATCATAACTCTTTATGATAGGTCTATTCCAGAATTCATGCTTATTTCCAACATTTAGAAATAAACTGAGTGTATTCTAATATCCAGGTCATAGAGACATTCTCTAAGACTAAGGGCTCCCACTGAAAATATAAAGTCTATTGATCCAATGGAAATAGTTGCAACAATTGCATCACTTCCAACATGGATGACCATTAAACCTTAAGATCAAATTTCTAATATTCTAATACAGATACAATCAATTGCAAGTGTCATTAGAAGATTGAGATACAATTATTAGATTTTATCTTATCAAATAAGTAAGTCAATTCAATGATTATATGTAGATTATTCTGATGTACTATTTGATTCCTTCTCTAAGGATTCTAGATAGATTTGATAGTGATACTATCAACATATCAACTTATTGCAGTATTGGCATTCATCCAACTCTTTGGATGTCATATGGAAGTCACAGAATTACAATCAACTATTTGACTATACTTCTTACTTGGGTCCAACCCATGCTTCCACTATTCTCCCTTTATCTATAAGCAACCATTGCTCAAGACCAAGGATCTCTTATGTTAAAATAAAAAATTTCAATATAAGAGTATTTCAACATTTACACATGCTTCACTAAATTCACACAATATGAATATTATGAAGCTTCATGAATGACTGGAGTATAGATAGTAGAATGATGACACTCATCGTATCTACATCCATTTAAACTCTTAAAACTTAGGTTCAGGTAAGTAGTCAAACAATTTGAATACATCATCTCCTATAGAGCCACCATTCTGCATAATGCAGAGAACCATGTCATTCATGAATATATGTCGAGAGTACATATGTATGCTAGAATATCTTTTTAAATTTTATAAGGATTATTTGATAATTACGATCATTATCGACATGTCACTTCATTCAATGAGATCAAGACTTATAGAGACATACAAACCCTAAGGTTTTAGTCCTATTGTCTATTTAATTATTATTCCTCATTATTATGAGGAAACTTGCACATTACAACCACATACATTATGTGTCCAATTGCAAGTACAATATCTGGATCATAGGTCCAATCCATGATATTCTACTGGTTATTATTGAGTATAACATTGAGTGGGATGAAAGAAGGATTATCTGAAATAAGAAATTTGCATATATATATATATAAATATATAATTTACTTTGATTTAGGAATTTTTATATCGAAGTTATCTTGCCATGTCAACAATGAAAGTTCATTCCCTTAATTACTTTCAATGTAAGAGATATACTTACCATTATATCTCAAGCAAGATCTAGGATCTTCTTCCTTATCTTTGTTACATCCCAATAATATGAGAACCTGTAACTCGGATAAAAAGAAGCGGGAATACATTCCGCCTTGCAAGTCCAACTTGTATCTCCCAATTCGGTCTTTAACACCAGGGCCCACTACCCCTAAGGTGATGTTGACCCGTCATTAATTGAACCAACCGTCAACAGGAATACAACTCGCTATGCTCAATCCAATATTGCCCCAATAATATGAGGACCCGATATTGGGGTCACTACGCATACGTCCTTACTCTTTCGAGAAGTGACGAGCCCGATCCAAATGGATCGTATGCAGGAGCTGTCACTTCGGACAGGCATCTCCTACTTACAATATCTGGCGACGGAACCCTTCGCCTTGACGGGAGACCATGGATGGCACTTATGTGATCCTCCATATCAAAATCAAATTCTAATTAATCATTATGAATCATATTCATTACGATTAATTCTTCCAAGGGAAATAACAACTCTATTCATAATAGAGTGTTCTTAATTGGATATAATTAACTTAATCATATTAAATTAATTTTCAATCCAACTCAATCAACAAACTTGATTTTACTTGAATATATGGTATTATCTCAAAATATGTATTAATTCAAATTTTAATAACTAGAAAAATACATCATGATCTCTCAGGCATCATTCGTTCCCTACCCGCTGTCATGGCCAGTACCGGCGGGAGTGGGACGGACTACATCCGGTGCAACCTGCTACCCCATCGATCCCCGACTAGACACCATATCTGCCTCGGGAAAAAATAATGCCCAGTCAATCACTTTGTACTTGAGATGATCATCGGTTCTTCAACTAAAATTATTCCATATAGTAATAATCAAAATATTTTTGATTACAAGGAAATTTGCTAGACAAATTCTCAATCCTATTCAAGCAAGGAGTTTGATGATTGTGTTTCCAATTATGATCTAGATCAAATCTAATCAATTTATTGGTTGAGGCCATGTCAATTAAGGAAATAATCATCATTAAATATTTCTTAAATATTTTCCATAATTATTTCATGAAATTAATAATTAATTTCACTAATTGACAATCACATGGTTCTTGATTAGGACTGTAATTTCAACAGTGACCCCTACTTACTAAAATTAACATATCGCAATCATTTTAAATTCAAATTAGACAAAATCAATTTTAAAAGATTGTTAATTTGATTTAGGATAGAACTTAAGTGATAGTTCACGCATTTCGAGGTGTATCAAAACAGTAATTAACTAATTAATCATGTTAAGATTCGCAGTTCCAGCAACAGTGAATACATGTTCATTAAAACAACCATATCTCGGGCAAACAAAATCCAAATTACGTAAACTCAGATCCTATGGTTTCCTTATTTAATGGGGAACAAAATACAAGTGTTTTATTTTCGTGTATAAACAATTTAAACATGGTCGAAAATAATCACTAAACAGAGATGCAAAATTGAAATGTGATAAAACTTTCGCAACCCTAACGAACCCAAGTCGCCTTCTGTTTTATGGATCGTATCCAAAATGTTCAACCTGGCTCTGATACCACTTGAAGGATATGGAATAAATCCTCAAGCGCATCATGGAAGCGTGAGCGTCGTATCGAATACGACGAGGAACGACTAGTCGCACTAGTTGTTCTATGCAGCGGAATTTAAAAAATTTTCATGCGACGAAACCACATGATCCAAGAACACTTCTCGGATCGTTTTGTCTAAAACATAAAAGTAATACGATTACCTCTTGAAGCGTGGTTGCGATCGAGTCTCTAAACGAAGAGACCTCCTGTCTCAAGTCCGATCCGACGGAGGAGACGCTTGTGAGCGCGTGGATGAATCGCATGCTTCTCGCAATCCATGTTAATGATCTAAGCGACGGATCTCCTGATCTCGACACACGAGATCCGACGTCTTCTTCACGAGCGAGGCGCACCAAAGGAGACGGAGATCCACGAGAGAACGATCGGGCAGCATAACGACGACGCTGCGGCGATGGAGAACCTCTCTAGGGCATCCATGGTGGACAGCCATGAGAGGGAGAGAGAGAGTAGGCGTGTAGAGAGAGAGAGAGAGACTTATGTTCTCTTGATGTATAAAAGAGCAAAGGGGTGCCTCTCCTTTTATAATTATTTGGGATCCATGGATCTCAATCCATGGACAACACAAATCCAATGGCTCTCATTGATTGTGTTTCTATCAATGGTCAAGATTTGTGTTGGTAAAAACCAACAACAATTAATTTAATTTAATTTAATATATATTGAATAAATCATCAATATATAAATTAATTTAAATCAAATCAATATATGAGATTTAGGAAGGAGGCATGTCTCCTTTCCATAAAGGGGGCGGCGACACACCTTGAATCCAATTCAAGGAGGTCGTCCATCCTCTTTATTAGGAAGGATGCACTCCTCTTCTTTAATCATGAGATCTCATATCTTATGAAAATCTCCATTATTTACAACAACTATTGTTGTAAATTATTCACACAAATAATCCATAATTATTTTGTGAACATTGCAATCATGGAAATTAGTGAATCACATTCACAACCCAAAATAAAATGTAAATCACATTTTCAATTTAATGTTCAATGTGAATCTAATTCACATTAACATTTAATTAACAAATGTAAATTACAAATAGCTCTCTCTTATATATTATAAATCACATTTATAATATATACAAATAATATGGATAGTTCTATCTACATTATTCATATCCATGATAATTAAATCACATTTAATCATCTTGGATTTCTATTCTCATGTTCTCAAATAATATGAATCACATTCACATTATTTACATCTTTAATAATTAAATCATATTTAATTATCTAAGATAACTCTCCTTATAATATGAATCAAATTCATATTATTCATGATAATTAAATCACATTTAATTATTCATTTTCTCAATGCTCGTATACATATTTCAACAATAGAATTATCCGTGAACTCTTTCAAGGATAATGCGCTTTCTCCGCGAATTCTTGGAGATAAGGACATGGCGATTGTATTGCTCCACGTATAGTGACCTGGATATTGAGATCACATCTCAAATCTAGATCTCGGGCCTCCCATAGATGCTTGATTAAATCAAAACCACAAATCTAATCTTCTCATTGAATCTGAATCACATTAAGATCAATGTCCAACATTTGGAATAAGATCAGATTACTTCTCTACTGAGAGGAGTCACTAAAATCCAGACCCGTTTCATCACTCCCTAGGAATGGAAGCATCATGGTTATACAATCGTTTATGATCACATCACCCTAAGGTATTCCCAATACCTGTACGTCCTGCATACTGGAAGACTCAGAATAAACCTGAAGTATAAGATCAATTTTACATTGTCTACTTCAGAGTTTTATCATTAAGTTTCCCATTCGATCATTGGGAGTCTGTATAGATCATATACTTTCCAAAAGCATATATCATACCTAGGTCTTGATCATATACTTTCCAAAAGTATGTATCAAACCTACAAAATTCAGTCAAGCTTCCAAAGCGAGACGAACATGCACGAAATTTGATTCTTCCCAATATCTCATGAGTGAGCTCATGTCTTCCGGTTCAGTAATTGAACCTGTATGATCCCTTTGAGAGATCATATTACTCATATGCCCTTGCATGCACACCAGTGCGCCGGTGTATAGACCTTGATTAGGTCATCAACCTATTGGTCTGCCAAATGTACATACTCACACATATAGTAACACTTCTGTCTTCGGTCAGAGTCGTGCCTATATCATGACAGTATACGATATAGGACTTTGGTTATCTCGATCTCATTAAGTCAACTCTTTGACCTAACTAATCACACACCTCCGAATCTCTATTCTTATGCAGAGGACCTACATCAAGAGGTCGGTCAGATATCAGCCTTATTGAGAAAGGATTACCATCTCCTACTCAGGATGGAGATCATATCTTAACAATCATTTGATGGTGCTTAATGAGTCGTCAATCTAACTCTTTAGATGTTCATCCAAGCACCAGCCTCTATGATTCAATATTTGAATCAATAGCTGTATGATCATCAAGATGGCCATGGTACATAACCCTAATTGTACTAAGGGGCCTATTATGCAAATTATGTATTCTTCATTTCAGATTTGGGAATGATATTCGCAATAATATTTATTACGTAATGGCACGTCGGGGGCTCGCATGTCAAACAGTAAGGATCATCATAATCGGCATAAATAATTATCACTGATTCTTATTAACCTCATAGGTCCTTTACTTATAAATGTTCATGCTTCCGATCTTATATAATTGACTTTTCCACATAATAAATTGTAATAAGTGATACTCATATCGTAGATTATATTAACGATAATTAATGACGAGTTAGTATTAAAAAAACCTAAAATTTCACTCAAATTTTCATCATAATATAGTGAAATCTTAAACCAAGGATGGATTTGGAATTGGAATCCAATTTACACACAACCCCAATAAACTTAACTTTTTTAAAGCTCTTAAACAAATCTAAAGTTAGTTTAAAAAATTTACATTAAGACTCCCAAATTTTAAGTTTCAAAACTTGGATTATAGAGGTAAGGCACTGATCAGCGTCGTACTACCCTTGTTAATTTAATCAAATTTAATGGTCAAATTAGTGTTGTGTTGTTCATTGCAGTCAAGCAATACAGACTAATCAAAAACCTCTTTTAATCAATATTCAATTAATTTGGAGCGGCGAATTTATTTTTTTACTTGGGCAAGCCCAAGGTCGAACTCAGGGAGTCAGTTGTCTCCTTAGGTAGATTTTAAGAAAATTTAAGAGGTCGTATTTTCAGAAGATTGTTTTTGGTCTTTTTAAATAATTTTTCATGCAATTAAAGGAAACAATGCAAAATCAGGCCAGTTTACAAGTTAA
The DNA here is from genome assembly GCA_037367405.1 of Ottelia alismoides. Classification (NCBI taxonomy): domain Eukaryota; kingdom Viridiplantae; phylum Streptophyta; class Magnoliopsida; order Alismatales; family Hydrocharitaceae; genus Ottelia; species Ottelia alismoides. The sequence goes on from JAZKJV010002969.1 coordinate 40,501, forward strand.
TTCAGAAAAGTAGTCAAATTGATTTCAAAAATTATGAAACTTGGCCAGATAGTGAAATGCAATGAAATTAAGCTACCCTATTATTTTTTGGATTTTTCTGACACTAGATGAATTTACTATGAATTAAAAGATGAATGTAAGGTGATTTTGACTAAATTAATTTTAATAAATACCAAAACAAAATATTTTCAGTTATAAAAATTATCCTAGATAGATCTAAGTGTGAAGAATCTATGAAAATTAATAAAACTAAATTTCTATGTAAATGGACCTATTAAAAATCAATTAAGAAAATCACAAAATGATTTATTCAGGTCTCGAGATGTGTGCAAATAAGTTTATTTTTGGGCACAATTTAAACTTAATTATCCTAGGTCTAATATGAATTTTTGGTGATTTTTGGAGTCCCATAGAACTTGCTACAAATAAAATATAACAAAATTCAACCAAATAATTAATAATAAAATCCACTGTTATCACAAAAATATGACAAGTGTCACATATGAAAGAGGACAAGTTAAGCCATACAATGCAATTTTCAGACTTGAAAAATGATTAAAATGAATGCCTAAAAATGCGTGCAAAGACAGGGGTCTAACTGCAATTATAGAAAATAAAATTGATAAAAATTGAACATGCTGACAGGGACTAATATGCAATTACCTATAATGAGGGGGGTATGTATGCAAAATACCCACAGAACACATGCGCCTCATGTGGTGCTCCTGGTTGGGACTGGAATGCAAATATCAAAACCTTTAGGGGCCTCGGTGCAAAATACCTAGAAAACACGTAAAAGACACCTGAGGTTCCAGGCTCGGGTAACTTCAGAGGCTCGAGCGGAGGCTCGGGGACTCTGGAGGCTCGGGGACTCTGGAGGCTCGGACTTGGTTCGGGGAAGTTTTGGGGGCTCTGAGCCTAACATTCGGGGAGAAGGCTCGGAGGCAGCTACGTGGCTTCTGTTGGACCGCTGGATCCGGTGGAGATCCAATGACGAAGGATAGATGGAGACATGGCGCGTCTAGATCCGTCAGATCATATGAAGATCGAACGGTGGAGGATGGCTTCTGAGATGAAGGCGTGGACGATAAACAACTGTTGGATCAGGATGAATCCAACAGCATCTGGAGCGCGGGGCGAGTGGCATACTCTGGTGCGTAGGATCCTCCTGATCCGACGGTTGCAGAATGAAGGCAACGTGGATCACTCTAAACCATCCGATCAAGGAGATTGGACGGCTACTGTCTATCGTGCTCAAAGGGTTCGCCGCCTCCTGCGATGGAGATGGCTGCGCTCCGACGATGAGGCTCTAGATCCTCCTCCTCCTCTGATCGTCGATGAAGGTCGCCGGAGGCTCCCAAGTAGCTGGGAAGAATCGTGAAGGCGTCGGGGATCTGTCGGAGGTCTCAGGAGCGGCTGGGGTGGTCTGGAGAGCAGCAACGACGATGCTCGAAGGAGCTCCGATGAGGCGTCCAACCAATCGAAGATGGAGTACCTGCAGGGGGTTAATTGAATAGCCGAGGCGTGCGAAGTGCTTGTGGTGGAGATGTGAGTACGGAGGGAGGCCTGAGAAGCGATGAAGGCGGTCCGGTGATGGTGCTCCACCAAGGTGGCGGAGCTCTCGTCGGCGTGAGGTGAAGTGCGTGGTCTGAGCAAAGGAAGTGTAAGCGAGGGTGCCAGCTCCGAGGCGAAGCTCGGAGGATGGTCAGATGAAGGCGAAATCGAGCGAGGGCGGCGAATAAATTATGAGAAAAGAAAAACAAAGAAGAAGAAGATCGGGGAGGAGATGGAGGCGTCTACCTAGTAAATGGAGCTCGGATTCGAGCTCCTGGTCATCGCTCGAAGGACGGTAGAGGGTCCTGAGCTCGTGCAGCTTATGGAGGAGGCTACGGCACGGCGGTGAAGGCCGTGGATCTCGCCGGAGGTGAAACTCGATCGTCGCTCAACGACACCTCAAATTGCTATCACCAAATTGAAGGGTGGAGCTAGGGGATTCTCTCTGTGATGACGGATGGGGTCGAAGGTTGAAGATGGTAAATTATTTAAAGAGGGAAGGTGACGGCGTAGGTGACGAAGTGGTGGAGTTGGTGGAGGTCGTGGAGCGACATAGGTGGAGGTCATGGCATTCGAGGGGGTCAGCGAGGATGAGGGACGAGTGGGGTATGCAACGGCGGTGACAGGAGGCGGAGTGGGTGGCCGGAGTGGCTCCCAAAATAGAAAAGGGGCGGCTCTTGTGCAAGGTGGGCGACGTGGGGTGCGGGGCTTGCGGGAGGTAGGAGTCTCGACCGTTGGATCGAGCGATCCAACAATCAGGAGAGGGGCGGAATGGAACGGCTGTGATCAGATCAGAGGGCCGAGATCGAAGGGTCGTGATGGAGCCACGTGGAGGGCGTAGGTAAAGGCACTGACTTACGACTAAGCTGATGCCCAGGGGTTTGATCGAACAGTCGAGATTAAGGCCTGGATGGTTGGTGGAGATGAGGCGAGAAGTGGAAGCATCGAAGGGTGCAGGTGCAGCCACGTGGCGCAAGGAGGGTGCGACGCTGGCGAACGGCCTGGATTGGATCCAGGGCTTGATCAAAGGGCAAAAAAGCACTGCAATGATGGACGGCCCAGATCGAGAGAGAGGGTGGGCGATCGGACGATGGAGGAGAATGGTTGCGTGGCACGTGATGGAGCGGGCCGCGTGGCACAATCAGAGAGCGCCACGTGGCCTGCTCTGAATGGTTGAGAAAGAAAATGAAATTGTAGAGAGAAGGAAGCCGAATTTGGAAAAACTCAAAACATGAAAGTTGTAGATCTCGATAAGGTCTACAAGTTTTAAGTTGACCAAAATGGAGATGAGTTCAAATAGAATACAAAAATATAAGGGTACAAATATACATATATATAGTATATAAAGGGACCCAAAAACGCAAGTTTTGCATACGAGCTTCGATTTGAATGAAATTAGTCTCATTTTAAAGGTCTCTAAATGTGGATTAATCTGAAAGTGAACAGACCTAATTCGGATGTTGTAAGAGAGAGATATGTACATTCTAAGGTTTGGGGTCTCAAACTGGGTTTGGGGTTTTATTTGGCAATTGACAAGCTAAGAATTTTTGGCATTTTCCTTATATTATTAACTAGTAATATACACAGTATAAGGAATGTTTTATTGACTTTAGAGGGGGTAATAAAATACAGATGATTAAGAGGGTAGTGGTGGATATTTTACAAGTGAATTTTACAAATGAATTGGCTTCTTATTTAATGCAATTACGAATGCTAAAATGCATGTATTGTGGATTTATGCATGAATGCTATTTATGCAAGATAAAGGGAAATATGCTGCTAAATACTCGGGAACAAGTCTCTATTTTCAACTTTAAGAGTGATGAATCACAGATTCATCAGGCACATGCCTAAATTTTGGTTTAATTTGTACTAAAACCTCCACATTTTAAGTTATTAAAACATAGATTTATTAGTCAATATACATATCTTAAACTTGTGTTTGATATATCCATAACTCTAAATTTTAATCATTAAAATATATTATTTCTGAAGCAATTATTCAAATCTGAAAATTGGAATTAAATTTTTGTAAAATCATCAATTTTTTATCATGAAAGCATACAATTTCTAGAGCAATTATTCTATCTGAAATTGGAACTAAATATATGCAAAACCCCATATTTGATCATGAAATATACAATTTTTTGAGCAATCATTCAGAAATGAATTTGGAACAAAATGTATGCAAAATCCTCAATTTTGATCATGAATTTATATAATTTATGCAGCAATCATTCAGATCAGAATTTGAAACAAAATGTATAAAAACCCCAATTTGATCATGAAAATATATCATTTCTGAAGCATTTTTTCATATCTGAGTTTGGAATAATATGCAAAATTCCCAATTTTGATCATGAAAATATATAATTTCTGGAGCATTTATTCATATCTAAATTTGGAACTAAATGTATGCAAAATCCTCAAATTTGATCATGAATTTATATAATTTCTGTAGCAATCATACAGATCTGAATTTGAACAAAATGTATGCAAAACCCCCAATTTTGATCATGAAAATAAATCATTTCTGGAGCTTTTATTCATATCTGAATTTGGAACCAAATGTATGCGAAATCCCCAATTTTGATCATGAAAATATACAATTTCTGGAGCATACTCTTAGGTTTGATCTTAGGATCAATTGCATGTAAAAATCTTCAATTTAAATTCAAATCCAACAACTTTTTGAGAGTAGAAATCACATGAATGGCAGCAAGTGGAAAGGGAAGGGATTGTATATTAAAACCCCCAAATTTGGGAACTAAAATACCATGCAGGAGGGTTGAAATGGAGGCTCCAGCAGCTGCACTTGGAGTAGTATGCAACAGTAGGAGCTTCAAATTGAAATATGTAGCAAGGGCTCCAACAACGAGTGAAGGGGAGCAATAGTATGCCGATTTGGAACAACCCCATGTCCTGTAATGCAACAAATTGGCAGTTGGAGCTGCAGATTACTGAACATGAGAGGAAGAGAAGGGTCTCTTGCTGGGAATATTGAAGAAATTGAGAAGAAGGAGATGGTGGAGCTCCAAAAATGGACAAGAAGTAGTAGTAGCTGCTATTTGGGTTGTTGGATAACAACTTGGGAAGGGGTTCTGGGCTCCTACAGTTGGAGTTTGGGGGGAAAGGGCTTGGGATTGTGGAGAAAATCGGAAGAGGAAGGGGGGAGAAAATAGGTAGGAAGCTTCCTTTGTCTTTCTTATTGACATCATCCATGACCTCACTTTTGACATCATCACTAATGATGTCACTAATTACATCATCATGACATCATCCTTGATGTCATGACCTTATAGTATATTTTTTATTTTTTTTCATTTGTTTATGGTGTAAATCTTGACTTTATTTGCGCCTCCGGCCTCGGATTTCGATGTGCAATATCTCGTTTTGACTATCTCAGAATGAAGATAGATATGAGTATAATATTGATATACTTTTGATCCGTTTTAGATCCCTGAATTTCTCAAGATACGGTTTCGATTTATTATTAGATTTCACGGGTTTAAAATATCAAACGATCTCTAATTGACGAACGGTCAATTTCGTTGGTGTTGTTTTGTCAAATCAGATTTTATGATGTTCTTGGTTTGTTTAGAAGTTTCTTAATTCACGTCGTGGATTTTTCAAGCACTCATTACGATGTGTTTGGCTTTTGGTCGATTGTGACCGAATGAGTTTTAATTTACAATCAATTGATCGAAATAGGTTATTTATCGTTGATCAACAACTTTATTGAATCATATGGACCCTAATCGGGTCGGGTTAGGCTTTAATTGGATCCAGACGTTACACTAAAAAACATGACCTAAGTCTCTCGATTCGGGCTTTCAACTTGACCAACACGAGCCTTACCACTACAGTGAGTTGCTTACGCGGACAACACAATCATATTACACTTCGAGTTGATTATGCGATCAAATCAACTGTATAGAAGTAAATCAATCCTAATAATTTCAATACCAAAGTAAATTTGTAATAAAACATCTGAGGTAAAAACTTGAACGATCTTATAGAGAAAGGAGTATGCTCGTAAGAATTGAATGCAGAGAAACAGAGCTATTGGAATGAAGAACGCAGAAGAAAACAACTCTTGAATCTTTCTCTCTGATTATAGAGTTGAAAGAATTGAATGCAGAGAACCCGAGCTATTGGAATGAAGAACGCAGAAGAATATAGCTCTTGAATCTTTCTATCCGATATAGAGTTGAAAGAAAATAGATAAGAGCTTGGTGTTCCTTGTTGTTTGTTGTAGAATAAGGTATATGGTCCATTTTATAGGTCCTACGATCCCATAGACATTGGCTCTCAAAAAGTAGCCGTTGTGAACAAATGGGGAATTAAATCTCCTTCAAAAGTCTCCCTCAAATGGAATATGATCAATCTTGATACAAAGGATGATCAATCAAAATCAAAAGATGATCGATCAAGGATCAAAATCGAACGATTAGAAATATAGCCATTGTTAATTCAAATAAGATTAATTAGGAAACAAGGTCGACCGATCATGTGTGATCGATCAGGTAAGAAAGTTTGATCAACCATCTTGACTCTTTCACTTGAAATCAAAATCAAAGTTAAAGGGTTGAAATGTAGTATGCATGATATGAGGTCTTTTACAATCTCATATAATTATAGAATGCCATTTTCGATGATTCTTTGCCTCCATCAAGCTTCTACAATCTTCATGGAGCCTCCTGCATACTTGTTTGGTGCTATCACAAGTCAGAGGAGAAAGGCGGAGCACCAGTGTACATGTATCGTTAGATTACCCCAATTTGTGGATAATCTGCCAGTCCTATTGATGCCACGTCGACCATGCATCGAGCATGCATCTCTGGACTACACCGAACTGTTAGTCGAAGCACATGAATGCTACACGTGGCCTGAACCACTAACATTGCATCGAGCCTGGACCACGCGTGCATCATGTGTGTGGTTTGGGCAATTTGCAGAGTTGCACTGCTAATGTACCAAAATTGCAAAAATATCCCCACATAGGGGGTCAATAGTAAATTGATCAGCGAGTTTTTAATATTTGCATTTTAGTCCCTCTAGGGACCTATTTGTTAACTTTTGTGTTATTGCATTTATGTTTCTTTACATTTATGCCCCTGAATTCTATATTAAATATCTTGAGCATTATGTGTCCAATTGATATGATTTCAATTTCGTTGCTAAACTAATTTCATCCTCTTTATGGCATATTTGTATCTCTGATTCACTTCATATAAATGTGTTAATTCATTAGAGAGATAAATTGCTCCATTATTCTTAATAGATTTGCCATTAATTTATCATAGCATTATTTCATGAATCAATTAGATCTTGAAATTAAGTTGATAATATTGATTGAGTTATACATTTGATTTAAGAGGAATTACTTATGTATGTATTTATATATTATGTCTAAATGCATTATGTTCATTCTGTTGATTATTTAACAGGCATTAAAAACCTATTAAAAATACATCCCATTCATATGTCTCTTTATTTGCATTGTTGTGCTCTCTTAATCTATATAATATGTTAATCACTTAACCCTGATATTAAATACTTAGTTAATTATATTAATAGCTCATGTATAGTTAATTTTGACTTAGTATTTTCTGTTAAATTGATTATATATAATTTAGATTAAGTTGTTTGTATTAATTTGACATATTGTTTTTATTATGATGTACATTCTCTTTATAATTCTTTGATCTATTTTTAACCATTTTTCTTTTGTGTTAGGGCTTGTGCACTTGAGGATGCTCGAAGACTTATGGAGGCTAGTTCTTAGAGCTCTGAGTTCCAACTAAGAGGAGACACAAGAGATCCCTTTAAGAGAGCTTGAAGATTCTCAAGTTGTATTTTGTCTATTATATATTATCTTACGTTGTCTATTATCTGTAATTTTTTGACTTGGACATTATTATTGTGTGTGTTGAGTGTATTTCACCCTTATTTGGATGTGACTCAATTTGAGTGCTCGATTTAGAGCTTAGGTACAAAGATTTTTAAAGCTATCTGTGGGATTTATTTTATGTGCTTGAATCGTAAATTAGGACACACTAACTTCATCTCAAGAAATTCACACGTCTCTTAGATTCATGAGATGTACTTAAACTACGTTCGATTTATCCAAATTTAATCCATACTATCCTGCTAATAGAACTTATGTTTAGGATGTGGCTATTTATTGACTTTTATACATATAGATAGATTTATATATTCAGTTCGGAACCTGCGTGGAGAGAGATAGGATGACGGTAAGTATCTCTGAACATGAGCATGCATCATGGTTTTTCATCTGCTTACTCCTTTTTTGATTCCGCTATCTCAATCTTTATAACTTGGGGTCTAAAGGAGACATGGTTAAACGATATATAATGGTTTATGAGTTCAGATCATTAATCAAGTGATAACATAAAGCTCTAAAATGGGGCTGCTAATGCAAGTTGACTTAATTAAAATGAAGTTACAATTAATTTGTATTAGGAAAGCAAAACCCACATTGTTAGCAGGTTCTTTGTTTTATCTGAGAGGTGAGGACGCATCCATAGGGTATTATCCAAATCCTACTTAATCTTGCTCGTAATGGGATCAAATTTTGTATTATCACTAATAAAATAGACAAGATAATTTGACCATACATTTTGCTCTACATGTGTGTGTTGGTGAATCTATCGGGGTTTGCTTGTAATTCCTTTATGAAACCCTAGAGCTCTATTTTATTTCTCAGATTCATCCATCTAGAGATTCAGCTATCCCTGGTACCTACCACCCTTAGTTTCATATTATATACACTTAGGCTTATTTTCAGCTTAAGTATAGGAGGGTACCATATCATGTCTAATTGTTCACCTCAGATTTCCTATTTTCGTATCATATCTCTTTACTTAAGCTATTTCTTAGCTTAAGTATAGAGGACCCGAGTCCTTGTATTCTACTAACTTATTCTTTTCACTCATTCATACATCCTTCTTTTTTGTTTGGGTTCTGTACATCTCTTTATATTGAGTATGAGCTATGGCTTCATATCACTTTGTGCTATGAGGACATAGCATCAATTAATTATAGGGATGTGTACTGTATATATTTTATATATACTTTAACCATAGCTCATATTTTAAAAAGTTTCAAACTTTTTGGGATAAGGGTATCGTATTAATTTGGAACTGATTTTTTAAAAAATGATTTGCAAAATGATTTTGAAAACTTTATATATTGTTTGGCATGTTTTTCAAAATTATTTTTACATGATTTTGTAGAAATACAGTTTTACTTATTTTAAAAAATCATTTATAAAATATTTTGGAAAACCTACATCTATGTGACATGGTCTTAAAAATGTTTTATTTAGGTTTGGAAAATAGGATTTTACTTGTTTGAATATCTTTGTAAAAATATTTGAAAAATCTATAATTATGTGACATGGTTTGTAAAAAGTTTCCAAATTGTTTTCAACTTTAAGGGTGTAAATTGAGACTAACAATTATTTTGTAAATAAGCCTAATTAAAGAATTAATAAATATAAAATAAAAAACTCACACAAATACTCACTATTCATTGGTATTTCCCTAACACTTACACTCAAGGCTTGTTGAGGTCTTTAAAACTTAGTTTATGAGGTCCAGAGACTTAGAATTAAACTATCTTGATCATTATGGTCTTAGACTTAATAATTCACACTTCCCTAGTTAGAGAGATTTATGTGCTATATTGCATGTTTAGTTTCATCCTTAAAGAATATGACCAACACTGACATGCACAACTGCATTCATGATGAAATGAGATGAGGTTTCACTTGAAGAACTGGGATTTGGGATTTGAGATTTGAGTTTCGACTCGATTCTATGATGCTCGAAGATGGGATAAAATTAATGAGTGCTTCATAAAACCTGAGTGTCAGCAATCTTAGCCAGTTTGAGAACATGGTTCTTATGCTATTCTCTTGATATTGACCTAAGTGTCGGGGTGTAATGAAATTAAATTAAAATTGTTGATCAGTGTGCACCAATTCTTGGTAAAAGTAGTGGAGGTAGCCAAAGAAAAGAATAAGAAAGAGAAAAGCTCATACATTACAAAATAAAATCAAAGAGATTATACTAGTGGCGAGCGCTCCCAAACTTTTAAGTGTCCATTCGGACCAAAATCTTAGGCTTTTATGAGTCGAGATATTACCTCAAAAAGGGCTCTTCATTGTATAGAAATAGAAATACAAGTCTAGACGTCGAAGGTACTTAGATACTCAATAGAGATACACCCTGGTGCATTCCCACGAAAACATGTACACAAACTCAACCTTTTTTGATGGATACACTGATTAGCAACATAAATATATTGTGTTGAGTCAATAAGATACTTAAGAGATACAACGTTTCAATGAGAGGAAGAGAAGAATTCACACAAACCAAATTCTTTCCATCATCTGGCCATCCATCTACACTATTTAAAGAGACAGTGGATTGAAGAAAGAATAGATTTATTCCCTAGTGTTGAGGGTTGGGTCCTTAAGAGAATCTCTTGTATTGGAACTTTAGGTGACATCTTGACTCTGCTCTTGAGAATGCAATCAACACATTAAGTCATGCATCTTGTACATATGTATTATCAGAGAACTTGACAAATAAGAGTAGTTGAATTCCTTTTGTTTAAGACCCGGTTCAACTTGGAGTTTTAAGATTTCTAAAACTAAGTGTTCTGAATTGACCAAATCCTTGTATCTTCACAGACACATGTTAGGAATTTCACTAGCTGACTAACTCTCTAATTCATTCTTTATTTATTAGCTCGAGGACGAGCTTAGCTTAAGTATAGGGGGTGATAAATTCCAGATTTATCAACATTGTTCATTTATATTATCTATCTAGCTTAAGAAAACCATTAATATTAACTAGCCATTAATATTAATTAATAATGATTGTATTGTTCATAATTAATCTTAATTATTTCAGATAAAATAATCATATTATTGTGTTGATATTTTATGTTTTTATTATTTGTTAAAAATCTAATAAAAGATTAATATTGTACATTATTAATTTAAAATAATTTATAAATTAAAAATCCAAAATGAGAAAATAAAATTAATTATTTAATTTTATTACTTGAAATTACTTACAAAAATATTTTCTATGTATATATGACATCTTCTCTCTTTGAGTTCTACATGAAAGTTGTAGATCTCATCGAGATCTACAACTTTCATTTGAATACTTTTTTTTAATTTAGCTTCTAACTATTTTATTTGTAATTAACTTTGATTTTCATATTTCCCTATTTTTCTGATTGGCCCATGTAGCGCTACCCGCTTCAGCCATGTGGCCCATTCCCACTTAGCCCCTCGCTCCTCTCTCAATCGTCAGATGTGTTCGATCATTTTTTTCCCAACCATTCTTTTGATGCCTTATTTTCAGCCGCAAGATCGATACTCATTAGAATTCATTCTAACTGCCAGTTTCCATCCAAATGGTGATTGTTTGATCTTGATCAGATGCCTAATCCTTCGCCCCAACCTATGGCTAACCCCCTCCAAAGGTGTGAACACAACAAACCGCCCAACTTCATACAATTCTCTCAACCTCTTCATGACTCCTCTCCCTTCATTTCTACCACATTCCGCCTCGCATATCTTCCCTCACCCATGTTTGATCTTCAACCACCATATCCAATAATTCTTCGCCAATCTAAGGAGTGGTGGAAAACATTGATGCAACCTCCTTCAACCTTTGCTCTCCACCTCACCGCCTGATGAGACAGTTGTCCACACTTGTAGGAAGCATCTCGTGGCATTCCCCTCGCCTTTGTGACATGAAGGGGAGAGAGTTGAAGAGCGATGATGGGGTTTTGCTTCTACTGTCGACCCATGGACAGAGCGACCATGTCACAAGCGTATCTCAGTTGTTCAAGCTTCTCACCAGGGCCAAGTGAATCAAGCAAAGACCAAGGGTTGAATTGACCCTCAAACCCAGGTTGATTCCTCCATGAGTGTCTATCTTCAATCTCCAAGTAACATAGGTTTTGCTTTCTTGTTTGTTTCTTTGATTTCTTGCACTATGTACATAAGCCTTCCTTCCAACCAAACTAGTCCTCCGGCTTTCATCATGGATCCTTCATCCACACGAGAGGTCTTGTTCTTCGTTCTTCCTATTCTAACATCTTATCCACCTCGATATGCCTTTTTCTCCAGCAATGAGGGAGAACCATTAGGTCCTCACCTTCTTCACCTACGTTGGACCTCCATTTCCACCCACTTGCCTCATGTACACACTTGACTATACTTCATGTACGGTATGCTAACCATTGCAGGTCAACGAATCCCTTCAATGATCGGAAATCGGCAGGAGCTCTGATCTGGAGCTCTGCCTCCAATGACTTGAAGTCGAAAACCATTTCCTGATGATCCTTTGCATCCATCGAGCTTCTACGATCTTCGCAGAGCCTCTTGCATTCTTCTTCAACCTTCAGATTGAAATGATCCTCATGGAACCACTTGCAGGAGTTCGCCGGAGCTCAGTAAGTGCCACCGTAAGTTAGAGGAGAAAGGCGGAGCACCAGTGTACATGTACCATTAGATTACCCCAATTTGGGGATAATCTGATGAACCTATTGACGCTATGTCAACCATGCACCGAGCATGCAGGTACGGACAATATCGAACCGTCAATCGAAGCACAATAACACTACACATGGCCTGAGCCACAAACCTCGCACCTGGCATGGATCGTGCGTGCATCACGTGTGCGGTCTGGGAAATTTACAGAGTTGCAATGCTAATGTGCTAGAATTGCAAAAACACCCCTATGTAGGGGGCCAACATATTTGCATTTTAGTCCCTCTAAGGATCTGTGAACTTTTTCATTGCATTTATGTTTCTTTAAATTTATTCCCCTGGATTCTATATTAAATATCTTGAGCACTATGTGTCCAATTGATATGATTTCAATTTCATTGCGAAACTCATTTAATCCTCTTTGATATGGCATGTCTGTATCTTTGATTCACTTCATAAAATTGCTCCATTCTTCTTAATAGATTTGCCACTAATTTATGTTAGCATCATTTCACGAATCAATTGGATCTTGAAATTAAATTGATAATATTGCTTGAGTTATACATATGATTTAGGAGCATCATTTAAGTATGTATTTATAGGTTTATGCCTAAATGCATTATGATCATTCTATTGATTATTTAACATGCATTAAAAACCTATTAAAAATACATCTCATTCATGTGTCTCTTTATTTGCATTGTTGTGCTCTCTTGATCTAGATAATGTGTTAATCACTGAGATCTAATATTAAATACTTGGTTAATTATATTAATATACCGTATACCTATGTTCGACCCTGGACTTGCCAAGGTGAAATCACCCTTCAATCGAGTGAGGTGGGTCTTACACTCCACACAAGGCGGGGTGTACTCGATGAGGTGACCATTCACAAGATCAAGCAATGAAATCAACAATCAACCCACACAATATATATCAATCAATGAATAAGCAGGTGTGAATCAAAATTTATTATAAAACCTACAAATAAATGTGTATAGTGACAAGCAGAGTAGGGTGTCAAACACAAGAAGCACGACAGTGTAGCACTCAATATTATTTATAAATAAATAACGAATAAATAATATATGTATAATTGTATATATGTGTGCACACAATTAATCAATGAATGTGGATTTAAATAATATATTTTTGATTAATTATATTTCTTATAATGTATATTAATATAATTATAAATTATTTATAGTAATATATATAATACTCTATTGGGTAATCAATATATAAATAAAAATAATAAAAATGGCAAAATAAAATAATTTTTGGTTTTAGATAATTTTCTACTAATTTTATGATTTTTCAAGTAATTTTTCTAAATTTGAAGGATTTTTAAAGTCCAAAATACACAAAATCGGGGACTTTTTAATTAAGTCGAATTGTTTTTATAGAAGAGTTTTTTATTTTTTATAGGATTTTGGATCTTTTAATTTTTATGTATTTTCTTTTTTCTATTTTTAGGGATTTTTAGTCTGGGATTACAATATACTATAATAAACACATAGTATTTGTTGGGATTTTTCAAAATATTTTTATATTTTTATGGGTTTTTTAAGTTAAAAAGGGACTTTTTGTGCTCTTTTTTATAAAATAGGAAAAAGTTATAAATTGCAAAACTAAGATTATGGTGCAAAAGTATGTGCAAATAGAACCTAACCTATTTTTTTTATTTTTTAGAGCACAAATGCATTTTTAATAAATTGAAAACAACACACAGAAATCCTTAAACTGATAGGGGTATTTTTAAATTAAAATTAAGATCAGGGGGCATAGTGCAAATAAACCCCATGTTTACTACTAATATCCAAACTTAATATATTAAAACAAAATTATAAAACGTACCGGGGTATACAAGCAATTTACCCAAGCACATGGGTCGTCACATGAGGTGACATGGCCAAGGGCTAAAGTGTAATATAAAGTAGTTCAGTGGGTTACATGCAAGTTATCCAATACTTTTTAAACTACATAAAATATTTATAGGACAATTTAAATATTACAAAAAAGGAGTAGGGTGCATATGAAATTTACCCACTAACGCTCTTGGATCCAACAACCATTTGGTTGCCACATGCCCAATCCGATGGATGTCCTCGCATCCCTTTGAATTGATTCAACGCCCCAGATTAAATCTGGGTTTTTTTCTTAATCAAACGACGTGAAGAGATGTTGCAAGAACTTTGATAAACTGGACTCTGGAGAGATGAGATCCTTCATTTCTCTGCGCTCTGGTGGCGGATCAATTCTCCGACAAGCCTAGTAGTGAGCTAGTCTTCCTTCTTGTGCATCAGGGTCCTCCAGCGATGGTAGAAGCGATCCGGATGCTCGAACGAGGTTCAAGAACCTGGATCTGCTCCAGGTGGTCAATGGGGCTCCAGATGCTCCTTTGGAGTCGCGTTCCTACACCAAAAAGATCCTGGGCACGAGGGTTATCTCCTCGCCTGGGACTTGAGCAAAAATAAAGGTTGTATGGAATGAAGGTGGGGCTCCGGTGAGATGCGACGAAGAGAGTCTCGACTCCCTGATCTGCGGTGGATAATTGGGGGAGAAGATGGTGCGATAGATGGAGAACGCATAGGGGATCGAGAGGGGTGAAAAGGAGGATGCAATATAGTCGGAAACACTCTAATTTAGCCTGGAGCTTGAGCTCCAAGTCAAATTGGGAATCTTTGATTACAGCTAGCCTACTCAATTAAGGATAAAATTAAACCAACGAAATGGAAGTAGCATTCAAAAATTACTTAAAAAGCTAAGGGAAAGGTCTCGACTGGGTTGGAATCTTAGGAAGCAGAACCTCCCAGAGCCACTCCAGTGGTTGATGGATCCGACTACTCCAGGTCCTCACTGCAGGGCGTCACCATGCTTCTCTTGTCACCAGCAATAGGGCTAGGAGGGTGATCTGAGGGGTTAAAGGGTCCGAAGAGGGATCAAAAAGAAAAAGGTGGAGATGAGATCATATTTATAGATGAAATTTTGGCAAGTTTCGAGGAGTGATGGTGTGATCGAGAGTTGAGGTAGGTGGGGATTGTGGGATGGGTGAAGATCAAGGACGATGGGGCTACAGAATGGCGGGAGGCTCGAGGTCAAAGGGTAAAGGATAAAGGCGTTAAATATGGTGAAGTTGGGCACCTGTGAAGCTCTGGCAGAAACCAAAAGGATTTAGGGTACAATTGGCCCTGGGTCAACAAAATCTCGCACCTGGTTGGTCCACGTGGACCAACCAGGAAATTCCAAGGCAGAAATGCCTTGGAAAATGAATAATAAATAGTATGTGATTTAACTAATTTTCTATTAAAACATAAAAAATGGTCTTCCTGATTTTATGTAGTATTTATTACCTATTTTTATTTATTTTTTCGAGGTATTTTATTATGTGTTTCTTTTTAATGGTACAAATATAGCTATAATCATCTATATTTTATGTATTTTATTTTTATATTGTGTTTTATATTCTATTCTTTTATATGCATATTTTGTATATTTATAACTTATTTAAATACACTGAAACATATTTTTATTGTATTTTTTTGATGTATTATGTACACTTAAATAAATATAGGTATATAATATATATATATGTATATGTATTTCATCTATGTATTTTGTGCACTATTTTATTTTTGTAATTTTTTATGGCTTTATTCTATTCTGAATATGTACATATACTATAAATAACTTTTATAAAATTATAAAAATAAAAATTTACAAAATAGTAAAGAATAAATAGAATGAATATTTTATTTAGTATTTTGTACAATAGGGGTCCAAAACCTAACTTTCATACCTTAACTTCAAATTAAATGAAACCACCTTCATTAAATATCTTATTAAAGTTATATACAATTAGAGGCGATTTTGATACATTTTGAGTTTTTATTTAGGATATTTGGGACTGGGAACTTGGGATTTTGGCTTTTTATTTAAAGTATAAAAGTACATTGTATATTATTTTTTATGAAATAAATTATATTTTTATGTAATATTACCCACAACTTTCATGTACAAAATTTATTGATTTGGTGAAAAAATAATAAAAAAAATAAAATAGGCCCTAAAAGGTAATTATTGGCCTATTTTTGTAGGATTCTCCGACTGTGTTTTCTGTTACCTCCCTATCTCCCCTTACTTTATTCCTTGTCAACTAAGTCATTATGATGACTGAGTTTCAAGGGCTAGGGTCACTCAACATCTATGGTGTCTCATTTCTTCTTTCTTTTCTTTTATTTATTCTTTTATTTTGGCAATATATGTGGTCTTTATACATTATTTTATACAGCATTTTGTACAACTTATAGATTATTTATTTTTGAAAAATTAATGGTATATACATGCATTTAGCTAGGATTTGAAGGCCAAAATCAAAGAATAAAGGTGATGACATGAGGATTCATCACTAGGTTATAAATTAAGCCAAGTCCTTTTCATAGAGACCTTTGACTTGGTTCTGATTGATTGATATTCAGTCATATTACAACGAGTCATAATTATAATTACCATTTAACGATTTCATCAATAGCCTTGAACTTTTTTGAGCTTCTTAGCTTCTTTTTCACTTAGACTTGAGCTCCTTAGCTTGAGCTTTTTCTTGGTCCAGTAACTTTCCTACTCTTAACCTAGGTACAAGCTAACTGCACAAGTTTTGTTATCATCGAATATACAAGCTCATGCACCAACAATCTTCCCACTCATGCATGCACTCACAATCTCCTCTTTTTTTACGCTGATGATGAATCTGTGATTCATCACATCAAAAGTCAAAAATAGAGCCTTGTTCCCGAGAAAATAGAGGCATATTTCCTTTTATCTTGCATAAATAACACTCATGCATGCATCCATAATTCATGCATTTTAGCAGCTCATCTGCATTTAAATAAGAAGCCAAAAATCACCTGTAAAATACCTCTTCACCAAAATAACTTCTTCTCTATAATATATATGTATTCCTCAATAATATAGGGAAGAATGCCAAAAATCACCCTTGTAAAATAGCCAAAATAGCCTAAGAACCCTTGTACATTAAAACACAAATAAAGCCCTCATACAAACCCCGAATTAGGTCTACTCACTCTTAGAATACTACATATTAAAAGACCTTCAAAATGAGACTAATTTCATTGAAATTGGAGCTTGTATGAGAGACTTGGGTTTTTGGGTCATTCTGTATACTACATATGTATATTTATGTATCCTTATATTTATGTATCATATTTGACCTCATCTCCGTCTTTGGTCAACATGAAACTTGTAGATCTCATCAAGATCTACAACTTTCATGTTTTGAGTTTTTCCAAATTCGGCTTCCTCTTCTCTCTACACGTGTTTCTTCCTCCAGCCATTCACAGCAGGCCACGTGGCGCCCTCTGGTTGCGCCACGCGGCCCGCTGCCCATCGCCACATCCGCCCGCGCCTTCCGCCGTTGGATCTCGCTTCAGATCCAACGGCCCAGGCCTTTCCACGTACCTGACCATCTCCCAGCCATCAGATCCGCCCCACACTTCATCTCCACCGTCCCTTAGCGCCGCGCTCTCAGCCTTCCACGTGGAAGCATCTGCGCCGCCTGATCAGGTCCCCGATCCTCTCATCGCAGCCGCCCTCTTCCGACGAGTCTCGACCCTCAGATCAACTCCACCCTCTCATCTAAACCGCCCGCTCGCGCCTCGCCACAACGCGCCACGTGGCTCCCGCATAACCCATCATCCTGGCGCCCCAGATCTAATCATACCCGCTCACCACGCTCTGATCTCCACCGTTGGATCACATGATCCAACGGTGAGGACCTCGTCTCCTACCTCCAGGCGCCCCTCTCCCCCACGTCCCTTGCCTTGCGGGAGGGGCGCCCCCTTCCTATTTTTGGTCACACGTCAGCCAACTCCTCCGGCCGCTGACCCCCCCACGACGTCACCCACTCGTCCCTCTCCCTCGCCAGCTCCCTCAAGCTCCACCATCTCCACCATACTCGCCCCACGACGACCACCAACCTCGCCACTCCACCAGCCAACCCACCTTCTTCGCCTTATAAATACGCCACCACCGGCGCCGTTCACCCCCATCCGCCACTCCAGTGAGCTTCCCTGAGCTCCGACCTACCAGTTGGTGACAGCAATTAGGTAAATCGTTGAGCGAAGAAGGAGAATCGACTCCGGCGAGATCCACGGCCGCCACCGCCGTGCTGCAGCCTCCCTCGAGCAGCTGCCCGAGCTCGGGACCCTACCGATCCCTTGAGCGACGACCTGGAGCTCAAAGCTGAGCCCCATTCCCCAGGTAACTCCCTCCATTGTCCTCCGATCTTCTTCTCCATTTTCTTGCTTTTTCTCCGTTTTTATTCGCCGTCACTGACCACCTTCTCGCCTCCAAATCACCTCGACGAGCTTCGCGTCGAAGCTCCGATCCTCGCGGTACCTTCCGCACACTCCGACGACACGTTTCACTTTCCTCCGACCAACAGCTCCGCCATTTGGCTGGAGCTCGCTCGCCGGACCACCTCACTCCACTGTAGGCCTCGCTGATCACGCCATACTTCACCACAAACACTTGCACGCTTCGGCTACTTCATCTAACCCCTGCAGGTTCTCGTCCCTTCACTGGCCGGAGCCTCACCGGAGGTCTCTTCGAGCTTCGTCTCCAGCGAGCTCCAGCACGCCTCCGCAGCCACTGAGCCCGCCGGAAGCTTCGCCGTACGCCCCCGCATCTTCCGAGGCACTCGGGAGCCGACGACGTTCTTCATCGACGCCTGGCGACCGAGGCGGAGCAAGGACAGCCTCATCGGAGCTCCGCCTTCTCCTCCGCAGGTGGCGGAGGACCGTTCGAGACGAAGCAGCAACAGCCGTTCGATCATCCGATCGAACGGTCCTCGTCCCGCCACGTGTTTCATCACCGCGCCTGTCCCCGACCGTTAATCGCACCTCTGATCTGACGGCTCTCCAGTTGCCACGCGCCTTCATCGACATCCCTTGGATCCATCTTGATCCGAGGGCCTTCAGGCCGCCACGTCTACGCATCCGAGCCTCGGCCTCCAAGCCTAGGCTCGGGCTACCCGAGGCTGCATCGAGCCGCTGTCCGAACCTCCAGAGGACCCGAGCCTCGCTCCGAGCCTCCGACGCCCTCCGAACCTAGGTCGCCCACGTGAGGAGCACGTGCGGCCTGGGTTAATTGCACAGACGCCCCTGACGCTTTCTGGAATTACAAAGAGGTCCCTGTGAAGCAGACCCCACGTGAGGAGCACGTGTCTCGTGGAGAAATTGCATAAAAGTCCTGCATATTATTGGTAATTGCATTTTAGTCCCTGTCGGCATATTTATTTATTGAAGTTTCAATTTCCAGTATTGCATTTACACCCTTGTGTTTGCACGTGTCCCTAGAGTGCATTTTTCATCATTTTGAGATTCTAAAAATTGCATGTTGTTGGAAATTTTGTCCTCCATCTGTTAGTACACGTGTCTGATTTTTGTAGGCTTATTTGAATTATTAATGAATTGATTGGTTCATTGTTGACATATTTTGCCCAGTGATGCCTTTTGATTTTTAATTAATTATCTATACCTTCAAAAATTATGAAAAAATCACAGTAGCCTAAGGACATCATTTCTAACACACCATAAAAATTTCATAACATTTGCACGCATATCGAGGCCTAAATAAATAGTTTAGTGATTTTCTTAAATTAATTTTAATTAATTCATTTCACAGTAAATTTAAGTCCTGTTAATTTTCCTAGGTCCCTTATCATTAGACCCACCTAGGATAATTTTAGTTCTTGAAAAAATTGTGATTTGATATTATTAAAAATTAAATACTGAAAATCACTCTGTCTGCTTATTTAATTCATAGAAAATTTATTTTGAGTCGAAAAATTCCAAAAAAATTAGTATAGGTCATTTTCATCACAAATAATCATCTGGCCAATTTTCATTATTTTTGGACTTCATTTGATACATCATTTAAATCAAACGTTAAATTGGCTCGCCTTGTCTGCATATGTCTGCATAAAAACTAAAAAGACCAAAAAAATTCTTCCTCGAACATCGACACTTGAAAATTTGCTCTAATTCACCTAAGGAGACAGTTGCCTCCCTGAGATCGACCTTGGACTCCACCAAGTAAAAAAATATCTGCCACTTGAAATTAACTTAACATTAATTAAAGTGGTTTTTGACTAGCCTCTCGTATCCGACTGCAACGAAACACATTAACATTAATTTGGACATTAATCTGCCTGAATTAACATAGGGTACCTGACGGTTATCAAAATGGCGTCGTTGCCGGGGAGGCACGGCTTAGGTTAATTTGTAGCATATTTTTGAGTGTTTGATTTTCATTCCCCGGGTAGTCTGACCCCCGGTTTTTCTTGTAATTATTTCTCTTATTTTCTTTTTGCATTATTTTGTTTTTGTGTCACTCTCTGACCTCCATTTAATTTTTGTGCGAGGACCGCGAGGAGTCGGCGACGCTTCAAGGACTTAGCATTTAAATTGTGTTGAGAGAAAGAGAGGCATTGTACTTTTTTTTATTTTATTTTTCTTTTGCATTATTTCCAGCGGTTCCCGTTTGGGATCTCGCGCGTGTAAATATAATGGAAACCGTGTCCCGTGTGCTGTGTGGGTGAATGGTAATTTAGCATGCACTAGCGGCTCCTCGAGCCACTCTAGGATTTGCTTGTGCTCGTAATCAATAGGACCACACATTACACATAAAAGACGCACCTAGACCGCAGAACTTAGTCCAAATTAAACTGTTCTTCACGATAATAGAACTGCCTGTTTAGGAGCGGCTTTTATCGCCTGCATTTGCATGTAGAGTAAAGTTTTCAATTCTGTATTGCATCATGCATCAACAAGCGAAGGGATCACTGTAAGTACTCTATACTTAGCATACGCATCATCGATTTCAATTTGCATCGGCTTTTCTCGATTTCCCCCTCTGATTTTCTCACTTAAATTAAACAGGAAATTGGGACTGTCCGATAGGCGTGCTTTGTGGTGGATTAATTAAAGTGATAACCTAACTTTAAATCGGGACTGCTAACAGTATTGACCAAAAAAAAGAATAAAAACTGAAAATTGTTTGCGGGAGACTAATCCCCGACCTTGTTTTCAGGCTGAGTGAGGGTACCTGAGTGTGTGTGAACACCCTAAGGTAGAGCCCAAATCCCCGTCTTCCATATCACGTTCTAACTGATCCTAGCAAATATCACAAGCCGGATATTTTCAGATTCTTTGACTAGTACCAAGTAGCCTCCGCCTGTCTCAGGTAGATAGGGGCAAAATTGCGGTACTTCGCGACAAGCTGCCAGTAACCCCCAGGGGTGAAGTTCCGGCCTTGTCAGCCTCCGCCTGCTTGCAGGTAGATAGGGGCGTGGTCACCGAATCCATCGGCTTGGGATAGGAGCGAAGAAAGGAAGGAGCGGCGGTATCTTAGACGACAGGATAAACAGGGAAAACGCATCCGGCTCTGAGCCGACTTCCCTCTAGGTCGCGTAATCCTTGCTAGATTTGCTTGAATATCACACTTAAAAACTACAAGATAAATTGGACTCAACTTTGAGTCCTTCACTGTGTTGAGTGTGAATCCAGGGTCTTGGATTGATCTTGTGCTTGCTTCAGGTAGGAGTAAAATCCTATCTTCTTCTTCACCAAGATGAGTGACTGGGGAGATCTCGACGCACTATTCACTGATCTCTCTATGAGTCCCCCAAGTAACTCGTCTTTCTCGGTCCGAGCGCACCTTGGACCACCCAGGACTCATGACCCTCTTGAGTCCTGGTCCCCTCATGCTCAGGGTGGTTACTCTCAAACCAACCCTTTTATCTCCTCTGAGATTACCGAGGAAGACCATTGCCTCGGTAATCCCTTCCTTGATTCACCCTCTAACACCGATCGTATTTTCCAATTCCCAGAACTAGAGGGAGAAATGCCGCCAAGGATGCCGCCCGATGAGGACCAGATGAGACAGATTCTCAGACGCCTTGCCGAAGCCGAACAGAAAAATGCTGATCTCACGGCCCGGATGGGACAGATAATAGTAGCTGAAGGGATCGACCGACCAATGGTCGATACCTACAACCCGGCGGAGAACGAGATCCAAAATTGGCTAGCACCTGCAGTTCCCGACCAAGCATTCGAGCTGAAGCCCCACTTCCTTAGCCTGCTGCCGAAGTTTAACGGAAACCTCAGTGAAGAGCCTTACACCTTCCTCCGTGACTTCGAACTAGTATGCAACAATCTTAGCCATCCCAATGTTGGCCAAGATTATATCCGGCTGAAGGCCACCCCGTTTGCCTTAGGAGATAAGGCTGCACATTGGTTGAAAAATTTAGGGGTGGTATGTACTACCTGGATGCAGTTCAAGGACCTCTTCTTGAAGAAGTTCTACCCTCTCAGTAGAACCAATCAGATGCGAACGAAGATTGCCAGCTTCGCCCAAGGACCCTGCGAACCGTTCCATGAGGCTTGGGACAGGTTCAATGACTTAATACAGAAATGCCCATGCCACGGCATTTCTAAGGCGATCTTAGTCCAAACCTTGTTCTGCGGTCTAACCCCAGAGATGCAGGGGTTAGTCAGTGCCGCCTGTGGAGGAAGCTATCTGAACAAGAACGAGCACGCCGTGTGGAAAATCCTAGAGCAGATGGCAGAAACCGGCAGGTCACAGGCCACAAGGGCCTATCAATTGTCTCCCTCGATCTTATCCAATGAGACAACTAGAAGGACTGTTGCAGATCTGACTGAGGACCTCATCCCCAGCATGGGGATGATTGCCGACAAGCTTACCATGGTCGAGCAGATCCACAAGAGAGTCGCGGAGATGGAGTCTCTTTCGAGCCTTCCCAAAAAGGTGGAGGAACTCTCTGAAAAGGTAGCCAAGATTAAGCTACCCACCCCTTCTGCACCACCTGTACCTGTACATCGAGTCCATCTTGTACAGGAACAGGCGCCGGGGTCTCAGAGCAGCTGGGATCAGACCTATACCCAGCCGAACCATCATGCACCCCCACCAGTGGAAACAGAATACGAGGAGCCTCCGCCCGTTTACGAGATCAACGGGCTCTGGTATAGCCGTGACCCGCTAGTCCGGCAAATCGAGATGGGGAAGGATCAGGCACACCGCCCAACCCCAGTCTACCAAGAGACCAGGCCCGTCACAGTACCGCGATACCAGTCCAGGCCAGAACAGGGGTACCAGCCGCAGCAGCGCACCTACCAGCAGGGGCCAGCACCGTCCCATCAGCAGCAGTATCGGCACGGCCAGCAGGGCCAGTACAGGACCGCATCCACTCAGCAGCCAGCCCAGCCCACCGAATTGGAGTCTCTCACCTTGGCGATCCAGACCCTGTCTGATAGGGTCCAGCAGATGCAAAATGACTACCTGGACATGAGAACCGACATCAATCGGGTCGCTCGTGCTCAGGACCAACAAATGGCGCCTAGGACTCCAATTCCCGCACAGGTTCAGGCCAACCCAAACAGCATACAGCAGGGCCAGAACCGACCCCGAGATCAGGTATACTATTCAGATAATTATTTATCTGAACATGAGATCCTTTTGTACGATAATGTTAACCATATGTCCCTCAGGAGCGGAAGGACCGTGATCATACCTGATCGGGCACGGGCGCAAAAAGAAGGAACCTCCGAAAATCTACCTGAGGAGAATTCGGAGGAAGAAGAGGAGGAGCATCACCACCACCACCGCCAGCAGAAGAAGAGGATATCTGAGTCCTCGAAGCACCAGCCCCGCAGTCATCCAGAGTCAGACGACGCCGATGAGCCCGCACCTCCATCTGAGGAGGATCGTCCAAAAGAAGCGGAAGAAGCATCACCGGTCTCGCCCCAGCATTTTCCTTTTTGTCAGAGTCCAAGTTCGAGTTTGTATCAGAGTCCGAGTCAGAGTCGTGTCAAAAACTCAGAAATCAATGAGAATATTTCAGTTCCAGAACCTGAGTTAATAATCCCTTTCCCCCGAGCTCTCAAGGGTGGGAAGAAGAAAATGAAGAAAATCCAAAAAGATGACCCTGAGATGGCTGAATTTTGCAATAAACACATCAAGGTCACAATCCCCTTTGACAAGTTCGTGGAAATGACCCCTGCATTCCAAAAATACCTTAAGGTGAGATGCACACCTACTAGGGTTAGCAGGAAGACCAAAAGCCGTGTCGAGAAACACGTTCTATCAGTAGCCACGACTTGTGCAATAAAGAACTCGTTTTCTCGGAAACGAAGAGACATGGGTGCACACTATGTAGTGAGTCATGTTGATGACCTCGCGTTTGCACGCACTCTCCTGGACAATGGTTCCTCGATCAACTTGATGCCCACAGCCCTCTATGAGCGGCTCAATCTCGGACCTCTTAGGAAATCTAGAGCTATTCTTCAGTTTGCTGACAAATCTACTAAGAGGTCCCAAGGAGAGTTAAGGAACATTGTGATAAAAGTCGAGGGGCAAGAATACATGGTGGACTTCACTGTCCTCGATATGGAAACCCCTCGTAATTGGAGAGATTCCCAGATCATTTTGGGTAGGCCCTTCCTCAGAACAGCAGGGGCCTTATTCGATTATAAGAATGGGAAAATTCAGTTCCAAACTCCAGGCGGAGATGAGGAACTTGAGATGAAGCAGACGAGATGGCAGAGACCAGACTCCGAATCCAGCACTGAGTACTCTTCTATCGAAACAGACTGTGAGCATGTAGACTTAGTTGGGCCATGGAGACAGAACCCAGCCAGCACCGATGTGTCCATCTCCGTTGAAGATAATTCAGTGCACGAGTCAGTCTGCGAGATCTTCAGGAACGAGTACATCTCTGAGCCTGCATCGCCCTACATCTTCGATGACATAGAGGCCCAGTTGGGCCTGTCAGTCCTGACATCCTTAGGACAATCGGAAGATGAGGATGACGAGTCGGACGAGGCGTTTGCCGATTGCATGGAGACCTTTGACGATCCGACTCCAGAGCCGAGTTTGGTGGCAGCTACTACAGAACAGGATCCAGCCACTTCCAACACCGAACCAGATCAGATTGAGCCAGACTTTCTAGACGATCACACTATTCCTGAGCTCAAACCTTTACCCACAACCCTGAAGTATGCCTTCCTTGCGGGCCAAGACAAGAAATTTCCGGTCATTATCAATTCGCATTTGACCGAGGAGCAGGAATCTCGCTTGCTAGAGATCCTGGAGAAGAACCGCAAGGCAATAGGCTGGAGCATTTCCGATCTCCACGGAATAAACCCCGCTCTGTGTTCGCACCATATATACTTGGAGAACGAAGCAAAACCCTCTCGTGAATTCCAACGCCGGTTGAATCCAAATTTACGAGAGGTTGTGAAGAAAGAGATAGAAAAATGGTGCGACGCGGGTTTTATTTACCCAATCTCCGACTCTAAGTGGGTGGCCCCAATCCATGTTGTCCCGAAAAAGTCGGGAATTCAGACGACCACCAACGAGGATGGAGAAGAGATCGTGACGAGAGTACCCACGTCGTGGCGCATCTGTGTGGATTACAGACGCCTGAATGCCGCGACGAAGAAGGATCATTTCCCCCTACCGTTCATTGATCAGATCCTAGAAAGATTAGCGGGGAAAGAATTCTTCTGCTTCCTTGATGGGTTCTCGGGCTATAATCAAGTAGCCATTGCTCCGGAGGACCAGGAAAAGATCACGTTCACATGCCCCTTTGGTACCTATGCTTTCAGGCGCATGCCTTTTGGGCTATGCAATGCTCCAGGTACTTTTCAAAGGTGCATGATTGCTGTATTCGCCGAAATGGTCGGCGAAATCCTGGAAGTCTTCATGGATGACTTCTCGGTCCACGGCGACTCTTTTGATTCCTGTCTTAGGAATCTGGACCGAGTCCTTAAAAGATGTTGTGAGGTCAATCTGGTGCTCTCCTGGGAGAAAAGTCACTTCATGGTGACGGAGGGCATAGTGTTGGGGCATGTCATCTCCAAGAGAGGAATGGAGGTTGACCCTGCCAAGGTGGACGTGATCAGACGACTCCAGCCACCAACCAACGTGAGGCAGTTGCGGTCGTTCCTCGGGCATGTCGGATTTTATCGAAGATTTATCAAGGATTTTTCTAAGATTGCCCGACCGCTAACTGAGCTTTTAGGCAAAGACACGGAGTTTATTGTAGATCACAAATGTCTTGAGGCCTTTAAGCTTCTACAAGGAATGATCATGGACGCACCCATCTTACAAGCCCCAGATTGGTCTCTACCTTTTGAGATCATGACGGACGCCTCAGATTATGCTGTTGGGGCTGTATTGGGACAAAGAAGAGATGGCGTCCCGTTTGCAATTCACTACGCAAGCAAAGTGCTTGATTCTGCTCAGCGTAACTATACAGTTACAGAAAAGGAAATGCTTGCAGTAGTGTTTGCTTTGGACAAATTCAGATCTCACCTAATCGGATCCAAGGTAACTGTGTTCACAGACCACACGGCACTACGATATTTAATGGAGAAGAAGGACGCGAAGGCGCGTCTTCTTCGTTGGATTTTACTTATCCAGGAGTTTGATTTGGATATCCGTGATAAACCTGGTAAGAAGAACGTAGTGGCCGATCATCTGTCTCGTCTCGAAGATCTTAATACTTCCGAGATTTCACCAATTCGAGACTCCTTCCCTGACGAGTCGATTTTTGTTATCGACTCACTCCCATGGTACGCCAATATCGTGAATTATCTTGTCTCCAAGAAAGTTCCCGAAGATTGGCCCAAGAGCCAAATCGATCGACTAAAGTCGGACGCTAGACACTACCATTGGGAGGATCCGATCCTTTTCTTTGAAGGACCGGATTGTGTCTGGAGACGTTGTATTCCTCAGGAGGAATACCAGAGTGTCCTTTCTTTATGCCATAGCTTAGAGGCAGGAGGACACCACTCCGGGAAGAGGACCGCATGGAAGGTACTTCAGTGTGGCTTCTACTGGCCGACTCTGTTTCGCGATGCCACCGCCTTCGCGAAGTCGTGTCCAGTCTGCCAGAGAATGGGAGGAACCGTCGGTTCCAAGGATGAGATGCCAATGCAGCCGGTCATCATTTGTGATGTCTTTGACGCCTGGGGCATCGATTTCATGGGCCCATTTCCTGTCAGCCACGGGTTCGAATATATCCTCCTTGCGGTAGATTATCTATCCAGATGGGTGGAGGCTATCCCGACCCGAGCCGCAGACAGCAGGACTGTCTGTAAATTCATCAGAGAGAACATAATCTCTAGGTTCGGGATCCCCAAGATGATGATATCAGACGGGGGTAGCCACTTTGTGAATCGGGAGGTGAAGAAACTCCTGAAGGACTACGGCATCGAACACCGTGTTGCGAGTCCTTACCACCCACAAACCAATGGTATGGCTGAGGTGTCGAATAGGGAGGTGAAAACCATATTGCAAAAGCTTGTCCGCCCGGACAGGAAGGACTGGTCTCAGATCTTGGATCAAGTCCTCTGGGCGTATAGGACGGCTTACAAGACACCGTTAGGCACCTCCCCATTCCGAATGGTATTCGGAAAGCCGTGCCATTTGCCCGCAGAGTTAGTGCACAAATCAGAATGGGCAATAAAGAAGGTCAACTGGAACACACACCTGGGTCAGAAACAGAGAGACATGGATCTGAATGAGCTTGTGGAAGTCAGAAACCGAGCATACGACAACAGTTTGGTGTACAAGGACAAGGTGAAGCGTTGGCATGATAGATATATCAGACGAAAGACCTTTGTTCCTGGACAGAAGGTATGGTTGTTCAATGCTAGGCTGAAGATTTTCCAAGGCAAGTTGAAGTCTAAGTGGACGGGACCATTTGTCGTCCGTACGGTGCATGATAGTGGATGTGTCAAGATATCAGATCTCGCAGATGACGCACCGACATTCCTA
This sequence comes from Ottelia alismoides, assembly GCA_037367405.1. Lineage (NCBI taxonomy): Eukaryota > Viridiplantae > Streptophyta > Magnoliopsida > Alismatales > Hydrocharitaceae > Ottelia > Ottelia alismoides. The sequence continues at coordinate 68,477 of JAZKJV010002969.1, forward strand.
GTGAATGGACAGCTGTTGAAACACTTCGTCGAATCCAATGAGCAGTTAGTCCATGTCGAGGAGATTGTATTCATGCGCGAGACAGATACAGCAGATTCACATCAAGCCGCGTATGAGACCTTGCAGCAGTGAACTCCAGCCATCCGCAGCATCTCGAAAGATTCAGACCGACTCATCTGTATATATCATCATTCTTGTACAACCTACCCTTTCTCCCGCGACTTTAGTAACCCATCCCCGCCTCATCAGATCACTATCTTGGACTATACTTAGGATAACCAGATCCTAAGTATAGGGGGAAGGGTCACCTAAGTCGGTTCATTGTGCATTCTCCAGATCACATTGGTCCTCATACTCATTTCCTACCTATACTTAGGCTGACCTAAGCCTAAGTATAGGGGGGACCGATGCCCGCATTGTATACTAATCCATTTCCCCTCTTTCCCTCGTCCGCCCCATTTCTGATCTTCTTAGGCTGCTAGAGCCTAAGTATAGGGGGGCGAGACGACTTCTATACTTTCTGTTCCTTTTGGCTCTCCTACGCTTAGCACGAGCTATGTCTTTTTCCTCGCTCATCGTGCTCTGAGGACATAGCACACGCTAAGTATAGGGGGGCGTGTATATATTACATATATACTTTACCCATAACTCGTACTTTCGCGTATTTTCGCGTATTTTTTTGTATATGTTTTGCAATAATTATGGGTGGGTAAAAATTGAAAAAAAAAATTTACTTGTATAATACTTGTAAACCTTTTGTAAAAATTAAAAAAAAATTAAAATTAAAATTTTGTATACTTGTATAATATGTACTATTGTATAATACTTGTATAAAAAGTTGTAAAATTCTTGTAAAACATACTTTTGTAAAATTTGTTGTAAAATAGGATGTATACCAAAAAAATCGTGTATACTATGTACAAATTGTATCAACTAAAACTTGTTGTAATTAATAAAAAATTGTTGTAAACTAGAAAAATAAAACAAAAAGGCTTCTTATTTACTCTTGCATATCATCCTTGCATTTCAAAAAAAAAAAAGTCTTGCATTTCATTCATAGCATGTCATCTGCACCTCTCATCTGCATATCTTGCATATGCAAGGTGGAAAGCTAGTGGGTTCTGAACCAAGTTATGAGTAGATATTGAGGATGGACTTGATTTGACCTTAATCCACCTAATTTCAGAGGAACCTTATAGGAGATGGAGTTAAGATTTCTCAGGTCAAGTGACTTAATTCTTTGAGTCCGCAAGTCTATGTTCACATGTCATCTTGATTAGTCTAAGTAGAATATCTCGTGCACACGCATGATTCTTATAGACAATGACCTAACTTGGACAAGCACAATGCACGTAGCTCTTCATTGATGAGGTGATGAGGAGGTAGAATCCTTTAGCTTGGAGTAGCACACGGGTGGAAACATCCGTCCTCCTCTAGGGAGGGTAGTGCATCTCAACCTAGTCTGGTGGTGTTGACATCTAAGGACGGGATGTTGTGGGTTGCAATAATGCTTCAAAAGAGGGATAGTCTACCGGCTCAAGAGGAAAAACTCCTGATGTACATGCTGCACCTTGTATATAGTTCCAAAAAAAAGGAAACAAAAAAAAAGAAAAAAATGCAAGAACTCCAAAAAAATCAGACAGGTCCAAGTGAAAAAAAAATAATACCTGTCGGAGTATGTATATTAGCAAAGAAAATGCAGCTGGATGACTTGGCTACACTGGTCAGGCATCCCGGGATAGGTAGCTACACTGGCCACCGTCCATTCTTTTCTCTACCCCCTCCTCTTGAGTTGGTCGTACTTGAACTTAGAAGGGAATACCCCACTCCTCGAGGAAAGAGTTACTGGACCGGGTTATTGAGTTACCTTGTTAGAGGAGGCTGGTTCCGAGCCATTTCTGATGTGGAGAGTTACAAATCACTTACACAGTACAAGTAAGAATCACAGTCATCAGAAATTTGCGTTTGAGGATTTGTTCTGACCTGACTATTGAGGCATCTTGAATAGAAGACTTGTGGAACTTGAAGTCTATTAGGTCTTAAGTCCAGGTCCAAATAAGGTTCCGCCACACAATTAATCCAAAGGTCGAGTCAAGCTCCATTTTCAACTTTTGTTCATGACTTTGGTTTGGAACCCAAAATCATTTCACTCTTGCATTTCATTTTAGTTGCTCGGGGACGAGCAAGGTTTAAGTATAGGGGGTTGATGAATCTGTGATTCATCACATCAAAAGTCAAAAATAGAGCCTTGTTCCCGAGAAAATAGAGGCATATTTCCTTTTATCTTGCATAAATAACACTCATGCATGCATCCATAATTCATGCATTTTAGCAGCTCATCTGCATTTAAATAAGAAGCCAAAAATCACCTGTAAAATACCTCTTCACCAAAATAACTTCTTCTCTATAATATATATGTATTCCTCAATAATATAGGGAAGAATGCCAAAAATCACCCTTGTAAAATAGCCAAAATAGCCTAAGAACCCTTGTACATTAAAACACAAATAAAGCCCTCATACAAACCCCGAATTAGGTCTACTCACTCTTAGAATACTACATATTAAAAGACCTTCAAAATGAGACTAATTTCATTGAAATTGGAGCTTGTATGAGAGACTTGGGTTTTTGGGTCATTCTGTATACTACATATGTATATTTATGTATCCTTGTATTTATGTATCATATTTGACCTCATCTCCGTCTTTGGTCAACATGAAACTTGTAGATCTCATCAAGATCTACAACTTTCATGTTTTGAGTTTTTCCAAATTCGGCTTCCTCTTCTCTCTACACGTGTTTCTTCCTCCAGCCATTCACAGCAGGCCACGTGGCGCCCTCTGGTTGCGCCACGCGGCCCGCTGCCCATCGCCACATCCGCCCGCGCCTTCCGCCGTTGGATCTCGCTTCAGATCCAACGGCCCAGGCCTTTCCACGTACCTGACCATCTCCCAGCCATCAGATCCGCCCCACACTTCATCTCCACCGTCCCCTTAGCGCCGCGCTCTCAGCCTTCCACGTGGAAGCATCTGCGCCGCCTGATCAGGTCCCCGATCCTCTCATCGCAGCCGCCCTCTTCCGACGAGTCTCGACCCTCAGATCAACTCCACCCTCTCATCTAAACCGCCCGCTCGCGCCTCGCCACAACGCGCCACGTGGCTCCCGCATAACCCATCATCCTGGCGCCCCAGATCTAATCATACCCGCTCACCACGCTCTGATCTCCACCGTTGGATCACATGATCCAACGGTGAGGACCTCGTCTCCTACCTCCAGGCGCCCCTCTCCCCCACGTCCCTTGCCTTGCGGGAGGGGCGCCCCCTTCCTATTTTTGGTCACACGTCAGCCAACTCCTCCGGCCGCTGACCCCCCCACGACGTCACCCACTCGTCCCTCTCCCTCGCCAGCTCCCTCAAGCTCCACCATCTCCACCATACTCGCCCCACGACGACCACCAACCTCGCCACTCCACCAGCCAACCCACCTTCTTCGCCTTATAAATATGCCACCACCGGCGCCGTTCACCCCCATCCGCCACTCCAGTGAGCTTCCCTGAGCTCCGACCTACCAGTTGGTGACAGCAATTAGGTAAATCGTTGAGCGAAGAAGGAGAATCGACTCCGGCGAGATCCACGGCCGCCACCGCCGTGCTGCAGCCTCCCTCGAGCAGCTGCCCGAGCTCGGGACCCTACCGATCCCTTGAGCAACGACCTGGAGCTCAAAGCTGAGCCCCATTCCCCAGGTAACTCCCTCCATTGTCCTCCGATCTTCTTCTCCATTTTCTTGCTTTTTCTCCGTTTTTATTCGCCGTCACTGACCATCTTCTCGCCTCCAAATCACCTCGACGAGCTTCGCGTCGAAGCTCCGATCCTCGCGGTACCTTCCGCACACTCCGACGACACGTTTCACTTTCCTCCGACCAACAGCTCCGCCATTTGGCTGGAGCTCGCTCGCCGGACCACCTCACTCCACTGTAGGCCTCGCCGATCACGCCATACTTCACCACGAACACTTGCACGCTTCGGCTACTTCGTCTAACCCCTGCAGGTTCTCGTCCCTTCACTGGCCGGAGCCTCACCGGAGGTCTCTTCGAGCTTCGTCTCCAGCGAGCTCCAGCATGCCTCCGCAGCAACTGAGCCCGCCGGAAGCTTCGCCGTACGCCCCCGCATCTTCCGAGGCACTCGGGAGCCGACGACGTTCTTCATCGACGCCTGGCAACCGAGGCGGAGCAAGGCCAGCCTCATCGGAGCTCCGCCTTCTCCTCCGCAGGTGGCGGAGGACCGTTCGAGACGAAGCAGCAGCAGCCGTTCGATCATCCGATCGAACGGTCCTCGTCCCGCCACGTGTTTCATCACCGCGCCTGTCCCCGACCGTTAATCGCACCTCTGATCTGACGGCTCTCCAGTTGCCACACGCCTTCATCGACATCCCTTGGATCCATCTTGATCCGAGGGCCTTCAGGCCGCCACGTCTACGCATCCGAGCCTCGGCCTCCAAGCCTAGGCTCGGGCTACCCGAGGCTGCATCGAGCCGCTGTCCGAACCTCCAGAGGACCCGAGCCTCCGACGCCCTCCGAACCTAGGTCGCCCACGTGAGGAGCACGTGCGGCCTGGGTTAATTGCACAGACGCCCCTGACGCTTTCCGGAATTACAAAGAGGTCCCTGTGAAGCAGACCCCACGTGAGGAGCACGTGTCTCGTGGAGAAATTGCATAAAAGTCCTGCATATTATCGGTAATTGCATTTTAGTCCCTGTTGGCATATTTATTTATTGAAGTTTCAATTTCCAGTATTGCATTTACTCCCTTGTGTTTGCACGTGTCCCTAGAGTGCATTTTTCATCATTTTGAGATTCTAAAAATTGCATGTTGTTGGAAATTTTGTCCTCCATCTGTTAGTACACGTGTCTGATTTTTGTAGGCTTATTTGAATTATTAATGAATTGATTGGTTCATTGTTGACATATTTTGCCCAGTGATGCTTTTGATTTTTAATTAATTATCTGTACCTTCAAAAATTATGAAAAAATCACAGTAGCCTAAGGACATCATTTCTAACACACCATAAAAATTTCATAACATTTGCACGCATATCGAGGCCTAAATAAATAGTTTAGTGATTTTCTTAAATTAATTTTAATTAATTCATTTCACAGTAAATTTAAGTCCTGTTAATTTTCCTAGGTCCCTTATCACTAGACCCACCTAGGATAATTTTAGTTATTGAAAAAATTATGATTTGATATTTATTAAAAATTAAATACTGAAAATCACTCTGTCTGCTTATTTAATTCACAGAAAATTTATTTTGAGTCGAAAAATTCCAAAAAAATTAGTATAGGTCATTTTCATCACAAATAATCATCTGGCCAATTTTCATTATTTTTGGACTTCATTTGATACATCATTTAAATCAAACATTAAATTGGCTCGCCTTGTCTGCATATGTCTGCATAAAAACTAAAAAGACCAAAAAAATTCTTCCTCGAACATCGACACTTGAAAAATTGCTCTAATTCACCTAAGGAGACAGTTGCCTCCCTGAGATCGACCTTGGACTCCACCAAGTAAAAAAATATCTACCGCTTGAAATTAACTTAACATTAATTAAAGTGGTTTTTGACTAGCCTCTCGTATCCGACTGCAACGAAACACATTAACATTAATTTGGACATTAATCTGCCTGAATTAACATAGGGTACCTGACGGTTATCAGCTGACAAAATATTTTATTTGTTTACAAAATAATGTGTATGCGAGCAAACAATTTTTGTAAATACTCTTTTTCTCCTCATTTTTGACATATAAAAAAGATCTAAACTAATACCAAAAATTGATTAATACTAATTGATGGATAAAGAGATATCTAAACAATCTCTCTCCCATTTTGAAAACATATTTTTAATCTGAGATCTACCCAAGCTAGAGTTCCCCCTTAATCTATGTTTAAAGGCTCACCCTAAAAGATAAGAGTCGAGGGATCATTGGAAATGTATGATAAGTATGACCAATGAAATAAAAAAAAGATAAGAAGCCATCTAAGATTTTTGATAGTGGACTTCTCTAGTCTTGGTAGCTTCCTAATGGCAGTGGCGTCCATCCATGATTTTGAAAGTTGTTAGACCTTGGTGGTGTCCACCTTTATTGTTGATGTGGCATCCTCCATTTTCTTCGGCTTCTGAAAGATTTTGATTTGGTTCCCTTTCCTTTTCGGGTCCTTAAGGGTTAGATTGCATTTTTTCCTTCTTTTTCCATCCCATTTATTTTTCTGGATAGAATTAGAGCTAGAAGCATAATTATCTACATTTTCTTTTCTTTTTCAAAAGAAGATACAAAAGTAAATTTCTTTTTGAGATCGATAATTTCTTCTTTTGAGCCGGTAATTTTCACTTTAAAACAACTTATATCCTTTTAGTATCTCATTTTCATTTTTAAACACATCTAAATCATTTAGCAAACTAGATTTATCCTATGTAAATTTCTTGTTTATATTTTCTATTTTCATGACTTTTCTAAAAGATCCTGCAAGGTATTGTAAAGTTTAGAATAGAAAATTTTATTTACCTCGTTGTCTGAGTTCGAACCAAATGAGTCAGGATCGACTATCCCAATGAATGCTTACTCATCTTCTTCGTTGTTGCTTGATGTTTCCGAGCTTGGATCGTAATCTTCTTCTTTTGGCATTTCTTCATGGATAGAAGTGAGAAAACTTCAAATCTCATTGCACATTCTCAGATGAGAAATATAGTCAAATTCATCATTCGATAGGGTGTAGTATATGGCATTCATAGCTCTTGAATTTAGCACCATTTTCTCCATGTCATCTTTCATGTAGTTGAACCCCTTCTCTTTGATTAAATGAAACTTTCTATGAACCATATTTCATATTGCAAAGTCACTTGCTTGTAGGAAGATAGACATCTTATTCCAGCTTGTATAGTTTGTCCCATCGAAGAAAGGTGGACGAGTCACAGAACTTCCCTCCAATCGCGACGCGGAAATGCTATCCATAAGTGTATTGGAGAATAACTTCCTTTACACAGATGAGGCTCTAATACTAATTACTTGTTTACGTAACCTACTAGAACACCTATCAAAGGATGCGGGTTGATCAAACTGGATAACCTGGGTCACTGCTCAAACAACCACAACATTATGTAGTACTTTCAGACATAAATAAACAATCAAACCACAAGTATACATGTATTTAACCTAGAAATCCTCTCGGGTAAAAGCAACAATCTAAGTCTCCCGAAGACTAAAGTTTTAGACTTGACCTACACCCGTCTAGTGTAATACCCATCTAGCGTAATACCTATATGATGCACACTTAAGTACACACCAGCAGTGACCATCTATATGCAGTAAGGCATGGGTTGTGTACAGAGCATGATCAAAGTACTCCAGTTTATTGAGATGAATTATTCTCCAAAGAAAAATCCACAAACTTGCTATGGTAATTTCTCTAATATACCACTACACCTTCTAATTCAATTCCAACCCATTTGTTACCAATCAGAGCTAAAACCTCCCAATTTTTGTGCCCTTCATTCTCAATGCAAATAAAAGTAATTTAGTCTTTTTACTTATTATTTATCTACTAGCTTACACATCATATTTACTTAAATATATGCCAAGAAGTTAAAAATTACTACATTTTATCATATATTCCCAGTATTTTCTATTAGAGCTTACTTTTGCATATGGCAGATTCTCCATGATCTCGTGTATCCTTAGAATATCCTCTAAAGATTGTTACTATATTCTATGAGATATTCTAAGATCTTTATTATTCTGTTTTGATTTCATTTCGTGTGTATGTAATCCTATTTTGACCTCTCTATACTTGTACAAAAAGAGGAACGAGTATCAAGCATCACCTTTTCATTTCTATTTGCATGATCAGAGTAGCGGTTCTAGACTAGTGTTCCATATCCTCTTGACCTAATCCATTCTCTCCCCACTAGATCCTATGCCACCAGCGGCAACTGTGGTGGCAGTCAGTTCTGTCGCAATACCCACCCTGCAGCCACCAATTGCCATCACTGGACCCTCCTATCCGTCTTGTGTTGCGGAGGTACTCCGCATCTTATTGCAAGTTTGCAACCATATTCATCTGGTGTTGCTGCATTAGGTCACCACTTGCATCCTCCACACCCATATTCCCTATTGCAGCAGTTTTTTCTATGATTAGAAAAAGTTCAGATATGTGTTTGTTTGATTTTATGGCTGTCACATGAGAAGATATTGAAAGGTTCATCATCTACACCTCGACCTTCAAGGTGACATCACCGACAAGATACATATAATATGAGGAACCCATTCCATGATCATAATATCACCTTGGATGAGACCCCAACTATGCTTGATGGTCATGGATCTTCCTAATGTTAGGCTAAAAAAGAAACCTATATCTTCTCTTGAAATCACAATAGCATATGACAACCAGCAAGTATGCTACCTTGGATACATGCAATGACATGGTATGTGTCTGACATTTAAGTAGCACCATTCATCATATTGCAAATGAAGTGATTCATTACAATATTGCCCCAGGAAAAGAATGTAAGGCATGTATTCCAAACATCACGATATGATACATCTTAGACAAGGAAGGAAATCCATTGCATGGTAATCATAACTGAGGGCATTTCCTCTTTATCCAACATGTAAACATTCCCATGAATATCAGGTGCCCCCTACTTCTGATTTGGAAGGGAACATACCGGCAAAACTCACAAAGTGGGAACCAACAAAGAAACCACAAGCGTAGAACAATACCAAACAACAAATAGGGCCAAGAATCACCACTCAAAAAACCAAAAAACAAGATACATGAATAATAGCAATGGAAAGGTGGCAACAAAGACAACAACACAACAACATGTTACAATAGAAATTGTAACAATAGAAATTGTAGAGACAATGCCTATCAAAGAACCAAATCACAGGAAGAATGCAGTAAGCCCCAGCATCAATCACAGCAACAAATAACAAAAAGATAAATCATGAGAAGAATACCAAAATGCAGTATAACCAAGCAGCAACAAGTAACGGACTGGGGACGGAAGGTGGGCGAGGGAGGTCGGGCGGTGGAGGTGCGAGAGGAGGGAGAGTGGTGGATCATTGGAGAGGGAGGTGGTGGAGGAGGGGAGGAGGAGGCAGCCAGAGGAGAATGGCGACGTGGAGGAGAGGCACCGGTGGTGGTCGGAGAAGGGGGATTGGGAGGGGGCGATCAAGAGGATGAAGAGGGGGTTCCAGGAGGTCGGGGACGAGTGGTGGGGCAAAGGGGCACGGATTTAGGGCTTCGATTGGCAGGGGCCCGCTAAAATTTTTGCCAAAATATGCCACTACGTAACGACTACCGTGCGGTCGCAACGTGGTCGCAAACACTTACTACCACAGTTGGTGACTACAAGTAGTTGTAAAAACTTAGCGACTACCATGTGGTGGGGTTGCAGTCGTAAAACAGTGGCTAAAGGTCTTGCGATTACATTGCCACCCCCACGTAGTAGCAACTTTGTAGTTGCAAAAATTACATTTTCTTGTAGTGATTTTTTGGCAATACTTGTGCAATTCATGACGAATTAGGACAGCAGTGGTCGTGGGAGGGGCCCACACCGTGAGCATGATGAGGTTTCTCTAAGTTTTGCAGTCTCCCATATGTGAGCACGAATGTTGCAGCTACTTGTGATCACAAATCTTGTTAATGGGCTATTAGGGACCATTCTTAGAGCATTCTGGGACCATGTAACGCTCACAATAAGCCCAAATTCTTGTAGTGATTCATGTAAAAAATTCTCTAGGTTTTCAAATATCAATATCTTGCAAATCCTTTGTGATACAATGAGAGTCCTATAAGATCTATCATACGTGTGAAAATCTACTTAAAAAGTTCTCTCAAGAATTAGTTGTAAATTAAGCAACATAATTTAGCAATTGTGGTCAATTAATTCATAAATAATCCATTGGAACTCTAAAAATTTACAAAATCAAGTACAAGATAGAGCATCAAATGAGGAACTAGAGCCACAAAAATAATCCAAAAATACTTAGGGATTAAAGTGCAACTAAGGCTCTAATGCAGGAGGATAAATGCATTTTTTATACTAATTAAAATAGTTCAAATTAGCCCAAAAGGGTATGCTTGTAATTATCAAGACTAGGGAGGGGTCTCTCGCAAACTTCCCTAGGTAGGCACATGAGTAACTTTGTGGATGTCGTCCACATGGCACTAGACTATAGTACAAATATACAAAGTGCAAGGAATGCTTATGCAAAAACAATAGGTTACGAGCTCCCAAGCATATGAGTTCTCATTGGGATTTAAAGGGTTTGGATGCATTGAAATCCTTGATTTGGTGGCTTAACTACTTCTAGAAGATATGTTGAGGTTGTCTCAATTGGTTGATCTGACCATGCTCCTTCTCATAGTATCCCTCGTCGTGAATGCTTGAATGAGATTGGGAAAATTAGATCATAATATAATAGAGCTAAATTACATAATCTTTGAATGAGATTTGAATAGATGATATCTAATCTAATTAGAATTTTTGAGATTGATATCTTGATTAATTGAAATTGTTTGTGGCGACTAGTCTAAGATTGTGTTTGGGGCATACTATACAACTACAAGAGAGACAATACAAAGAGAGATAGGGAAAGAAAGAAGATAGAGAAATGGGAACCGAGAGAGTTTTACACATTCCTTTTTAGTGGTTTTTGTTCTTCAGTGATTGTGAGAAGTGATTGACTGCCCTTACATCATGGTATGTTCTTCATATGCTTAGGTGGTGGTGGTTTATTGTGCATCTGCATTTAGGCTCATACCCTTAATAATTGGTATCAGAGACGCGATAATACTAATTCATTAACAACCAGTATCAATATCATCTCGCTTCCCAACAAGTGGTATCTGAGTCATGTTCTACATCGTCAAGAGTATACGATGCAACGAGTCGGGACTAATTCGACCTCATCAAGAGGGACATGACTCAATGGGTCGGACTGGAGATCAACATCATCAAAAGGGTATGATGCAATAGATTAGAGTGAGGTTCAACATTTTCAAAAGGACATGACACACAGGGTGGATATTTCTCAGAAGTTGTGCAATGGTGATCATTTGGAGAAATCGACAAGAGTTGTCGAATGATTACACTAGTAGTGCATAGCAAGAGATCACAAACACACATGATGATGCGTTGAACAAGGATGTCGAACATGTTGTACAAGCTTAAGAGAATGATCACGCCATGTGATGGAGCTTTAGTTAGTCCAAGGATGAGCAGTACAAGAAGAGAACATCGGGTTACCAAGATCTCTGCTAGAAAGACGCACACAAAGAGAAGTACATGCAATTTGCTTTACCAAATGATGATGTCCTAATCTCTAGTCATGAAAGAGCTATGATGTCACATCAGGAGGCACACAACTAAGTATGCGAGCATGCATGACAAGGTTCACGTCAAGAGCACACAACGTGTGACACATAGAGGTGGTGACAACTTATGTAAGGATAGTCCAACCCAGAATCAAGATGATATGTTAATCACGATGGAATTCAACTTAAATAAGATATTATTAGGGGTGGGATAATTAGATCCTTAAAGGAGATTTGATTAGATTTCGTCAAATCTCATTAAGATTTTTGAGGTTGATTGATATCTTGATCGATTGAGATCTCGGTTGACTAAGACTAATCGAGATTGATTGTGATAATAATCTAAAATTGTATTTGAACCTATATAAAAGAGGGTGGGTGGTTGTGGCATACTACCACAATACAAGAGAGACAACACACACGCGTGTATGCGCGCTTAGAGAGAGAGAGCACCAGAGAGACAACACACGTGGAGAGAGAGAAAGAATGAGAGGAACACGAAGAGTTGTGCATATTCTTTTAATGATTTCTCTTTTCCAATGGTCACGAATGGTGATAGTTCATCGTTATGATGTGGTGTTTTCTTCTTCATATGCTTCCTCGGTGGTGATTGATCGTACTTTCGTAGATTTTTCTTCCTCTACAACCAATATCAAAGATAGGATGATACCGTTTAGCATACTACGACAATCACAAAAGAGACAAAGAGATGGAGAAGGAGAGAAGAGAAGAAAGTAAACGAGGAACGGAGAGACTTATACTCGTCTTTTTAAATATTTTTCTTCTTCATTAATCGCGAGAGCGACAAATCACATTTATAATGTGGTGTCTTCTTTTTCGCATGCTCTTTGCTGTGACAGTTGATTACAAATCCGTGAGATCTCTTTCCCAACCATTGATATCCGAGCTAAGACGATACCGATTCCGTTCCAAACAGACACAACTCTCTTCCAGCCAGCATGAATTCATGAATTCATCTATCTGAAAGAGAAGCCAAGAACACCTGTCTTTGATATTTTTCAATCAAATGTTCCTGTTTATTTGAATATGGTTTCCAGCACTTTCTTCTCCTTTTCTTTGCTTGTGGTTCTAAACAGAACAGGAGTCAATACTCCGTCACCCGTAACGACGGGGTATATTTACAAAAAAGGGCTCGAGAAAAGATAAAAAGCGGGCATGGGGAGCCGAAATATACTCGTTGGGCGTGGGCCCTCTCGTCATCCTCGAGTCTCCCATCAGGCCACGACGCCACGTGCTCCTCCTCGTGTTTCCACTCTGTCAACCTCCCCCCACAACGGCCACCTTGCGTCCCTTACCCTCACCCCCGGTGTTCTTTGCGAAACCTTCACCGCACGCACCTCCCTTCCCCGAGGAGGGAAGGAAGAAGATGTGAGCCCATGGTGGATTCGTAGCTACCAATTAGCCTCTACGTATAGCCCTTGTCACGCTTACACATAATGTTACCAACTTCGTTTCTCACCCCGCATATATATGTACATATTTCGATTGCAAGTTCACATGACGTACAAAGAAGAACTGCTGTCAGGTGACATTAACAAAGCTTTCCTTTTCTTTTAAACAGAGCCCTTGCGGTGCTCTTGTGGTATCAAACAGAGGACCTTATGATAGCAGAGGTTTAACAGAGCCCTTGCGGTGCTCTTGTGTTGTGTCAAACAGAGGACCTCATGATGGCAGAGGTTTAACAGAGCCCTTGCGGTGCTCGCGTTGTGTCAAACAGAGGACCTCATGATAGCAGAGGACGAAGACAAGCTGATTAGTGTTGTCGATTTCAGTTGGATTATCATCAAATCATGTGGTTTTGTTTAGGGGGAGTAGTGGAGTCCAGAACGAAACGAAGAAGGAAAAGGCAAAGTAGATAAGGACAGGAGCCTTCCTGTCAAAGCAGAGAGGCGCGACATCCCCTCTGGCTGCCCCTTCGCGAACCATCTTAACTACTTTTCTTCCTCTTCTTCTTTTTTATTTGTTTAATCTCATCACTTCGAATTGATTGTTCAGAGGAAGAATATTGGTATTTTAATTTAAAAAAAACTAATCGATAACAAACGTTGCAGTTCAATGTAAAGTTATAGAATTCTGACTTGACTAGGGAAATAAATAAAAACAATAGTGATATAAAGAAAAGAGATTTTTACACCTTGATCCCTAATTCCTGACCATTTATACCATAACTCCTCAAATATAGAGCGTGTATAAATAATGTCTTAGAAAATAAAATGTACCGTAGCAGGTCCTCAAATATGAGGCAGGTATTAAATAAGGTCCTCGAAAATAAAATATATCATAATAGATCTTCAATCATGTGGTTGGTATCGAATAAGGTCTCATGTATTTTCATTCACATTAATACCAACCCTATATTCGAGATCTTATTTGATACAAGCCTCATACCAATCCCATATTTGGGGAGTTTTTACGATATGTTTTATTTTTGGGATCTTATTTGATACATACCCTTTATTTGGGGATCTACTTTGATACATTTCATTTTCTTAGACCTTATTTGATACATGCCCCATATTTGAGGACCAATTATGTAATTTACTCTATAATCTTTCTAGTTAAACCACGACCTCTATAAATCACAGAACGAACTCGTGTGAGCTTACCGACTTGCTGACATTCGTCAAGCATGCCACGTGAATTGACCAGGGTCTTCTTCGGCTAATGCGACCTCGATCCCGAAGCCTTCGGAGTATCTTTGTCATCGGTGCTCCCTCCTCCCCATATGTTGATCTTTCCTCTACTTCTCCTCACTTCATCGACTTGGAACTCGGGTAGAAGAAGGCTTCCACTTCCCTGGGAACAATAGTGAAGTTAGTTGCTGAGAAGCATGTCGATTCTGACTAGGTCCCGGTCCTTTATAGATGACAAATCTTGTCCCTCCTCTACCATATGCCTCTCAGGTATTCACTTTTTGTTCGACCTTAATAAGATAGTCGGGGAAAATGAAGGGAAAGTCCACATGAGCTGGAAGAACTCCTCAATCATAGGGTCAGTGTTCTAGCTGACTGACTTCATCTCTTTTTTCACTAGGCCACGAGGCGGGTCGATCGGAAGGGTGAGCTGAGCCTTAAGGCAGTTCGCGAGGAGGGCCTATAATATAGATCCGAAACAGTTGTTTTAGTCGATTTCGTTTAAAGAGCAACCATTGCAAAATCTCATATATCTCTTCCTTAAGGCCCGACTGCTTGTTTTTAGGAGAGTCGCTTTCCACTTCCACCCGTGGGACTTGTGGGGGTCTTTTGGTCAGTCCCAGATGTACGAGGCCAGGTGGTTTCTTGGTCCTACGCCGGTACTTTTGGATTCAAAGGCACAAGAAGGGGACAACCTTTGTCGCTCAAGCTGCAGCAATAAACATGAGATCTCTGGTCCCAAAACAAAAAAAACTTTATTTAGAAATAAGCAAACTTGAAATGAAGTGGCCACATCTTGATTACATCATTTGTTATATCTCTTCAATTGTACTTTTTTCCTTCTTATTATTAAATCAGTTCAATATGAATGAGAGTCAAAGATCACGTTGAATCGATTCAATATGAATGAGAGTCAAAGAACACCGATGCTTTATTTCTCCTCATTTGTTATCCCGTGTCCGGTAGGACCTTAAGTAATAAAGTAGTATAAGGAGATGGGATATTGAATAAGAATACTTATTTCCTATTCAAGGTCCTTTAATAGCATTTATTAGTAAGAAATATGGATAAAAAAGGATTATTTATGATCATATTGTTGGGTTGGTGGAATTATAATTTAGAAATGATTGTTTTATTTAATATGATAAAAATGATATTTTCCCTTTATTACCATGTCCTAGTTTTGAAGTAAGCATAGATCTTTCATTGTTATTGTCATAATTGTCAACGGAAATTTTCTAGCACAACCTAATATTCCTCTCATGATTTTTTAAATTTAGATATATAGTTTTCGAAATTGTCTAAAAAAGATTAGAAAATAATCCTCGAATAATATACTTGAGAGTAGTAATTGTGAGTTTTGCATGAGGGGGTCAAAGGGGGCGGATTGCGCAATATAAAGTAATCTAGTTAGCAACTGTAAATTGAAATTTTGAAGTTATGGAAATAGAGGAGGATAGAATATATAAACCACAAATGAAACATTGATTTTGTCATGAAAACCAAAGGGGCGAAAACCTATGGAGTAGAACTTCCTATTCTATGATTTTTCCTCTCCTTTTTCGGTGAAGCTTACTTCTACTATTTATGCTACTTGAAACCGAGGGTATTGCAATCTCATGTCCAAAATTTAAGTTTTATTAGATTGCTCTTGGAAAATGGTGTTGCCGAGTGGTGGACTCTCATGATATAAAGTCATGCTCTGCAGTCTTATCAAGTAGATGATGTCATCATGGAAGCAACCTTATCAATTGTATGTTGTCTTCTGTATTGAGCGAGAAGGTTCCTTATTCGATTATATTTCTTAAAAGAGATTTCTTCTCTCTAACACATTGTGTCTTCGGTTGTTTGTCCTTTGTTCATCATTTATCTCCTGGTTGTAACAAACTTTCCTCCAGAGCTGTCAAATGCACCTTTGTTGGCTACTCTTGGACACAGAAAGGGTACCAGTACTTTGATCTAAGTCAAACTGAAGTACTATCTTAATACCGAAGTCACATAATTTGAGTGTATTATATATTTTTCTCCTACATGTGACATGATGACTTCTTATGAGTTTGGTAAGGAGGTTTATTTTTCATCTACTCCTTTACCTCCAGCCCTAGCACACCTCCTGTGGTTCAGATTTTGCCTTGTGTGTACATTCTTATACTGACTAGTAATCCCCCTCTACTCCTGTGCATTCCCCATCTCCCATCATGTTCCAAGTAAATCTTGAAGACATGGTTTCCACCAATGGCACTTTGATATTTCTGTTCAGAATGAGACTCCATAGAGTGAGAGTGCAACTCCTCATGAGATTGCACATAGGAGGTGGATCATTCTGGTATATCTTGACCAGCATGTTGCACTTTAGAAATGGAGGTGTACATGTGTTGTGTACCCTCTCCCAGGACATGTTACAATGGGGCATCTATCAAAGGGTTTCGGGAAGTTTGTGATGGTATTATAAGCTGTTACTATCTCACGCACAAATCAGAAGTCTTTGGACGATAGTTAGTAACATCTTGCTATGGAGAAAGAAATGGTTGTACTCTAGTCGCGAGGTACATGGAGTTTGGAATTGTCCCAACATGGCCATCTGTGGCGGTTGTAGGTAGGTTTTGATAGTGAAGCATAGAGTGGATGTCAATGTTGACCGCTATAAGGACATACTTTATGGCATGTGATTTGACTCAGACATATGGTATGGACTATCAAGACACCTTTTCTCATGTCAAACGCTACTGCACTTTACAAATTATCCTTTCCGTTGTGTGGTGAGAGATTGGATGCTCTTCCAATTTGATGTCAAGAATGCCTTTCTGTCTAGAGATCTAGAGGAGGAAGACTATATGCAGCAGCAACCTGAGTTTGCTGCTAACGGGGGCGTCAGAAGATATGGAGACCTCATAAGGCTATTTATAGCCTTAAGCAGTCTTAAACTATTATTCTATAAGCTCTCGAACTTGATAGAGGAGCATGATTTCAAGAGATCGAATCACTCTACAACATAGACTATCACGACATATTGTCGTTACGATGGTATATGTTGATGGTATTATTATTATAAAAGAAGATATACATGCGATTAGTGAGACTAAGAAGTTTCTTGGACAATAGTTTGCACCAAGGACCTCAGAGAACTACTACTTCCTTGGGCTTGAATTTGCTAGAAATCATAGAAGACTTGCGGTGACTCGGATGAAGTACATTATATATCTCCTTCTAGAGACTGTGATGGCAGATTGCAAACATACCACTACTCTTATGGATCCTAGAGGTGGATAAGAGGAGATACAAGGAGCTCATTTATAAGCTTTTCTATGTGAGTACCATCAGGCCAGATATCTTCTTTGCAGTGGATAAAGTCTAGCAGTTTATATAGCAGGCACACATGGATAGGGTCTTCATGATCTTAAGGTATTTGAAGTCCTCTCTAGATACAACGTTGCTATTTAGCAAAGGTGTATCTCTAGTTATCACGGCTTGTGCAGTTTGTCCAAAATACATGAAATCAACCTCTAGATTTGTAGTGTTTATTGGGAGCTCACTGGTTCATAGAAAAGAAAAAACGTAAACCATTGTTGTTAGCTCAAGTATTGAATATGAATATAGAGCCATGACATAAGGAAGCATTGTGATAATGTAGTCCATGTCGATTATAACTGACATAGGTATTGATATACCTCTCCCCATGCAACTAATATTTGACAATCAGGTTGCAATATTCATTGTCAAAAATCCAACTTTCCATGAGAGGACCAGATACATCGAGGTGTATTGCCACTACACTAGAGACCCTATACCGAATGGCTTCATCGCTATCAGCTCATGTTAGCTTATGAGAACTGACAACATGCATTTTCACCAAGGCTCTAGCCCATGGCCTATTCCAGAAGAGTTCTTACAAACTGAATATGATATATATATCTATGCTCCAGCTTGAGAGGGAGTGTAAATACTAATATTTGTTATTTCCTTTCTTTGTAATTTTTCTTATTGGTAATTTGCCGCTAAGGTTTCTCTTCTATATAAAGGAGCCATATGGACCTGAAATAAACAAGTTTCCGCATATATTCATGAGAATGATAGTGGTTTTATGTTTCTTAAGTGACTTTGAATGAGACGAACTCGAGTGCATTGACATATCTTTGTTAAAACAACGTTGGTCTCAATTAAGTTAGATTAACATCCATTAGATCACTATATAGGTTTAGTCTAATTGACTTAGGCGGGATAGCACACTAAACTAAAAAAATCGACAATTTTAATTCACGATAACACAATGCTTAATAATGCGTAAAAAATCAATGATTTTGCAAAGTAAATTATCTAAAAAGCTTTATATAAAGTTATAGATTTCGATGTCAAACATGTTCTGTTCAATCAAATGGCATGTATAGAAGTCTAATTTAGTGCTTCTATTAATATTTAGAATGTATATAAAATATCATTATTTCTTGTAATTTTAATGAGAATAGTTTTTATTTTGCGTTTCTAATGTGCTTATGTGAATGATTTGAATAAAGAAGCCACATTAATCGCAACAAAATGTGATTTCATGCCAAATAACATAACCGTTAGTAACACGGAAAAATGATTTAGAAAATGAATGCATGAATTAATAAATAAATTTAGGGATATTTACCCAGCGAACCCTGAAATCTTTCAAAATTACCTCTACGACCTTTGAAACATCGATATTCCTCCCTCGACCCCGTAATCTTGCTAACCCTTATCCCACAGACCCTGTGGTTAACTCCCATCCATTTGCCCCGTTAAAAGTGACGAGATTCCGTTATCTTCTTTACACGATACCCATTTTATTTATCAAATTTACGGCAAGTGCCATTCCCTCCCACCCTCCACCTCCAGGACCCCCCCCCCCAGCCGCCTGCTCGAAGACCCGAACCCCCCGGCCGTCGTTCCCGGTCGTCGTTCCCAGATCACCGCGCGATGAGACGCACGAAGGCCGCAGGCGCGACCCTCTCCTCCTCCAAGCACGCCCCTGCCAACGGGGACCTGGACGGCACCTCCAAACTAGACCTCGAGTCCGTCTCCTCTGCCATCTCCCTTTCGTGCGGCGCGCTTTCGCCTCGGCGCCGTCGATGACCAGGAGATCGTCATCGCTAACACCCACAAGATCTTCCCATCCCCGCCCCCATCCGAGGACTCCGCCTCCACGTCCAGCGAGACGCACCACCAGCGCCCCGCCCCCACCGACCCCCTCCAGTACCCCCCGGTGTCCTTCCTCCGCGGGCCCCGCTCCTTCCGCGACCTCCCCGTCCTCCTCTTGTTCCTCCTCCTCTCCCTCGCCTCCCTCTCCCTCGGCATCTTCGCTCTCGCCCACCGCAACCCCCACTTCTCTAGGGTTTCCTCCTTCTACTTCGACCCTTCCTCCTCCTCCTGCGTCGACCGCCCCTCCTCCCTCCTCCTCCTCCCCTCCTTCCCTTCCTCCTCCACCTTCCTCAAGGACCTCATCTCCACCCTCGTCGTCACCTTCCTCCTCTGCTTCCCCATCTCCCTCTTCCTCCTCTGGCTCCTCCGCGGCTACGCCAAGCAGGTCGTCTACGGCTGCGTCCCCTTCTTCTTCCGCATCCCCGCCTTCCTCAACGTATACTGGTTCGTCGCATGCACGCTCAGCGCCGACTGCCGCACCGCATTCCCGCTCGCCTACTGCATCCTCACCGAGGTCTTCATCTTCCTCTTGATAGGGATCGTAGTGTGGATCATAGTCGTCAATTGGCACCGAGTGGAGCTCACGGCCAGGATAATCCAGGTGGCTGCCGTGGCACTTTCTGGGAACCTCTGGCTGTTTGTGGTGCTGCCACTGCTCGGTTTGGGGGCGATAGTGTTTGTGGCAGTGATCGTGGTCTTTCTGGTGTTTGCGACGAGGAACGGCGAGATCGTGCCGAGAGAGAGGGATGGGATGTACTATTGTGTTTGGAAGCAGGATGCTTGGGTGCCTGCCTATTTTGCCTTGGGGATACTGACGATCTTGTGGGCGTTGGCGACGACGTTAGAGGCCCAGGATTAAGACGTCGCGCCCAGGAGATCGAGGACGTTGGGGATACTTCGTCTAGCAAGAATGAAGAAGGAGAGAGTGTGGAAGAAGAAGGAGGGGGAGAGAAGAAGAAAGGAGGGCCCTAGGATTTGCTAGGGTTAGATTAACTCAACTTAAACCCAAACAAGTTAAAAAATATCAAATTAACGGTAGGGTCTATAGGGTAAGACGGAGCAAGATTACGGGGTCGAGGGAGGAATATCGATGTTTCAAAGGTCGTAGAGGTAATTTTGAAAGATTTCAGGGTTCGCTGGGTAAATATCCCATAAATTTATAAAACAATTTAATCAAAGAGTACTCATCAAAATCAGTTTACATTTTTCAGTCCAAAAGTGACTTAAGATGCATCTCCTCATAAATTACTCAAGGAAGAGTAATTTACAAGTAGACCCCCAAACTTTCCATTCGACATCAATGTGATCTCCAAATTACAGAAATAATAATGTGTCCTAAACTATTTTCAAGATAATTCCATTCACGCAGCATCGTTTGAACAAGCAGGGACCACATTGTTACCGGTAAAATGATACGGGACTCAAATTATTATATATGTAAGCTTGAAGGGACCACATTGTTATCATATGGAAAGTTTGGAACCTCTTGTAAATTACTGGAAAAAATAATGATTACTTTCCTTTACTACTTTACAGCCATGTTGGTTTGGAAAATAAGCATTTGAATAAAATGTCAATTCTCCGCACGACATGGTTTACAAGAGTATAATTATTCATATTCACATTCTATTATTTCAACTTATTCCACAATTATTCGTATCTTTATTTCACCTTACCCATCATTATTACACATTATTCTCTTTATTCCTATCTTATCCGTCCAATCCAGTAAAAAGATGAAAGATATTCTGTGCTTTCTTTTTTGGGATTTTTTCCCGACAGATCCTATAAACTTTGCAAATTGCCTCCACGGCCTTTGAGACAACATAATTCTCCCCTCAACCCCGTAAACTTGCCAACTCTTACCCTATGAACCTTGTGGTTACTCTGTTTGAAGCTCGTGAGGGTTCTTGAGGTAATTTATAAGGTCGAAAGGGTTATTACGTTATGCAAAAGGTCGTGGAAGTGATTGACAAAGTTTATAAGGTCTGCTGGGTAAAAATCCCTTATTCTTTTTATGTGTGCATTGCTATTACGCTTGTGTGAGTTCTGTATTCTTCTTCTCCAAAAAGAGTATTTACATTTTTTGAAAAAAGGAGATAATTACAAAATTAAGGATCTCAATTTTCAAATATAACAAAGAGTCGGAATTGGAACTTCAAAATTAGAGTTGCAGAAGCTTACAAAAAGCCTGTTTTTGAAACCAAAAGAAGCTCCTCAGACCCTCTTCGTTGCATTTAAAAAATAAAACCTTTAATTAAGAAAAAAAGCATAGTTGAAGGCCTTGTTCGTAATTTACCTAAAAATATCCATTCCGTGGGCCAGAGAGCCAATTACACTCTACTGGATTCCCTCCAGGAGTGGCCATATACAAATACGCCAGCGCACGCCTGCCGAGTACAGCGATGGCAAAGGGCAGAGGTCCCCACGCCCATGTGAACCGTGAATTATTATGGACAGCGACTTCTCCACCTAATGCAATTCCCATCCCTCTTCCTCACCCACACAGTTGTTACACCTCCACCTCCACCCCCCTCTGTCTTTTCCTTTCCCTTTCCTTTCGAAGATCTTCAAATCGGATTCTTTACTTGGATGTCATGCAAAGGCGTAAATCGAACAGCCTCATCATAAAGCAAGAACAAACAACAAGTGGGCAGCAGCAATTAATTTACACAACCTGCTCCGTTCAATAAACAGCATGCACCAAACATCATCCACCAACACTGGCTCAAAGTTACAACGCATCAATAACAATAATAACAAATAGCAAACTAGCACACGGACATGAACATCATCATCCAGAGACTAAAACGGACAGGAGCAGGTGAACGAACTGTCGATTTCCGATTTCACAACATCTAAGATCTGGTCTTGAATGGAATGGCCCTGATCACAATCTGGTGGTAGATAGCAGCAAGTCCTGCTCCGATGAAGGGCCCGACCCAGAAGATCCACTGCACAGCATATATCACGATAACAAAGTAAATATCCAACAAAACGTTCAGCAAAGAAGTCGGGAAAAGTTGAGATCGTGGACGTAGAAACACTGAAAGAACTCACGTGTTCATGCCAGCCCAAGTGCTTGTTGAAGATGATTGCAGCTCCAAGGCTCCTCGCAGGGTTAATACCCGTGCCAGTGATGGGGATAGTTGCAAGGTGGACAAGGAACACGGCGAACCCGATTGGCAAGGGAGCAAGGATCTGCACCCATAAAACCACACATGTCAGCTACAGATTAAAACTGCACATAAATAGAAGAGGTGCTTGAGAACTCACAGGAACATGGGAGTCCCTGGCGTTCCTCTTGGCATCAGTGGCAGAGAAAACGGTGTAAACAAGAACGAAGGTGCCGATGATCTCAGCACCCAAGCCGCTGCCCTTGGTGTACCCACTGTGCACGTAGTTGACTCCGCCTCCATTCACTGCGAAGTTGTGCTTGTTGACGAAGCCCTTCACAACCCCAGCGCCGCAGATGGCGCCCAAGGTCTGCATCACCATGTAGAACAAAGCCCTGGTGAGGGAGAGCTTCCTCGCCAGGAACAGCCCAAAGGTCACGGCGGGATTGATGTGCCCACCTACCCAAAGATAACCATCGCAAGGATTAAAAAGCAAGAACCGTGGAAAACAGATAACGCAAACACGTACCGGAGATGCCGGCGGTACAGTAGACGAGGGCGAAGATCATGCCGCCGAAGGCCCATGCGATGCCTTGGGTGCCGACGGTTGAGCACTTGTCGGAGTCGGCTGTAGGATTGCCAGCGCGGAACTTGTTGTCGCCGGCGACGCCCATGACGGTGAGGATGGTGATGTAGAGGAAGAGGAAGGTGGCGACGAACTCGGCTATGCCGGCCCTGTAGAAGGACCATGAGGAGAGCTCGCCCGGCTCGAAGAGCGGGGCCGGTGGGGGCTCCTTGTAGTCCTTGTCGGACTGCGCTGCCGTGCCTATGGGCTGCCTCTCTGCATACTTGTTGGCTCCCACCTTCACGTCCTCCTCCTTGCCCTCCATGCTATCGATCCAACCAAACAAGCTTCTCTGCTCTGTCCGCCCTTGAGAAGTGATGAAGTACTCTGCGCAGTGGCAGGTTTCTTATAGAGTGGATAAGGAGGAGCTGGACAGTGCCTGTCACCTCAAACAGCCGTTTGATTTTTAGATTCTTATTTTATAAGGTAAATTACAGAAAAGTCCTGACATTATAAAATATTTATGAAGTAGGATCTTAAGAATATAAACATGACATTTGAATACTCGGATTTCTTTTCTCAATTTGAAATCACTTTACCTTACTAGTATCCGTTTGAATTAGGTGTGAAGGGAATTGGATTCTCAGATTGCAAACCTATCTCAATAGTAACATTAGGTGTATGGAAATTAGATGCTATTAAATGATGGAACATGTTTGAAGATGGGCATTGTGGGTGTATGAAATGAAGATGCTATTAAATGATGGCTCAACATTAAGGGCCCGTTCGGTAGGAGAATAAGCAGGAATAAGGATGGGGAATAATGGGAATAAGGGTCTATTCTCCGTTCGGCTGGAGGATAAGAATAAGGAGAATAAGGTGAAATAAAGGTAGGTAAGGTGGGATAAAGATAGGAATAAGAGTGAAATAAGATGGAATGAGGAGGAATAATCGTACCATAGAAATCCGTGTCGAAAGGAGAATAAGCCCCTTATTCCGGGGCCTATTCTCCAAACGAACAGGCCCTAAGAGTGGATGTATGAACTAAAATGAATATGCTAATAGAGGATTAAGATTTGTGACTTATCCAATATTCATGCGACTATTTATCTAATCCTTTTTTTACGATGGTTCTTTTTTTGCTCTTCATGTTGCTATGGCTCGACTTTCATTCTATCTTTGACTAGAGGAGTGCGGCTTTGACATGGATGAAGTCATCAGGTCAAGCCTGATTATTTCTAAGGAAGATTTTGGATGCAAGGAAAGTCTCTACAAGTTCATGCCCCAGTTATCAGTAGAGAGTATAGGAATTACATCGATGAGCTCGCTCTTTGGAGTTAAAAAAATGACACAGATATTCTCTTTTTATTTTGAGTTTTTTATTCTTGAAATAATTATTCTCCCTTTTAAATTATATATGTTCATTAAATATGTATTTTACTTCCTTTAAACAATAATTAATATATCCTTTTAAAAAATATCTGGAAATTAAATCAAAAAATCTGACCAAAAAAGTCAAATGGAATCAACAATGGAATTAAATTCTTTCAATCACATAATAACATCATCATTCTATTAAATCGGATGAAGCCGAATCGGTGGAGAAAAAAGTGATTGAATTGATGAATAACTCCATATTGAATTAAAACATGTATAAAATAATATTTAAATAGTAATTGAAATAGAATTTATATAACATGCTCAATGTATGCATCTTAATGTACATAATATATTACTTGAACTAAATACGTAATGATTTTACAATTGAACTATAATATTTAAAATCTTTTTTTAGGAAAACATGGTGGATTAGTTGGCTATTAGGCTGTGCTCAGTTCTCATTATCATCATTATTTTTGAATAAAATCAAAATTATAATTGTAGTTCAATCTCGATTAAACATAGTTGAATCGGATTTCAAAAAATAAAGTAAACCCACCTTTTGATAAAAAAAAGTGACACTATTTGAACCGAGTCAGTGAAAATCGATTACTCAGATCGACAATACAGATTTATCCTCCATTCACACTACCTATATTTGAATACCTTTCACTTGTTTTACAATATTTGTCACTTATTCCACTTCGAAAGAAATAGACTGTGTAGTCTTGTCTTATTCAAACACATAAAATGACATGAATTTTTAACAAAAAAAATCTCCATGCATTAATCATCCTTTGTCCTATGAATGTGCACCCCCTCTTTGATCTTTAAGTGGCCAATGGAAATGATAGGAGTGGATTGTTGACTTGCAACTTGTAATTGGTCAAATATAGATTAAAGGCCTACTTGGGATTTGTATGCTTAAGACGATGGCCTTGTAGAGAGATAGACTTGTAAATTCATGAAGAGTCAACGGGAATTCCATTTGTTTTTCATAAATAATCCATTACTTAGGCGATTTTTTTTCGAAAAAAAAGTCAGAGTTTCATTCCACTGAATGTTAAGAGGACGCATTATCACGCACACAAGGTGCACAAAAGCACAAACGTCGCTAAAATGTGAGATTGCGACCACTAATACCAAAAGAATCCCACATCTACGCCCAAAAAAATCCAAGATCTTTGTTTGTCGAGATTCACAAGAGTCTAGGAGACGTGAAAAACCCATCCATGGACCAAGAGATTCGCAAGAGATTTTTTTAAATTACTTCGGATAAGCCAGATACAAGCCATTGATCATTTCTTTGTCGTCGTGGACGGTGAAGGCGCTTCTTTATAGCTTCTTTCTTTGCCTTCAGGTGGACGGTGAAGGCGCTTCTTTATAGCTTTTTTCTTTGCCTTCAGATCAAACTTAAGATCGAAACTTGGGGGAGTTTCCAGACCTGGACGAGAGAAAAATAGATCAAACAGTCACTCCAAACAAGTTAGGAGTTGGAGACATGTACCCAAAAATCGATGATAAGACTCTAAACACGATTTCCGCCCCTTCAAAAGCTCTTTTGCACCTCTCTTTCCATAGAAACCATCAAATTATAGCGATCTTTGCCACGGTTGTCAATAAAATCGGGCTTAATTTCTTTATGTCCAAGGTAAACAATGTTTTGAACGAGGTTTGTGAAAAGGTGAATCCCCAATTTTCGATACGTATTGGCTGAAAAAATCACACATATACAAAATATGATTCATACTGTCTTCATTTGCCTTACACAAATGACATCAATTTATCTAAGAAGCATCTCATTTGTGGCGACAATCTTGGATGCAATGGAGACTGAACCCATGACTTGCGAAGAAGTGTTTTAATCGAGAAACTACACCATCTACTCCATAGCTATTTTGTATTTGTACAATGTATATCTAAGTACAGTTATTAGATGTGAGTCTTTAAAGTTGAGTTGTCGAGTTGAACAACACTCAACTCAAGCTTGACTCGTTAAAGAGACATGCTTAATATCGCAATTCGAGCTCGATTCATTGGCTCAATCAAGCCAAACTTGTAAGTCCTTATCGAGCTTATCAAACTCAAGCTTTTTAGAACCTCCTACTTTGTTTCTGCATGTAGTCCCTCGAACAGCCGTTTGATTTTTAGATCCTTATTTAATAAGGTAAATTACAGGAAACTCCTGACATTATAAAATATTTAGAAGTAGGGTCTTAAGAATATAATCATGACATTTGAATACTACGATTTCTTTTCTCAATTTGAATTCACTCTACCTCACTTGTATCCGTTTGAATTAGGTGTGAAGGGAAATTCTTTACGTTGGATGTGATATTTCCTTCTGGATTCAGATTCCAAACCTAACTCAATAGTAACATTAGGTGTATGGAAATTAGATGCTATTAAATGATGGAACATGTTTGAAGATGGGCATTGTGGGTGTATGAAATGAAGATGCTATTAAATGATGGCTCCACATTAAGAGTGGATGTATGAAATAAAATGAATATGCTAATAGAGGATTAAGATTTGTGACTTATCTAATATTCATGCGACTATTTATCAAAGCCTTTTTTACGCTGATTCTTTTTTTGCTCCTTCATGCTGCTATGGCTCGACTTTAATTCTATCTTTGACTAAAGGAGTGTCGCTTTGACATGGATGAAGTCATTGGGTCAAGCTTGATTATTCCTAAGGAGGGTTCTCTTTGACATGGATGAAGTCATTGGGTCAAGCTTGATTATTCCTAAGGAGGGTTCTGGATGCAAGGAAAATCTCTACAAGCTCAAGCCCCAGCTATCAGTAGAGAGTATAGGAATTATACCGATGAGCTCGCTCTTTGGAGTTAAAAAATGACACAGATATTCTCTTTTTATTTTGAGTTTTTTATTCTTGAAATAATTATTCTCCTTTTTAAATTATATATGTTCATTAAATATGTATTTTCCTTCCTTTAAAGAATAATTAATGTATCATTTAAAAAATCTGAAAAATTAAATAAAAAATCTTACCAAAAAAGTCAAATGGAATCAACCATGGAATTAATTCTTTCAATCACATAATAACATCATCATTCTATTAAATCGGATTAAGCCGAATCGGTGGAGAAAACAATGGTTGAATTGATGGATAAATCCATATTGAATTAAAACATGTATAAAATAATATTTAAATAATAATTGAAATAGAATTTATATAACATGCTCAATGTATGCATCTTAATGTACATAATATATTACTTTAACTAAATACGTAATGATTTTACAATTGAACTATAATATTTAAAATCTTTTTTAAGACAACATGGTGGATTAGTTGGCTATTAGGTTGTGCTCAGTTCTCGTTATCATCATTATTTTTTAATACAATAAAAACTATAATTGTAGTTCAATCTCGATTAAACATAGTTGAATCGGATTTCAAACAATAAAGTAAACCCACCTTTTGATAAAAAAAAGTGACACTATTTGAACCGAATCAGTGAAAATCGATTACTCCGATCGACAATACAGATTTATCCTCCATTCACACTATCTATATTTGAACACCTTTCACTTGTTTTACAATATTTGTCACTTATTCCACTTCGAAAGAACTAGACTGTATAGTCTTGTCTTATTGAAACACATAAAAAGACATGAATTTTTAACAAAAAAATCTCCAAGCATTAATCATCCTTTGTCCTATGAATGTGCACCCCCTCTTTGATCTTTAAGTGGCCAATCGAAATGATAGGAGTGGATTGTTGACTTGCAACTTGTAACTGGTCAAATATAGATTAAAGGCCTACTTGGGATTAGTATGCCTAAGACGATGGCCTTGTAGAGAGATAGACTTGTAAATTCATGAAGAGTCAACATGAATGCCATTTGTTTTTCGTAAATAATCCATTACTTAGGTGATTTTTTCGAAAAAAGATCAGAGTTTCATTCCACTGAATGTTAAGAGGACGCATTATCACGCACACAAGGTGCAAAAGAGCACAAACATCGCTAAAATGTGATATTATGACCACTAATATGAAAAGAATCCCACATCTACGCCCAAAAAGATCCAAGATCTCTGTTTGTCGAGATTAGCAAGAGTCTAGGAGACATGAAAACCCCATCCATGGACCAAGAGATTCGCAAGAGATTTTCTAATTACTTCGGATAAGCCAGATACAAGCCATCGATCATTTCTTTGCCATAGTGGACGGTGAAGGCGCTTCTTTATAGCTTCTTTCTTTGCCTTCAGATCAAACTTAAGATTGAAACTTGGGGGAGCTTCTAGACCTGGACGAGAGAAAACTAGATCAAACAGTCACTCCAAACAAGCTAGGAGTTGGAGACATGTACCCAAAGACCAATGATAAGACTCTAAACACGATTTCAATCCCTTCAAAAGCTCTTTTGCGTCTCTCTTTCCATAGAAACCACCAAATTATAGCGATCTTTGCCACGATTGTAAAATCAGGCTTAATTTCTTTATGTCCAAGGTAAACAATGTTTTGAAAGAGGTTTGTGAAAAGGTGAATCCCCAATTTTTGATATGTATTGGCTGCAAAAATTACACACATACAAAATATGATTCATACTTTCTTCATTCGCTTTACACAAATGACATCGATTTATCTAAGAAACATCTCATTTGTGGCAACAATCTTGGTTGCAACGGAGATTGAACCCATAACTTGCGAAGAAGCGTTTTAACCGAGAAACTACACCATCTACTCCATAGCTATTTTGTATTTGTATCATGTATATCAAAGTATGTGAGTCTTTATGTTGAGTTCTCGAGTTGAACAACACTCAACTCAAGCTTGATTCATTAAAGAGACATGCTTAATATCGCAACTCGAGCACGATTCATTGTCTCACTCAAGTCAAACTTGTGTTCATATCGAGCTTATCAAACTCAAGCTTTTTAAACCCTCCTACTTTGTTTCTACATGTAGTCCCCTGACCTTGCGAATAGTTTTGTGAAATGAAAGGTTAATTCACTCTTTTGATATTGGTATTTCTTTGTTAATCTATGTGATAGGAGTGTAGGATTTCATCCCATACCTTCACTAATGTTCTAGTGCAATTATGTGGCATTGGTTGGGAGAATGAAGCGTGTAAGACGAGGCCTATGATTAGGATTTTCCGATAGGGGTTTAAGATGATGGCATCTAAATTATTTGACTTGGTTAGTTGGAATTTTGTGATTCAATCATTAAAAAGGCTAATTTTGCATATGGACTTCGTACCACAAACATACATATTTTTCTTCAATGGGCCTCGAGCCCATTAGATACTTGATGAGCACTAAAATTTAGCATAAACCCTCTGGCCCACAACAATATAAATCACATTCATTTACTTCCATTTAAAAATACCTTGCCCACATTGTGTGTCATGGAATGGATCACGCTGACTGGCTGGAGCACTTAAATTCGCACGATCGAGCCGTTAACGAAACATGCATGGCGATCAATAAGCATAAGAAAATATCGTTCACAAAAGAATCCATAAAATCCATTCAGCTGAGAGTTCCATCATTACAACATCAATAAAGGTATACTTGCAAAATAAAAACTAAATAATTTCAATATGACTACCTATTCTAGTGGACGTACAGATATCTACCATAACCATATATTATCCATACCACGCTGAATATCTCATTGAGTCTATCGCACGAACTTGAGTACTTGGTCAAACTTGTTCTTCACCTTAAATAAATAAATATAGTTTTGCAGATGGCGATGATGGTGGAGCAGGTGACGAAGCTCCGAGAAGAGTTCACGGCGTACATGTAAGTATTCTACTTATAGAATGAGTAATAATTTTATATTTCTATATCTACAAAATGCAAGTAATAGATATATATCTTCCATATATAATATAGGTCACAAGGACGTGAATCTCAACCTGAAGAGATTGAATCTGATGACGAAGAGGAGGAGGAGAACGACCCTGAAGAAGAGGCACGCATGTATGCGAGATTCAAAGAAAAGGAAAAGGAAAAAAAGAAATCAAAGCATGGTTTAATGTCTAAATTTTTTAGATCAAAGAAGAAGTAAATTTTTGTTGGTTTGGACTTGTATTTTTGTTAAACTTTTGGCACATCTTTTAATTTATATGAACTTTGTTGGCTTTGACTTGTTTGTAATATTTAGATGTTAAATTTGAGTGTTTATTTCCAAGTTCATGTATATTGCGTGACTTTCAGTTGTTAGTGCCAGTTATCTTAGATAACGAACTGCTATAATATATATACCCTTAGGGAGCTCTTATAAGTACCTGCAGTGGTTTATTGGCAGGCTATACAGGTTCGACAGGGCGTCAAAATCCCGTCGAACCTGTATAATTTTTTTTATGGAAATCAGTTTGGGCGAGCACATGTGCCTGCCAGGTGCTCCGTCAATGATCGCCATATTTAATGGAGACGATCACATCGGTGAGCACATCTGTGCCCGCCAGACAGAGGGCGAGCACATAGCGTCCCAATATACTCGCCCACCAGCCGGAGCGACTCTCATATAAGCGAGCACGCCCTGAACGAGCACATGTGCTCGTCCACCTCTCGGGCATGCACATGGCGGGCACTAGGCGTACACATAACGAGCATTTATGTGCATGCCAATCCCGCCTTTTTTTGTAGTGATAATGTCCAGTATATATCAGGGTCCATGCATGGGAATTCTAACGGTCTTTTAACCCGTACATATACTTAAGTTTCCATGGAAAACATCATTACATGCTTAATTGTTCTCGTTCATGTCTATATTCATCCTCTAATATGTATATTTGGCCTCTTTTATAAACATGGGTATACGTATATAATATGCATAAGAATATATACATATATAACATAAATTTCTTTCATCTCGTGAGACATATTTCATAAGATTCATGACATGTAATAAAGTTTTTTCATATAAATCGGTTTGCATGTTACCCCCCTTCAAGAAGAGTTTACATGACTTGTGATGGTATACTTTTCTTAAATCATCTCTTGCACAACATGTAATGATTTATTCTTTTATCAAACCATTTTCTTGCATATATAACATGTAATGGTTTATCTTTATAAATCATTTTCTTGCATAACAAGTAATGATTTACCTTTATAAACCATTTTCTTACATACTTGTAATGATCTACCTTTATAAACCATTTTCTTGCAGAACTTTCATTTATGTATCTTGTTACGTTTTCAACCGCTGGCACTTGCAGTCCATACCATGAAATGATAGTGTACCTACAACTGTAGAAGACTTAGCTTTTACCTCTGTGATTCATTGTGGCATTGTTCCTTGAGCTAACACCACCCTTTGCGATCGTCCGTATGATTCTTTATGAATATATACCCTACATTTCTAAAGCTTTTAATTTTGAAGATATTGTTTCAAACATGTATATGTTGATACTTTTTGACCATTGTATAAATCATACTAATCAAAAGTTATGCACGTTAGATCATCAAATCCAATCCATAATCATTAATTCAATGTTTGTTTGTTCAATGAGTTGACTATATGTGTTTATGAGTGTTTTTTTCATCTTCCTAATTTGAATCGCTCCCCTTTTTTCATCACATCTACCGTCCATAATGTAATTGTCAAGTGGGTAGATAACTTTCTAATGATAACGAACATTGTTCACAAATTAAGGGTCTTGAATTAATAAAAGAATATATTTGGAAACATGAAATTCTATTATTAAAGGCAGTCCGGAGCTAACTATGAAAAGCAATGAAAGAAACGGATATTACCTTGTTATTAATTTAGGGCATATATTAATGCAATAAATCTTGATGACATAAACTAATTTTGTAAAATGTTAGCCCCAAGGTAGAGTCAAACATGAAATTCTATTATTAAAGGCAGTCCGGAGCTAACTATGAAAAGCAATGAAAGAAACGGATCTTACCTTGTTATTAATTTAGGGCGTATATTAATGCAATAAATCTTGATGACATAAACTAATTTCGTAAAATGTTAGCCCCAAGGTAGACAATCCAAGCATCAATCTTTACCATGATTTAGGAAAAGAACAACACATTATGGGCTCGTTTGGTTCAAGGGTTGAGGTGGGTTGGGAGAGTTGATAGATGGTTGGAATAAGGAATGCGATGTGATGTCATACTGATTTGTGATGGAATTCCAACCCATGCATAACTCAAGAATATAGAGGGTAAATCGGATTATCCCTGGGGTAACTCGGTAACCAAACAAGCCCTGTAGAATACAAGTTTAAAATTACATCATCCTTAAGTTTTCTAAGTAAAACCCTATCAAAAGTTAGTTAGGGGATAATTTTACATTGGTTCCATTTCTCCTATAGAAACATATTGTATAAGTTATTTTTTAAATATTTTCTTGAAAGCCTTTTCATTGTATTTAAGATATATGGATTTGTACGTATGTTAGTTTCTTGATTCAAACAACACCTAGATAGTTTCTTGATTCAAACAACACCTAGATCTTTCTTAATTTCTTAATCCAAACAACATCTAGATCTTTCCACTGTATTTATATATTAATGAGATTTGGTAACTAAATTAACTGCCTAATCGGGTGATGGTCAAAGAAATGATTATACATCCATATATATATATATATATAGAGAGAGAGAGAGAGAGAGAGCTTATCCAATGAGCCCTGTGCCCATGAACGTTTCAATGAGCACCCATTCTGGGCCATACACGTGTATTAGCAATAACTATATTTCTAATTATAGGCTACCACGTATTTAAAAAAATCCTATATTTCCTATTATACAACGTTCTTAAAAATTAAAAGACGGTTTTAGAAAGAAACGATTCAAATAAATGATTCCACGCAGATGATTAAGGATCCAAACGCTATGATAGTAATAAATGTAATCGGTCAAGTAAATGCTTATTGTGAGATCAGTAATATCAAGACAATGATCAGTAATTTACATTCAAATAGTTACATTATACAGAATTTAGTAATATGTATAAAATGATCAAGTAAATGTGTGTTGTGAGATCAATAATAACATAACAAATGATTAGTAATACCATTGTCTATGTATTGTGCATTGCATTAACAAACAGTTACTTTCTTACTTGAGCAATGCCCATGACTTACTAACCATTACTTTGTTATTACTGATCTCATAATAGCTATTACTTGAGAATCGTACACATATTACTGACCATTTGTTATGGTTTTACTGACTTCACAACAAACACTTACTTGTCCATTGTGTATATATTACTGAAATCTGCACCATGTATTAAAATGAATGTAAATTACTGACCGTTGTTTGGATATTACTGACTTCACAACAAGCACTTACTTGTCCATTGTGTATATATTACTGAATTCTACACCATGTAATAAAATGAATGTAAATTACTAACCGTTGTTTGGATATTACTGATCTCGCAACAACCATTTACGTGAGTATTGTCTCTAAATTACTGAATTCTATTCAAAGTAATAATACATATAGAAATTACTGACCATTTGTTATGGTTTTACTGACTTCACAACAAGCACTTACTTGACCATTGTGTATATATTAATGAATTCTACACCATATAATAAAATGAAAATAAATTACTGACCGTTGTTTTGGATATTATTGACTTCACAACAAGCACTTACTTGTCCATTGTGTATATATTACTGACCTGAGCATTTGGATCTCGATTTTCTGCAAGAAATCATCGATTCGAATGTTTTCTTTCCAAAACGATCTTCCTATTTTTTAGGATGCGATATAATTGGAATACCACTTATTATTAAATCGCTTTGCATATTAATCTCCTTCCAAAAATAACATCCTTCAAAATAGGTAACCACTCAATTGGTAATACACGTGTGTGGCCTACAAATGGTGCTCACCGAAACGCTAATGAGCCCTGTGCGCATTGGATAAAAATCCTATATATATATATATATATATGAGGATGGGGAGCTTGTACCATGGTGCATGTAATTTTACATGCACCGGGGTCTTCGCATTTTTTACTTTTTTAAAAAATACCACCATGTATATTCATCTATATATTCATTTAATATGCTATTCAAATTTCGTCAGAAACATAGACTCCTATGCCCTCCATTTAGAACATGTCGATTACAGCAATTTTAAGACGTTAAAATTATCTGTTCTAGATGGAGGTCATAGGAGTCTCTGTTTCTGATGAAATTCGAATGGCATATTGGAGTGATATATATATATATATATATATATATATATATGAATATACATGGTGGTATTTTTCAAAAAAGTAAAAAAATGTGGAAGATATAAGCCCCGGTGCATGTAAAATTACATACAACTTGGTGCAAGCTCCTCATCCTCTCTCTCTCTCTCTCTCTCTATATATATATATATATATATATATATATATATAATTCCAAAGACTATGTTAGTGACATGCAATCGTAGTTGTCATTGAGAAACTCTTACAAAGGCGAACATAGATTGCATCACATATAAAGGCTTTGTTATGATTTTCAAGACACATGCAATAACTTCGGAGTTGAAGAAGAAGAAGAAGAAGCCCTGTAACTTGAATAAAATACTTATAGTGATCCAAGTGGTTATACTCAAATAATTACTTTCAATGTGAATCTCAAATAATTACTTTCAATGTGAATGTAGCTTAAGATTATACTACAACTTGTGAGATCTCTTCTAAATCAAATCGATGTATATATGTATTAACTTAAAAGATCCGACACATACAATGAAGGTATTATTCCGGATATGATTATTAATCATATGAATCCAATGCCGATATATACATTCAAAGATCATACTTCGGATGTGATCATTGTTTATAAGTAATCCTAAATCGATACATATCTTAGGTCCAATGCTTATCTCTCCCCATCGTAATCGTCGTGACTCCTACCAACATCATTGTTATTAAATTTGGTAATATTGGACCAAATTCATAGTAAATCATTATAAATAACTACTATTATATCAGTAAATATTTCATGTATGTTTTTGTTCACTGTTGATCAACAATTATTCCAATTATACATGTAATTAGTACTATATTATTCTCACACCATTATCAACATGTTACATGCAATTCAATGCAATTTACATACTTATATTAGTAAAATTTTATTACATTTTTATTACAATATGTAATACTGAACCAAATCCTCAATTCTTTATTTATCAGTAACTATTGACATTATATCAGTGTCTATTTTTTATTCCTTTGTTATTCATTTCTTATATATCAGTATGTTTTACTATTATATTAGTATATATTCCTAATTATCTCAACATTCATGAAGTGCCACAGTTATACTTAAGGTTCTTATTTCAGTATATATTCCTAATCATGGGCGTATCTGAGGGTAGTTTCCGAGTGCAATGGTCCAAGATCCGTCAACTTTAGAGACCTATTTTTATATGTATTCAGCCTTTAATTTAGAAAAAATAGTATATGTCCTAGTAAGACATTGTAAAATCAAATTTTTAGTAAAACAACCCACCGAAAAACGAGCTCTTGTAGAATCGATTTTTCGATGAAACAACTCATTAAAAAATGAGCCCTTATGGGATCGATTTTTCGATGAAACAACTCATCAAAAAATGAGCCTTTATAGAATCGAATTTCCAGTTAACAACCCAATGCTAAAGTTCAAATTCAATGGAATTATATTAAGGGCACATTGTTGATCGAAGTTTCTTATAAGAACTATTTTTTATTTTTCTCAGGGCCCACGAAATGTCACGAATGACATTGTTCCTAATTACCTCAATATATATGAAGTATCGTTTACCTTAGGGTTGCTTAAGACTACTGTAATATTGTAGGAGCTTGTGTTCAATGCTCATTATCAGAAACATAATACTATTTATTAAATAACTTAAGACTAATATAATACTTGTTCAATGAGCATTCTCAGCAACTTACTTGCAATTCAATGCAATTCTTATTTTTATATTTATAATCCTTTTATTACACGTCAATTACAATTATAATTACTTTACCAAATTCGCAGTAATTCTTTATTTATCAGTTACTATTACTACTGTATCAGTAGCTATTAGGCTATTTATAAGTAATTATTTCTAATGTAATAGTAATTAGAGGCTAGGGCTATATCATCACGTACTTCTTTATTATTATTCTCATCCGTTACTTCTTGATTACTAGTAATTTCATTAACATCTGTAATTTCTGAATACCAGTAACTCATGAACCACGATTTGTAAGTTTGTGAAAACATCTTGTGATTTCTTACAATATAATCAATAACTTTTGTATGATGACTTGTAATAGTTCATAGTATATTTCTATAATTTTTGTATGGGTTAAATGAGTATGCTCCCTGAGAGCATATACGAATATGTTCCCACCTTTTTTTTCTCAAAATTGTGTTTTTTTAATGAAATCAGAAGGGATTTGCTTAGAATAATAAGTTGAATATGTGTTTCAAATTATGTATAAAACAAACGTTTCTAACACTTCCATTTAAAAGAGATAAATTTCAGCAATTCTGATACCGTTAAATTTGACAATTTTGATGCAGGGGATAGAAGTCTCGAGTTAAATCAAATTTTGAATGACAGGATGATAATATATTGTGATCTAAATTCTATTAGATTTCATTTAAAAAAAATGAAAAAATATAGGGAAAAAGTGTGTGAGCATGTAAATTACTGGCTCCCCAGAGACATACTCATTTTTTTCATTTTTGTATGGTGTCACTTCATTGGTAACTTTGTATGATTTCAGTGAGCAAGTGTAGTTTTGAAAATTCTTCATGACAAAATATAGTAACTCATCTGTTATTATCATAATTTAATTTATATTTTCGTAACATATTACGATTTAAATGTAAGTTTTAAAATATTACGAATTATCTAATGCTCGTTATTAGCAACTTACATGCAATTCTTTCTAATATAGATATTTATATTAGTTATTTTTAAACCGATTGCTTAAAATATTAGTAATATATTAACTGATATTTTAATTCTATCATTAACCCATTAACCCACGTACGGACCCTAATAGTTAGGGATGAAAACGAATGTGAATATATTCGTATCCGATCCACTATCGTATTCGTTTTATATATATTTTGATATATGTATTCGTATTCATTTTAAAATGGATGTAGATATGGATATCACTTTGGCATTCACTAATATTTGTACCGTAACAATATTTTATGATTGCATTCACCATTGCTGATATAATTGTTATGAAATTACTACGTATAATATATCTATTTCATGTGTAACCATCCTAAATATGTATATTTAGTTAATCTATTAAATATTTTTGTTATTATTCGTATCCAATTCGTATTCGTTTTTAAGGATATGAAAATACATCGCATTCGTATTACAAAATGGATAAAGATATGATTATGCATGTATTGGTATATGTATCCGATCGTTTTTATCACTACTAATAATAGCTTATATTGTAATCTTTAATAATTAATAAAGTATCACTAATTTTAAATTCGGTATCACTATTCGTAATTAATGTTAAGAAGCATTTTTTATAGAGTAAAGTAACTACAAGTAGTTTTAAGAGTATGCCATGAAAAAATGGCAACATTTTCAATTATTATTGTAAGTTAATTTTAGATTTTCGTAACATTATTATGAATTTCGACACTCCGTTTTGTCGGCTTATTCGTAAGATTTACGGTTCCGGAAGCTCCTTCCAGGTGTGTAAGGATCTGGGCCCGGGGCATTTCAGAGGTCGCGCAGAATATTCGCCCATTTTTGCGACCTTTGATGGGGATGGGAGAGGTTTCAAGTTTTGAGTGGATGACCGGACTAAGCGGGAGCACTAGGGGCATGTTTCCCGAGATTGATGACGCTGACTGACAATCAAGACGCATCCATCGTGGAGATATGGGAGGATCATACCTATTTGCCCCGATTCAGGTCGGAGCTATCAATTCAACAGATGGGGGAGCTGATGGAGGTGGTGGAAGAACTCGAAGTTGTCCCCGATCCTACAGAGGGCCGTGGCTACTGGTGTTGGCGGGAAGGAGCTTTCTCAGTTGCGAAGGCATACAAGGCTTTGAAAGGCCCATCAATTTTTGACCCAGGAGGAAGTGAGAGCGACTGTAGAAGGATCTGGAATTGGAAGATACCAATGCAGGTGAAGGTTTTTTGTGGATCCTTAGAAGAGGCAGACTATTGACAAGGGCTAGATTTGCACGGTTTGTGCGAGACACAGACTCCACTTTCTCGTGATGTCAGGATGGGGAGGGACTCTGATCACTTATTCTTCAAGTGCAAGCAAACGAAGGAGGCTTGGTCGTTACTCGGAAACTGATGAACGCGAAATTCACCTCTTTAATAATCGGTAATTGTAATATAGGAGGCGAATTTCGGTCGATCAAAATACCACAATCTTTGAATGTTGTGGAAGATTTTTACTTGACAAGTTTACCAAGGTCGAACGCAGGGAACGGTGATTCCTAGTTGCATGGTCTTGAATCAAATTAAATAATTAATTAATGTTGATTAATTTATACGTTAAGAAAATTTACAGTGCAATGATGGAGATGCAAAGAAAATAAACAGAGAGTATTATGCCCAGGATCTATGAATTATACAATTCAATCCTCAATGAAATTTATCAATTAATTCTCAACTACTATCACAGATCAAATAATTTCAAGAAATATTTATCAATAAGAGAACCAAGCTGTGGGGTATAAGATCAATCACTAGCTAAGTAGTCTTGCAGATAAAGAGATCAACAATAATTTTCAAGGATTTTTGACCCCTAATTTTTCCTGTGATTTAATCCTCAAAGAGTGATTGATAATAACAAGAAAATAACTCAATTATCTATCCTTGAATATGCCCCTGCAATAGATCAATTTTTCCTCAAGTTAATCGGTACACAATGTCAATAGAGCCTGCATAAGATCAAATAAATACTCGAATAATAATAATCAGTAAATGACCTCAGATCTGTCAATAAACTATGCCAAGTGATAGAGCATGAAAATATCTTCAAAATGACATATTATATGCTCAAAATAGAGTTTCTATGAAAAAGATATGATAAAATGAAGTTTCAGGGACTAAGATATAATTAAAATAAAGTTTTTGCTTCAAATAGGTCCTTGCAGGGGCTTATCTGCAATTTCATAAAGTCGACGGGGCCCTTCTGTAATTTACCCACAAGCAGGGGTATTTTTGGAATATCTGGAAAGTCTGAGGGCTCCAATGCAATTTAATCAATGCGCATGTGCGCTGTATGTGCGCTAGAAGGTTCGGAGGTCGGCGAAGGCTCGGAGTCCCGAGGCGGAGGCTCG
Source organism: Ottelia alismoides (assembly GCA_037367405.1). Lineage (NCBI taxonomy): Eukaryota > Viridiplantae > Streptophyta > Magnoliopsida > Alismatales > Hydrocharitaceae > Ottelia > Ottelia alismoides. The sequence continues at coordinate 108,016 of JAZKJV010002969.1, forward strand.
GGGGCGGAAGCGTAGGTTCGGAAGCTCCCGAACCGAGATGGCGGCGACTAGAGGCTCGGATGGTCCGAGCCTGTGGTTCGGGGAGCCCGAGCCTCTAGGCTAGAGCCTAGGCCCGGGCTGGATGACGTGGCAGGCGGTGGGTCGTCGGATCAAGGGCAGTCTGCCCGATCCGACGGCAATTGTACGTTGCACGGGCTGACGACGGCGAAGGCGGGGCGTACGAGGCGAGGGAGGAGCATCGGGAGCAGAGGGTTGTTGATGGTGGTGATCTGTAAAGAAGGGGGAAGAGACAAAGGAAGATAGAGAAGAAAAATAGCCTTGGATCTGGAGTGGCGAATGCCACCTCTTGTCGTCTCTCGAGCTCCTCAGCGAAGGAGCGAGCTTAGCCGTTAGCAGCTGCAAGGACAAGGATTGCCCTTGGATCACACCGTCAGGATCGAAGGATGCATGGAGGGTTGCTGTCACCAAACCTCTTGCTGAGCTTAGTAAATGGCGGATGGGATTTGCGGCCAGCGAGGGGGCGAGCTTTATAGGCGGGGAAGGAGGCGTTACGCGAAGGTCGTAATGGCGGCGCATGGTGGTTTGATGGCCGCGCATGGCGGAGCAGGGGGGTTACTCGCGGGGGAAGGAGGAGCGGTTTGGAGGAAGGTGATGAAGGGGTCACGTGCTAAGCACGTGACCCGGGGGGAGGGGCGGCTAGAGAGAGAACGTGGGGTGCCACGTGGCACGCCCAGGGGCTGCTACGTGGCACCCCAAAAACTTTCAAAATTAAAAGATGAAGAAAATTAGAAAAGAAATATAAGGAGACCTCGGATCGAAAAATTTCCTTCATAAAAGTTGTTCGTCTCGACGAGATCTACACTTTTATGAAGGATTTGAGAGCAAAAGAGGTCACCTGTGTGAAGTGGTATTTTTGGTGGTATTCCATGTGTATAGAATACCTGATTTTTGGGTTTTTGTATTTTTTTGGTGGTTTTAGAGAGGATAAAAATTATAAAAAAATATGATAAAATACACGAGAATTAATTACACACTAATCTATTTTTTGGATTTTTAATAAATAAGAAAACATGCAAATAAAATAGAAGTAAGAAACGCACAACTTTTGTACAGACCGACAACAGACACTTGGACTTAGTCAGTTTCTTTGATTTCAGTTTTAATCTGGATTTGGATTTTTGTGTTTCTTATTAAAACTTTCATCAAGGGACATAAATAAAGTAGAAATAAAATTAAAAGAGTTAATTAAGTACATAAAAACTCAAGTCAAAATAGCAAAAAGTCAAAATGCGCAAAAGAGGCCCAAAATCCAACTTTCACGAATGAGCTCCGAATTTTACGAAATTAGTCTTGTTTTGAAGGTATTTGAAAATGGATTGCTTTTAAAGTGAGTAGACCAAAATCGGACACTGTATGTGGGAGATATGCTCTTTTTAGTCTGTCAGATGTGAAATCAGACTTCAGGATTATTTGACACTTAATGGAGTTAGTATTTTTTTGTATTTTTTATTTAATAAGGTTAGTAATATCTACACAATGAAGGTAGTTTGGGGTCAATCGGAGTTAGGATGAATTATCTAAAAATAAGAGAAGTTAGCGGCTTTTGGGCTAATTTACACTTAGGATTTTTAATGCAATTATGCATGATGAAATGCAAATATTATTAACACATGTATGAATGCTAATAATGCTCTATTAATGATTAATTACAAGTAAATGATGGAGAACAGAGCCTAAATGACCAATTTTAGCATGATGAATACGAGATTCATCATACCCCTATACTTAGACCATGCTCGTCCCCGAGCATGAATGAATGAATTAGTTGAATACATCCTGACTGTGCATGTGAATTTTCAAGGTTCAATTCATAGAAGACCCTTAATTTGAGTGATTCTAAAATTCTGGGCTCAACCAAGCTTTAATCAAAAGGAATCCAACCTCTATAATTTTCAAACTCTCTGTTTGTACGTATAATATAAGGATATGATTTTTAGTGTACTGCATTCATGAGAGTCAAGTCTAGACATCACCCAAAGTTCTAATCCAAGAGACTCTCCTCTAGACCTAATCCTCAACACTAGGGAATAAGCCTATTCTTGCTTTAGTCAACCGTCTCATTAGTTTGTTAGACTTGAAAGTGTAGATGGACGGCCAGATGATGGAGGGCATATGATTGTGTCTGATTTTCTCTCCCTTTTATTGGAACAAGGTGCCTCTCGAGTGCCTTATTACTCAACATGAATATATTCTATTTTTTTGATCAATGTGTCCGTCAAGAGAATTTGGAGTCGTCTGCACTTGTTTTTTTGGGAGTACACCGGGGTGTGTCTCTTTTGAGTATCTAAGATACCTTCGACACCCAGACTTGTATCGCTTACGATGTAGAGCCCTTTTATGGTGTCAGCCCGACTCCTTGGTCCTAATTAGCAGTTAGTCCAAGTGGATACTTTGGAAATGTTTAAAAGCGCTCGTCATTGATGGGAGCTCATTTGGAATTCGATTTTGGATGATAGAGCTTTTCTTTGACATTTCTATATTTTTTTGTTGGCTAGCTCCACTACTTTTACCAAAAGTTGGCGCACACTGATCAACAATTTTCATTAAGTTTCATCACACCTTGGCACTTAGGTCAATATCAAAAAGATAGCATGTGAATCTTATTCACATACTGGCTAGGGTTTTGCTGACATTCAGGTTTTCTGCAACCTTCATTAACTTATCCCATCCTCGAATATCATCAGATCGGGTCTAAACTAAAATCTCTAGTTCCAGTTCCTCAAGTGATAACTCAACTCATCTCATCAATCATGCAGTTGTGAAAGTGATTGTGCTGATCATATTCTTTTTTAAGGTAGAGATGAAGAGTGCAATATAGCGCTCAAATCTTTCAAACTAGGGAAGTGTGGATTATTAAGTTTAAAACCCTAATGACTAAGGCAGACTAACTCAGAATCTCAAGATCTCAGAAATCAAGTGTCCTAAAAAATCCTCAAGCCTTGAGTGATGGTGAATGTGTCAGGAATATATCAACCAAGGAATGCATGAAATGCTTGATGAAATGCAAGATCGTGAGTGATGAAAAATTTTTTTAATGCAAAAAGTTTTTTCTTGATTTTTTTAGAAAAACAGGTATAATACACTACTTGTACCCATCCCCAATGTTAGATAAAAATGATTAAAGTACGAGCTATGGATAAAGTAGATAAAATATATACAAGCACCCCCTATACTTAGCTTGTGCTATGTCCCCATGGCACAAAGTGAAATGTAGACATAGCTCGTACGAAGTATAGATGGGTTAAAAAGAAGAGAAGTGATGTATAAACAATGGTACCGGTCCCCCTATACTTAAGCTCAGGTTAGCCTAAGTATAATCGGATAAATACAGATAGGGAACCGGGTAGATTTGCGGATGTACAAGATCAAGGAGGTTTGCGACGGACCTTCTTGCGAGAGTGTGGAGGGAGATAGTATGGAGATGCGGAGTGTGATGAAGATGAGGCCGATGAAGAAGACCAGCCATCGTCGGAGTCGTCCTCAGGAGAATAACAATCGTCTGTAGAGGATCTCCAACTTTTGTCGATCAGAGGTAAGTGTCCTTGGATCAGAGATGTACCTATTGCACTTATCTGATGAACCACATTAGGATCGGATGAAGACTCTTCAGAAATTACATGGTGTCTAAGGTCAAAGGTGACTTTCTTGGTCGGTTTGTTTTCTTGGGAAGTATTGGGAGGAAGTTGGACAGTCGCCATCTCCCTGTCTTGAGTAACCAATGTGGCATTCGTGAGCTCCTCATCAGATGAATACCCGTAAAAGTCGACCAATTCTTGAAGGGTCATGCGGTTCTTCGGTCGAGGGAGATTGTTCCTGGTGATTTTGTGATTTGATGTCACTTCCGGATGATCGTGAATTTTGGTGACATCGGATGTTTCCGGAGTCGGTTCCTTATATGGTTCAAGTATCTCATGAATTACCGCCAACTCAAAGATTAGACCACTCAAATAATCGTGGTGATCTTCAATAATATGATCCAATTCTTAATAAGCTCCAAAATTTTGATTTCTCCTAGGAGTAGTGATAGGGTGGTGAGAATCCAAAGTTTATCCAGCAGTCAGTCTTTTAGGTGACTCTCCTAGGTTTTGTATCAGTATGTCATGCGGAGATGTCTGATAATGTGAAATTTTTATCTCCTGATCATAACTGTCGGTTTCAATTTGGTTTTCCTCAGAGCAGGTTTTGTCATTAGGGGTTTGTTCATTGTGGTCTGAGTTCGGGAACTTGATTTCCTAAGTCTCACAATCGACAATCGCCTTAGCGGAGGCTAAGAACGTCTTTCCTAAAATGATAGGAGACTTAGACATCCTTCCGAGGTGCTCAATGTCAAGGACAACAAAGTCCACCTTATGTTCTTTTCCTCGGAAATTGACGACAACAGAAACGATCCCCCACGGTCTTTTGGTAGATCGATCGGGTAATTGAACGATCACCCTAGTCTTTTTGAGTTGTCCGAGTTTGAGTTGGTCAAAGACGGACTTGGGGAGGATGTTTAATGTGGTGTCGTCGTCTAACCGAACATGAGTGAATGTTGAATCCTCAATTTCACATGTGATCCGAGTCAACCGCTTGACTTTGCGGCTTTTGATTTTATGATTCATCACCAAAGAACTAGCCATAGATATGACGTGATATTCACTCATGGCTCGTTTCTTGTCCGTCTTTTTGGGGTTCAGTCGACTCTTCACAAATCTCTTAATATCAGGCACATATTCTATGGCTTTGATCAATGGAAGCTCTAAAATCAGACTCTTGCAAAATGCTTCCATTTCAGAATTGTCCAATTTTTTTGAATTTTCATTTTTTTTCAATTTTTTGGTATTTTCTGTAATATGGTCAGTCGGGGGGTCAGAGGTCAGTGGTCTGTCTGATTATGAGTCACATGATAATCTAGTGGTTCGTATGGTGGTGGCCTCACTTCTTCTGAATTCTGCATAGACTGGATGAGATCGTATATTCTCTTAGTTAATGTATTTGCTTTATGATTAATCCGAGCAATCTCATCCTCAAACATCTCATGACTAGTGATTGAATAATCATTCTCCATGTGTCGTGATTGTGGCATGTAACCTCGAGTAGAGTATTGATTGTTTTAAACATTATGGTCTGGTCATGAGTTATATTTCCTTGACTTTGGTTTTCTCGTGGATTATCGAAGGAAAATTGATTGTACTCAAGAAGATGGTCATCCTGAGTAGGGGATGGTTCAAGAGGCTGTGAGATCATAGTAACCGGAAATTGTGTTCTACTATCAATATCGGTGACTCTATTGTTCATCCTCAATTCTGGTCTCTCTCTCATGTCCATAAGATTGTCAGAATGTGAGAGAGGGCTATTCCAAGAAGAAGTGTGGTCATAGGGTGGGATGTATGAGCGGGAAGAGAATGATGGCTGAAGAGAATTTGATTTGAAGCTCAGGTTCTCTTGAGGAGTGTGAGAAGAAGAATATCAGGACAAGGTCGTGGAGATCGGAAAAGAAGACCACTGTGCCGACATCTTCTCAAGAGGGATGGAACGATTAACAAACCACGATTTGCTTGCAATTGCAAGGTCTTTGATGCACACAAATCAAAAACAAAACAAACACGTTGATTCACCCACTCAACACTGGTGAAGGCACGTTAGGGTTCGACCGCTTATCTTTTCAATTTTAATTTAATGATAAAACAGTCTTAAAAATTAAGCGGAGCTATTAGGTATCGAAATATTTCACAAGGACTGTCCCGATTTCATACAACTAGTTGCACCTACTTTCAGCCAGTATAAGTGTAAGTACGGACCGTTTAAACAACTACCCGTGTTACTTGAGGACGGAGCCTTCCACAATGTCCTCTAAACTACCTACTCTGCTAAGGGAAGTCGGACCGTAAACAGCTACCCGAGACCCTCACTGAAAAGTAGCTAATTGTTTTGAAAATCAGTAGTCTGAATGAAGCACTTCGATTTTGGGATCTTTCCTAAGTGTGCGTTCTGATCCTTACAAACAATGAGTGGGTTCCTCTCCACCAAACACAGATTAATTTTATGTCAATTTTATTTACAGTCACCTTGATTAGTAGTCCCAATTTTAAATTGAGGTTATCACTGGAGTTTATGTGAGCACGGAAATTCACGCCTAACGAGCAGTCCCAATTCCTTTGAATCCTAAGTTGTAAAACTTGAGAAAGGAGAATCGGAAAAGCCAATGCAAACGTAAATCAATGATGCATTCTTAAGAGAAAGACTTATAGTGAATCCTCGCGTTCTTCATGCGGGATGCAAGACATGGAATTTAAAATTACACTAGATGATATGCACAGATGAAAAACGCCCTAAACAGATAGTTCTATTAGCGGGAAGATTTGATTTAAATTTTTGGCTAATGTTGAACGATCTATAGTGCGTCTAGTTAGTGAATGTGCGGCCTACGAATTACGAGCACAGTCAATAGTAGACAAGCAAGCATATATGTGCCTAAGTCCTACGCCACTCAAGTCGGGTCCCAACCACACAAAAGGGGTTGAAAAAGACCCGACACACCACAGAAGTGTTCAGTCTGAATTATTACAAGGGTTCAAAGAGAGGGACCCTGAGAATAATGTGAAAAATTAAACCTAGTCTAAGATCTCTCTCACAAAAATTGAAATTCAGTCTTCTTTGCAGGTCCTTGACTTAAATCCAAATTATGCTCCGAGTACTCTACAACGAGAGAAAGTGCGATTAGTATAAGAAGAAAACAATGCAAAAGGAAAAAAATGCAAAAGGAAAGAAAAAAGTGACACAAAAATTAACTTCACAAAAATTAATTATAAAAAATGATTTAAAACCCTAAAAATTCGTCGTTCCCTAGCAATGGCGCCATTTGATGAACGCGAAATTCTCCTCTTTAATAATCGGTAATTGTAGTATAGGAGGCGAATTTCGATCGATCAAAATACCACAATCTTTGAATGTTGTGGAAGATTTTTACTTGGCAAGTTTACCAAGGTCGAACACAGGGAACAGTGATTCCTAGTTGCATGGTCTTAAATCAAATTAAATAATTAATTAATGTTGATTAATTTATGCGTTAAGAAAATATACAATGCAATGATGGAGATGCAAAGAAAATAAACAGAGATTATTATGCCCATGATCTATGAATTATACAATTCAATCCTCAATGAAATTTATCAATTAATTCTCAAATACTATCACAAATCGAATAATTTGAAGAAATATTTATCAATAAGAGAACAAAGATGTGGGGTATAAGATCAATCACCAGCTAAGTAGTCCTGCAGATAAAGAGATCAACAATAATTTTCAAGGAGTTTTGACCCCAAATTTTTCCTGTGATTTAATCCTCAAAGAGTGATGGATAATAACAAGAAAATAAATCAATTATCTATCCTTGAATATGCCCCTGCAGTATATCAATTTTTCCTCAAGTTAATCGGTACACAATGTCAACAGAGCCTGCATAAGATCAAATAAATCCTCGAATAATAATTAGTAAACGACCTCAGATCTGTCAACAAACTATGCCAAGTGATAGAGCATGAAAATAGCTTCAAAATGACATATTATATGCTCAAAACAGAGTTTGTATAAAAAAGATATGATAAAATGAAGTTTCAGGGACTAAAATATAATTAAAATAAAGTTTTTGCTTCCAATAGGTCCCTGTAGTGGCTTATCAGCAATTTCATAAAGTCGGCGGGCCCCTTCTGTAATTTACCCACAAGCGGGGGTATTTTTGCAATATCTGGAAAGTCTAAGGGCTCCAATGCAATTTAACCAATGCGCATGTGCGCCGCACGTGCGCTAGCAGGTTCGGAGGCGAGCGAAGGTTCGGGCGAGGCTCGGAGTCCCGAGGTGGAGGCTCGGGGACGGAGCTGAGGCTCGGGGGCGGAAGCGTAGGATCAGAAGCTCCCGAAACAAGATGGCGACAACTGGAGGATTGGATGGTCCGAGCCTGTGGTTCGGGGAGCCCGAGCCTCTAGGATAGAGCCTAGGCCCGGGCTGGATGACGTGGCAGGCGGTGGGCCGTCGGATCAAGGGCAGCCTGCCCGATCCGACGGCTACTGTACGTTGCGAGGGCTGACAACGGCGAAGGCGGGGCGACGAGGCGAGGGAGGAGCGTCGGGAGTAGAGGGTTGTTGATGGTGGTGATCTGTAGAGAAGGGGGAAGAGACAAAGGAAGATAGAGAAGAAGGATAGCCTTGGATCTGGAGTGGCGAATGCCAGCTCCAGTCGTCGCTCGAGCTCCTCGGGGAAGGAGCGAGCTTAGCCGTTAGCAGTTGCAAGGACAAGGATTGCCATTGGATCACACCGTCATGCTCGAAGGATGCATGGAGGGTTTTTGTCACCAACCCTCTTGCTGAGCTTGGTAAATGGCAGATGGGATTTGCAGCCGGCGAGGGGGCGAGCTTTATAGGCAGGGAAGGAGGCGTTACGCGAAGGTCGTAATGGCGGCGCATGATGGTTTGATGGCCGCGCATGGCGGAGCAGGGGGGTTACTCGTGGGGGAAGGAGGAGCGGTTTGGAGGAATTTGATGATGGGGTCACGTGCTAGGCACGTTACCCGGGGGGAGTGGCAGCTAGAGAGAGAATGTGGGGTGCCACGTGGCACGCCTAGGGGCTGCCACGTGGCACCCCAAAAAATTCCAAAATTAAAAGATGAAGAAAATTAAAAAAGAAATAGAAGGATACCTTCGATCGAAAAATTTCCTTCACGAAGGTTGTTCGTCTCGACGAGATCTACAACTTTCATGAAGGATCGGGAGCAAAAGAGGTCACCTGTGCGAAGGGTATTTTTGGTGGTATTCCATGTGTATAGAATACCTGATTTTTGGGGTTTTGTATTTTTTTGATGGTTTTAGAGAGGATAAAAATTATAAAAAAATACGATAAAATACAAGAGAATTAATTACACACTATTCTATTTTTTTGGATTTTTAATAAATAAGAAAATAGGTAAATAAAATAGAAGTAAGAAACGCACAACTTTTGTACAGACCGACAACAGACACTTGGACTTAGTCAGTTTCTTTGATTTCATTTTTAATCTGGATTTGGATTTTTGTGTTACTTATTAAAACTTTCATCAAGGGACATAAATAAAGTAGAAATAAAATTAAAAGAGTTAATTAAGTACATAAAAACTCAAGTCAAAAATAGCAAAAAGTCAAAATGCGCAAAAGAGGCCCAAAATCCAACTTTCACGAATGAGCTCCGAATTTTACGAAATTAGTCTTGTTTTGAAGGTATTTAAAAATGGATTGCTTTAAAAGTGAGTAGACCAAAATCGGACACTGTATGTGGGAGATATGCTCGTTTTAGTCTGTCAGATGTGAAATCAGACTTTAGTATTATTTGACACTTATTGGAGTTAGTATTTTTTGTATTTTTTATTTAATAAGGTTGGTAATATCTACACAATGGAGGTAGTTTGGGGTCAATCGTAATTAGGATGAATTATCTAAAAATAAGAGAAGTTAGCGGCTTTTGGGCTAATTTACACTTGGGATTTTTAATGCAATTATGCACGATGAAATGCAAATATTATTAACACATGTATGAATGCTAATAATGCTCTATTAATGATTAATTACAAGTAAATGATGGAGAACAGAGCCTAAATGACCAATTTTAGCATGATGAATACGAGATTCATCAGAAACCCAACAGGATTTTTCAATGAAACATCAGACTTCTGGACGTTCATCGGGCATGATTGGAGGGGAACATAGAAAGAGAGGGCCAAGAACTTAGCGATGATTTGGGTGATCTGGTGTGCAAGAAACAATAAGATCTTCCGACATGAGCGCGTGTACGGTGAAAATATGGTTGCTCATGCGAATGCATTGGTTGAAAGTTGGCCATTGTAATGTTTTCCTACTGTTGAGCCTCATTATTGGGGCATGTAATATTATAAGGTGATAAATGATGAAGTTTTTGGGCTCCCACCTATAGAGTGGAGGCTCTTTTTTCTTTAAAAAAACATTATTATGAATTTTGTAAGTTGTAAATCTATAAGTAACTCCTGTATGTAATTCTGAATCACTTGTAATTTGTAGATCTTCATGTTCATTTGAATTAATCATTCCATATTATTCACAAAGTTGTAAATCTATTAGTAAATCCTTTTGCATTCTCATAATAAATCTAATAGAAAACACGTTGTTCTAACCTGAATATTCTTGACTAATGTTTTCATGTTCAACTCAACTCCAAATCATTCGACGTCCTCGAGTATAAGCTTTTTTGAATCCAAACTGAAGTGCATTAAAAATATGCGACAAAATAACATTTACATATTTAAATCTACGAAACAAAAAAATCGATTGTTTCATCTTCAAAGTTGCAAAATATATCTTTCATGCATTTCAATGATCCTCGTGCTTAGTTTTTCTATCGTAACTATTGATTTGGATATTCGTCTTTCTAAAAACGACTTTCTTTTTTAGTGAAGTGTTCAATTGGCATTGCTATTATGTTTAAAAAAATAATTATTTTCCTCTCAAACCGTCTTCTTCTGAATAGGGGAAATTTTCTTACACCCATCTTTTTTTATTTTTTGATTTTTTTGAAATGAAATCTTGGGAGATTTAGATCACCATATATCACCTTGGTGTCATTTCAAATGCAATGTAATTCGAGACTCCTATCATATTCATCAAAATTATCAAATTTTTACCGATCTTAGAATTGTTGAAATTAACCCCTTCTAGATTGGCATGCTAGAAATGTGGTTTTACAAGAAATTTAAAACACACACTCCACTAAATGTAATAAGTAAATCAATCCAAGGTTTCATTCAAAAAATCAAAAATAATAAAAAAAGGATGAGTGTAGATAGTTGCCTACACCCATCGGTGTAGGCTCTCTTTTCCCTATACATACATACACATATTCATTCATTCATGCATACATACATACTAACATCCATACATACATATATACATAGATACTCACTTACCTACATACATAGACATAGGCATGGACATACATACACATACATATACATATAGACATACATATACTTACATACATCACAAAACGTAAATAGATGAGACTATATATTATATTCGTATGTGTATATGACCTTTTAGTTACACAATATATAAGATTTTTATCAGTCGTACCCCTATGAGATATTGCAATATCAATTATGCCCCTTCCTTTTGGAGAATATCATTTGTGCTCCTAACTTCTTGTTGTTCTATCACTTGTGCCCCTCGTTACTTTGGCCATCGATAAGTTGAACTTAGTCATGGTTAATTCAAACCATGGTGTAGCTAAGAGGGGCATATCTGGGAGAAAATACCCCACCTCCTCCTTCGACCCCTTCGACCTCGATGCCTTCTACATATAGGCCTCCTACGACCACGATGGAGGTCAGGTACGTGGGAGCACTGAGGGAAGGGGGATCACGACGACGACGATGACACCGGCGATACGAGAAGTGGCAAAGGAGTGATTCTTCTACTGTATGAGGGGGTGGAGGATAGGAGGGGGAGATCGACCTGGGGAAGCCAGGGGCAAAGGAACGCGGATATGAGGAGAGGGGAGGCTGGGAGCGGAGGCTAAGGGCGGAGGAGAGGGAGGGGCGGAGGAGAGGAGAGGTTGGGGGCAGAGGAGAGGACATGGAAGAGGAGGGGGAGGTTGGGCTGAGGAGAGGGGGTGGTTGGGGCAGAGGAGATGGGGAGGCGGAGGAGGGGGGTAGGCTGAGGGCAGAGGAAAGGGGGGAGCGGAGGAGGGGAGGCTGAGGGTGGAGGGGAGGGGGAGTCGGAGGAGGGGGTGGCTAGGGCCGAGGAGGAGGTCAGTCTGGGGAGGAGGATGAGGAGAGGAAGGAGGAGGTCGGTTTATAGAGGAGGAGGATGGGAGGGAGGAGGAGATCGGCTTGGGGAGGAGGAGGAGGAGGAGGGGAGGGAGGAGAAGGTCGGCCTAGGGAGGAGGAGGGAGAGGGTGAGGAGGGTCAAGAAAGACTTCTCATCCCCATTTTTCTAATTTATTTTCGCTTGTATCCTCAAAGTTAACACCCGTTTGCATTGGAGATGAACGACAATTAACCCAAGGAACACAAGTGACAGAAAAGTAAGAAGTCGGGGCACAAATGATATTCCCAAAAAAGGATGAGCATAACTGATATTGCAATATTGCGGGGGGGGGGGGGGGGGCACAACTTATAGAAGCCCATATATATTCATTTTTGTATATACTAGGTCATATATATTTATAGGGAAATGTAAAAGTACACGTTAGCTCTAATTATTTATAGGTGGTGTGATTTTTGGGATTTTTTGTTTATTCATCTTTTTTAGGATCTTAATAGGAAAAGTATATGAAGACGAGTTGATATTTTCTATTCATAAGAATGAGATGTTGAGTGATTTGTACTTGGGTTTCCATGTATCTTAGGCATTTTGACATGACGAATCAATGACTCATTATAGCGTTCACGTTAGTTCTAATTGTTTATATGTGGTGTGATTTTTGGGCATTTATGTTTTATTGGTTTTTTGAGGATTTAATATGCAAAGTATATAAAGATGTTGATACTTTTTATTCATAAGAACGAAATGAAATGGAAAGATTTCTACTTTAGTTTCATGTAACTTAAGTATTTTGGCATGATGAATCAATGACAAATCAGTTGTATAATGTATACAGAATCAAACGGTATACATATATAAGAAATTTGTATGAAAGTAAAGAAGAAATAACCTATACTTGTATTTCATAATTAATACTTGCGGTGAAAAGTTGTAATACATCATCATCATAGAGGTATCTAGCCTAAATTCTAAGTGGCAAGTATGGTTGTTTAAGTTATTACACTAGGTTGAGCAAATCGCCCTAACATTCTCAAGTTAAGGCATCTACTTAACTTTGCCAGCATTAGAGTATACAACAATAGCATATTTAAAATCATAATTCAATTTTCTATATTTAAGCATGTGATTTTATGTAAAATAACATCAACAACTAAAACATGCAACTCTAGCAATCAAACAATTATAGAAGAAGTTTATTATGTAGTTGATAATACCATAAGCATGTAATTAAGAATATATATATCCTATAGTGTAGATATTTTTATTTAATCTTGCACTCATATTTCGTCCTTGGGTTCGACTTTAACTTCTTAAGAAAGGTAGGAGTTTTTTTTTTCTTTAGTGAGGGGTTCCTTCCTACTCCTTCGAGGACTTTTCCCGTAACTATTTGACATTTAAGATAAGAGCGCCTGTTAGACATGTAATCTCTTTACGAATAATTACGCAACAATTTTTATTGCATTTATATCATTCTATATGTAAAATAAAATCTATTTGTGTTTGCATTATAAATAATCCTCTCTACGACATGATGGTCACTTGAATATCATACAATTAATGGTCTGAGAATTTATAACATATAGGCTAATATAGAGTTGATGACCTAAGGAGTAAGATCAGGGATAAAGATGACAACATATACTGTTGTCCAAAAGGGCCTCTAATATTAGGAGAGATGCCGATCTACTTTAAAGACTAATTCTGACTAAAACTCTCGATGCATGTCTTTTGTATATAGGAATAGAGATTTGGGGGCTCCCTGTCGTCGTTCCTCGCTGCGGCCAACCGCCGTGCGACCAGACGTAATCGCTCAACCACCTGCGCCAGTCGCACAACCACACTGATCTCCGTGCCTTGGAGCATCCAAATCAGAAGACCCCTCCCCGCCCGCATGCTTATCACGTGCGGGGTGGGAAAATTGCGGAAGAGCACCTTCAACGCCTCCTAATATGTTTCCAGTCCACTACTCCAGGGTCAAGTGCCACGCACGTGACCACTAGAAAGTTTGCAGAAGTTCCCCTGGTCGTTAAGGTATTCGCAATTAGGTCCCTCTTTCTGTAGTCTTTGTTTACTTTATTTAATTCTTGTAATTTTGCATTTAGAACCTTGTGTTCTCTATTTCATTTGAACCTCTACATTGCATCTTTTTATTATTTAAAATTAGCATTTTGTTATACAATTAATACTCTACATTGTGGCAAGCTCATGATATTTTTATGTTGTGTAGTTAATTAATAATAATTGTTCTTACAAAATTTATATATTTCACCCAATCCGTGCTTAAAAATTCATAGATAATTAACAACAATTCCAAAAATCACAAAAATTTTATGGATCATAGAATTAGCTGGTAGTAACATTGTGGCCAAAAAACACATTTACATGTATAGTTTTCTCTAGAAAAATCATTTTGTGTATTTTATTAATTAATTTTTAATAAGTACTAAATCCATTATTTTTAGGGTTTAGGATTTTTCTGAGATAGATCACCTAGTGACATATCTCAGATAATCTTATTCTCTGAAAATAAATAGATTTAATATTTATTATAATTAATTATTGAAAATCTCATTGTTTGCATTATTTATTCACAAAAAATTCATTTTGCATCTAAAAATACCAAAATGCAGTTGATTCATTTCATTGCATTTCACATTCTGGCCAACTTTGAGGATTGTTGGACGTAGTTTGATCGAAATTTGCAATTTAGCCCCTGAACTTTGCCAAAATTGCATATCACGCATTTATCGCATTTAAAAATACCAAAAAAACTTCTTTGAAAACTCAATTTCTTGATCGACTGAAAACCAACCTAAGGAGACAGTTACCTCCCTGAGTTCGACCTTGGAACTTACCAAGTAAAAAATTTCGACCGCTCTCTTTAATTTAACACTAATTAAATTTGCCATTTTTGATCAATCGTGAAATCGCTCGCCTACAACGAATATCTCTTAATCATTAATTCCAACAAATTAAGAGCACATTTTCGCAGTTCTTGAAATGGCGCCGTTGCCGGGGAGGCACGACTTAAGTTGTTTTTAAGAAAATCAAGTTTTTAGGTTTTCCATCCCTGGGTAGTCTGACCACCAGTTTTCTTGTAATTAATTCTTCATTTCACCCCTTCTTTTCAAGATTTTTTCTTTTATTTTTTTATATTTTTGGTGAACCTCTCTCTAATATTTGATCTTTTATTTTTGGTGCGAGGTACCCGGTGAACTTGGAGCAACTTTCTTGGAAATCGATGCATCTCGGAGCGACCGAATACACGCCAACTTTTTTTGAGAGAGAGAGTTTTATTTAACTTCTCAATTCTAGCGGTTCCTGATTGTGTTCTCGTGAGTATAAAAAAGATTGAACATTTTTCTGTGGTGTGTCAGCATGCTTCACCCTCTAGTAAGGGTGGGGTCCGACTTGTGTGGCAAAATTAGGATAGGCACACAGTAGTGTAAATTCAAATTTGTTTGTGCCCTTCGTAATTTAAGACCACACTTTCACTAAATTATACGCACTAGATTGTCTCTCATTTAGCCAAATTTAATTGTTCTATCACTCGCTAATAGAAATTTCTATTCTATGTGCAATTTCCCATGCATGAATTAGATTTATTTTTCTAGGGTAATTTCAATTATGCTAAGCATATTGCACGAAGATTGCGAGGAAGCACGGTAAGTATCTCTGACTCAGCAATCATCATCGTGTTTCCCACTGCATGACTTTTTCGATTCTCCCTTGATTTTCACTCACATAGGAATAAAGGGAATTGGAATCCCCATGTAGACGTGCAATGTTCCCCACTCAAATTCAAGTGATAACCAAATTAAAACTAGGGGACTTTTAACATTATTGGTTAATTAAAATTGGATAAAATTGAAAATCATTGTTTTTGGGAGAGCAACTTCGTCATTGTTTCAGAATGAGTAAGGGTACAGAGAGTGTGTGTACACACTAAAATAAAGCCCCAAATCCCCACCATTCATATCAATGTACCCCTCTCTTTGCAAATATCACAGGTTGAAGTATTCGAAGTTCAACTGACTATCACCAAGTAGCCTCCGCTTGCTTTGGCAAGTAGATAGGGGCGAACCAGCGGTGCGACATGACAAGTTGCTTAGTAACCCTCTGGGTTGAAGTGATCAGCCTAGTCAGCCTCCGCCTACTTCGGTAGGTAGACAGGGGCGGGTCCCTCAACTTTATAGATATTAACCGAGTAAGCTAATGATAGGATCTAAGAGAGGAAGGCCGCTGGTATCTTAGGCGACAGATTATACATGGGAGACGCAATCAGCGTTGAGCCGACTCCCCTATAGGCCATCACGTAATCATTGCTAACATTGCTTGAAAATCAAACTTAAAACCAACCAGATTAATCGGACCCAGCTTCGGATCCTTCACTGTGTTGAATAGGTGAAATCAGGATTTTCATTTGTGTATCGAATCGTGTGACAGTGCACTTGCACAGACAGATTGTGGTTTCACAAATCTTTCTTCCATTCCATTCAAAGATGAAAGAATATTTGCATTCATACCAATACTCCATGGGTCACGCTCACATGACAAATTTCCAATCTTCTTTCCATTTCCTTTTCAGAGAAATCCTCTCTTTGAAGTAGTTTCTCCCCAGCCACCATTCTCTTCACCCACCCACCCTTGGTTGAAACTTCAAGATACGAACCTCTCACAGAATCGAACATGTTCTTTGAAGACACAATGGAGCGAGCGGACTCGAGGATGAATATTGGCGTAACCGACTTTGGTAGAGGAACACGATTCCCGGTTACGTATGAAAATTCCTTGTTTGAACCATACTTTACTCGAGACGATCCACAACCCGAGTATGATCAATTTTCCTTTGACCACATAGATGGCGACCAAAGTCAAGGAAATAGACCTCATGACCATACATCGATCATAGAGACTGACTATATCTCGGTTCAAGAGAAAATGCCAATGTCGTGGCATACCGAGCATAGTCACTCAAATCCAAGTCATGAGAATGGATGACATAGCTCGGATCAATAAGAGAACCGAGGTTTTAACTGAATAATTTGATAATGTCATCCAAATAGTAAAAGACATGATCATCAACCAAGAGGAGTCAAGAAAATCACAGAGCGAACCTGAAACTCACCATGTTCTTGATACCCACACACAAACACCACAGACCACTGACCCTCCTACTGACTTTAGTGAAAATTCCAAAAAAAATTAAAAACCAGAAAATTCCAAAAAAAGGAAAACATCTATACGGATCTTAGAGATTTCAATAATCAAGGCCATAGAGTATGTTCTAGATCTTCAAAGATTTGTGAAGAGTTGATTATCACCTAAGAAGATGGGAAAGAAAAGATCTCGAACAGAATATCATTTAATACTATGACCAGTTCAATGGTGCTGACCTAAACGAACAAAGTCCGAAAAGTAAAACGGTCGACCAAAATGACCTGTAAAATTTAGAATATTGAGTTTAATAATGTTCGGATTGATGACGTCTACACTAAATATCCTCCCAAAGTCTGTGTTTGACAGACTCGAACTTGGACCGCTCAGAAAGACTCGAGTGATAGTTCAATTCCCCGGTCGATCCACAAAAAGGCCGAGAGGAATCATTTCAGTCGACATTAATTTCCAAGGTGTCGTATATAGAGTGGGCTTCATTGTCCTGGACATCAAACACCGAGGATGTTTATCTGAGTCTTCTTTTATTTTGGGAAAGTCATTTCTGTCTTCCACTAGAGTGACTATTAATTGTGAGACTCAAGATATCATATTCCTGAACACAAACCAAATTGATCAAGTTCTCAAGGACACACCAAACCCTGAGACAAACGAACCAAAAACTGTCAGTCATGATATAGAAGAATCCTCATATGTTCAGACCTCTCCACTTACCATAGACTCAAATGAAGGAGAGACATCTTATGAAACAGCTGATGAGCCTACGAAGGTGAACAAAATCAACAGAGACACACCTGTTTCACCACTACCGGATAACATTATATCGGATTTCCTTGAGTCCATACACGCAAAGACAATAAAGAGTAAATACACAGCGCGTGTGCTGACCTTACAAGAATATTACTATTTATACGAAGACTCAGTTGATAGGGAACTCATGGGCAACACCTCACAAAGAATACCTCCTGAATCAACTAAAAATGTCACCTTCAATACTTCAGATAAAGCATCTCCTAAGGATTACTCATCAAGTTCGGAGGATAAGAGCAGTATGAGAGAGCTCAATTCGGAGAATCTACAGACTGATCAGAACAAGAAGTCATATGTCAACCCATGTTGGACTTTCCATGTCCCTCTCTATTATTCGTCTAAAGCCAGCGCCTCTGGTCCCATTCAATATACGGGAACAATACATTATGACAAGACTGACACTTGTTCATCTGAATATTCATAGGAAGAAAAGATTGACCCGAAAACTGAGCGAGTTCTGAGAAAATAGCTCAAAAAATAATAGTTGGAGTGACGTGACTTTTGATTATTATTCCAATGACAGCTCCGACGGTGGTTGGGATTCTTCTGATTCATCTTCTTCCAATCAATATTCTCTTCCACCAAATTTCATGAAAAAGATCGGTCGTAAACTGCCTTGATCATCAACCAACCTTTTCCCCAACCCCATCAGTTTCCTTGTATATTTTCTTCCTTGACTTAGGCCAAGGCCTAAGTATGGGGAGGGGGGACCGATGCCATCTACATTTATTCATCATTCTAGTCCTCATTCGATCTGTATATTCTCCAGATCTCATCCGTTCTCATATTCACTCTTGTCATGTACTTAGGCTGCCTAGAATAGGGGGGACCGATGCCCGTCTATAAATATTCGACCATTTCTCCCCTTGACCTCAGTTTCTCCGCTTTTTGATCTTCTTCTATACTTAGGCTATCCGTAGCCTAAGTATAGGGGGTGGTCTACTTCTGTACTTCTTTTTTTATTTTTCTCTCTACGCTTAGCACGAGCTATATCTTCTTGTCGCTTCTTGTGCTCTAAGGACATATCACACGCTAAGTATAGGGGGCTTGTATATATTACATATATACTTTACCCATAGCTCATACTTTCATGTATTTTTGTATATATTTATGCAATAATTACGAGATGGGTAAAAGTGCAAAAAAATAAAAAAAAACACACAAAAAATCAAAAATAAAAAGTGATGAAAAAAATCTCTTGTGCGTATCATCCTTGCATACAAAAAAATCATCTTGCACTTCATCTTGCACCTCATATGCATCTGCATTTCATTTTGCATATCTAGCATATGCAAAGTGGAAAGTTATTGGGTTCTGAACCGAGTTGTAAATAGGAGTGGAGAGTGATCTTGACTTGGCCTTAATATACCTAATTTCCAGAGAAAATTCATCGAGAAAGAGGATTTTAGAAACTTCAGGTCTGTTGACTTAATTCTTCAAGTTCCGCATGAAAATATGCAACCTTTGACTCTTATTGTCTAGCCTGGTCTCCTAATTCTAGGTATAGCTTTTGAGTAGGGAATAAATATGTTCTCTCGCACTATGCACTTAGCTCAACTCAGACGGGATGTTGGAAGACTGTGTGAGTCTCTTTTCTGGAAGCGTGGACATCTAAAGATCGGAGTATGGGTTGAAATAAAGCTTCGGAAAAGGGATGAACAGTTGGGCACAATTTTTCTAAAACCCCAAAACATGTACGGAAAAAAGATTCCATATCTGTAGGGTCACAAAAGATCTTTGTAGAGTTAAAAAATTCCATACCCAAAAAGAAGCCAAAGTACCAAATAAATGTCTGACCAAAAAGGTCCAAGCTTCAAGGAAACATGCAGACTTGACTAAACTGGCCAGCTTCACAAGGAGAGGTAACTACACTGGTCACCCTCCAGTTCTTTTCTCTTTCTTCTAATTTCTCCCCCTTTTGATTGACAACACGACAAACCTTAGAAGGAAATACTTGATTCCCTGAGGACGGGTTACTGGGAGGGGGTTTGCATGGTAGTCCGACATTCATGACGGGGAGAGCTAAAACCTTTCGCACACATGAGACAGATGTTTAATGTTCATGGGATATGCTTTGGGAGAAGGATTGATCTAAGATGACTTCTGAGCCGAATCTGTTACAATGATATGTAGATATTAAGGGCTATTGATTTTAAAACCCTAAGTCTCACAGAAGTTCCGCCACACTATTAATCCAAAGTTCAGGTCTAGCTCCATTTTCACCTTTTATTCATGACTTTGGTATGGAATCCAAAATCATTTCACTTTTGCATCCCATTTTAGTTGCTCGGAACGAGCAAGGTTTAAGCATATGGGGTTGATAAATCCATGAGTCATCATACTAAAAGATGAAATAGAGCTTTGTTTCCGAGTAATTAGCTGCATCTCATCATTTATTCTACATTTTTATCATTCATGCATTATAAATTAATATTTGTATTTTAACACTCATAATTGCATTCATAATCATCTTCACATTTGCACCCAACTTCATGCATTTTGAACTAATTCATGCTAACTCCAACCTCAAACCACTTCTGTTGTGTACATATTACTAACAAGATTAAATGAAAAATACAAAAAAAATACTAACTAAAATAATTGACCCGTGAGACAAAACTCTAATTTCGGACTAGACAGACTAAAACACTCATATCTTCCTCATATAATGTCTGATTTAGGTCTACTCACTTTTAAAGTAATACATATTCAAAGACCTTCAAAACAAGACTAAATTCATAAAAATCTGAGCTCGTACGTGAAAGTTGGATTTTTGGGCCTCTTTTGCACGTTTTGAGTTCTCCATGATTTTGACTTGATATTTTATGTATATAAATTACCTATTTTCTCTTGTTTATTTTCATCTTTATTCTTTTATGAAAGCTTTAATATAATCCACAAAAATCCAAATTTGAATTAAGTCTGAAATCAAAGAAACTGACCGAGTCTGAGTGTCCTTTATAAGTCTGTACACAAATCTCACTTTTTCTTCTTTATTTTATTTTCCTATTTTCTTCTTTACTAAAAATCCAAAAAAAATATTGTGTAAATATTTATCTTTAATTTTGTCGTTATTTTTCTCGATTTTTTTCTTAAATAAAAATCACAAAAAATTATAAAAACCAAAAATCAAGGTATTCTATGTACATGGAGCACCCTAAAAATTTCGTTTTGTATAGATGACCTCTTTTGCTCTTTGTCTCTTCATAGAAGATGTAGATCTCATCGAGACGAGCAATTTTCATGTTGAGCACTTTTAGATCCAAGGTTATTTGTTATTTCTTTCCCATTTATTTTTCTATTTAATTTTTCAGATTGTTCTAGAGCTGACACGTGGCAGCTCTTGGAGCTGCCACGTGTTAGCTATTTTTAAACCACCTTTATTTTTGTTTTTATTAAAAATAAAATAATAATAAAATAATAATAATAAATATCTCTAAACTCACGTACCATGCACGAGAGGCCCTTTTCCTCTCCAGTCAAACCCCTACCTCCTTCTCCGCTTCGTGACCATCTGCCCCGCAACCGCGAGGAGCGCCTCCTTCTCTTATCCCAACGGCCCCAAAACTACCGCGCATCGCCCCTCGCTTTTATCCCCTCGTCGGTTGCCTCTCTATTTAACCCATCATCGATGGCCAGAGCGCATCATCAGCCAACTCCCATAGAACACACAGAGAGAGTCGGAGAAAGAGGTGGTGACAACCCTCCTTCTCTGGCGATTATCCTCCAGCGAGATCACCAGGAGCTTTGCCGTGATCCGTTGCGCGGCTCGAAGCGATGGCGCGAAGAAGACCTTCGTCTTCCTCGCTCCCGGGCGAAACGTTCACCCGTATCTACTGCCCATTTCTTTTCTTCATTCCCATGTTTTCACCAGATCCTCTGTTCTCCCTATCACCCTTAATCAACCTCGTCTTCAACCTTCAACGCCATTGGCTCCAGCTACTCGCCAGCCGCCGCATCAACTCCACACGCATGCCATCTCCACCTCTAGCCTCCAAGCTCCGCAACTCACCCCTGGACGCATCCCCGCCTCCAGCACATGAGAGCCCCCCACCACACATGGTGGCTGAACAACACGAAACTCCATCCCCTCCTGGAATCTACGCTAGTGCCCCCACACTGGTGTGCTGCCACGCTCGCCAACAGCACCGGCCGCCCCCGCGCAAAAGACCTGCTGGAGCAACCTCCAACCACCGTCTTGCGCACCCACCTGCGACATCGCCCCCGTGCAAAGGACCCAGTAGCGCAACCTCACCCGACCTCCAACCTCTCCGCCCAATCGCAGGAGCCACCCTACTGCGGTCAACTGCTGCGCGACCAGATGCCACCGCGCAACCACCTGCGCCTGCTGCCCAGCCGCGCCGATCTCTACGCCTTGGAGGCGTCTGATGAATCCCTATTCATCACTCTTTATTCTTTTATTTTGGCTAATTATCTTAGCAAAGCATCATGTAAATAGTCGTAAATACAATAACTTGGCAATATGCATGCATGTGTTAATATTACATAATTAGCATGTATTTGTGCAAAAAAAAGAATAAAGAATAAAAAGGAAAAGAAGGAAGTATTTAGAATAAATACCGAGTGACTCAAAACCCAACAGAGGGCCAAGCATTGGCCTGATTGCCAAATAAAATAAGTAGAGAGAGATAGGGCCACTCTAGCTTGTATATTTGTATCATGTGTGTAAATAAATTATTTTTTACCAAAATAAAAATAACAATATGTTTTTACTTCTTTGTATATATTTCTAAAAATAAAAAAATAAGAAAAATATAAATAAAAAGGAAACAAAAACTCTCTCTTACTTGTACATAATACATATATATATCTTCTTCCCTATTTATTTTATACTGGTAAATAAATAATAAAAATAAAAAAATATTTTATACTTAAAAATTTTGTTGTAAATAAATAAAAATATAAATTGGGGTATTTATATAAAAATAATAAATTAAAAATAATTGTACAAAATACATAAGTATATTATACCACTATATAATACAAAATATTATATATAGAGTAATTTATTTTTCATAAAAATAATTAAAAATCATAGAAAAATCCCTTGAAAAATAATAAACATTTTTTATTTTATTCATTTTTAATTTAAATTCATTTTCTATTTTTAAATCATTTATCTTTCATTTTCCTAGCTATTTTGTCGTGTAGCGGGCTTTGTCCTTATTCTAGCCCGCCCGTGATTGGTCCACGTCTGAACATTGACTCGGGTCAACCCCCTCTTCCAAGGCTTGACCCGACCCAATCACTCTGTCGGACCTTCTTCTCGAAATTCCCCAGGTCGGATCGCACGCCCGTTTGCTCCAAAACGTCGCACGTGTCTTCCCCATGGATTTAAGATCCTCGTGGATCTCTAGGGAAGCATTGATCCTTCTCGGTTCGTGCACCCGTGCTTGATCTCCCTAGCCACCTGGGACTGCTATAAAATCTTTCATTCGCCTCTCCAGGTCAGCAGCTCGCACCTCACTCCCTCTCAATACCCTAGAAACCTTCAGCGTGGTGACAACCGTCTGAAGAACCATCTGGTGGTCGATTTGGTGCAGTGAAGCCGACACTCCCCCTTCGTAGCCGGAGATCCGCCGCGAGAAGCCTCCCTTGCCTTCTGCCGCTTGGTCGAGGCCATAATCCCGACGTCCACCTTCGCTAGGAGCTCAAGAACGTATCTCGACCTTCAGGTAACCCCTTAGTCTTTCCTAGCTCCGCGTTTGATCAAATCTTTCATTTGTTCGCCGCCTTCGCTTCGCCAGCTCTGACCAGCCGGTCGGAGCTCCTTCATGCACACCCCACCGTTTCGATAATCGCTCACGCTCACCCTCCATCTTCCTCCGTGATCTGATCACCCTGATCGCCGTCTGTTTAGCCGAGAGTAGGTTTAGGATCTCCTCTATCGTGTCCGCCGGAGATAGAGCCCCATCCCCCGCAGCTTCTTTGGTTTTCAGTCCTAATAACCTAGAATGGAGCGTATCTCCGAGTCAGAGCTACTTGTTGCAGGTCTTGTCGCGCGCAGGGAGCCTCCAAACCACCATCTCCCAAGCTCGTCGGAGCAGCTCCAGGTCCCCTCCACCGTCACACCGATCTGACCGTTGGAGCTTCCATCCGAGCTGTTCACTAGACGCGGACTCATCTCACGATCACTCCGGTGCCAGCTGATCTTCCATCGGGGTTGAGAATCTTGTCCTTAGTTCTAGCAAAGTTCACCATGGTGCTGTTCTTCCAGCCGAGTCCTGCGTCATTGGATCGACGTCGTCCTCCAGTTTTGATCTCGACCGTCCATCCAGGAGACATGTCAGACCGTTAGATGTCAGATCTAACGGCTCCGTACCTTCCACGTTCCCGACCAGCCGACACCGTCAGATCTGACACATGACGCCTGCAGAGCCGCACGATCTCGCTTCACCAGCGGCCGATACGTGGCCACCCACGCACTACTCACGTGCATCGAGGGTATATTACTCTTTTTCCCCTGCGTTTATTTTACGTTATGTTTTAGTTTGTAAAATAAAAGTTACAGTTGGACCTTTTTACAAAATAGTCCTTATAGTTTCATCTATTTACAGTTTAGTCCTTCTAGTTTGGAGACACGTGCTTGGTCACGTGCATAGTAGTGTATTTGCATTGTTTATCCAGAACTTTTCCTGTGTTATGTTGTGAATTAATGTTTTTCAAATTTGCATATATACTCCTGTGAACGCTGATTTGGTGAGTGTGTGCATTTTAATGGTTAAATTGCAGATTTGATCCTGTGCTTTTTATGTGTGTTATATTTTAGTCCTGAAACTTAAAATAATTGCAGTTAGATCCATGTAACCTGTGTGTGTTGTTTTTAATTAAATAAATATCAAAATTACTCCAAAAATTCCAAAAATTTTATATGTAGCTCCTGCTATTGTGTAGTAATTTTGCTAATTTTTGTGTCGTATTTTGATTTTGTTTACTATTTTCTAAAATTGAAAAACCCTAAAAAGCATCTCTATCTATTTTGGAAAATCAATTAAAATATAAAAATACTTTTAAAAATTCTAAAAAAATTAATTTTGGTTTGTTTTATCGTGCTTTAATTTTTTTGTGATTTTTGTTTCATTCTATCTTATAAAACACCTAAAAATTGAAAAAGACTAAAAACTTTATAAAATTTTTTATAAATTCATTAAAAATCAGAAAAATGTGTTTTCAATTTCTGTAGGTAGATTTTATTTTATATTTTCACATAAAATTGTTGCCAAGAATTTATAGGCACTTTAGATATTTTTAAAGTACCTTTTCATCTCGGTTGCACACTATTTGCAATTTTCCTCTTTCTTTTATTTTTAGAAAATTATATAAAAATAAAAAAAGAACATAAAATTCCCAAAAATATCTGAATATTTTGAAAGCTTAAAAATATTTTTGTTTTGAATTTTTAAGTATTTTTAGACCTTCAAATAATTTCTTGAGTGTAGTCTTTATCTTTTTCTTTATTTCTTTTCTTAATAGAAAATCATAAAAAAATTAAAAATTAAAAACCACCAAAAATTCCATTCTTTCCTGGATTACCTGACTACTTCGGACGTTTCATTCCGTGCTTCTTATGTTCGACCCTAGTGGTTATGCCAGGTTAAATAACTAGAAAGACCGCTTACCTCATTTTTATTGATGATTGATTCCGTTGGTGGTTTACTTTTTTCTCGTTGAGCCCGGTTCGAGTGGTTGAGGTCGCAACGACCTTTGATATCACTTAACCTTAGTCGTTCGGGACGCTCACCAGAATGGCACTGTTGCTAGGGAGCACGACTTAGTAGTGGGTTTTCCGTTTTGATTTTTGTATTTATTTTCTTTTTCTTTTTATTTGATTTTCTTTTTTTCTTTATTTGATTTCTATTTTTGTTTTATTTCTTTTTCTTCATTATTATTATTAACTGAGATATGGCCAGTTTCTGTTTCTCTCTTTCTTGCGAGTGCCCGACAAACGAGGGTGGCTATCTTAGGAGCGCCGGAGCACCCGAGCGAAGCAGAGGCGGCTCGTTTCTGCATCGAGCTGCAGGAGAGTGTAGCAGAGGAGGAGCAGAAGAGTAGGAGGACTTATAGTCTTCATTCCTACTTTTATTCCATTATTATTGTAATAATACATGACTCAGACACTTGGACTTGTAGATTATCAGGGTTTGTTTCACCGAGCACCGATGTGCTCGGGGGACCTCACCGTGGTTTTTCGCCAGTTTTGATTTCTTCGAATTTTCTTTTATTTTGATTCTCAAAGATTTTGGCCTTTAGACTTAGGATTTTATCTTAATTGTGATGTAATTAATTAAGGTCCCATCTTTAATTATATTGCATGCACATATAGATCGCTAATTGGACTTAAATAATCAACTCACAAAGAAAAAAACTAATTTGGTCACCTGAGAGGTCACATGCTGCTAGAGGCCGTATACAGCGCTGGCAGGATTCGTTGTGGAGGACACCGATCGACATCAGAGACCGGACTCCGACCTCTCTTGTTGACCTATTAGCTATTGTTCTTCTCGAGTAGAAATTTTCTGTCTAAGGTCGATTTCTTCTTGCATCGTATAGGTAGTTTTAATTATGTCTTTATTTTATGTGCAGATCACCCTGCATGTAGAGTGCTAGCATCAAGTACGCATTTCTGACTTTGCATGCATCATTGTGTTTGGTCGCGCATCGGCTTTTTCGACTTCTCCCCCCTGTTTTTGGACTTAAAATAACCATGAGAATCGGAAAATTCGTTAGGTGTTGTTTGTATTGAAAAATATCTAAAATTGAAAATTCATAAAATTGGGACTGTTAAACACACTTGACCCTAAAAGACACCGCACCAAAAAATTTATCTTGGGAGAGCAATCCCCTCATTGTCTGGTTTGGATGAGCGAGAGAGTGACCCGCACCCTAGGATAGAGCCATATCCGACCTCTTTTCAGACTGCTGGTTTCGAGTTAGTCGTTCTCCAGTGAGGATCGCTTCGGTTTTCGATAAAGCGGACCACGATATCCTTGACAGAGCAAGTTGATCGGGTAGCCGGTAAACGGTCCGCAACTTGTATTGGTTGGGAAAGATCCAGCCTTGGGATCGGGATAGTCTCCTGAGAGCGTTGGAGTCCTAAGTGCTCGCTTAATCGCTCTGATAGATTGATTTGTCACCTAATAAAAATGAGAAGATAAAAGACCGAACCTTTACGGTCATCAGCTCAGTATTGAGTAGGTGAATTGGGGGTTTGTTTTGCCTGATCTTGTGTGTTTTCCAGATCTCATCCGCCTTCACTCTCTACATCACGATGATGGGCCGGAGGTCCCTCAGGTAGCCTTTGGTTGCACCGCTTTCGAGCACTCCTCCCCATTCATCTAGGTTAGTTCACAAGAGCCCAGACCCGCTCTCCAAACCTGAGTTTGACTCCGCCCTGTTCCCCCTCGACCACCCTTATACCAATCCTGAGGTGCCTGAGGAGAGACTTCAGCAGATGTTTGTTCATTTGACGGCACCTGAGTTCAGGTCTTTTGCCTTTGCAGAGACCCAAGACATGGCCAGCAGCGAGGAGCGCACTGATGGACCCAACCAGACTCACACTTACGTACTTGATCAGGGTGCCGTCAACAACACCCTGTCAGCCTCCCTGGAGACCATTCAGCATCAGATTAGAGACCAGGGGGCTTTCATGGCCGACAAACGCAGGGAGATGGCTAAGATACGAGCAGAGAGAGAGAGAGAGAGAAGCAGAACAGAGCCGGTGGAGGAGAGATTACAGAGATCGGAGGAGGCGAGGGACGAGATCCAGAGGAGCCAATACGACCCGTATGCCCGATGAGAGAGTTGCACAACCCTGGTGCAACTCTGACGCACCGTTGGATCCAGCTGCCGGCTATTTAGGGATATTTCAAGCTCCCTCCTCAGACTATCCAGTTATTTCCTAGATTTCACGGGCTCACCACCGAGGAGCTGCACCTCCATCTCCAGGAGTTTGAGATGATCTGCAGCACGACCCATTATCGATTCGTAGGCGAGGATACCATCAAGATGATAGTCTTTCTATTGTCCTTCATCGACAGAGCAGCTTACTATCTGAAGCATTTAGGGAGATATGTCAAATCTTGGGAATAGCTCCGGAACGAGTACTTGAATAAGTACTATCCACTCGGCCGGACGAATGCAGCGCGAGCCCTCATCAACAACTTCTCCATGCTTCCCAACGAGCAGTTTCATGAGGCATGGGACCGATTCAGAGAGCTCATCGACCGGTGTCCACATCACGATATATCCAAGCCCAACCTCGTTCATAGTTTCTTTTGCGGACTGATACTGAAGCTGCAGGGGCTAGTGAATGCATTCTGTGGGGGGCGTATTTCGCCAAGGATGAGGATCAGGTCCGGGTCATCTATGAGGAGATGGCAGAGAACTATACAGTTATGTCCCAGACCCACCTTTATACACAGGGGAAGCCCACACCATATGTCGTGTCCTATTAGAGGATAGCACGGGTCGATGCAGGTCCTTCCACATCTTCAGCAGCTGAGCATAGGCAGAGTCGTCAGCCACTGATATGGGCATCATCAGCGAGAAGCTGGACCGCATCAAGATCATTGCGAAGAAGCAGTGCCAGGGTATGTCGTGGATCGATCAGATGGCACAAACGCTGAGTGACCTGAAGACCCAAATCATGTGTCTCCAGGAGGCACAGACGGCTTCTCATCCCCGTCTCAGGTCACGGGCTGACCCCAGCAGCAGCATCTCAACCCAGCCCTCCACCCACTACAGACAGGTGCATCACATTTAGGCGGAGCTGTTCCAGTAGCCGCAGCAGCAGTACGTCCAGCTACCACCGTCTCAGGACACTCAGATGGTGGCCTACCAGCCGGATCAGCCCCTGACAGTCCTTCCCCCACCCCTTTACGAGCAAAAACTGTTGATGGAAGTCAACAGGATTTGGTATGACCGACCTCAGCATGGGATCCGTCGAGACCATCCCGGATTCCGATGGTCGACCAGAGGTGCCTCATCCCAGCAGCAGCCTCCTGTTCAGGATGGGCAGTACAGCCAGCAGCAACAACAACCCTAGTTCCCACACCAGTCACAACCACAACCGCACTATCAGCAGGGTCCTCGTCCCTACCAGCAGGGACAACCATGGAGGTAGCAACAACAGCCTCAGTAGTATTCTCATCAGTATCCCCCTCATCCTTCCCAGCAGCAGCAGCCTCACTTCTAGAGAGGCAACCCATCCGGTTCTCATGGGCCAGCCTATGAGAACCCAGCACTTGATGACTTAGCCTTCCTAAGCTCCGAGCAGGAGGCCACTTTTAGGCGGGAGATGGATGAGTTACGTCAGGAGATGAGGGAGATCGTGAAGGGCAAGGCCGCCATACCCGCTCAGATCGAGTCGAATCCGAACAATCAGAAGAGGAAGTCTGAGTAGGTACAATTTACAGAGGTTACCACTTCTAGTGACTCATTGGGTGATATTACTTCCTATACCTTTGATGCTGACTTCGTTACACTTAGGAGCGGTAGGATGCCAGCCGACGACGCCTCGTTTAAGCGACGACACCATGATGACTCAGGAGAGCCAGACGAGGAGGAGAGCGGTGCTGATGCCGCTCATGATGATGATGATGACGGTGGTGCTGACGCCACCAAGGATGTAGATCCAGCCGACGGTACTGAGTCCGTCGCGTTACCAGATGCAGGAGGTGGTATCGATGCCACCAGACATGTTGATGATGAGCCAGAGAGCAATGTTGATACCACGAGTCCAGATGCTGCGGGTGGTACTGAGGCCACCCATTCTATTTCTGTTGCATTTCCATCTGTTTCTGTATCTCAGGACTATTTAGAAAAATCCAAAAAATTTAATAAAAGTAAAGGATTCTTTATTTGCGAGTCCATCTGCGATGCCTGGAGATGTTTGTATGGATTCTGTTTCATCTCAACAGCAGAGACCCATTCCTAAGCCTCCATCTGAGGAGGGCCCAGCCATCCCCTTCCCTCAATCATCTGCAAGGCTAAGGGGAATGAAAAAGAAAATTCAAAAAAATCTCAGCAGTTAGAGTTCATCTAGCAGATGATAGACATATTCCAGATTTAGCTGACTCTACAGGAGGCCCTTGAGCACATCCCTCTCTTTCAGAGGAACCTTAGAGAGAAGACTACCATTCATAGGAATAAGAGGAACCACCATGCAGAGATCCATGTGCTCACTAGGGCCACTTGCTTCGCCATTCAGAACCATCTGCCAGCCAAGATGACAGATGCAGGAGCTCCCTATGTCAGATGTCACATCCATAAGTAGAGGTTCGATCGGACTCTATTAGATAGTGGTTCTTCCATCAACCTACTTCTGGCAGCCTTACTCGACCAATTCGAGTTTGGCCCTATTCGAAAGAGCAAGATAGTCCTTCAGATTGTTGATAGATCTGTCAAGAAGCCGAATGGGTTGTTAAAGGACGTGATCGTCATAATTTAGGGCCTGAAATTCCTCGTGGACTTCGTTATGTTGGACATAGAGATCCCTGATTGTGTGACTGATACCCCCATCATTTTAGGATGCCTGTTCTTGGACACAGCCAAGGTAGTGTTCGACCATGATAGTGGGAAGGTGTACTTTCACGTCAAGGGCGAGAGTATACAAATAGAGATGATCGATGAGACCAGAGCGCGAGATTCATCATGCTCAGAGCAGCTCAGTGATTTAGAGCAGATGACAGAGGCAGAGCGAGACGTCCACCATGAGTGTGATTTGTGATCATAAATGATGAAGCTACTTGGTCTGATCCAGTTTCACAAGCCATCCTCTCACATTCAGATGCCACAGATTCACAGATTCCAGTAGAGGAGAGCTTGGAGAGAACACTCTTGGCAGAGGACACATTCGAGGCTGCAGACCGCGTTCAGGATAGCGAGGCAGTTGATATTTCTTTTGATTCAGATTCATATCCTCGGAGTCAGATATCGATTGGGTCGAGTTTGATGAGTTGATACCATGTCTGATTCCCACAAGGACAATAGCTAGGGTGGAGACTGATCCGATACAGAGCACAGATACACCAGCAGAGCAGCCTTCGCCAGATTTTCATGATCAACGAGAGTTCTCCCATGCAGATTTGGTTACTTTCACTCAGACTTTTCATAGGCCAGATTTTCTAGCTCCTAGTTGCTCAGAGCTGAAGCCCTTGCCGCAGTCGCTGAAGTATAGATTCCTTGCGGGCGAGCATGAGATGCAGCCAGTCATTATCTCAGCGAGTTTGACTAGAGAGCAAGAATCTTGTTGGATGGAGGTTCTTGAAAAGAACCGTGAGACGATAGGATGGAGTGTAGCTGATCTCCAAAGGATAAGTCGGGCCCTGTGCTCCCACCATATCTATCTCGAAGAGGACGCCAAGCCATCGCGTGAGTTCCAGCGACGGCTGAACCCGAACCTTCGAGAGGTTGTCATGAAGGAAATCTCGAAATGATGGAGCGTCAATTTTATCTACCCCATCTTCGACTCCAAGTGGGTTAGTGTATTACATGTGGTGCCAAAGAAGATGGGCATCACTACAGTTGTGAGTGAGTCTGGAGAGGAGATAGCTACCCGGGTACCCACTTCTTGGAGGGTATGTGTGGACTACAGACGACTGAACCAGGCCATCAAGAAGGATCATTTCCCCCTGCCTTTTATTGATCAGATTATAGAGAGGCTAGCTGGGAAGAGTCATACCGCTTCCTTGACGGGTACTCTGATTACAATCATGTGGCCATTGCGCCCGAAGACCAGGATAAGACTACATTCACCTGTCCATTTGGGACATATGCTTTCAGACGGATGCCCTTTGGTCTATGTAATGCCCCGACGACATTACAAAGATGCATGTTGTCCATCTTCTCAGACATGGTGGGTGAGTGCTTGGAGGTCTTCATGGACGACTTTTCGGTCTACAACGATGGATTTAATGCTTGTCTTGGCTGCTTAGACCGTGTCCTTCAACGATGTATCGAGGTCCATCTTGTTTTATCCTGAGAGAAGAGTCACTTCATGGTGACTCAAGGGACGGTGCTTGGTCATATCATCTCCAACAGGAGCATAGAGGTTGATCTGGCCAAGGTGGATATCATTAGGAAACTCAGTCCAACATCCAACTTGCGACAGTTACGGTCTTTTCTGGAGCATGTCGGTTTCTACCAACGATTCATTCATGATTTCAACATGATTTCCCAACCGTTGACTTATCTGCTGACCAAAGACACCGAGTTCATTGTAGATGATAAGTGTCTTGCATCATTTGAGACTCTTAAGAGTCTAGTTGTTGAGGCTCCTGTTCTTTATCCACTTGATTGGTCTCTCCCATTCGAGATCATGACGGATGCCTCCGATTTTTCCGCAGGGGCCGTGCTGGGACAGAGGAGGGATGCAGTGCCATTTGCCATTCACTACGCTAGCCGTACATTGGATGATGCGCATCGGAACTACATCGTCATTGAGAAGGAGATGCTAGCTGTAGTTTTACCTTAGATAAGTTCAGGTCATATATCATTGGATCAAAGGTGACTATCTTTAATGATCATACTGCCATCAGGTGCCTCATGGCAAAGAAGGATGCCAAAGCAAGACTGACTAGATGGATCCTTCTACTCTAGGAATTTGATATTGAGATTAAGGATAAACCTAGAGTCAAGAATGTGTTGGCGAATCATCTCTCCTGATTAGAGCATCTTGAGGAATCTGAACAGACTGATCCCATTTCTGATACCTTCCCAGATGAGGCGATCCTTGCTATCTCCTCTCTCCCATGGTAAGCCGACATTGTGAACTATCTTGTTTCCAAGAAAGTTCCACAAGGTTGGCCCAGGCAGCGACTTGAGACCTTCCTTGCGAAGGCCAAGTTCTACCATTGGGAGGATCCCATCCTTTATCATTAAGGAGGGGATAGCGTCTGGTGTCGGTGCATTCCTCAGGAGGAGCACCATAACGTCCTCACATACTGCCACAAGCTTGTGGTAGGAGGACATCACTCTGGGAGGAGAATGACACGAAAAGTGCTCCAATCCGGCCTATGGTGGCCTACCCTTTTCAAGGACTCTGATGAATTCGTGAAGAGGTTTACTGACTCTCATGGAATGGGCACTTGTGACAGCGTGATATGATGTCGATGCAGCCCATTCACTTCTGTGAGGTTTTTGACGCATGGGGCATCGATTTCATGGGTCCATCCCTAAGAGTCAGGGGATTTGAGTACATTCTATAAGACGTGGATTATGTTAGTCGTTGGTTTGAGGCCATCCCAACCTGAACCGCAGATGCTAGGACTGTTTGCAGATTTTTGAGGAAGAATATCATTTCACGATTCAGGGTACCTAGAGTTTTGATATCTGACGGGGGGTCTCATTTCGTCAACGAAGGTAAAGGCCCTTACTAGCAAGTTCAGCATTACCATCGAGTAGCTA
Organism: Ottelia alismoides; assembly: GCA_037367405.1. Taxonomy (NCBI): domain Eukaryota; kingdom Viridiplantae; phylum Streptophyta; class Magnoliopsida; order Alismatales; family Hydrocharitaceae; genus Ottelia; species Ottelia alismoides. Next base: position 141,288 of record JAZKJV010002969.1, read on the forward strand.
CTCCATATCATCCTTAGACTAATGATCTTGCTGAAAGGTCCAACAGGGAGATCAAGACGATATTGCAGAAGCTAGTCCGCCCAGACTGAAAGGATTGGTCACAACTTTTGGACTCAGTCTTGTGGGCATATCAGACTTCCTTCAAGACTCCTTTGGGTACATCTCCCTTTCGCCTTGTTTATGGCAAGCCCTACCATTTACCTGTTGAGATTAGGCATAACTCACTTTGGGCTATCACAGATATATTATTGGATCCAGTGAGTGTAGGAGATCAAAGGAAGGCATAATTGGTAGCCCTGGAGGAGCTTAGAGATGTAGCCTTTTCGAGCAGTCTACAATACAAGGAGAGAGTGAAGGAGTGGTATGATTCACATATCAGCCACAAGCAGTTTGAGCCAGATCAGAGAGTATGGTTGTTCGATGCTAGGATTAGATTATTTCCAGGGAAGCTGCAGAGCAAGTAGAAGGGACCATACCTGGTCCGAAAAGTACATGACAATGGGAGTATTGACATATCTGAAATGTCATCTGAGTCTACATTTCGTGTTAACGGGCAATGACTCAACCGTATCTAGATCATGAGCCACTGGTCGTTGACGTCGCCCCTATTCATTTTGCATGAGATGTTGTCTTTGACTCACATCTATTGCATCTCATGCCTGATTATCACTGTCTTCCGATATGTATAGATCCAGGTGTCCATATCATCTCATTCTTCAGTCCAACACCCCATTTGCATCTTATGATTATGTTATGCTTAGGGTGTACTTTACCCTAAGTATAGGGGGTGTCAGACTTTTGATTTCTCTTTTGATTCTTTTTATCTCTATTTTGCTGCCTATACTGAGGGACATTTTACCCTAAGTATAGGGGAGGTAGACCCTGTACATTCTTTCACTCGGATTCCCTTTGTGTACAGTCTTCTATACTTAGGATTGCTTAATCCTAAGTATAGGAGAAAACACCGAGATCTCTTCATTCTATTCTTTGATTTGTCGTTGTAGTATAGCATTTCTTTTCACTTCCCTATACTAAGCATGAGTTATGTCTTCTTCATCGCTCTTGATCCACTCTGAGGACATCGTTCGAGCTAAGTATATGGGATGTCATATGTATTTCATATATTGTCGTATGTATTTCATATATACTTTCGCCATAACTCGTACTTTGTGTGAGTGTGTTAATAAATAAATAAAATGGCTAAAATCCTTTATTTAAAAACCGTAAAATATTTATAATTTTTCTTGTACATAAAATTCTTTCTTGCACATACATAACTATTTATAAAAATTATTTTTGTACAAATATTTGTAAAATTATTTTGTTTGAAAATATGTGTAAATATTTTGGTATCAAAATTATGTATATAGTACAAAATTTTTGTAAAATGTTTGAAAAACAAAAGTTTGCAAAAACCCTTGTGTAAATGTGTGTAAATAGTTTGCAAAACTTCTGCATCCATGCATTCATTCATTCAAACATTTTTCAAAAATTTTGCACATTTTCAAAACTTTGCATAAAAAAGTTTTTTGTATATACTTGTACAGTTTTTCTGAATCATAGGTTGACATTTAAACTAACCTGAATCTAAATTGAAAAATGGAGCTTGGTTAAGACCTTAATCCACCTAATTCTAAGAGGAACCTTATAGGGCTTAGGATTAAGACTTTTCAGGTTCATTAGTGACTTAGTTCTTTGAGTCCATTAGGCTATGATCACATGTCATCTTGATGAGCCTAAGTAGAATACTTAACAACGCACACATGACTCTCACATACAATGGCTTTACTTGCACCAGCACCTTACACTTAGCTCTCTAAGGATGAGGTGGTGAGGAGGCAATCTTCTTTGGCTTGGGGTAGCATACGAGGGTAGTACTTCTAGGCGGAACCTCTTGTCTTCTTTTAGTGAAGGAAGTGTGTCTCAACTTGGTCTGGTGGCATTGAGGTCTAAAGACAGGAGTTGTGGGTTGCAATAATGCTTCAAAAGAGGGATAGTCTACTGGCTCAAGAGGAAAAACTCCTTATGTATATATGCTGCACCATGTAGATATGTTGTACATATATGCACATCAAAAAATGTGCAAAAGAAAGAAAAACTCCAAAAAAAGTGGTGGGTCTGATAGAAACGGAAATACCCATCGGAGTGTGTATAGCTGAAAAAAGCAAAGCTTATGTTACCCATTCTCATATTATGAAGCATGCAGCAGGGAGACTTAGCTGCACTGGTTGGGCTCCCAGGGATACATGGCTACACTGGTCATGGTCCATTCTCTTCTTCCTCCTCTTCTTAAGCAAGTTGAACTTGAACTTAGAAGGGAATACCCCGCTCCTCAAGGAAAGAGCTGCCGGACAAGGGCATTAGAGTTACCTTGTTGAGAGAGGCTAATACTTTGACATTTCTGAGGTGGAGAGCTACATATCACTTATACGGTACAAGAAAAGATTCATGGTCGTTAGAGTTTGTGTATGTAGACTTGTTCTGATTTGGATTATTGAGGAGTCTTGACCATAGATTGGTGAAACTTAGAGGTTGTTGAGTTTTAAACTTATGTCCAAATAAGGTTCCGACAAACTAATAATCCAAAGGTATGACTGAGCTCCATACTTCAATTTAATGAAGACAAGTTTAATAATCAATCTTGATTCCCCTTCTCTTTCTTTCTTTCTCTTCTCACTTCTTTTTCAAATAAGTGTTTGCTAAGGGACTAGCAAAGGTAAAGTATAGGGGGTGATGAATCCCTATTCATCACTCTTTATTCTTTTATTTTGGCTAATTATCTTGGCAAAGCATCATGTAAATAGTTGTAAATACAATACCTTGGCAATATGCATGCATGTGTTAATATTACATAATTAGCATGTATTTGTGCAAAAATAAAAGAATAAAGAATAAAAAGAAAAAAGGAAGTATTTAGAATAAATACTGAGTGACTCAACCCCCAAGAGAGGGCCAAGCATTGGCTTGATCGCCAAATAAAATAAGTAGAGAGAGATAGGGCCACTCTAGCTTGTATATATGTATCATGTGCGTACATAAGTTATTTTTTACCAAAATAAAAATAAAAATATGTTTTTAATTCTTTGTATTTATTTCAAAAAATGAAATAAAAATAAGAAAAATAAAAATAAAAAGGAAACAAAAACTCTCTCTTACTTGTACATAATACATGTATATATATCTTCTTCCCTATTTATTTTATACTGGTAAATAAATAAAAAATAAAACAAAAATTATTTTATACTCCAAAAATTATGTTGTAAATAAATAAAATATAAAATAGGGGTATTTTTGTAAAAATAATAAATTAAAAATAATTGTACAAAATACATAAGATATTATACCTGTATATAATACAATATACTGTTTATAGAGTAATTTATTTTTCATAAAAATAATTTAAAATCATAGAAAATCCCTTAAAAAATAATAAACATTTTTCATTTTATTCAATTTTTAATTTAAATTCATTTTCTATTTTTAAATTATTTATCTTTCATTTTCCTAGCTATTTTTTCGTGTAGCGGGCTTTGTCCTTATTCTAGCCCGCCTGTGATTGGTCCACGTTTGAACGTTGACTCGGGTCAACCCCCTCTTCCTAGGCTTGACCCGACCCGATCTCTCTACCGTACCTTCTTCCTTAAATTCCCCAGGTTGGATCACGCACCCATTTGCTCCGAAACGTAGCCCGTGTCTTCCCCATAGATCCAAGATCCTCGTGGATCCCTAGGGAAGCGCAGATCCTTCTCAGTTCGTACACCCTTGCCTGATCTTCCCAGCCACCTGGGACTGCTATAAAGTCTTTCATCCACCTCCCTGAGTCAGCAGCTCACGCCTCACTCCATCTCGATACCCTAGAAACCTTCAGCGTGGTGACAGCTGTCTGAAGAACCATCTGGTGGTCGATTTGGTGCACTGACGCCGACGGTCTCCCTTTGTGGTCGGAGATCCGTCGTAAGAAGCCTCCCTCACCTTCCGCCGCTTGGTCGAGACCATAACCCCGACGTCCACCTTCACTTGGAGCTCAGGAACGTATCTGGACCTTCAGGTAACCCCTTAGTCTTTCCTAGCTCCCCGTTTGATCAAATCTTTCGTTTGTTTGCCGCCTTCGCTCCGCCAGCTCCAACCAGCCGGTCGAAGCTCCTTCATGCACACCCACCATTCTGATAATCGCGCACGCTCACCCTTCGTCTTCCTCCACGACCTGACCACCATGATCATCGTCTGTTTAGCTGAGATCAGATTTAGGATCTCCTCTACCGCGTCTGCCGGAGATCGAGCCCCATCCCCCGCCGCTTCTTTGGTTTTCAGTCCTAATAACCTAGACCAGAGCATAGCTCCAAGTCAGAGTTACTTGTTGCAGGTCTTGTCGCGCGCAGGGAGCCTCCAAACCACCCTCTCCCAAGCTCGCCGGAGCAGCTCCAGGTCCCCTCCACTGTCACGCCGATCCGACCGTTGGAGCTACCATCCGAGCCGTTCACCTGACGTGGACTCGTCCCACGATCACTCCGGTGCCGGCTGATCTTCCATCAGGGTTGAGGATCTTGTCCTTAGCTCCGGCGAAGTTCATCCAGGTGTTGTTCTTCCGGCCGAGTCCTGCGCCATTGGATCGACGTCGCCCTCCAGTTTCGATCTCGACCGTCCATCCAGGAGATATGTCAGACCGTTAGATGTCAGATCTAACGGCCCCGTACCTTCCACGTTCCCAACCAGCCGATACCGTCAGATCTGACACCTGACGCCTGCAGAGCCACACGATCTCGCCTCACCAACGACCGACATGTGGCCACCCATGCGCTACTCATGTGCATCGAGTGTATATTGCTCTTTTTCCCCTGTGTTTATTTTACTTTATATTTTAGTTTGTAAAATAAAAGTTACAGTTGGACCTTTTTGCAAAATAGTCCTTGTAGTTTCAGTTATTTGCAGTTTAGTCCTTCCAGTTTGGAGACACGTGCTTGGTCATGTGCATAGTGGTGTATTTGCACTATTTATCCAGAACTTTTCATGTGTTATGATGTGAATGAATGTTTTTCAAATTTGCATATGTACCCCTATGAATGCTGATTTGGTGCATGCGCGTATTTTATTAGTTAAATTGCAAATTTGATCCTGTGCATTTTATGCGTGTTATATTTTAGTCATGAAACTTAAAATAATTATAGTTAGGTCCATGTAACATGTGTGTGTTGTTTTTAATTAAATAAATATCAAAACTACTCCAAAAATTTTACACGCAGCTCCTGCTACTGTGTAGTATTTTTGGTAATTTTTGTTACGTATTTTGATTTTATTTATTTTTTTTAAATTCAAAAACCCTAAAAAGTATCTCTGTCTATTTTGGAAAATCAATTAAAAATATAAAAATACTTTAAAAAAATTAGTTTGTGTTTGTTTTATCTTGCTTTAATTTCTATGTGATTTTTGTTTCATTCCCTTTCATAAAACACCTTAAAATTGAAAAGACTAAAAATTTTATTAAAAATTATTAAAAATTCATTAAAAATTAGAAAAACGTGTTTTCAGTTTTTGTAGCTAGATTTTAATTTACATTTTCACTTAAATTGTTGCCAGATTTTATGGATACTTTAAATATTTTTAAAGTGCCTTTTCATCTCGGTTGCACACTGTTTGCAATTTTCCTCTTTCTTTTATTTTTAGAAAATTATATAAAATTAGAAAAACACCATAAAATTCCCTAAAACATCTGAATATTTTAAAGCATAAAAATATGTTTGTTTTGAATTTTTGAGTATTTTTAGACCTTCAAATAATTGCTTGAGTGTAATCTTTATCTTTTTCTTTATTTCTTTTCTTAATAGAAAATCATAAAAAAATTTAAAAATTAAAAACCGTCAAAAATTCCTTTCTTTCTTGGATTACCTGACTACTTCGTAGGTTCCATTCCGTGCTTCTTGTGTTTGATCCTGGTGGCTATACCAGGTTAAATAACTAGCAAGACCGCTTGCCTCGTTTTTATTGTTGATTGATTCCGTTGGTGGTCTATTTTTTTCTCGTTAAGCCCGGTTCGAGTGGTTGAGGTCGCAACGACCTTCGATATCACTTAACCTTAGTCGCTCGGGCCGCTCACAAGAATCCAATCAGAAGACCCCTCCCCGCCCGCATGCTTATCATGTGCGGGTGGGAAAATTGCGGAAGAACACCTCCAACGCCTCCTAATCTATTTCTAGTCCACTATTCCACATGACCTATTGAAAGTTTGCAGAAGTTCCCCTGGTCATTAAGGTATTCGTAATTAGGTTTCTCTTTCTACAGTCTCTGTTTACTTTATTTAATTCTTGTAATTTTGTATCTAGAACCCTATGTTCTCTATTTCATTGGAACCTCCACATTGCATCTTTTTATTAATTTAAAAATTAGCATTTTGTTCTATAATTAATTATCTACATTGTGGCAAGATCATGATATTTTTATGCTTGTGGTTAATTAATAATAAATGTTCTTGCAAAAATTGACATATTTTACCCAATCTAGGCTTAAAAATTCGTAGATAATTAACCACTGTTCCAAAAATTTCCAAAAATTTATGGATCGTAGAATTAGAACATTGTGCCCAAGTAGAATTGCATTTGCATGCATAGTTTTCCCTAGAAAAGTCATTTTGTGCATTTCATTAATTAATTTTTAATGGGTGTTAAATCCCATATTTTTAAGGTTTAGGATTTTTCTGAGATAGATCACCTAGTGGCATATCTTAGATAATTTTATTCCATGAAAATAAATAGATTTAATATTTATTATAATTAATTATTGAAAATCTTATTGTTTCCATTATTTATTCACAAAAAAATCATTTTGCATCCAAAAATTCCAAAAAAATGCAGTTGCTTAATTTCATTGCATTGCACATTCTGGCAAAGTTTGAGGATTTTTGGATGTAGTTTGATCGAAATTTGCAATTTAGCCCTTGAACTTTGCTAAAATTGCATATCACACATTTATCACTTTTAAAATTTCCAAAAAAAATCTTCTCTGAAAATCCAATTTCTTGATCGTTTGAAAACCAACCCTAAGGAAATAGCTGCCTCCCTGAGTTCGACCTTAGAACTTACCAAGTAAAAAATTTCGACCGCTCGCTTTAATTTGACACTAATTATATTTGTAGTTTTTGATCAATCGTGAAATTGCTCGCCTACAACGAATATCTCTTAATCATTAATTCCAACAAATTAAGAGTGTATTTTTGCGGTTCTTCACAACCTACTTTGGTCTATGTTCAAATATGATGATTAATGACTCCTAAAATGATGGAAATCTATTTTTGCATCAAGAACACGAAGAGCACATGAAGAACGCGAAGAATGAGTGAAGAACACGAAGAGCATGAATTCTCTCAAAATTTCGACAGAGTTTTCCCTTATATTAGATGATATTTTTAAGATAATTTCGATAGTGTTTCCCCTTATATGGGGTGATATGTCTTTTTTATAAAAATGGTATTCGACGGAAAAAATGAGACTTGAAAATAGGAATCAACGAAAAAAAAAATCGCATAAGCCTCGCATCAAGGGTGGGTGATGCATATGTTCACCATGGGTCTAGCAGCCCACATCCAAATAGTGTGGTACTCTAGGCTTCTACATAATATAGGAACACTATTAGCATACGGCGAAGAATCAACTAGTCTCATGACATGGGTGAGTGAAGTATGTTTATTGACAGCATAAGTGCTCGCCCTCAAGTAGGATTATGCTCATATTTTTCTCTTATATGCTAATACTAATATAGGAAAGGAAAAGAACTTGAAACCCTAGATGAAGATAGACTTACTTACCTCCTACATGAAGCCCTCAAGGAGAGGAGTGCATTGTCCTCTTTCTCCGCTTCTTCTCGCAGCACTTCGCTAGCGCTTTTTCCATGCTTCTCTCCCATTCTCTCGATCTCTCAACCCTTGCATCGAGAGTGATGGTAGATGGAATGAAAGTTGTAGGGAATGAAGGGGAGTGGGGGCAAGGGTATTTAGAGGTTCACAACTCCTGAAAACTATGGTTTAGAATCCATGGTTTTCACCCATGGTTTTTGCCAAAACTATGGTTTTCCACATTACCATGGTTTTGTCCCCCATTATTTAGCTCAAGCTTACAATGAATCTAATGATTTCGATAATGATGCTTCATTAGTGCCAATCATGATTAACTAAAACTAGTTGTGATGAATTATTCTTAACTTCGATTAACTTCTACTAACTCATGATTAACATTCTTTAATCACAATTAGTAATCTTAATGCTAACTAGTATCCCTAAGTAAGATTTGTTAGTACTAACGATGGTGATTAAGAGCTAATGATATATTAACCAACATCAAATATTTTTGCTTCCAAAATTCATCACAATTCAAAACAGCTTCTGAATCTGATGAAACAAGTTCTGTTTGGTTCGTTTCGTTGTACTGATCTAAGATCCATATTCACAATCAGATTTGAGGAAGTTGACTTTTTTATGGCTTTGCACTTAGTATCTTAATATTGTCATGGGCGGACAGGTTGGAGGCCGGGTGAGGTTGAGCCAGCGGGTCCTTTGCGCGGGAGCAGTTCCGCAGGTGGGTGCGCAGAATGGCGGTGGGAGGTTGTGCCAACGGGTCTTATGCTCGGGGGCATCCAATGTTGTTGGTGAGCGAGGCGGCGCGCCGACGTGGGGGCGCTAGCGGAGCTTCCGGGAGGGGATGGAGTTTTGTGCGGTTCAACCGCCAGGTGCGGTGGGGGGCACACCTGTGCTGGAGGGGGGTATACGTCCAGGGGTGAGTTGCAGAGCTTGGCGACTGGAGGCGGAGATGTCCTACGTGCGGAGTTGATGCGGCGACTGGCGAGTAGCTAGAGCCGGAGGCATTGAAGGTTGAAGATAAGGTTGATGAAGGGTGATAGGGAGAACAACGGATATGTGAAAAATAGAGGAATGAAGAAAAGAAATGGGCAGTAGATACGAGTGAACATTTCACCTGGGAGTGAGGAAGACGAAGGTCTTCTTCACGTCGTCGCTTAGAGCCGCATGGCGGATTAATTGATATCGTTCGTTGCAGTCGGATAGTGAGAGCATATCAAAAACCACTTTGAATTAATGTCACGTTAATCAGATGTGGCAATTTTTTTTTACTTGGTTGGAAGTCCAAGGTCGAGCTCAGGGAGGCAGTTGTCTCCTTAGGTTGATTCGAAGCAAATTTCCAAGGTTTGATTTTCTGAGGAGATATTTTTGGTCTTTTTCGTATATTTTATGCAAAACACATGCAAAATCAGGCCAAATTACAAGTTAAACCAGAAAGATGGTCAAATTAATTCCAAAAATTATGAAACTTGGCCAGATGATGAAATGGGATGAAATTAGATAACCCTAATTTTTTTGGAATTTTTAGATGCACGGATAACGAAAAAATGCTGACTTTAGTGAAAATGACTAAACCAATTTTAATAATTAACAAATGATGATATTTTTCAGAAACAAAATTAATCCAACTAGGTCTAATTAAGAGCTATCCAAATCAACTTGAATTTTGTTAAAACACTTCACGTTGATTATTAAAAATCGATTAAGGTTTTCACTAAATGATTTTTCTAAGACAAACTATACGTGCAAATATTGTGATTTTTGGATGCAAAGTAAAGCTACTTATCCTAGATCTACTATGATTTTTGGGGAATTTTTGGAGTCATAAAGAAATCACTATCAATTAACAAGCATAAATGGGCAAAATATCGCAAAATTGAACCAAATAATTGATAGAAAAATCCACTGATATTACAAAAATATGCCAAGCATCACATAATGAAAAGGACAATGTAGGCTACACAATGTAATTTTCCAAATTTAAAAATGATGCTAAATGGATGTCTAAATATGCGTGCAAAGACAGGGATATAAATGCAATACAGAAAAAGAAATATGAGCTGAAATGAAGAACAGGGACTTACATGCAATTACCGGAAATTTGAAATTTTTTTAAGACCTTGGGGTGCAAGTGTCCCCTTTGCAAATCACCATTTGTCCTTATTATGCGATAACCTTCCTCTGCTTCTTGGCTTGAAACAGGGGAGGTTCTCCCCAAGGGTGGCCGATGGAGCTTCAAGCTGGGGAGGTGGCTTCGGCGAGAAGGTTGCGGCGAGCAGAGGCGGCCGTCGATGGAGGCGCACACGCGGTGGCTGCGTTCGGGGGGAACGAGCATGGCGCGCGACCAGGAGGGCGGCTGGAGTCCGGGGAATGGCCGTGGGGCATCGTGCGATGAAGAAGGCACTGGCGCGGCGGCAAGCGGCTGTGCTCGATATTGGCGACTGGCGGCCATGCTAGGAGCAGGCGCAGGGCGGCGCCGCGCGGCCACGGGGGTGGGTGGCTACCGAGCGGAGGTGGCGTGTCGAGGGCGAAGGCAGGCACGCAACCAACAGAAGGAGGGGCTCGCGGATGTGCTGGGCATCCACCGCGGGTGGAGGCGCGTGCACAGGCCATGTGCGCAGGGGCGGGGCGGCCTGAGACGCGGGGGGCGGCTGCAGCAACACGCGCGGACGGGGGCATGTTGCAAGGCGACGGCGGTGGTTGGTAGTCGATGTTGGCGGCTGGCGTGGTCAACGCCCGGTGGTGGCTCACGGCCGGAGGGCGCGAGGATGGAGCAGCGCACGCCGGTGGAGGAGAGTACCTGCAATGAAGAGAAGAGCTCGAGCATGGCTCGGCCGTGGTGGAGGGAAGAAGAAGAACAAACGTGGGGAGGGAAGAACATGGGATTTCACAAAATCCCCTGTTTTGCATGCATTTGTTTAACAGCCACGAATAAGTGATTAATAGGTTGATGAAAGTTCGTCGAAAATTCAAGAAAAATCACCGTTGTGTCTGCAAAGTATGTTTTATCCGTGGAAGTGCAATTGATTTTGCGAATCGATGGATGGAATAATGATGGATTGATGAGAGAGAGTGTGGGTGTAGAAGAAAGAGGAAGAAAAACAGAGCAAGAAGAAGGAATATTACCTGCAGCAGATGAACGAGTGCCTGTGAAATAGGATCTTAGAGCCCCTCGGATCTTCGCTCTAGACCTCGACGAAGGTCGAGCTCGACAGCTTGAAACGGCCGCAACAAAGGACGGGGTGTCCCTTGGATCTCGCCTAGCAAAAGGATCCTGTCTTCGCTCGACACGGTAGCTCTGACTTGCTGTCACCAAGAAGAGGGCGGAGCTCAAGGATTTTGTGCTCAAGATGGTGGATGGGGATGAATGTGGGAGATGGAGAGGATATAAAGAGGATGAGGAGGCGGTTGGAGAAGATATGGAGAAGGTGGAGGAGATGGGGTAGAAGTTGGAGGTGTCGAAGGTTGGCTTCTCCCTTAAGTCAAGGGAGAGTGGGAGAGGAATGGGTAGAGAAGAGGATGACCGTTGATGGATGAACCTCTCATCCAATGACCCGGGATGAAGGAGGGAGATGGCATAAGTGAGTGAATGAGGAGGCGAAGATGAATACCCATTCATCACTCTTTATTCTTATATTTTAGCTACAAAAACCTTTGCAAATACATGTAGATATGTGTAAATAGGAATAATTACCAAAAGCATGCATTGTGTAAAAACCTATAATTAGCATGTTTTTGTGCAAAAATAAAAGAATAAAGATTAAAAAGAAAAAGAGGGAAATATTTAGAATAAATATTGAGCAACCTAACCCAAGGGAGGGCTCAGCATGGGCCTGACCGCATAAAAGCCAAAGTAGAGGGAGATAGGGGCTCATGTGTAAATATTTATGTAAATAAATAAAAATGTTTTCCTCAACCAAAAATAGTTTAAATTATGCTTGTAAATACTTGTACATATTTATAAATATTAAAACAAAAGATAAAAATATAAAAATTAAAAAGAAAACAAAACATCACCTTCACCATGTACATAAACCACTTATATGTATTTATTTAACCTTGTAAATATATAAAATTAATTTTTATAAATAGTCTATGTTATATATTGTAAATAAATAAAATAAAAACAATTAAGACTAAAACAAAATAAAAATAGCAAAATTAAAAATACAAAAATACATTGTACATATGCCATGTATTTATTTTACTCATGTATATAAATAATAAAAATAAAATAAAAATACCCTTTTATTCCTTATTTTATTCTATAAATAAAAAAAATATAAAATAGTGATAAAATTATACAAAAATAAGAATTTAAAAATCAAAAACCCCAATTGTGTATATATACCTATATAGTACATACCATGTATATAGCTTATTTTTAGTTCCAAAAATTAATTAAAAATCACAAAAAAATAGAAAAAAATAAAATAAAAATACTTTGTGTTTTGAGTTTTTGCAAATTCGGCCCCTAGCTATCATTATTTTGCACTTCAAGAACCAGCCACGTGGCCGATTTCCATTGGATCCTGGGGATGTTGACCGCCCGGTCAACTACCCCCCCCAGGACCACCTCCCGCAGATCTGAGTTTGGACCCGATTTCTCGGATTTTTACCCGCTTGATCCGACTCCTGAATCCGTTAACCCCGGGCTCTAATCCGAGCTTGTTCTTCCCTGATCCACGCCCGGGGTGAGTTATGGGGATCCGCGCGCTACGCTGCTCGCCCCGACCTCTCCTAGCCGGACCCCTAGCCGTATAAAGCTGTAGCTCCGCCACCCATTTGCTCCATCTTTGGCCATTTTCTTCGTTCTCCTGTGAGCTCCAGAGAGTGCGTGAGGTGACAGCTCGCGTCTGAGCCTGTTGCAGCGAGGAGAGGAGGTGAATCCATCGATCCGGCAAGCTCAGCCGCCGTAGCTCCACCACCCGCGTGAGCTTCGAGCCTCGGACCGAGACGATCTTCGAGGCGACGACCAGGAGCTCCAGCAGCTCTTCCCCAGTCTCTCCGACCACCCAGGTACCCATTTAGCTCCGCCGTTTCCTTTAATTTCAGTTTTCGCCCAAATCGCTCCGCTGCCGCGTTTCTTTGATTCCGACCACTCTGTCACCCATCTCGATCATCGGAATCGATCATTACGTTCGCCTCCGTCCGACGCACCTTCTCCACCCACTCACTCAACCCAGCTCGCACAGGAGCTGGGAACCGAGCTCCTCCGTCCACCACCTTCGCCGGAGCTCGTCATCCCGACCCACCAGCCACCGTCGCTACGCCTAACCGGGTCGAGGCACTTTGCCCTCGACCCGCGAGTCTTCTGGGTTGATTTGCAGGTCAAACAAAGGTCATCTGAGGCCTTTCGACGTTCAGACCAGGAGCCTTACCTCCGCCACCCTCGTCAGAGCTCTCCCGAGCTCGGTTGGGCCATCGGAGGGCATCAGTAGCTGCGCACAGCCACGCCGGAGCTTCTCCGATCCTTAGGCGCAGCAGAGGAGGCCGGGAGCGCTTCCACGAGGCCGGCGAAGTTCGTCGGCCGCCTGTTCATCCAGGACCTCCAGTTGCCGTTGATCGTCCCCTCCCACTCCAGATTTCATCAGCACCGTCCATCTCAGGAGCAGCCTTGATCGTTCGATCTGAGGAGGCGACATCTGGAGCGCCCACTGCCAGCCGCCGTCCGATCTCCATGTGGTGCGCATCCAGCCCACCCGCTTAATAAAGGGTAATTTACCCTTAGGCCCTGTCTTTATTTTATTTCGTTCTAGTCCTGTAAATATTAAAGTCAGTTGTTTAGTTTTAGGGTAATTTGCATGTTGGACCCTAAGCTTTAGTTTATTTGCATTTATACCCCTGCCAGTTGTGGACACGTGCATCGACACGTGATATTTTGGGTTATTTGCAGTAGAGACCCCTGTAGTTCTGGATGTTAATGAATGAATGAAATATTTTACTTATTTGCATTTATACCCCTGCCAGTTGTGGACACGTGCATCGACACATGATATTTTGGGTTATTTGCAGTCGAGACCCCTGTAGTTCTGGATGTTAATGAATGAATGAAATATTTTACTTATTTGCATTTATACCCCTGTGCGTGATTTATTTCCACATATGCGATATATTTTGGGTAATTTGCAGGTAAGCCCCCTGGACTTTTGGTACATGTTACCAATAAGTTCTCGGGACTTATTTTTCTTACATTTGGGTCCCTGAGTGCCCCAGGCACGCGCGTGGCACGTGTTTTGCTGGGTATTTTGCACCAGACCCCCCAGAACTTTGGGTATTTGCACTTTGGTCCCTGTGCACAGTGCCCTATCTTTATTTTTAAATAAAATATCAAAACACCTCCAAATCCAACGGAAATTTGACACATGGTTCCTGCCATGGTGTAGGATTTTTGTGGATTTTTGAGGACATTTTTGATTTAGTTTGATATTTTTAAAAAATCAAAAACCTTCATTTTTGTCACTGTCTAGTTTGAAAAATCACAAAAAAATATAAAAACTCACTTAAAAATTCTATAAAAATTGTCTACTATTTGTTTTACTTAGTTTGATTTTCTAGCCAATTTTGGCTATTTTTCATTGCTAAAAACCACTAAAAACTTAAAAACACTCTAAAACGTATAAAAATTCTAATAAAAAAAATTAAAAATCTAAAAATAATAAAATTGGTACCTAAATTTTCCTTGTTTTATCTTCTTTACAGGAAAATTAACTCCAGGCCATTTTGAGGCCCTTAGATATTTTATCTAGGGCCTTTTGGCTCGGCTGGACAGTACCCCCTGTTTGCTTCACTTTTTGATTTTTAGAAAATTAAATAAACATCAGAAAATTCTCAAAAATTCACCAAAAACACTAAAAAATATGAAATACATAAAAATATTTTTGTTTGAATTTTTGGTTGAATTTTTGTGCATTTAATAATTTGTTGAAGTGTGTGCCTTCTTTGTTTTTCTTAATTTCTTAAATACTTAAAAATCCAAAAAAATATAAATATCTAAAAACCACTAAAAATAGTTTGTTCTTTTATTTTCTTTATTTTTACTACTTCGTAGGCCTCTCGGCCAATCCATGCTCCTTGAGTTCGACCCTGGGTGCTATACCAGGTTAATCACATAGCAGGACCGCTATTCGTGTTTGATTGATTTTATCTTTATTTAGTGGTTCAGTTTTCTTGATCGACACATCTGAGCGATTGAGGTCGCGACGACCGATTTAGATACACCTGATTGCCTTAGTCGCTCGGGTTTTTGTGTTATCAGAATGGCGCCGTTGCCGGGGAGCACGGCTTAGTAGTTTTCTTTTTCTTTTCGTTTTTGTTTTCGCGGCTCTTTCAGAGCTCGCGGCTTTTCGCGGCTTTTGTCCATATTTTTATTTGTGTTTTATTTTGTTTATTTTCTTTTTCTTTTATTATTGTTTTTATTTTATTTTGAGTGTTTATTTTATTTTGCATTTTTGCACATATACCCTTATTTTCATTTCCATTTCTTTTTCCTTTATTATAATTTTATTATCTGGTTCTGACCACTCTGCTTTTTCTTGCGAGGGCCCGAGGACCGAGGCGGTTGATCTCGAGAAGCCGACGCAACCGCGGGATTCGGAGGCGGCTCCTTTCTTTGCGGAGCCGCAGGAGAGAGTGAGAGAGAGTGGAGTGGGTGAGGATTAGAATAGGTTTTTATTTTTTATTATTATTGTAATAATACAGGCGACTCTCAGGACTTGGACACTTGTGAACTATACTTGCTTAGCGGGTCTGTTTCGCCGAGCACCGGTGTGCTCGCGGGACCCTTAGGATTTTCGCGGTTTTTTGTGGTTTTGGTTTTCTTTTCCTTTCTTTCTGCCTTTTTCGGTGTTTACGCGGTTTTTGCTCGAGCCCCTAGACTTAGGAATTTCTCTTGCTTGTGCCGTAATTAGTAGGATCCCCACACTTAACTGCTTACCTGTTCCTATAGAACGTTAATTGGACCTACTAAAAATCATTAATAAAAATAACCGAATCATCTCCTTCGTAGCCTACGTACCGCAACCCGTCCTGTAAAGCGCTTTCTCCTACCCCCGATTTATCGGACAGAGGAGGGACGGGCCAAGACCGGACTCTTTGGCTTGGAGGTCGGTGACCGGTTAGACGGTTCTTGCGCTAGAAATTGCTCATCTAGGACTCGGCTTTCCCGTTGCATCATATAGGTAGTTTATTTTCAGTCTTTCAATTCTGCGCGGATCACTTGCATGTAGAGTGCTGGAGACAAGGTACGCATTTCTTACTCAGCATGCATCATTGATTTCATCGCGCATCGGCTTTTTCGTCTTCTCCCCCCTGTTTTGGATCAAATAACCAGGAGAACCGAAAAATTCGTTAGGCCGTTTGTTTTTATTTGAAAAATATTAAAAAGAAAAACTATAAAATTGGGACTGGTTAACACTGTTGATCTTAAAAGACGCTCACCCTAAAAATTTTGTCTTGGGGAGAGCAACCCCCTCATTGTATGGTTTAGATGCGCGAGAGAGTGACCCGCACCCTAGGTAGAGCCCTCCGGTGCTAGTCCCGACTGATTACCGACTCTTCCGTGCGGGCCAGTCGGTTGGGATAGCATCGGGTGTCCTAACAGGTCACGTAAGCGCTCTGATATTTTGTGTGTTCACCTAATAAAATCGACAAGATAATTTGACCGAACTTTCACGGTCTTCAGCTCGCGTCGCGTTGGTGAACCGGGGGTTTGTTTTGTGATCATAGTTTCTCCAGATCTCATCCGCCCTACTTGCAAGATCAAGATGATGGGTAGACGCTCTCTTAGGCAGCATCTGGCTGCACCGCTTTCGGGCACGTCTACCCAGTCATCTAGGTTGGCCCGCGAGAGCCGAGACCAGCTCTCCGAGCCCGAGTACGACTCCGCCCTGTTCCCCCTCGACCCCCTTTCTTTCCGACCTAAGAGACACGAGCCCGAGGAGAGATTGATTGATTTGACAGCACCTGAGTTGGGCTCGTTTGATTTTGCAGACGCCGCCATGGCCGGCAGTTCAAATGATCACTCCCGTCAGCCAGAGCACTTTGTATTAGACCAGGGAGCGATCAATTCCACCCTGATCGCATCTCTTGAGACAGTCCAGCAGCAGTTACGCGATCAGGGAGCGTTCATGATCGAGATGAGGAGAGAGTTGGAGCGCCTCAGAGTAGAGAGAGATCAGAGCGAGCCTGAGGACGACCCAGATGCAGAGGCACGAGCCGCCGCCGCAGCAGCAGCCGCCGCCGCAGCGGCAGCCGCGGCGGCAGGAGGACCACCGAGACCGATGCGGGAGTTGCACAACCCCGGATCTACACTGATGCACCATTGGGTGGTGGTACCTGCTATCGTGGGGGACTTCAAGTTCCCCCCGAACACCCTGCAGATGCTTCCCCGTTTTCACGGGCTTGCCACCGAGGATCCCCATCTCCACCTCTAGGAGTTCCTGATGATTTGCAGTACTGTCCACGACCGCCATGTAGACCAGGATACGATTCGGATGATTGCCTTCCCCTTCTCACTAGCAGACAGAGCAGCCACCTGGCTGAAGCATCTGGGGAAGTTCGTCTACACCTGGGAGCAGCTCCGCACCGAGTACTTGAACAAGTACTATCCACTCGGGCGGACGAATGCAGCGAGGGCCCTGATCAGCAACTTCTCCATGCTCCCCAATGAGCAATTTCATGAGGCATGGGAGAGGTTTAGAGAGCTCACGGACATATGCCCGCACCACGACATCACGAAGCCGAACCTTGTGCAGAGCTTCTTCAGCGGGTTGACACCAGAGCTTCAGGGTCTGGTGAATGCTTCTTGTGGCAGGTCCTATTTCGCCAAGGACCACGACCAGGTCTGGGCCATCTTCGAGGAGATAGCTGAGAATTATATGGTGATGTCCCAGACCCGGTTGTACACTCAGGGGAGACCCCAGCAGCAACCAGGACCCGTGCAGTACCAGCGGATAGCACGGGTCGATGCAGGTCCTTCCAGTTCATCCGCAGTTGCAGCAGCACAGGCAGAGTCGTCCGCTGCGGATATGGGTATTATCAGCGAGAAGTTGGACCGTATGGAGCTGATAGAGAAGAAGCAGTGCCAGAGCATCGCGCAGATGGATCAGATGGCACAGACTCTGAGCGACATGAAGACCCAGCTCATGTGTCTCCATGAGGCACAGACGGCTTCACAGCCCCGTCTTCAGTCGCGAGGCGACTCCGGCAGCAGCAGCAGCTCGTCCCAGCGCTCCAGCTCCCTACAGCAGCCTAGACAGGTACATCTTGTACAGGCGGAGCCGTACCAGCAGCCGCAGCCCACCTACCAGTCCCCACCATCTCCAGACATGCAGATGGTGGTCTACCAGCCAGATCAGCCTCTGGCAGTACTCCCGCCAGCCCCCTACGATGCAGAGCCGTTGATGGATGTCAACGGGATTTGGTATGACCGCCCCCAGCCTGGAATCCGATGAGACCATCCTGGATTCAGGTGGGGGAGTGGAGGTACCCAGCCCCAGCAGCAGCCAGCCGGTCAGGGAGGGCAGTACTCCCAGCAGAGAGATCACCAGCCGCAGCAGCAACCCCCAGCTTATCAGTCACACCAGCCATCATCCTTCGTCCCTCGTCCCTATCAGCAGCAGGGACAGTCGTGGAGACGTGAGCAACAGGCTCACCCAGCATACCAGCAGCATCCTTCTTCCTACCCCTCTCAGTAGCACCACCAGCAGTTCCAGCAGCCTCAGCACCAGAGAGGCTACCCGTCGGGTTCCCAGGAGAGCCCCGCCTTGGATGACATCGCCCGCCTCCTCACGGATCAGCAGGCCACATTTAGACGGGAGATGGACGAGTTCCGCCAGGAGATGCGGGACCTGGTGAGAGGGAAGGCCGCCATTCCTGCACAGATCGAGCCGAACCCGAACAACCTCAAGAGGAAGTCTGAGCAGGTAGTTTCTACTGAGCATGCCACTCCTAGTGACCCATTTGATGATACATCTTCGGATCTATTTGATGCTGATTTTGTTACACTTAGGAGCGGTAGGACACCAGCAGGCGGCGGCGCCTCGTCTGAGCTACACCACGAGGATACTTCCGGGGCGCCACCTGAGGAGGAGGAGAGCGGTACTGAGGCCGCTCCAGATGATGACGGTGGCACTAATGCCACCAAGGATGCTGATCCCACCGGCGGTACTGAGGCCGCCGCTTCACCAGATCGAGGAGGTGGTACTGACGCCACCCGTTTAGCTGAGCCAGCCCGCGGTACTGATGCCGCGAGACGTCCAGCAGCAGTAGCAGCGGAGTCAGCCCGTGGTGGTACTGAGGCCACCGGTGTTTGTTTTGATAGAGATGTTGTCTTTCCTCGCATTCATGTATCTCAGAACTCTGTTCTGAATAAAGGAAAAGGTTTAGTTTACTCTGGTCCCACTGTGGTGAGTGATGTATGTGTGGATCCGGTCGTCGAGCCGTCTAGGCCTTTTCCTAGTCCTTCATCTGCGAAGGACCCTGTGATCCCCTTTCCTAGAGCCCTTCAGATGGGGAAGGGGAAGAAAAAAGAAAAAGATCCAAAAAAGAGAGAGCTTGAGGAGTTCAGCCAGAGCATGATAGACCGATTTCACATACAGCTGACCCTCCAGGAGGCTTTGCAGCACATCCCCCTTCTCCAGTGATCTTTGAGAGACAGGACCACAGTCAGGAGAAGGAGGAGGAACCACACTTCAGAAATTCATGTGCTGACAAAAGCCACGTGTTTTGCGATCCAGAACCGTCTGCCAGCCAAGAGGCCAGATTCAGGGGCCCCGTATGTCAGATGCCAGATTAGTGAGCAGAGGTTCGACCGTACTCTATTAGATAGCAGATCGTCTATCAACCTTCTTCCGGCAGCCCTTCTCGACCGCTTCGAGTTGGGTACTCTTCGATAGAGCAGGACAGTCCTTCAGTTCGTTGATCGATCTGTCAAGAGGCCGAAGGGGTTGTTACGAGACGTTATCGTCACGATTCAGGGCCTGAAATTCCCCATGGACTTCGTAGTGTTGGACATGGAGATCCCTGACTCAGTGGCCGATACCCCCATCATCCTTGGTCGTCCGTTCTTGGCCACAGCCAAGGCGGTGACTGATCATGATAGCGGGAAGGTGTACTTTCACGTCGAGGGCGAGAGTATAGAAATAGAGACGGTCGAGGACTACAGAGCTAGAGAGAGCACGCTCAGAGGCCAGCACCGAGTTAGAGCAGCTGACAGACGCAGAGCCAGACATCCACCAGGACTGTGATTTTGTGATCACAGACGACGAGGCAGCTTGGACAGATCTTGAGACACAGACCATCCTCTCATTTTCAGATACAGCTGATGCCAAGATGATAGCAGAGGAGAGTCTGGAGAGCACAGCCCTGGTTCAGGGTACCACAGAGGCGGTAGGGCCGGTCTTTGATCGCGACACGAGTTTTTGTGATGGTGGTGCTGAGGCCACCTTGCTTTCCGGTGGTACTGATGCCACCACAGTTGATACAGATCCCTCGGATTCAGATTCTGATTGGGCAGATTATGATGATCAGATGCCAGACCTGAGTCCACCTGAGCCTACAGATGAGGAGGAGGTAGATGCAGAGCAGATCAGAGATAGCACAGTTGAGCAGCCTTCTCCCGATCCAGTTTGTGAGAGTTCGCTTTCCTTTTCCTAGGCAGATTTGGCAGACTTAGCAGCATTCACTCATTTCCTTCCGCAGCCAGATTTGCCAGTACCTAGCATTCCAGAGCTGAAGCCGCTCCCTACTTCGCTGAAGTATCGATTCCTTGCGGGCGAGCCAGAGATGTACCCAGTCATCATCTCCGCCGATCTGACTGGAGAGCAGGAATCCCGTTTGATGGGGGTTCTTGAAAAGAACCGCAAGGCAATCGGATGGAGCGTAGCAGATCTCCATGGGATTAGTCCATCAGTGTGCTCCCACCATATCTATCTCGAGGAGGGGGCGAAGCCGTCGCGTGAGTTCCGGCGGCGACTGAACCCCAACCTGAGAGAGGTCGTTATGAAGGAAATATCGAAATGGTGGAGTGCAGATTTTATTTATCCCATTTCCGACTCCAAGTGGGTCAGCCCCTTGCATGTGGTGCCCAAGAAGACGGGCATCACGACTGTGATCAATGAGTCGGGAGAGGAGATTGCTACACGAGTACCCACCTCTTGGAGAGTCTGTGTTGACTACATGAGACTCAACCAGGCCACCAAGAAGGACCATTTCCCCCTGCCTTTTATTGACCAGATCATTGAGAGACTGGCAGGGAAGAGCCATTATTGCTTCCTGGATGGGTACTCGGGCTACAACCAGGTGGCCATCGCTCCTGAGGATCAGGAGAAGACCACCTTTACCTGTCCCTTCGGCACATATGCTTTTCGACGCATGCCATTTGGGCTATGCAATGCCCCTGCGACTTTTCAGAGGTGCATGCTGTCGATCTTCTCGGACATGGTAGGAGAGTGTTTGGAGGTCTTCATGGACGATTTCTCGGTCTACGGTGACGGATTCGACTCCTGTCTTGACTGCCTAGACCGAGTACTCCAGCGATGTATTGAGTATCATTTGGTTTTATCTTGGGAGAAGAGTCACTTCATGGTGACTCAAGGGACGGTGCTTGGCCACATCATCTCCAACAGGGGCATGGAGGTTGATCCAGCCAAGGTCGATGTCATTAGGAAACTCGCACCGCCGTCCAATCTGAGGCAGCTACGGTCATTCCTGGGGCACGTTGGATTTTATAGGAGATTTATTCAGGATTTCAGCAGGATTGCCCGACCGTTGACTGACCTCTTGACGAAAGACATCGAGTTCCTTGTCGATGACAAGTGTCTTTCGTCCTTTGCGACTCTCCAGCAGTGTGTCATTGAGGCTCCTGTCCTCCAGCCGCCTGATTGGTCTCTCCCATTCGAGATCATGACGGATGCCTCCGATTTTGCCGTAGGGGCAGTGCTGGGACAGAGGAGGGATGGAGTTCCATTTGCCATTCACTACGCTAGCCGCACATTGGATTCCGCCCAGCGGAACTACACGGTTACAGAGAAGGAGATGCTAGCAGTGGTGTTTGCCCTGGATAAGTTCAGATCGTATATCATCGGATCTAGAGTGACTTTGTATACAGATCACACCGCCATCAGGTACCTCATGGCAAAGAAGGATGCCAAGGCCAGACTGACTAGATGGATCCTTCTACTCCAGGAGTTCGATATTGAGATCAAGGATAAGCCTGGAGTCAAGAATGTGGTGGCGGATCATCTCTCCCGATTAGAGCAGCCTGAGGAGTCTGAGCAGATTGATCCCATTAGAGACACCTTCCCAGATGAGGCTATCCTTGCTATCGCCTCACTCCCGTGGTACGCCGATATTGTGAACTTTCTCGTTGCTGGGAAAGTCCCACAAGATTGGCCCAGGCAGAGGCTTGAGACCTTCCTTGTGAAGGCCAAGTCCTACTATTGGGAGGATCCCATCCTTTACCACGAAGGAGGGGATAGCGTCTGGCGTCGGTGTATTCCTCAGAAGGAACACCATAGCGTCCTCACTTACTGCCACAAGCTTGAGGCAGGAGGACATCATTCTGGGAGGAGAATGGCAAAGAAAGTGCTCCAATCTGGCTTGTGGTGGCCTACCCTCTTCAAGGACTCAGATGAGTTCGTGAAGAGGTGTACTGACTGTCAGAGGATGGGCACTTGTGGACAGCGTGATATGATGCCGATGCAGCCCATTCACTTCTGTGAGGTTTTTGACGCATGGGGCATCGATTTCATGGGTCCATTCCCTAAGAGTCAAGGATTTGAGTACATTCTGTTGGCCGTTGATTATGTTAGTTGTTGGGTGGAGGCTATCCCCGCCCGAGCCGCTGATGCGAGGACATTTTGCAGATTCTTGAGGAAGCACATCATCACGCGGTTCGGGGTTCCACGAGTTCTGATTTCTGATGGGGGATCTCACTTCATCAACGGCCAGGTGAAGGCCCTTGCTAGCGAGTTCGGTATAGACCATCGTGTTGCTACACCTTACCATCCACAGACGAATGGTCTAGCCGAGGTGTCGAATAGGGAGATCAAGAAGATATTGCAGAAAGTCGTCCGCCCTGACCGAAAGGATTGGTCACAGCTTTTGGACTCGGTCTTGTGGGCATATAGGACGTCTTTCAAGACACCATTGGGCACATCTCCCTTTCGCCTCGTATATGGCAAGCCATGCCATTTACCTGTTGAGCTGAGGCACAAGTCACTTTGGGCAGTTACAGATATTCTTATGGATCCAGATGGTATGGGAGACCAGAGGAGGGCAGAGTTAGCTGCCCTGGAGGATCTTAGAGATTCACCTTTCTCAAACAACCTACATTATAAGGAGAAAGTGAAGGAGTGGCATGATTCTCATATCAGCCACAAGCATTTTGAGATTGGACAGAGAGTATGGCTGTTTGATGCTAGGCTACGATTATTTCCAGGGAAGCTACAGAGCAAATGGAAGGGACCCTACTTGGTTAGAAAGGTACACGACAACGGTAGCATTGACATATCTGAGTTGTCTTCTGAGAGTACCTTTCGAGTGAACGGCCAGCGGCTCAAGCCATTTCTAGATCATGAGCCGCGGGTCGCTGATCTTGCCCCTATTCATTTTGCGTGAGATGTGGTCTTTGACTCACATCTAATACATCTCACGCCTGAGTTTCACTGATCTTCCGCCTTGTATAGATCCAGATGTCCATATCATCACATTCTTTAGTCCCACATCCCTTTCTCCATCCTGTGATTATGCTATACTTAGGGTGTACTTTACCCTAAGTATAGGGGGGATGTGAGACCTTTTGGGTATTTCTTTTGTTTCTGTCTACCCCTATTTCACTGCCTATACTTAGGGATATTTCACCCTAAGTATAGGGGGGGTAGACCCTGTACATTCTCCACTCGGTTTTTCCCTTAGTACACAGCCTGCTATACTTAGGATTATTTAATCCCAAGTATAGGGGGAAGACCCGAGACCCTCTTGACTTTTCCATTCCATTCTTCTTCTTTGTATATAGCCTTCCTTTTCACTTCCCTGTACCTAGCACGAGTTATGTCTTCTTCATCGCTCTTGACTCTGAGGACATCGTTCGAGCTAAGTATAGGGGGGTGTATATATTTCATATATACTTTAGCCATAACTCGTACTTTGTGTGAGTGTGTTAATAAATAAAATGGCTAAAAACCATGAAAATTAAAATTTTTCATGTACATAATCTTCTTTTATTTGCACCTAAATAGCTAGTGTACAAATTATTTTTGTAAAAATGATTTCAAAAATCTTTTGTGTAAAGCTTGTGTAAATATTTTTGTATCAAAATTATGTATATAGTACAAAATTTTTCCAAAATGTTTTGAAAAATCAAAAGTTTGCAAAAATCTTGTGTAAATGTGTGTAAATATCTTTTTGCAAAACTTGCACTTCATGCATCATCCATTCATGTTTTTAAAACATTTTTCAAAAATTTTGCATGATTGTAAAATTTGTGTAAATAAGCATCTTTTGTACATATGTATATAGTTTTTCTGGATGATAGTTGACATTTAAACTAGCCTGGAATCAAATTGAGAAATGGAGCTTGATTAAGATCTTAATCCACCTAATTTCTAAGAGGAACCTTATAGGGCTTAGGTTTAAGGCTTTTCAGGTCCATGGTGACTCAATTCTTTGAGTCCACTAGGCTATGATCACATGTCATCTCAATGAGCCTAAGTAGAGCACTTAACAACAACACATGACTCATATAGATTATGGCTTTACTTGGACACCAGCACTATGCACCGAGCTCTCTACGGATGAGGTGGTGAGGAGGCAGTCTTCCTTGACTTGGGGTAGCATATGAGGGTAGTACTTCTAGGCGGAACCTCTCTTCTTCTTTTAGTGAAGGAAGTGCGTCTCAACTTGGTCTGGTTGCCATGAGGTCTAACGACGGGAGTTGTGGGTTGCAATAAAGCTTCAAAAGAGGGATAGTCTACTGGCTCAAGAGGAAAAACTCCTTGTATATATGCTGCACATGTATATGTTGTACAGATGCACTTGAAAAAAAATGTGCAAAAAGAAAATAACTCCAAAAAAGTGGTGGGTCTGATAGAAAATGATAATCCCACCGGAGTATGCATATAGAGTGCAATAAGCAAAGCTTGGTTTCATGATCCACCTGTTGTAGCTTGCAGCAGGGAGACTTGGCTACACTGGTCAAGCTCCCCAGGGTACTTGGCTACACTGGCCTTGACCCATTCTCTTCTTCCTCCTCTTCTTGAGCCGGTTGTACTTGAACTTAGAAGGGAATACCCCGCTCCCCGAGGAAAGAGTGGCCAGATTGAGGTCATAGAGTTACCTTGTTGGGGAGGGTTGTCAAGTTGCCATTTCTGAGGTGGAGAGCTTAGACTTCACATTCACAGGACAAGAAAAGATTCATGGTCTTCAGGGTTTGTGATTGATGACTTGTTCTGATCTGGAGCATTGAGGAGTCTTGGTTATAGATTAGTGGAACTTAGAGGCTGTTGAGTTTTAAGCTTAAGTCTAAATAAGGTTCCGACACATTAATAATCCAAAGATCTGATCGAGCTCCATACCCCAATTTAATGAAGGCAAGTTTAATAATCAACCTTGATCCATGTACATCCTCTTTTTCTTTTCATTTCGTTCTTTTTCACTTCTTTTTCAAATAAGTGTTTGCTAAGGGACTAGCAAAGTTAAGTATAGGGGGGTGATGAATACCCATTCATCACTCTTTATTCTTATATTTTAGCTACAAAAACCTTTGCAAATACATGTAGATATGTGTAAATAGGAATAATTACCAAAAGCATGCATTGTGTAAAAACCTATAATTAGCATGTTTTTGTGCAAAAATAAAAGAATAAAGATTAAAAAGAAAAAGAGGGAAATATTTAGAATAAATATTGAGCAACCTAACCCAAGGGAGGGCTCAGCATGGGCCTGACCGCATAAAAGCCAAAGTAGAGGGAGATAGGGGCTCATGTGTAAATATTTATGTAAATAAATAAAAATGTTTTCCTCAACCAAAAATAGTTTAAATTATGCTTGTAAATACTTGTACATATTTATAAATATTAAAACAAAAGATAAAAATATAAAAATTAAAAAGAAAACAAAAACATCACCTTCACCATGTACATAAACCACTTATATGTATTTATTTAACCTTGTAAATATATAAAATTAATTTTTATAAATAGTCTATGTTATATATTGTAAATAAATAAAATAAAAACAATTAAAACTAAAACAAAATAAAAATAGCAAAATTAAAAATACAAAAATACATTGTACATATGCCATGTATTTATTTTACTCATGTATATAAATAATAAAAATAAAATAAAAACACCCTTTTATTCCTTATTTTATTCTATAAATAAATAAAATATAAAATAGGGATAAAATTATACAAAAATAAGAATTTAAAAATAAAAAATCAAAAACCCTAATTGTGTATATATACCTATATAGTACATACCATGTATATAGCTTATTTTTAATTCCAAAAATTAATTAAAAATCACAAAAAAATAGAAAAAAATAAAATAAAAATACTTTGTGTTTTGAGTTTTTGCAAATTCGGCCCCTAGCTACCATTATTTTGCACTTCAAGAACCAGCCACGTGGCCGATTTCCATTGGATCCTGGGGATGTTGACCTCCCGGTCAACTCCCCCCCCCCCCAGGACCACCTCCCGCGGATCTGAGTTTGGACCCGATTTCTCGGATTTTTACCCGCTTGATCCGACTCCTGAATCCGTTAACCCCGGGCTCTAATCTGAGCTTGTTCTTCCCTGATCCACGCCCGGGTGGGTTATGGGGATCCGCGCGCTACGCTGCTCGCCCCGACCTCTCCTAGCCGGACCCCTAGCCGTATAAAGCTGTAGCTCCGCCACCCATTTGCTCCATCTTTGGCCATTTACTTCGTTCTCCTGTGAGCTCCAGAGAGTGCGTGAGGTGACAACTCGCGTCTGAGCCTGTTGCAGCGAGGAGAGGAGGTGAATCCATCGATCCAGCGAGCTCAGCCGCCGCAGCTCCGCCACCCGCGTGAGCTTCGAGCCTCGGACCGAGACGATCTTCGAGGCGATGACCAGGAGCTCAAGCAGCTCTTCCCCAGTCTCTCCGACCACCCATGTACCCATTTAGCTCCGTCGTTTCCTTTAATTTCAGTTTTCGCCCAAATCGCTCCGCCGCCGCGTTTCTTTGATTCCGACCACTCTGTCACCCATCTCGATCATCGGAATTGATCATTACGTTCGCCTCCGTCCGACGCACCTTCTCCACCCACTCACTCAACCCAGCTCGCACAGGAGCTGGGAACCGAGCTCCTCCGTCCACCACCTTCGCCGGAGCTCGTCATCCCGACCCACCAGCCACCGTCGCTACGCCTAACCGGGTCGAGGCACTTTGCCCTCGACCCGCGAGTCTTCTGGGTTGATTTGCAGGTCAAACAAAGGTC
The DNA here is from genome assembly GCA_037367405.1 of Ottelia alismoides. Classification (NCBI taxonomy): domain Eukaryota; kingdom Viridiplantae; phylum Streptophyta; class Magnoliopsida; order Alismatales; family Hydrocharitaceae; genus Ottelia; species Ottelia alismoides. The sequence continues at coordinate 168,592 of JAZKJV010002969.1, forward strand.
ATCTGAGGCCTTTCGACGTTCAGACCAGGAGCCTTACCTCCGCCACCCTCGCTGGAGCTCTCCCGAGCTCGGCTGGGCCATCGGAGGGCATCAGTAGCTGCGCACAGCCACGCCGGAGCTTCTCTGATCCTTAGGCGCAGCAGAGGAGGCCGGGAGTGCTTCCACGCGACCGACAAAGTTCGCCGGCCGCCTGTTCATCCAGGACCTCCAGTTGCCGTTGATCGTCCCCTCCCGCTTCAGATTTCATCAGCACAGTCCATCTCAGGAGCAGCCTTGATCGTTCGATCTGAGGAGGCGACATCTGGAGCGCCCACTGCCAGCCGCCGTCCGATCTCCACGTGGCGCGCATCCAGCCCATCCGCTTAATAAAGGGTAATTTACCCTTAGGCCCCTGTCTTTATTTTATTTCGTTCTAGTCCTGTAAATATTAAAGTCAGTTGTTTAGTTTTAGGGTAATTTGCATGTTGGACCCTGAGCTTTAGTTTATTTGCATTTATACCCCTGCCAGTTGTGGACACGTGAATCGACACGTGATATTTTGGATTATTTGCAGTAGAGACCCCTGTAGTTCTGGATGTTAATGAATGAAATATTTTACTTATTTGCATTTATACCCCTGCCAGTTGTGGACACGTGCATCGACACGTGATATTTTGGGTTATTTGCAGTAGAGACCCCTGTAGTTCTGGATGTTAATGAATGAATGAAATATTTTACTTATTTGCATTTATACCCCTGTGCGTGATTTATTTCCACATGTGCGATATATTTTGGGTAATTTGCAGGTAAGCCCCCTGGACTTTTGGTACCTGTTACCAATAAGTCCTCGGGACTTATTTTTCTTACATTTGGGTCCATGAGTGCCCCAGGTACGCATGTGGCGCGTGTTTTGCTAGGTATTTTGCACCAGACCCCCCAGAACTTTGGGTATTTGCACTTTGGTCCCTGTGCACAGTGCCCTATCTTTATTTTTGAATAAAATATCAAAACACCTCCAAATCCAACGAAAATTTGACACATGGCTCCTGCCATGATGTAGGATTTTTGTGGATTTTTGAGGACATTTTTGATTTAGTTTGGTATTTTTAAAAAATCAAAAACCTTCATTTTTGTCACTGTCTAGTTTGAAAAATCACAAAAAAATATAAAAACTCACTTAAAAATTCTATAAAAATTGTCTACTGTTTGTTTTACTTAGTTTGATTTTCTAGCCAATTTTGGCTATTTTTCATTGCTAAAAACCACCAAAAACGTAAAAACACTCTAAAACGTATAAAAATTCTAATAAATAAATTAAAAATCCAAAAATAATAAAATTGGTACCTAAATTTTCCTTGTTTTATCGTCTTTACAGGAAAATTACCTCCAGGCCATTTTGAGGCCCTTAGATATTCTATCTAGGGCTTTTTGGCTCGGCTGGACAGTACCCCCTGTTTGCTTCACTTTTTGATTTTTAGAAAATTAAATAAACATCAGAAAATTCTCAAAAATTCACCAAAAACACTAAAAAATATAAAATACATAAAAATATTTTTGTTTGAATTTTTGGTTGAATTTTTGTGCATTTAATAATTTGTTGAAGTGTGTGCCTTCTTTGTTTTTCTTATTTTCTTAAATACTTAAAAATCCAAAAAAAATATAAATATCTAAAAACCACTAAAAATAGTTTGTTCTTTTATTTTCTTTATTTTTACTACTTCGTAGGCCTCTCGGCCAATCCGTGCTCCTTGAGTTCGACCCTGGGTGCTATACCAGGTTAATCACATAGCAGGACCGCTATTCGTGTTTGATTGATTTTATCTTTATTTAGTGGTTCAGTTTTCTTGATCGACACTTCTGAGCGATTGAGGTCGCGACGACCGATTTAGATACACCTGATTGCCTTAGTCGCTTGGGTTTTTGTGTTATCAGGCGACACATGGCGGCTCCAGGAGTTGCCATGTGTCGCTTCGAGAAAAATCCACAACTAAATGCAAAGAAAAATTAAAAAGAAAGAATAAAAGAGCTTAGATCAAAAAGTGATCAACACAAAAGTTGCTCGTCTCGACGAGATCTACAAATTTTATGAAGGGCCAAAAATCAAAGGAAATCATCTGTACAAAAATGTATTTTGGGTGGTACCTTATAGATATAAAATACCACATTTTATCTTTTGTATTTTTTTGTCATTTTTAAAAGAGAGAAAAATCAAAATAAAGTTAGAAAAATATGAGAGGAATATTTACAACTTAATTTAATTTTTTTTGGATTTTTAATAATCAAGAAAATAAAATGATAAAATACAGGGATAAAACGGTCATTATGTACAATGTAAAAACGAGGCCCAAAATCCAAGTTTTGCATACGAACTCCGATTTTAATGAAATTAGTCTTGTTTCAAAGGTCTCTGAATGTATATTACTTTAAAAGTGAGTAGACCTAATTCGGAGGTTGTGTGAGAGAGGTATGCACATTTTAAGGTTCATGGTTTCAAACTTTGGTTGGGGTTTTATTGGGTAATTTTGCAAGTCAGTATTTTTTGGATATTTTTCTTTAATTAGTGTTAGTCATATGTACACAATAGAGTTGGTTTTATTGGATTCGGAGTTAGTATAAAATATATACAAATAATGTATTTTAGATAATATACATGTGAATATTTACAAGTGAAATTGGCTTCTTATTTTATGCAAATATGAATGCTAAAATACAGATATTATGCTTGCTTGCATGAATGCTAATTATGAAAGATAAGGGGAAATATGATGCTATTTACTCGAGAACAAGACTCTATTTTCAACTTTTAGAGTGATGAATCACGGATTCATCAACCCCCTATACTTAAACCTTGCTCGTCCCCGAGCAACTAAATGAAATGCAAGAGTGAAAGGATTTTGGGTTCCATATCGAGGTCATGAACAAAAGTTGAAAATGGAGCTTGACTCGACCTTTGGATTAATTGTGTAGCGGAACCTTATTGGGATCTGAACTTAAGACCTAACAGACTTCAATTTCCGCAAGTCTTCTATTCAAGACTCCTCAATAGTCAGGTTAGAACAAATCCTCAAACGCAAATTTCTGATGACTATGATTCTTACTTGTATTGTATAAGTGAAATGTAACTTTCTACATCAGAAATGGCTCAGAAACAGCCTCCTCCAACAAGGTAACTCTAGTTACCCGGTCTAGTAACTTTTTCCTTAAGGAGCGGGGTATTCCCTTCTAAGTTCAAGTGCGATCAGCTCAAGAGGAGGGGGTAGAGAAAAGAATGGACGGTAGCCAGTGTAGCTATCTATCCAGGGATGCCTGACCAGTGTAGCCAAGTCATCCAGCTGCAGACTTCTTGCTAATATACATACTCCGACAGGTATTTTTTTTCACTTGGACCTGTCTGATTTTTTTGGAGTTCTTGCAAATTTTTTATTTTTTTCTTTTTTTTTTGAATTATAAACAAGGTGCAGCATGTAATGTACATCAACAGTTTTTCCTCTTGAGCCAGTAGACTATCCCTCTTTTGAAGCATTATTGCAACCCACAACATCCCGTCCTTAGATGTCAACACCACCAGACTAGGTTGAGATGCACTACCCTCCGTAGAGGAGGACAGATGTTTCCACCCGTGTGCTACTCCAAGCTAAAGGATTCTACCTCCTCACCACCTCATCAATGAAGAGCTACGTGCATTGTGCTTGTCCAAGTTAGGTCACTGTCTAAAAGAATCATGCGTGCGCACGAGATATTCTACTTAGACTAATCAAGATGACATGTGAACATAGACTTGCGGACTCAAAGAATTAAGTCACTTGACCTGAGAAATCTTAACTCCAGTTCCTATAAGGTTCCTATGAAATTAGGTGGATTAAGGTCAAATCAAGTCCATCCTCAATATCTACTCATTACTTGGTTCCGAACCCACTAGCTTTTCACCTTGCATATGCAAGATATGCAGATGAGGTGACATGCTATGAATGAAATGCAAGACTTTTTTTTAAAAAATGCAAGGATGCAAAGTTAAATAAGAAGCCTTTATTTTTGACATTTTCATTTTATTTTCTATTATACAATAATTCTTTACAACAATTTTTAGATTGTAATAATATACATAGTATACAATTTTTTTTGGTATACATCCTATTTACAACAAATTTTACAAATGTATGTTCTACAAGAATTTTACAACTTTTTATACAAGTGTTATACATATAGTACAAAATTATACAAGATTTTTTTTTCAATTTTTTACCCACCCCGTAATTATTGCATAATATATACAGAAAATATGCGAAAATACATGAAAGTACGAGCTATGGGTAAAGTATATATGTAATATATACACGCCCCCTATACTTAGCGTGTGCTATGTCCTCAGAGCACGAAAAGCGAAAAAAGACATAGCTCGTGCTAAGCGTAGGAGAGCTAAAATTACAAAAAAGTATAGAAGTCGTTCCGCCCCCCTATACTTAGGCTCTGGCATCTTAAGTGTAGAAGAAGATCAAAAATGGGGCGGACGAGGGCAAGAGGGGAAATGGATGAGTATATACATGGCGGGCATCGGTCCCCCCTATACTTAGGCTCTGGTCAGCCTAAGTATAGGAAAGGAGTGAGTATGAGGACCGATGTGATCTGGAGGATGTACAATGAACAGATCCAGGTGACTCATCCCCCCTATACTTAGGATCTGGTCATCCTAAGTATAGTCCAAGATGGTGATCAATGATGCTGGGATGAGTTACTAGAGTTGCGGGGGAGAAAGGACAGAATGTACATGAATGATGGTATATACAAGTGAGTCGGTTTGAATCTTTCAAGATGCTGCTGATGGCTAGAGCTCACTGCTGCAAGGTCTCCTGCGCGGTTCGAGGTGTATCTGCTAAATCTGTCTCGCACATAAATACAATCTCCTCAACATGGACTAACTACTCATTGGATTCGACGAATTGTTTCAACAGTTGTCCATTCACAAGGAATGTCGGTGCGTCATCTGCGAGATCTAAGATCTCGACACATCCACTATCATGTGCCGTACGGACGACAAATGGGCCTGTCCACTTGGACTTCAACTTGCCTTGGAAGACTTTCAGCCTTGCATTGAACAACCATACCTTCTGTCCAGGAACAAAGGTCTTTCGTCTGATATATCTATCATGACTACGCTTCACCTTGTCCTTGTACACCAAACTGTTGTCATATGCGCGATTTCTGACTTCCACAAGCTCATTCAGATCCATCTCTCTCTGCTTCTGCCCAAGGTGCGTGTTCCAATTGACCTTCTTAATTTCCCATTCTGATTTATGCACTAGTTCTGTGGGCAAATGGCACGGCTTTCCGAATACCATTCGGAATGGGGAGTTTCCTAACAGTGTTTTGTAAGCTGTCCTATAAGCCCATAGGACTTGATCCAAGATCTGAGACCAGTCCTTCCTGTTTGCGCGAACGAGCTTTTGCAATATAGTCTTCACCTCCCTATTCGACACCTCAGCCATACCATTAGTGTGTGGGTGGTAAGGGCTAGCAACACGGTGTTCGATGCCGTAGTCCTTCAGGAGTTTCTTCACCTCCCGGTTCACAAAGTGGCTACCCCCATCTGATATCATCATTTTGGGAATCCCAAACCTAGAGATGATATGATCTCTGATGAATTTATAGATAGTTCTGCTGTCTGCGGCTCGGGTTGGGATAGCCTCCACCCACCTGGATAGATAATCTACTGCAAGAAGGATGTACTCGAATCCATGGCTAACAAGAAATGGGCCCATGAAATCGATGCCCCAGGCGTCAAGGACATCACAAATGATAACAGGCTGCATAGGCATCTCATCCTTGGAACCAATGGTTCCTCCCATTCTCTGACATACTGGGCACGACTTCGCAAACGTGATGGCATCGCGAAACAGAGCCGGCCAGTAGAAACCACACTGAAGTACCTTCCATGTGGTCCTCTTCCCGGAGTGGTGTCCTCCTGCCTCCAAGCTGTGGCATAAAGAAAGGACACTCTAGTATTCCTCCTGAGGAATACACCGTCTCCAGACACAATCTGATCCTTCAAAGAAAAGGATCGGATCCTCCCAATGGTAGTGTCTAGCATCCGACTTTAGCCGGTCAATGTGGCTCTTGGGCCAACCTTCGGGAACCTTCTTGGAGACAAGATAATTCACGATGTTGGCATACCATGGGAGTGAGTCGACAACAAAAATCGACTCGTCAGGGAAGGAGTCTCGAATAGGTGAATCCTCGGAAGTATTAGGATTTTCGAGACGAGAGAGATGATCATCTACTACGTTCTTCTTTCTAGGTTTATCACGGATGTCCAAATCAAACTCCTGCATAAGCAAAATCCACCGAAGAAGACGCGCCTTCGCGTCCCTTTTCTCCATTAAGTATCGTAGTACCGTATGGTCAGTGAACACGATAACCTTGGATCCGATTAAGTGAGATCTGAACTTGTCCAAGGCAAACACTACCACAAGCATCTCTTTTTCTGTAACTGTATAGTTACGCTGAGCGGTATCAAGCACTTTGCTTGCGTAGTGGATTGCAAATGGGACGCCATCCCTTCTCTATCCTAACACAGCCCCAACAGCAAAGTCTGAGGCATCTGTCATGATCTCAAAAGGTAGAGACCAATCTGGGGCTTGTAGGATAGTGATAAACGCAGTTTTCAAGAGAGCCTAAATTGGTGTCTCACACAAGGCGGAGACAACTGTCGCTGTGGTGACTCTCAAATGAAACCTGAATTTAATCAACAATCAACCCACACTAAAGATCAATAAATTAGAAATAATGTGGAGTTAAAATTTATTTTTAACTCTGCACAAATGGTGTATAGTGACAAGTATGCAGAGAGTTCGAACACAGGGAGCAAACAGGGTAATTCACAAAAGTGTGCACAAGTGTGTGTGTGTGTGTAGTGTCTACACTAAGCAAGCAATCGAAGGAATTTTTTGTGGGTTTTTAATTTTTAATTTTTTTATTTTAATTTAATTTTTAATCTTGTATTTTGATTTTTAATTTTCTGATTTTTATAATTTATATTTTATATATTTTTTTTCTTTTCTATATTGGAATTTTAAAATAATGGAATATAAGACAAGGTAAAATATTTATAAAAATAAGCAAAAATAACCAAAAATTCAGAAATAAAATGTTTTTTATATTTTTAGGATTTTTTACTGTTTTTGTGATTTTTGGGTATTTTTCAAGGTGTTTTTGGTATTTTTAAAGACTGAAATAAAGGAAAACAGTGGAAAATGTGCTGGCTATGAGTAAAATGAGAATTAAAATTAGCAAACAGCAATCAAAATTTTTTACACTATTTTTCAAATAAAGAGAACAAAATATGGAACAAACAAGAACTGAGTTTATATTTTTTTGCTTTTTCTTTGATTTTATATATTTTTTTGAAGTTTTGAAGTGTTTTTAAATTTTTAGTGTTTTTCTTTTGAGATTTTTAGTGATTTTTGGACTGACACTAAAATATAGTAAAATAGATACTAGGGAATTTTTTTGGAATTTTTGGAGGTATTTTAATATTTTTTTGGCATTTTCTAAGCTAGACAGTAAATAAAAAGCAAGTTTTTGATTTTTAATAAATATAAAATAAAAATAAAATCAAAAACTAAAATCGTAGCGTCAAAGTACAAATACCCAGAAGCTTAACCCTATTTTTGTGGAATTTTTGGACTTAAAATGATAATTTAAACAATTACAACAAGCATCCAAACAATTAACAGGCCTGGTAGGGGCATTTATGCAATTTCTCAAACATCCAGGGGCACATATGCAATTTCCACAAAATTATATAACGTTAAATACAAATTTCTGGACTAAAAACAAATACCCAAACCCGGAGGGGGTTCGTTGCAAAATGTCCAACTCATGCGCACTGGGCACGTGACGTGGCAGGGGTATTCTTGCAATATTACAAAGTTCCAGGGGCTCAGATGCAATTTCTCCAAAACATTATAACTTAATTAAAAAGTTCATGGAGCTAAGCGAAATAAACAAACCCCGGGGGGTCCTTGCAAAATACCCAGCCCCCTCACGCGCACTGGGCACGTGAGGTGACGTGGATTGGACCTAAGTGCAAATAAGAAAACTACGGGGTTCTAATTGCAAATATTACAGAAATATTTAAACCACGGCTTAAAGTTTATGGACTGAAATGAAATACAAAATTTGGTGAGGGGGACAGTGCAAAATACCCAAGCCTTATCTCCTCGTGCGCGATCGAACGGCGGAGGGCCGCTCACTTATCCACGTGGCACGCGCACAACGCGCGATGACGGTTCGGCGATGATCGGTGGAGATCAGATCTGGAAAAGAGATCGACGGTCGATGCGTATCCAGATCGGACGGCGGCTGATCAAACTGGAGCGGGCCTGGGATCGGACGGTGGAAGCACCCGGAGGAAGAACAGGGAAGAACTTCGCCGAGACGAAGTTCCTCCTGCGAGCTGACGTGCCTCCGGTGGTCTGGGCCGCAACAAGAAGGTCCGGGAGACTCCTGCGATGATGCTCTGGCATCTGGGGCTCTCAAAATCGTCGGAGAAGCTCTGAGGCGCTGCTGCAGAAGCGGCGGAGCTCGAAGCTCCAGGTATCTCATGCGGAGGTCGAATCCGAGCCCCCAGGCGATGTACTGCTCCAGGTACCTGCAAAAAGGGGTGAGAGGGTCCAGGGCAAACTGCCTGGACCCCGCGGAGGTTCAATGGAAGTCGGAAATGGATGGTGGACGACGAAGGGACGACAGCCGGAGGTGCGCTCCGGCGATGAGCTATGGGAGATGGATTAATCGACGGGAAGCGGATTTTTTTGGAATTTTTGATACTGAAGCTACGGGGAATAAAATGAAGCGAAAAGGAAGGGGAAAAGGGGATACCTCGAAGGTGGAAGACCTGAGGTGGAAGGACCTCGACGCCGGTGGTCGGCGGAGGTGGCGGAGCCGCTACAGAGCCTCCTCGACTCGCCTGAGGGTGTAGATGCGGAGCTGTCACCTCCAGCAACACGAAGAGCGCAACAGGGAGGAGGATTAATGGCTAAAGAGGGTTCAAAATTGGGCTTGAACGTGGCGGGGTGTTTAAGTAGAAGATGATGGCGTCTCCTTTAAGCCAGACTCACGCGCAAATGATGGAGATATGGCTGGATCCGGATACATGGCGTGGGAGAGTGATGATCGGGGATGAAGTCTCTAGAAGGGATCGAGGCGTGAGGACGAACGGATCGAGCTCGAAAATTGGGGGGAAATCGGGGAGAAATCAGGGTGTCAGAAATGGCAGGCCTCGGTCAGGGAGTTGACCGAGGTCAACTCGAGACCGCACCTAGTTGGTCCACGTGGACCAACCAGTGAAAAGATTGAAAAATTATTTTATTAATTTGTTTAAAAATTGAAAAAGGCCGAATTAAATTTTGGTTATTAAAATTTTATGTAGTATTTTATTATGATTTTAAATTTATTTTATGAAGTATATTTTTACAAGTTGCTTTTATACCCCTATATGGGTATATTATCTACATATTTGAGTATTTATTTTTATTTTTGTATTTTTAATTTATTTATTTTTGTTTATTATTTTCTAAAATTATAAAATACTTTTATATACACAAATATATTTTTATTTTATTTTTCTGATTTATTTTGTACAATTAATAAAATATGAATAAGTATTGTATAGGTATAGGTATAGACAGTATACCTATGTGGTCTTTATATAAGTGTTTCTATTTTGTATTTTCTTTGCATTTTTATTCTAATTTTAATGCACATATATATTATAAGTAATATTTACATAATTATAAAAATATCAAAATATAAAATTAATGAATAAATAATAAATTGAATATTTTATTCTGTACACTTATACAATGAGGGTCCAAAACTCAACTTTCAAACCGTAGCTCCGCCAAATGCGAAACCACCGCCATTAAATAGCTTATTTTCTTCCATATACAATTAAAGGTGAATATGCTGCATTTGGAGTTGTCAGTTGTGAGATACGGGTCTGGGAAGTTGGGATTCTGGATTTTTATTCAGACCATAACTTTTTATCTGTACATTATTTTTCTGTGAAATCAATTTTGTATTTTTCTTTATAAAATTATCTACAATTTTCATGTACAAAGTTTCTTTATTTGATGTATAAACCGTAGAACCAAAAATAGGTCCCAAACTGAATAAAGAATGAATAGAATGTATAGGTATTTTATCTGTATTCCTGACCTTATCTCCCCCTACTTTATTCCTTGTCGACCTATTCACCAAGATGCCTAGGTCTCGGGGTTTCGGGTCATAAAATATTTACAATATTTTATTCCTTTTCTTTTCTTTATTTATTCTATAATTTTGGCTTTAATTACAGCATTTTATACACGATATAAATGCACATGCATGAATGCTAAGATGATGATATTAATACTATTTACAGGCATTTGCTAGGGTTTTTGGTGCCAAAATGATAGAATAAAGATGATGAAATGTGGATTCATCATCCCCCTATACTTTACCTTTGCTAGTCCCTAGCAAACACTTATGCAATAAGTGCAAAAAGAAAAAGAAAGAAAAGAAAAAGAAGAACTTGGATGTTATCTAATTATCAAACTTGTCTTCGCAAAATCAAAGTTTGGAGCTTAAGTCGGACCTTTCGAGATTTCATGCGGGCGGAACCTTAGTGAGAACCGTGTTTGAAATCCAACAGTCCCTGAGAATCCCAAAACTCTGTCCAAGTCTCCTCAATAGCCAGGTCAGAAATACTTCAACTCATACGCAAACTCTTACGACTATGAATCTGACTCGTACAGTGTAAGTGATGGTGGCTCCCCCCAACTAGAATAGAAAAGAAACTGACTTCTCCAGTACGACAACCCAATGATTCCCCAATCCAACAACTCCATCCTCGAGGAGCGGGGTATTCCCTTCTAAGTTCAAGTGGCAACCAGCTTAAGAGGAGGGGGTGAAGAGAAGAATGGACAGTAGCCAGTGTAGCTACCTATCCCGGGATGCAAGACCAGTGTAGTTAAGTCATCCTGCTGCAGGCTCACATATTTGACTTTGGAACTCAAGCTTGCTTATTGACTTTGTACATACTTGCAGGCTTTTTTTTTTGTACATGCCTGAATTTTTTTTTGAATACTATATACAGCAGCATTTACATAAGGAGTTTTTCCTCTTGAGCCAGTAGACTATCCCTCTTTTGAAGCTTTATCGCAACCCACAGCCTCCTGTCTTTAGACTTCCTAATCACTGGACGGGTTGGGGTGCACTTCCCTCCCTAGAGGAGGACAAGTGTTTCCACTTGTGTGCGTCTCATACCGGCAAATCCAATCCCCTCACCACTCCAACTGAGTTGAGCCATGTGAAAGGTGCAGGTGTCCAAGTTAGGTCATCATCAACAAGAATCGTGCGTGTGCTCCGAAATACTCTACTTAGGCAGTCAAGAATCCATTGAACTAAGTCCCGGGATCCTCAAAGAATTAAGTCAACTAGACCTGAAGTACCTCAAATCGAGTTCCTATAAGGTTCCTGTTATTAGGTAGATTGTAAGGTCCAATCAAGCTCCAATCTCCGGATTTTACTTAGACTTGTTCAACTCTCAAACTCAATCCGAAAAATGCGAATGCTATGCAATGCAATGCAGAAAATATTTTTGTGATGCAATTTTCAAAGATTTTGAACTTTTTATGGATTTTTTTTAAAATATATGAATGCATATGCAGATGCGAATTTTTGTATTTTTCAAAAAGATTTTTCGAATGTTTTTGGATTTTAATTTTGCAAATGTTTTTGGGATTTTTGAAAAGAAAAAGTTTTGGCTGAAAACTAGGTTAAAAATATGTACACGGGAGTGCTTCTTATATTTTACAAGAAGTGAGTTTTAAGAATTTACAAGGGTAAGTGCACAATTTTATACATATATACATATAATGGATTTTGGTGTGATGTATGTATTCCTCAAACTTATTTGAAAACAATTTTACACACAATTTTTGAAAACTATAGTCCAAAATAATTTTTTACAAACATTTTTGCAAACATGTACACACATTTGAAAATCATTTTGCAAAGGCTTTCAAAACAGTATATATAGGTTTTTCAAATATTTTTGCAACCATTTTCCAAACCATTTGCAAAAGTATTATTTCACACAAAGAAAATAAATTTTTACAAACCACATATTTTTACAAAAGTTGAACACATGTAACAAAATATTTTCAAAATAGTTTTCAATAAATGTTCACAAGGATTTTCAAAATATTATGCAAAAACATTTTCACCTGATTTATTAATCAGTAAATACAAAAAGAATTTGAGGAATAACTACATCTTTTTATTAAAGATTTTTAATGAATTTTAAAGAATTATTAGCCATATTATTAAGAAAAGACGAAAGTACGAGTTATGGCTAAAGTATATACACAGTATATACGACCCCCCTATACTTAGCTTGAGCTATGTCCTCATAGATCGGAGAGAAAAGAGAAGACATAACTCGTACTAAGTATAGACAAGTCTGAAGAATGAATTAATAAATGAATGAATGAATGAGAAGTTGACCGTCCCCCCTATACTTAGGATCAAGTAATTCGAAGTATAGCAGACTGTACACAATGCAGGGAGGGTCAAAGGTGGGAATGAACAGATCGCACTCAGATTGTCTCCCCCTATACTTAGGGTAAAATATCCCTAAGTATAGACAAGAAGAGGAGACAATGGAGAGGATCGAAAAGAATAGAGAAACTCGGGGTGCCAACCCCCCTATACTTAGGACAAAGTACGTCCGAAGTATAGAAAACTGTCTACAAGGGGTGACACCTTTTTGATAGATAAAGAAAATAGGAAAGGAAAAGAAGAAAAGAAGAAAAGAAGAAAATAAATCAACAGATGAACAGATGGAGCTGTACAACTGAAAATGGAATTGATCACCATGTATGAGATACAGATGATGAGAGTCAAAGGACACATCTCACACCAGAAGAATGGGGGCAACGTCAATGGTCGGCGGATCATGATCTAGATATAGCTTCAGGCGTTGACCATTGACGCGGAAGGTAGAGGAAGATGACGGTTCGGATATGTCGATGCTGCCATTGTCATGTACCTTCCTGACCACATACGGACCTTTCCACTTGCTCTGCAACTTCCCTGGGAATAATTTCAGCCTGGAATCAAACAACCATACTCTCTGATCTAGCTCAAACTGTTTATGGCTGATATGCGAATCGTACCATGTCTTCACTTTCTCTTTGTACTGTAGGCTGTTCGAAAAGGCTGTGTCTCCAGGGCTGCCAATCCTTTCAAACAACCATACTCTCTTTGTACTCTAAGTTCCTCCAGGGCTGCCAATTCTGCTCTTCTCTGGTCTCCTATACTCTCGGGATCTAAAAGCAACTCAGTGATTGCCCAAAAAGATTTGTGCTTGATCTCCACTGGCAAATGGCACGGCTTGCCATAGACGAGACGAAAGGGAGATGTCCCCAATGGATTCTTGAAAGAAGTCCGATAAGCCCACAAGACCGAGTCCAAAAGCTGTGACCAATCCTTTCAGTCTGGGCGGACAACTTTCTGCAAGATTGTCTTTATCTCCTGATTCGATACTTCGGCAAGACCATTAGTCTGAGGGTGATATGGAGTGGCAACCCGATGGTCAATGCCGAACTCGTCTGCAAGGGCCCTAACCTTGTCATTGATGAAGTGAGACCCCCCGTCTGAAATCAAGACTCTAGGTACCCCGAACCGTGAAATGATATTTTTCCTCAAGAACTTGCAAACGGTTTTAGCATCTGCGGCTCGGGCGGGGATGGCCTCAACCCATCGGCTGACATAATCCACAGCGAGCAAAATATGCTCGAATCCCTGACTCTTAGGAAATGGGCCCATGAAATCAATCCCCCATGCATCAAAAACCTCACAAAAGTGAATGGGTTGCATGGGCATCATGTCTCTCTGTCCGCAGGTTCCCATTTTCTGACAGTCAGTACATCTCTTCACGAACTCATCAGAATCCTTGAAGAGAGTAGGCCACCATAGGCCGGATTGAAGCACCTTTTGTGCTATCCTTTTTCCAGAATGATGTCCTCCTGCCTCAAGCTTGTGGCAGTATGTGAGGACGCTATGATGCTCTTCTTGCGGAATGCACCTCCTCCAGATATTGTCCCCTCCTTCATGATAAAGGACAGGATCCTCCCAATGGTAAAACTTAGCCTTCGCCAGGAAGGTCTTGAGTTTCTGCCTGGGCCAACCTTGTGGAACCGTCTTGGCAACAAGATAGTTCACAATGTCAGCATACCACGGGAGCGATGTGACAGCCAAGATCGCCTCATCTGGAAACGTCTCAGTGATAGGTGCGCTGGGCTCAGATTCCTCAAGATTCTCCAATCTGGAGAGATGATCCGCCACCACATTCTTGACTCCAGGCTTGTCCTTAATCTCAATATCAAATTCCTGGAGTAGAAGGATCCATCTGGTGAGACGTGCTTTGGCATCCTTCTTAGCCATTAAGTACCAGATGGCGGTGTGATCAATGTAGATTGTCACTCTAGATCCGAGAATATATGATCGATACTTATCAAGAGCAAAGACTACGGCAAGCATATCTTTCTCAGTCTTAGTGTAATTCCGCTGCGCGGCATCCAAAGTCCGGCTGGCGTAGTGAATGGCAAAAGGTAATCCATCCCTCCTCTGTCCAAGCACAGCCCCAACGGCAAAGTCTGAAGCATCCGTCATGATCTCGAATGGGAGAGACCAATCGGGTGGCTGAAGGACAGGAGCTGAAACAACCATATTTTTGAGAGTCTCAAACGACTCAAGACACTTATCATTGACAATAAACTCGGTGTCTTTCGTCAGCAAGTCAGTGAGCGGTCGGGCAATTCGACTGAAGTCCTGAATGAACCGTCGGTAGAAACCGACATGCCCCAGAAAAGACCGCAACTGACGCAAGTTGGACGGTGGATTGAGTTGTCTGATGATATCCACCTTAGCCGGATCGACCTCCATGCCCCTGTTGGAGACGATATGACCAAGGACCGTCCCCTGAGTCACCATAAAGTGGCTCTTCTCCCAAGATAAAACAAGGTTGACCTCTATGCAGCGCTGAAGCACACGGTCTAGGCAGTCAAGACAAGCATCGAACCCGTCGCCATAGACCGAGAAGTCATCCATGAAGACCTCTAAACAGTCACCCACCATGTCCGAGAAGATGGACAACATGCACCTTTGGAATGTCGCCGGAGCGTTATATAGACCAAAGGGCATCCGTCTGAAAGCATACGTCCCAAACGGACAGGTGAATGTCGTTTTCTCCTGGTCTTCGGGCGCAATAGCCACCTGATTGTATCCAGAGTACCCATCAAGAAAACAATAATGACTCTTCCCGGCTAGCCGCTCGATAATCTGATCAATGAAGGGTAGCGGGAAGTGATCCTTCTTGGTGGCCTCATTCAATCGTCTGTAATCCACACAGACCCTCCAAGAAGTTGGTACTCTGGTAGCGATCTCCTCTCCAGACTCGTTGACAACTGTAGTGATACCCGTCTTCTTAGGTACCACATGTAGTGGACTAACCCATTTGGAGTCGGAGATGGGGTAGATAAAATCGGCGCTCCACCACTTGGAAATTTCTTTCATGACTACTTCTCGAAGATTCGGGTTCAGTCGTCGTTGGAACTCACGCGACGGCCTAGCGTCATCCTCAAGATAGATGTGGTGAGAGAACAGAGCCGGACTAATCCCCTGGAGATCAGCTATACTCCAACCTATCGCCTTGCGGTTTCTTTCAAGAACCTCCATCAGACGAGATTCTTGTTCTCCAGTCAAACCTGCTGAGATAATGACTGGGTGCATATCTCGCTCACCCGCAAGGAATCTGTACTTCAACGACTACGGTAGAGGCTTCAGTTCTGGACAACTGGGAGGCGGCAGATCTGGTTTCTGATATGTCTATGTAAATGCTACCAGGTCTGCATGGGAGAACTCTCGCTCTGCATGAATATCTGACGAAGGGCGGCTTGCTGATTCATCAATAAACTGCACTGGCTCGCACTCTGTCATGGCTGTTGGCTCAGAAGGACTCAGACAAGGTAAATAATCATCAAAGTCATCCCAGTCAATGTCTGAATCCGAGGGATCAGAAGAAGATGAACAAGAATGAAAATCATCTGCACCACTCATCACAATACTGTCAGCCTCAGGTATATCCTCATCCAGGGGTGTGCTCTCCCGGATCTCAACTGCCATGAGCTGTAGATACAGTGAATCTGTAGGCAAGGCGAGGGTCAGTGCTACAGGATCTACCCAGTTGGATTCATCATCAGTCATCACAAAATCACACACCTGGTGGAGGTCTAGCTCTTCCTCTGTCAAATGCGCTGCTTCACTGGACTGCTCTGAGCATTCTAACTCTCTAGCTTTGGTCTCCTCGATTGTCTCTATTTGTATGGTCTCGCCCTCTATGCGAAAGCATACCTTCCCACTATCATGGTCGGTCACTGCCTTGGCTGTGGCCAAGAATGGACGTCCGAGAATGATGGGGGCATTGGTTACCGACTCAGGGATCTCCATGTCCAACACAACGAAGTCCACGGGGAATTTCAGGCCCTGAATGGTAACGACCACATCTTTCAATAACCCCTTCGGCCTCTTAGTCGACCTATCAGCAAACTGAAGGACTGTCCTGCTCCAAAGAAGAGGACCAAACTCGAATCGGTCGAGTAAGGCTGCCGGAAGAAGGTTAATTGAAGAGCCGCTGTCTAATAGAGTACGATCAAACTGCTGCTCCTGAATCTCGCATCTGACATAGGGAGCTCCTGCATCTGGTCGCTTAGCCGGCAGCTTGTTCTGGATGGTACAACAAGTGGAATGAGTGAGCACATGGATTTGATCTCTGTGATTCCTTCTCTTCCTGCGGACGATAGTCTTCTCTTTCAGGTTCTTCTTGAAGAGGGGGATGTGCTCAAGTGCTTCTTGTAGAGTCAGCTGAATGTGGAATCTGTCTATCATCTGATTGCCGAACTCTACCTGTTGCTCTTTTTTTGGATTTTCTCTTCTATTCCCCTTCGCTCGGCGGAGTGCCTCAGGGAAGGGGATGGTAGGGGCCTCCTCAGATGGAGGGCTAGGAATCAGTCCATGTGCCTGTGAAGAAGGAGACTCCATACAATAATCATCATTCACCACATATAGATCCACAATTTGGACAGAAACCTTTCCTTTATTCATATTGTTTTTCTGTTTGTTCCCACAGTCCTTAGGTACAAAATGTAGCAACATCACAGATGGTGGCTCAACAAAAGTAGATGTGGTGGCCTCAGCACCACCACTAGCACCGGTCTTTGCGGCATCAGCACCGCGCTCTGGTTCATCATCCAAAATGGTGGCTTCTGCACCACCGTCTGCAACTGGTATCACGACGGCATCAGCACCGTCGTCCTGGACTCCATCATGGGTGGCATCAGCACCACCGTCTTCAACATCATCATTAGCGGCATCAACACCACTACTCTGCTCTTCTGGCGCTCCTGGTTCTGCATCTGGTTGTTGCTCAGAAGAGGCGCCGTCGGCTGGCATCCTACCGCTCCTAGTAGTCACAAAATCAGCATCATTCAAAGAATAAGACATATCATTCAAATCGTCACTAGGAGAAGTATCCTCTGTAAACTCTACCTGCTTAGACTTCCTCTTCAGATTGTTCGGGTTAGGTTCAATCTGAACGGGTATGGCGGCCTTGCCTTTTATTATGTCTCTCATTTCCTGCCGGAATCCATTTCTTGCCTGAAAGATGCTCGCTGTTCAGATAGCAAGCGGGCAAGATCATCGAGCGCTGGGTTCTCAAAGACGGGACCCTGAGAACCGGACGGTTGTCCCTGCTGGAAATGGGGCTGCTGCTGCTGATGTTGCTGGTACGGATAATTCTGGGTCGGCTGGGCATAAGATTGCTGAGGCTGCTGTCGTTGCCTCCAATGCTGTCCCTGATAGGAGGGACGAGGACCACTCTGATATTGCTGTTGATGGGCATACTGGGGCTGCTGGTGTTGCTGCTGTGGCTGGCTGTTCTGATGTCCTTGGGCAGGGTTCTGCTGTTGGGATGAGGACCCACCGTTCCCCCAACGAAATCCGGGGTGATCATGACGAATCCCGGGCTGAGGGTACCGGTCGTACCAAATCCCATTGACTTCCATCAATGGTTCCTGCTCAAAGGAGGGTGGAGGAAGAACTGCCAGTGGCTGCTTCGGCTGATACACCACCATCTGCGTATCCGTAGATGGCGGCTGCGATGGATAGTACGGTAACAATGGAACCAGCTCTGCCTGGATGTGGTTCACCTGACGGTACAAGGTAGAGGGCTGGTTGGCATTGCTACTGCTCGGATCAGCACGTGATCTGGGAGGTTGTTGTGACTGAGTTTGTGCCTCCTGGACGCACAAGATCTGCGTCTTCAGATCGCTCATGGTCTTGGCAATTTGGTCCATCTGGGCCATGCCTTGCATTTGCTTCTTCTCGAGGATCTCGAGGCGGTCCAGCTTCTCACTAATGATGCCCATGTCGGCTGCGGCTGATTCAGCTTGGGCTGCGACAGCTGACACTGTGTTGGGACCGGCATCGATTCGGGTGATCCTCTGAAATGATCCCGCTCCTTACGGGGGCTTCTGCTGTGTGTAGACTCGGGCCTGGGTCATCACAGTAGAGTTTTCTGCCATGCCTTCGTAGATGGCCCAGACGTCGTCTTCTCCCTTAGAGAAATAAGACCCACCGCATGAGGCGCTCACTAGCCCCTGCAGCTCTGGTGTCAGCCCACAGAAGAAACTCTGCACGAGATTGGGCTTGGAAATGTCATGATGTGGACACCAATCTATGAGCTCTCGAAAGCGATCCCAAGCTTCATGGAACTGTTCATTCGGGATCACGATGAAGTTACTGATCATGGCTCTAGCTGCGTTGGTCCGGCCGAGAGGGTAGTACTTCTTCAAGTACGCGGTCCGGAGATCTGCCCATGTGTCGACGAATCGCCCAAGGTGTTTGAGCCAGTAGGCGGCTCTGTCAACCAAAGAGAATGGAAAGGCGATCATCTTTATGGTGTCCTCGGTCATCAACCAATCATGGATGGTACTGCATATCATCTCGAATTCTTGGAGGTGGAGGTGCGGCTCTTCGGTCGGCAACCCATGGAACTTGGGTAGAAGCTGGATAGTGTGGGGCCGAAGCTCGAAATCTCCGTGAATGGGCGGGAGTCGGATCCAACGATGAGTGAGGGATGCAGCTGGGTTGTGCAATTCCCTCATGATGGTCTGTGGTGGTCTCTCAGCGTCTGGATCGCCTCCTCCTGCATCAGGTCCTCCTCCTCTTCCACCGCCACCGCCCCAGGTCGGTTCTCTCTCATCTGTGCTATCTCTCTCATCAGATCACCCATGAAGGTACCCTGGTCACGGATCTGTCTCTGCATGGTATCCAGGGATGCTAACAAGGAGTTGTTGATGGCCACCTGATCAATTATGAATGGAGGGTGATCATGGTCATCTGGGTGCTCGCCTCGGTCTCCCATCACTGGATTTTCTGAAAAAGCAAAAGAGGCCATCTCAGGTGCTGTCGAATGAGCTGAACTCTGCGATGCACTGAATTCTGAAACAATAGGACTGAGAGAAGGGGAATGGGAAGGGTGGTTGAGGGGGAACAGGGTGGATGTGAACTCAGGCTCGGAGAGCGGACTCTCCGAGGTATTCCTAGATGAATGAGGAGGAGTGCTGGATAGCGGTGCCGACAAGGTCGGCCTAAGAGATCTCCGTCCCATCATCTTGATTATTTGGGAAGAGCAGGGAAGATGCAAAAGAAGAAGAGGAATGAAATGAGATGCAACAAAATCGCGCACAATTGTGCTGTGTTTTTGATCTTGACCTAAACAATTCTAGCAATCAAACACAAAGCAGGGGTAAGTTCACCAACTCAACACGTGAAGCCGTGAAGGTTCGGCTTTTATCTTGTCAATTTTATCTTGATTCAGGAGGTTATCTTTTCACGAGTCCTTAGAACGCTACGCCTAAAGGAGAGAGAGTATTGCCAGGAAAGTATCCCCGTACTTGTCCTCCTCCTGTGTAACCTGTTACTTGCGCTTTTTGAGGTCCTTGTAACCCTTCCTGGATCCCTACTCAGCCAAAGAAATAGAGGGAGGAAGCCGATAGGCGAAACCGATACTTCGGACCTCGCTCGCAACGGAATCACCCGTGAGCGTGCAAGATCCTACTCGGACGCAGCCGGTGAGACAGACACACCCGTGAAGGCGTGGCCTATGCTCGGTACTTCGGACAAGGTCGGCGCTCACACAATAGTGAGTCACCAATGGCGACCAAGTCCTACTCGACTACGTACGATAGTAGCGCCAATACTTCGGAAATCCAGGCGATACACAAGGCAGCCACAAGTTGGGTCTTTGGCTCTAATCCTTACGAAGCGCTCACCTCACTTGGAAGGTGACCTTCCCATGCAACCTGAATACAAGTGAGGGTGTTACTCTCCCCAAGCAATGAATCCAATTACCGATTTTATTTTTGGTCAAGTTTTCTTAGCAGTCCCTTTTTTTAATTTTTTTGGTGTTATCGCTTCTTTTGAGTAGATTCAAACAAGCGCCTAACGGTTTTGTATTTTCTTGATCCTACTTTGTTCCAAAAACAGAGGGAGAATAGAGTCGGAAAAGCCGTGCAAGTCGACACCAAGGTGGAAATCTCACCTTTGTGCCTAAATGATGCATGCAAAGTAAGAAGACTTACAGCGAATCCCAGCTCTCTCCATGCGGGATGCAAAGCAGAATTTGTAAACCTATACTATATGGCGATATGCAAAACGGAAATCATCCTAGAATAGGCAACTGCTAGCGTGAAGAACCATGAGTTAACCGCTAACTCTCAATCCTAGTGTCCGGACTAGGCTCACTCCTCCTCTGCTCAACACATTTGAGTTAGGAGAAAGCGCTTGTGTGGAGTGAGCTCGCGGCGCGTGGATCGAAAGCCAATGATCAACTACTTAATTAGTCTAAGTCCAACAACGATCTATAGGAACATGCAAAGGTAATTAGTGTGTTTGGACCTATTCTAATCGAATCAAGCAGGACCTAAAGCTAAGGGCTCAATCCACAAAAGAAAGGAAAAAGGAAAACAAAACCGGAAAATGACAAGCGATAAAACATGAGAAAACCACGGTGAGCCCCCGGATGAACAAACACCCGGAAATTAGGCCCGGTAGTGTCCAAGAGTCCAATGTACATGTATTATTACAAATTAATGAATCACTCTCTCTCACAAGATAAAATGAAAGCTAAACCAATCACTCTCTCACTCTTCCTGCTCTCTCTCCTACCGGCCTGGCTTAAGAATAGCCGGCTCCGCTTCCCAAGGATGCTCCAGGTCACCTAAGCGATCCGCCTCGCTCCGCGGTCCCTCACAAGAAGACAAAAGAAGAGTGGTCAGAACATCTCAATCAATATATATCAAAAATGTAAGAGATAGAAATTAAAGCTATGGTAGACAAGTCAAGCACAAGCAAACAAAATATGAGCTACTCGCTGTTGCTCCCCGGCAACGGCGCCATTTGATAAACGCAGTTTTCAAGAGAGCCTAAATTGGTGTCTCACACAAGGCGGAGACAACCGTCGTTGTGGTGACTCTCAAATGAAACCTGAATTTAATCAACAATCAACCCACACTAAAGATCAATAAATTAGAAATAATGTGGAGTTAAAATTTATTTTTAACTCTGCACAAATGTGTATAGTGACAAGTATGCAGAGAGTTCGAACACAGGGAGCAAACAGGGTAATTCACAAAAGTGTGCACAAGTGTGTGTGTGTGTGTAGTGTCTACACTAAGCAAGCAATCAAAGGAAATTTTTGTGGGTTTTTAATTTTTACTTTTTTTTAATTTAATTTAATTTTTAATCTTGTATTTTGGTTTTTAATTTTCTGATTTTTATAATTTATATTTTATATATTTTTTTTCTTTTCTATATTGGAATTTAAAAACAATGGAATATAAGACAAGGTAAAATATTTATAAAAATAAGAAAAAATAATCAAAAATTCAGAAATAAAATGTTTTTGATATTTTTAGGATTTTTTTACTGTTTTTGTGATTTTTGGGTATTTTTCAAGGTGTTTTTGGTATTTTTAAAGACTGAAATAAAGGAAAACAATGGAAAATGTGCCGGCTGTGAGTAAAATGAGAATTAAAATTAGCAAACAGCAATCAAAATTTTTTTACACTATTTTTCAAATAAAGAGAACAAAATATGGAACAAACAAGAACTGAGTTTATATTTTTTGGCTTTTTCTTTGATTTTATATATTTTTTTGAAGTTTTGAAGTGTTTTTAAATTTTTAGTGTTTTTCTTTTGAGATTTTTAGTGAGTTTTGGACTGACACTAAAATATAGTAAAATAGACACTAGCGATTTTTTTTGGAATTTTTGGAGGTATTTTAATATTTTTTTGGCATTTTCTAAGCTAGACAGTAAATAAAAAGCAAGTTTTTGATTTTTAATAAATATAAAATAAAAAAATTAAAAACTAAAATCGTAGCGTCAAAGTACAAATACCCAGAAGCTTAACCCTATTTTTGTGGAATTTTTAGACTTAAAATGATAATTTAAACAATTACAACAAGCATCCAAACAATTAACAGGCCTGGCAGGGGCATTTATGCAATTTATCAAACATCCAGGGGCACATACGCAATTTCCACAAAATTATATAACGTTAAATACAAGTTTCTGGACTAAAAACAAATACCCAAACCCGGAGGGGGTTCGTTGCAAAATGTCCAACTCACGCGCACTGGGCACGTGACCTGGCAGGGGTATTCTTGCAATATTACAAAGTTCCAGGGGCTCAGATGCAATTTCTCCAAAACATTATAACTTAATTAAAAAGTTCATGGACCTAAGCGAAATAAACAAACCCCAGGGGGGTCCTTGCAAAATACCCAGCCCCCTCACGCGCACTGGGCACGTGAGGTGACGTGGATTGGACCTAAGTGCAGATAAGAAAACTACGGGGTTCTAATTGCAAATATTACAGAAATATTTAAACTACGGCTTAAAGTTTATGGACTGAAATGAAATACAAAATTTGGCGAGGGGGACAGTGCAAAATACCCATGCCTTATCTCCTCGTACGCGATCGAACGGCGGAGGGCCGCTCACTTATCCACGTGGCGCGCGCACAACGCGCGATGACGGTTCGGCGATGATCGGTGGAGATCAGATCTGGCAAAGAGATCGACGGTCGATGCGTATCCAGATCGGACGGCGGCTGATCAAACTGGAGTGGGCCTGGGATCGGACGGTGGAAGCACCCGGAGGAAGAACAGGGAAGAACTTCGCCGAGACGAAGTTCCTCCTGCGAGCTGACGTGCCTCCGGTGGTCTGGGCCGCAACAAGAAGGTCCGGGAAACTCCTGCGATGATGCTCTGGCGTCTGGGGCTCTCAAAATCGCCGGAGAAGCTCTGAGGCGCTGCTGCAGAAGCGGCGGAGATTGAAGCTCCAGGTATCTCCGGCGGAGGTCGAATCCGAGCCCCCAGGCGATGTACTGCTTCAGGTACCTACAAAAAGGTGTGAGAGGGTCCAGGGCAAACTGCCTGGACCCCGCGGAGGTGCAATGGAAGTTGGAAATGGACGGTGGACGGCGAAGGGACGACAGCCGGAGGTGCGCTCCGGCGATGAGCTATGGGAGATGGATTAATCGACGGGAAGCGGATTTTTTTGGAATTTTTGATACTGAAGCTACGGGGAATAAAATGAAGCGAAAAGGAAGGGGAAAAGGGGATACCTCGAAGGTGGAAGATCTGAGGTGGAAGGACCTCGACGCCGGTGGTCGACGGAGGTGGCGGAGCCGCTACAGAGCCTCCTCGACTCGCCTGAGGGTGTAGATGCGGAGCTGTCACCTCCAGCAACACGAAGAGTGCAACAGGGAGGAGGATTAATGTCTAAGGAGGGTTCAAAATTGGGCTTGAAGGTGGCGGGGTGTTTAAGTAGAAGATGATGGCGTCTCCTTCAAGCCAGACTCACGCGTAAATGATGGAGATATGGCTGGATCCGGATACATGGCGTGGGAGAGTGATGATCGGGGATGAAGTCCCAAGAAGGGATCGAGGCGTGAGGACGAACGGATCGAGCTCGAAAATTGGGGGAAATCGGGGAGAAATCAGGGTGTCAGAAATGGCAGGCCTCGGTCAGGGAGTTGACTGAGGTCAACTCTAGACCGCACCTGGTTGGTCCACGTGGACCAACCAGTGAAAAGATTGAAAAATTATTTTATTAATTTGTTTAAATATAGAAAAAGGCCGAATTAATTTTTGGTTAAAAAATAAAAAATTTTTAAAATTTTATGTAGTATTTTATTATGATTTTTAATTTATTTTTATGAAGTATATTTTTACAAGTTTCTTTTATACCCCTATATAGGTATATTATCTACATATTTGAGTATTTATTTTTATTTTTGTATTTTTAATTAATTTATTTTTGTTTATTATTTTCTAAAATTATAAAATACTTTTATATACACAAATATATTTTTATTTTATTTTTCTGATTTATTTTGTACAATTGATAAAATATGAATAAGTACTGTATAGGTATAGGTATAGATAGTATACCTATGTGGTCTTTATATAAGTGTTTCTATTTTGTATTTTCTTTGCATTTTTATTCTAATTTTAATGCACATATATATTATATGTAATATTTACATAATTATAAAAATATCAAAATATAAAATTAATGAATAAATAATAAATTGAATATTTTATTCTGTACACTTATACAATGAGGGTCCAAAACTCAACTTTCAAACCGTAGCTCCGCCAAATGCGAAACCACCGCCATTAAATAGCTTATTTTCTTCTATATACAATTAAAGGTGAGTATGCTGCATTTGGAGTTGTCAGTTGTGAGATACGGGTCTGGGAAGTTGGGATTCTAGATTTTTATTCAGACCATAACTTTTTATCTGTACATTTTTTTTCTGTGAAATCAATTTTGTATTTTTCTTTATAAAATTATCTACAATTTTCATGTACAAAGTTTCTTCATTTGATGTATAAACCGTGGAACCAAAAATAGGTCCCAAACTGAATAAAGAATGAATAGAATGTATAGGTATTTTATCTGTATTCCTAACCTTATCTCCCCCTACTTTATTCCTTGTCGACCTATTCATCAAGATGCCTAGGTCTCGGGGTTTCGGGTCATAAAATATTTACAATATTTTATTCTTTTTCTTTTCTTTATTTATTCTATAATTTTGGCTTTAATTACAACATTTTATATACGATATAAATGCACATGAATGAATGCTAAGATGATGATATTAATACTATTTACAGGCATTTGCTAGGGTTTTTGGTGCCAAAATGATAGAATAAAGATGATGCGTCCATGATCATTCCTTGTAATAGCTTAAAGGCCTCAAGATATTTGTGATCAACTACAAACTCCATGTCTTTGCCTAAAAGCTCAGTTAGCGGTCGGGCAATCTTAGAAAAATCCTTGATGAATCTCCGATAAAATCCGACATGCCCGAGGAACGACCGCAACTGCTTGATGTTGGTTGGTGGCTGGAGTCGTCTGATCACATCAACCTTGGTAGGGTCAACCTCCATTCCTCTCTTGGAGATGACGTGCCCCAACACAATGCCCTCCGTCATCATGAAGTGACTTTTCTCCCAGGAGAGCATCAGATTGACCTCATAACATCGTTTAAGGAATCGGTCCAGATTCCTAAGGCAGGAATCGAAGGAATTGTCGTGGACTGAGAAGTCGTCCATGAAGACTTCCGGGAATTCAACGACCATTTCGGCGAATACAATAATCATGCACCTTTGAAAAGTACCTGGAGCATTGCATAACCCAAAGGGCATGCACCTGAAAGCATGGGTACCAAAGGGGCATGTGAACGTGGTCTTGTCCTGGTCCTCCGGAGCTATGGCTACTTGATTGTAGCCCGAGAACCCATCCAAGAAACAAAAGAACTCTTTCCCCGCTAGTCTCTCTAGGATCTGATCAATGAATGGTAGGGGGAAATGATCCTTCTTCGTTGCGGCATTCAGGCATCTGTAATCCATACAGACGCGTCACGACGTGGGCACTCGCATCACAATCTCCTCTCCGTCCTCGTTGGTGGTCGTCTGAATTCCCGACTTTTTTGGGACCACATGGATCGGGGCCACCCATTTAGAGTCGGAGATGTGATAAATAAAACCCGTGTTACACCATTTCTCTATCTCCTTCTTCGCTACCTCTCATAAATTTGGATTCAAACGACGTTGGAATTCACGAGAGGGTTTGGCTTCATTCTCCAAGTAGATATGGTGCAAACATAGAGCGGGATTAATCCCATGGAGATCGAAAATGCTCCAGCCTATCGCCTCGCAGTTTTTCTCTAGGATCTCTAGCAAGCGAGATTCCTGCTCCTCGGTCAATCACGAACTGATGATGACCGGAAATTTCTTGTTCTAACCTGCAAGGAAAGAGTATTTCAGTGTTGTGGGTAAAGGTTTGAGCTCAGGTATAGTGTGATCGTCTAGGAAATCTGGCTCAATCGAATCTGGTTCGGTATTGGAAGTAGCTGGATCTTTCTCTGTAATTAGTGCAACCAAGTTATTCGGCTCTGGAGTCGGATCGTCAAAGGTCTCCATGCAATCGACAAAAGCCGCGTCCGACTAATCATCCTCATCTTCCGATTGTCCTAAAGAGGGAAGGACTGACAGGCCCAGCTGGGCCTCTAAGTCATCGAAGATGTAGGGCGATGCAAGTTCTGAACTGTACTCGTTTCTGAGGACCTCGCAAACTGACTCATGCACAGGATCATCTCCGGAGGGGAGGGACTCATTGGTGCTGGTTGGGTTTTGTCTCCATGGCCCAACTGTATCTACATGAGCAGTCTGCTTCGGTTGAAGAGTACTCGGTGCAAGATTCGGAATCCGGTCTCTGCCATCTGGTCTTCTTCATCTCAAGTTCCTCATCTCCGCCTGGAGTTTGGAACTGGATCTTCCCGATCTTATAATCAAACAAGGTCCCTGCTGTTCTGAGGAAGGGCCTGCCTAAGATGATCTGGGAGTCTCTCCAATTACGAGGGGTTTCCATATCTAGGACAGTGAAGTCCACCATGTATTCCTGCCCCTCGACTTTGATCACAATATTCCTCAATTCTCCTTGGGACCTCTTGGTTGATTTATCAGCAAATTGCAGGAGGGCTCTAGATTTCCTAAGAGGTCCGAGATTAAGCCGCTCATAGAGGGTTGTAGGCATTAAGTTAATTGAGGATCTGTTGTCTAGGAGAGTACGTGCAAACGCGATGTCATCAACATGACTCACTACATAGTGTGCACCCATGTCTCTTCGTTTCCTTGGAAACGAGTTCTTTATTGCACAAGTCGTGGCTACTGATAGAACGTGTTTCTCAACACGGCTTTTGGTCTTCCTGCTAACCCTATTAGGTGTGCATCTCATCTTAAGGTACTTCTGAAATGCATGAGTCATTTCCACGTACTTGTCAAAGGGGATTGTGACCTTGATGTATTTGTTGCAGAACTCTGCCATCTCAGGGTCATCTTTTTGGATTTTTTTATTTTCTTCTTTCCACCCTTGAGGGCTCGGGGGAAAGGGATTATTGACTCTAACTCATGTTCTGAAACTGAAATATTTTCATTGAAAGCTGGAACTGAGTTCTGTACACGACTTGGACTCTTAAATAGACTCGGACTCTGACTCTGACTAAAAGGAAAATGCTGTAGCGAAATCGGTGTTGCGTCTTCCGCGACTTCTTGACGGTCCTCCTCAGATGGAGGTGTGGGCTCTTCGTCGGTTTCGTCGGACTCTCTGTCGGTGCAGGATTGCTGCTTCGAGGACCCAGAGGTCCTCTTCTTCTGCCGGTGGTGGTGATGGTGGTGCTGCTCCTCTTCTTCCTCCAAGTTCTCCTTAGGTAGAGACTTGGCGGCTCCTTCCTTCGGTGCCCGTGCCGGATCAGGTATGGTCATGGTCCTTCCGCTCTTGAGGGACATATGATTCACATTATCATACGAAAGGATCTCATGCTCAGATAAAGAATTATCTGAATAGTATACCTGATCACGAGGTCGGTTCTGGCCTTGGGTTAAGCTGTTCGGGTTGGCCTGAACCTGTGCGGGAATTGGGGTCTTTGGCACCATCTGTTGATCATGGGTACGATAAAACATGATTCAGATCAGTTTTCATATCCAGATAGTCATTCTGGATTTGTTGGACCCTATCAGATAGGGTCTGGATCGCCAAGGTGAGGGACTCCAATTCGGTGGACTGGGATTGATGATGCTGACTTGCGGACGAGGTTTTGTACTGGCCCTGCTGGCCATGCTGATACTGTTGCTGCTGATAGGACGGTGTCGGGCCCTACTGGCCCGAGTGGAATGTGCGCTGCTGCTGCTGAGGCTGGTACCCTCGTTCGGGACTGAACTGAACGAAGCGCGGTGCGGGGATGGAGCTGGTTTCCTGGTAAGTTGAGGAAGGTCGGTGAGGCTGACCATTCCCCATCCCCG
Organism: Ottelia alismoides; assembly: GCA_037367405.1. Lineage (NCBI taxonomy): Eukaryota > Viridiplantae > Streptophyta > Magnoliopsida > Alismatales > Hydrocharitaceae > Ottelia > Ottelia alismoides. The sequence goes on from JAZKJV010002969.1 coordinate 197,108, forward strand.
ATTGTCTGCTGACGGGGTCACAGTTGTACCACAGACCGTTGATCTCGAAAACCTGCGGAGGCTCCTCGTATCCGGTCTCCACTTGTGGGGGTGCATGCTGGTCCTGCTGGGTGTAAGTCTGATCCTCTCCCCAGCCACTCTGAGGCCCCGGTGCCTGCTCCTGTACAAGATGGACTCAATGCACAGGTACATGTGGTGCAGAAGGGGCAGGTAGCTTCATCTTAGCTACCTTCTCAGTAAGTTCCTCCACTTGCTTCGGCAGACGTGAGAGAGACTCAAGGTCAGTGACCCTCTTGTGGATCTGCTCGACCATAGTTAACTTGTCAGCTATCATCCCCATGCTGGGGATGAGGTCCTCTATCAGATCTGCTACAATCCTCCTAGTTGTCTCATTGGATAAGATTGAGGGAGACAACTGATAGGTCCTGGTGGCCTGCGACCTGCCTGTTTCCGCCATCTGCTCTAGTATCTTCCATACTACATTCTCATTTTTGTTTAGATAGCTTCCTCCGCAGGCGGCACTGACTAACCCCTGCATCTCTGGGGTCATGCCACAGAACAAGGTATGTACTAAGATCGCCTTAAAAATGCCATGGCAGGGACATTTCTGAATTAGGTCATTGAACCTATCTCAGGCTTCATGGAATGGTTCACAGGGTCCCTGGGAGAAACTAGCGATCTTGGTTCTCATTTGATTAGTTCTACTGAGAGGGTAGAACTTCTTCAGAAATAAGTCCTTGAACTGCATCCAGGTGGTACATATCACCCCTAGGTTTTTCAGCCAATGTGCTACCTTATCTCCTAAGGCAAAAGGGGCGGCCTTCAGTCTAATGTAATCCTGCCCAACCTTAGGATGGCTAAGGTTGTTGCAGACCAGCTCGAAGTCTCGAAGAAAGGTATCTGGTTCTTCATGGGCATTTCCGTTGAACTTCGGTAGCAAGATAAGGAAGTGAGGCTTGAGGTCGAATGCTTCTGGGGGAACCGCTGGTGCCAACCAACTGTGCATCTCATTTTCCGCTGGGTTGTAGGCATCAACCATTGGTCGGTCGATTCCTCCTGCTGCAATAATCTATCCCATTCTAGCTGTGAGATATGCATTTTGTTGTTCGGCTGTGGCGAGGCGATTAAGAATCTGTCGCAATGGGTCCTCATACGGTGGCTGCTTAGGTGGCATCTTGTCCTCTAGTCCTGTAAGATGAAAATGATCTGAATTAGAGGATAACTCAAGGAAGGGGTTCTTACCGAGGCGATGGTCTTCCTCGGTAAGCTTAGAGGAGAGAAAAGGGTTGGTTTGAGAGTAACCACCCTGGGTGTGAGGGATCCAGAACTCAAGAGGGTCATGAGTCCTGGGTGGTCCAAGTTGCACTTGGGCCGGTGAAGATGATTTTCGTGGGGGACTCAAAGAGAGATTGGCGAATAATGTGTCGATATTCCCCCAGTCAGTCATCTTGAAGTGGCGAGAAGAATCGGGAGTTCTAAGTAAAGATAGGATTTTACTCCTACCTCAAGCAAGCAATTCAATCCAAGACCCTAGGTTCACACTCAACACAGTGAAGGACTCGAAACCGAGTCCAATTAATCTTGTAAATTTTAAGTGATTTTTCAAGCAAGATAGCAAGGATTACGCAGCCTAGAGGGAAGTCGGCTCAGAGCCGGATGCATCTTCCCTGTTTAACATGTCGCCTAAGATACCGCCGGTTCTTCCTTTCTTCGCTCATATCCCAAGTTGATGGATTCAAAGACCTGCCCCTATCTACCTGCAAGCAGGAGGAGGCTGACAAGGCCGGAACTTCACCCCGGAGGGTTACGGGCAACTTGTCGCGAAGTACCACAATTTCACCCCTATTTACCTGAGACAGGCGGAGGCTACTTGGTACTAGTCAGTGAACCTTAAAAATTCAACTTGTGATATTTGCTAGGATTAGTCGAAACGTGATACGGAAGGCGGGGATTTGGGCTCTGCCTTAAGGTGTTCACACACACTCAAGTACCCTCACTTAGCCTGAAAACAAGGTCGGGGATTAGTCTCCTGCAAACAGATTTTCCAATTTTATATTTTTTGGTCAATAATGTTAGCAGTCCCGATTTTAAGTTAAGTTATCACTTGTTAGTCCAACCACACAGCACGCCTATCGTCCAGCCCCAATTTCTGTTTAAATTAAGTGTGAAAACAAAAGGGGAAATCGAGAAAAGTCGATGCACGAAAAATGATGATGCGTATGCTGAGTAGAGAATACTTACAGTGATCCCTTCGCTTTTTATGCAGGATGCAAAACAGAATTGAGAATTTTTTACACTATATGCAAATACAAGCGACAAAATCCGCTCCTAGACAAGCAGTTCTATAAGCGAAATGAAGCACAGGTTGATTTGACTAGTTCTGCGGTCTAGGTGCATCTTTTAAGTGTATTGTGTGGTCCTAGAAATTTACGAACACAAGCAAATCCTAGAGTGGCTCGAGGAGCCGCTAGTGCAAGTCTAATTTACCATTCAATCCACACAGCACACGGGGACACAGTTTCACTATCTTTACACATGCGAGAACCCAAACGGGAACCGCTGGAAATGATGCGAAAAAATAAAGAAATAAAATTAAAAATACAAGTTCTCTCAAATCACTCAAAAAATTAAAATGCTGAATCTTCGAAGTATGATTTATCCGTGGAAGTGCAATTGGTTTTGCGAATCGACTGATGGAATAATGATGGATTGATGAGAGAGAGTGTGAGTGTAGAAGAAAGAGGAAGAAAAACAGAGCAAGAAGAAGGAATATTACCTGTAGCAGATGAATGAGTGCCTGTGAAAGAGGAGCTTAGAGCCCCTCAGATCTTCACTCTAGACCTCGGCGAAGGTCGAGCTCGGCATCTTGAAAGGGCCGCAACAAACGATGGGGTGTCCCTTGGATCTCGCCTAGCAAAAGGATCCTGTCTTCGCTCGACACGGTGTCTCTCACTTGCTGTCACCAAGAAGAGGGTGGAGCTCAAAGATTTTGTGCTCAAGATGGTGGATGGGGATGAATGTGGGAGATGGAGAGGATATAAAGAGGAGGAGGAGGTGGTTGGAGAAGAGATGGAGAAGGTGGAGGAGATGGGGTAGAAGTTGGAGTTGTCGAAGGTTGGCTTCTCCCTTAAGTCAAGGGAGAGTGGGAGAGGAATGGGTAGAGAAGAGGATGACCGTTGATGGATGACCTTCTCATCCAACGGCCCAGGATGAAGGAGGGAGATGGTATAAGTGAGTGAATGAGGAGGCGACACATGGCGGCTCCAGGAGTTACCACGTGTCGCTCCGAGAAAAATCCACAACTAAATGCAAAGGAAAATAAAAAAGAAATAATAAAAGAGCTTAGATCAAAAGGTGATCAACATGAAAGTTGCTCGTCTCGACGAGATCTACAACTTTTGTGAAGGGCCAAAAATCAAAGGAAGTCATCTATATAAAAATGTTTTTTTTGGTGGTACCTTATAGATATAAAATACCGCATTTTATCTTTTGTAATTTTTTGTCATTTTTAAAAGAAAGAAAAATCAAAATAAAGTTAGAAAAAATATGAGAGGAATATTTACAACTTAATCTATTTTTTTTGGATTTTTAATAATGAAGAAAATAAAATGATAAAATACAAGGGTAAAACGGTCATTATGTACAATGTAAAAAGGGGCCCAAAACCCAAGTTTTGCATACGAACTCCGATTTTTAATGAAATTGATCTTGTTTCGAAGGTCTTGATTTAGCGAGAAATAGGCGGCCTTAAGTTCAACACAAAGCGTGAACTCAGTCGGTGTATCGACCACTCTAAATCTGGACTAAAGTCAACAATTAACCCACACTAAAGATCAATAAATTAGAAATAATGTGGAGTTAAAATTTATTTTTAACTCTGCACAAATGGTGTATAGTGACAAGTATGCAGAAAGTTCGAACACAGGGAGCAAGCAGGGTAATTCAAAAATGTGTGCACAAGTGAGTGTGTGTGAAGTGTCTACACTAAGCAGGCAAGCAAATAAATTTTTGTGGGTTTTTTATTTTAATTTTTTTTTATTTTAATTTAATTTTTAATTTTTTATTTTGATTTTTAATTTTCTGATTTTTATAATTTATAATTTATATATATATATATATTTTTCAATATTGGAATTTAAAAACAATGTAATGAAAGGCAGGATAAAATATTTATAAAAATGCACAAAAATATCCAAAAATTCAGAAATAAATGTTTTTGATATTTTTAAGATTTTTTACTGTTTTTGTGATTTTTGGGGATTTTTCAAGGTGTTTTTGGTATTTTTAAATACTGAAATAAAGTAAAACAGTGAAATAAGTGCTGGCTGTGAATAAAATGCAAAATAAAATTAGCAAACAGCAACCAAAATTTGTCACACTAATTTTCAAATAAATAGAATAAAATCTAGAACAAACAGGAACTTAGTTTGTGATTTTTGGATTTTTCTTTGATTTTATATATTTTTTTGAAGTTTTAGAGTGTTTTTAAATTTTTAGTGTTTTTCTTTTGAGATTTTTAATGATTTTTGGACTGACACTAATATAGGTTAAAATAGACACTAGGTAATTTTTTTGGAATTTTTGGAAGTATTTTAATATTTTTTTGGCATTTTCCAAGCTAGACAGTGCATAAAAAGCAAGTTTTTGATTTTTAATAAATATAAAAATGCAATAATCATGAAAAATAAAAATATGGTGATAACTACACTACAACAGGAGCTTAATATGTTTTTTAGAGATTTTTTTTTATAGACACATGCAAAAATTACTAGAAGCAAAGAGAAAAGGCACAAGCAGGGGCTTTTTCGTAATATTAAGAAAGTCAGGGGGCCAGAATGCAAAACTACCAAAATTATATAACTGAAGTAAATACTTTCAGGACCAAATAAATATACCCAAATGTGCAAGGGGTCCTACGCAAAAATGCCAAGATCACGCGCCCTATGCACGTGATCTGGCAGGGATCCCCTTGCGTTTTCTTGAAATAACGGGGGTGTATACAAAATTTTCACACAAAAAATTCCACTGCAGATGAACGATTAATGTCTATTTTTTAAGTTAAAAAAAGAGCCTGGGCTTACGATGCAAAATGCCCAGACAAAGGGGCGCCATCGGACGGTTGGCAAAAGCCACTTATCCACGTATTGCACAGATGGCGGCCGATACCCCTTGGGATCTGAATGGACAGGATTAGATCGAGTCGAAGAAGATCAACGGCTGTGGTTGCGCGGCATCCAACGGTAGCTGCAGCCTTTGAGGAACAGGCCGTGATCGAACGGCTCGGGCGGACGGATGAAGAACTGGAGGCGAACAGGCTCCTGGCGAGATTCAAATTGATATTCCGAGCCCCGCCGACTGTCAGAGCCTCCTCCGACAACACCACGAGCCTCCTGGAGATTTCCTCGAGTCATCAGCAGCCTCAAAATGGTGGAGGAACCACCGGTGACCACTACGACGTCGGGGGGCGAGTTACGGTTCCAGGTACCTTCCTCCTCGGCAAAACTCGACTCCAAGGGAGCCTCTGGAGCCCTGAGACCTGCAAAGGAAAACGCGCGACACAGTAGAGGTCCCAAGACAAGAACGAGAGGATTGGAGGGTGTGCGTGGCGAGCTTGGTGATCGCCGGAGCTTCGTGAGCTCCGGCGAAGTGTTCGAGATGAAGATCGGCACTGATAAGGGTTTAACTAGCAATCTAAATAGACGAAACGAAATCCTAGACTAACAGCTAACTAACTACAAGAAAAACAAGAAAGAAAATGCCCTCGAGTGGCGTGTACCACGAGGAAGAAGACCTCACGGCGGTGGCCGGAGATGGAGGTTGGAAGACGACCTTAGGTGCTCACCGCACCTCGACTGAAGCGTGGAGAGGTTGCCCTGTCACTGGAGCACTGCTCAATCCATGCCCGGAGGGTTTTGGCGCCCCAAAGTCGGTTCAAAAGGCAAGAGGAAGAAGCGGGTGGTCTTTTGAAGGATGGTGGTCGAGGCTCCTTGATCGAGGATGAACGTGCTACACAGTGACGGTCTGCCCGAGGAAGAAGATGGGCGTGATAGCTGGATCGTAGGGAAGCAACTTTGCAGAAGGGCACGACCCCAAAGGGTGAAAGGGTAGCCTGCGAAAAACCCGAGAAGGTGGGCACTCGAGACGGTCCAGGAGGCATAGACCTGGGGTCAAGGAGTTGACCCCAGGTCAACGGATGGCGTGGCCTGATTGGGCCACGTCATCCGCAAAAAGACAAATTTTAAATAAAACTTTTGTAAATTGAATTAAAAATAATAAATGATTTAATTAATTTTAGGTTATGTAATAAAAAATGTTTATTTTTTTATAAATTATTTTATAGTGATTTTTATTTATTTTTTAGAGGTATATTTTTACAAGTTACCTTTATACCCCTTTATAGGTATATTACCTATGTATTTTAGTATTTTATTTTTATTTTGTGTATTTTATTTTTATTATTTTTATTTATTATTTTATAAAATTATAAGATACTTTTATATACACAAATCTATTTATATATTATTTTATTGAAGTAATTTGTATATTTAATAAAATAGAAATAGTAGTTGTACAGGTATGTGTATAAGCAGTATACTTATGTATCACATATTTAAGTATTTTATTTTGAGTTTTATTTATGTTTTTATTCTGATTTTAATACACATAAATATTATAAGTAATATTTACAACATTATAAAAATATAAAATTATAAAAATAATAAATAAATAATAAATTGAATATTTTAATATGTACAAGTATACAATGAGGGTCCAAAAGTCAACTTTCAAAACGTAGCTCCGCCAAATGCGAAACCACCGCCATTAAATAGCTTATTTTCTTCTATATACAATTAAAGGTGAGTATGCTGCATTTGGAGTTTTCATTTGTGAGATACGGGTCTGGGAAGTTGGCATTCTGGAATTTTATTCAGACCATAACTTTTTATCTGTACATTATTTTTCTGTGAAATTAATTTTGTATTTTTCTTTATAAAATTATCTACAACTTTCATGTACAAAGTTTCTTCAGTTGATGTATAAAAAGTGGAACCAAAAATAGGTCCCAAAATGAATAAAGAATGAATAGAATGTATAGGTATTTTATCCGTGTTTTTGACCTTATCTCCCCCTACTTTATTCCTTGTCGACCTATCCATCAAGATGCCTAGGTCTCGATGGTTTTGGGTCATAAAATATTTACAATGTTTTATTCTTTTTCTTTTCTTTATTTATTCTATAATTTTGGCCTTAATTATAGTATTTTAGACACTATCTGAATGCACATGCATGAATGCTAAGATGCTTGATTTAAGGGTATTTACAGGAATTTGCTAGGGTTTTTTTGATGCCAAAATGATAGAATAAAGATGATGAAATGTGGATTCATCATCCCCCTATACTTTACCTTTGCTAGTCCCTAGCAAACACTTATGCAATAAGTGCAAAAAGAAAAAGAAAGAAAAGAAAAAGAAGAACTTGGATTTAATTTAATTATCAAACTTGTCTTCACAAAATCAAAGTTTGGAGCTTAAGTCGGACCTTTGGAATTTTAGTGCGGGCGGAACCTTATTGAGAACCGAATTTGAAATCCAACAGTCCTTGAGAATCCCAAAACTCTGTCCAAGTCTCCTTAATAGCCAGGTCAGAAATACCTCAATTCATACGCAAACCCTTACGACTATGAATCTGACTCGTACATTGTAAGTGATGGTGGCTCTCCCCAACCAGAATGACAAAGAAACTGACTTCTCCAGTACGACAACCCAATGATTCCCCAATTCAGCAACTCCATCCTCGAGGAGCGGGGTATTCCCTTCTAAGTTCAAGTGGCAACCAGCTCAAGAGGAGGGGGGTGAAGAGAAGAATGGACGGTAGCCAGTGTAGCTACCTATCCCGGGATGCAAGACCAGTGTAGTCAAGTCATCCTGCTGCAGGCTCACATATTTGACTTTGGAACTCAAGCTTGCTTATTGACTTTGTACATACTTGCAGGCTTTTTATTTTTGTACATGCCTGAACATTTTTTTTTTGAATACTATATACAACAGCATTTACATAAGGAGTTTTTCCTCTTGAGCCAGTAGACTATCCCTCTTTTGAAGCTTTATCGCAACCCACAGCCTCCTGTCTTTAGACTTCCTAATCACTGGACGGGTTGGGGTGCACTTCCCTCCCTAGAGGAGGACAAATGTTTCCACTTGTGTGCGTCTCATACCGGCAAATCCAATCCCCTCACCACTCCAACTGAGTTGAGCCATGTGAAAGGTGCAGGTGTCCAAGTTAGGTCATTATCAACAAGAGTCATGCGTGTGCTCCGAAATACTCTACTTAGGCAGTCAAGAATCCATTGAACCAAGTCTCGTGATCCTCAAAGAATTAAGTCAACTAGACCTGAAGTACCTCAAACCCAGTTCCTATAAGGTCCCTGTTATTAGGTAGATTTTAAGGTCCAATCAAGCTCCAATCTCCGGATTTTACTTAGACTCGTTCAACTACCAAACTCAATCCGAAAAATGCGAATGCTATGCAAATGCTATGCAGAATGCAGAAAATATTTTTGTGATGCAATTTTCAAGGATTTTGAACTTTTTATGGATTTTTGGAAATATGATGCATGCATATGCAGATGCATTTTTTTGTAATTTTCAAAAAGATTTTTCAAATGTTTTTAGATTTTAATTTTGCAAATGTTTTTGGGATTTTTGAAAACGAAAAGATTTTGGCTGAAAACTAGGTTAAAATATGTACACGGGAGTGCTTCTCATATTTACAAGAAGTGGATTTTAAGAATTTACCAGGGTAAGTGATCAATTTTATAAGTACATGTATATAGTGGATTTTGGTGTGATGTAAATATTCCTCAAACTTATTTGACACAAGCTTTTCACACAATTTTTGAAAACTATAGTCCAAAATAATTTTACAAACATTTTTGCAAACATGTACACACATTTGAAAATCATTTTGCAAAGGTTTTTCAAACAGTATATATAGATTTTTCACAATATTTCTGCAACCATTTTTCAAACCATTTGCAAATCATTTTTCAAACATTTTATTTCACACAAAGAAAATAAGTTTTACAATCCACACATTTTACACAGGTTGAAAACATGTAACAAAATATTTTCAAAATAGTTTTCAATAAATGTTCACAAGGATTTTCAAACTATTTTTCAAACATTTTGCAAAAAAAACATTTTCAGCTGATTTATTAATCAGTAAATACAAAAAGAATTTGAGGAATAAAACACCTTTTTATTAAGGAATTTTAATGAATTTTATGGATGAATTATTAGCCATATTATTAGGAAGATACGAAAGTACGAGTTATGGCTAAAGTATATGCGTAGTATATACGACCCCCCTATACTTAGCTTGAGCTATGTCCTCATAGATCGGAGAGAAAAGAGAAGACATAACTCAGACTAAGTATAGAGAAGTCGAAAGAATAAAGAACAAATGAATGAATCAAAGAATGAACCAATAAGAAGTTGACCGTCCCCCCTATACTTAGGATCAAATAATCCTAAGTATAACAGACTGTACACAACGCAGGGAGGGTCAAGGGTGGGAATGAACAGATCGTACTCAGATTGTCTCCCCCTATACTTAGGGTAAGATATCCCTAAGTATAGACAAGAAGAGGAGACAATGGAGAGGATCGAAAAGAACAGAACAACTCGAGGTGCACGCCCCCCTATACTTAAGACAAAGCATGTCCTAAGTATGGAAAACTGTCTACAAGGGCAGCACCTTTTTGATAGATGAAGAAGATAGAAAATGAAAAGAAGAAAAGAAGAAAAGAAGAAAATAAATCAAGAGATGAAATAGATCATGGGGATGTACACACCACTCCTCCTATACTTAGGGTAGAAGAAGCCCTAAGTATAGGCAACAACAGGAGTGACAAAACGGAACGAAGAAAGAGCACTCGGCTCGTCCACCCCCCTATACTTAGGACAAAGTACATCCTACGCAAGGCAGACACGAGAATGGGTGGACGAGTAAAAACGGGAGATAGAAAGAGATGAACAAAGGAGAATCTACAACATAAAATGGTGATCATCAGAAGGTGGAGAGCAAACCTTCTTGCGGGACCGCTGAGGGATAGATCTGGTGTGGTGCAAGTCGACATCGAGGTCCACAGTGGATGGAGGCCGATCAGGGTCGACACGGTGAAGACCCTCAGTGGAATCAAAACGGAAAGGGATGAACTGATCAATGGAAGCAGTATGGCTGGGTTCTCCCTTGGTGGTCCTATGGTGTGAAGGCACAGACGGGTGAGTGGAAGAAGTGCGACTAGGTCCGGCCTTAGAAGTCTCGCCGATATCAAAGTGAAATGGGACAAACTCATCATCCTCGGAAGAAGTGTAATCGGAGTCGTCCTGCGAGTCCTCGTCCAGGTCAAAATCAAAAGGAACGAAATCATCTGTGGAAGTATACGAACTCTGTTCGTCCTCTATAATCTCAACCGGATCATCTTTCTCATCAAAAGGCCCAAATTTCTGAAGAAAAGCGATCAAATCAACTTCGGCCTCTGGCCCATCAGAATCAACATGGACATGAGTGGACTCATCAGTGGAAGTAGTCAAAACAGGTCCGTCCTGTCTAGTCTTACATGGGTCATTTGTTACTTTATGAGGTCTCTCAAAGTAATGGGCAACATCATAAACATCCTCAATTATTTTGGTATCTGCCCCCTGCTCAAATGGTTCAATCACGTAGATACTCTGGATTTCATCAACACATCGCCACACACCAGGAGGAGGATTAGTGAGGTCCATGCTTTCCGACTTCCTCCCCTTTCAGGGGATCCGTCGGGGCTCATCAGGGATCGCTAAGGAAGTATCTCTAGTAGCATCAGGTAGGTCACAGGCCTCAGAGTCAGCTATAATCGGTGAAGGTGCATCAGGTGCGGGTCTCTGGTCAACTGTGGGTGCGGTGATCGACACTTCGTTCCCATCAACAGGACGGAAGCGAACCTCTCCTGATCCATAGTCAATAACGACCCTCGCGGAGGCGAGCAATGGTCGTCCCAGGATGATTGGAGATGGCTCCCCTGTGGAGTTCTCCATGGGCAACACGACAAAATCAACATTGTGCCTCATGCCCTGAATAGAAATGACGGCGTTTTCAAGGATACCCTTCGGCCTCTTGATAGATCCATCAGCAAACTGAACGATCATCCTGGTCTTCTTGAGAGGCCCTAAGTGAAGAGATTGTACCAGTGAGAAGGGTAATATGCTAATCGAAGCACCGCCGTCCAGGAGAGTGCGATCACAAGTATAGTCAGAGATGGTGCAAGTGATGAAAGGTGTAGCTGTGTTCTTCTTCTTGGGAATGGGACGGTGTGTGATGGCGAGGACAGTGGCCATGGTCAGAATGTGACGCTCAGATCTGCTCCTCCGCTTTCTCTTCTTGGGAAGAGGAGCAGACATGTGGGTCATGGCCTGCGGAAGTGGGGCGCGGATAATCTCATGAATAGCAGCCACCACTTCGGGTTTAGATAACATTTTCTGAAATTTTGGACTTCCTCCATACAAGGGAGGAAGTCGGAATCAGCGTATACACGAGGCATGCCAAGAGCAGTCTGTACAGCGGCATCCTCGGGGTCAAAGGTGGGATTGGGTGTGAATGCATGTGTGGTCCAAGGTTCTGGCAAGTGGACTCTATCCTCAAAATATTGATCAACCAAGTGTCTCCCGAAATCTTTTTGGATTTTTAAATTTTTCTCATTTTTTTGTATTTTTGGCGATTGCAAGCTCCCATGATCACCTACAAGTGAAGCCGTATTCCCGACGAAAGGAGCATTAATCTGATTCTTCCTCAAAAAGGCAATATCATCATTCATCAAATCAATGCACTTTGTCATCCGATTCAAGATATCACTCATAGAGATCGAGGGAGGTGACTCCATCAGGTCAGACTCGAGTGGATGTGAAGGTGGAGATGGATAATACACAGGCGGGGGTGGATGTGGATAGAAGTCCAAGTCGTGATACTGTGGCTGAGGCGGGTATGTACAAAAATCAGAAAAAATAGGAGGAAGATCCTCCTGATAAAAGCGAGGTGGATCGGCTGGAGCGAGCGAGGGGTCCGCAAAGTCCAGATAAAATGCACTCCAGGGATCCATCTCGAAATCAAATGGAAATGATTCAGGGGAGCACGAAGGTCAAGTCAAGAGAGTTAAGAAAAAGGCGCAAATGCGCAGAGGAGATCTAGGACACACAAAAACAATCACAGACAAAAATGAAAAGAATCAAACCCTCAATTCACCTACTCAACTCGGTGCAGACAACAAATGCGGTCTTTTTATCTTGTCTGTTTTAGAATTAGGTGAGAAGTCAAAGAGTTGCACATACACTTAGGGGCTGAAGATGGGATTTGGGCACTAGTCCTTAGGTGTGCGCGAGCAAGTAAAACGAAGACAATGAGGGGATTATTCGCCCCAATACAAGATTTTCTTTTGATCGGTTTTAGGGTCAAGTAAAATTAGCAGTCCCAATTTTATTGGTTATCACTTTTTTGGATTTTTAATAAGAAATGCACGTGCCTAACGAGGATTCAATTCCTTTATGATCCTAGGTTGGCAAAATCAGAGGTAGAGAGGCGGGAAAGCAATGCAAGCGATCAAAACGATGATGGATGCTAAAGCGTAAATGCTCACCTTGCCTCCAGCACTCTACATGCAAGGATGCTCAACAGAATTGAAACCTATCTATATGCAAATGCAAAAGCCGATGAAATCGCCCTAAGTTTCAGAAATTGCTATTATCGTGAAGAACCACAAGCTGACCACCAACCCTCAATCCTAATGTCCGGTCTAGGCTCACCCCTCCTCTGCTCAACACATTTGAGTTAGGAGAAAGCGCTTGTGTGGGAATGAGCTCGCGGCGCGTGGATCAAAAGCTAAATGATCAACTGTTTAAGATTTGACTAAGTCCAAACGAAACTATAGGTGCATGCAAAGTATTAGGTATTTGGCCTTACTCTATTGCAATCAATCCTAGAACTAGGGGCTCAATCACACAAAATAAATAAAATCTAAAAACAAAACAAAATAAAAAGAATGCGAGAAAACACGAAAAAGCCGCGAAAAGCACGGCAAGCCCCCAAGTGAACAATCACTTGGAAATTAGGCTCGCACGAATCCAAATGTCCGGGGGTACCTGTATTATTACTAATTAAGTCTCTCACTCACTTAAATGACAAAAATAAATACTACAAAAAGAAAATGCAACTAAAGTGGAGCACGTTCTTCAAAATTCTCTCTTCGTCTCCTCGGTGCTCGGCTGGCTAAGCCGGCTTCACATGGGTGCGTCGGCGCCTCAAGTGACGCGCCTCCCTCGGTCCGCAGTACCTCGCACAGAGTCAACAAAGAAGAGGGATTAGACAACTCAAAAGATATATCAAAAATAAGGAAAATAAAACAAGCAGAAATAAAAGCCGCAAAGGTAGACAAATGATCTCAACACAACAAAAACTCGAACTACGCGATGTTGCTCCCCAGCAACAACGCCATTTGATAATCTCAGAATTAGATCGGTCTTGTGTTCCACACAAGGCGGGAACATAGTCGAAGTGTCAACCAATCAACTCTGAAATGAATCAACAATTAACCCACACTAAAGATCAATAAATTAGAAATAATGTGGAGTTAAAATTTATTTTTAACTCTGCACAAATGGTGTATAGTGACAAGTATGCAGAGAGTTCGAAAACAGGGAGCAAGCAGGGTAATTCAAAAATGTGTGCACAAGTGAGTGTGTGTGAAGTGTCTACACTAAGCAGGCAAGCAAATAAATTTTTGTGGGTTTTTAATTTTTAATTTTTTTATTTTAATTTAATTTTTAATTTTTTATTTTGATTTTTAATTTTCTGATTTTTATAATTTAGAATTTATATATATATATATATTCAATATTGGAATTTAAAAACAATGTAATGAAAGGCAGGCTAAAATATTTATAAAAATGCACAAAAATATCCAAAAATTCAGAAATAAAATGTTTTTGACATTTTTAAGATTTTTTACTGTTTTTGTGATTTTTGGGGATTTCTCAAGGTGTTTTTGGTATTTTTAAATACTGAAATAAAGTAAAACAGTGAAATAAGTGCTGGCTGTGAATAAAATGCAAAATAAAATTAGCAAACAGCAACCAAAATTTGTCACACTAATTTTAAAATAACTAGAATAAAATCTAGAACAAACAGAAACTTAGTTTGTATTTTTGGATTTTTCTTTGATTTTATATATTTTTTTGACGTTTTAGAGTGTTTTTAAATTTTTAGTGTTTTTCTTTTGAGATTTTTAATGATTTTTGGAATGACACTAATATAGGTTAAAATAGACACTAGGTAATTTTTTTGGAATTTTTGGAAGTATTTTAATATTTTTTGGCATTTTCCAAGCTAGACAGTGCATAAAAAGCAAGTTTTTGATTTTTAATAAATATAAAAATGCAATAATTATGAAAAACAAATATATGTGATAAACTACACTACCGCAGGAGCTTAATATGATTTTTAGAGAATTTTTTTGGTTTTTATAGACACATGCAAAAATTACTAGAAGCAAAGAGAAAAGGCACACATGCAGGGGCTTTTTCGTAATATTAAGAAAGTCAGGGGGCCAGAATGCAAACCTACCAAAATTATATAACTGAAGTAAATACTTTCAGGACCAAATAAATATACCCAAATGTGCAAGGGGTCCTACGCAAAAATGCCAAGATCACGCGCCCTATGCACGTGATCTGGCAGGGATCCCCTTGCGTTTTCTTGAAATAACGGGGGTGTATACAAAATTTTCACACAAAAAATTCCACTGCAGATGAAAGATTAATGTCTATTTTTAAATTACAAAAAGAGCCAGGGCTTACGATGCAAAATTCCCAGACAAAGGGGCGCCATCGGACGGTTGGCAAAAGCCACTTATCCACGTGTTGCACAGATGGCGGCTGATACCCCTTGGGCTCTGAATGGACAGGATTAGATCGAGTCGAAGAAGATCAGCGGCTGTGGTTGCGCGGCATCCAACGGTAGCTGCATCCTTTGAGGAACAGGCCGTGATCGAACGGCTCGGGCGGACGGACGAAGAACTGGAGGCGAACAGGCTCCTGGCGAGATTCAAATTGATGTTCCGAGCCCCGCCGACTGTCAGATCCTCCTCCGACAGCACCACGAGCCTCCTGGAGATTTCCTCGAGTCGTCAGCAGCCTCAAAATGGTGGAGGAACCACCGGTGACCACTACGACATCGGGGGGCGAGTTACGGTTCCAGGTACCTTCCTCCTCGGCAAAACTCGACTCCAAGGGAGCCTCTAGAGCCCTGAGACCTGCAAAGGAAAACGCGCGACACAGTAGAGGTCCCAAGACAAGAACGAGAGGATTGGAGGGTGTGCGTGGCGAGCTTGGTGATCGCCGGAGCTTCGTGAGCTCCGACGAACTGTTCGAGATGAAGATCGGCATTGATAAGGGTTTAACTAGCAATCTAAATAGACAAAACGAAATCCTAGACTAACAGCTAACTAACTACAAGAAAAACAAGAAAGAAAATGCCCTCGAGTGGCGTGTACCACGAGGAAGAAGACCTCACGGCGGTGGCCGGAGATGGAGGTTGGAAGACGACCTTAGGTGCTCACCGCACCTCGACTGAAGCGTGGAGAGGTTGCCCTGTCACTGGAGCACTGCTCAATCCATGCCCGGAGGGTTTTGGCACCCCAAAGTCAGTTCAAAAGGCAAGATGAAGAAGCGGGTGGTCTTTTGAAGGATGGTGGTCGAGGCTCCTTGATCGAGGATGAACGGGCTACACAGTGACGGTCTGCCCGAGGAAGAAGATGGGCGGGATAGCTGGATCGTAGGGGAGCAACTTTGCAGAAGGGCACGACCCCAAAGGGTGAAAGGGTAGCCTGCGAAAAACCCGAGAAGGTGGGCACTTGAGACGGTCCAGGAGGCATAGACCTGGGGTCAGGGAGTTGACCCCAGGTCAACGGATGGTGTGGCCTGATTGGGCCACGTCATCCGCAAAAAGACAAATTTTAAATAAAACTTTTGTAAATTGAATTAAAAATAATAAATGATTTAATTAATTTTAGGTTATTTAATAAAAAATGTTTATTTTTTTATAAATTATTTTATAGTGATTTTTATTTATTTTTAGAGGTATATTTTAACAAGTTATCTTTATACCCCTTTATAGGTATATTACCTATGTATTTTAGTATTTTATTTTTATTTTGTGTATTTTATTTTTATTATTTTTATTTATTATTTTATAAAATATAAGATACTTTTATATACACAAATATATTTTTATATTATTTTATTGAAGTAATTTGTATATTTAATAAAATAGAAATAGTAGTTGTACAGGTATGTGTATAAGCAGTATACCTATGTATCACATATTTAAGTATTTTATTTTGAGTTTTATTTATGTTTTTATTCTGATTTTAATACACATAAATATTATAAGTAATATTTACAACATTATAAAAATATAAAATTATAAAAATAATAAATAAATAATAAATTGAATATTTTAATATGTACAAGTATACAATGAGGGTCCAAAAGTCAACTTTCAAACCGTAGCTCCGCCAAATGCGAAACCACCGCCATTAAATAGCTTATTTTCTTCTATATACAATTAAAGGCGAGTATGCTGCATTTGGAGTTTTCATTTGTGAGATACGGGTCTGGGAAGTTGGCATTCTGGAATTTTATTCAGACCCTAACTTTTTATCTGTACATTATTTTTCTGTGAAATTAGTTTTGTATTTTTCTTTATAAAATTATCTACAACTTTCATGTACAAAGTTTCTTCAGTTGATGTATAAAAAGTGGAACCAAAAATAGGTCACAAAATGAATAAAGAATGAATAGAATGTATAGGTATTTTATCTGTGTTTTTGACCTTATCTCCCCCTACTTTATTCCTTGTCGACCTATCCATCAAGATGCCTAGGTCTCGGGGTTTTGGGTCATAAAATATTTACAATATTTTATTCTTTTTCTTTTCTTTATTTATTCTATAATTTTGGCCTTAATTATAGTATTTTAGACACTATCTGAATGCACATGCATGAATGCTAAGATGCTTGATTTAAGGGTATTTACAGGCATTTGCTAGGGTTTTTTTGATGCCAAAATGATAGAATAAAGATGATGAAATGTGGATTCATCAGGTCTCTGAACGTGTATTACTTTAAAAGTAAGTAGACCTAATTCAGAGGTTGTATGATAGAGATATGCACATTTTAAGGTTCATGGTTTTAAACTTTGGTTAGGGTTTTATTGGGTAATTTTGCAAGTCAGTATTTTTTGGATATTTTTCTTTAATTAGTGTTAGTCATATGTACACAATAGAGTTGGTTTTATTGGATTTAGAGTTAGTATAAAATATATACAAATAAGGTATTTTAGCTAATATACATGTGAATATTTACAAGTGAAATTGGCTTCTTATTTTATGCAAATATGAATGCTAAAATGCAGATATTATGCTTGCATGCATGAATGCTAATTATGCAAGATAAGGGGAAATATGATGTTATTTACTCGGGAACAAGACTCTATTTTCAACTTTTAGAGTGATGAATCACGGATTCATCAGTGGGCCATTGGGATAAGAGGAGGAGACGCCCCCGGTGGTTGCGGGGCAGATGGTCATGAAGCGGAGAAGGAGGCGGGGGTTTGACTGGAGAGGAAAAGGGCCTCACGTGCATGGCACGTGAGGTGAGAAATATTTATTATTATTTTGTAATTTGTTAATAAAAACAAAAATAGAGGGGGGGTCTAAAAATAGCTGACGCGTTGCGGCTCCAGGAGCTGCCACGTGTCAGCTCCAGAAAATCTCAAAAATTAAATAGAAAGATAAATGAGAAAGAAATAACAAATGACCTCGGATTGAAAAGTGCCTAACATGCTCGTCTCGATGAGATCTACAACTTTTGTGAAGTGTTCAAGAGAAAAAGAGGTCATCTGTACAAAACAAAATTTTTGGGGTACTCCATTTACATAGAATAACTTTATTTTTGGTTTATATATTTTTGTGATTTTTATTTAAGAGAAAAATCAAGAAAACTAATGATATAATCAAATATAAATATTTATACAATATGTAATTTTTTGGATTTTTAGTAAAGAAAAATAGGAAAATAAAATAAAGAAGAAAAAGCGAGATTTTTGTACAGACTTGTAAAGGACACTCGGACTCGGTCAGTTTCTTTGATTTCAGTCTTAATTCAAATTTAGATTTTTGTGGATTTTATGAAAGCTTCATCAAAGAATAAAATTGAAAAATAAACAAGAGAAAAAGAGTTAATTATATACATAAAATATCAAGTCAAAATCATGTACAATTCAAAACACGCAAAAGAGGCCCAAAACCCAACTTTCACATACGAGCTCCGATTTTTATGAAATTGATCTTGTTTTGAATGTCTTTGAATATGTATTACTTTCAAAGTGAGTAGACCTAAATTGAATATTGTATGAGAAGATATGAGCATTTTAGTCTGTCTAGTCTTAAATTGGAGTTTTGTCTCACGGGCCAATTATTTGAGTTAGTAATTTTTATATTTTTCATTTAATCTTGTTAGTAATAGTACACAATGGAAGTGGTTTGAGGTCAATTATAGTTAGCACGAATTAGTTAAAAATGCATGAAATTGGGTGCAAATGTGAAGATGATTATGAATGCAATTATGAGTGTTAAAATGCAAATATTAATTTTAAACGCATGAATGATAAAAATGCAGAATAAATGATTAGATGCAACTAATTACTCAGGAACGAAGCTATATTTTCATATTTTAGTATGATGAATCGAGGATTCATCTGGTTGCAACAACCTTGATGATCATATCACCACGATTCTGAAGCTCCTGTATGATGTGATATTTCCTCTCCACGTGTTTACTTCTTTGATGCCACCAGGGTTCCTTCACTTGTGCTATGGCACCCATGTTATAGCAGAGCAACGGGATGAGAGATTACGATGAGTAAACTACACCAAGGTTCAGAATGAATTTGCGCAACCCACCACCTCTTTAGCATCATCCGATGTGGCTATGTATTCTGCTTCGATTGTTGAATCAGTTGTGGTGTCCTACTTCTTACTTCTCTAGCTCACAACACCACTGTTCAATATGAATAAGAACCTCGAGGTTGACTTCCTATCATCAACTTCTGATTGGAAGTCCAAATCGGTGTACCCTAAGACTTCGAGATCATTATCTCCATAAATCAAGATGTAGTCCTGATTTCTTCTTAGGTACTTGAAGGTGCTTTTCACTGTAGTCCAGTTTTTCTCTTCATAGCAGGACTGGTAATGACTTACCACTCCTACTCCATGGGAGGTATTTGGTCTAGTACACATCATGGCATGCATCAAACTTCCTACAACCGATGTGTATGTGAATCTGGCCATGGCTTTCTTTTTCTCAACAATTTGAGGAGTCATCCCTTTAGATAGGTGAATACCATGTCTTAAGGGAAGGAAGTCTTTCTTGGAATTATCCATAAATAAATCTTTCCAAGATCTTTTTGATGTATCCTTGTTGTGAGAGTCCCAATACCCTCTTTTGGTTGTATTTGAACATCTTTAGACCTAAGATGTAAGAGGCTTCTCCGAGATCTTTCATCTCAAAGTTATTGGATAGCATGATCTTAGCACTAGTCATCTTCCATGTATCATTCTCAATAATAAGGATGTCATCTACATAATGCACAATGAACACGATTTCTCTCCCACTAAGTTTTTTGTTTCTTTAGCTTCTACACTTTTCCTTCCTCAATAATGAATCTCTAGAGCTGCTCCATATAGATATACTCTTTGAGGTATCCATCGAGAAAAGTAGTCTTGACATCCATATGCCAGATGTCATAGTTCAGATGTGCAGCTATAGCAAGCAATGCCATGATAGATTTAAACATGGACATGGGAGAGAATGTCTCATCATAATCGATGCCTTCTCTCTATATGTAATCATTGGCTACGAGCCATACTTTGAAGGTATCTACCTTCCCATCGAGTCCCCACTTTCTCTTGAAGTTCCATTTGTACTCAATGGATTTGACTCCTTTAGGTCGATCTTCAATGGTTCATACACCATTCTTGTGCCTGGAGCCTTTCTCAGACTTCATTGCTAGCATCCAACTATCCACATCATGATCACCCAAAGCTTCATCAAATGCAGTTGGATCGTTGTCATACTTTTCTGATACTTGGAATCCGCACCTTTCAGGTTGTCTTACAACCCTATAACTCTTTTTAAGAGGTATGATCATGCCATTTTCAATTATCTCTCCAGTTTCTGGTGTAGGAATTTCATATATCTCACTAGACTCGATTAGTTTCTTAACTTCATTATTTTCTTAACTTCTAAGGAATTCATCTTTGAAAAATTTGAGATCTCTAGAAACAAATACCTTTTGAGTCTCATGATCATAAAATTGGTATCATATATCATTCCTTACGTATCCAATGAAGTAGCACTCTCTAGCGTGAGATTCCAACTTGCTTGCATCCACGTTTTTAGCATGGACCAAACAACTCCAAATCCTCAAATGTCGTACACTCGGCTTAGTATCATACTAAAGGTCATGAGGGTTTTTAGGTACATATTTAGATGGAATCTTGTTTAGGACATAATCTACAGTCTCTACTGCATGTCCCCAAAAACATAGAGATAAGTTTTCTTTACTCACCATTGATCTCACCATGTCCAATATGATTCTGTTGCGTCTCTCTACAACTCCGTTGAGTTGAGCAATATCTAGAGGAGCGAGATTGGAAATAATTCCTCTCTCCTTAAGGTATTATTTGAATTCATATGAGAGGTATTCACCGCCTCGGTCAGATTGAATCTGTTTTATACTATTTCATGTTTGGTTCTCAACCAAAGCTATGAACTCTTTGAACTTTTCAAAGGTTTCATGTTTATGACATAGCAAGAAAATAAAATCATACCACGAATGATCATGAATAAAGGTCACATAATATTGATGTTCATTTTGAGTTGCACTACGGAAGGGACTGCACACGTTAGTATGTATTAGGTCAAGTATACCTTCGTATCGTTCACCTTCTTTAGAGAAGGGTGCTGTTGAACAGAGAAATCGCAGAGGTCGTGTTGACTCACAAGGCGAATCAACAGTCGCTGATTTGACCCCCAACGAAATCCCGATTCAAACAACAATTAACCCACGACAAATATATCAAGCAATGAAAGTAAATGTGCGGAGTTAAAATTTATTATAACTCTACAACAAGATGTGTATAGGTGCAAGTATGTGTAGAGGTCGAACACAGGGAGCAGACAGGTAGAACGGGGCACAAGTGCTCAAAAATGTGTGTGTATGTGATCAAGAGTCTATGATGCTATTTTTTTTGTGGGTTTTTAATTTTATATTTTTTATTTAATTTTTAATTTTATATTTTTGTATTTTGATTTTTAATTTACTGATTTTTTTATTTTCTTTTTATATTTTATATTTTTTTATATTTTCTTTTTTCAATATTGGAATGCAAAGACAATGTAATAAAAGGAAAACTAAAGTATTTATAAAAATAGATAAAAATACTCAAAAATAAGGAAATAAAATGTTTTTGGTCTTTTTAAGATTTTTTACTGTTTTTGTGATTTTTGGGTAATTTTTAGGATGTTTTTGGTATTTTTAATTATCAAAATAAAGAAAACAGTAGTAAAAAGCAAGGCTGAAACTTAAAATGGAGAAATAAAATAGAAATTAGTGGCAAAAATTCCCCAACTTAATTTTCAGTGAAAGATAATGAAATCAAGAAAATTTAGGAAAAGAAAACACTATTTTTGGATTTTTTATGGATTTTATAAATTTTTATGAAGGTTTTTAGAGTTTTGCAATTTTTTGGAGTTTGGTTTTATATTTTTTAATGATTTTTGGCTGCGAGTTAAAACACACTAAAAGACACAAAATATATTTTTTTGGGATTTTTCTGGAGTGTTTTTATATTTTTTAGTGATTTTATAAGCTAGACAGTGCTGAAAATGGAAGTTTTTGAATTTTTATAAATAATAAAATGCAATATTTATGGAAAATAAAAATATGGCGTGGAAGTACTATGCAACAGAGACTTAAGTTAATTTTTATGGATTTTTTAGGGTTTTCTAGATGCGTGCATAAAATACAAGAAGCAAAAAGGAAATACACACGGCCAGGGGTAGAAATGTAATTAGTAGAAAGTCCAGGGGTCTCTTTGCAATATTCTCACAAAATATTTAACTAAAGAAAATAGTTTCTGGACTATTAGCAGATACACAAAACGCCAAGGGTATGCCAGCAAAATTCCCAGACTCACGTGCATAGGCACGCGCGCCTGGGAGGGGCTAATTCGCAATATTCAAAAAAACTGGGCGGAACATGCAATTTTCACTAAAATTTTGAACTGAAATAAAAATTTAAAGCAGTCTTTGGCAATAAGCGAAGCCGCAAGGGGCTACCTCGCAAAATCGCCACCCACGCGCGTGCTATGCACGCGCCTGGAAGGTCTGAGGCGCTATTATCCAGAACGCGGGGGGCTCGGTTGCAAAATTATCAAAATATCATAACGGCATCAAGATGTTTAGGACTTTAATAATAAATACAAAAAAACTTCGCGGGTGAATTACGCAAAATACCCACGAATGCAGATCCGACGGTGGTGCGGCCCTTACTAATACACGTGTCGTACCAAGGGGCGAC
Organism: Ottelia alismoides; assembly: GCA_037367405.1. NCBI lineage: Eukaryota > Viridiplantae > Streptophyta > Magnoliopsida > Alismatales > Hydrocharitaceae > Ottelia > Ottelia alismoides. The sequence continues at coordinate 219,838 of JAZKJV010002969.1, forward strand.
GATACCCCTTCGCCTTTGGAGGGCTCTGATTAGTTCCTACCCATCGATCCAATGGCTGCTGGCAGCGGCAATCCGACGGTCACTGGAGAACTGGAAGAACACCCATGATCGGACGGCACTGGGCTATGATGGAAGAACAAGGTGATGAACTCGAGCTTGGCGAGATTTGATCGGCCAGAGCTCGATCCTCAGCGTCGCTGGGGCCTCCCCGATGGTCGTGTCTGGTGCCTGCAGCTCCACCGCGATTCCCAGGTGGCTGATATGGGGTCGAAGACCACGGAATGACCTCCCACCTCTTCGAGAAAGCTCCGGCGGTCTTGGGGAATCGCGCTCGACAATGACGAGGCTCAGACGCCTCCTTCGGGACCTGCAAGGACAATAAAAATACGACAGAACCAGTGGCAGATGTCCCGGCTTTTATTGGCGAGTGGGAAACGTGGGCTGGATGGTAAAGAGTATAGCTCGCCGGAGCAAGCTCCGGCGAGAGATGGATTAGGAGAGTACGTTGGCGTGGCTCGAGATAGATAATGGAAAATGACTGCTGCACTTACTGGGAATGAAGGTAAGCAAAACAATGCATAAAAATGCTACCTCAAAGGTTGGAATACCCGAGATATGTACCTCAACGGCCACTCTTGGCCGGAGGTGGTGGAAGCACGCCTTCCACCCGTCGAGCGCCTCCCCAAGCAGCTGGAGGTGGTACTGTCACTACCACCCGTCCGGAGCAAGATGGAGGAGGTTCAAAACAGGGCAAAAAGGGGTTCTCAAGGGCGGAATAGCCCAAGGTGGGTACCTCGACGGCCACTCTTGGTCGGAGGTGATGGAAGCACCTCAACGGCCGCTCAACCTCTCTTCCAGCGGGCTGGAGGACCTCCTGTCACGAGGTCCAGTCCGGAGCTCACGAAGAGGAGAGAAGAAACGGTCAAGAAGGGTTCAAAGGCAAATGGGAAGAGAGGGAGCTGTTTTGAAAGATGGTGGAGACGCGATGTTCGAGGGTCGATCACGGGTTCTGTGATGGTGCTCGGCCCAAGATGAAGATAGGGCGTGGTAGCTGGATGTTAGGGGAGCATATCTCGTGAAGACTTCGACCCCATTCGATGAAAGGAGCGCTCTCCAAAAATCGTCAAAAACGAGAGAAAAATCAGTTCTGACAACAACAGGCAATGGGTCAGAGAGTTGACCCAGGTCAACTCTCCAGCCCTCCTGGTTGGTCCACGTGGACCAACCAGGAAAAAGCCTGGAAAAAATGATTCTAAAATCATTTAAAAATAGTAAACGATTTTATTAATTTATGATTATAAAATAAAAAATGTTTATTATTTTATAAATTATTTTATTATGATTTTTATTTATTTTTATGGAGTATATTTTTACAAGTTTGCATTTATACCCTTATAGGTATCTATATCTATATATTTAAGTATTTTATTTTTATTTAGGTATTTTTAACTTATTTTATTTTGGTTTTTATTTTCTAAAATTATAAAATACTTTTATATACACAAATATATTTTTATTTTATTTTTCTGATTTATTTTGTATATTTAATAAAATACAAGTATGTTTTGTATTGGTATAAGTGTATGTATAATACCTATGTATTGAATATATACAAGTATTTTTCTTTGTATTTTATTTATGTTTTTATCCTAATTTTAATGCACATAATTATTATAAGTATTATTTACAACATATAAAATTATAAAAATAATAAATAAATAATAAATTGAATATTTTAATATGTACAAGTATACAATGAGGGTCCAAAAGTCAACTTTCAAACCGTAGCTCCGCCAAATGCGAAACCACCGCCAATAATTAGATTATTTTCTTCTATATACAATTAAAGGTGAGTACGCTGCATTCGGAGTTTTTATTTGTGAGATACGGGTCTGAGAAGTCGGCATTCTGGATTTTTATTCAGACCATAACTTTTTATCTGTACATTATTTTTCTGTGAAATCAATTTTGTATTTTTCTTTATTAATTTATCTACAACTTTCATGTACAAAGTTTCTTTATTTGATGAATAAAAAGTGGAACCAAAAATAGGTCCCAAAATGAATAAAGAATGAATAAAATGTATAGGTATTTTATCTGTATTTTGGCCCTTATCTCCCCCTACTTTATTCCTTGTCGACCTATTCATCAAGATGCCTAGGTCTCGGGGTTTCGGGTCATAAAATATTTACAATATTTTATTCTTTTTCTTTTCTTTTCTTTATTCTATTATTTTGGCTTTAAAAACCGCATTTTATACAATATATACACATATATACATGAATGCTAAAATGCATAAATTATGCCTATTTATACGCATTTACTAGGGTTTTTAAGGCCAAAATGATAGAATAAAGATGATGAAACGTGGATTCATCATCCCCCTATACTTGCCTTTGCTAGTCCCTAGCAAACACTTATGCAATAAGTGCAGAAAAAGAAAAATAAAGAAAAGAAAAAGAAGAAAGATGGACTAAATTTAATCATCAAACTTGCCTTCACAAAATCAAAGTTTGGAGCTTAAGTCGGACCTTTGGAATTTTTAGTGCGGGCGGAACCTTATTGACAATTGTGTTTGAAATCCAACAGTCCCTGAGAATCCCAAAACTCTGCTCAAGTCTCCTCAATAGCCAGGTCAGAAATACTTCAACTCATACGCAAACTCTTACGACTATGAATCTGACTTGTACAGTGTAAGTGATGGTGGCTCTCCCCAACTAGAATGACAAAGAAACTGACTTCTCCAGTACGACAACCCAGTGATTCCCCAATCCAGCAACTCCATCCTCGAGGAGCGGGGTATTCCCTTCTAAGTTCAAGTGGCAACCAGCTCAAGAGGAGGGGGTGAAGAGAAGAATGGACGGTAGCCAGTGTAGCTACCTATCCTTGGATGCAAGACCAGTGTAGTCAAGTCATCCTGCTGCAGGCTCACATGATATGACTTTGGAACTCAAGCTTGCTTATTGACTTTGTACATACTTGCAGGCTTTTTATTTTTGTACATGCCTGAACTTTTTTTTTTTTGAAATACTATTCACAGCAGCATTTACATAAGGAGTTTTTTTCCTCTTGAGCTAGTAGACTATCCCTCTTTTGAAGCTTTATCGCAACCCACAGCCTCCTGTCTTTAGACTTCCTAATCACTGGACGGGTTGGGGTGCACTTCCCTCCCTAGAGGAGGACAAGTGTTTCCACTTGTGTGCGTCTCATACCGGCAAATCCAATCCCCTCACCACTCCAACCGAGTTGAGCCATGTGAAAGGTGCAAGTGTCCAAGTTAGGTCATCATCAATAAGAGTCGTGCGTGTGCTCCGAAATACTCTACTTAGGCAGTCAAGAATCCATTGAACCAAGTCCCGTGATCCTCAAAGAATTAAGTCAACTAGACCTGAAGTACCTCAAACCAAGTTCCTATAAGGTTCCTGTTATTAGGTAGAATTGAAGGTCCATTCAAGCTCCAATCTTCGGATTTTACTTAGACTTGTTCAACTATCAAACTCAATCCGAAAAATGCTCATGCTATGCAATGCTATGCAGAGAATATTTTTGTGATGCAATTTTCAAGATTTTGAACTTTTTATGGATTTTTGAAAAGATGATGCATGCAGATGAAATTTTTTTGTATTTTTCCAAAAAATATTTTTCAAATGTTTTTGGATTTTAATTTTGCAAATGTTTTTGGGAATTTTGAAAACAAAAAGATTTTGGCTGAAAAATAGGTTAAAATATGTACACGGGAGTGCTTCTTATTTTTACAAGAAGTGGATTTTAAGAATTTACAGGGTAAGTGGTCAATTTTATACATATATCCATAAGATGGATTTTTGTGTGATGTGTATATTCCTCAAACTTATTTGAAAACAATTTACACACAATTTTTGAAAACTATAGTCCAAAATAGTTTTTACAAACATTTTACACACATTTGAAAATCATTTTGCAAAGGCTTTCAAAACAGTATATATAGGTTTTTCAAATCATTTTTGCAACCATTTTTCAAACCATTTGCAAATCATTTTTCAAACATTTTTATTTCACACAAAGAAAAGAAATTTTACAAACCACAAAATTTTTACACAGGTTGAAAATATGTAACAAAATATTTTCAAAATAGTTTTCAATAAATGTTCACAAAGATTTTCAAACTATTTTTCAAACATTTTGCAAAAAACATTTTCACCTGATTTATTAATCAGTAAATACAAAAAGAATTTGAGGAATAGCCACATCTTTTTATTAAGAATTTTTAATGAATTTTAAAGAATTATTAGCCATATTTTAGGAAAATACGAAAGTACGAGTTATGGCTAAAGTATATACGTAGTATATACGACCCCCCTATACTTAGCTTGAGCTATGTCCTCATAGATCAGAGAGAAAAGAGAAGACATAACTCGTACTGAGTATAGGAAAATCTAAAGAATAAATGAATGAATCAATGAGAAGTTGACCGTCCCCCCTATACTTAGGATCAAATAATCCTAAGTATAGCAGACTGTACACAAAGCAGGGAGGGTCAAGGGTGGAAATGAACAGATCGTACTCAGATTGTCTCCCCCTATACTTAGGGTAAGATATCCCTAAGTATAGACAAGAAGAGGAGACAATGGAGAAGAACGAAGAGAATAGAACAACTCGGGGTGCACACCCCCCTATACTTAGGACCAAGTACGTCCTAAGTACGGAAAACTGTCTACAAGGGCGGCACCTTTTTGATAGATGAAGAAGATAGAAAATGAAAAGAAGAAAAGAAGAAAAGAGAAAAAGAGATCTGAAGATAGAAGAATAGATCAGAGGATATACGCACCACTCCCCCTATACTTAGGGTAAAAGAAGCCCTAAGTATAGGCAACAACAGGAGTGATGACACGGAACGATGAAAGAGCACTCGGCTCGTCCACCCCCCTATACTTAGGACAAAGTACGTCCTAAGCTAGGCAGACACGAGAATGGGTGGACGAGCAATACGGTAGAGAGAACCGAAGTACACCTAAGAGAATATACAACAGAGATGAATGTACACATGATCAAGAAGGTAGAAAGCGAACCTTCTTGCGGGACCGCGGAGGAATAGATCTGGTGTGATGCAGGTCGACATCGGGGTCCACAGTGGACGGAAGCCGATCAGGGTCGACAAGTTGTAAGTCCTCGGGGGCCCTAGGGTGGGAAGGCACAGACTGGGTAGTGGAAGTAGTACGGCTCGGTCCGGCCTTGGGAGTCTCGCTGATATCAAAGTGGAATGGGACGAACTCATCATCATCGGAAGTAGTGTACTCAGAGTCGTCCTGCGAGGAGTCATCCAGGTCAAAACCAAAAGGAACGAACTCATCAGTGGAAGTAGTCGAACTCTGTTCGTCCTCTATAATCTCAACCGGATCATCTTTCTCATCAAAAGGCCCGAATCTCTGAAGAAAAGCAACAAAATCAAATTCGGCCTTAGTCTCATCAGTATCTTCATGGACAGGAGCGGACTCATCAGTGGAAGTAGTCAAAACATGTCCATCCTGTATAGTCTCTATATCTGCCCTCCGCTCAATGGTATCGATCGTGTAAATCCCGCGGATGTCATCAACACATCGCCAATCACAGGAAGCGGAAACACCAAGGTCTATGCTTTCCGAACTTTCCTCCTTGGAGAGGAATTCTCGGGTCTCATCATCGGTCATGAAGAAAGTCTCTCTGATATCCTCATATAGATCATAGTCCTCGGGGTCAGCCAAGATAGGTGAAGTCACATCAGGTGCCAGTCTCTGGTTGGCAATAGGTACGGTGATCAATGCTTCGCTCTCGTCAACAGGACGGAAGCGAATCTCTCCTGATCCGTAATCAATAACGACCCTTGCGGAGGCAAGGAATGGTCGTCCCAGGATGATTGGAGAATGCTCTCCTGTGGAGGTCTCCATGGGCAATACGACAAAATCGACAGTGTAGCTCGTGCCCTGAATCGAAATGACGGCGTTTTCAAGGATACCCTTCGGCCTCTTAATTGATCCATCAGCAAACTGTACGATCATCCTGGTCTTCTTGAGAGGCCCTAGGTGAAGAGACTGTACCAGCGAGAAGGGTATGATGCTAATAGAAGCACCGCCGTCTAGGAGAGTGCGATCACATGTGTGGTCAGAGATGGTGCAGCTAATGAAAGGTGTGGCAGTGTTCCTCTTCTTAGGAATGGGACGGTGTGTGATGGCGTGGGCAGTGGCCATGGTCAAGATGTGACGCTCAGATCTACTCCTCCGCTTTCTCTTCTTGGGAAGAGGAGCAGATAAGTCGGTCATGGCCTGCTGAAGTGGGGCACGGATAATCTCATGTATGGTGGCCACCACTTCGGGTTCAGTCAGCATTTTTTTGAATTTTTGGACCTCCTCCATACAAGGGAGGAAGTCGGAATCATCATATACACGAGGTATGCCAAGAGAAGTCTGTACAGCGGCGTCCTCGGGGTCAAAGGTGGGACCGGGTGTGAATGTATGTGTGGACCAAGGATCTGGCAAGTGGTCTCTCTCCTCTCTGTCTGACTCGATCGTGTGTCTCCCGAACTCTTTTTGTATTTTCAAATTTTTCTCATTTTTTTGTAATTTTGGTGATTGCAAGCTCTCATGGAAATCCTCGAGTGAACCCATATCATCAAATGGTGGAACATCATGGTCGCTCTTATTGGTACTAGTGAGGTGGTCAATCCTCTGTCTCATATGGTCCATCATCTGGGTCAAGTGCTCAAGGGTGGACTCCATGAAAGTTGACTCCAACAGCTCGGCCTCGGGTGGATGTGAAGGTGGAGAATACGGAAGTGGAGGTGGGTGTGGGTAGAAATCCGAGTCCTGATACTGTGGCTGAGGTGGATATGTACAAAAATCAGAAAAAATAGGAGGAGGATCCTCCTGATAAAAGGGAGGTGGACCGGCTGGAGCGAGCGAGGGGTCCGCAAAGTCCGGATAAAATGCACTCCAGGGGTCCATCTCGAAAACAAAAGGAAGTGATTCGGGGGAGCACGAAGGTCAAGTCAAGAGAGTGAAGAAAAAGGCGCAAATGCGCAAGTATGATCTAGGACACACAGAACAATCACAAGCAAAAATGAAACAAGACAAACCCTCAATTCACCTACTCAACTCGGTAGAGACCGCAAAGTGCGGTCTTTTTATCTTGTCTGTTTTAGAGTTAGGTGAGAAGTCAAAAAGTTGCACAAACACTTAGGGGGCTGAATGGGATTTTGGCTCTAACCTTAGTGTGTGCGCGAGCAAGTAAAAGCGAAGACAATGAGGGGATTTACTCGCCCCAAAAGAATTATTTTCTTTTTGGTTGATTTTAGGGTCGAGTAATATTAGCAGTCCCAATTTTATTGGTTGTCACTTTTTTTGGATTTTTAGTAAAAATGCACGATCCTATCGGGGATTCAATTCCTTTAAGATCCTAGGTTGGCAAAATCAGAGGTTGAGAGGCGGAAAAGCAATGCAAGCGACCAAAACGATGATGGATGCTAAAGCGTAAATGCTCACCTTGCCTCCAGCACTCTACATGCAAGGATGCTCAGCAGAATTGAAACCTATCTATATGCAAATGCAAAAGCCGATGAAATCAACCTAAGTTTCAGAAATTGCTATTATCGTGAAGAACCACAAGCTGACCACCAACCCTCAATCCTAATGTCTGGTCTAGGCTCACCCCTCCTCTGCTCAACAAATTGAGGGTAGGAGAAAGCGCTTTGCGGGGAGAGCTCGCGGCGCGACGGATCGAAGGTGATGATCAACTGTTTATAATTTGACTAAGTCCAAACGAAACTATAGGTGCATGCAAGGGTATTAGGTGTTTGGACCTAATCTATCGCAAGCAATCCTAAAAGCTAAGGGCTCAATCACACAAAAGAAATGAAAAATAAAACCGGAAAACAAAATAAAAAAATGCGAAGAAAAGCCGACAAAAACTGCGGTGAGCCCCCAAGTGAACAATCACTTGGAAATTAGGCTCCAGAGAGTCCAGTCCGGGGGTACCTGTATTATTACAAATTAAGTCTCTCACTCACTACGAATTACAAAATAAATACAAGAGAATAAAGAACTAGAACTGTCTTCAAAATTCTCTCCTAGCTCGCCTACGTGCAAAGTCTCGTCGCCTCACGTGAGTGCGTAGGGGCTCCTGGAATAGAGCTCCTCCCTCGATCCGCGTTCCTCGCAAGAAGTCAAACAAGAGAGAGGTTAGACAATTCAAACAAGAAATATCAAAAATAAAGAAAATAAAACAAGGAGAAATAAAAGCCGCAAATGTAGACAAATAATCACAACACAAAACAAAAACTTGAACTACGCGCTGTTGCTCCCCGGCAACGGCGCCATTTGTTGAACAGAGAAATCGCAGAGGTCGTGTTGACTCACAAGGCGAATCAACAGTCGCTGATTTGACCCCCAACGAAATCCCGATTCAAACAACAATTAACCCACGACAAATATATCAAGCAATGAAAGTAAATGTGCGGAGTTAAAATTTATTATAACTCTACAACAAGATGTGTATATGTGCAAGTATGTGTAGAGGTCGAACACAGGGAGCAGACAGGTAGAACGGGGCACAAGTGCTCAAAAATGTGTGTGTATGTGATCAAGAGTCTATGATGCTATTTTTTTTGTGGGTTTTTAATTTTATATTTTTTATTTAATTTTTAATTTTATATTTTTGTATTTTGATTTTTAATTTACTGATTTTTTTATTTTCTTTTTATATTTTATATTTTTTTATATTTTCTTTTTTCAATATTGGAATGCAAAGACAATGTAATAAAAGGAAAACTAAAGTATTTATAAAAATAGATAAAAATACTCAAAAATAAGGAAATAAAATGTTTTTGGTCTTTTTAAGATTTTTTACTGTTTTTGTGATTTTTGGGTAATTTTTAGGATGTTTTTGGTATTTTTAATTATCAAAATAAAGAAAACAGTAGTAAAAAACAAGGCTGAAACTTAAAATGGAGAAATAAAATAGAAATTAGTGGCAAAAATTCCCCAACTTAATTTTCAGTGAAAGATAATGAAATCAAGAAAATTTAGGAAAAGAAAACACTATTTTTGGATTTTTTATGGATTTTATAAATTTTTATGAAGGTTTTTAGAGTTTTGCAATTTTTTGGAGTTTGGTTTTATATTTTTTAATGATTTTTGGCTGGGAGTTAAAACACACTAAAAGACACAAAATATATTTTTTTGGGATTTTTCTGGAGTGTTTTTATATTTTTTAGTGATTTTATAAGCTAGACAGTGCTGAAAATGGAAGTTTTTGAATTTTTATAAATAATAAAATGCAATATTTATGGAAAATAAAAATATGGCGTGGAAGTACTATGCAACAGAGACTTAAGTTAATTTTTATGGATTTTTTAGGGTTTTCTAGATGTGTGCATAAAATACAAGAAGCAAAAAGGAAATACACACGGCCAGGGGTAGAAATGTAATTAGTAGAAAGTCCAGGGGTCTCTTTGCAATATTCTCACAAAATATTTAACTAAAGAAAATAGTTTCTGGACTATTAGCAGATACACAAAACGCCAAGGGTATGCCAGCAAAATTCCCAGACTCACGTGCATAGGCACGCGCGCCTGGGAGGGGCTAATTCGCAATATTCAAAAAAACTGGGCGGAACATGCAATTTTCACTAAAATTTTGAACTGAAATAAAAATTTAAAGCAGTCTTTGGCAATAAGTGAAGCCGCAAGGGGCTACCTCGCAAAATCGCCACCCACGCGCGTGCTATGCACGCGCCTGGAAGGTCTGAGGCGCTATTATCCAGAACGCGGGGGGCTCGGTTGCAAAATTATCAAAATATCATAACGGCATCAAGATGTTTAGGTCTTTAATAATAAATACAAAAAAACTTCGCGGGTGAATTACGCAAAATACCCACGAATGCAGATCCGACGGTGGTGCGGCCCTTACTAATACACGTGTCGTACCAAGGGGCGACGATACCCCTTCGCCTTTGGAGGGCTCTGATTAGTTCCTACCCATCGATCCAATGGCTGCTGGCAGCGGCAATCCGACGGTCACTGGAGAACTGGAAGAACACCCATGATCGGACGGCACTGGGCTATGATGGAAGAACAAGGTGATGAACTCGAGCTTGGCGAGATTTGATCGGCCAGAGCTCGATCCTCAGCGTCGCTGGGGCCTCCCCGATGGTCGTGTCTGGTGCCTGCAGCTCCACCGCGATTCCCAGGTGGCTGATATGGGGTCGAAGACCACGGAATGACCTCCCACCTCTTCGAGAAAGCTCCGGCGGTCCTGGGGAATCGCGCTCGACAATGACGAGGCTCAGACGCCTCCTTCGGGACCTGCAAGGACAATAAAAATACGACAGAACCAGTGGCAGATGTCCCGGCTTTTATTGGCGAGTGGGAAACGTGGGCTGGATGGTAAAGAGTATAGCTCGCCGGAGCAAGCTCCGGCGAGAGATGGATTAGGAGAGTACGTTGGCGTGGCTCGAGATAGATAATGGAAAATGACTGCTGCACTTACTGGGAATGAAGGTAAGCAAAACAATGCATAAAAATGCTACCTCAAAGGTTGGAATACCCGAGATATGTACCTCGACGGCCACTCTTGGCCGGAGGTGGTGGAAGCACGCCTTCCACCCGTCGAGCGCCTCCCCAAGCAGCTGGAGGTGGTACTGTCACTACCACCCGTCCGGAGCAAGATGGAGGAGGTTCAAAACAGGGCAAAAAGGGGTTCTCAAGGGCGGAATAGCCCAAGGTGGGTACCTCGACGTCCACTCTTGGTCGGAGGTGATGGAAGCACCTCAACGGCCGCTCAACCTCTCTTCCAGCGGGCTGGAGGACCTCCTGTCACGAGGTCCAGTCCGGAGCTCACGAAGAGGAGAGAAGAAACGGTCAAGAAGGGTTCAAAGGCAAATGGGAAGAGAGGGGGCTGTTTTGAAAGATGGTGGAGACGCGATGTTCGAGGGTCGATCACGGGTTCTGTGATGGTGCTCGGCCCAAGATGAAGATAGGGCGTGGTAGCTGGATGTTAGGGGAGCATATCTCGTGAAGACTTCGACCCCATTCGATGAAAGGAGCGCTCTCCAAAAATCGTCAAAAACGAGAGAAAAATCAGTTCTGACAACAACAGGCAATGGGTCAGAGAGTTGACCCAGGTCAACTCTCCAGCCCTCCTGGTTGGTCCACGTGGACCAACCAGGAAAAAGCCTGGAAAAAATGATTCTAAAATCATTTAAAAATAGTAAACGATTTTATTAATTTATGATTATAAAATAAAAAATGTTTATTATTTTATAAATTATTTTATTATGATTTTTATTTATTTTTATGGAGTATATTTTTACAAGTTTGCATTTATACCCTTATAGGTATCTATATCTATATATTTAAGTATTTTATTTTTATTTAGGTATTTTTAACTTATTTTATTTTGGTTTTTATTTTCTAAAATTATAAAATACTTTTATATACACAAATATATTTTTATTTTATTTTTCTGATTTATTTTGTATATTTAATAAAATACAAGTATGTTTTGTATTGGTATAAGTGTATGTATAATACCTATGTATTGAATATATACAAGTATTTTTCTTTGTATTTTATTTATGTTTTTATCCTAATTTTAATGCACATAATTATTATAAGTATTATTTACAACATATAAAATTATAAAAATAATAAATAAATAATAAATTGAATATTTTAATATGTACAAGTATACAATGAGGGTCCAAAAGTCAACTTTCAAACCGTAGCTCCGCCAAATGCGAAACCACCGCCAATAATTAGATTATTTTCTTCTATATACAATTAAAGGTGAGTACGCTGCATTCGGAGTTTTTATTTGTGAGATACGGGTCTGAGAAGTCGGCATTCTGGATTTTTATTCAGACCATAACTTTTTATCTGTACATTATTTTTCTGTGAAATCAATTTTGTATTTTTCTTTATTAATTTATCTACAACTTTCATGTACAAAGTTTCTTTATTTGATGAATAAAAAGTGGAACCAAAAATAGGTCCCAAAATGAATAAAGAATGAATAAAATGTATAGGTATTTTATCTGTATTTTGGCCCTTATCTCCCCCTACTTTATTCCTTGTCGACCTATTCATCAAGATGCCTAGGTCTCGGGGTTTCGGGACATAAAATATTTACAATATTTTATTCTTTTTCTTTTCTTTTCTTTATTCTATTATTTTGGCTTTAAAAACCGCATTTTATACAATATATACACATATATACATGAATGCTAAAATGCATAAATTATGCCTATTTATACGCATTTACTAGGGTTTTTAAGGCCAAAATGATAGAATAAAGATGATGAAACGTGGATTCATCAGGTGCCCTGGACTTTTTCCCACGAATACAATGTTCACATGTAGGTAAATCACGGACTTCTAGGAAATCCAGAGGTTCATCCTTTACCTGTATATTGATCCTATCAACATACACATGTCCAACTCTTTGATGCCAGATCATGGTTAAATGATCTCCATCCTCTATTGATCGTTTATGAGTTTTAATATTTGCAGTGGTATTAACAATCATTCAATCATGCTTAATTTGTAGAATCCACCTGTTGTTAGAGAATCATCTGCTATAAAACTACCATAATGATTTATGATAAGTTTATTATAGAAAAGAAAAGTATATCCATGTCTAACCAGTTTAGATACTGATAGTAAATTCCTTCTAACATTTGGTACATAGAGACAATCTCTAATATCTAGGACTCTCCTGCTGGATAATGATAGTCTACAGGTTCCAATGGTGATCACTGCAATAGTTGTATCGGATCTCATCTGGATGACTATCTCCCCTTCATCAAGTTCTCTAGTATCTTTAAACATATGCAACTGATTGCGTATATGAACAGAAGCACCATAATCGACAACCTAACTTCCTTCTCATCCTATGAGTAAGCTGGTTTCAATGATGAATGCAGATTTCTTATTAGCTATAGTTATATTTTGGTTCTTATCTAGGACTTTAGGTAATCTGGATGGATAATTTTCCAGTATAGTCGTGATGATAGACATCCATCTCTATGGATGTTAGATGTGTCGAAGCATTAGAAGATTGATCAATAGTTTGACCTTTCTTATATTGGATCAAACCCTTCTGAGATCCATGCTTCCTATCGTGCTTCACTTTAATCTATGCAACCATTGCACTACTAGAGGGATATTCTTTCTTCATAATGTCCTTAGTGGACCTTAATGTAGAAATAGTGCGGTTGACATCTCTATACATCTCCTTCAGATTCAGGAAGATGCCTTGAGGGGATTCAATGTCTATAAATTGCTTATGAAAGACATTGGACAATGATCCAAGAATGTAGGAACAAGCTATCGAATGATCCTCGTTCCACTTCTTATTGAACTCACGATCATCCTTTGTCAGAGGATTCTCATATTTCACGTACGAGAGCACATTCGCTATGTGTTCTATCTCAAGTATGAGTTCCAAATTATGGATCCAATTTAAATAATTTTGATCAATTAACTGATTGACCTTAAGAAGATTGTTAAGTGGGGTGAGAGACTTCATCTGAAATTAAAGAAAAAAATAGAATTCACTTTAATATCTTGATTAGGGTGATTAAAAAATTTAATATTTTAAATCACGAGTTCTCATATTTTTGTACTTTGAAATACTTTCCCTTATAAGCTTTCAAAGCATGAGGCATGCTAACCGAAACCCTCACTATGAGATCTGAGTCTCCTTTCAATTTTCATTGTACCCCAATAATATGATAAAATGCAACTACGATGAAAGAAGAGGGAACGCTTTTCACCTTACAGGTCCAACTTGTATTCTCATTTCGGACTTCAATACCCACACACCACACATATATGGGGTTAGCATGTTGTTGATTAAACCAACCGTCAATAAATGAAACATAATTTATGCCATGTGCAATCCAATACTACCTCAATAATATGTGGAACAACATTGGGGTCACTATGCATACATCCCATCTCTTTTAAGAAGTGAAGAATTCGATCTATGTGAATTTGTATTCCGAAGTCATGACTATACATAAGTGTCTCTAAAAATATAACCAATAGTGACCGATTTCTCCGCAATGATAGAATACCATGGATGTCATCATAGGACTTAGTAAATATTTTATTTAAAGTAATGATTAATCATTTCAAATCATATTCTCATGATTAATTTAATAAGGGATATTTAATCCGATTTAAAATAATGATAATCAAGCAATCCTACCTAGGGTTTGATCCTTTTTATACACTTGATGTTACAATATAGTATTACACTCTCACTTAGTATGCTTTAAAATGCATCATGACTCTTCATGCATCCTTTCTTTGAAACAGATCTAGCTAGGTTGGACAGATAATGCCAATATAGAGAGCTTTCCACTGCAAGTGCATGACATGGTGCCAATTAAGAAACCCATTAGCATATCCACGACCTAGACACCATCATCGATTTAGATTGAGACAACACAATCAGTACATATTATACTAAAGAGATTTTATCGATCTTTCAATTATGTGCAAGGTAAATTTTAGGAATTTAAAAGGGATATTTACACCCATAGCCCTGAGTAATTTCGTAATTACTCTAGAAACCCTTGATAATCACGAATTACACCCATGCCCTTGAATAGTACTTAACTCTTACACTCATAATCTCATGTTAATTTCCACCCAATTTTCCGTTAAGTATGATGGTATCTGTTAAGTATTTTACACTTTACACCTTTTCAATTTCCATTATTTACAAGTGCACCCTCTCCCTCACTCATCCAGGAAACCCCCCTGACTTCCTCTTGCCAGAAACCCGACCCCCACCAGGCAACCCCCATTCTCTAACCTCCTCCAGCCAAGCCCAATCCCCACCATGTAACCCCCCTCCCCCTCCGCCGACTTACTCCCCGTCCACCATCGAATCCCTCCACTCCGATGGAAGATTTCCCTTCAACCACAATTGAAGCCCCCTCCCCCTGTCTGCAAGAGCCCTCTCTGCCCCAACCACGTAGAATACCTACCTCCCCCCCACCCTAGACTACCCATATTTCAAAGGTCTAAGCCCTCCCCCCATGGAAGCTTGTCCACTATCGAATCCTTCCCCTCTGGTGGAAGCTTGACACCCACCCCCGCCTGCAAGTCCCTCTCAAAGTACCCCCTGGTGCCGCCCCTTCCTGCAAGGTTCCCGGCCGTGCCTCCCCCCTGCCCGCCTTCGACAGAAATCGAAGTACCCCCTGGTGTTGCCCCTGCTTGCAAGGTTCCTACGTTGTGCCTCATCTACAAGACTCCCCCCCCAAGAGCTCCTACCACCCCTGTAAGATCCCCCTGCCTTCGACATCAACCGAAGCCCCCCCCGCAAGAGCCCCCTACCTACCTCTGACAGCAATGGAACCCCCCCTCCCTTCCCCGCAAGAGAGCTCGAAGCCCTATCCCCCATGGAAGCTCATCCACCGACGAATCCTTCCCCTCCAGAAGAAGCTTGACCCCCACCCCCTCCTACAACGTTCCTACCCGAGCCTCGCCTGCAATTCCCTCTTGAAGACCCCCCATCCTCCCCCCCCCCCCCCCCCCGCATCACCCATGCATGCAAGGCCCCTGCCTCGCCTGCAAGCCCCTTTAAAACACGAAATTTGTGAGGGTTTAAAGTAGTCTACACAAGGCAAGACCACGATGTCGCTCAGCGACCGCTCACGAAATCCAGGTTAATCAACAATTAACCCAAAATAGATGATCAAGCGATGAAAAACAGATGCTGCGTTAAAATTTATTATAACTCTACAACAAGGATGTGTATAGGTGTAAGTATATAGAGGTGGAACACATGGAGCAAAGGCTAGATCAGGGTAAAGAATGCGCAGATTGATTGTGAACTATTTGTCTATGTTTTTAATGCGGGTTTTTGATTTTTTTATTTTTTAAGATTTTATTTTTTTGATTTTATATTTTTTATTTGATTTTTAATTTTATGTTGTTATATTTCCTTTTTATCTTTATATATATTTAAATAATAAATTTCCTTTTCTTTTAATATATATAATAAGCTATATAAGATATATATACAAAATAGCTAGGGTTGATTATCAAAATTAACCAAAAAAATCTGGAATAAGAAAATAAAATATTTTTGGTTTTTAATATTTTTTACTGTTTTTTGTAATTTTTTAGGAATTTTTGCTAATTTTATATATTTTTAAAGTAAAAAATACCCTAAAACATGGATAAAATTAATATCTGAAATTAAAATGGAGATTAAAAATATAAAAAGAGTAAAAAATTCTCCAAATTATTTTAATATATAAATAATACTTAGAAATAGAAAATTTATATTTTGGAATTTTTATGATTTTATAAATTTTTATCATGGTTTTTAGAATTTTCTATTTTTTGGGTTTTCTTTATATATTTTTTAGTGATTTTTGATCTAAAGGTAAAAATTACAAAAATAAACAAAATATATTTTTTTGGGAATTTTTTAAAAAGTTTTTTATAATTTTTATGTATTTTATATTGGAAATAGGGATAATAAGGCTTTTTTATTTTTAATAAATATTAAAAGGATTCAAAATGCAAAATAAAAATATGCACGTGAAAGTATAATGCAACAGGAAACCACAAATATTTTTGGGGATTTTTTTGAGTTTAGTTGCTATATGAAATAAATAGACACAACAAAGAGAAACTACACTACTAGCAAGGGCATAAATGTAAATAGCAGAAGTTACGGGGCCAAAGTGTAATTTTTACAAAAAGTTATAATCGAATATTCGAATTTCTAGACCAATTACAAAATTCAAGACCCGCGAGGGCCTATCTGCAAAAACGTCAAACTCACATGCAAAGGCACGTAAGCCACGTTGGCGGGTCATTAACGCAAATAGCAGAAGCTTTAGGGGACAGTATGCAAATGTTTCAAGAACATACAACTGGATAAAATAGTTTATGGACCAAAGCTAAATATGCAAAAACCCTGGGGGTCCCGTCGCAAAATCACCACCTCACGTGATGCGTCACGTGAGGAGACGTGGCACGGACCAAATAGTAAATAAGGGAAATACAGGGGGCTAAATGCAAATATCCAAAATAAAATACATAATAAATGAAAGTTTAAGTTTCGAATTATAAATACAAAAACCGCTTGGGTGTAAAATGTAAAATACCCAAAGCAGGGGCTCGATCGAACGACGGGTATAAGTTCACTTGCCACATGTCGGGCCCACATACGCCGATGCCGGTTAGCAGCGGATGGCTAGGATTAAATCCTAGCGAATGATCGGGCAGATGAGACGAATTGCATCGGACGACTGCTGTGATATCTAGGCGGCTTGGTTGATCTGACAACACAGAGGTGATAGGGAAGAACAGGGAAGAAGGCTAGCGACGGTGAGCTTCCCCGCCCTCGATCTCTCTCCTCCGACACTTCGTGAAGCTCCAAAAGGCCCAGATCGTTTCTACGAGGGTCCTTTGTGTGATGAGGACTCAAAAGATGGACGACGACCACAGAGTTGGCTAGCGAAGGTGGAGAGGCGAAGCCCCTGGTATCTCCAGCTTGAGTCCAAATGCCACCCAGCTATGTCATTGAGCTCCAAACCTGCACAAGAAATGAAGACGAGTCGAGGGCAAACTTCCTCGACTCCTTAGCACGTGAAAAGGCGAGAGGTGGAGTGAAGCGGTGGACTTCCGTGAGGGGAAGGAATCAAGGTCCGTTCGGCCAGATTGAGGTTCAACCTGGATGAATGGAGGGTGGCACACGATGGAGAAGTGCAGGGGAAGAAGGCAAGATGGTTGGCAAAGTCGGAGAACCAGCGCGGGCAGGTGATGTGGTTTGTCGGAGCGAAGCTCTGGCGAACTATATATGGGTGATTTACAGCTAATGAATGCAATTAAAGTACAAATTAATCACTAGAATTAAACCTAAGCCTCACACAAAGATAGGGAATGCAATAAAAAGTATCTCAAGGGCCAGGGAGACCCTGAAGAAGAACCTCGACGACCGGTGGCCGGAGATAGGGGTGGACGCCACCAAAGACTTTGCCGGAGTTCGCAAGATGTTGTTGGAGACTCCCCTGTCAGAGGAGTCAATCCAGAGCAAGAGAAGCAGGCTGAAGCTAGGTCAAATGGGGTTCAAAGAGGAGAGGGAAGATCAGGGGGTCGGCTATGTACAAGACAGGGTGGCTCCAATAATCAAAGAAAATTTGGCAAATCGTGGATCCAATCCTCGAGATGATACTTGGGCATGTAAGAGGGATAATCGAGGAGAAAAAGTTGTGAAGAACGTGAGGCCAAAGGATGTAAGGCTCGGCCTCCAAAAATCCGAGAAGAAGAGGCTAAACGCATGTCTGACAGGCGACATACCTCGGTCAGAGAGTTGACCGAGGTCAACGAGCGGGAGAAGTTGGTTGGTCTACGTGGACCAACCAGAAAAATCTCGAGAAAAAAATATTTAGAAATTCAATAAGAAATAATAAATGATTTTATTAATTTTAGGTTATAAAATGAAAAATATTTATTTTTCTGAATTATTTTATTATGATTTTTATTTATTTTTAGGGCTTTAGAATTACAAGTTCCTTTTTGAGGGCTATATATACTATGCATTTGAGTATTTTTTATTTTGTATTTTTGATTTTATTTTTTAATTTATTACTTAATATATTTATAACTTATTTTTAGATACACAAATATTTTTTTATTTTATTTTTCTGAAATAATATGTAACTTTAATTAAATATAAGTATTATTTTATTTTAATATTTTATTTATGTTTTTATTCCAATTTTAATATGTACATATATTATACAATATATTTACAAAATTATAAAAATATAAAATTATAAAATAATGAACAATAAATAAAATGAATATTTTAATTGGTATAACTAAACAATATGAGTCCAATCCTAACTTTCACGCCGTAACTCCAAAAAATATGAAACCACCTTCATTACATAGCTTATTAAAAGTTATATACAAATAAAGGTGATTTTAATATATTTTGAGTTTTTATTTGACAGATATGGGTCTGGGATGTTGTGATTTTGGAATCTTATTTTTAGTATATCTTTTCATTTGTATACTATTTTTGTATGATTTAAACTTTGTATTTTTCTATATTTTATTATCTATAAATTTTATGTAAAAGTTTCTTTATTTGAATTATAAAAAGTGGAACTAAAAATAGGTCCCAAAAATGAAGGAAATGAATAAAATAAATGGGATTTTTCTTGAATTTTGGCCCTTATATCTTCCTACCTTATTCCTTGTCATCCTAGTCATCAAGATGCCTAGGCCTCGGGATTTAGGTTATAAAATATTTTCAATATTTTATTCTTTTTCTTTTCTTTTCTTTATTCTATAATTTTGGCATTAAAGACAATATTTTATACACTATTTACACCACAATGCATGAATGGTAAAATGCCTAAATTAAGGGTATTTACACGCATTTACTAGGGTTTTTATGCCCAAAATGATAGAATAAAGGTGATGAAATAGAAATTAATCACCCCCCTATACTTGCCTTTGCTAATCCCTAGCAAACATTTATGCAATAAGTGTAGAAAATAAAAATAAAAGAAAAGAAAAAGAAAAAATTGAATAAGTTTAATTATCACACGTCTTCAAAAATTAAAGCTTGGAGCTCAAGTCGGACCTTTGGAATTTTAGTGCGGGCAGAACCTTAATGGGAATTGGATTTTAAATACAACAACCTTCGAGAATCCCAAAACTCCATTCAAGTCCCCTCAATAGCCAGGTCAGAATACTTTAATTCATACGCAAACCCTTACGACTATGAATCTGACTCGTACAATGTAAGTGATGGTGGCTCTCCCCAACTGAAATGGCAAAGAGATTGACTTCTCCAGCATGACAACACAATGATTCCCCAATCTAGTAACTCCTTCCTCGAGGAGCGGGGTATTCCCTTCTAAGTTCAAGTGACAACCAACTCAACAGGAGGGGGTGAAGAGAAGAGCGGACGGTAGCCAATGTAGCTACATATCCTAGGATGTCAGACCAGTGTAGTTAAGTCATCCAGCTGCAGACTCACATGATTTGACTTCGAAGCTCAAGCTTGCTTATTTTCTATACAACATATATACATACTCCGGCAGGCATTTTATTTTCAATTAGGCCTGTCCACTTTTTTTGGAGTTTTGCTTCTTTCTTTTTAATACTATTTACAGCAACATTTACATAAGAAGTTTTTCCTCTTGAGCCAGTAAACTATCGCTCTTTTGAAATATTATTACAACCCACACTCTCATGACTTTAGATATCAACACCACTAGACGGGTTGAGATGTACTTCCCTCCCTAGACGAGGACAAATGTTTTCACTTGTGTGCATCTCATACCGGCAACTCCAATCTCCTCACCATTCCAATTGAGTTGAGCCAAGTGAAAGGTGCAGATGTCCAAGTTAGGTCATTATCAACAAGAGTCGTGCATGTGCTCCGAAATACTCTACTTAGGCAATCAAGAATCCATTGAACCAAGCCCCGTGATCCTCAAGGAATTAAGTCAACCAGACCTGAAGTACCTCAATTCCAGCTCCTATAAGGTTCCTGTTATTAGGTAGATTTAAGGTCTAACCAAACTCCAATCTTCGAATTTTACTTAGACTCGTTCAATTACCAAACTCAATCCGAAAAAATGTGAATGCTATGTAAATGCTATGCAGAATGAAGAAAATACTTTTGTGATGCAATTTTCAAAGATTCTGAACTTTTTATGGATTTTTGAAAAAGATGATGCACATGCATTTCTTGTGGATTTTTCAAAAAGATTTTGCAAATGTTTTTGGATTTTTGATTTTGCAAATGTTTTGTGATTTTTGAAAACAAAAAATTTTTGGATTAAAACTAGGTCAAAATATTTACATATGGATGCATCTTATATTTACAAGAATTGAGTTTTTAAGAATTTACAAGGGGTAAGTGATCAATTTTATATGTATATATAATTTGATAAAGAATTTTAGTATGAAGCATATATTCCTCAAACTTATTCGAAAAAAGATTTTTTTGAAAACTATAGTCCAAAATAATTTTTACAAACATGTATACACATTTGAAAATCATTTTGCAAAGGATTTACAAATAATATATATAGTTTTTCAAAATATTTTGCAACTATTTTCAAAACTATTTGCAAATAGTTTTTTAAACATTTAATTTCACACAAAATAAAATTTACAAACAAAATATTTTTCAAAGTTTGAAAATATTGAACAAAATATTTTTCAAATAGTTTTCAAAAGATTTTTCAAAAGGATTTTCAAAATATTTTTCAAACACTTTGCAAAAAAAAATATTTTTACCTGATTTATTAATCACTAAATACAAAAAGTATTTGAAGAATAACACACATCTTTTTATTAAGTGTTTTTAAATAATTTAATCAGTATAGTTAGCCATAATTATTGTTAAAAATACGAAAGTACGAGTTATGGCTAAAGTATATACGGAGTATATACGGCCCCCCTATACTTAGCTTGAGCTATGTCCTCATAGATCAGAGAGGAAAGAGAAGACATAACTCATACTGAGTATAGGAAAACCTAAAGAATAAATGAACGATGAATTGAATGGACGAATAGGAAGTCAACCGTACCCCCTATACTCATGGTCAAATAATCCTAAGTATAGCAGACTGTACACAAAGAAGGGAGGGTCAAAGGTGGGAATGAACAGATCTTACTCAGACTGTCTCCCCCTATACTTAGGGTAAGATATCCCTAAGTATAGATAAGAAGAGGAGACAGTGGAGAGGATCAAAGAATATAAGGAACTCGTGGTGCACACCCCTATACTTAGGACAAAGTACGTCCTAAGTATAGAAGACTGACAACTAGGGGTGACACCCTTTCGATAGAAAAAGGAAATAGAAAAGGAAAAGAATAAAAGAAAAAAAGAGATCTAAAGACGGAAGAAGATAGAAGAGGATGCATGATGAATACCCATTCATCACTCTTTATTCTCATATTTTAGCTACAAAAACCTATGCAAATGCATGTAGATACTTGTAAATAGGAATAATTAGCAAAAGCATGCATTGTGTAAAAACCTATAATTAGCATGTTTTTGTGCAAAAATAAAAGAATAAAGATGAAAAAGAAAAAGAGGGAAATATTTAGAATAAATATTGAGCAACCTAACCCAAGAGAGGGCTCAGCATGGGCCTGACCGCATAAAAACCAAGTAGAGGGAGATAGGGGCTCATGTGTAAATATTTGTAAATAAATAAAATTATATTTTCCTCAACCAAAAATATGCTTGTACATATTTGTATATATTTAGAAAATATTAAAAACAAAATAAAAATGTGAAAATCAAAAAGAACAAAAATATCCTTTCACAATGTACATAGACCATACCCCTTTATTTATTTAACCTTGCAAATAAATAAAATCATTTTCTAAACTTTTTGTAAATATCCTATATTATATATTGTAAATAAATAAAATAAAAAGAATCAAAACAAAAATCAAATAAAAAATTACAAAATTAAAAATAACAGAAATATATTGTACATATGCCATGTATATAGATATATATATATATCTATTTATTTTACCTATGTATATAATTAATAAAAACAAAATAAAAATACCCTTTTATTCCTTATTTTATTTTATAAACAAATAAAATATAAAATAGGAATAAAATTGTACAAAAATAATAATTAAAAATCAAAAATCAAAAGCCTACATATTGTATATATACCTATATATAGCTATATATTGTAAATACCTTATTTTTATTTCCAAAAATTAATTAAAAATCACCAAAAAATAGAAAAAAATAAAATAAAAATATTTCATGTTTTGGGTTTTTGCTGATTCGGCCCCTAGCTAGGTGTATTTGTCACTCATTTATTTTGCCACGTGGCCTTCAGCCATTGGCCCTGGGGATGTTGACCGCCCGGTCAACTGACCCCCCCAGGACCACTCTTCGCGGGTGCGAGCGCCGGACCCCTTTTCTCGGATTTATATCCGCTCGACCCGATTCCCAATCACCCAACCCCCGGGTCCGAATCGTCCTCCTTGCATCCGCAACCTCGCCGGAGCCGCTCCCTTGGGATCCGCGCGCTCCTGAGCTTGCCCGGACCTTCTCTTTTCGGACCCCTAGCCACTTAAATACCGAGCTCCGCCACAAAATTTTCCCATCTTTGGCTAATCCGCTCCACCCCCAGTGAGCTCCAGTGCCCGAGCGTGAGTAACAGCTCGCTCCAGGTGCCGTCGCAGCGAGGAGAGGGGCCGGTTTCCACTGATCCGGCGACTTAGCACCGCCGTGCTCCGCCCAGAGCAGGAGCTCGAGCCTCGGGCCGAGACAACCCTTGAGGCCACGACCAGGAGCTACCCCAGCTCCAGCATAGTCTCCTCGACCACCCAGGTAGTCTTTTAGCTTCGCCCTTTAGTCTAATTTTCATTTTGCCCCAAATCGCACCGCCGCCGTGTGTCGCCGATTCCAACCGCCTCGCACCCCCACTCGATCATCGGAATCCACTATCACCTCCGCCTTCCCTCCGCGCACCTTCTCCATACACCCATCCAACCCATCTCGCACAGGAGCTGGGTTTCGAGCTCTACCGTCCGTCGCTTCGCCGGAGCTCGCCCATCTCGCCCCACCGGTCACCTCCACGACGCCTAACCGGGTCGAGGCACTTTGCCCTCCACCCGCGAATCTCCTGGTTCCATTTGCAGGTCAGTGCGAGCCCATCTGAAGGCTCGAGTCTTCCAGGCCAGGAGCTCTCCTCCGCCGACCTCGCCGGAGCCCCTCCAGGGCTCGGCTGGGCCATCGGAGCTGACCATCAGCTGCGGAGCTTCATCGCGGACCTTTTCCGATCTTCAGAGGCAACAGACGAGGACCACCGTGCTCGCACGAGGCCGGCGAAAGTCGCCGGCGACTTGTTCTTCCAGGATCCTCGCCGACCGTCAGATCGACCTCGGCGCTCCAGTTTTAATCGGGTCCATATATCCACGGAGCTGCAGTCACTGTCCGATCATCCAGAGGGTTGATCTTGACCGTCAGAGCAGAGAGAGAGAGGCACCAGCCGTCCGTAGCCGTCAGATCTGCCACGTGCCTCGCTCTCAGACGTCGATCCGGCCAGGCTTCTCAAGGGTTAAAGGCGCCTTCGTCCGTAGCCGTCAGATCAGCCACGCGTCAATCATCCGGCCCTCGACGTTAAATAAGGGGTAATTTGTCTTAGGCCCCCTTTCCTTTTACGCATTTAGTGTTAGTCCTGTAAATATTTTGCGTACTTTATTTACGTTGGGTTATTTGCACATTGGACCTCATACTTTAGTTTATTTGCATGTATGCCCCTGCCTGTATGAGCCACGTGCTTCGTCACGTGTGATTTTGGTGTATTTGAAACCTTAGCCCCTGTTGTTCTCGATGTTTAGAAATGAATGAAAACTTTTGAGTATTTGCATCTATGCCCCTGTGAATGTTTTAATTGTGCATGTGCGCTTATTTTAGGGTAATTTGCATCTGAGGTCCCCGGACTTTTGGTACGAGTTACCAAATAGTCCCTGGACCTTACTTTTATTACAAAGAGGTCCCTGAGTGCCCCAGGCACGCGCCGCGCGCGTGCGTTGCTGGGTATTTTGCACCTGGACCCCCAGAACTTAGGGTATTTGCACTTCAGTCCCTGTGCACAGTGCCCTCTTTTGATTTTTGAATAAAATATCAAATCACCTCCAAATTCAATGAAAATTTGACACATGGCTCCTGCCATGTTGTAGGATTTTTGAGAATTTTTGAGGACATTTTTGAGTTTATTTGTTATTTTTAAAAATTCAAAAACCCTTATTTCATCTACTGTCTAGTTTTAAAAACCCCAAAAAAATATAAAAACCCCCTCAAAAATTCCATAAAAATTAGGTACTGTTTATTTGGTGTTCCTTTATTTTCTAGCGAATTTTGGCTATTTTTCACTGATTAAAAACCATAAAAACTTAAAAACACCTAAAAACTCATCAAAATTCTAATAAATAATCTAAAAACCCAAAAACAATAATTTTGGTACTCAAATTTTCCTTGTTTTACCTAGTTTACAGGAAAAATACCTCCAGGCCCTTTTGAGATCCTTGGATATTTTATTTAGGGATTTTGGACCTGGCTGGACAGTACCTTGCATTTTTGTTACTGTTTGATTTTTAGAAAATAAAATACACATCAGAAAAATCCCAAAAATTCACCAAAAACACTAAAAAACTAAAAAAACATAAAAACATTTTTGTTTGAATTTTTGCTTGATTTTTGACACATTAAATAATTAGCTAAAGTGTGCTTGACTTTGTGTTTCTTTTGTTTTCTTCACATTTAAAAATCCAAAAAAAAGATAAAAATTATTAAAAATCACTAAAAATATTTTGTCTTTATTTTATTTCATTTTTTACTACTTCGTAGGCCTTTGGCCAACCCGTGCTCCTCGAGTTCGACCCTGGGAGCTATACCAGGTTAAACTCATAGCTGGACCGCTATCTTTTGTTGTGATCGATTTTATTTCTATTAGTGGTTCGATTTTTATTGATTGAGTGCATCTGAGTGATCGAGGTTGCAACGACCTATCTAGATACCTTTACCTCTGTTGCTCGGGTTTTTGCGCTCATCAGAATGGCGCTGTTGCCGGGGAGCACGGCTTAGTAGTTCTTTTTATCTTCATTTTCGTTTTTGTTTTCGCGGCTTATTCGCGGCTCTTCGGAGCTCGCGGCTTTTCGCGGTTTTGTTTATAGTTTCTTTTTGCTTTATTCTACTTTATTTTTATTTTTCTTTTGTTTTTGTTTTTGTTTTATTTTGTGTGGTTTATTTTATTTTATATTTTTGCACATATACCCTTATTTTTCATTTGTCTTTATTTTCCTTTGATTATTATTTTATTATTGGTTCTGACCACTCATCTGTTTTTCTTGCGAGGGCCCGAGGACCGCGGAGGCGACTTTCGAGGAGCCGGTGCAGCCGAGGAACTTGGAGGCGGCTTCTTTCTCTACGAAGCCGTAGGAGAGAGCGAGAGGGAGAGAGTTGAGTGGGTGAGGTTAGATTAGGTTTTTATTTTCTTTTCATTATTATTGTAATAATACAGGGACAGGACTTGGACAGTTGTGACTTGACCGTAGCGGGTCTGTTTCGCCGAGCACCGGTGTGCTCGGGGGACCCTTAGGACCTTCGCGGCTTTTTCACGGCTTTTTCGCGGCTTTATTTTTCTTTTATTTCTGCCTTTTCCAGTTTTTCGCAGTTTTTGCTCGAGCCCCTAGACTTAGGATTTTCTGGTGAATGTGCCGTAACTAGTAGGATCCACACACCTAATTGCATATCTGTTCCCATAGATCGATAATTGGACCTACTTAAAATCAATAATAAAAATAACCGATTCATTTGCCTCCGTAGCCTACGTGCTGCAGCCCGTCCTGTAAAGCGCTTACTCCTACCCCCGATTTGTCGGACAGAGGAGGGACGGGCCAAGACCGGACTCTTTGGCTTGGAGGTCGGTGACCGGTTAGACGGTTCTTCGCTAGAAGTTGCTCGTCTAGGACTCGGCTTTACCGCTGCATCATTTAGGTTAGTTTTATTTCTGTCTTTACTTTTATGCGCGGATCATATTGCATGTAGAGAGCTGGAGGCAGGTACGCATTTCTGACTTTGCATGCATCATTGATTTTTCGTGCATCGGCTTTTTCGTCTTCCCCCCCCTGTTTTGGACTTAATAATCAGGAGAACCGAAAAATTCGTTAGGCCTTTTGTTTGCTTTGAAAAATATTAAAAAAGTGAAACCATAAAATTGGGACTGCTAAGATTATTGATCTTAAAATCCGCTCACCCTAAAAATTTTGTCTTGGGGAGAGCAACCCCCTCATTGTTTGGTTTGGATGCGCGAGAGAGTGACCCGCACCCTAGGTAGAGCCCCCCGTTGCTAGTCCCGACTGATTACCGACTCTTCCGTGCGGGCCAGTCGGTTGGGTTAGCATCGGATATCCCAACAGGTCACGTAAGCGCTCTGATATTCTGTTTGTTCACCAAAATAAAATCGACAAGATAATTTGACCGAACTTTCACGGTCTTCAGCTCGCGTTGCGTTGGTGAACCGGGGGTTTGTTTTCAGATCATAATTTTTCCAGATCTCATCCGCCTTACTCGCCAGATCAAGATGATGGGTAGACGGTCTCTTAGGCAGCCTCTGGCTGCACCGCTTTCGGGCACGTCTGCCTCATCATCTAGGTTGGCTCGCGAGAGCTCAGACCCGCTCTCCGAGCCCGAGTACGACTCCACCCTGTTCCCCCTCGACCCCCTTTCTGATCTTCCTGAGAGACACGAGCCCGAGGAGAGATTGATACATTTGACAGCACCTGAGTTGGGCTCGTTTGGTTTTGCAGACGTCGCCATGGCCGACAGTTCTGAGGATCGTTCCCGCACAGAGCACGTCGTGATGGATCAGGGAGCGATCAACTCCACCTTGATCGCCTCATTAGAGACGGTTCAGCAGCAGCTACGCGATCAGGGAGCATTTATGATTGAGATGAGGAGAGAGTTGGAGCGCCTCCGATTAGAGCGAGATGAGCAGAGCGAGCCCGAGGAGATTCCGGATGCAGAGGCATGAGCCGCAGCAGCAGCAGCAGCAGCCGCAGCCGCCGCCGCAGCGGCAGCAGCCGCGGGAGGAGGAGGACCACCTAGACCGATGCGGGAGTTGCACAACCCCGGATCTACACTGATGCACCATTGGGTGGTGGTACCTGCTATCGTGGGGGACTTCAAGTTCCCCCCGAACACCCTGCAGATGCTTCCTCGTTTTCACGGACTCGCCACTGAGGAGCCCCACCTTCACCTCCAGGAGTTTCTGATGATCTGCAGTACTGTCCACGACCGGCATGTGGACCAGGACACGATCCGGATGATAGCCTTCCCGTTTTCACTGGCAGATAGAGCAGCCACCTGGCTGAAGCATCTTGGGAGGTTTGTCTATACCTGGGAGCAGCTCCGCACCGAGTACTTGAACAAGTACTATCCACTCGGGCGGACGAATGCAGCGAGGGCCCTGATCAGCAACTTCTCCATGTTCCCCAACGAGCAGTTTCATGAGGCATGGGAGAGGTTCCGAGAGCTTCTGGACAGATGCCCGCACCACGACATCACGAGGCCGAACCTTGTGCAGAGCTTCTTCAGTGGGTTGACACCAGAGCTACAGGGCCTGGTGAATGCTTCTTGCGGCGGGTCCTACTTCGCCAAGGACCACGACCAGGTCTGGGCCATCTTCGAGGAGATGGCTGAGAATTATATGGTGATGTCTCAGACCAGGTTGTATACTCAGAAGACCCAGCCACATCAGCCAGGACCCGTGCAGTACCAGAGGATAGCACGGGTAGATGCAGGTCCATCCAGTTCGTCCGCAGCCGCAGCAGCACAGGCAGAGTCACCAGCTGCGGACATGGGCATTATCAGCGAGAAGCTGGACCGCATGGAGCTGATAGAGAAGAAGTAGTGCCAGAGTATCATGCAGATGGAGCAGATGGCACAGGTTCTGAGCGACATGAAGACACAGCTCATGTGTCTCCAGGAGGCACAGACGGCTTCTCAGCCCCGTCTTCAGTCGCGAGGCGACGTCGGCAGCAGCAGCAGCTCGTCCCAGCGCTCCAGCACCCACGTGCAGCCTAGACAGGTCCATCTTGTACAGGCGGAGCCGTACCAGCAGCCGCAGCCCACCTACCAGTCCCCACCATCTCCAGAGATGCAGATGGTGGTCTACCAGCCGGACCAGCCTCTGGCAGTACTCCCGCCAGCCCCCTACGATGCCGAGCCGTTGATGGATGTCAACGGGATTTGGTATGACCATCCCCAGCCTGGGATCCGACGAGACCATCCCGGATTCAGGTGGGGGAGTGGTGGTACCCAGCCCTAGCAACAGCCGTCAGGACAGGGAGGGCAGTACTCCCAGCAGAGAGATCACCACCAGCCGCAGCAGCAGCCCCCAGCATATCAGCAGCACCAGTGATCCTTCGGTCCGCGTCCCTATCAGCAGCAGGGACAGTCGTGGAGACGTGAGTAGCAGGCTCACCCGGGATACTAGCAGCAGCACCCTCCATCATACCCCTCTTACCAGCACCAGCAGCAGCAGTTCCAGCAGCCTCACCCACAGAGAGGCCACCCGTCGGGCTCCCACGAGAGCCCCGCTTTGGATGACATCGCCCGCCTCCTCACAGACCAGCAGGCCACATTCCGACGGGAGATGGACGAGTTCCGCCAGGAGATGCGGGACCTGGTGAGAGGGAAGGCCGCCATACCAGCCCAGATAGAGCCGAATCCGAACAACCTCAAGAGGAAATCTGAGCAGGTAGTACATACTGAGTTAGCCACTCCTAGTGACCCATTTGATGATACATCTTCGGATCTATTTGATGCTGATTTTGTCACACTTAGGAGCGGTAGGACCCCAGCAGGCGGCAGCGCCTCATCTGAGCTTCACCACGAGGACATTCCAGAGGCGCCACATGAGGAGGAGGAGAGCGATACTGAGGCCGCTCCAGATGATGACGGTGGCACTGAAGCCACCAAGGATGCTGATCCCACCGGCGGTACTGAGGCCGCCGCTTCACCAGATCTAGGAGGTGGTACTGATGCCACCCGTTCAGCCGAGCCAGCCCGCGGTACTGAGGCCGCACGACGTCTTCCAGCAGCAGCAGCAGAGCCAGCCCGTGGTGGTACTGAGGCCACCGGTGTTTGTACAGATAGAGATGATGTTTTTCCTCGTATTCCTGTATCTCAGAACTCTGTTGTGAATAAAGGAAAAGGTTTACTTTCTTCTGGTCCCACTGTGGTGCATGATGTATGTGTGGATCCGGTCCTTGAACCGCCTAGACCTTTTCCTAGTCCTTCATCTGAGAAGGACCCAGTGATCCCCTTCCCTAGAGCCCTTCAGATGGGGAAGGGGAAGAAAAAAGATCCAAAAAAGACAGTACAGGAGGAATTCAGCCATAGTATGATAGATCGATTCCACATCCAGCTGACCCTCCAGGAGGCTTTGCAGCACATCCCCCTTCTCCAGCGATCTTTGAGAGAGAGGACTACAGTCAGGAGGAGGAGGAGGAACCACACTTCAGAGATCCATGTGCTTACGAAAGCCACGTGTTTTGCGATCCAGAACCGCCTGCCAGCCAAGAGGCCAGATTCAGGGGCCCCGTATGTCAGATGCCAGATCAGTGAGCAGAGGTTCGACCGTACTCTTCTAGATAGCGGATCGTCGATCAACCTTCTTCCGGCAGCTCTTCTCGACCGCTTCGAGTTGGGCACTCTTCGACAGAGCAGGACAGTCCTTCAGTTCGCTGATCGATCTGTCAAGAGGCCGAAGGGTTATTACGAGACGTTATCGTCACGATTCAGGGCCTGAAATTCCCCGTGGACTTCGTAGTGTTGGACATGGAGATCCCTGAGTCAGTGGCCGATACCCCCATCATCCTTGGTCGTCCGTTCTTGGCCACAGCCAAGGCGGTGACTGATCATGATAGCGGGAAGGTGTACTTTCGCGTCGAGGGCGAGAGTATACAAATAGAGACGGTCGAGGACTACAGAGCTAGATTCAGACCCCGCTCCGATGCGAGTACAGACTCAGAGCAGCTGACAGACGCAGAGCCAGACATCCACCAGGACTGTGATTTTGTGATCATAGATGATGACGCAGCTTGGGCAGATCTTGAGACACAGACCATCCTCTCACTTTCAGATACAGCTGATGCCGAGATGATAGCAGAGGAGAGTCTGGAGAGCACAGCCTTGGACCAGGATACCATAGAGGTAGCAGAGCCGGTCCTTGATCGCAGCACGATGATTAGTGATGGTGGTACTGAGGCCACCTTGTTTTCCGGTGGTACTGATGCCACCGCAGTTGATACAGATCCCTCGGATTCAGAGTCTGATTGGGCCGATTGTTATGATCAGATGCCAGACCTGAGTTCACCTGAGCCTATAGATGAGGAGGAGGTAGATGCAGAGCAGACCAGAGACAGTGCAGTTGAGCAGCCTTCTCCCGATCCAGTTTGCGAGAGTACGCTTTCACTTTCCCAGGCAGATTTGGCAGACTTAGCAGCATTCACTCAGTTTCTTCCGCAGCCAGATTTGCCAGCACCTAGCATTCCAGAGCTGAAGCCGCTCCCTACTTCGCTGAAGTATCGATTCCTTGCGGGCGAGCCAGAGATGTACCCAGTCATCATCTCCGCCGAGTTGACTGGAGAGCAGGAATCCCGTTTGATGGGGGTTCTTGAAAAGAACCGCAAGGCGATCGGATGGAGCGTAGCATATCTCCATGGGATTAGTCCATCAGTGTGCTCCCACCATATCTATCTCGAGGATGGGGCGAAGCCGTCGCGTGAGTTCCAGCGGCGTCTGAACCCCAACCTGAGAGAGGTTGTGATGAAAGAAATATCAAAGTGGTGGGGCGCAGATTTTATTTATCCCATTTCCGACTCCAAGCGGGTCAGCCCCTTGCATGTGGTGCCCAAGAAGACGGGCATCAAGACTGTGATCAGTGAGTCGGGAGAGGAGATCGCTACACGAGTACCCACCTCTTGGAGGGTTTGTGTTGACTACAGGAGACTCAACCAAGCCACCAAGAAGGACCATTTCCCCCTGCCTTTTATTGATCAGATCATTGAGAGACTGGCAGGGAAGAGCCATTATTACTTCCTGGATGGGTACTCGGGCTACAACCAAGTGGCCATCGCTCCTGAGGATCAGGAGCAGACCACCTTTACATGTCCCTTCGGCACATATGCTTTTCGACGCATGCCATTTGGGCTATGCAATGCCCCTGCGACTTTTCAGAGATGCATGCTGTCGATCTTTTCGGACATGGTAGGGGAGTGCTTGGAGGTCTTCATGGATGATTTCTCGATCTACGGCGACGGATTTGATTCTTGTCTTGACTGCCTAGATCGAGTACTCCAGCGATGTATTGAGTATCACTTGGTGCTATCTTGGGAGAAGAGTCACTTCATGGTGACTCAAGGGACGGTGCTTGGCCACATCATCTCCAATAGGGGCATGGAGGTTGATCCGGCCAAGGTTGATGTCATTAGGAAACTCGCACCGCCGTCCAATCTGAGGCAGTTACGGTCATTTCTGGGGCACGTTGGATTTTATAGGAGATTTATTCATGATTTCAGCAAGATTGCCCGACCGTTGACTGACCTTTTGACGAAAGACACCGAGTTCCTTGTCGATGACAAGTGTCTTTCGTTGTTTGCTACTCTCCAGCAGTGCGTTATCGAGGCTCCTGTCCTCCAGCCGCCTGATTGGTCTCTCCCATTTGAGATCATGACGGATGCCTCCGATTTTGCCGTAGGGGCAGTGCTGGGACAGAGGAGGGATGGAGTGCCATTTGCTATACACTACGCTAGCCGCACATTGGATTCCGCCCAGCGGAATTACACGGTCACAGAGAAGGAGATGCTAGCCGTAGTGTTTGCCCTGGATAAGTTCAGATCGTATATCATTGGATCTAGAGTGACTTTGTTTACAGATCACACCGCCATCAGGTACCTCATGGCAAAGAAGGATGCCAAGGCCAGACTGACTAGATGGATCCTTCTACTCCAGGAGTTCGACATTGAGATTAAGGATAAGCCTGGAGTCAAGAATGTGGTGGCGGATCATCTCTCCCGACTAGTGCAGCCTGAGGATTCTGAGCAGATTGACCCTATTAGAGATACCTTCCCAGATGAGGCGATTCTTGCTATCGCCTCACTCCCATGGTACGCCGGTATTGTGAACTTTCTCGTTGTTGGGAAAGTCCCACAAGATTGGCCCAGACAGAGACTTGAGACCTTCCTTGCGAAGGCCAAGTCCTACCATTGGGAGGATCCCATCCTTTACCACGAGGGAGGGGACAGCGTCTGGCGTCGGTGTATTCCTCAGGAGGAACACCATAGCGTCCTCACTTACTGCCACAAGCTTGAGGCAGGAGGACATCATTCTGGGAGGAGAACGACACAGAAGGTGCTCCAATCCGGCTTGTGGTGGCCTACCCTCTTCAAGGACTCAGATGAGTTCGTGAAGAGGTGTACTGACTGTCAGAGGATGGGCACTTGTGGACAGCGTGATATGATGCCGATGCAGCCCATTCACTTCTGTGAGGTTTTTGACGCATGGGGCATCGATTTCATGGGTCCATTCCCTAAGAGTCAGGGATTTGAGTACATTCTGTTGGCCGTTGATTATGTGAGTCGTTGGGTGGAGGCTATCCCCGCCCGAGCCGCTGATGCGAGGACCGTTTGCAGATTTTTGAGGAAGCACATCATCACGCGGTTCGGGGTTCCACGAGTTCTGATTTCTGATGGGGGATCTCACTTCATCAACGACCAGGTGAAGGCACTTGCTAGCGAGTTCGGCATAGACCATCGTGTTGCTACACCTTACCATCCACAGACGAACGGTCTAGCCGAAGTGTCGAATAGGGAGATCAAGACTATTCTGCAGAAAGTCATCCGCCCTGACCGAAAGGATTGGTCACAGCTTTTGGACTCGGTCTTGTGGGCATATAGGACGTCTTTCAAGACACCTTTGGGCACATCTCCCTTTCGCCTCGTATATGGCAAGCCATGCCATTTACCTGTTGAGCTGAGGCATAAGTCACTTTGGGCAGTTACAGACATTATCATGGATCCAGATGGTATGGGAGACCAGAGGAGGGCAGAGCTAGCTGCCCTGGAGGAGCATAGAGATGCAGCTTTCTCAAGCAGCCTACATTATAAGGAGAAAGTCAAGGAGTGGCATGATTCTCATATCAGCCACAAGCATTTTGAGATTGGACAGAGAGTATGGCTGTTTGATGCGAGGCTTAGATTATTTCCAGGGAAGCTACAGAGCAAATGGAAAGGACCTTATCTAGTTAGAAAGGTACACGACAACGGTAGCATCGACATATCTGAGTTGTCTTCTGAGAGTACCTTCGAGTGAACGGCCAGCGGCTCAAGCCATTTCTAGATCATGAGCCGCGGGTCGTTGATCTTGTCCCCATTCATTTTGCGTGAGATGTGGTCTTTGACTCACATCTAATGCATCTCACGCCTGAGTTTCACTGATCTTCCGATGTATATAGATCCAGATGTCCATATCACCACATTCTTTAGTTCCACATCCCTTTCCTCATCTTGTAATTATGCTATACTTAGGGTGCACTTTACCCTAAGTATAGGGGGATGTGAGACTTTTCGGGTAGTTCTCTTGTTTCTGTCTACCCCTGTTTTTGCTGCCTATACTTAGGGATATTTCACCCTAAGTATAGGGGGGGTAGACCCTGTACATTCTGCACTCAGGTTTTCCCTTAGTATACAGCCTGCTATACTTAGGATTCTTTGATCCTAAGTATAGGGGGAAGACCTGGGTCCCTCTTGACTTTTCATTTCTTTTTGTATAGCCTTTCTTTTCATTTCCCTATACCTAGCACGAGTTATGTCTTCTTCATCGCTCTTGACTCTGAGGACATCGTTCAAGCTAAGTATAGGGGGGTGTGTATATATTTCATATATACTTTAGCCATAACTTGTACTTTGTGTGAGTGTGTTAATAAATAAAAATGGCTAAAAACCACAAAAATTAAAAAATTTTCATGTACATAATCTTCTTTTATTTGCACATACATAGCTAATGTACAAATTATTTTTTGTAAAAATGATTTCAAAAATCTTTTGTGTAAAGCTTGTGTAAATATTTTTGTATCAAAATTATGTATATAGTACAAAATTTTTCCAAAATGTTTTGAAAATCAAAAGTTTGCAAAAATCTTGTGTAAATGTGTGTAAATATCTTTTTGCAAAACTTGCACTTCATGCATCATCCATCCATGATTTCAAAACATTTTTCAAAAATTTTGCATGTTTGTAAAATATTGTGTAAATAAGCATCTTTTTGTACATATGTATATAGTTTTTCTGGATGATAGTTGACATTTAAACTAGCCTGGAATCAAATTGAGAAATGTAGCTTGATTAAGATCTTAATCCACCTAATTTCTAAGAGGAACCTTATAGGACTTAGGTTTAAGGCTTTTCAGGTCCATGGTGACTTAATTCTTTGAGTCCACTAGGCTATGATCACATGTCATCTCAATGAGCCTAAGTAGAGCACTTAAAACAACACATGACTCATATAGATTATGGCTTTACTTGGACAACCGCACTATGCACCGAGCTCTCTACGGATGAGGTGGTGAGGAGGCAGTCTTCCTTGACTTGGGGTAGCATATGAGGGTAGTACTTCTAGGCGGAACCTCTCTTCTTCTTATAGTGAAGGAAGTGCGTCTCAACTTGGTCTGGTTGCCATGAGGTCTAACGACGGGAGTTGTGGGTTGCAATAAAGCTTCAAAAGAGGGATAGTCTACTGGCTCAAGAGGAAAAACTCCTTGTATATATGCTGCACATGTACATGTTGTATAGATGCACTCGAAAAAAAAATGTGCAAAAAGAAAAGAACTCCAAAAAAGAGGTGGGTCTGAGAGAAAATGATAATCCCACCGGAGTATGTATATAAGTGCAATAAGCAAAGCTTGGTTTCATGATCCACCTGTTGTAGCTTGCAGCAGGGAGACTTGGCTACACTGGTCAAGCTCCCAAGGGTACTTGGCTACACTGGCCTTGACCCATTCTCTTCTTCCCCCTCTTCTTGAGCCGGTTGTACTTGAACTTAGAAGGGAATACCCCGCTCCTCGAGGAAAGAGTGGCCAGATTGAGGTCATAGAGTTACCTTGTTAGGGAGGGTTGTCAAGTTGCCATTTCTGAGGTGGAGAGCTTAGACCTCACTTTCACAGGACAAGAAAAGATTCATGGTCTTCAGGGTTTGTGATTGATGACTTGTTCTGATCTGGAGCATTGAGGAGTCTTGTTTATAGATTGGTGGAACTTAGAGGCTGTTAGGTTTTAAGCTTAAGTCTAAATAAGGTTCCGACACATTAATAATCCAAAGATCTGACTGAGCTCCATACCTCAATTTAATGAAGGCAAGTTTAATAATCAACCTTGATCCATATACATCCTCTTTTTCTTTTTCTTTCTTTCTTTTTCACTTCTTTTTCAAATAAGTGTTTGCTAAGGGACTAGCAAAGTATAGTATAGGGGGGTGATGAATACCCATTCATTACTCTCATATTTTAGCTACAAAAACCTATGCAAATGCATGTAGATACTTGTAAATAGGAATAATTAGCAAAAGCATGCATTGTGTAAAAACCTATAATTAGCATGTTTTTGTGCAAAAATAAAAGAATAAAGATGAAAAAGAAAAAGAGGGAAATATTTGGAATAAATATTGAGCAACCTAACCCAAGGGAGGGCTCAGCATGGGCCTGACCGCATAAAAACCAAGTAGAGGGAGATAGGGGCTCATGTGTAAATATTTGTAAATAAATAAAATTATATTTTCCTCACCCAAAAATATGCTTGTACATATTTGTATATATTTAGAAAATATTAAAAACAAAATAAAAATGTGAAAATCAAAAAGAACAAAAATATCCTTTCACCATGTACATAGACCATACCCCTTTATTTATTTAACCTTGCAAATAAATAAAATCATTTTCTAAACTTTTTGTAAATATCCTATATTATATATTGTAAATAAATAAAATAAAAATAATCAAAACAAAAATCAAATAAAAAATTACAAAATTAAAAATAACAGAAATATATTGTACATATGCCATGTATATAGATATATATATCTATTTATTTTACCTATGTATATAATTAATAAAAACAAAATAAAAATACCCTTTTATTCCTTATTTTATTTTATAAATAAATAAAATATAAAATAGGAATAAAATTGTACAAAAATAATAATTAAAAATGAAAAATCAAAAGCCTACATATTGTATATATACCTATATATAGCTATATATTGTAAATACCTTATTTTTATTTCCAAAAATTAATTAAAAATCACCAAAAAATAGAAAAAAATAAAATAAAAATATTTCATGTTTTGGGTTTTTGCTGATTCGGCCCCTAGCTAGGTGTATTTGTCACTCATTTATTTCGCCACGTGGCCTTCAGCCATTGGCCCTGGGGATGTTGACCGCCCGGTCAACTGACCCCCCCAGGACCACTCTTCGCGGGTGCGAGCGCCAGACCCCTTTTCTCGGATTTATATCCGCTCGACCCGATTCCCAATCACCCAACCCCCGGGTCCGAATCGTCCTCCTTGCATCCGGCAACCTCGCCGGAGCCGCTCCCTTGGGATCCGCGCGCTCCTGAGCTTGCCCGGACCTTCTCTTTTCGGACCCCTAGCCACTTAAATACCGAGCTCCGCCACAAAATTTTCCCATCTTTGGCTAATCCGCTCCACCCCCAGTGAGCTCCAGTGCCCGAGCGTGAGTGACAGCTCGCTCCAGGTGTCGTCGCAGCGAGGAGAGGGGCCGGTTTCCACTGATCCGGCGACTTAGCACCGCCGTGCTCCGCCCAGAGCAGGAGCTCGAGCCTCGGGCCGAGACAACCCTTGAGGCCACGACCAGGAGCTACCCCAGCTCCAGCATAGTCTCCTCGACCACCCAGGTAGTCTTTTAGCTTCGCCCTTTAGTCTAATTTTCATTTTGCCCCAAATCGCACCGCCGCCGTGTGTCGCCGATTCCGACCGCCTCGCACCCCCACTCGATCATCGGAATCCACTATCACCTCCGCCTTCCCTCCGCGCACCTTCTCCATACACCCATCCAACCCAACTCGCACAGGAGCTGGGTTTCGAGCTCTACCGTCCGTCGCTTCGCCGGAGCTCGCCCATCTCGCCCCACCGGTCACCTCCACGACGCCTAACCGGGTCGAGGCACTTTGCCCTCGACCCGCGAATCTCCTGGTTCCATTTGCAGGTCAGTGCGAGCCCATCTGAAGGCTCGAGTCTTCCAGGCCAGGAGCTCTCCTCCGCCGACCTCGCCGGAGCCCCTCCAGGGCTCGGCTGGGCCATCGGAGCCGACCATCAGCTGCGGAGCTTCATCGCGGACCTTTTCCGATCTTCAGAGGCAGCAGACGAGGACCACCGCGCTCGCACGAGGCCGGCGAAAGTCGCCGGCGACTTGTTCTTCCAGGATCCTCGCCGACCGTCAGATCGACCTCGGCGCTCCAGTTTTAATCGGGTCCATCCATCCACGGAGCTGCAGTCACCGTCCGATCATCCAGAGGGTTGATCTTGACCGTCAGAGCAGAGAGAGAGGCACCAGCCGTCCGTAGCCGTCAGATCTGCCACGTGCCTCGCTCTCAGACGTCGATCCGGCCAGGCTTCTCAAGGGTTAAAGGCGCCTTCGTCCGTAGCCGTCAGATCAGCCACGCGTCAATCATCCGGCCCTCGACGTTAAATAAGGGGTAATTTGTCTTAGGCCCCCTTTCCTTTTACGCATTTAGTGTTAGTCCAGTAAATATTTTGCGTACTTTATTTACGTTGGGTTATTTGCACATTGGACCTCATACTTTAGTTTATTTGCATGTATGCCCCTGCCTGTATGAGCCATGTGCTTCGTCACGTGTGATTTTGGTGTATTTGCAACCTTAGCCCCTGTTGTTCTCGATGTTTAGAAATGAATGAAAACTTTTGAGTATTTGCATCTATGCCCCTGTGAATGTTTTAATTGCGCATGTGCGCTTATTTTAGGGTAATTTGCATCTGAGGTCCCCGGACTTTTGGTACGAGTTACCAAATAGTCCCTGGACCTTACTTTTATTACAAAGAGGTCCCTGAGTGCCCCAGGCACGCGCCGCGCGCGTGCGTTGCTGGGTATTTTGCACCTGGACCCCCAGAACTTAGGGTATTTGCACTTCAGTCCCTGTGCACAGTGCCCTCTTTTGATTTTTGAATAAAATATCAAATCACCTCCAAATTCAATGAAAATTTGACACATGGCTCCTGCCATGTTGTAGGATTTTTGAGAATTTTCGAGGACATTTTTGAGTTTATTTGTTATTTTTAAAAATTCAAAAACCCTTATTTCAGCTACTGTCTAGTTTTAAAAACCCCAAAAAAAATATAAAAACCCCCTCAAAAATTCCATAAAAATTAGGTACTGTTTATTTGGTATTCCTTTATTTTCTAGCGAATTTTGGCTATTTTGCACTGATTAAAAACCATAAAAACTTAAAAACATCTAAAAACTCATAAAAATTCTAATAAATAATCTAAAAACCCAAAAACAATAATTTTGGTACTCCAATTTTCCTTGTTTTACCTAGTTTACAGGAAAAATACCTCCAGGCCCTTTTGAGATCCTTGGATATTTTATTTAGGGATTTTGGACCTGGCTGGACAGTACCTTGCATTTTTGTTACTGTTTGATTTTTAGAAAATAAAATACATATCAGAAAAATCCCAAAAATTCACCAAAAACACTAAAAAACTAAAAAAACATAAAAACATTTTTGTTTGAATTTTCGCTTGATTTTTGACACATTAAATAATTAGCTAAAGTGTGCTTGACTTTGGGTTTCTTTTGTTTTCTTCACATTTAAAAATAAAAAAAAAAAGATAAAAATTATTAAAAATCACTAAAAATATTTTGTCTTTATTTTATTTCATTTTTTACTACTTCGTAGGCCTTTGGCCAACCCGTGCTCCTCGAGTTCGACCCTGGGAGCTATACCAGGTTAAACTCATAGCTGGACCGCTATCTTTTGTTGTGATCGATTTTATTTCTATTAGTGGTTCGATTTTTCTTGATTGAGTGCATCTGAGTGATCGAGGTCGCAACGACCTATCTAGATACCTTTACCTCTGTTGCTCGGGTTTTTGCGCTCATCAATGCACACATCACTCCCCTATACTTAGGGTGAAAGAAGCCCTAAGTATAGGCAACAACAAGAGTGATGAAACGGAATGAAGACTGAACACTCGACTCGTCCACCCCCCATACTTAAGACAGAGTACGCCTTAAGCAAGGCACACACAAAAATGGGGTGGATGAGTAGTACGGGAGATAGATTGAGGGAAACGAAAGCGAATAAACAACATAGTGGATATATAGAGGATCAAGAAGGTCGGAAGCGAACCTCTTACAGGACCGCTGAGAAGTAGATCTGAGAAGATGGAGATCGATATCAGGGTCCACCATGGACGAAAGTCGATCAGAATCGACCTAGTGAAGATCCTCATTGGTCCCAGAGTGAGAAGGTACAGACGGATCAGTGGAAGTAGTGCAGCTAGGCTTGGCATTGGGGTCTCACTAATATCGATGTGAAAAGGGACATACTCATCATCATTGGAAGAAGTAAAGTCAAGGTCGTCCTGCGAGGTGTATCCTAGGTCAAAACCAAAAGGAACGAACTCATCTGTGGAAGTAGTCGAATCATGTTCGTCCTCAAAAGTCTCAACCATACCATTATTCTCATCAAAATTCTTGAATTCCTGAATAAAAGCAACAAGATCAAATTTAGCCTTAGTCTCATCAATATCTAAGTGAACGGGAACAAACTCATCAGTGAAAGTAGCCAAGTCATGTCTGTCCTATCTAGTCTCTGAATCTGCCCTCTGCTCTAGGGTATCAGTCGTGTAAATCTCGTGGATGTCATCAATACATCGCCAAATACCATAAGAAGGAACTCCGAGGTCCATGCTTTCTGAGCCGTCCTCCATGGGGAGGAATTTTCGGGTCTCAGCAGAATATAACATGCAACAAAAGTCTCTAATAGTCTCATCAAGGTCATGGTCCTCGAGGTCATCTAGAATAGGCATCATATCAGGTGCAGGTCTCTGATCGGCAATGGGTGCAGTGATGATAACTTCGCTCTCGTCAACAGGACGGAAACGAATCTCTCTTGATTTGTAATCAATAATGACCCCGCATAGGCGAGGAATGGTCGTCCCAAGATGATTGGAGAGTGCTCCACAGTGGAGGTCTCTATGGGAAATATGACAAAGTCAACTGTGTAACTCATGCCCTAAATCAAGATGACATCATTTTCAAGGATACCCTTTGGACTCTTGATAGATCCATCAGCAAACTGAAAGATCATCCTGATTTTCTTGAGAGGTCCTAAATGAAGAGACTGTACCAGCGAGAAGGGTAATATGATAATAAAAGCACCGCCTTCAAGGAGAGTGTGATCACAATTATGGTCAGAGATGGTGCAGCTAATGAAAGATGTAGCAGTGTTCTTTTTCCTAAAAATGGGACGATGTGTGATGACATGGGCAGTAGCCGTGGTCAATATATGACGCTCAGATTTGCTCCTCTACTTTCTCTTCTTATGATGAGGAGCAGATAATTGGGTCATGGCCTGGTGAAGTGGGGCATCAATGATCTCATGAATAGCGACCACCACTTCAGGCTCAGTCAATATTTTTTTTTAATTTTTGGATCTCCTCCATACAAGGAAGGAGATTGGAATCATCATATACACGAGGAATGCCAAGAGCAGTCTGTACAGTAGCATCCTCGGGGTCAGGGATGGGACAAATGTGAGTGAATGTGTGGTTGAATGATCTGGCAGATGGTATCTCTCCTCACAGTCTGAATCAACCAAAGGTCTCCGAATTCTTTTTGTGTTTATAAAATTTTCTCATTTTTTTATATTTGTGGTGATTGCTATCTCTCATAATAATCCTCAATCAAGTCCAAATCATCAGTTCGTGAAGTATTAGTATGGCTCTTATGTAGGCAGGTGAGGTCATCAATCCTCGAATTCATACACTCCATGAACTGGGTCAAGGTCTCAAGTGTGGAAGTCGTGAGAGGTGACTCCAACAAATCAGTCTTAGGTGGATGTGAAGGTGGAAAATATGGAGGTGGAGGTGGGTGTGGATAGAAGTCCGAGGGCTGATACTGTGGCTGGGATAGATATGTACAAAAATCACGAGCAAAGTCCTCCTGGAAAATAGAGGTGGACCGGCTAGAGGGTACGAGGGATCCACGAAATTCTGATAAAAAGAGCTCCAGTCGACCATCTCGAAATAAAAAAAGAAAAATAATCGTGAGATCACGATGGTCAAGTCAAGAGAGTGAAGAAAAGTTGCAAATGCGCAGAGGCGATCTAGAATACACACAAGACAATCACAAACAAAACACACACAAGACAAACCCTCAATTCACCTACTCAACTCGGTGAAGGTCGCAAAAGTGCGGTCTTTTTATCTTGTCTGTTTTAGAGTTAGGTGAGAACTCCAAAAAGTTGTACAATCACTTAGGAGGCTGAATGGGATTTTGGCACTAC
Organism: Ottelia alismoides; assembly: GCA_037367405.1. Taxonomy (NCBI): domain Eukaryota; kingdom Viridiplantae; phylum Streptophyta; class Magnoliopsida; order Alismatales; family Hydrocharitaceae; genus Ottelia; species Ottelia alismoides. The sequence goes on from JAZKJV010002969.1 coordinate 261,995, forward strand.
TCCTTAGTGTGTACGCGAGTAATTAAAATGAATAAATGTGATAATTACTCACCCCAAGATAATAACTTCTTTTTGATCTTTTGTTAGGGTCAAGTAATATCAATAGTCACAATTTTATTGGTTCTCACTTTTTTGGATTTTTAATGAGCATGCACGAGTCCTAGTGGGGAATCAATTCCTTTAAGCACCTAAGTTGTCAAAATCAGTGGGGAGAGTCGAAAAAGAAATGCAAGCAGCACAAACGATGATGAATGCTAAAGCATAAATGCTCGCCTTACCTCCAGCACTCTACATGAAAAGATACTCAACAGAATTGAAACCAATACTATATGCAAATGCAACCGATGAAATTACCCTAGGATGAGAAACTGTTACTATCATGAAGATCGAGATGCTAGATATCTAGAAGAGAGATCCAAATGTCTGGTCTCAAAAGTGCATCGGTGTCTGCCACAACAGATCCTGCAAGTGTTGTATAGCACTTCTCTCGGTGCTCGATCTCAAATCCAAATAAGAAGCTATTTATATTTTGACTAGATCCAAACGTAGAATATAGGCACAAACAAATATAATTAGGTGTTTGGACCTAATACTATCGCTAAGCAGTTCCTAAAGCTAAGGGCTGAATCACACAAAAGAAAGAAAACAAACCGCAAAATCGAATAAAAAATGCGAAGAAAACTGTAGAAAACCGATGAGGCCCCCAAGGAAACAATCCCTCGGGCACTGGACCTCGTGAAGTGTGCAGAGTGTAGCAGAGTCCTGAATATTACAAATTAGTTGATCTCTCTCTCACTTTAAAAATTACAAAATAAATACAATAAATGAAAATGGAGCTCAGTCTTCAAAAATCTCTTGAAGTCCCCTCGGTGCTAAGTCGGAAAGCCGAAACTGGCTTCACATGAGTGCACAAACGCTCCAAATAGGAGCTCCTCCCTCGATCCACGTTCCTTGCAACAAAGACAACCAAGAGAGTGGTTAGATAATTCAAACAATTATATCAAATAAAAAAGGAAATAATAAAAGCACAAAAATAGGAAAATAATCACAATCAATCAAGCAATACCAATCTAAGTGGCGTTGCTCCCCGACAACGACGCCATTTGAAAACACGGAATTTGTGAGGGTCTAAAGTAGTCTATATAAGGTGAGACCACGATGTCGCTGAAGCGACCGCTCACGAAACTCGGGTAATCAACAATTAACCCACAACATATGATCAAGTGATGAAAAATAGATGCAGCGTTAAAATTTATTATAAGTCTACAAAAAGGATGTGTATATGTGGTAAGTATGTAGAGTTCGAACACAGGGAGCAAACGACTAGATCAGGGCAAAGAATGCGCAGAATGATTGTGAACTATTTGTCTATGTTTTTAATGTGGGTTTTTATTTTTTTAATTTTTTAATTTTATTTTTTGTATTTGATTTTTAATTTTCTTTTGTTATATTTTCTTTATGTAATTATATATTTATTTATTTTCTTTTAATATATATAATAAGCTATATAAGATATATATATACCCACAATATAGCTAGGGTTGATTATCAAAATTAATAAGAATAATCAGAAATAAGGAAATAAAATAATTTGGGTTTTTTTATAATTTTTTACTATTTTTTTATTTATAAGATTTTTTGCTAATTTATATATATATATATATTGAAAGTCAAAAATACCCTAAAATAGGGATCAAATTAATATCTGAAATTAAAATGGAGATTAAAAATATAAAATAGAGTAAAAAATTCTCCAATTTAATTTTAATATATAAATAATAATATAAATGAAATTTAGAAATAGAAAATATAATTTGTGGGATTTTTATGATTTTATATATTTTTATTAAGGTTTATCAAGTTTTTCTATTTTTGAGCTTATATATTTTTTAGTGATTTTTGGTCTGAAGGTCAAAAATACAAAAATAAACAAAATATATTTTTTGGGGGAATTTTCCAAAAAGTTTTTATATTTTTTTATATTTTATATTGTAAATAGGGATAAAAAGGCTCTTTTTTTATTTTTAATAAATATTAAAAGGATTCAAAATGCAAAATAAAAATATGGGTGTGAAAGTAAATGCAACAGAAAGCCACAACTATTTTTGGAGATTTTCTTAGTTTAATTGCTATATGAAATAAATAGATACAATACAAAGAAACTACACTACTAGCAAGGGCATAAATGTAAATAACAGAAGTTCCAGGGGATAAAGTGTAATTTTTACAAAAAAGTTATAACTGAATATTCGAATTTTTGGACCAATTACAAAATTCGAGACCTGCGAGGGACTCTCTACAAAAATGCCAAACTCGCGTGCAAAGGCACGTGAGCCACACTAGCGGGGGCCTTAACACAAATAATAGAAACTTCAGGGGCCATGACGCAAATGTTACAAAAACATACAACTGGATAAAATAGTTTATAGGCCAAAGCTAAATATGCAAAGACCCAAGGGGTCCTATTGCAAAATCACCACCTCACGTGATGTGTCAAGTGAGGTGACGTGGCGCGGACCCAATGATAAATACGGGAAATGCAGGGGGCTAAATGCAAATGTTCCAAAATAAAATACACATCAAATGAAAGTTTAAGTTCCGAATTATAAATACAAAAACTGCTCTGGTGTAAAGTGCAAAATACCCAAAGCAGGGGCTCGATCAAACAACGGGTATAAGTTCCCTTGCCAGGTGTCGGGCCCACGTACGCCGATGCCGGCTCACAGCGGATGGCTAGGATTAAATCCTAGCGAGTGATCAGGCGGCTAAGACGAATCGCATCGGACGGCTGCTGTGATATTTGGGCGGCTTGGTTGATCCGACGGCGGAGAGATGATAGGGAAGAACAGGGAAGAAGGCCGGCGATGTCGAGCTTCCCTACCCCCGATCTCTCTCCTCCGACACTATGTGAAGCTCCAAAAGGCCCATATCATTCTTGCAGGGGTCCTATGTGTGCTGAGTGTTGGACATGCAAGCCCACGACGAGCCATTATGCAATAAATGTTATTGCAAATATCATTCCCTGATCTGAAATGAAGAATAAATAATTTGCATAATAGGTCCCTTAGGACAATTAGGGTTATGTACCATGGCCATCTTAATGATCATACAACTGTTGATTCAATTATTGAATCATAGAGGCTGGTGCTTGGATGAATATCTAAAGAGTTAGATTGAGGACTCATCAAGTACCGTCAAATGATTGTTAAGAGATGATCTCCAACCTGAGTAGGAGATGGCAATCCTTTCTCATTTGGCTGATATTTGACCGACCTCTTGATGCAGGTTCTCTAAATGGGAATAGAGATTTGGAGGCGCCATATTAATTAGGTCAAAGAGTTGGCTTAACGAGATCGAGATAACCAAAGTCGTATATCGTATACTATCACGATATAGGCACGCATCCTCTTACCAGAGACATATGTATTATTATATATTTGAGTATGTACATTTGGCAGACCAATAGTTTGATGACCTAACCAAGGTCTATACACCGGTATGCTGGCAGAGAGTAGCCACCCTCCCCCTTTTAGGGGGATATGGTCAATCTCCTCATTATCTCCAATACTAGTCAAATGATTTAAATTTGAAATTAATTATATTGATTTATCAATATAAATTACTTTAATTTAAATCAATTGTTGTTGTGTTTTTACAACAACATCATGACCATTGAAAGAAACACAAATCAATCTCAACCATTGATTGTATGTTGTCCATGGATTGGGATCCTTGGACTCCCAAAACCCTATATAAGAAGAGGCACCCCTTGCTCTTCGAGTTACACGTTTACAACTATGACATATGCTCTCTCTCTCTACATGCCAAATGCTCTCTCCTTCTCTCTCTTGTGGTCATCCACCATGGAGCCCTTGGGAGAGTCGTCATCGCCGCAGCATCGTTATTATGATGCCGGAGTATTCGCTCGTGGATCTTGACGAGTCGCTAGATACGTTGAATAATTCGGCTTCGTTGTAGCACGTGTACTTAGCGATTCGGTCAGAACCGAGAGAAGATCTCCGTGAAGAGTGTCTCGGCTTTAATTTATATCCCGGGCAAGTCCGGGGTCGAACTCAGGGAGGCAAAGGAACAGCTTGGGGGTTAATTCGCAAACTTAGGTCTAGATTTCCAATGCGTATTTTTTTAGATTTTTTAATGCAAAAAGAAATATCAATGCAAGATGCGGTTGAATTAAAACACTACGAAAACACACAACAAGGCCAAATTAATTTTAATGTCAAATTAGTCCAATTTAGCCAAATTATATTTTTCCTAGAATTCTAATCCAGTGATGAATGCAAAACATATTTTTTTTAGAATTTTCAGGGTTAAAAAGCAACAATGAAAAATGCACACTTTTTATGGGTTTTTTTCACAATTTCTTACACAAACAGTAAGCAAAAATTATGAAAAATTTACTGAAATGAAAACATGATGCAAGAAAGCTACAGTAATTTTTTTGGAATTTTTTGACAAAGTATGAATTTTTTATGAATTTTTTAGTCAAAATAGAGTGACAGTGAGTAAATAATTCCTATTAAATCCACGTTATCAAATTAATCAGAGATCAAATTATCTCAAATAGATATTTTTATGTGCAATCCAGGAGAATTGCAATTTCGCAAAAAGAATATACGTGGATTTAATTAAAAATCAAATACTAAAAATACTCTACAATTTATTTCGGGCACAAGACAACTCCAATTTGGTTGAAATTTGGACAGTAAGTTCATCACATATCAAGGCATCATATATATTTTTTGTGGATTTTTTGGAGCAACCGTGTACGAGATATAATTTTAAGGGTCTAGAATGGGTAAACTATGCAAAATTTCAGTTGAACAATTTTAGTTAATTACCCATATCTTACAAAAATACAAATAAATGTCCACAATATAGACAACTAGTTGCTCAACACAATGCCATTTTTCATTGAACAAAAAAATGCAATTTTGATGTCCAAATTTAACGTCAAACGCAAGGGTATCTTTGCAAATAGAGAAACTAAAATTACAAGCAACTTATGCACAGGGACTGTTATGAAATTACTGAAACAAGAAATAAATAAATTGCAATTTTTACATTAAAAAAAACAAAAAGCCCTTTCTTCTTCGTCAAGACGGTGGAATGGAACCCAACGAAGGGGGGTCGGGCGGCACCGGCGGTGGCGCGCCGCGCGCGGAGGGCGGCTTGCGGCGGTGGCGGAGGACCTGCGGTGGAGGGGCGGCGGCTAGCCGCGGGGTGAGAGGGCGGCGGGACGGCGGTTGCTGCGCCGCTGCGGGTGGACGCGGGCGACGCTGGGGGGGGCGCGCGGCTGGTCGACTCGTGGAGCGGCCGCGCGCGGTGGCCGCTGCGCCGCTAGGTGGTGGGGGCGGCGGCGCGAAGCCGCGGGAAGGGCCGGCGGTGATGCCGGCGATGATGGAGATGGGCGGCGGCGGTGGGGCTCCTCCCCCACCGCTGCTGCGTTGCTGCGTTTTTTTTTTTGATTTTTTTTATTTTTTAATTCTTTTTACTGCTGTAATAAAAAGAGAGATATTTTTGTTTTAAATTTTTTTTATTTTTTTTAAATTTTCTTTAGACAGGAACTAAAAACACAGCATGTGAAAAAAAATATGATGATGATGGTTATGAGGAATAAAATGATGGTGGTAAAAAAATAGAAAAACAAAAAATGTGAGATAAACGAAAATAACAAGAGAAATACGAAGGAATACTTACCTGATTCTTCGCCGGATTGGCGGAGTAGCTACGCTAAACTCCTGTTGTCGCTTCGACCCGATTGGCGAGATAAAAATCGGAGAAGCTACGTGATCTCGACGGGGAACTCGTGACGCGGGGTAGAGCTCCGCGGATCTCACCTGAAGGAGGTCGTCGCTTGAGGAAGGTGCCTCGCCGCTGTCACCAACAAAACACTCCAAGCTCTCTCCTTATTCTATAAGAATGGTGGATGGGGAAAAAATATGGATGTGGGGATTATTATAAAGAAATGAATAATGGGAGTTAGAGAGGTGGTGGTGTTGAATGAGAAGTTAGATTATTGGTGGAGTTGAATGGGAGGTTATATGAAGAATATGGAGTGGAATGGAGGTTGAAAGAAGACTTGGAGGTTAATGGAGAAAGGAAAGTTATTGTAGAGAATGTTATTAAATAAATAAAAAATGAAATGAAATAAAGTAGGCTACTAAAAAGAGAAAATAAAATAAAGAGAAGAAAAAGAGTGGGGAATTTACAAAAAGAAGATATACAACATGTACATTTTTTGTTTGCTTTTCTTTTTATATTTTTTTGTCTTTTTAATAGTAGCTATGTACAATAGGAAAATACAATAAAATAGTACAATCAAAATACAAGGCGACAATAATTTTTTTGGATTTTTAATAATTAAGAAAGATAAAATAAAAAAAGAAGAAAGAAAGAATATATACATAATATACAATGTACATCTAGGTCCCAAAACCCAACTTTTGCAAACGAGCTCCGATTTTAATGAAACCACTTCCGTTGGATAGATAATTTTCTAACTTGAACTTTAAAAGTGAGTTGGTGAATTTGGAGTTCATACGGAGCGGGAATTTAGCTTGGAAGTTGGTCTTTACGGCTTTTTCCCATTGGGATCTAGGAGCATTTATTTAAGGTAAAATTTGTTTTGTATTTTTGTATTTTTATATACATTATTATGAACAAGTTAGAGAAAGAATTAGCCAAAAAGGAGTTGAAATGAAATTATTAAAAATACACGAAGTTTTGGACTATTTACAGGTATACAACTCCTTTATTTTTGCGGCTTTTTATGTGTAATTCATTTTGTACAATCTTATATACAATAATTAGTGTGTTTTATTTACAAGAGTCATTTTGTTAATTTATGTATTTTATGGACATTTATTTGGGATTTTACTCATGGATTTTGCTAAGATTAAGATATTAAGATGATGAATCGTGGATTCATCACCCCCCTATACTTAAACTTTGCTAGTCCTCGAGCAAATAAAGAATGAATAAGTTGGGTTAACCCTTGACTGTGCATGTGAATACAAGACTTGATCCGTTCAAGAACTCTCGGTTTAAGAGATCCTAAAATTCTAAGCTGAACCAAGCTCTAGTCAAAAGGTACCCAATTTCCCTAATCATCGGACTCTCTTTGTATACGTATATATAAGGGATATGACTTTAAGTGTTGACTGCAGTTACAAGAGTAGAGTCACAACGTCACCCAAGGTTCCAGTCCAAGAGACTCTCCTATGGACCCAATCCTCAACACTAGGGAATAAATCATTTCTTGCATCCAATCCACCGTCTCTTTAGTTGTCAGACTTGAAAGTGTAGATGGAAGGCCAGTCGATGGAGGGCATAGGATTGTGTCATTTCTTCTCTCCCTCTCATTGGAACAAGGATCCTCTCAAGTGCCTTATTACGCAACGCATTTTTTTTGGTGTTGATCAGTGCGTCCGTCAAGAGAAGTTGGAGCCGTCTGCACTTGTTTTCCTGGGAGTACACCGGGGTGTGCCTTTTTTGAGTACCTATCGTACCTTCTACACCCAGACTTGTAGCATTTACGATGCAGAGCCCTTTTTTGGTGCAAGCCCGACTCCTGGTCCTAATAGCGGTGGTCCAAGTGGACACTTTGAAATGGTTGGGAGCGCTCGCCTTTGGTAGAAGCTCTTTTGATAATTGACTTTGTGGAATGAGAGCTTTTCTTTGACATTTCATTGCTTGGTAGTATTTTTGGCTAGCTCCACTGCTTTTACCAAAAGTTGGCGCACACTGATCAACATTTTTTATTTTATCACACCCTGGCACATAGGTAAAAATCAAGAGATAGTACAAGAACCATGTTCTCATACTGGCTAAATGTGCTGACACTCAGGTTTCATGAAGCCTTCATTGATTTTATCCCATCCTCGAGCATCATCAAATCAAGTCCAAACTCAAATCCCTTATCCCAGTTCCTCAAGTGAAATTTCAACTCATCTCATCATAACTGCAGTCGTGTTCGTGAGGTGCTGATCATATTCTTAAGGTAGAGACTAAGCATGCAATATAGCACACAAATCTTTCAAACTAGGGAAATGTGAATAATTAAGTTAAGGACCCTAATGACTAAGGCTGGTTAACTCAAAATCTCAAGACCTCATAAACCAAGTGTTCTTGAACATCACTAGTCTTGTGTGAAAGTGAATGGTGTCAGGGATTAAACCAACTTATTAGTCAGTTTTTTTTAGTTAGTTTTTTTTATGAATGTTTTTTTGTTGTTTTTAGAAAAAGTTTTTTTTTCAAAAAGTTTTTTTTACCTAAAAGGGTTTTTTTTTGGAAAAAGATAGGTAAATAAGAAAAGACTTTTTTTTTAGAAAAAGTTTTGTTTTTTTTTGTTTTTTTAACCCATCCCATAATTATTGTATAATATATACAAAAATACGTGAAAGTACGAGGTATGGGTAAAGTATATATGTAATATATACACGCCCCCCTATACTTAGCTTGTGCTATGTCCTCATGGCACTAGGTGACAAAAATACATAGCTCGTACTAAGCGTAGGAAAGCTAAAATAATAAAAAGTATAGAAGTCGATCCGCCCCCCCTATACTTAGGCTCTGGACATCCTAAGTGTAGAAGAAGAGAAAAAATGGGGTAGACGAGGTCAAGAGGAGAAATGATGAGTAAATACACATGGCGGGCATCGGTCCCCCCTATACTTAGGCTTTGGAAAGAACACAAGATTTGGAAGACCGATGAAAATGGGAAAGAATATACAAAAAGAAAATAAAAAGAAGAGAAGGAGCAAATCGGGTCACTCACCCCCCTATACTTAGGATCTAGTCATCCTAAGTATAGCCACAAAATGAAAACGATACGGAACTGGGGCGAGTGATGCGAATCATGAGGGAGGGAGGTGAATAAAGGAAGGAAAATATGTACAAGGAGGAGGGAGAATATACAAGGATCAAGAAGGTTTGTGACAGACCTTCTTGTGGGAGCGAGGGGGTGGGTAGTATACACATGTGTCGCTATCAGAATCGTCCTCCGAAGAATAATAGTGAGGTGTGGGGAACATTCAACGGGGGTCGACACACGGTTGCTTGCTCAAATATGGCTTTAGATAAGCCGAACTAAGATCACTCATGTAGATCACCTCATCCGGACCTGATGAGGACTCCTCAGAAAGTTCCTTCTTTGAAACATCGAAGGTAACCTTCTTAGTCGGTTTTCTAGAACCTGAAGCATCAAGAGGAAGAGGAGATTGATATGTCTTAAGGAGTTCGGGGGAACACCTCAAGGAATCAACACTCGTCTTCTTCTTACTAGATGACCGACTAGAGGATGGAGCAACCGATTTATCAAGATTGGTCAATTTGGTCCCAGTTGTCTCCTTTGATGTATGTCCTGGATGTGGTGTGTGTGAGGTTCTGACCAGAGGTTCATCATCAGATGAGTCACCATATGCATTGTAATACTCCTGCAAGGTCAGCACACGTCTCTGATAAGGCACAGTGTTCTCAGTTGGCTTGATATTGTTGGGTTCTTGTGTCGGATTATCGAAATGATCAAGGCAATCCACAAAGGTCATGTCCGACTCACTGATAGCTTCTGGTCTTGAGTCCTCTCTAGAAGCTGTCGTGGTGGTGGTGCAAGCAGTAGGCGGTGTGTGGTTGTAGGAAGTGTCTAAACCAATGGTTGTCTGGACAGTCGGTATCTCAGGTGTAGTAGAGAGATGGGACTCAACTGTCTCTCGAAGGTCGCGACTGTCTGCAACTTTACGGGTTACCTTGGAATATCGTGTGTCCTCAAAGATCGAGTGAGGTCGGAGTGCTCCCAATGCAGAGAAATTGATCTCCCGAGTCTCACAATCTATAGTTGCCTTAGCCAAGGCTAAGAACGGCTTCCCAAGAATGATCGGAGACTGTGTGAACTCTCCTCGGTGCTCAATGTCAATGATCGTGAATTCTATCTCCAGTAGAGCACCTTGGAAAGTGACGATGACTGAAATGGTTCCTCTCGACCGTTTAACAGATCGATCCGCCAACTGAATGATCTCTCTTGACTTCTTGGCAGATCCGAGTTTGAGCTTTGCAAACACGGAGGTCGGGAGGATATTAATTGGTAAGTCATCATCGATTCTTGCATGGGTGAATGTGGTATCTTTGATTTCACAATCAAACCTAGGCAACCGCTTTACTCTGCGGCTCTTGGTTTTTCTCCCTATCATCAAAGATGTGGCCATAGACACTATATGTATCTCAGTCCTTGTTCTCTTATTGCCCGACCTTTTAGGCATCAATTTACTTCTCACAAATCTTTTAAGGTCGGGAAAGTGCTCAATGGCCATTATTAAGGGAAGCTCAAAAATCAACTTTCTATACAATGCTTCCCTAACCGCAGGATCCAAATTTTTTAGATCTTTTCCTTTTTCAATTTTTATGATATTTTCTGAGTTTTCAATTTTTTTGGTCTTTTTGGTAGGTGAAGGAGGAATAGGAGAATGTACAGACTCTGGTTTGGAGGGAAAATTGTTAGTAGAAGAGGGAGGTAGAAGGGACTCCAGCTGTACATGACAAGTGGTCAATCCAGTGTCTTCCAGGTTTTCAAGATTCAATCCGCGAAATCCACGATCCACATTCCTACCTGGACTCTTGATCGGTCTACGGATGTCATCCTCCAATAAGTTCTCATGACACCTCATGAGAGAAGTCGGCACAATTGGAGGATACTGCTGAGAACTTGGGATCTTATACTCAACACATCTTGACTCAGGCGTGTAATGCTGGGTTGAGTATGACCCATCTGTATGGCAGATGTTGGTCGGAGCCTCATAAGGTGGAGTCAGTAGACAGGGGGTCTGTAGATCGGTCTCATGAGTCCAATCCCCTCTATATGTCGGCTCTCCGAATGGGTGATATGAAGGTTGGTCAATGTGGTCTCTATCACTCAGGTCAATCAAGTCAGGAAGATCATACGGTGCAGGCCTCTCCATTCGGTTTGTCTGGTCGACCATGTTGTACCCTAAGGTTAAGTCAGGATGTATATATAGCAATTGTTGTTCTGTCCCAACTCGAGGTGAACGTGAGGTATGTGGGGTCAACTGATTATGCCAAACATTCATCTCAGCAGTCGCTTGCTCTTCGATTGGTTCCTTGATTCCAGCAAGCGGACGAGAATATAGTGAATCAATCCAAGGTGGTTGTGGGTCAGGGGTGCAAGAATGTGGGGTAGGTAAGAAGGACGAAGAAGTGGAGAAGTCAGTCGGAGTTCTGACTTCGCGGTTGTGGTGTGGGTATGAAGAGGAATAAGTGGGTGGAGATGATCGGAATATGGTCGAAGAAGGATGACTTGGATATGATGACCAAAATTCTGACATCTTGGAAGGGAGATGGGAGAATGAAGCGGATCGAGGAAGAAAGCGTACAAGTGCACCGAATAACACACAAAACAAACAAACACAAGAGCAAACCCTGAGTTCACCTACTCAACACAGTGATGGTCGCAAAAGTCCGACCGTTTATCTTTTCAGTTTTAATTAGGTGATAAATCAAGATATCAATCCAATTACGCAAGGCTCAAAAGTAGGTTTTGGGCACTATCCTAGGGATGCGTCCTCACCTCTCAACAATCACAATTAGCCAAGCATACAATGAGGGTTTTACTCTCCCAAAACAAGTGTTAGTTTTAGTCAATTTTTTTGATCAACTCTGATTAGCAGTCCCGATTTTATGTTTGGTTATCACTTGATTAGTCCACCAAATAAAGCACGCCTAACGATCAGTCCCGATTCCTTTTAACCTAAGTTTCAAAAACAAAGGGGAGGGAGTCGAGAAAAGCCGATGCAAATAATGAAATCAATGATGCATGCCCAGTTCAGAAGACTTACAGTGATCCTCGCGCTCTACATGCGGGATGCAAGGCAGAATTGAAATTTTATACTAAATGAATGCAAACGAGAAACCGTTCCTAGACAAGCAGTTCTATTAGCGAGTGATGAACAAGTTTAATTTGACTAATAGCCCAGCGGTCTAAGTGCGTCTCGTTAAATGTGATGTGTGGTCCAAAAATTTACGAGCACAAGCAATAAAATATTCTAATAAAAATATGCTCTAAGAGATGCAAGTGCAGGTCCTATTCTACGTCAAGCAACCACACGACCACGAGCGGGTCCGAAGTCCAGTCCGGATACAAACGCGAGCTCTCAAACAAGAGCCGCTGGAAAGAGCAAATTACCTAAGTTATTACAACACAATAATTACAAAATGAAAAGAAATGCTCTCGAAAATAAATTAATTCTCCTCGCTCTTCAGCAGTCGACACGCGTCGCGTCCGTCGACCTCCGATGCACTCCAAGTTCACCGGGCCCTCGCAAGAAAAATAAAATTTATGTTAGAGAGATAAAAATAAAATATATACAAAAATATGAAGAGAAATAATTGCAAAAAAATAGAATAAATACAAGTGGCTCGGGGGTCAGACTACCCGAGTAAATGGAAAACTAAATCCAAATTTTTAAATTAGTCCCTAAGCCGTTTGCCTCCCCGGCAACGGCGCCATCTGACGAGTCGCTAGATACGTTGAATAATTCGGCTTCGTTGTAGCACGTGTACTTAGCGATTCGGTCAGAACCGAGAGAAGATCTCCGTGAAGAGTGTCTCGGCTTTAATTTATATCCCGGGCAAGTCCAGGGTCGAACTCAGGGAGGCAAAGGAACAACTTGGGGGTTAATTCGCAAACTTAGGTCTAGATTTCCAATGCGTATTTTTTTAGATTTTTTAATGCAAAAAGAAATATCAATGCAAGATGCGGTTGAATTAAAACACTACGAAAACACACAACAAGGCCAAATTAATTTTAATGTCAAATTAGTCCAATTTAGCCAAATTATATTTTTCCTAGAATTCTAATCCAGTGATGAATGCAAAACACATTTTTTTGGAATTTTCAGGGTTAAAATGCAACAATGAAAAATGCACACTTTTTATGGGTTTTTTTCACAATTTCTCACACAAACAGTAAGCAAAAATTATGAAAAATTTACTCAAATGAAAACATGATGCAAGAAAGCTACAGTAATTTTTTTGGAATTTTTTGACAAAGTATGAATTTTTTATGAATTTTTTAGTGAAAATAGAGTGACAGTGAGTAAATAATTCCTATTAAATCCACGTTATCAAATTAATCAGAGATCAAATTATCTCAAATAGATATTTTTATGTGCAATCCAGGAGAATTGAAATTTTGCAAAAAGAATATACATGGATTTAATTAAAAATCAAATACTAAAAACACTCTACAATTTATTTCGGGCACAAGACAACTCCAATTTGGTTGAAATTTGGAAAGTACGTTCATCACATATCAAGGCATCATATATATTTTTTGTGGATTTTTTGGAGCAACCGTGTACGAGATATAATTTTAAGGGTCTAGAATGGGTAAACTATGCAAAATTTCAGTTGAACAATTTTAGTTAATTACCCATATCTTACAAAAATACAAATAAATGTCCACAATATAGACAACTAGTTGCTCAACACAATGCCATTTTTCATTGAACAAAAAAATGCAATTTTGATGTCCAAATTTAACGTCAAACGCAAGGGTATCTTTGCAAATAGAGAAACTAAAATTACAAGCAACTTATGCACAGGGACTGTTATGAAATTACTGAAACAAGAAATAAATAAATTGCAATTTTTACATTAAAAAAAACAAAAAGCCCTTTCTTCTTCGTCAAGACGGTGGAATGGAACCCAACGAAGGGGGGTCGGGCGGCGCCGGCGGTGGCGCGCCGCGCGCGGAGGGCGGCTTGCGGCGGTGGCGGAGGACCTGCGGTGGAGGGGCGGCGGCGAGCGGCGGCTAGCCGCGGGGTGAGAGGGCGGCGGGACGGCGGTTGCTGCGCCGCTGCGGGTGGACGCGGGCGACGCTGGGGGGGCCGCGCGGCTGGTCGACGCGTGGAGCGGCCGCACGCGGTGGCCGCTGCGCAGCTAGGTGGTGGGGGCGGCGGCGCGGAGCCGCGGGAAGGGCCAGCGGTGATGCCGGCGATGATGGAGATGGGCGGCGGCGGTGGGGCTCCTCCCCCACCGCTGCTGCGTTGCTGCGTTTTTTTTTATTTTTTTATTTTTTTAATTCTTTTTACTGCTGTAATAAAAAGAGAGATATTTTTGTTTTAAATTTTTTTTATTTTTTTAAATTTTCTTTAGACAGGAACTAAAAACACAGCATGTGAAAAAAAATATGATGATGATGGTTATGAGGAATAAAATGATGGTGGTAAAAAAATAGAAAAACAAAAAATGTGAGATAAACGAAAATAACAAGAGAAATACGAAGGAATACTTACCTGATTCTTCGCCGGATTGGCGGAGTAGCTACGCTAAACTCCTGTTGTCGCTTCGACCCGATTGGCGAGATAAAAATCGGAGAAGCTACGCGAGCTCGACGGGGAACTCGTGACGCGGGGTAGAGCTCCGCGGATCTCACCTGAAGGAGGTCGTCGCTTGAGGAAGGTGCCTCGCCGCTGTCACCAACAAAACACTCCAAGCTCTCTCCTTATTCTATAAGAATGGTGGATGGGGAAAAAATGTGGATGTGGGGATGATTATAAAGAAATGAATAATGGGAGTTAGAGAGGTGGTGGCGTTGAATGAGAAGTTAGATTATTGGTGGAGTTGAATGGGAGGTTATATGAAGAATATGGAGTGGAATGGAGGTTGAAAGAAGACTTGGAGGTTAATGGAGAAAGGGAAGTTATTGTAGAGAATGTTATTAAATAAATAAAAAATGAAATGAAATAAAGTAGGCTACTAAAAAGAGAAAATAAAATAAAGAGAAGAAAAAGAGTGGGGAATTTACAAAAAGAAGATATACAACATGTACATTTTTTGTTTGCTTTTCTTTTTATTTTTTTTGTCTTTTTAATAGTAGCTATGTACAATAGGAAAATACAATAAAATAGTACAATCAAAATACAAGATGGCAATGATTTTTTTGGATTTTTAGTAATTAAGAAAGATAAAATAAAAAAATAAGAAAGAAAGAATATATACATAATATACAATGTACATCTAGGTCCCAAAACCCAACTTTTGCAAACGAGCTCCGATTTTAATGAAACCACTTCCGTTGGATAGATAATTTTCTAACTTGAACTTTAAAAGTGAGTTTGGTGAATTTGGAGTTCATACGGAGCAGGAATTTAGCTTGGAAGTTGGTCTTTACGGCTTTTTCCCATTGGGATCTAGGAGCATTTATTTAAGGTAAAATTTATTTTGTATTTTTGTATTTTTATATACATTATTATGAACAAGTTAGAGAAAGAATTAGCCAAAAAGGAGTTGAAATGAAATTATTAAAAATACACGAAGTTTTGGACTATTTACAGGTATACAACTCCTTTATTTTTGCGGCTTTTTATGTGTAATTCATTTTGTACAATCTTATATACAATAATTAGTGTGTTTTATTTACAAGAGTCATTTTGTTAATTTATGTATTTTATGGACATTTATTTGGGATTTTACTCATGGATTTTGCTAAGATTAAGATATTAAGATGATGAATCGTGGATTCATCAGATCTCCATTACCTTCGGTGCGCCTCACTCATCAAGAAGACGTGGGATCTTGTGTGACGAGATCAGGAGATTCGACGCTTGGATCATCTACATGGATTGCGAGAAGGACGCGTCTCATCAACGCACTCGCAAGCGTCTCCTCCATCAGATCGGACTTGAGACAAGTGGTCTCTTGGTTTAGAGACTAGATCGCAACCACGCTTCAAGAGGTAACCTTAATACCTATTTATTATTTAGATGAAATGATCCAAGAAATGTTCTTGAATCATGTGGTATCATCACATTAAAATTTTTAAAGTTCCGCTGCATCGAGCAGCTAGTGCGACTAATCGCTCCCAATCGCATACGATGCGATCATCACACTACCTTCATGCTTTTGAGGATCTCCCCATATCCTTCAAGTGGTATCAGAGCCAAGTTGGAGGTTTTTGATTTGATCCATAAACCGAAGAAGATTTGAGCTCGTCTGGGTTCGTGAAAGTTTTATCGCATTTTAATTTTCGTATCCCTGTTTCGTTATAAATTTTGGCCTTGTTGAAAACATTTAAACACAAGATTTTCAATTGAATATTGTTCATCATTAATTAAGGAAACCATGGGATTTCAGTTTGCGTGATTTGGAATCCAATAACTCAAGATATGATCATTTTAATGAACCTATATCCATTGTTTCGTTGATGGCGAATCATGACGTAATTAACGAGTTAGTTACTGTTTGAAATGCTTAGAAATGTGTGGTAATCACATAGGTTCTATTTGATATCAAATTAGCAAACTTTAGAAACTGATTTTGCACGATTTGGATTTAAAATGAATGTGATATGCTAATTTTAGTAAGTGAAGGCCACTGCTGGAAATTGCATACTTGATCATGAACCATGTGATTGTCATTTAATTTTTATAGAAATTAATGGTTAAGTATTAAGATAATTATTGATAAATATTTGTAAAATATTTACAGATAATAATTATTCATTAAATGACATTGTCTTAACCAATAATTGATTAGATATGATATAGATCACAAGTTGGTTACATCATACACTTTCCAAGAAACAAGTTGCTTGAATAGGATTGGGGATTTGTTTAGCAAATCTTCTTATAATGTTAATCAAAATGGTTTTGATTATTATTATATGGTATAACTTCGGTTGAAAAACCGATTATCATCTCAAGTACAAAGTGATTGACTTGGCATTATTTTTTTTCCGAGGTGGATATGGTGTCTAGTCGGGGAGCGTTGGGGTAGCAGGTTGCACCGTGTGCGGTATGTCCCACTCTCGTCAATACTGACCATGACAGTGGGCAGGGAACAAATAATTCTTCAGATCGTGATGTATTTTTCTAATTATTAAAATTCAAAATAATATGTATTTGAGACAATAGCATATTTTCAAGTAACAATTAAAAATATTTGTTTGATATTAATTGGATCATTAATTTAATATAATTAGATTAATTGGAATCCATGGTCTCACGTCACAATAATTAATTAGAATTTGAATATGAGGTAGAGGATCACATATGTGACATCCATTGTCTCCCGTCAAGGTAAAGGGTTCCGTCGTCAGAGATTGTATGTAGGAGACGCATGTCCGAAGTGACATATCTTACATACAAGCGCATCTGGATCAGGCTCTTTGCTTCTCGAAAGAGTAAGGATGTATGTGTAGTACCCCAATATAGAGTCCTCATATTACTGGGGCCATATTGGATTGCGCATAGCGAGTTGTATTCCTGTTGATGGTTGGTTCAATTAATGACATGACAATATCACCTTAGGGGTGGTGGGCCCATGTGTTAAAGACCAAATTGGGAGATGCAAGTTGGACAAGGCAGAATGAGTTCCCTCTTCTTTTTATCCGAGTTGCAAGTTCTCATATTATTGGGATGTGGCAAAGATAAGAAAGGAGAACCCAGATCTTGCTAGAGATATAATGGTAAGTATTCCTCTTACATTGAAAGTGATTAAGGGAATGAGCTTTCAGTGTTGACAAGGCAAGACAACTTTGATATAAAAATTCCTAAATCAAAGTAAAATGTATATATATATATGCAAATTTCTTATTTCAGATAATCCTTCATTAAACCCACTTAGTACTATACTCAATAATAACCAGTAAAATACCATGGATTGGATCCATGATCAATATTGTACTTGCAGTTGGACACATAATGTATGTGGTTGCAATGTGCAAGTTTCCTCATAATAATGAGGAATGACAATTAAATAGACAATAAGACAACAACCTAGGGTTTGTATATCTCTATTGTCTTGATCTCTCATCGAATGTACTTTGAAAGTGACATGTCGATGATGATCGTAATTGTCAAATAATCCTTATAAAAAATGAATAAGATATTATGGCATACATATGTGCTCTCGACATTTAATCATGAATGACATGGTTCACTGCATCTTGCATAATGGTGGCTCTAAAGAGACGATGTATTCAAATGTTAGAGTACCTACATGATCCTAAGTCTTTAAGAGTTTAGATGTGTGTAGATATGATGAGTGTCATCATTCTACTATCTATAGTCTAGTCATTCATGAAGCTTCATAATATTCAAATTTTATGAATTGAATGAAGCATGTATAAATGTCGTACTCTTATATTGAAATCTTTTGAATTCAACATAAGAGATCCTTTGTCTTAAGCAATGATTGTTTGGAGATGAAATGAGTGCAGTGGAAGCATGGGTCGGACCCAAGTTAGAAGAAAGTCAAAGAGTTGACTGTACTTCTATGGTTTCCACACATATAGCATCCAAAGAGTTGGATGAATGCAGTGTTGATAATATGACTATCAAGACTATCTATAATTCTTAGAGGACTCAGATAGTGCATCGGAATAATCTACATCTACATATAATCATTGAAATTGACTTTCTTATTGGATAAGATTAAAAATATGATAATTGTATCTCAATCTTCTAATAACACTTGAAATTGGTTGCATATATTTTAGAAGACTAGAAAATTTTATCTTAAGGTTTAATAGTCATCCACGTGGATGTTGATGCAATTGTTGCAACAACCTCTATTCGATAAATAGACTTCATATTTTCAGTGGGAGAGCCCTTAGTCTTAGAGAATGTCTCTATGACCTGGATATTAGAATACACTCATTATTTATTTTTAAATGTTGGAAATAAACATGAATTCTGGAATAGACCTATCATAAAGAGTTATGATGGATATATTGCAGACAGTAATCTAATGTCTGGAGGACTCTACTAAATTAAAAAATTAGTGAATGGTTCATTAACATTTCTAATACTGAAAATTAAACCTTTTAAGATCAATAGGAGGATGGAGATCATTTGACAATGATCTGGCATCAAGTCTTGGACATATGTCTGTTGATAAGATCAATAGACTAGTAAGAGATGAAACTTTATATTGTCTAAAATTTTAAATCATACGTGCTCGTGAATATTGTATTCAAAAGTAAAAAATGTCTAATGTACCATTCTCTGGGAATTATGTTAAACGTCAAGGTATTCAAGATCTCATACATATTGATGTATGCGGATCACCTGTATCATAATAAACATTGATGATATGTGATATCATTCGATGATTATTTGTGATCTGAGATTTCTTCCCTTTACCTTAGAAAGCTTTGAAATGTTCAAAGATTTCATTATTTTGGTTTAGAACCAAAGTTTGAAGGAAGATGAAATAAATTTAATCTAATCTAGGTAGCTTGTACCTATTAGATGAATTTAAGGATTACCTTATAGAGATACGAATATCATTCCTATCTCACTCCTCCTGATACACCTAAACCCAATAGAGTTATAAAGAGATACAATTTATCATGTGTGACATGATTTTATCAATGATGAGTCTTAGCATAATTACCTCTTAGTTTCAAGGTATATATATGCAGAAGAGACTACGATATGTATCCTTAATAAGGTTCCATGCAAGTAAGCTGGAATCTAGCACCAAAGAGTGCTGCTTCATTAGGAAAATAAAGGATGGTATTGGATACCTACTTTATGACCTTGAGATTCTTAGAATATTTCATCTCTAAGGATATGATTCCTAGATGATGAAACTCTTGAGAGTCAATATGAAAATGAAGTGAAGGAACTCATTAAACCTTGAGAAGATAATGAGGCTCCTAAAATCGGAAACCAAAAAAGATAATTAAAGATGAAACACTAATACCTCATCAAATGAGTTTGAGGATGGATTCCATGTGTTAGTTAAGTCTGACAATAATCGAACTTCATGTGATGAAGCTTCTGAAGATCATATCATGAAAAGATGGATATTAGCAATTAAGTCTAAAGTAGACTTCGTATACAAGTGTTGTATATGGACCCTCAAGGATCCACCTATGTGGGTAAGACCCGTTAAGGTGTAAATGGATCTTCAAGAGAAAGAGGGAACATGATGAGAAGGTAGAGACCTTCAAAGCACGACTCGTAGCCATGAGCTACACATCGAAGAGAAGACATTGCTTGCGATGAGACTTGTTCTTCAGTGACCATGCTTAAACCCATCAGAATATTGCTAACTATAGCTACACAGGTTGACTATGACATCTTCAAGATGTGAGTCAAGATTGCATTCCTCTATGATTACCTCTCCGAGGATATTCATATGAAGTGGCCCTAGGGCTTCATAGTTGAAGAAAGCAAATTGTGCAAGCTGTATAACTCCATCTGTGTACTCAAATAAGCTTCTTATAGTTGGAACATCAGATTTGATGAAATCATAAATGTTATGATTTCAGATAGAATCTTGATGAACCATGTGAAGCTTAGTGAGAGTGTCGTTGTGTTCATCATGCTAAATGTAGATGATATCATAATCATTTTTAATGATATAAGGATAATAATAAGTGTTTTATAGACTGGCAATTCCATACCTTGAGATGTAATCAAGGAAACCTCTTAGTTCTGAAAGTGTTCAAAAGCAAAGAGAAAAGGGCATTGGAACCGTTGCATTAGTGGTACACCTTGGACATGTTCCATTTTTTCTTCTTTCCCATAAGATATGGTACTGACCTATCTAAAGGGATATCACCTCAAGGCATTGAGGAAGATAATGCTAAAACTGCTTGCCCTTGTGCATCATTTACGGGAAGTCGTGTGTATGCTAAATATGTACAAAAGTCAGATGTCTGGCATCTAGTGGGAGTAGTAAACTGTTGCTAATCCTACTATAAATAAAATACTTGATTGCAATAATAACAATATCTTCATAAATGATAATACTTTAGAGATAATGATCTCTAAGTCTTATCTTCAAGAAATTAAGACTTTATAGATGGAGATATAAAAGGTCTTAAATGTGAATACCTTAAGAGATAGAGATCTCCAAGAATAAGGGTATTCGAATAAGGATAATAGAAATTACATACTGGTTATAATAATTATCGAGTTGTAGTGTCAAGGACACTATAACTAACAAAATTGAGTATTGATTACATAAGATGCAACATTCACATTGGATGCGAGCACTGTTACTGGGGATATGCAAGTGTCGTAAAAGGACTTAGCGTAGTCTCTTGGGAATAGAGTGACTGATTCACTTACCTAGCTATTTTTTCTAAATAGCATATGTTGCCACATGAGTGCGTATTTAAATGATTAGCCCGTCAATGGTTTTTGGGCTAGTGGGAGATTGTTGGACATGCGAGCCCACAGCGAGCCATTATGCAATAAATTCTATTGCAAATATCATTCCCTGGTCTTAAATGAAGAATAACTAATTTTCATAATAGGTCCCTTAGTATAATTAGGGTTATGTATCATGGCCATCTTAATTATCATACAACTGTTGATTCAATTATTGAATCATAGAGGCTAGTGCTTGGATGAATATCTAAAGAGCTAGATTGAGGACTCATCAAGTACTGTCAAATGATTGTTAAGAGATGATCTCCAACCTGATAGGATATGGCAATACTGTATCATTTGGTTGATATCTGATCGACCTCTTGATGCAGGTCCTCTGCATGGGAATAGAGATTCGAAGGTGTCAGATTAGTTAGGTCAAATAGTTGACTTAACGAGATCGAGATAACCAAAGACCTATGTCGTATGATGTCATGATATAGGCATGCATCCTCTGACCAGAGACAGATGTGTTACTATATGATTGAGTATGTACATTTGGCAAACCAATAGGTTAATGACCTAACAAAGGTCTATACACCAGTGACCAGTGTGTTGGGGTGCATACAAGGGCATATGAGTAATACGATCTCTCAAATGGATCATACAGGTTCATTGCTGAATCGAAAGACATGAGCTCACTCATGAGATATTGGAAAGAATCAAATTCCACGTGTGGTCATCTCGCTTTGGAAGCTTGATTGAATTTGTAAGGTTTGATATATGCTTTTGGAAAGTATATGATCAACACCTAGTTATGATATATGCTTTTGGAAAGTATATGGTCGATACCGACTCCCAATGATCGAATGAGAACCTTAATGATAAAATCCTGAAGGGGACAATCTAAAGAGATCTAAAACTTCGGATTTGTTCTGGGTCTTCCAGTATGCAAGATGTATAGGTATTAGGAATACCTGAGGGTGATGTGATCATAAACGATTGTATAACCATGATGCTTACATTCCGAGGGAGTGATGAAACAGGTCTGGATTTTAGTAACTCCTCTCATAGAGAAGTAATCTGATCTTAGTCCAAATGTTGGACATTGATCTGAATGTGATTCAGATGTAATGAGAAGATTAGATTTGCGATCTTGATTTAATCAAGCATCTATGAGAGGTCCGCAAGATCTGGATTTGAGATGTGATCTCAATATCCAAGTCACTATACGTGGAACAATACAATCGTCTTGTCCTTATCTCCAAGTATCAGTAGAGAAAGCACATTATCCTTGAAAGAGTTCAGGATAATTTCATTGTTGATATATGTATCCAAGCATTGAGAAGATGGATAATTAAATGTGATTTAATTATCATGATTGATATGAATTTGATTCATATTATAAGGAGAGTTATCTGAGATAATCAAATGTGATTTCATTATCAAAGATGTGAATAATGTGAATGTGATTCATGTTATTTAGACACATAAGAAAAGAGATCCAAGATGATTAAATGTGATTTAATTATCATCGATATGAATAATGTGGATAACACTATCCATATTAATCAGATATATTATATGTAATTTCTAATATATTAGAAAGAGCATATCATGATTTATATTTGTTGATTAATTGTTAATGTGAATTTGATTCACATTCAATGATTAATTGAAAGTATAATTTACATTTTATTTTGGGATGTGAATGAGATTCACATTTTTTCAATGGCATGATTGCAATATTCACAAGATAATTATGAGTTATTTTTGTGAAATAATTTACAACAAATGTTGATGTAAATCTTGGAGATATCATGAGATAATGAGATCTCATGAGATAATGAGATCTCATGAGATTTTGAGGAGATGGACCTATTCCATCTCAAAAGGAGTAGCCGTCTTCCCCTTTTTAGGGGATATGGCCAATCTCCTCATCTCTAAGGCTAGTCAAATGATTTAAATTTAAAATTAATTATATAGATTTATCAATATAAATTAATTTAATTTAAATCAATTGTTTTTGTGTTTTTACAACAACGTCGTGGCCATTGAAAGAAATACAAATCAATCTCAACCATTGATTGTGTGTTGTCCATGGATTGGGATCCATGGACTCCCAAAACCCTATATAAGAATAGGTACCCCTTGCTCTTCGAGTTGCACGTTTACAACTACGACATATGCTCTCTCTCCACATGCCAAATGCTCTCTCCCTCTCTCTCTTGTTTTCGTCCACCATGGAGCCCTTGGGAGAGTCGCCATCGCCGTAGCATCGTCATTATGCTGCCGGAGTATTCTCTCGTGGATCTCTGTCTCCTTCAGTGTGCCTCACTCGTGAAGAAGACGTCGGATCTCGTGTGACGAGATCAGGAGATTCGTCGCTTGGATCATCAACATGGATTGTGAGAAGGACATGTCTCATCAATGCACTCGCAAGTGTCTCCTCCGTCGGATCAGACTTGAGACAAGAGGTCTCTTGGTTTAGAGACTCGATCGCAACCACACTTCAAGAGGTAACCTTAATACCTATTTGTGGTTTATATGAACCGATCCAAGAAGTGTTCTTGGATCTTATAGTTTCATCACATTAAAATGTTTTAAATTCCACTACATTGAGAAACTAGTGCGACTAGTCAAACCTGATCGCATACGATGCGATCATCACGCTTCCGTGATGCACTTGAGGATCTCCCCATATCCTTCACTGGGGGCTCAATAGATGGATGATGACCACCGATAGTTGGCTAGCGAAGGCGGAGAAGCGACGAAGCCCCAAGTATCTCCGGCAGGAGTTCCAATGCCACCAGCTATGTCGTTGAGCTCCAAACCAGCACAAGAAATGAAGACGAGTCAAGGGGAAACTTCCTCGACTCCTTAGCACGTGAAAAGGTGAGAGGTGGAGTGAAGCGGTGGACCTCCGGTGAGGGGAAGGAATCGAGGTCTGTTCGGTCAGATTGAGGTTCAACCTAGATGAATGGAGGGTGGAACACGATGGAGAAGTGTAGGGGAAGAAGGTGACATGGTTGGCAAAGTCGGAGAACAAGCGCGGGACAGGTGATGTGGTTCGCCGGAGAGGAGCTCCGGTGAACTACATGTATGTGATTTACGACTAAAGAATGTGATTGAAGTATAAACTAATCACTAGAATTAAACCTAAACCTTACACTAAGATAAGGAATGCAATAAAAAGTACCTCAAGGGCCTGGGAGACCCTGAAGAAGAAGCTCGACATCCGGTGGCCGGAGATAGGGATGGACGCCACCAAAGACTTCATCGGAGTTCATAAGATGTTGCTGAAGACTCCCTTGTCACAGGAGTCAATCTAGAGCAAGAGAAGAGGGCCGAAGCTAGGTCAAATGGGGTTCAAAGAGGTGAGGGAAGATCAGGGGGTCGACTATGTACATGACTGGGCGGCTCCAATAATTAAAGAAAACATGGCAAACCGTGGATCTAATCCTCTAGATGATACTTGGGCGTGTAAGAGGGATAATCGAGGAGAAAAAGTTGTGAAGAATGCGAGGCCAAAGAATGCAAGGCTCGGCCTCCAAAAATCCGAGAAGAAGAGGCCAAACGCATGTCTGACATGCGACAGACCTCGGTTAGAGAGTTGACCGAGGTCAACGAGCGGGAGAAGCTGGTTGATCCACGTGGACCATCCAGGAAAATCCCTGGAAAAAATATTAGAAATTCTATTAAATATAATAAATAATTTTATTAATTTTAAGCTATAAAGTGAAAAATATTTATTATTTTATGAATTTATTATTATTATTTTTATTTATTTTTTAGGGCATTAAAATTACAAGTTTCTTTTTGAGGGCTATATATGTATATTTATCTATGTATTTGAGTATTTTTTTATTTTGTATTTTTTATTTTATTATTTTAATTTATTGCTTTATATATTTATAACTTATTTTTAGATACATAAATATATTTTTATTTTATATTTCTGAAATAATATGTACACTTAATTAAATAGAAGTATTATTTATATAGGTATAAGTATATGTATTTTAGCTACGTATTTTCTACAAGTAATTTATTTTAATGATTTATTTATGTTTTTATTCTAGTTTTAATATGTACATATATTATACATTATATTTAAAAAATATAAAAATATAAAATTATAAAAATAACGAATAATAAATAAAATGAATATTTTAATCGGTATAACTATACAATAGGGGGTCCAAAACCTAACTTTCACACAGTAACTCCAAACAATATGAAACCAACTTCATTAAATAGCTTATTAAAAGTTATATACAAGGTGATTTTGATATATTTTGAGTTTTTATTTGACAAATATGGGCCTGGCAAGTTAGGATTTTGGAATCTTATTTTTAGTATAACTTTTCATCTGTATATTATTTTTGTATGAAATAAATTTTGTATTTTTCTATATTTTATTGTCTACAACTTTCATGTACAAAGTTTCTTTATTTGAAGTATACAAAATGGAACAAAAAATAGGTCCCAAAAATGAAGGAAAATGAATAAAATAAATGGGATTATTCTTGTATTTTGGCCCTTATCCCCCTACTTTATTCCTTGTTGGCCTAGTCATCAAGATGCCTAGACCTCGAGGTTTAAGGTTATAAAATATTTTCAATATTTTATTCCTTTTCTTTTATTTTCTTTATTCTATAATTTTGACATTAAAAATAGTATTTTATACACTATTTACACCACAATGCATGAATGCTAAAATGCCTAAATTAAGGGTATTTACATGCATTTACTAGGGTTTTTAAGGCCAAAATGATAGAATAAAGGTGATGAAATGGAGAGTCATCACCCCTCTCGAAACCTCTCCCATCCAGGTATGGCTGCCTGCAAGTCCCCCTCCAACTGGAAGCGGCCCCTCCCCCTTTTCATCCGCACATAATTTCTTTTTCTTTTCTTTTTTACTTGTAGTTAATCTTAGCCATTAGATCTCAGATTGGTTAGATTAACTCACTTATATGGTTGAGTTTAATGAACTAAACTAACGGAAGGTTATGGGTGTAAAACAAAGCATATTAGGGGTCTTGGGTGTAATTCGTAATTATAGAGGACTTTTACGGTAATTACGAAATTACTCAGGGCTGTAAATATCCCAATTTAAAATAATTTTAAAAATGTACAATGCAACAATCTAGACACTTTTTGTATTACAAAACATTTTTAAAATTTCAAAAGGTCTGGTGCAACAATCAAGATAATTCTTTGAATCAAAATAATTTTAATTTCGAAAGATGTCTAGTGCAACAATCTAGACAATTCGTGAAATCAATAAAATCTATTTCATAATTTATAATTAAACTGTAAATATTCAAGAGCATAATTAATCAGGAAAAATATAAATAAAAAACACATTCTAATTTATTACATATTTTCAAAATAAATAAATAATGATTTCAGATTGAAATTTGCAAGCTACGACCATCATACTTCAAATTTTGAATACATTGTACAACTTGGACTTATAATTCGATGCAGCACAAGATATTTCTAAAATATTGGGTCCAACTCCTGATGTCAATATATCATGGAAGTGTCATGGTAGATGATTATTATTATAGACTTAACTATGAGTATTCTCACTTGTCATTCATCCTTCACAATGGGAGATTTGATAAATCTGAAGTTCAAACCATGGTTTGATTGTCTTCTTTGGAATACATTAATGCACTTCTCATTTAATTGTGATAATAATAACCATATTCTTCCAAAAGCATATATTAATATCTCAAATTTCGCATCTAATTTTGTAAATAAGATGATCGTGCATGGATTTCATTATGATCCCAAATCATCTCATGAATGAGCTTTGTCTCCCGATTCATCAATTATGAACCTGTATGATTCCTTTGAGAGATCATACATCTCACATGTCTTCATATGCATACACCGGTATATGGACCTTGGTGAGGTCATCAATCTATTGATCTGTCAAATGTGTATACTCAGGTATATAGATGCATATATGTCTCAGGACAAAGAGTGTGTGCCTGATCATGAAGGTTACGATTAAGGTCTTAGTTTAGCTCAGCCTCATCAAGTCAACTCTTTACCTTGATTATTCCAACACTTCCGAATCTCCATTCCTATGCAGATGACCTGCAAAAAGTTGGTTGAAAATCAGACTTTAAAGAAAGATTGCCATCTCTTTCTCAGACTGGAAATATTCATTGAATATCACGTGTTAAAGTCAACCATGTCCTCCCAGCTACATGGTATTTAATATGGCCATGGTACACAACCATAATTGTACAAAGGAACTTTGATAGTAAAGTGCACTCACATTCATTCATTCATTTCATTTCAGATGGACATAATAAAGCAAAATTTTTTATTACAATAGTAGGTCACCAAGGGCTTACAATTCCAGCAGAGTCCTATCGGACTTCAATTGGTATCATGCCACATATCCTATCCTCTCCCTCTTCCTATCCCATAGGACATCGCATGCCCCTTTGTATCCTCTATATTGTGGTTCCACTTCATGGAGAAGAACCCAATCTGCATACACCTTGTGTGCATGGTGGAGAAGAAGACATCATGTGATGATGTTCGATGATGTCCATAGCGAGAATGAGATGCAGAGAAGAAGGAAGAGAAGAAATCTCTTGGATCTACGAGAAGATATGTGACTTATCGTCGTGCCCTCGTATGCTTTGATCGGAGGATCAAACTTAAGATAGGAGATATCTACCATTAGATAATATCACCTCACCAAAAAGGTATAATTCACTTTATCTTGTGGTTCCTTTCCCTTTTGGTTCAGGAAACAATACAGGCCATCACGTAGTTTTGTGGTAGAAAAGTTTTTGTCGCTATATGACCTTATAATGGGATTTTGATGTCATATTCGATCCCATTATTTCAAGTTTTCATAGTGTATGAGGTCATACCTTCCTTCACGCCCATGAACTAAAGCGTATTATAGTTGCATGCCTCATCCAAGTTGTATCATTCTACAAATAGTACAAATGGCTATTATTTCATATCAAGGTTCACACCTCGTGCACAAAAATCCTGGACCTCTATAATTATTACATACTCGACTAAGGTCCGTCAAGTTTTATACGTGTAGTTAATAAAATTCCACATTATATAATCATAGCATGCAACAACTTTATAGTAGCAATATCAAATCCCATTATGCATCTCATGATACAACTCATAACATAGTAAGCTACTTCTTATTTCACAATTTAGGACATCATGAACAAGTACTTTTATTTCTAATCTTGGAGTTTTATCACATAAACTTTATCGTGGTAAACTCACATATATCAAGGAAAATCATGTCTCAAAATCATATTATTTATAGTAATCATACCTAAAACAAGCCAAAGTAGTGACAAATTAATCATCAAATCAAGCATCTAGCATATTAATTAGGTAATTCTTGTATAAGCATGATTAACATGTGCTTAGTATCTTATAGAGCATCATATCACATACTTAAACATGCATTTGTATGACATGATGACTACAAAAAGCTGTGAGCGCACAATAGATATATGTATCCATTAATCATTGTTAATTCATGTTAATTGGGGCCAAATCCTTCATCTAACTAAGGCAAATTAAGGTAAGACATGGATGGTTTAATATCCAACATATTGATGCATGCATTTCAGACCAGCATTAGTTCATGCATTATTTTCATGTTTATTAATGTAGTAGAAGAAAATCAACCTACATTAATCATACTTAATACACCATCTACTTAGCCAAAATCATGATTTTAAGGGACAAATTAATAATGCAAACCATCAAATTATGATGGGAAACCAATTAAGAATGATGATTATATGTATGCATCAAAATCCTCATCAAAATAGTCCTTACTAGGCTTTTCTAGAAGGTTACCAATCGACTAACTCAAGGGTCAGTCAAGTGGCCATCATCCTAGAGAACCAAAGGCCTTGTCGATCGACTGGCTAAAGGGTCTGTTGGCCGATCATTGGTAAATCGATTAACCAAAAGGGATTAGTCGTCGATCGATCTGGCTCTAATAGACAAAATCAGTTTGGATATGTCGATTCATCCTTCCCTTGACTAACATAACAAATCGACCAAAGTCCAATGATCTTGAAACCCTCAAGTCTTATACTATAACATGTAATATTTTTATCCATTTGATTGGATTATCGATAACATGCACAAAATAAGAGTTCTAATGTGATGAATATAGCATACCCGATATTAGTGAAACTAATTCTCATTTTTATATAACATTGGAATAAAGGTTATGTAAAGCCAAATTACATCTCTATAATCATACTAATCATGTCTGAGGGTGACAATACATATGATTAATCTTGATTCATCGCGATAACATGCATGAATTATGTCCATATTGATCAAAAGTTCATGCATTCAATGATATTTTCATCTCTGCATGCATTCATCATTGCAGCATACGCGTACGGAATTAATCCATAAAATCACTCAATAATCATTCTCTAAATGTCGGGAAAAGAACAGAAAAAGAATATCATTCACCTCACTTGTGCACACATTTTCATGCATATAGCTCACACACGTACACCAATGCACACATACTTACACATGTATAATTCGTATAATACATACACATATCTACATTAAAAAAACACACATGGATATATACATACTCATATACGTGTATATGTGTGCCTTGTTGCACGATCCATATTTTGCCTACATACACACACCCATACACATGCACACGTATTTTTTTCATAAATCATGAATTATACGCAGAAATGCCTTATATGTATATCTCTATGTATCAGTACTTGTGTGTACACGCGTGCGCAAAAGGAAAATGAAAAGGAAAAAAAGTAAAGATTACATGATATCACCACTTTAAAATAAAGAAAATACAATTGCACAGCTTCAGCCGTGAAGCAGCAACCAACAAAACTTTAGAGATTAAACCCCTTGATTGCAAGTCAATGCAATTTTATCAATTAAGATGCAAATGGAATTTGTGGCACTCACGGCTCAAATCCAATGTGCCATTAATCCAAATGGTCTCATGGAGCATTATTTCAAATTTGCATGAAATGGCCATTACGCTCGAGGGCTAAGCGCAAGCCCATCGGGTAGAGCGCTACCAATCGGACCCGATTAGTGGATCCGTCCAGCCTTCGCCCCCCGGTTAGCCGCTCCAACTACGCCCTTCGCGAGGGCCCAATTAGACTCCGCACCTGGATCCCATTAGAGACCCGATTAACATCATCTTCTCTGCCCATTTGAGGATGGACTACAGCCACTCCTCCATGTCCATGATGTGCACAAAAGATTTCCCGCCACAGAATTCACGTCCCGCGACAATGGTCACTGCATTTTATGATCACCCTCTCCTTCCCCATCCTTGGAGGAGCTTAGCCATCCCATTATTAGATACCCTATAGAATCATTAAGAATTAAAGAAGAAGGGGGGAAGTCCCTTAAAGCCAAGCTTCAAATCAACTCCAGTGTTCATTTTTAGACACCAATCCTCACCACCGTAGATTTAACGAATTTTGTTGAGTTTTATCAGAATCATTGTTGGCTTCTTCTTCTTCATTCATTCTCGTATTCTAAACTTATCATCTGGATATTTAACTGAGAGCGAGTGTATATGGGTGCGGCGAATAATGTGTGCATTGTAAAAATAAAAATAACTAGTATTTGGGTCGGTTGTATATATAAATTTCTTCAAACATATCCATCATCGATCATATCCGAGATTAGTTCTAATTAAGCATGTTCAATCTTGTTATTTTCTTTCCGAACTTCTTCGATCTCTTGAGCCCATCTCGGAAGATTCAACAACAAACCCTGCAGACGTTCAGTTCCAGATGCTCAAACCACTTAATATATATCATGCGGAGAAGTCTTATATCCTTATATTTTCAATTTACCATTCACTTTCTAAACCATACAGTCCCATAGAAGTGTTATGTTGCAAGTTGGTTGGCACCTTTCCTTCTTTTCCTGTAAGAAAACACATTATCCATCCATATCATACACTGATTCCTGAGAACCTGAAGCAAATTCTCAGCACATAAAGTTGCTTCACCAAAAGCATCGAGCCTTGTACAGCTCTCCTTCGATTGCATCAAGCTGGAGTTTCTAATACAAATATGGTGCCTCTTTAGAGTATCACAACAACAACAACAACAACAAAGCCTTTTCCCACAATTAAGTAGGGTCGGCTACATGGATTTTTCGCCTCCATTCAGATCTATCTTGGGTCAATCTCGGACTTATATCCAAAAAAACTAAGATCCCTTCGTATAGTCTCTTTCCAACACTTCTTGGGCCGTCCTCGCCCTCTCTTAGCCGGCTCAACATCCCAACACTCGCATCTCCTAACCGGTGCATCAGTTGACCTTCTTTGCAAATGACCAAACCATCTTAAGCGGTTTTCTCGCATCTTATCCTCGATCGGAGCTACACCAACTTTCTTTCTGATTTGCATCATTCCGAATCCGATCTTTACGTGTATGTCCACACATCCATCTTAGCATTTTCATTTCTACTACAGCCATTCTCTGCACATGTCTATGGTTCACAGGCCAACATTCAGAACCATAAAGCATAGCAGGTCTCACGGCTGCTTTGTAAAACTTTCCTTTAATTTTTAAAGGAATTTTCTTATC
Organism: Ottelia alismoides; assembly: GCA_037367405.1. Classification (NCBI taxonomy): domain Eukaryota; kingdom Viridiplantae; phylum Streptophyta; class Magnoliopsida; order Alismatales; family Hydrocharitaceae; genus Ottelia; species Ottelia alismoides. The sequence goes on from JAZKJV010002969.1 coordinate 293,772, forward strand.
ACAGAGAACAGCGGAGGCTCCTCTCCACTTTAGCCAGCCTGCATTTATTCTATTAGTAATATCTCCATCAATTTCCCCATCATGTTGCAAAATAGATCCCAGATATCTAAAAGAATCTCTCTTCTGAATGTTATCGTCACCAATCTTCACCTCGATTCCTTCACCATTGCCTCTTTAGAGTATCTGGTACAAAATTCATGTGAAGTATCTATAATCATGAATAGAAGGAAATCTTGCTGCATTTGTAAGCTCTTGTAGAGTGACTGAGCTTCATTTGCTTTCTACCTTATTTATCTAAGAAACACGGTACAAGTATTTTAAGTATGTGCAACAGGTAATAATGGTTTGAGAATCATGGGGATGGTGATCTGGCTGACACTAATATCGATCGTCCAATCAGATTCCCAAAATCACAAAAAAATGAGTAACGAACTAGATATCGTAACCATATCAGACCTTGGCATGAAACAATGATGTAAAGATTGCTGTTGGTAATGGAAGTGGTTCCAACTTTGTTGTGATACTAGTTGATGGGAACATGATCCGTCAGTATCGTCTCCTCTTAAATACCGATTGCTAGGATACAAACCATCATACGGATGCAGATGTGGAGTCACCCATTACCGCGGAAGTACATGAAGAAAAGAACAACTGAATACAACTGTAGTCCGTCTCCTCTCGCGACCATCAGAGAAGAAAGATCACTAAAAATTGGGACGAGTACAACTTTTTGTTCCCTTGCTCTCTCACACCTCTCTCTTCTCTATCTCTTTCTCTCTTTTTTCTTGTGGTATTCGCTCTTGCTGTGGTGTAGAGGCAATGCCTCCACCCCCTCTATATATAGCTCAGTTATAACCCGATAGTCATATTCCCAATAGGACTATAAATATAATACAACTCATCTATTATTAGGATTAGAAGATCTATTAGGATTCCTAATCCTAATATGACTCTAATCCTAAAAATCTCTCCCTTGAGTCGAATTCCATCACGATCTTCTTCATTGTCTTGATTTTGCACTGGGTCATCCTCGTCATCTGCAGGTCTCGTAAGTAGGATCTCACCGACTCTAGTTGAAGCACCCATCACCGGACACCCTCGATGTGCCCCCTCTTGGGCACTCACACAACTCAGCATATGCCTCATGATGTTGCACCACACTCATGACAGACATTGTGCCAGCATCCTCTGTTAAAGCAAACCGCACTTGCATCTCCTTGTTGCGCACTTCTGCAATAGAAATGTCGATAACCTACCATTATCTCATCATACTGCTCGCACTAGGAATAACTGGAGTTCCATTACATGTCATGACCTTTCCCTCGAGCTTACATACCTTGTTCGACATCCTCGTCCCACGCATCGCCACACGTGCTTCCTTGCTCGCTCGGAGAACTCCCCCTTCAATGGTGACTCGATATCTTCGTGACCCAATCATTCCTAGTGATATTAGATTCTTCTTGATCGTAGGAATGTGTCTGACACCTATCAGAGTTCGTACTACTCCATCAAACATGCGGAATTGCACTGATCCAATCTCCCCTGACGTGGTAAACCTCTCTATCGCCCATCTTGACCGTTTCATGATTACAATGCATGATATGTACTGAACTGCTCCCTGGATGAGCACGTGTGATCTGAACATGTCGAGTCTAAAAACCATCTTGAATCTGCATTCATCTCCCTATAGCACGCTAGCAAAATCTTCCTCACAAACTGCGGTGTAATGCTCTTGGTCGGATTCAGAATCATCAACCTTCTTCTTTCCTTTCTCCTTTTCACGTATCTGACAATTGGCTATTTCTGACACTCCATGTACAATAGAAGCATCTAATCGGATTTCATGACTTGGATCGACCTCTGAATCCTATCTCCCTTGATCTTAGATGTCTACTCTCAGTTGACAGCACATGACCTTCATCATTTGTTGGCTCATCCGTCGATCTATGTCGAGACTCATTCATAAACAGTGAATCAATTGTCTTGTCCAATGTGATGGTCTCTTTCCCATAGAGTAATGCCATTACAATATGATCGTAGGAAGATGGAAAGGAACTCAGCAAGATGAATGCATTACCTCCTCCTTGAAGAGAGATTCTCCTTCCGCATTCTTCTCTTTAAGTGTGAGCACATATGTCAGAATCTTGTTGAATTCATCCAAGTGCACTTCGAGCTTTGTTCCCTCAATCATCTTTAGACCATAGATCTTCTTTTCGTTAATAGCTGCTTCATCAAAGATTTAGACTTGTATCGTCCCTCAAGCTTCATCAAAACATATGTTAGATCCTCCATGCCGATGACTTTGCAAAGAGTGTTGTCTGTCATGAATATTTGTATTTTACTATTTGCAAGATCATCCATCTGCTTCCACTCATTCTCTTTCATCTTCTCTGGCTTCTTTTCTTCATCCTAGAGAGCTTTCACAAGTCATTCTCATGTCAATATATTCTTCGCATGTTGTTGCCATAAGGTGAAGTCATTTTTCCTGTTGATGGATTCCACAGAGAATGATGCACACTCAATGAAAATTTCACCATCCGCTTTTCTCTCGTACCTCCTTGCACGATCTGAAACATCAGAGTAAAATCCTCCAGATGCAAAGAATCCAACTCTTCCAGAGTGCGCAAAACCCCCTATCTAGACTCTTGGATAACCTCAATCAGATTCCGGATACTCCCAATCTCAGTGGTTTACTGTAACCGTTGGTTCTTCACAGCTTCTAAAGAAGGCACACATGTTGTGTCGTGCCGTCTTGTCGACGTTGAATCTCGCTCTGATCCGCCACGTCGTATGACTATCGTTGAATCAGGCTCTGATACCAGTTGTTGGGAATGGAAGCGGTACCAACTCTGCCCCGATACTAGTTGATGGGAACACGACCAGCCGGCATCGTCTCCTCTCAGATACCGATTGTTAGGATACGAACTACCCTACAGATGCAGATGTGGAACTCACCACCACATAAGCACATGAAGAAAAGAACAATCAGATATAATGGTGGTCAGTCACCTCCCGCGACCACAGAGAAAAAAGATCACTATAAATTAGAACGAGTATAACTATCTTCATTTCCTCGATCTCTCACCTCTCTCTGTCTTCTCTATCTCTCTCTCATTCTCTCTTTTCTCTTGCGATATTCCCTCTTTCTATAATGTAGATGCAATGCTCCCACCCCCTCAATGTATAGCTCAGTTATAACTCCATAGTCCTATTCCTAATATGACTATAAATAGAATATAACTCAACTACTATTAAGATTAGGGGTCTCGCCCATCATGATTCATAATCTTAATATGACTCTAATCCTAACAATTGCTAGGTCCGAAATGTATAAGGTAGAGAGGGCATTTCGATCGATCGATCGAGATAGAGAGAGAGAGAGAGTACTGTTCTTTTTTCCTATCATGGAAAGGGATTCTCGTACAGCTAACCTAGGGCTCTTTTGCTAATCGGGTTATCCCCGGGTTATCCCGGGATAACCCGGTTTACCCCCCTCTTTTGATGGGATGGAATTCTATCACAAATCATAGTGACATCACATCACATTCTTTATTCCAACTCTCATAACCATCCCAAATAGCTACCATTCCAATCAAGTTATCCCAACCCACTCCAACCCAGCAACCAAACGAGCCCCTAGAGCTGCCATTGACTAGTTATCTGATGACGTAACTCTTTTTCTCCTTTTGAGCTTGTCCATTGCCTAATAGGTACATAATCTAATTCAATGGTTCAATCATTATGTCTTAAATAGAAGTGAGGAGAAGAAAGGAGAGGTATAGGTGGAGGGAAGGTTGTCGGTGTCATGGAGCTAGTTGCACGAGTACGGATCTCGACCTCGGAGGGCAAACTTTTAAATTAGGTAGATTTGTAGAATTATTATGTGATTAGGGTTTTAATTATTACGTGATTAGGGTTTTATGTGTCTTTATCATATTTTTATTGATTTTAGGTATTTTTAGTGGATTTTGAAGTCTAATTGTGTTTTATGTATACACGTGTAATATTGTGTATAATTAAATGTATTTCTAATTTTTATATGTTTATATTTTTATTATTTATATGGATTTTAAGGTTTGGTATTGCGGATTTTTAATTGATTTTTGGATAAGTTTTTATATACACTAATATCTGTATAGTCTAATTTTTTGGATTTCTGCAGTTTTTTATTTTTAATGATTATTTAGAGAAAAAAATATTTTGTAAGGGTTTTTGATTTACTAAAAATATAAAATGATAATATCTTTCAAAAAGAATTATATGTGGTACTAGTATATTAATATGTATACAAGTATATTTTTATTTTTTGTAGGGCATTTAATAAAGAATTAATAATGCTTCATTATTTATTTTCTATGTAGAGATGAATATGTCATTACTTAAAGCTATATAAGCGCAGATCAGTTAACAACAGTAATGGCATGGAAAATGCAAAATGTAAAGAGTCACATGCTCCAACGCACGTGCTCTACAGTTCGGGGGAGTAGTTTGAAAATAGACAAAAGCTGGAGGATATCACGTAAATATTCCAACGTCATTTGCATGATGCACGTGCCTTTTCTTCGGCGGTGGATGGCCAAGACTTGACCTCTCCGGTAGATCAAATGGCTCAGAAGAGAACGCGTGTCGCACCTCGTGGCGTTGATGCAAACGATAGAACAACATCAGATCTGGCTCATTGATTGCACACATCTTCAGGTGATCCTAAAACATAAGTAACTTCTGGGGAAGAAAGGTTCTTCGTTGGTTCTTCCCCAAGTCCCTTCTCCAAGCGATGGCGATCGGACTCCAAGTGCTGATGTTCTGCTCCGATCGGGACAGAGGACGTGAATCTCTGATTGCCCGATGTGGTAGCTCCGAGATGATCTGAACGGAATCGGATCAGGGCGGAAGAAGGTGACCTCGATTCACCTGATGGTTGAAGCACTTGCAGATAAAGTGAAATCCTCTCAATTAGCTTGGAATTGAAGCTCAAATGAAAGAACAAGTGACCGTAGCATCTCAAGGTGTGTGCATGGTGCAAAACAGCAGGAAGTGCTTCTTCTATGACGCAACGATTGCCGTAGAAGCTTCAACCCGCAGGCAGCGAAGGAACTTGTCAGAGCAGATCACGCCTCTCCTCCTCACTCTCTCACGCACGCTCAACAACGGAGAGCGAAAACTGTCACGTCAAGTACACACACTCGGAGCTGGAAACCGAAAGTATGAAAATGGTGGATGATTCTGATTTGAACCCTAGGTCTCTATTTATAGGCGATGAGGAATGGGTTGATCGGAGAAGATGATGGTAGGAGGAGCTGATCCTGGCAGCTGACATGGATACTGGATTAACGAAGAGGTTGTTAGATGGTTGGAAGCTCGGTGGGAAGCATCTAGAGAAGAAGAAGGAGAAAATAGAAGGAAGAAGAAGACTAGGATGGGGCTGTTGACCGAGGTCAACTGCGAAGAGGAGACCAATCAGATGGCATCACGTGGTCGACAAAACTGTAGCCACTAAATGACAAAACCAGTTGTCCGATAGATTAAATATATTATAACTAGAGTTAAATTAAATACAATTAAAAAGAAAATTTTATATAAGTTAATAAAATTTTAAACGTGGCAGACAAACGTGTCACCACTAAACGACAAAAGCAGTTGTCCAATAGTTTAACTGTCTTATAATCAAAGTTAAATTTAATACAATTAAAAGAAGAATTTTAGATAAGTTAATAAAAATTTTTACGTTATTTGGATTAACTAAATAATATTATCTTAGTATTTAAAATAAAAAACTTTAATTTATAGGTATAGTATACCAATACACAAACTATGTATATTTTGAAATTAATAATGTTACTTAAATTAATAATTTTACACAGAAATTATTGTATTTTATATTTTTCGGAATAATATTTGATTTGAGATTTTTTAATATATTGTCATTTATTTTTTACGAAGTATTTACATATATATATGTGTGTGTAATATATGTCAAATCTACCTATATTTTAGGAGTTTATATTTATTTAAATTAATTTAGTGGATTTTAGTTTAGTTATTCATTTATTTACAAAGTATAACATAATACATTATTTAGAATACAAGAAATATAAAAAGAAAATATAAGAATAAATAAGCATCCTCAGATCAATTAGATTTATACAAATAGGGTTACATACCCCACTTTTTTCATACTAACTCTATTTTTAGTAAAAACCACTTTTACTTGATAACTAAACTTAAAACTTGGACTTAAGAAGTGAGTTTGCCCAATTTGGAGTTCATATGATTGAGATATTATGTTCACAAGTTTGATTTTATTTTTTTTTGCTTTTGAGACCTATAGGTATTTGTGCCAAATTAATTTTAGAGATACATTTTTGTATTTTCTTATGATTTTTATAATTATTATAGAAAATTAATTAAGTAGTTTGAAGTCAATGGTGAATTTTAAAATAATAAAGAAGTTTTATATACGTGTTTTACGATTGTTCAACCAAACACGAAAGCTGAAACTCACACATTTAACCTCTGAATTTTAATAAATAATATTAATTACAAGTTACAGTTTAAAGGTATGTTTGGTGAATTTGGATTTTTTTAAATAGATATGAAGGAAGTTGGATTTTATGGCTTGTTAAATATTGCTTTTTCCGTGACTTTAAACCAGTTATTTTTAAATAGATTCGTAAATACTGGTAGTTATTATATAAATTTAGGTGAATAAAGTTTGGGAAATATTTACATGTAGGATCTAAATAAATAAATGAAATTTGTATAATGTATAAATAATGAAAAGTTACTATTTTGATGTATAAAATCAGTTCTTTTTGTGATTTTCTTTTTTGTTCCTTATCTCTTGCTACTTGTTGGTTAATAACCAAGTTAGTACTGACTTACTGTCTAGATTAGAGTTAAGTGTATATATATGTACAAATTCACGTCCCGCGACAATGGTCACTGCATTTTATGATCCCCCACTCCTTCCCCATCCTTGAAGGAGCTTAGCCATCCCATTATTATATACCCTATAGAATCAATAAGAATTAAAGAAGAAGGGAGGGGGGGGGTCCCTTAAAGCCAAGCTTCAAATCAACTCCAGTGTTCATTTTTAGACCCCAATTATCAGAATCATTGTTGGCTTCTTCTTCTTCTTCATTCATTCTCGTATTCTAAACTTATCATATGGATATTAAACCGAGAGCTGAGTGTATATGGGTGCGGTGAATAATGTTTGCATGGTAAAAATAAAAATAACTAGTATTTGGGTCGGTTGTATATATATAAATTTCTTCAAACATATCCATCATCGATCATATCCGAATTTAGTTCTAATTAAGCTTGTTCAATTTTGTTAGTTTCCTTCCGAATTCGATCTCTCGAGCTCATCTCGGAAGATTCAACAACAAACCCTGCAGACGTTCACTTCCAGATACTCAAACGACTTCATCTATATCATGCAGACAAGTCTTATATCCTTATATTTTCAATTTACCATTCACTTTCAAAATCATACAGTCCCAATAGAAGTGTTATGCTGCAAGTTGGTTGCACCTTTCCTTCTTTTCCTGTAAGAAAACACATTATCCATTCATATCCTACAGAGATTCCTGAGAACCTGAAGCAAATTCTCAGCACATAAAGTTCCTTCACCAAAGCATCTAGCCTTGTACAACTCTCCTTCGATTGCATCAAGCTGGAGTCTCTAATACAAATACGGTGCCTCTTTAGAGTATCTGGTACAAAATTCATGTGAAGTATCTATAATCATGAATATAAGGAAATCTTGCTGCAGTTGTAAGTTCTTGTAGAGTGACTGAGCTTCATTTGCTTTCTAACTTATTAATCTAAGAAACACGGTACACGTATTTTAAGTATGTGCAGCAGGTAATAATGGTTTGAGAATCCCGGGATGGTGCTGACTAATATTGATCATCCAATCAGATTCTCAAAGTCACAAAAAATGAGCAACGATTTGGATATCGGAACCCTATCAGATCTTGGCTGGTAACAACGATGTATAGATTGCTGTTGGGAATGGAAGTGGCTCCAACTTTGCTCTGATACTAGTTGATGGGAGCACAATTCGTCGGTATCGTCTCCTCTCAGATACCGATTGTTAGGATACGGACCACCATACGGACGCGGATGTGGAATCACCCACTACCACGGAAGTACATGAAGAAAAGAACAACTATATATAACTGTGGTCCGTCACCTCCCGCGACCATCGGAGAAGAAAGATCACTATAAATTAGAACGAGTACAACTTCATCTGTTCCATCGCTCTCTCACACCTCTCTCTCTTCTGTCTCATTTTCTCTCTTTTTTCTTGTGGTAGTCCCTCTTGCTGTGGTGTAAAGGCAATGCCTCCACCCCTTTATATATAGCCCAATTACAAATCGCTAGTCCTATTCCCAATAGGACTATAAATCAAATATAACTCAACTACTATAGGATTAATAGTCCCATTCATTAGGATTCATAATCCTAATATGACTCTAATCCTAACAATCTCTCCATTGAGTTGAACTCCATCACGATCTCTTCATCTTCTTGATTCTGCACTGGGTCATCCTTGTCATCTGCAGGTCTCATTAGCAGGATCTCACCAACTCTGGATGACACACACGTCACCAGGCGCTCGACGTGCCCCCTCTCCGGCACTCGCACAACTCAGCAGTGTGCCTCATGTTGCAGCACAACAAATCTCCTGTGACTAAAGATTGTGCCGGCATCCTCTGGTAAAGCGAACCGCACTCACTTCTCCTTGTTGCACACTTCTGCAGCAGAGATGTTGATAACCTGCCATTATCTCATCATACTGGTCGTACTAGGAATAATTGGAGCTCCATCACATGTCATGACCCTTCACTTGAGCTTATACACCTTGTTTGGCATCTTCATCCCACGCATTACCACACGTGCTTCCTTGCTCGCTCTGAGAACCCCCCTTCAACAGTGAGGTGATGTCCTCGTGACTCAATCGTTTTCAGTGAAATTACATTCTTCTTGATCGTAAGAATGTGTCTGGCACCTATCAGGGTTCGTACTACTCCACCAAACATCTCGAATTGCATTGATCCAATCCACTTGATGTGGTGAACCTCTCAGTCTCCCTTCTTGATTGTGTCATTATTACAATGCCTAATATATACTGAACTACTCCCTGGATGAGCACACTTGATCTGAACATGTCGATTCCAAAAACCATCTTGAATCCGCATTCATCTCCCTAGAGCACGCCAACAAATCTCTCTCCCAGACTGCAGTGGAATCTTCTTGGTCGAATTCAGAATCACCGACCTTCTTCTTTCCTTTCTTCTTCTCACGTCTCAGACAATTGGATATTTTGTGACACTCCTTGTCACAATAGAAGCATTTGATTGGACCTTGTGACTTGGATCGACCTCTGAATCCTATCTCCATTGATCTTGGACGTCTGCCCTTAGTTGCCAGCACATGACCTTCATCATTCATTGCCTTGTCCGTCGACCTTCGTCGAGATTCAATAATAAGCAACGAAGTAACTGTCTTATCCAATGTGATGGTCTCCTTGTCATTGAGTAACATCATCACAATATGATCATAGGAATATGGAAGGGAACTCAACAAGATGAATACATTATCCTCCTCCTTGAAGAGAGATTCTCCTTCTGCATTCTTCTCTTCAAGTGTGAGCACATCTGTCAGAAAATTGTTGAATTCATCCAAGTGCACTTTGAACTTTGCTTTGTCGATCATCTTTAGACCATAGAGCTTCTTCTTCATCAATAGCCGGTCCGTCAAAGATTTGGACTTGTATCGTCCCTCGAGCTTCATCCAAATCTTTGTTGGATCCTCTAGGCCTATGACTTCACAAAAAGTATTGTCTGTCAAGAATATTTGTATTGTACTGTTCGTGAGATCCCTCATCTCCTTCCACTCTTCCTCTTTCATCTTCTCTGACTTCTTTCTTTATCCTAGAGAGCTTTCATAAGTCCTTCTCACATGAGTATATTCTTCACCCGTTATTGCCATAAGATGAAGTCACTCTTCAGTTGAAGGGTTCCACTGAGAATGATGCACCCCTCGATGAAAATTTCATCATTTGCTTTTCTCTCATACCTCCTTGCACAATCTGAAAAATCAGAGCAGAATCCTCTAGATCCAAACCATCCAACTCTTCCAGAGTGTGCAAAAACCCCTATCTAGACTCATGGATCACCTCAATCAGATTCCAGATGCTCCCGATCTCAATGGTTTACTGTAACCGTTGGTTCTTCACAGCTTCTGAAGAAGGCACACCTGTTGTGTCATGTTGTCTCATCAACGTCAGATCTTGCTTTGATCTGCCACATCGTATTCCTCATTATCATCGAACCAGGCTCTGATATCCGTTGTTGGGAACAGAAGCGGTACCAACTCTTCTCTTATGCCAGTTGATGGAAACACGACCCGCCGACATCGTCTCCTCTCAGATACTGATTATTTGGGTACAAACCACCATAAGGATGCAGATGTGGAATCACCCACCACCGTAGAAGCACATGAAGAAAAAACAATCAAATATAGCGGTGGTAGGCCACCTCTCGCGATCACCAGAGAAGAAAGATGATTGTATATTAGAATGTGTATAACTCTGTCCATTCCTCTCTCTCACCTCTCTCTCTCCCCCCCTCTCTCCTTCTCTTTTTCTCTTTTCTCTTGTGGTATTATCCCTTGCTATGATGTAGAGGCAATGCCCTTACCCTCCTCAATGTATTGCCCAGTTACAATCTCATAGTCATCTTCCCAATAGGGCTATAAATAGAATACAACTCAACTACTATTAGGATTAGAAGTCTCACTCATTATGATTCTAATCCTAACTATTGCTAGGTCCGAAATGTATAAGGTAGAGAGGACATTGAGAGAGAGAGAGAGAGAATATTATTCATTTTTTTCTCTATCATGTGAAGGGATTCTCGTATAGATAGCCTAAAGTAGCCATTGACCATTTATCTGATGCTATAACTCCTTTTATCCTTTTGAGCTTGTCCATTGCCTAACAGGTAAATAATCTAGCTCAATGGTTCAATCATTATATTTCTTAAATGGAAGTGAGGACAAGAGCAGAGAAGTATAGGATGGTGGAGGAAAGCTCGCTGATGTCTTGGAGCTAGTTGGAAGATTACATAGTTCGAGCTTGGAGATCAAACTATCAAATTAGGTAGATTTGTAGAATTATTATGTGATTAGGGTTTTATGTGTCTTTACGATATTTTTATTGATTTTAGGTATTTTAGTGGATTTTAAAGTCTGCTTCTATTTTTTGTATACGCATGTAATATGGTAAATATTTTTTTATATTTTACTTTTTTTGTGTTTATACTTTTATTATTTATATGGATTTTAAGGTATGGTATTGTGAATTTTTAATTGATTTTTGGATAAATTTTATATACACTATTATCTATATAGTCTATTTTTTGGATTTCTACTGTATTTATTATTTTTAATGGCTATTAGAGTAAAAAGATATTTTGTAAGAGTTTTTTTATTTACTAAAAATTTAAAATGATAATAGCTTTCTAAAAGAATTATAAGTGGTACTAGTACATTTTTATTTTATTTAGGGTATTTAGTAAAGAATTAGTAATGCTTCAGTATTTATTTTCTATGTAGAGATGAATAGGCCAGTACTTAAAGCTATATAAGCGTAGATCATTCAACAGAAAAGAGGGAGCGTCTTGATCTTGGCATGAGTCGCTCGATCAAAATCGAGCGGTTCACATGAAATCAGGGTATTTGAGATATTTTTAAGTACTTATCATGTGAACCATTCGATCTTGATAGAGAGACTCACGTTGCCTCCCTTTTTACAGCCAGCAGTACTGTAGAGGATCCATGCTCCCAAGACTTGACCTCTCCGGGTAGCTCAAACAGAGAAGATCCCCCGCTGTAATACAACATGTACTACAAGGGGACCGTCCAATGGGGATCAGATGACCCTCATAGGGGGCCCACGATCCTCGACCCCCCATGAGGGTTGGGCGATCTCCATCGGACGGTCCCTTGTAATACAACACCTACTATTAGATCAAATGCTCGGAAGCGAATGCGTGTCGCACCTCGTGGCGTTGATGCAAACGATTGAACAATATCAGATCTGGCTCATTGATTGCACACATCTTCAGTTAATCCTACAACATATGTAACTTCTGGGGAAGAAAGGTTCTTCGTTGGTTCTTCCCCAAATCCCTTCTCCAAGCAGTGGCAATCAAACTCCAAGTGCTGATGTTCTGCTCCGATCGGGACAGAGGACGTGAATCTCTGATTGCCTCCGAGATGATCTGAACGAAATTGGATCAGGGCGGAAGAAGTTGACCTCGATTCACCTGATGGTTGAAGCAACTACGGATAAAGTGAAATCCTCTCAATTAGCTTGGAATCGAAGCTCAAATGAAGGCACAAGTGAGCATAGCATCTGAAGGTGTGTGCGTGGCCCAAAAACCACAGGAAGTGCTTCTTCTATGTGCGAATGGATTGGGAGAAAAATGTAGTCGGAATAATATGTTTGTGAAGCTGATGATGGTCAGAATGTGAATGGAATGAGATGAAATGAATCTCCGGTCGAAGTTGATGGAGGGAAATGGAATGGGATGCTGATGAATATGCGATTCGTCATCTTTATTCATTTATTTTAGCTTAAAATCCGTTATAAAACACTTGAATATAACACTAACTCCATATTCTTACTAACTTGCATTTGTGTGTAAATATTGTACACTTCTTTCCATTTTAACCTAAAATAAATAAAGAAAGAAAGAAAGGAAAAATAAAGAAAAGAAAATATAAAAAATAGGAAAACTCTATATATATATATATATGTATGTAATAGATACAGGCTGACTCGAACCCGAGAGAAGGTCAAGACTTGACCTGATCGACCAGGAATAAAGTAAGGGGAGATAGGTTCTTTATTCAGAAAATCCAAAAAAATTATGTGTTGTGTATATTTGTATACTTCACTATTTTATTTGTACATAAATTGACCTCAATCAAAATATTTTTCAAAACAAAAGTTGTAAATAAAAATGTCTTCTAATTAATAAACATAATTGCACAATTAAATCATGTACAGAATAAAAGCAACCACACTTGGAGAAAAGCCACTAAGCACTAATTGAAAGACCAATTCCGGCTCCATATGAACTCAAATTGAAACAATCTCACTTCCATTGTATTCTAAATTAATTATCTTTAAAATAGCTATGATTTCATAATTTTTGGAGTTACGAGTAAAAAATTGTTTTTCTGAGGTGGTTTATGCAATTTTTCCATGTATTTTATACATATTGTATTAGTATATATTTGTAAATATTTTTACTAATTATGTAAAATAAAAATAAAAATAAAAATAATTTTAATTTAAAAACTAATTTGGTCATTTACTCATTTATATAATGTCATATATGTATATAGCATATGTATATATATATTTAATTTCTTAACTAACTACCACAAAAAATAAAAAAAATTAACATTTTTTTTCAAATAAATAAAGTGACGAAAATACAAAAAATTAATTAATTTTTGTAAGTATTTTTTATCTCTTTTTATCTTTATCTCATTTATTTTTCTCTCTTATCTCTTATCTTCATCCAAAAATTCAAAAAAAAAATCAAATTTCAAACCCCATTATCTTTTCTATTTATTTGGCTCCTTCTCCATCATTTTAACTTATCAATCTTTGGTGAGAGGAGCATGATCTTTGAGAGTCGTCTCGTCGCAGAAGGGTGCCTAGCCTCTGAGCCGTCCAGTGACAGCGCATCGGCCTTCGTCAAGGTGATCAAGATCTTTTCCGATCCTAAGGTGAGATCCGTCATTTTCTTTGTATTTTTATCCTAGATTAACCTTAGTTTAATTTGTCGCATCTTTATTTTACCGTCACTTTTTTATTTAGATCTTAAAATCCATCACGATTTGATCGCCACCAACTCGATTTTTCATCTCATTTTCTCTATCTCTCCACGTTCACGTTCTATCCTCCACGATCTCTCAACTCCGGTCATGCATGGTGGCCAGAGACTCGGATCTGATTCTTCCATTTTGCCCGATCTCTGCTCATGCATTATGTTTTGATTTTGGGACCAAGTCGTTATGATCGAGTCCAAATTTGTTTATAAATAAAAAGAATAAAAAAATAAAAAAGAAGTGTTTTCCTTCTCTCTAATTTTTGTTTTGCAAGTTCATCCAAAAATAAAAGAAAACATAAAAAACATTTTTTATTTTCAATTTCTTTACTTCGAATTTACAAAAAATAAAAAAAAGTTTTCTTCTGCATTCTGTTTACAAAAAAATAAAAATAAAAAAAAGAAAAAGCTTGGGCGGCAACACCACCCTCTCCAGCCACTGGCGGTGCCCTCCGCCACCTCAGCCAGTGGTGGCGCACGCCGCCCCACCGCGACCTACTGCTTGTCTCAGCTGCTAGCCAACCACCGTCTCCACCAGCTCCTGCTCGCACCGCTGGACCACCATCATCATCATCGGCACCGTGCACTTCAGCCCAGGCCCACGCCTCCAGGAACCGCGGGTGTCGTTACCGCCAGTGCACCTCCCGTGCGAGCCGCATCCGCACGTGTCCGGCCCCCGCTCCCTCAACGGTTGCACCCCCGCCGCGTGCCTCTGCCACTCCAGATTTCCCCCGTGTCCCGGCCACTCACCGCGACCAAACTCCGCCTCACCCTTGCTCCGCCTGTCGCCAGCCTTGCCGATCTGAAGAAAAGGGCGGCGTCTCCGTTGGCTCATCTTGAGAACGAAGGCATCATCCAGGAGCCCTAGGGGTTTTTAATAAAATATTGTTAAAATTACACTGAAGCCCTTCGAACTTTTCAAAATTACAAAAATGCCCCTGTGCTCCATAAGGTCATGTGTGTGGTACATGTTTATTAGGTAATTTACATTTTTCTTCCTCTATTTATTTCTTGTTCCATTTTGATACAAAAACTTTCCAAAAATTGCATTGTAGTCCTTGTATTCCAGACTTTAATTTTTCATGCGCTTTTCATAAAATAAATGCTTTTATGGTTCTAAAAATTCTGAAAAACATTATGTATACTTCTGTTATGAGCATGATCATTGCATAATTTTTTATTGCATTATGTCATCATTTAATATTATAAAAAAATAAAAAACAGTGTCCTTTGGCATGTCCAGAATTAGAAAATTCATAAAAAATCCAAACTTGCCTAAAAATTCTAAAAAATCACTATACGTATATTTTTGTTGTCTTTTAATTTCTATCTAATTATTGTCTTAAATCATTTATAAAACTCCAAAAAAATTGTGAAAAATGAAAATTCTTAAAAAAATGAAGAAAATATAAAAAATCTGATTCTGATCTCTGTGTGTAGATATTTATTTGTAGTTTAGCTTAAAAATAATTTCCAGGTGTATTGGGCATTTAAAGTATTTTTAAGTTGCAAAATACTCTTGGTTGTGCACCGTTTTTTTTTATTTTTCACTATTTAATTTTTAGAAAATTACAAAAACATCATAAAAATTTGAAAAAATTATCAAAAATATTTTAAAATATATATATAAAAAATGATTTTCTCTGGATTTTTTAAGAATTTTTGATATAATTAAAAAATAAAAAAAGAGTTTGGTGTGCGTAGTTCTTATTTTGTGCATATTGTTCTTGATTTGAAAATAAAAAATTGAAAAATTAAAATCACTAAAAAATTGAAAATAAGAGCATAAAAAATATAAATAAAAAAATAAAAAGAGAAAAATTCCACAAAAATCGAGGATAGTTTGCCTTTGAGATTCATGCTTTTACTTTTAATTAATTTTTTAGTTATTTGAATAACCCTCAGAAATTGTAGCCTCCCCGAGTTCGTTCCTGTCCGCTATACAGGTAAATAAGTAGCAAAAATTTCTCTTGCTCCACGTTATTTTCTGTAATTATTTTACAGCGAGAGAAAAAAATTTGTTTGTCTGTCACGGGATTTTTGGGGATAACAATGGCAACGACATCTATATCATTAATTATCAATCCTCGAAGGTCACGCGCCGACAAAATGGCGCCGTTATCGGGGAAACAAAATAAACCCCCCCCAAATTTTCGTGCCAACAAAATGGCACCGTTGTCGGGGAGGCACGATGAGGATAGTTAGGTTTCTCTCTTGACCTGCTATTCCTGGTTGTATATATATATGTGTTTACATTTTGTCATTCACTTCACTCTTCATATCTACTGCATTCATTTCATTTTTTTCTCATATTTGATAATTGTGTTTCTTACACATTCTCTTTCCTTTTTCTTGCGAGGGTTCGTGGAGCGAAGGAGGCGATCATAGGAGAGCCGAAGCACCCAAGCAACGTGGAGGTGGTTTGATTCTTCTTAGAGCCGCAGGATAGCGTGAGAAGAGGAGATGAAGAATTGAAGGAGACCAAAAAAAGATTATTTTTGCATTTATTTTTCTAGCATTTGAACTCTCTATTGAGCTACCTCTTTATTGCTTTTATTAATTTGCTTGAGCCAAGTAATTAATTAGGTCCAAACACCTTAAACAAGATTTTCTGTACCTATACAGTAAAGCGTAATTTGGACTTAGTCAAATTAACTTGTTCTTGCCCGTTAATAGAAGCTATCATCTAGGACGGTTCACTTGCATGTGTTGGACATGCGAGCCCACGGCGAGCCATTACGCAATAAATGTTATTGCAATTCACTCCTTAATCTGAAATAAAGAGTACATAATTTGCATAATAGGTCCCTCAGTGCAATTGGGTTATGTACCATGGCCATCTTAATGATCATACAGCTGTTGATTCAATTATTGAATCATAGAGGCTGGTGCTTAGATGAATATCTAATGAGTTAGATTGAGGACTCATCAAGCACCGTCAAATGATCATTAAAGAGATGATCTCCAGCCTGAGTAGGAGATGGCAATCCTTTCTCAGTTAGGCTGATATATGACCGACCTCTTGATGCAGGTCCTCTGCATAGGAATAGATATTCAGAGGTGTCAGATGAGTTAGGTCAAAGAGTTGACTTAATGAGATCAAGATAACCAAAGTCCTATATTGTATGCTGTCATGATATAGGCACACATCCTCTGACCGGAGATAGATGTGTTACTATATGTCTGAGTATGTACATTAGGCAGACCAATAGGTTGATGACCTAATCAAGGTCTATACACTGGCACGTTGGTGTGCATATAAGGGCATATGAGTAATACGATCTCTCAAAGGGATCATACAGGTTCAGTTACTGAACCGGAAGACATGAGCTCACTCATGAGATATTGGGAAGAATCAAATTCCATGCGCATGGTCATCTCTCTTTGGAAGCTTGACTAAATTTGTAGGTTTGATATATACTTTTGGAAAGTATATGATCAAGACCGAGGTATGATATATGCTTTTGGAAAGTATATGATTGATACCGACTCCCAATGATCGAATGAGAAACTTACTGATAAAAACCCTGAAGTAGACATTGTAAAGTTGATCTAATACTTCGGGTTTATTCTGAGTCTTCCAGTATGCAGGATGTACATGTATTGGGAATACCTGAGGGTGATGTGATCATAAATGATTGTATAACCATGATGCTTCCATTCCTAGAAAGTGATGAAACAGGTCTGGATTTTAGTGACTCCTCTCAGTAGAGAAGTAATCCGATCTTAGTCCAAATGTTGGACCTTGATCTGAATGTGATCCAGATGCAATGAGAAGATTAGATTTGTGGTCTTGATTTAATCAAGTATCTATGGGAGGCCTGTGATCTAGATTTGAGATATGATTTCAATATCCATGTCACTATACGTGGAACAATACAAGCGCCCTGTCCTTGTCTCCAAGTATTCGCGGAGAAAGCACATTATCCTTGAAAGAGTTCATGGATAATTCTATTGTTGATATATGTATCCGAGCATTGAGAAAATGGATAATTAAATGAGATTTAATTATCATGAATAATATGAATTCGATTCATAGTATAGGGAGAGTTATCTTAGATAATTAAATGTGATTTGATTATCAAAGATGTAAATAATGTGAATGTTATTCATATTATTTGAGCACATGAGAATAAGTTATCCAATAAAATTAAATGTGATTTATTTATTATGGATAAGAATAATATGGATGGTAATATCTAATTATTCATAATATATTATAAATGTGATTTATAATGTATTAGAGAGAGATAATTATAATTTATATTTGTTGATTAATTATTAATGTGTATTGGATACACATTGTCTAATTAATTGACAATGTAAATTATATGTTGTTTTGGGTTGTGAATATGATTCACATTTTTCCAATGTCAAGATTGCAATATTCTCAAATAAAATTGTGAATTATTTTTGATGAATAAAATCCCAACAAAAAGTTGTTGGAAATAAATAAGAGAGAAAATCAAGGAGGCATGCAATCTCATGGAAATCCATGAGATTGCCTCCTTTAGGAAAGAGGTGGGCGGCACCCAATTCCTATATGGAATGGGTGGCCGTCCCCCCTTAACATGCATGGAGATGTAATCTCCATGTATATTCTCTCCTTATTTATTATTGTGATTTTAGGATTGACTTATATTTGATTTTGTCAAATATATTTTAATCTAAAATTGTTGGTTATTACCAACAACAATCTTGACCATTGGATTAATATAAATCAATCCCATCCATTGATTTTATATGTCCCATGGATTGAGATCCGTGGATCCCAAAACCCTATAAAAGGAGAGGCACCCCATTGCTCTTCTTTACACACAATGCTTGAGAATCATCTCTCTCTCTTTTCTCTACACGCCATCTCTCTCCCTCTCATGGCCGTCCACCATGGATGCCCTAGAGAGGTTCTCAATCACTGCAGCGTCGTCGTTATGCTGCCCGATTGTCTGCTCGTGGATCTCCATCTCCTTCGGTGCGCCTCGCTCGTGAAGAAGACGTTCGATCTCGTGTGTCGAGATCAGGAGATCCGCTGCTTGGATTATCAACTTGGATTGCGAGAAGTACGCGGTTCATCCCCGCGCTCGCAAGCGTCTCCTCCGTCGGATCGGACTTGAGACAGGAGGTCTCTTCGTTTAGAGACTCGATCGCAACCACGCTTCAAGAGGTAATCCTATTACTTGTTTGTGGTTTAGACGAAACAATCCGAGAAGTGTTCTTGGATCGTGTGGTTTCGTCGTATGAAAATTTTTAAATTCCGCTGCATCGAGCAACTAGTCCGACTAGTCGCTCCTCGTCATATTCGATATGACGCTCACGCTTCCGTGATGTGCTTGAGGATCTAACCATATCCTTCAAGTGGTATCAGAGCCTTAGGTCGATGGTTTCGAATATGATTCGCTAACCGAGGACGACTTGGGTTCGTTAAGGTCGCGAAAGTTTTCATCGCATTTGATTTCGCAGATCTATTTAGTAAATAAATTAGGCACTGTTTAAATTGTTTAAACACGAATTTAATACTTGTAATTTGTTCCCCATTAAATAAGGAAACCATAGGATCTGAGTTTACGTAAATCGGATTTCGTATGCTCGAGATATGGTTGTTTTAATGAACATGTATGCACTGTTGCGGGAACTGTAGATCTGAACGTGATTAAAATGTTAATTACTGTTTAAAATTGCCTCGAAATGCGTGAAACCTCACTTGGGTTCTGTCCTAATTCAAATTAGAAATCCATGAAAATTGATTTTATCTAATTTGGATTTAATATGATTGAGATATGCTAATTTTAGTAAGTAGGGGTCACTGCTAAAATTACTAGACCTAATCAAGAACCATGTGATTGTCAATTAATGAAATTAATTGTTAATTTCGAGAAATAATTATGGAAAATATTTGAGAAATATTGGAATATGATTATTTCCTTAATTGACTTGGCCTCAACCAATTAATTGATTAGATTTGATCTAAATCATAATTGGAATCACAATCATCAAGCTCCTTGCTTGAATAGGATTGGGGATTTGTCTAGCAAATTTCCTTATAATCAAAATTATTTTGATTACTATATGATATAATTTCGGTTGAAGAACCGATGATCATCTCAAGTACAAATTAATAAATTTGGCATTATCCTTTCCCGAGGCGGATATGGTATCTAGTCGGGGATCGCTAGGGTAGCGGGTTGCAACGTATGCGGTCCGTCCCACTCCCGCCGGTACTGGCCATGACAACGGGTAGGGCCGGGATAATGTTCGAGGGATTAAGTTGTATTTTTCTAATTATTAAAATACGAATTAATACATACTTTGAGAATAATACCATATATATTCAAGTTTGATTGATTGAATTGGATTGATAATTAATTTAATATGATTAAGTTAATTATATCCAATTAAGAACATTCTATTATGAATAGAGTTATTATTTCCCTTGGAAGAATTAATCGTAATGAATGTGATTCATAATGATTAATTAGAATTTGAATAAAATATGGAGGATCACATAAGTGACATCCATGGTCTCCCGTCAAGGCGAAGAGTTTCGTCGCCAGATATTATATGTAGGAGACGTATGTCCGAAGTGACAGCTCCTGCATATGATCCATTTGGATCCGGCTCGTCGCTTCTCGAAAGAGTAAGGACATATGCGCAGTGATCCCAATATCGAGTTCACATATTATTGGGGCGATATTGGATTGCGCATAGCGAGTTGTATTCCTGTTGACAGTTGGTTCAATTAATGACGGGTCAACATCACCTTAGGGGTGGTGGGCCCGGGTGTTAAAGACCGAATAGGGAGATGCAAATTGGACTTGCAAGACGGAATGTGTTCCCGCTTCTTTTTATCCGAGTTGTAAGTTCTCATATTATTAGGATGCAACAAAGATAAGGAAGGAGATCCCAGATCTTGCTTAAGATATAATGGTAAGTATATCTCTTACATAGAAAGTGATTAAGGGAATGAACTTTCATTGTTGACATGGCAAGACAACTTTGATATAAAAATTCCTAAATCAAAGTAAAACATGTATATATATATATATAAATATATACCCTTATGCACATTTCTTATTTCAGATAATCCTTCATTAAACCCACTCAATTTTATACTCATTAATAACCAGTAAAATATCATGGATTGGACTCATGATCCAGATATTGTATTTGTAGTTGGACACATAATGTATGTGGTTGAAATGTGCAAGTTTCCTCAAAATAATGAGGGATGATGATTAAATAAGACAATAGGACTAAAACCCTAGGGTTTGTATGTATCTATAAGTCTTGATCTTATCGAATGTACTTTTGAAGTGACATGTCGATAATGATCGTAATTATCAAATAATCCTTATAAAATTCTAAGAAGATATTCTGGCATACATATGTGCTCTCGACATTTAATCATGAATGATGTGGTTCTCTGCATCATGCAGAATGGTGGCTCTATAAGAGATGATGTATTCAAATTATTTGAGTACCTACCTGAACCAATATTTTAAGAATCTAGATGGATGTAGATACGATAAATGTCATCATTCTACTATCTATACTCTAGTTATTCATGAAGCTTCATAATATTCATATTGTATGAACTTAAATGAAGCTTGTATAAATGTTGAAATACTCTTATATTGAAATTTTCGATTTTAACATAAGAGATCCTCTGTCTTGAGCAATGGTTGCTTATTGATAAAGGGAGCACAGTGGAAGCATGGGTTGGACCCAAGTACGAAGGAAAGCCAAAGAGTTGACTGTACTTCTGTAACTTCCATGTGACATCCAAAGAGTTAGATGAATGCCAATACTGCAATAAATTGATGTGTTGATAGTATGACTATCAAATCTATCTAGAATCCTTAGAGAAGGAATCGGATAGTGCATCAGAATAATCTACATATAATCATTGAAATTGACTTACTTATTTGATAAGATAAAGTCTAACAATTGTATCTCAATCTTCTAATGACACTTGCAATTGGTTGCATATGTATTAGAATATTAGAAATTTGATCTTAAGGTTTAAATGTTGGAATTGATGCAATTGTTGCAACAATTTCCACCGGATGAATATACTTCATAATTTCAGTGGGAGCCCTTAGTCTTAGAGAATGTCTCTATGACCTAGATATTAGAATACACCTATTGTTTATTTCTAAATGTTGGGAATAAACATGAAATCTGGAATAGACCTATCATAAAGAGTTATGATGGAGATATTTCAGATAGTAATCTAACATCTAGTGGACTCCACTAAATTAGGAAATTAATGAATGGTTCATTAAGATTTCTAATACTGAAAATTAAACCTTTAAAGATCAATAGGAGGACATAGATCATTTGATAATGATCTGGCATCAAGTTTTAGACATTTGTTTGTTGATGTGATCATAAGACTGATAAGAGATGAAACTTTAGATTGACTAAAGGTTCAAGTCTTACATACTTATGAATATTGTATTCAAAGTAAAATGTCCAATACACCCTTCTTTAGGAAAGATTTAAGATGTCAAGGTATTCAGGGTCTCATACATATTGATGTATGTGAATCAGATATATCATAGTAAACATTATGGATATGTGATATCTATTGATGATTATGTATGATATGAGATTTCTTCTCTTCACTTAGAAACCTTTGAAATGTTCAAAGATTTCACAATTTTGGTTTAGAACCAAAGTTTGAAGGAAGATTAAATGAATTTGATCTAATCTAGGTAGTCATTACCTATTATATGAATTCAAAGAATACCTTATGGAGATGTGAATATCATTCCTATCTCAATCCTCCTAATGAACCTTAACTCAATAGAGTTGTAAGGAGATACAATTAGATCATGTGTGACATGATATTATCAATGATGAATATTAGCATAATTATCTATTAGTTTCCACGGTATATATGTAGTAGAGACTACAATATATATCCTTAATAAGGTTCCATGTAATTAAGCTGGAATCTGGCGCTAGAGAGTGCTACTTCATTAGGAAAATAAAGGATGGTATTAGATACCTATTTTATGACCTTAAGATTCTTATAGGATCTCATCTCTGAGAATGTGATTCTTAGAGGATGACTCTCTTAAGAATCAAGATGAAAATGAAGTAAAGGAACTCAATTAATCTTGAGAAGATAATGAGGCTCCTGAAATCGGAAACTAAATAGACAATTAAAGATGAAACACTAATGCTTCTTCAAATAAGTTTGAGGATGTATTCCATGTGTCAGTTAAGTCTGAAAATGATCGGACTTCATGTTATGAAGCTCCTGAGGATCATGACATGGAAAGATGGATGTTAGCAATAAAAGTATAATGTAGACTTCATATACAAGTGTTGTATATGGACCCTCGAGGATCCACCTATAAGGGTCAGACCCATTAAGGTGTAAATGGATCTTCAAGAGAAAGAGGGAACCTGATGAGAAGGTAGAGACCTTCAAAGCACGGTTCATAGCCATGAGCTACACACCGAAGCGCATACATCGCTTGCGATGAGACTTTCTCTCCAGTGACCTTGCTTTAACCCATCAGAATATTGCTAACTATAGCTACACAAGTTGACTATGACATCTTCATGATGTGAGTCAAGATTGCATTCCTCTATGAATACCTCTCTAAGGATGTTCACATGAAGTAGCCCCAGGGCTTCATAATTGAGGAAAGCAAGGTGTGAAAAATAGAGAACTCCATCTATTGGACTCAAATAAGCTTCTTGTAGTTGGAACATTGGATCTGATGAATTCATAAACGTTATAATTTCAGATAGTATCTTGATGTACCATGTGAAGCTTAGTGGGAGTGCCATTGTGTTCATCGTGCTGAATGAAGATATTATCCTAATCATTTGGAATGATATAAGAATAATAATAAGTGTTTTATAATTTGGTTGTTCCATACCTTGAGATACGATCTCAAGGATATTTCTTAGATCTTAATTCTGAAGTCGTTCAGAAGCAAAGAGAAGAGGGTATTGGGACTGACGCATTAGTAGTACACCTTGGACTTATTCCATTTTTTTGGAAAATTCCAAGAAAAGCTTCCTCCCCTTAAGATGTGGTAGTGACCTGTCTAAAGGGATAGCACCTCAAAGAGTTGAGGAAGTGAATGCTAGAACTGCTTGCACTTGTGCATCAGTTACGATAAGCTGAAGTGTATGCTAGATGTGTACAAAAGCCATATGTCTGCCATGCAGTGGGAGTAGTAAACTGTTACTAATCCTACTCTGGAAATAAAACACTTGGTTGCAGTAATAACAATATCTTCAAAGATGATGAAACTTAGAGATAGTGATCTCAAAGTCTTATCTTCAAAAGTTTAATATCTTGTAGATGGTGATCTATAAGGGTCTTAACTGTAGATACCTTAGGAGATAGAGATTTCCAGGAATGAAGGTATTCTAATAAGGATTATGGGAATACTAGTTATGATAAATAATAAGATGTAGTGTCAAGGACACTATAACCGACAAAATTGAGTATTGGTTGCATAGGATGCAACATTCCCATTGGATGCGAGCACTGTTACTAGGAGATATGCAAGTGCCGTAAAAGGACTTGGCGTAGTCTCTTGGGAACAGAGTGACTGATTAGCTTACCTAGCTATATTCTAAATAGCCTATGATTGTCACATGAGTGTGGGTTTAAATGATTAGCCCATTAATGGCTCTTTGGGCTAGTGGGAGATTGTTGGACATGCGAGCCCACGGCGAGCCATTATGCAATAAATGTTATTGCAATTCACTCCTTAATCTGAAATAAAGAGTACATAATTTGCATAATAGGTCCCTTAGTACAATTAGGGTTATGTACCATGGCCATCTTAATGATCATATAGCTGTTGATTCAATTATTGAATCATAGAGGCTGGTGCTTAGATGAATATCTAATGAGTTAGATTGAGGACTCATCAAGCACCGTCAAATGATCATTAAAGATATGATCTCCAGTCTGAGTAGGAGATGGCAATCCTTTCTCAGTTAGGTTGATATCTGACCGACCTCTTGATGCAGGTCCTCTGCATAGGAATAGAGATTCGGAGGTGTCAGATGAGGTAGGTCAAAGAGTCGACTTAACGAGATCGAGATAACCAAAGTCCTATATCATATGTTGTCATGATATAGGCACACATCCTCTGACCGGAGACAGATGTGTTACTATATGTCTGAGTATGTACATTTGGCAGACCAATAGGTTGATGACCTAATCAAGGTCTATACATCGGCGCGCTGGTGTGCATATAAGGGCATATGAGTAATACGATCTCTCAAAGGGATCATACAGGTTCAGTTACTGAACCGGAAGACATGAGCTCACTCATGAGATATTGGGAAGAATCAAATTCCATGCACATGGTCGTCTCGCTTTGGAAGCTTGACTAAATTTATAGGTTTGATATATACTTTTGGAAAGTATATGATCAAGACCTAGGTAAGATATATGCTTTTGGAAAGTATATGATCGATACCGACTCCCAATGATCGAATGAGAAACTTACTGATAAAAACCTTGAATTAGACAGTGTAAAGTTGATCTAATACTTCGGGTTTATTCTGAGTCTTCTAATATGCATGATGTACAGGTATTGGGAATACCTGAGGGTGATGTGATCATAAACGATTGTATAACCATGACGCTTCCATTCCTAGGGAGTGATGAAACGGGTCTGGATTTTAGTGACTCCTCTCAGTAGAGAGGTAATCTGATCTTAGTCCAAATGTTGGACATTGATCTGAATGTGATTCAGATGCAATGAGAAGATTAGATTTGCGGTCTTGATTTAATCAAGCATCTATGGGAGGCACGCGATCTGGGTTTGAGATATGATTTCAATATCCATGTCACTATACGTGGACCAATACAATCACCCTATCCTTATCTCCAATTATTCGGGAGAAAGCGCATTATTCTTGAAAGAGTTCATGGATAATTCTATTGTTGATATATGTATCCGAGCATTGAGAAAATGGATAATTAAAGGAGATTTAATTATCATGAATAATATGAATTTGATTCATATTATAAGGATAGTTATCTTAGATAATTAAATGTGATTTGATTATCAAAGATGTAAATAATGTGAATGTGATTCATATTATTTGAGCACATGAGAATAAGTTATCCAATATAATTAAATGTGATTTAATTATTATGGAGAAGAATAATGTGGATAGTAATATCCAATTAATCTTAATATATTACAAATGTGATTTATAATATATTAGAGAGAGGTAATTATAATTTATATTTGTTGATTAATTATTAATGTGTATTGGATACACATTGTCTAATTAATTGACAATGTAAATTATATGTTGTTTTGGGTTGTGAATATGATTCACATTTTTCCAATGTGAAGATTGCAATATTCTCAAATATAATTGTGAATTATTTTTGATGAATAAAATCCCAACAAAAAGTTGTTGGAAATAAATAAGAGATAAAATCAAGGAGGCATGCAATCTCATGGAAATCCATGAGATTGCCTCCTTTAAAAAAGAGGTGGGCGGCACCCAATTCCTATATGGAATGGGTGGCCGTCCCCCCTTAATATGCATGGAGATGTTATCTCCATGTATATTCTCTTCTTATTTATTATTGTGATTTTAGGATTGACTTATATTTGATTTTGTCAAATATATTTTAATCTAAAGTTGTTGGCTTTTACCAACAACAATCTTGACCATTGGATTAATATAAATCAATCTCATCCAATGATTTTATATGTTTCATGGATCCCAAAACCCTATAAAAGGAGAGGCACCCCATTGCTCTTCTTTACGCACAATGCTTGAGAAGCATATCTCTCTCTCTTTTCTCTACACGCCATCTCTATCCCTCTCATGGCCGTCCACCATGGATGCCCTAGAGAGGTTCTCCATCGCCGCAGCGTCGTCGTTATGTTGCTCGATCGTCTGCTCGTGGATCTCCGTCTCCTTCGGTGCGCCTCGCTCGTGAAGAAGACGTTGGATCTCGTGTGTCGAGATCAGGAGATCCGTCGCTTGGATCATCAAGTTGGATTGCGAGAAGTACACGGTTCATCCCCGCGCTCACAAGCGTCTCCTCCGTTGGATCGGACTTGAGACAGCAGGTCTCTTCGTTTAGAGACTCGATCGCAACCACACTTCAAGAGGTAATCCTATTACTTGTTTGTGGTTTAGACGAAATGATTCGAGAAGTGTTCTTGGATCATGTGGTTTCGTCGTATGAAAATTTTTAAATCCCGCTGCATCGAGCAACTTGTTCGACTAGTCGCTCCTCGTCGTATTCGATACGACGCTCACGCTTCCGTGATGCGCTTGAGGATCTAACCATATCCTTCAGCATGTGCATATAGGTTAGTTTATTTTTCTATTTCAATTCTACGTGGATCACTTACCTGTAGAGTGCTGGCGACAAGTACGCATCTCTAACCCTTGCATGCATCATTGTGTTTAATCGCGCGTTGGTATTTCCGATCTCCTTCCTTGTTTTCACTCACAAAAGTTAAAAAGGAAATTGGACACTCGGTAGGCGATTTTTTGAAAATATTTTAACCAAGTGACAACTGCCTAAAATACGGGACTGCTAAAGAAAACTCGACCCTTAAATAAACACAAGGAAAAATCATTGTTTTGGGGAGAGTAGCCCCCTCATTGTTTGGTTTGCTTGAGCGAGAGAGAGACCCGCACACTAAGATAGAACCCCGTCCGAACTCTTTTCAGACTACTATCTTGGGTTAGTCGTTCTCTAGTGAGCATCTCTTCGGTAGATGGTAAAGCGGTTTGCGATGTCCTTAACAATTGAATTGATCGGATATCTAGTAAACGGTCCACAATTCAACTGGCTGGGAAAGATCTAACTTTAGGATTGTGCCAGTCTTCTGAGAGCATTGGGTTCCTAACAGCTCGCTTTAACTGCTTTGATAGATTGTATTCTCACCAAACTCTAAAATTGACAAGATAATTGACCGAACCTTCACGGTCTTCACATTGAGTTGAGTTGGTGAACTGGGGGTTTGTATTGTGTTTGATTGCTTGTGCGCATACTCAATCCTTCTGTGCATTTGTGCCTTTTCTTCATATCTTTTGACTTGACCCTCATGCTCTCCCGATCTTGTCTTTTGTTTCGAAGATGGCTGACTGGAGTTATTTTAATCCGATCTTCGTGGACTTCTCGCACTCTCCAGACGATCTACCTTCCTTTTTTATGAGGACCTTCCTCATGATTTTTGTGCATATCGCCTAACCCATTATTTTAGGAGGCGGACTCTGATTCTCACCCACCCTCATTCAACCCACCCGATCCTGGAATTTTGGAGTCACCTTTCATGATTTCCACAATTGAGACACTGAACCAGATGATGGCGCATATGAATTCGAGGATTATCAATCTATTTACCATTAATGAGAGCCACAACGCTGCTAAATTGTTTGATGATATGGATTCACTTAAAGATAATTATGAGAGCTTACAATCGCCCAAAATACAAAAAAATGAGAAAATTTTAAAAATCCAAAAAGATTCTGGGAGACACATTATTGCTTCATTTTGTGAGGAGAGGGCACCCATGCCAAATGAATTTCCCACACAATCATCCACCACATGTCCCGACCTTGACCTCGAGGATTCTATTATTCAGACTACTCTTGGAAATCATCATGAGTATGTTGATTCCGACCTCCTCCATTGTATGGATGAGGTCTAAAAATTCAAAAAAATGTTGATTGAACCTGAAGTAGTAGCCACCCTTCATGAGATCATTAAAGCCCCACTTCAACAGTCCATGATAGATTTATTTACCCCTCAACACAAGAAGAGAAAGCAAAGGAGAAAATCTGAGCGTCACATCTTGACCATGGCCACTGCCTACGCCATCTCTCACCGACCACATTTTAAGAAAGGGAACACTGCCACACCTCTTGTGAGTTGCTCCATATCTGAATATGCTTGTGATAATGATGAATTGCTGAGTATGTGATTTAATTTACGTTCTTTGTAGTACGTGTACTTAGCGAATCAGTCAGAATAGAGAGAAGATCTCCGTGAAGAGTGTCTCGTCTTTAATTTATATCCCAGACAAGTCTGAGGTCGAACACAAAGAGGTAAAGGAACAACGTCGGGTTAATTCAAAAACTTAGGTTTAGGTTTCCAAAGGCAGATTTTTTTAATTTTTTTATGGAAAAAGAAATGTGAATGCGATATGCGAGTGAATCAAGTTAATAAGAAAACGAACAACTCAACCAAATTAATTTTAATGGGAAATCAGTCCAATTTAGCCAAATTATATTCTTCCTAGAAACTTAATCCAATGATGAATGTAGAACACATTTTTTTGGATATTTAGAAATTAAAAGTCAACAATGAAAAATGCACCCTTTTTATGGGTTTTTTTCGCAATTTTTCACACATACAACAACCAAAAATTATGAAAAATTTAATGGAAATAAAACATGATGCAAGGAGGCTAAATAATTTTTTTTTGGATTTTTCTGATAAAATATGAATTTTTTATGTATTTTTAATGGAAACAGAGTGATAGTGAGTAATTAATTTCTAATAAATCTACATTAACGAATTAGTCAGAGTGAGAATTATCTCAGAAACATATTTTTATAAGGAATCCAGGAGATTTTAAATTTCGCAAAAAATATGTCTGTATATTTAATTAAAAATTAGTTACTAAAATTACTCTATAATTTATTTAGGGCACGTGATAACTCCAATGAGGTGAAATTTGGACAGTAATTCAATCACAATTCAAGGCATCATTTCTAATTTTTATGGAATTTTTCGAGCAAATATGAGTGAGATATGAATTTAATTCCTCAGAACGGGTAAAATATGCAGAATTTCAGTTAAACATTTTTAATTAATTAACCACAACACACAAAAATCAAAATAAATAGTCATATGGTAGAAAATTAGCTGCTCAACATAATGTTATTTTTCATTAAACAAAATGATGTGAAACATGTATCCTAATTAACACATAAACAGAGGGTTATCAATGCAAAATAGAAAGCAAATACATATAAACAAACTATGAGCAAGGAATACTTTGTAATTACAGAAATTGTACGAGAAAATGTTGCAATTTTTACAAAAAAATAAAAAGGAAAATCACTTTCTCCTTTGTTGGCTAGGGCGCGATGAGGGAAATGGCGGGGCGGCAAGGCAGTGCGGCCCGCGCAGGAGGAGGCACAGTGGAGCCTGGTCTACGGACATCGGAGGATCGCGGATGATGGCGCGCGGTGAGGCAGTGGAGCGGCCAAGGAGGTGGCTTGGCATGGAGCGGTACAACCGCTCGGAGCGACAACGAGGAGCTCCACGGGCGGAAGAGGGGGCGTAGCACCGTTGGAGTTGCAGGGGGTAGGGACGACCGTGCGTGGCCGCGCTGGGCGGAGACCGGCTGACGGCTGGTGAAGGAGGGGCTCCCTTGCTCGGAGCGGCAGCTGCGATGGCAGAGGCTGGCGGGCTGGCTGCTGCCTCCATGGGAGAAGGGAATGGCGGTGGAGCCGCTACTGCTCCATTTTTTAATTTTTTATTTTTTTGAAATTTTTTTACTGTTGTGCTATGTTTTTTTTATTTTTAATTTTTTTATTTTCTTAAACAGGGAATGCAAATAATACAAAGAAAAATGTGATGGTGGTAATATGATGAAATATAATAAATGAAAAAATAGGGGTGGTGAATGTGATGTGATAAAAAATGCAAAATATAAATGATGACGAACGAAAAGAGAAATTGACCTACGATGGATGTGGGTGCCTATGATGTGCTCACGATAAGAACGATCTTAGCTCAAATTGCCGGCGAGCGATGAGCTCGAGCAGCGCGCGGATGCGGCTGCGATGTTGGCCAAAAAACCAACTAATCTCACCGGAGAGAGGCTGACGTCGCTCGACCGCGGTTGTGTCGTTGTCACTGATTCAACTCTGGGAACTAGGCTCTCCTCATATAAAGATAGATCAAAGGTAAAAATAAGGAGAATGAGATGTATATAAAGAGAAAAAAATGAGAAGTTATTAAAGTAATGGAGGGGGGTTAATAAAATAATGGGGTTGAATTAAAGTTAGAAAATGTAGTGGAATGATAAAATTGAATGGTGGTTATTGTAGAGAATGGAAAATAAAATAAAATAAATAAAAGTAGCCTACTTTAAATGAGAGAATAAAAGAAAGAAGAAAAAATGGAATATTTATAAAAGTAGGTCCATAAAAACACTATGTACATAGTTTTTTAATTTCTAATTTGATTTTTTGTATTTTCAATAAAATATATTTACAAACTAAAAAAATAAAATTGTAGAAATAAAATGAAACATAAAAGAGATTTTTTTGGATTTTTTATTAATTAAGAAGAGTAAATAAAAAATGAAGAAAGAAAGAGATGTACAATATATACAAAGTACACCTAGGTCCCAAAACCCAAATTTTGCAAAAGAGCTCCGATTTTAATCAAATCACTTTCATTGGATAGATAATTTTCTAACTTAAACTTTAAAAGTGAGTTTGGTGAATTTGGAGTTCATACGGAGCGGGAATTTGGCTGGAAAATTAGACTTTGCGGCTTTTTATTTTTGGGATCTAGGAGTATTTGTTTGAGGTAAAATTTATTTTATATTTTTGTATTTTTATATACATTTTTATAAACAAGTCAGAGGAGGAATTAGTCAAAAAGGAGTTGAAATGAATTTATTAAAAAATACATAAAGTTTTGAGCTTTTTATAGGTGAAAAACTCCTTTAATTTTGCGCCTTTTTATTGTTAATTTAATTTGTACAATATAATATATAATAATTAGTGTATTTTATTTACAAGAGATATTTTGTTAATTTATTGATTTATAGACATTTATTTGGGATTTTACTCAAGGATTTTGCTAAGATCAAGATATTGAGATGATGAATCACGGATTCATCACCCCCTATACTTAAACTTTGCTAGTCCTCGAGCAAATAAAGAATGAATAAGTTGGAATAACCCCTGACTCTGCATGTGAATACAAGATTTGATCTGTTCAAGAACTCTCGATTTTAGAGATCCTAAACTTCTAAGCTGAACCAAGCTCTAGTCAAAAGGTATCCAATTTCCCTACTCACCAGACTCTCTCTGTATACATATATAGTTGGGATATGACTTAAGTGTGGACTGCAGTTACAAGAGTAAAGTCGCAACATCACTCAAGGTTCCAGTCCAAGAGACTCTCCTAAGAACCCAATCATCAACAATAGGAAATAAACCATTTCTTGCATCCAATCCACCGTTTCTTTAGTTGTCAGACTTGAAAGTGTAGATGATGGCCAGTTTGGAGGGCATAGGATTGTGTCTTTTCTTCTCTCCCTCTCATTGGAACAAGGATCCTCTCGAGTGCCTTATTAACTCAATGTATTTTTTTTCTGATCAATGCGTCCGTCAAGAGAAGTTGGAGTTGTCTGCACTTGTTTTCCTGGGAGTACACCGGGGTGTGCCTTTTTTGAGTACCTATCATACCTTCTACACCCAGACTTGTAGCATTTACGACGCAGAGCCCTTTTTTGGTGCAAGCCTGACTCCTGGTCCTAATAGCGGTGGTCCAAGTGGACACTTTGAAATGGTTGGGAGCGCTCGCCTTTGGTGGAAGCTCTTTTGGTAATTGACTTTGTGGAAGGAGAGCTTATTTCAACATTGATATTTCTTTGCTTTAATTTTGGCTTGCTCAATTGCTTTTACCAAGAGTTAGCGCACAGTGATCAACATTTTTTTTATTTTATCACACCCTGGCACTTAGGTAAATGTCAAGAGATAGTACAAGAACCATGTTCTTATACTGGCTAAAGGTGCTGAAACTCGGGTTTCATGAAGCCTTCATTGATTTTATCCCATCCTCGAGTATCATCAAATCGGGTCCAAACTCAAATCCCTCATCCTAGTTCCTCAAGTGAAATTTCAACTCATCTCATCATAACTGCAGTCGTGTATGTGAGGTGTTGATCATATTCTTAAGGTAGAGACTAAGCATGCAATATAGCACACAAATCTTTTAAACTAGGGAACTGTGAATAATTTTTAAGTCAAAGACCCTAATGACTAAGGCTTATTAACCCAAAATCTCAAGACCTCATAAACTAAGTGTTCTTGAACATCACTAGTCTTGTGTGAAAGTGTAAGTGCCAGGGACCAAACCAACTTATTAGTTAGGTTTTTTTATTTTGATGTTTTTTTTGAAAAGGAAAGGAAAGGAAGAAAGATGTTTTTTTTTCAAAAGTTTTTTTTGAAAACACACACATTTTTTTATTTTTTAAAGCAAAGAAAGAAAAGAGATTTTTTTATTTTCTTTGAAAAAGGTTTTTTTATGCAAATAAGGGAAGAAAAGAGTTTTTTTTGAAAAAAGTTTTTTTTGGAAAATACTTACTTTTACCAATTTTACCCACCCCGTAATTATTGTATAACATATACAAAACTACGTGAAAGTACAAGCTATGAGTAAAGTATATATGTAATATATACACGCCCCTATACTTAGAAAGTGTTATGTCCTCATAGCATAAGAAGCGAGAAAAAGACATAGCTCGTGCTAAGCGTAGGAAAGCTAAAATAACAAAAGGTATAGAAGTCGATCCGCCCCCTATACTTAGGCTACGGTAGCCTAAGTGTAGAAGAAGAGAAAAAATGGGGCAGACGAGGTCAAGAGGAGAAATGGATGAGTATATAGACATGGTGGGCATCGGCTCCCCCTATACTCAGGCTCTGATCAGCCTAAGTGTAGGACATGAGTAAGTGTGAGAACCGATGTGATCTGGAGAATATACAGAGAAGGGATAATATACAAGAGTGAATGAATCTTCTAAGCCGCTGAATCTTGATGCTGCATCTTCATGAAGAGTAATATGATGTATATGCTAGGTGCTCATTATGCACGAAGTTGATGACCTCAACTTGGACTAACTGCTCTTTCGAATCTACGAAATGCTTCAACAGTTGTCCATTCACCACATGAGATTGTGCACCATCTGTGAGATCATCTATCTCTACACTTCCATTCACGTGCACTTGCTTAACAACAAAGGGACCTGTCCATTTAGATTTAAGCTTCCCATGGAACATCTTCAACCGGGCATTAAACAACTGTACCTTTTGTCCAGGGACAAAGGCTTTGCACCTAATGTGTTGATCATGCCATCTCTTTACTTTGTCCTTATAAATCAAACTGTTGTCATATGCCCTGTTTCGGATTTCCACGAGCTCATTTAAGTTTAAATCTCGACAAAACTTCCCTAGGTGGCAATTCTAATTAATCTGCTTAATTGCCCATTCGGATTTGTGAATCAGCTCTGCGGACAAATGGCATGGCTTGCCATATATCATTCTAAATGGTGAAGTACCCAATGGTGTCTTGTAGACTTTCATATAGGCCCACACAACTTGGTCCAAGAATAGGGACCAGTTCTTCCTATCGGGACAAACCAATTTATGCAAAATACTCTTCACTTCTCTGTTCGAAACCTCTGCCTTGCCGTTGGACTGTGGGTGGTCAGGACTAGTAACTCTATGCTCAAATCCATAGTCCTTAGCTAAAGATCTCATATCTCGGTTCACAAAGTGACTACCCCCATCAGATATCAAAACTTTTGGCACCCCGAACCAAGCAATAATATGGTCTCTCACAAACTTACAGACATTCTTGCTGTCTGCAGTTCGGGTTGGGATAGCCTCCACCCACCTAGAAAGATAGTCAACCGCCAACAAAATGTACTCATGTCCTTGGCTGTTGGGAAAGGGACCCATAAAATCTATGCCTCATGCATCAAAAACATCACAAATAATCACCGGCTGCATGGGCATATCATCTCTCTGTCCAACTGTCCCTCCCATTCCTTTGATAGATCGGGCACGACCGTACGAAATCAATAGCATCTCTAAACAAGGTCAGCCAATACAATTCACATCGAAGTACTTTGTGACCGGTTCTCTTCCCCAAATGGTGTCCTCCAGCCTCAAGTGAATGATAATATATGAGGACACTCTGGTACTCCTCCTGAGGAATACACCTTCTCTAAACACAATCCGACCCATCGAAGAAAAGGAAAGGATCGTCCTAGTGGTATCTCCTCGAATCCAACTTCAGTCGATCAATGCTGCTCCTAGTCCAACAATAGGGAACCTGCTTGGAGAGAATATAGTTCACCATGTTGGCATACCATGGGAGTGAGCCAATAACACAAATTGACTCACCTGGGAAGGTCTCTCTAATCCGCTCATAATAAGGAGAATCCTTAAGTTCAATCAGAGAAAGATGATCAACCACAACATTCTTCACTCCATGTTTATCTTTTATCTCTAAATTAAATTCCTGGAGGAGTAAAATCCACCTAAGAAGACGCGCCTTCGCATCCTTCTTTTCCATTAAATATCGAATGAATGTGTGATTAGTGTAGATTGTCACCTTAGAGCCCAAAATATATGACCTGAACTTCTCGAGGGCCCATACTACAGCGAGTATTTC
This sequence comes from Ottelia alismoides, assembly GCA_037367405.1. NCBI lineage: Eukaryota > Viridiplantae > Streptophyta > Magnoliopsida > Alismatales > Hydrocharitaceae > Ottelia > Ottelia alismoides. The sequence continues at coordinate 329,151 of JAZKJV010002969.1, forward strand.
ATTTTCAGTTACTGTGTAATTATCCTGTGTAGGATCTAATACTTTGCTCGTGTAGTGGATTGCAAACAGGATCCCCTCTCGCCGTTGTCCTAACACAGCTCCTATAGCGAAACCTGAAGCGCTAGTCATGATCTCAAAGGGGAGAGACCAGTCAGGAGCTTGTAGGATAGACGAGGCATAAATCTTCATCTTCAAGAGCTCAAAGGCCTCCAGACACCTGTGATCTACAACGAACTCTGTGTCTTTCCCTAAGAGCTCAGTCAGTGGGCGGGCGATCTTTTAAAAATCCTGAATAAATCTCCTATAAAATTCAACATGCTCTAGAAAAGACCTCACTGACTTCACGTTGGTAGGTGGATCGAGTTTCTTGATCACCTCCACCTTGGCAGGGTCAACCTACACTCCCCTTTTGGAGATGACATGCCCCAACACGATACCTTCGTCACCATAAAGTGACTCTTCTCCCAGGAGAGTACCAGATTCACCTCTCTACACCTCTTGAGGACTCGGTCCAAGTGCGCTAAACATGTATCAAAGGAATCTCCATGAACCGAGAAGTCATCCATGAGCACTTCTAGGAAATCTCCCACCATCTCGGCAAATATGGCAATCATGCACCGCTGAAAAGTGCCTGGGGCATTGCAGAGCCCGAATGGCATGCGCCTGAAAGCATAATTATCGAATGGACATGTGAATGTGGTATTTTCCTGGTCCTCAGGGGCTATGGCCACCTGGTTGTAGCATGAGTACCCATCAAGAAAACAGAAGAACTCTTTCCCTATGAGCCTCTCCAAAATATGATCAATAAAAGGCAAGGGAAAGTGATCTTTCTTGGTTGCAGCATTCAAGCGCCTGTAGTCGACACAGACACGCCACGACGTGGGTACTCATGTCGCGATCTTTACCCCCTCCTCGTTGGTGACCATCTGAATTCCCGACTTCTTTGGGATAACATGAAGCGGGGCCACCCACTTGGAGTCAGAAATAGGGTATATAAACCCTGCCTTGCACCATTTCTCAATCTCTTTCTTCACCACTTCCCGTAGATTAGGGTTAAGTCTCCTATGGAACTCACGGGAAGGTCTCACATTATCCTAAAAAAAAATGTGGTACGAGCAGAGAGCGGGGTTGATCCCCATGAGATCCGACACTATCCAACCTATTGCTTTGTGGTTCCTCTCTAAGACCTCTAACAACCTAGACTCCTGTTCTAAAGTCAAGTTTGAGCTAATGATAACATGATATCTCTCTTTGGGTCCCGCAAGAAAGGCATACTTGAGTGTAGGAGGTAGTGATTTCAGTTCTGGCAATGTGGTGTCATCAAGCAAATATGGCAGAACTGAATCTGAATCTGGTTCCATGTTGTATGAAGGTGAGCCAAGCTGTGTAGTACTCACCACCAACTCAGAGGTATCGGGAGTCGGATCGCCAAAGAAATGCGGTAGTTTGACCAAAGCCGCATCCGATTCATCATCTACATCCCATGATCGTTCCGAAGGGGATGAAACTGACAAATCCAGATGGATCTCTATGTCATCATGGGAATATGTAGATGCATCTATCACAAGATCGGACGACACCTGGCAAACTGCATCATCCACTATGTCCTTTCCAGATGAAAGGGTCTCACTCTGTCCTGAAGGAATCTGTCCCCATATCCCAACTGTGCTAATCATTCTGCAATCTACCTCTGAAGATGAGTACTCTATGCTACTCTCTGAATCGGATCGCTGACACTTGGTTTGCTTCATCTCAAAGTTCACTTCTCCGCCTGGAGAACGGAACTTCATCATTCCCGTGCCATAATCGAAAGCTATGCCTGTAGTTCTAAGGAAGGGCCGCCCGAGAATGATATGAGATTCTCTCCAATGATTGGGAGTCTCCATATCCAAGACTGTGAAGTCAACCTGATAGTTCTACCCCTCAATCGAGATAACGACATTCTTAACTTCTCCCTTAGGTCTCTTCACTGAACAATCTGCGAATTGGAGTAAAGCTCTAGATTTGCGAAGTGATCCCAACTCCAATTTTTGATATAATGCTAAGGGAAGTAAGTGATTGAAGAACCGTTATCCAAGAGTGTGCGTGCAAACGCAATGTCGTCAATACGACTCTCCACATAGTGAGCACCCATGTCTCGCTTTTTCCTCGGCAATGTCTGATCTTGAGACAATATGTTGTGGCTACTGACAAGACGTGTGTCTTCATATTATGGTTCTCTTTCTTTCTTCTAACCCTAGTAGGTGTGCATCTCACATTAAGGTATTTCTGAAATGCAGGATGGTTAGCCACATACTCATCAAATGGCACCTTTACAATGATATTTTCTTTACAAATCCGTGCCATATTGGGGTCATCTTTCTGAATCTTTTTGATGCGCTTTCCTGTCGTAAGAGCACGAGGGAAGGGATTGAAGCTAGAGAAACAGAAGATGAAGAATCTGAATCTTGAACTAAAAGATGGTTCTTGGAATTAACGGAAATAGAGTTCTTCATACAAGAATCTTTTTGATGCAACATGGAATCAGAATCTAAACTATCTACTATAGGTTGTGGACTAAAAGCTGGAGTGGTATTCACCACAATCGGAGATGCAAGTTCCTCTGAAGACTCAGAAGTATATCCATGCTGCCGATGATGCATACGTGCTCTCCTTCTCCTCTTGGCTCCCCAAGTAAAAATCCTTAAATGGTGCTGATGGGGCTCTGAAATATGATGCCTCTCCTCCTCGTCCTCTGAAGACTCCTCAAGTAGAGCTTCAGAGATGCCCCTCCCCGTGTCCATCGCCCGGTCAGGTACGATCACTGTCCTTCCGCTCCTGAGTGACATGTGGTTAGCCTCGTCACACGAAAGAATCTCATTTTCAGATATAGGAGATGTTGAATAGTATACCTGACCAAAGTGCTGTTGAGAACTAAATCGGTTCAGGCTATTGGGGTTAACCTGAACTTGGGATGGGATTGAGGTAGAGGGTACAGTCTGCTTATCTCGTCATCTGGACAGGAGGTTGACATCCACCCGTAAGTCATGAATTTCGTTCTTGTAGGAACGGAGCTCGTCGAGAATCTGCTGCTGAATATCCACGGGACCAGACGAAGAAGGAAGGGGATAAGACTGGGAAGAAGAACGGGAAGAGTGGCCCTTCTGGCCGGGATACTGCCTCTGTTGTTGCTAGGGTATCTGCTGAGATTGGGGGTCCTGCTGGCCCGCTTGGTAATGGCCCTGTCGGCCATACTGCTGGTATTGCTGCCGCTGCTGCTAGGGTGGCTGGAATCTAGGGCTCTGTTGTGAAGGAGGTGGTGAGGAGGTGAATGCGGTGTTGTGAAAGTTCGGGGAATGCTGGTAGGTCTGTCGATCTCCCGAACTTCCCTGCCTGGCAGGGTCCTAAGTATACCATACTCCATTCACCTCCCAAACCGGTGGAGGCTCCTCCTAAACTGTCTCTGCTAATGGGGGTGGCTGCTGGAAAGAGTAGGCGTAGGACTGGTCCTGCTCCCATGGCTGGGGTTGTCCTGACACCAACTGCTCCTGAATATGGTGAACTCGGTATTTGGGGTAGAGGGTGCAATCACGACAGGTATCTTTATCTTAGATTCCCTATCAGTCAACTCCTCCATTTGTTTTGGAATTTTGGAGACGCTCCAGTCCAATTCATCAATTCTCCTGCCAATCCTCTCAACTACAGTAAGATTGTCCGCAAGGACTCCCATGCTAGGGATCACGTCCTAAGAGAGATCGACTACAGCTGATTTTCCCTCTCCAAATGAGAGTGAACTGGGGGGACGATGTATAGGCCATGTTGGCCATCTGTGAGCATGTAGTTTTAGCCATCTGCTCGAATACCTTCCAGACGGTATCCGATCCTCGTGATGTATAGCTGCCTCCACAGGCAGTGCTCACTAAACCCTGCATATCAGGGTTGAGACCAGTGAAGAATGACTAGACCAAGATATTGTCATCTAGTCCATGACAGGGACACTTCTGTAGAATATCCTTGAATCTTTCCCAAGCATCACAAAAGGCTTCTTGGGGTAAGTAGGAAAAACTTGTAATGCACGTCCTCATCATGTTATTCCTACTCAAGGGGTAGAACTTCTTCAGAAACAGGTCCTTGAACTAGGCATAAGTGGTGACTGTAATTCCCAAGTTCTTTACCCAGTAGTCGGCTTTTCCACCCAAGGCAAATGGAAGGGTTGTGAGCCTAATATAATCCTGACTAACATTAGGATGTCTAAGGTTAGCACAGACAAGCTCGAAGTCCCTTAGGAATGCATATGGTTCCTCAGAAGCATTCCCACAAAGTGTGGCAGCAGGTTCAGAAAATGCGGCTTCAACTCAAAATCAACTATAGGTTCGGCCAGACTCAAGTAGTTCCAAATTATGTACTGTCCAGGGTTATATGCCGCATCCATTGGTGGTTCGACCCCAACATTGAGCTGTCCTAACTAATCTCTGAGAAGTGCGTGTTGCTGCTCAGATGCTGCTAATCTGCCTAGTACCATTCTCATCGGGTCTTCAGGGTGTTCTTCTTCATCTTCTTTCTTCTTTTAAGGCATTTTACTTGAATCTTCTTTATGGCCTGAATCAACAATGTGGTCTTGATTAGAAGAGGATTGAGGCATGAAGATATTCTCACCGAGGTGAAGGTCTTCCTCGGTGAGGTGGGAAGAGAGAAAGGGAATGGTTTGAGAGTAACCATCCCGGGAGTGAGTGATCCTGGGCTCAAGAGGGTCATGAGTCCAGGTTGGTCCAAGTTGCGCTTGGATCTTTGAAGACATACTTTTTGGAGGGTTCAACATATCCCCCCAATTAGTCATCTTCGATGTCAAAAGAACCGATTAGAATACGATAGTCAATGAGGCGCTAGTTCTACAGTGCACGTAAATGTACAGAGTAAACTCACAAAATACAAACACAATTCAAACCCTCAATTTCACCAACTCAACACGTGATGTCTGTAAAGGTTCGGTCGAATTATCTGGTCATTAATTGGTGATAAATACAATCTTGGAAAGATTAACGAGCTGTTAGGTGCCCGTATTTTCCTACAGATTGGCCCGGTTCTTACGACTAGTTGGACCTACTTTCAGCCAGTATAGGAGTAAGTACAGACAATATAAATATTGCTACCCATTCCTTGAGGACTAAGGCGTCCTCTAAACCTCCCACTCTGCTAAGGAAATCCGGACCGTTTACCAGCTACCCGAATTCCTCACTAAAAAGTAGCTAATCGCCTAAAAATAAAGAACTAGTAGTAAGTAAGAAATCCTACCTTGGCTCTATCCTAGGGTCGTCTCTCTCTCACTTGCATGTAAATCAAACAATGAGGGCTTTATGCACCCGTGAACAGGGGTTCTTTTTATTCCCATTTTTGTAAATCGACCTGCTCAATTCAGTCCCACTTTTAGAGTTAGGTTATCACTTGAAATTTAATCTGAACACAAAAGCACGTCTACTGTTCAGTCCTAATTTCCTTTTGATCTTAAGTTGTAAAACAAGAGGGGAATCAGAAATCAGAATGCAAACGTGAAACGATGATGCAAGCTCAGAAGAATGTATACTTACAGTGAATCCCAACACTCTTCATGCATTATGCAAAACTGAATTTTTAAAATTTACACTAAATGCATGCAGATCGAGAAAACCACGCCTAAACAGTATACTATTAGCGGGGAAGAATTGATTTAATTTGATATAAGTAGTATGTGTCTATGTGCGTCTCATTATGAATCATATTAGATTTGTGAATCTTCTAAGATATGCGTGGCCTAAATTACAAAGGGCACACATAAATTTGATTCTAAACTACCATGTGCCTATCCTTAAATTCGCCACTCAAGTCGAGCCCCTCCCTCACCGAAGAGTGAAACAGTTCTTGACACACCACAAAGTAATGTTCAAGTCTTTTTACAAGTGCGAGCTCTCAAACAAGAGCCTCTATAAAGGAGCAAATTACCTAAATTGTTATAACATGATAATTACAAAAAAATTACAAAAAAATGTTCTTGAAAATAATTTAAATATCCTAGATCTTCAACAGTCGACGCGCGTCATGTCCGTCGACCTCCGATGCTTTCCAAGTCCACCGGGCCCTCGCAAGGAAAATAAAATTTATTTTAGAGAGATCAACAATAAAATATGTACAAAAATGAGCAGAAAAATAATTGCGAGAAAAATGGAATAAATACAAGGTGGCTCGGGGGTCAGAATACTCGAGTGAGAGAAAACTTAAATCTAATTTTTCAAATTAATCCCTAAGTCGTTTGCCTCCCCGAAAATGGTGCCATCTAATGAATCACTGAGCACGTGATTTAATTTGCATTCGCTGTAGTACATGTACTTAGCAAATCAGTCAGAACTGAGAGAAGATCTCCGTGAAGAGTGTCTCGGCTTTAATTTATATCCCAGGCAAGTCCAGGGTCGAACACAAAGAGGCAAAGCAACAACGTCGGGTTAATGCAAAACTTAAGTTTATGTTTTCAAAGGCGGATTTTTTTTATTTTTTATGGAAAAAGAATTGCGAATGCGATATGCGGGTGAATCAAGTTAATAAGAAAACGAACAACTCAACCAAATTAATTTTAATGGAAAATCAGTCTAATTTGCCCAATTATATTTTTTTTTCTAGAAACTTAATTCAATTATGAATGTAGAACACAATTTTTAAGAATTTTATGAATTAAAATGCAACAATAAAAAATGCACACTTTTTATGGATTTATTTCATAATTTTTCACACAAACAGTAAGCAAAATTATGAAAAAATTACTGGAAATAAAACATGATGCAAGGAGGCTACGTATTTTTTTGATTTTTCTGACAAAATATGATTTTTTATGTATTTTTTAATGGAAATAGAATGATAGTGAGTAATTACTAATAAATCCACATTAACAAATTAGTCACAGTGAGAATTATCTCAGAAAGATATTTTTATAAGGAATCTAAGAGATTTTAAATTTCACAAAAAAGATGTCTGTATATTTAATTAAGAATTAGTTACTAAAATCACTTTACAATTTATTTAAGATACGAGATAACTCCAATGGAGGTGAAATTTATATAGTAATTCATTCACAATTCAAGGCATCATTTCTAATTTTTATGGAATGCTTCGAGCAAATGTGAGTGAGATATGAATTTAATTCCTCAGAATGGGTAAAATATGCAGAATTTCAGTTAAATACTTTTAATTAATTACCCACAACACACAAAAATCAAAATAAATAGTCATGTAGTAGAAAATTGGTTGCTCAACATAATGGTATTTTTCATTAAACAAAACGATGCGAAACATGTGTCCAAATTAACACATAAACAGAGGGTTATCAATGCAAAATAGAAAGCAAATACATATAAACAAACTATGAGCATGGACTACTTTGTAATTACAGAAACTGTACGGGAAAATGTTGCAATTTTTACAAAAAAATAAAAAGGAAAATCACCTTCTCCTTCATTGGCTAGGGCGCGATGAGGGAAATGGCAAGGCGGCAAGGCGGCGCGGTCCGCGCTGGAGGAGGTGCGGTGGCGCGTGGTCGGCGGACGTCGGAGGATCGTAGACGACTCATGGCGCACAGTGAGGCGGTGGAGCGGCCAAGGAGGTAGCTCGGCTTGGAGTGGCACAACCGCTCGGAGCGGCAACGAGGAGCTCCATGGGCAGAAGAGGGGGCGCAACGCCGCTAGAGCTGCAGGGGGCGGGGACGGCTGCGCGTGGCCACGTTGGGCAGAGACTAGCTGACGGCTAGAGGAGGAGGGGCTCCATCGCTCGGAGCGGCAGCTGTGATGGCGGAGGCCGGCGGGCTGGCTGGTTGCGCCACCTTCGTGTAAGAAGGGAGCGGTGGCGGAGCCGCTGCTGCTCCGTTTTTTTATTTTTTTTATTTTATGATTTTATGTTGTTGTGCTGTGTTTTTTTTAATTTTTAATTTTTAAATTTTTTGTTAAACAAGTAATGCAAATAATAAAAAGAAAAATGTGATGGTGGTAATATGATAAATAGAACAAATGAAAAGTAGGGCTGGTGAATGTGTTGTGTTAAAAAAAAGCAAAATAAATGGATGTCGAACGAAAAGAGAAATTTACCTACGATGGACGCAAGTGCCTATGATGTGCTCATGATAGGCATGATCTTCGCTCAAATCGCCAGCGAGCGATGAGCTCGAGCAACACGTGGATGCGACTGCGATTTTGGCCAAAAAGCCAAAGGATCTCACCGGAGAGAGGGCTGTCATCGCTCGACCGCGGTTGTGTCGCTGTCACCGATTCAACTCTGAGAACTAGGCTCTCCTCACGTAAAGATGGATCAAAAGCAAAAATGAGGAGAATGGGATGTATATAAAGAGAAAAAAATGAGAAGTCATTAAAGTGGTGGAGGGGAGGTTAATAAAATAATGAGGTTGAACTAGAAGTTAGAAAATTTGGTGGAATGATGGATTTGAATGGTGGTTATCGTAGAGAATGGAAAATAAAATAAAATAAATAAAAGTAGCCTACTTTAAATGATATAATAAAATAAAGAAGAAAATAAAATGGAATATTTACAAAAGTAGGTCCATAAAAACACTATGTACATGGATTTTTTTACTTTTCTAATTTGATTTGTTTGTATTTTCAATAAAAGATATTTACAAACTAAAAATAAAATAAAATAGTAGAAATAAAAGAAGCATAAAAGATATTTTCTTAGATTTTTTAGTAATTAAGAAGAGTAAATAAAAAATGAAAAAAGAAAGATATGTACAATATATACAAAGTACACCTAGGTCCTAAAATCCAAATTTTGCAAACAAGCTCTGATTTTAATGAAACACTTTCATTGGATAGATAATTTTCTAACTTAAACTTTAAAAGTGAGTTTGGTGAATTTGGAGTACATACAGAGCGAGAATTTGGCTGGAAAGTTGGACTTTGTGGTTTATCTTTGGGATCTAGGACTATTTAGTTGAGATGAAATTTATTTTATATTTTTGTATTTTTATATATATTTTTATAAACAAGTTAGAGAAGGAATTAGCTAAAAAGGAATTAAAATGAATTTATTAAAAAATACATAAAATTTTGGGCTTTTTATAGGTGAAAAACTCCTTTAATTCTATGGCTTTTTATTGTTAATTTAATTTAAATAATATAATACATAATAATTAGTGTATTTTATTTACAAGAGATATTTTGTTAATTTATTGATTTTATGGACATTTATTTGGGATTTTACTCGGGGATTTTGCTTAGATCAAGATATTGAGATGATGAATCGCGAATTCATCAGATAACACTCTCCTTGACGGCGGCTCTTCAATCAATATACTACCCTTCTCTATGGTACAGTCTCTACATCTTGGGCCTCTCAAGAAAATCAAGATGGTAGTTCAATTTGCTGATGGATCCCTTAAGAGGCCGAAGGGTATTCTAGAAAATGCTGTCATTCTTATACAGGGCATGAATTTCACTTCGGATTTTGTCATGCTGCCCATGGAGATCTCCATCCCTGTGGAGCACCCTCCAATCATCCTGGGATGACCTTTCCTCGCATCTGCGGGAGCCGTTATTGATTATGGATCAGGAGAGATTCGCTTCCGTTATGAAACAGGGAGCGACGTGTTAATCACTACACCACTACTGAACAAAGACCTGCGTCCCATGAGAGCCAGCATGTGTTAGCCAACCCCAAGGAATTAGACCTCGATGATAATATCAGAGATTCTTGTTATATGTTGGATGGTAAGGAAATCCAAGAATTCCTCTTGAATGAGGAAGGATCGAAAAGAATAGACCTTGGAGTTCTCCCTTCTGGTATGTGGAGATGCATTGATGACATCCACGGAATTTATACGATAGACACCCTAGAGCGGAAGGCAGACTCTGAGACTAGACATGACGTACATGATTCGAGTACTTTCACTGATGAGTCCATTCCTATTCACCCTGATTCAGATGAGACCGATCAGGCCAAATTTGATTTGATTGCTTTTATAAATGAATTTGGGCCTTTTGATAAAGATGATGATCCCGTAGAGGCTCGACAGGCTGAAATTGATCCTACTTTTTCTGATAATGATTTCAAGCCATTTTACTTTGATGTTTGCGAGACCTTCCAGGAAGGACATCACCACACTACTTTTGATTCGTGGCTGCACACTTTGAGACTGCTGAGGATACATTCTTGGTCGATCCTGATCAGTTCATATCTAATGATAATCCCAATATCGACCTACACCTTGTCAAATCCATACCTCAGCGGTCCCAAAAGAAGGTTAGCTTTTGACCTTCTTGACTTTTGTACATCCACGCCTCTTGTATATCCTTTTGTTTCACTGTTTCTTCTTTCGTTTTATAGTTCACCCCTTTTCTGTGTGCGTATATATGCTATACTTAGGATGTGCTTTATCCTAAGTATAGGGGGTGAAAGATTTGTGTTGTTCATATTTGCCTTGTTCATCACTCTTGTTGTTGCCTATACTTAGGGATACTCTACTCTAAGTATGGGGGGGGGTGATGTTATTCATATATATTTTTTGTTTTTGAGTCTGTACATTCTCTCCATCGGTTTTCCCCTTTTGTACAGTCTACTATACTTAGGACTACTTGATCCTAAGTATAAGGGAGATCACTAACTTCTCTTCTTTTTATCTTATCTTTGATTCGTTGTATCATAGGAGTATTTTCACCTTTCTATACTTAGCATGACTTATGTCTTCCTTTGTCGCTCTCTGATCACTATGAGGACATAGCTCGAGCTAAGTATAGGGGGTGTCGTATATATTGTATATATACTTTAGACATAACTCGTACTTTTAAAAATGTTTATTTGGGGGCATATGTATATAATTTTGTAAAATCCATGTGTGTAAAAACACCAAAAACAAAAAAAACACAAAAAAGCAAAAAAAACAAACAACAACAACAACAAACAAAACAACAAAAACAACAAAAAACAAAAAAATCTTGTATATACTTGTATATATTTTACTAGCCCTTTTTCCTTTTTGAAAAAAAACTACAAACCAAAAATCTATAAAAAAACTTACGTAATTAAAAAAACCTTTCTTTTACATCTGCATTTTTCTCCAAAAATCCATAAAAAAGTTCAAAATTAGAAAGTTGTTTTAAAAAATGTCTTTTCACATATGCATCATTTTTTCAAAAAAAAGAAAAAAGAAAAAAAGAGCTTTCTTTGCATTGTTCATATTTCCTTGCATTTGCATGTGCATTTTCAGGATAGTATTGACATTTAAACTATGCCTGGAATAAAATTGAAGAATGGAGCTTAGTTGGGCCTTAATCCACTTAATTTCAGAGAAACCTTATAAGAAATGGAGTTAAGACTTTTCAGGTCCTAGTGACTTAATTCTTTGAGTCCATAAGACTATGTTTACATGTCATCTTTATTAGTCTAAGTAGAAAATTTAACAACACATGCATGATTCATTCAGACCGTGGCTTATCTTGGATAAGCACTCTACATGTAGCTCTTCATGGATGAGGTAGTGATGAGGCGGAATCTTTTGGCTTGGGGTAGCATACGAGGGTAGTACATCTAGGTGGAACCTCTCGTCTTCCTCTAGGGAAGGAAGTATGTCTCAACCTGGTCTAGCAATGTTGAGGTCTAAAGATAGGATGTTGTGGGGTTGCAATAATGCTTCAAAAGAGGGATAGTCTACTAACTCAAGAGGAAAAACTCCTGATGTACATGCTGCACCTTGTATATGCTTTCAAAAAAAAGTAAGGAAAAATGCAGAATCTCCAAAAGTGGACAAGCCTAATTGAAAAGTAAAATGCCTGCCAGAGTGTATATACAAGGATAAAAAAATAAAAAATTTTCAATAAGAGCTTCAATGATAAATTTTTGTAAGCTTGCAGTGGATGACTTGTCTACACTAGTCATGCATCCAAGGATAGGTAGCTACACTGGTTACCGTCCATTCTTTTCTCCATCCCATCTTCTTGAGCTAGTTGTACTTGAACTTAGAAAGGAATATCTCCGCTCCTCAAGGAAAGAGTTGCTAGACCAGGGAACTAGAGTTACCTTGTTGAGGGAGGCTGTTTCTTTGCTACTTTTGAGATGGGGAGCTATATCTCACTTACACTGTACAGGTAAAGATTCATAGTCATAAGAATTGGTGTATGTAGACTTGTTCTGACCTGGCTTTTGAGGAGACCTGAATATGAGTCTTATGGAACTTAGAGGCTTGATGAGCCGCAAAATCGGCCCTTTAAGAGTGCGTTTTTAGCACCCCAACATGTCGAAGCAGTCGGGCCGATTTTGGTCATCAAAAGATCAACTCATTTAAAGATATGCAATAAAAAAAATCAAAATGAGATGATCGTGATTTATTTTACTTGGCAAGATACCAAGGTCAAACTCAGGGACACGAGCCTCTCTCGTATTAGTCGGATTTGAGTTTATTTAACTAAGTGTTGAAATAAAGCATATAGGTCAAATCGTGCAGACATGACAAGACAATGCATTAAAAATAAACATGCATTTTTTTTAAAACATTTTTTATCATGCAAATATATGGACATGCAAAGCGAATGATATGCCCCAAAATCATAGTCACTTGAGCCATAAAAAAAAATGCGAGTTAAACTGAGTTGGCATTAAGAAGCATTCCACATTTAATAAGCAAATAAGCATGTCAAATAAAGCATTCAGGACACTTAGATAATAGAATAGTACACTACTGATCTTAGTGTCAAATCTAAAATTTAAGCATGCCATAATGAAGAGGATGAGAAGAGCTTCAAAATGAAACTGAAATCAACTCGATTGGAGCTATGTAGCTCAAGATATGCATAAAAGAAGGCAGGGGCATAAATGTAAGAAAACATGAAATGATAACTACAAAAAGGTCCCTGGGGAGGACTAAAATGAAAATAAAATAAATTCTGAGGCCTTCCCTGTAAATATATCAAACGCGCGGGGACCTTTTTGCAAATTTGGAGAAGTTCGTGGGCAGCTCTGCAATTTACCCAGATTAGCACGTGCGATGCACGTGCTATCTAGGCTCGGAAGGAGGCTCGGCAGAGGCTTGGTTGCTGCTTCGGCTAGGCTCGGGTGGTCCGAAGCTCTAGCGGGCTCGGTGGAGGCTCGGGAGCGTCCAAGCCCGGGGCTCGGTCGCTAGGCTCGGGGATGCTCTGTATGAAGCCACGTGGCAGTATGTAGGCCCTTGGATCGTGATAATCCAAGGGCTGCTGATGTCGATGACGCGGCTCTATCAGGACCGTTGGATGGTCGCTGGAAGAGGACCATCCAACGGCAACTGCTGTCCGTCCTCCTCCTTCGGCTGGCGGAGGGAATAGAGCTCCGGCGAAGGTGGCTTTCCTCCGCCGCTTGTTCCCCATCGATGAGGTCCTCCCCTGAGCCCAATAAATGATCGTCGATGAAGCAGGGTCCTCGGGGAAGACCCAGGAGACTCTGGTGATGCTCGCCGGGGCTCGGAGGACGGCTGCGGCGTCGATGAAGGTAGCTCCGACCAGGCTCCGGCCATTGATCACTTCGACGACCTGCAACTTAGTGAAGCGTAGCCGAAGCATATAGGTGCGTGCGTGAGGCGATGTGAGGAGCTCCTGCGGGCGAAGAGGGTGGTGAGCTCGAAGCTCCTCCGCCGTGAGGGCGGAGGAGGTGGGTCGGAGGCGACTGTAGGTCTGAAGGAGGGAGAAGGTGAGCGGAAGGTATCGCGAGGAAGATTGGAGTGTGGCGGAACGCGGAAGGTGTTCAATGGAGCGGGAAAGGGGGTGAAGAAGCTACGAAAATTAGGCAAAAATAAGAAGAAAAACAAAGAAAGATCAGAGAACTTACCGGGGCAATGGCGGTCGAAGGGCCTGTGCTTGAGCTCCGAGAGGAGCTCGGGGTCGTCGCAACATACTGGGCGGTCGTCCCAGCGAGCTCGGGAGGTCGCGATGCACCGCAGCTCCGCCATGAAGGTCGGAGGGTCTCACCGGGAAACGGAGTCGTCTTCGCTCGATCTCTCCGCCTCCCCCTGTCACAGGGAGGCGGAGGAGGGCTGGGCTCCCTTCCTCGTAAAGGTAGACACCGGCAAATGGAGGGGGGACCGGTGTATTTGAAGAAGTACCCGACGATGCAAGTGCTGGAGGTCGTGGGTTTCGTGATGAACATGGGGCGACTGGGAGTTTGTTATGGGTCGTGGAGGCTTGCGCGGAGGAGGTGGATGATAGGGGAAGACCGTGGGACGGTTGGCGAAGGAGGAAGTCCACGGGAGTGGCTGTGAAAATGGAAAGGGCGAGTGGTAGTTGAGCAGGATCGTGGGAGAGAAAAGAGTAGGCTGGAGGTTGACGATGGCCGCTGGCCGTTGGATCTGGAGATCCAACGGCGAGCATTTAGGCGCGAAGAGACGGTGGTGATGAGATCAGGGGACGGAGCGATCGATGGCAGATGGAGCTGCCACGTGGCGTATCGAGAGCGAGGCGCTAAAGGACAGCCTAGATGCGAAGGAAGCTCTGATCTGATGGCTGAAAATAAAGGAAGGTCTAGCGGCTCAGATTAGAGAATTGGCGCGCGATCAGAAGGTCTTCAAAGCGCCACGTGGCGCGCTCCTGGTGAGGCGCAAGCATGCGGTGATGATGAGACGGGGGAATGATCGGATGGCAGGGACGCGATCTTCGACAAGACGGCTGTGATGAAAGATCAGATGAGCGATCCAGTGGTGAGCACACCGCCACGTGGCGTGAGGGAAGAGCGGCGGCAACGAGCGGTGTAGATTAAGGTGCGGGTCTGATCGAAGGGTTGAAGAAGAGGCAGGTACGTGGAGAGGCCTGGGCTGTTGGATCAGAGAAGGATCCAACGGCCAAGGAAGCAGGCGGCTGAAACAAGGAGGGCGGGGCCACGTGGCGCCCCCAGAATGGGCCACGTGGCCCAATCAGATTTATTCGAGGGATTTTTTTATTTTTGAGGGCTAAGATGGCCGAATTTGAGAAAACTCAAAACATGAAAGTTGTAGATCTTGACGAGATCTACAAGTTTCATGTTGACCAAAACTAAAAAAAGAGATCAAACAAGGGCCCGAAATATTTTTGAGGGTATTTTTTTAAGTCTAAAAATACCACTAATTTTTGCTTTGTCATTTTTTTGTGGTTTTTAATTTATTAAGGACTCTGTTAGTTATAGGACATTAACAGGGATTTATTGACAAACTTTGAAGCAAGGGGGTTAATTATAGGAAATAAAGATGATGAAACTGAGGTTCATCACCCCCCTATACTTAAACTATGCTCGTCCTCGAGCATTAAAAAGAATGACTAAGTTGGATTAACCCCCTTGTGCATGTGAATACCGGATCCAATCTGATCAAGTTGACTCAGCTTTAGAGATCCAAAATTCTAGAGTTCAACCCAGCCTTAATCAAGAGGCTTCCAATTCCTCTACTTCTCTAGACTCTCTCTGATGTACATATAAACTAAAGGATATGAAGTTTAGTGTTGACTGCAATTCTGAGAGTAGAGTCAATTCGTCACTCAAAATCTTGGTCTGAGAAAATCTCCTAAGGACCCAATCCTCAGCACTAGGGAATAAATCAAATCTTGCATTCAGTCTACCGTCTCTTTAGTTGTCAGACTTAGAAAATGTAGATGGTAGGCCAGAAATGGAGGGCATGGGATTGTGTCAATTCTTCTCTCCCTCTCATTGGAACAAGGATTCTCTCTAGTGCCTTTTTACGCAACACATTTTTTTTGGTGTTGATCAGTGCGTCCGTCAAGAGAAGTTGGAGCCGTCTGCACTTGTTTTCCTGGGAGTACACCGGGGTGTGTCTCTTTTGAGTACCTATCGTACCTTCGACACCCAGACTTGTAGCATTTACGATGCAGAGCCCTTTTTTGGTGCTAGCCCGACTCCTGGTCCTAATAGCGGTGGTCCAAGTGGACACTTTGAAAAGTTTGGGAGCGCTCGCCTTTGGTGGAAGCTCTTTGATATGTAACTTTGTGGAATGAGAGCTTTTCTTTGAATTTCATTGACTTGTAAAATTTTGTGGCTAGCTCCACTGCTTTTACCAAGAGTTGGCGCACACTGATCAACATTTTTTATTTATTTTTCACACCCAGGCACTTAGGTTAATGTCAAGAGATTAGTATAAGAATCAAGTTCTCATACTGGCTGATATTGCTGACACTCAGGTTTCATGAAGCCTCCAAAGATTTTATCCCATCCTCGAGCATCATTAGATCAAATCCAAACTCGACTTCCTCATCCCAATCCCTCGAGTGAAAAATCAACTCATCTCATCAAAAACCGCAGTCGTGCATGTGATGTGCATCATATTCTTTCTGTCTGAGACTAAGCATGGAATATAGCATGCAAATCTAGAAACTTAGGGGAATGTGGATGATTAAGTCTAAGACCCTGATGGCTAAGGCTGGTTAACCTAAGATCTCAAAGACTTCAAAGAGCTAAGTCTCCTCGACCAATTCAGATCCTGGGTGAAAGTGTAAGTGTAGAGGACTAATCCAACTTCTTCATTAAAAAACAAGACACTTTTTTTTAACTTCAAGAGATATTAGAACTTTCTAAGCTCAATTGAGCATCCGTAATTCAGCCAGTACGGATGTAAGTACAGGCCGAAGCCTGTTGCTTGAGGACGGGGCCTTGCGCGATGTCCTCTAAACCATCCAATCTGCTAAGGGCAAACCCTCACTGAACGCGGCTGACTTAATTGGGTTTAGTAGTCACCAATGACTCTTAAAGGATTTTTAGGAATTTTCTCATTTTTTATGGATTTTAATAAAGTTAAAACACAAGTTAGACTCAACTTTCCTTGAAAAGAGACGGCGATTTTTCAAAACCATGTCACAAAAAATAAAAAGATTTTTCAAAACATTTTCAAAAATCATTTTCGAAAATATTTTTATAAAAGTAGCGTAACATAATATCGAAAAGCCGCGAAATCATTTGAGTTTTCTTAGTCCAATGATTTTTACCTTAGCCAAAAAGTTTTAAATTTTTCAAAATTTTTCAGATTATAGCTAAAGTAAATATACGGTATAGACGGTATACCCCCCTATACTTAAACTTTGCTATGTCCTCATAGCACTAGATGTTACAAGTACATAGGTCCATTTAAATATAGAAGAATATACGGGAGCTAAGAGGGGCTCCCCCCTATACTTAGGTTAGAAATAATCTAAGTATAAAGGCAAGAAAAGAGGAGTAGAGAAAATCATAGGGTCCCCCCTATACTTAGGCTGAGATTAGACTAAGTATAAAGATGAGGATTGATGTTGGAAGGAACCCAAGGTGAACGAAGAAGAGGAATGAATTTACAAGTGAGCGGTTGAATCTTAGGAGATGAAATGGAGGGGCTAAGGTTCTAGGGTGTGTGTCGCAACAAAGGCTCAATTCAAGCAAGCAAACCCTTAGTTTCACCAACTCACACATGAAACCAACCAAGGTTGGTTGATTATCTTGTCGGTTTTATTGGTGATAAAACGTTAGATAATTACGCGAAGAAAATGTGAATTGAAAATCAAGGCATATGCGCGGGTGTTGCTCTCCCAAAACCGAATTTTACTCCATTTTTGGTTGACTTGCAATTAACAGTCCCAATTTTATTTTAAATTATCACTGAATTAAGGTTAGCACATCAATTAGAAAATCATCGTCTACCGTTCATTCCATTTTCCATTAATCCTAGGTGATCAATCTAGGAAATGAAAGCCGTGAAAAACATGTATTCGATGAAGAAAAACGCGATCTAGGCTAAGCGAGAAATCATGCAGTGATTTGACGATAAATCCGCGAAAAAAAAACTGGGGCCGTTTTGAAAATCAAATCCAACATGTATGCAAGTCGAAAAAGCCGCACCTAATCATGCATCTATTAGCGGTGATTAATCTTCATTAATTTTAGCTAAGTGATGCGAGATTATGTGCGTATAGAAATTAGTGTGTCCTACCTACGATCAAGCACGTAAAAATATGGAAAAATTAAAAAGAGCTCGGAGAGCCGCGTGCCTATCCTAGGTCGACACTCAAGTGGGGACGATCCCCACACAACCACGATCGTTCGATTACAATCGCGAGTCTTCGATCGAAGACCGCTGTAAAAGACAAATTATTAAAAATAGAATGCAACAAAAATGCGAGACATTTTTTTTCTCTTTTCTTCCTCCTTTGCTCCAAGCATGCTCCTGCGGCTCCTCGCAGCGGGGAGCGTCCGGCTCCTCGCCTCCTTGATCCATCAAGGGCCCTGCCACAAAAACAATGATTAGATATCAAATAAGAAAGAAAAATTTTATATGCAAAATATGTGATTATTTGACCTATAAAAAGGAACACCAAATTAAACAAACAAAAATCCAAAAAAAATATAAGAAATGAGCCGTGTCCCCGGCAACGGTGCCACTTGACGAACCGCAAAATCGGCCCTTTAAGAGTGCGTTTTTAGCACCTCAACATGTCGAAGCAGTCGGGCCGATTTCGGTCGTCAAAAGATCAACTCATTTAAAGATATGAAATAATGAATCAAAATGAGATGATCGTACTTTATTTTACTTGGCAAGAAACCAAGGTCGAACTCAGGGACACGAGCCTCTCTCGTATTAGTCGGATTTGAGTTTATTTAACTAAGTGTTGAAATAAAGCATATAGGTCAAATCGTGCAGACATGACAAGACAATGCATTAAAAATAAACATGCATTTTTTTTAAAACATTTTTTTATCATGCAAATATATGGACATGCAAAGCGAATGATATGCCCCAAAATCATAGTCACTTGAGCCATAGAAAAAAATGCGAGTTAAACTGAGTTGGCATTAAGAAGCATTCCACATTTAATAATCAAATAAGCATGTCAAATAAAGCATTCAGGACACTTAGATAATAGAATAATACACTACTGATCTTAGTGTCAAATCTAAAATTTAAGCATGCCATAATGAAGAGGATGAGAAGAGCTTCAAAATGAAACTGAAATCAACTCGATTGGAGCTATGTAGCTCAAGATATGCATAAAAGAAGGCAGGGGCATAAATGTAAGAAAACATGAAATGATAACTACAAAAAGGTCCCTGGGGAGGACTAAAATGAAAATAAAATAAATTCTGAGGCCTTCCTTGTAAATATATCAAACGCGCGGGGACCTTTTTGCAAATTTGGAGAAGTTCGTGGGCAGCTCTGCAATTTACCCAGATTAGCACGTGCGATGCACGTGCTATCTAGGCTCGGAAGGAGGCTCGGCAGAGGCTTGGTTGCTGCTTCGGCTAGGCTCGGGTGGTCCGAAGCTCTAGCGGGCTCGGTGGAGGCTCGGGAGCGTCCAAGCCCGGGGCTCGGTCGCTAGGCTCGGGGATGCTCTGTATGAAGCCACGTGGCAGTATGTAGGCCCTTGGATCATGATAATCCAAGGGTTGCTGATGTCGATGACGCGGCTCTATTAGGACCGTTGGATGGTCGCTGGAAGAGGACCATCCAACGGCAACTGCTGTCCGTCCTCCTCCTTCGGCTGGCGGAGGGAATAGAGCTCCGGCGAAGGTGGCTTTCCTCCGCCGCTTGTTCCCCATCGATGAGGTCCTCCCCTGACCCCAATAAATGATCGTCGATGAAGCAGGGTCCTCGGGGAAGACCCAGGAGACTCTGGTGATGCTCGCCGGGGCTCGGAGGACGGCTGCGGCGTCGATGAAGGTAGCTCCGACCAGGCTCCAGCCATTGATCACTTCGACGACCTGCAGCTTAGTGAAGCGTAGCCGAAGCATATAGGTGCGTGCGTGAGGCGATGTGAGGAGCTCCTGCGGGCGAAGAGGGTGGTGAGCTCGAAGCTCCTCCGCCGTGAGGGCGGAGGAGGTGGGTCGGAGGCGACTGTAGGTCTGAAGGAGGGAGAAGGTGAGCGGAAGGTATCGCGAGGAAGATTGGAGTGTGGCGGAACGCGGAAGGTGTTCAATGGAGCGGGAAAGGGGGTGAAGAAGCTACGAAAATTAGGCAAAAATAAGAAGAAAAACAAAGAAAGATCAGAGAGCTTACCGGGGCAATGGCGGTCGAAGGGCCTGTGCTTGAGCTCCGAGAGGAGCTCGGGGTCGTCGAACGTACTGGGCGGCCGTCCCAGCGAGCTCGGGCGGTCGCGATGCGCCGCGGCTCCGCCGTGAAGGTCGGAGGGTCTCACCGGGAAACGGAGTCGTCTTCGCTCGATCTCTCCGCCTCCCCCTGTCACAGGGAGGCGGAGGAGGGCTGGGCTCCCTTCCTCGTAAAGGTGGACACCGGCAAATGGAGGGGGGACCGGTGTATTTGAAGAAGTAACCGGCGGTGCAAGTGCTGGAGGTCGTGGGTTTCGTGATGAACATGGGGCGACTGGGAGTTTGTTATGGGTCGTGGAGGTTGCGCGGAGGAGGTGGATGATAGGGGAAGACCGTGGGACGGTTGGCGAAGGAGGAAGTCCACGGGAGTGGCTGTGAAAATGGAAAGGGCGAGTGGTCGTTGAGCAGGATCATGGGAGAGAAAAGAGTAGGCTGGAGGTTGACGATGGCCGCTGGCCGTTGGATCTGGAGATCCAACGGCGAGCATTTAGGCATGAAGAGACAGTGGTGATGAGATCGGGGGACGGAGCGATCGATGGCAGATGGAGCTGCCACGTGGCGTATCGAGAGCGAGGTGCTAAAGGACGGCCTAGATGCGAAGGAAGCTCTGATCTGATGGCTGAAAATAAAGGAAGGTCTAGCGGCTCAGATTAGAGAATTAGCGCGCGATCAGAAGGTCTTCAAAGCGCCACGTGGCGCGCTCCTGGTGAGGCGCAAGCATGCGGTGATGATGAGACGGGGGAATGATCGGATGGCAGGGACGCGATATTCGACAAGACGGCTGTGATGAAAGATCAGATGAGCGATCCAGTGGTGAGCACACCGCGACGTGGCGTGAGGGAAGAGCGGCGGCAACGAGCGGTGTAGATTAAGGTGCGGGTCTGATCGAAGGGTTGAAGAAGAGGCGGGTACGTGGAGAGGCCTGGGTCGTTGGATCAGAGAAGGATCCAACGGCCAAGGAAGCAGGCGGCTGAAACAAGGAGGGCGGGGCCACGTGGCGCCCCCAGAATGGGCCACGTGGCCCAATCAGATTTATTCGAGGGATTTTTTTATTTTTGAGGGCCAAGATGGCCGAATTTGAGAAAACTCAAAACATGAAAGTTGTAGATCTTGACGAGATCTACAAGTTTCATGTTGACCAAAACTAAAAAAAGAGATCAAACAAGGGCCCGAAATATTTTTGAGGGTATTTTTTTAAGTCTAAAAATACCACGAATTTTTGCTTTGTCATTTTTTTGTGGTTTTTAATTTATTAAGGACTCTGTTAATTATAGGACATTAACAGGGATTTATTGACAAACTTTGAAGCAAGGGGGTTAATTATAGGAAATAAAGATGATGAAACTGAGGTTCATCACCCCCCTATACTTAAACTATGCTCGTCCTCGAGCATTAAAAAGAATGACTAAGTTGGATTAACCCCCTTGTGCATGTGAATACCGGATCCAATCTGATCAAGTCGACTCAGCTTTAGAGATCCAAAATTCTAGAGTTCAACCCAGCCTTAATCAAGAGGCTTCCAATTCCTCTACTTCTCTAGACTCTCTCTGATGTACATATAAACTAAAGGATATGAAGTTTAGTGTTGACTGCAATTCTGAGAGTAGAGTCAATTCGTCACTCAAAATCTTGGTCTGAGAAAATCTCCTAAGGACCCAATCCTCAGCACTAGGGAATAAATCAAATCTTGCATTCAGTCTACCGTCTCTTTAGTTGTCAGACTTAGAAAATGTAGATGGTAGGCCAGAAATGGAGGGCATGGGATTGTGTCAATTCTTCTCTCCCTCTCATTGGAACAAGGATTCTCTCTAGTGCCTTTTTACGCAACACATTTTTTTTTTGGTGTTGATCAGTGCGCCCGTCAAGAGAAGTTGGAGCCGTCTGCACTTGTTTTCCTGGGAGTACACCGAGGTGTGTCTCTTTTGAGTACCTATCGTACCTTCGACACCCAGACTTGTAGCATTTACGATGCAGAGCCCTTTTTTGGTGCTAGCCCGACTCCTGGTCCTAATAGCGGTGGTCCAAGTGGACACTTTGAAAAGTTTGGGAGCGCTCGCCTTTGGTGGAAGCTCTTTAATATGTAACTTTGTGGACTGAGAGCTTTTCTTTGAATTTCATTGACTTGTAAAATTTTGTGGCTAGCTCCACTGCTTTTACCAAGAGTTGGCGCACACTGATCAACATTTTTTATTTATTTTTCACACCCAGGCACTTAGGTTAATGTCAAGAGATTAGTATAAGAATCAAGTTCTCATACTGGCTGATATTGCTGACACTCAGGTTTCATGAAGCCTCCAAAGATTTTATCCCATCCTCGAGCATCATTAGATCAAATCCAAACTCGACTTCCTCATCCCAATCCCTCAAGTGAAAAATCAACTCATTTCATCAAAACCGCAGTCGTGCATGTGATGTGCTGATCATATTCTTTCTGTCTGAGACTAAGCATGGAATATAGCATGCAAATCTAGAAACTTAGGGGGATGTGGATGATTAAGTCTAAGACCCTGATGGCTAAGGCTGGTTAACCTAAGATCTCAAAGACTTCAAAAAGCTAAGTCTCCTCGACCAATTCAGATCCTGGGTGAAAGTGTAAGTGTAGAGGACTAATCCAACTTCTTCATTCAAAAACAAGACACTTTTTTTTAACTTCAAGAGATATTAGAACTTTCTAAGCTCAATTGAGCATCCGTAATTCAGCCAGTACGGATGTAAGTACAGGCCGAAGCCTGTTGCTTGAGGACAGGGCCTTGCGCGATGTCCTCTAAACCATCCAATCTGCTAAGGGCAAACCCTCACTGAACGCGGCTGACTTAATTGGGTTTAGTAGTCACCAATGACTCTTAAAGGATTTTTAGGAATTTTCTCATTTTTTATGGATTTTAATAAAGTTAAAACACAAGTTAGACTCAACTTTCCTTGAAAAGAGACGGCGATTTTTCAAAACCATGTCACAAAAAATAAAAAGATTTTTCAAAACATTTTCAAAAATCATTTTCGAAAATATTTTTATAAAAGTAGCGTAACATAATATCGAAATGCCGCGAAATCATTTGAGTTTTCTTAGTCCAATGATTTTTACCTTAGCCAAAAAGTTTTAAATTTTTCAAAATTTTTCAGATTATAGCTAAAGTAAATATACAGTATAGACGGTATACCCCCCTATACTTAAACTTTGCTATGTCCTCATAGCACTAGATGTTACAAGTACATAGGTCCATTTAAATATAGAAGAATATACGGGAGCTAAGAGGGGCTCCCCCCTATACTTAGGTTAGAAATAACCTAAGTATAAAGGCAAGAAAAGAGGAGTAGAGAAAATCATAGGGTCCCCCCTATACTTAGGCTGAGATTAGCCAACGTATAAAGATGAGGATTGATGTTGGAAGGAACCCAAGGTGAACGAAGAAGAGGAATGAATTTACAAGTGAGCGGTTGAATCTTAGGAGATGAAATGGAGGGACTAAGGTTCTAGGGTGTGTGTCGCAACAAAGGCTCAATTCAAGCAAGCAAACCCTTAGTTTCACCAACTCACACATGAAACCAACCAAGGTTGGTTGATTATCTTGTCGGTTTTATTGGTGATAAAACGTTAGATAATTACGCGAAGAAAATGTGAATTGAAAATCAAGGCATATGCGCGGGTGTTGCTCTCCCAAAACCGAATTTTACTCCATTTTTGGTTGACTTGCAATTAACAGTCCCAATTTTATTTTAAATTATCACTGAATTAAGGTTAGCACATCAATCGGAAAATCATCGTCTACCGTTCATTCCATTTTCCATTAATCCTAGGTGATCAATCTAGGAAATGAAAGCCGTGAAAAACATGTATTCGATGAATAAAAACGCGATCTAGGCTAAGCGAGAAATCATGCAGTGATTTGACGATAAATCCGCGAAAAAAAAACTGGGGCCATTTTGAAAATCAAATCCAACATGTATGCAAGTCGAAAAAGCCGCACCTAATCATGCATCTATTAGCGGTGATTAATCTTCATTAATTTTAGCTAAGTGATGCGAGATTATGTGCGTATAGAAATTAGTGTGTCCTACCTACGATCAAGCACGTAAAAATATGGAAAAATTAAAAAGAGCTCGGAGAGCCGCGTGCCTATCCTAGGTCGACACTCAAGTGGGGACGATCCCCACACAACCACGATCGTTCGATTACAATCGCAAGTCTTCGATCGAAGACCGCTGTAAAAGACGAATTATCAAAAATAGAATGCAACAAAAATGCGAGACATTTTTTTTTCTCTTTTCTTGCTCCTTTGCTCCAAGCATGCTCCTGCGGCTCCTCGTAGCGGGGAACGTCCTGCTCCTCGCCTCCTTCATCCATCAAGGGCCCTGCCACAAAAACAATGATTAGATATCAAATAAGAAAGAAAAATTTTATATGCAAAATATGTGATTATTTGACCTATAAAAAGGAACACCAAATTAAACAAACAAAAATCCAAAAAAAATATAAGAAATGAGCCGTGTCCCCGGCAACGGTGCCATTTGACGAACCGCAAAATCGGCCCTTTAAGAGTGCGTTTTTAGCACCTCAACATGTCGAAGCAGTCGGGCCGATTTCGGTCGTCAAAAGATCAACTCATTTAAAGATATGCAATAATGAATCAAAATGAGATGATCGTACTTTATTTTACTTGGCAAGAAACCAAGGTCGAACTCAGGGACACGAGCCTCTCTCGTATTAGTCGGATTTGAGTTTATTTAACTAAGTGTTGAAATAAAGCATATAGGTCAAATCGTGCAGACATGACAAGACAATGCATTAAAAATAAACATGCATTTTTTTAAAACATTTTTTTATCATGCAAATATATGGACATGCAAAGCGAATGATATGCCCCAAAATCATAGTCACTTGAGCAATAGAAAAGAAAATGCGAGTTAAACTGAGTTGGCATTAAGAAGCATTCCACATTTAATAAGCAAATAAGCATGTCAAATAAAGTATTCAGGACACTTAGATAATAGAATAATACACTACTGATCTTAGTGTCAAATCTAAAATTTAAGCATGCCATAATGAAGAGGATGATAAGAACTTCAAAATGAAACTTAAATCAACTCGATTGGAGCTATGTAGCTCAAGATATGCATAAAAGAAGGCAGGGGCATAAATGTAAGAAAACATGAAATGATAACTACAAAAAGGTCTCTGGGGAGGACTAAAATGAAAATAAAATAAATTCTGAGGCCTTCCCTGTAAATATATCAAACACGCGGGGACCTTTTTGCAAATTTGGAGATGTTCGTGGGCAGCTCTGCAATTTACCCAGATTAGCACGTGCGATGCACGTGCTATCTAGGCTCGGAAGGAGGCTCGGCAGAGGCTTGGTTGCTGCTTCGGCTAGGCTCGGGTGGTCCGAAGCTCTAGCGGGCTCGGTGGAGGCTCGGGAGCGTCCAAGCCTGGGGCTCGGTCGCTAGGCTCGGGGATGCTCTGTATGAAGCCACGTGGCAGTATGTAGGCCCTTGGATCGTGATAATCCAAGGGCTGCTGATGTCGATGACGCGGCTCTATCAGGACCGTTGGATGGTCGCTGGAAGAGGACCATCCAACGGCAACTGCTGTCCGTCCTCCTCCTTCGGCTGACGGAGGGAATAGAGCTCCGGCGAAGGTGGATTTCCTCCGCCGCTTGTTCCCCATCGATGAGGTCCTCCCCTGAGCCCAATAAATGATCGTCGATGAAGCAGGGTCCTCGGGGAAGACCCAGGAGACTCTGGTGCTGCTCGCCGGGGCTCGGAGGACGGCTGCGGCGTCGATGAAGGTAGCTCCGACCAGGCTCCGACCATTGATCACTTCGACGACCTGTAGCTTAGTGAAGCGTAGCCGAAGCATATAGGTGCGTGCGTGAGGCGATGTGAGGAGCTCCTGCGGGCGAAGAGGGTGGTGAGCTCGAAGCTCCTCCGCCGTGAGGGCGGAGGAGGTGGGTCAGAGGCGACTGTAGGTCTGAAGGAGGGAGAAGGTGAGCGGAAGGTATCGCGAGGAAGATTGGAGTGTGGCGGAACGCGGAAGGTGTTCAATGGAGCGGGAAAGGGGGTGAAGAAGCTACGAAAATTAGGCAAAAATAAGAAGAAAAACAAAGAAAGATCAGAGAACTTACCGGGGCAATGGCGGTCGAAGGGCCTGTGCTTGAGCTCCGAGAGGAGCTCGGGGTCGTCGCAACATACTGGGCGGCCGTCCCAGCGAGCTCGGGCGGTCGTGATGCGCCGCAGCTCCGCCGTGAAGGTCGGAGGGTCTCACCGGGAAACGGAGTCGTCTTCGCTCGATCTCTCCGCCTCCCCCTGTCACATGGAGGCAGAGGAGGGCTGGGCTCCCTTCCTCGTAAAGGTGGACACCGGCAAATGGAGGGGGGACCGGTGTATTTGAAGAAGTAACCAGCGGTGCAAGTGCTGGAGGTCGTGGGTTTCGTGATGAACATGGGGCGACTGGGAGTTTGTTATGGGTCGTGGAGGCTTACGCGGAGGAGGTGGATGATAGGGGAAGACCGTGGGACGGTTGGCGAAGGAGGAAGTCCACGGGAGTGGCTGTGAAAATGGAAAGGGCGAGTGGTCGTTGAGCAGGATCGTGGGAGAGAAAAGAGTAGGCTGGAGGTTGACGATGGCCGCTGGCCGTTGGATCTGGAGATCCAACGGCGAGCATTTAGGCGCGAAGAGACGGTGGTGATGAGATCGGGGGACGGAGCGATCGATGGCAGATGGAGCTGCCACGTGGCGTATCGAGAGCGAGGCGCTAAAGGACGGCCTAGATGCGAAGGAAGCTCTGATCTGATGGCTGAAAATAAAGGAAGGTCTAGCGGCTCAGATTAGAGAATTGGCGCGCGATCAGAAGGTCTTCAAAGCGCCACGTGGCGCGCTCCTGGTGAGGCGCAAGCATGCGGTGATGATGAGACGGGGGAATGATCGGATGGCAGGGATGCGATCTTCGACAAGACGGCTGTGATGAAAGATCAGATGAGCGATCCAGTGGTGAGCACACCGCCACGTGGCGTGAGGGAAGAGCGTCGGCAACGAGCGGTGGAGATTAAGGTGCGGGTCTGATCGAAGGGTTGAAGAAGAGGCGGGTACGTGGAGAGGCCTGGGCCGTTGGATCAGAGAAGGATCCAACGGCCAAGGAAGCAGGCGGCTGAAACAAGGAGGGCGGGGCCACGTGGCGCCCCCAGAATGGGCCACGTGGCCCAATCAGATTTATTCGAGGGATTTTTTTATTTTTGAGGGCCAAGATGGCCGAATTTGAGAAAACTCAAAACATGAAAGTTGTAGATCTTGACGAGATCTACAAGTTTCATGTTGACCAAAACTAAAAAAAGAGATCAAACAAGGGCCCGAAATATTTTTGAGGGTATTTTTTTAAGTCTAAAAATACCACGAATTTTTGCTTTGTCATTTTTTTGTGGTTTTTAATTTATTAAGGACTCTGTTAATTATAGGACATTAACAGAGATTTATTGACAAACTTTGAAGCAAGGGGGTTAATTATAGGAAATAAAGATGATGAAACTGAGGTCGTCAAAAGATTTTGCGGTTCGTCAAAAGGTGATGAACCTCAGTTTCATCATCTTTATTTCCTATAATTAACCCCCTTGCTTAAAAGTTTGTCAATAAATCCCTGTTAATGTCCTATAATTAACAGAGTCCTTAATAAATTAAAAACCACAAAAATGGCAAAACAAAAATCAGTGGTATTTTTAGACTCAAAAATACCCTCAAAAATATTCCGGGTCCTTGTTTGATCTCTTTTCCAGTTTTAGTCACCACGAAACTTGTAGATCTCGTCAAGATCTACAACTTTCATATTTTGAGTTTTCTCAAATTCGGCCATCTTGGCCCTCAAAAATAAAAAAATCCCTCGAATAAATCTGATTGGGCCACGTGGCCCGTTCTGGGTGCGCCACGTGGCCCTGGCGTCTTTGTCCTTTCCGCCTCTCCAACTGGCCGTTGGATCGGCCTCTTGATCCAACGGTCAGATGCCTTCCACGCGCTTCCCTTCTCCTCGACCGTTTGATCATCTCCCGCTCTTCATCATCACCCTCCGTTCGCGCTTTAACCGCATGACGCCACGTGGCGTGCTGCAAGTCGTCCGATAGCGTCCCAGCCTTTCCATCACTACCGTTATCTCCTGGGCCAATCTCATCCATCCGATGGAACCCTTGGTCCCATCCAAGCCATTCGCTACCGCCTCGCGTACAGTTTGCCACGTGGCAGCGCCTCATCCCTTCGATCGCATCGCCTCGGATCTTATCATAGCCGTCGCTGCGCGCCTTCATCCTCGCCGTTGGATCTCCAGATCCAACGGCCCCGCATCATCGTCAACCTCCGGCCTCTTCTTCTCTCCCACGATCTCCACTCGCGCACCTCTCCCCTTTCATTTTCTCCACGACTCCAGAGCCCCTCGCACCTCGCCAACCACTGCTGGGTCTTCCCCAGTCATCCACCATCCTCGCGCACCACTTCACGACTCCAGTCGTCTTCCCACTCGCTCCTCAACAACCCTCGAAAATCACGTCAACCACCACCACGACCGCCATCTTCCCCTTCAAATACTCTGCCCCTCCCGTCAGTCCAACCCATCCACCTTTACGCGGGGCAGGGCCCAGCCCTCCGCCACCTCCCGGTGACAGGGGGAGGTGGCTGGATTGAGCGACGACGACCGTCGCCCCCGGTGAGATCCATCGCCGATAATGGCGATGTCGCGGTGCCCTCAGGCCCTCCCGAGCTCACTGGGAAGGCCGCCCAGTATGTTGCGACGACCCCGAGCTTCTCTCGGAGCTCAAACACAGGCCACATCGTCCGCCCGATGTCAGGTGAGCTTCTTCCTCCTCCTTTGTCTTTTTCTTCCATTTCTTTGCTTTAATTAGGTTCCTCTAGTCGTTATCGCCCTCCATTAGTACCTT
The DNA here is from genome assembly GCA_037367405.1 of Ottelia alismoides. Classification (NCBI taxonomy): domain Eukaryota; kingdom Viridiplantae; phylum Streptophyta; class Magnoliopsida; order Alismatales; family Hydrocharitaceae; genus Ottelia; species Ottelia alismoides. The sequence continues at coordinate 358,073 of JAZKJV010002969.1, forward strand.
CAGAAGCTCCGCAACACTTCCCCCTTCCACGCGCCCATCTCCGACATCCTACTTCTCCTCCCCAGAACCTCGTCACCCTCCGGCCATCTCCTCCGCCGCGAGGCGGAGGAGCTACGAGCTCGTCCACATTCTTCACCCCGACGAGCTCCCATTTCATTCACTCACGCAACCACTCCCCGTGCTTCGGCTATAGGACTAACTTTGCAGGTCATCCTCTCAATGATCGGAGCGTCGCCGGAGGGCACTTCTCCTCGGCCGTTCTCGACTCCAATGATCTGGTGGTCTTCGCCAGAGGGACCATCGCATCGCCCGGGCTCTAAGCTTCATCGACGATCCTTCAGGAGCCTCGGGCGAGCTCCACCGGGCCCAGGAAGGAGCGGCGGAGCTGGAGCTCCGTCGCCGGAGTTCAGCTCCCGCCGCCAGCAACAGAAGAAGAAGGAGGAGCAGTGACCGTTGGATGCTCCGCCCCGGAGTTCATCCAATGGCCACTATGCAGCCACGTCGTCATTCAGATCCTCCTCTAGAGGCCGTTGGATGATCGATGATCCAACGGCCTTCGAGCATCCACGTCGCCCCGAGGCTCCGTTACCAGCAGCCCTTGGATCGTGATTATCCAAGGGCTGACAGTCGGCCATGTGGCGAAGCCAGAGCTTCACCGAGTCTAGCGCCCGAGCCTACGCCCGAGCCAGCCGAAGCTTCATCCGAGCCTCTGCCGAGCCCAAGCCGACTTCCAAGCCTGGAAGGCGCGTGCCTGGCGCGCGCCTTCTGGACAATTTGCAGAGACACCCCGCCATCTTCTCCAATTTGCAGATAGGTCCCTGGAGCACCTGCTTTCCACGTGCACTTGGGTAATTTGCAATTATGCCCTCGCGGGTTTTAATAATTGCAAAAATACCCCTGTGCGTGTGGGTATTTTACAGGGAAGGCATCGTAATTTTTATATTTACACTTTAGTCCCTATCATGGACCTATTTGTAGTTATCTTTGTTTGTTTTTATTGCATTTATGCCCCTGCTTTCTTTCGTGCATATCTTGAGCTACATAGCTCCAATCGAGTTGATTTCAGTTTCGTTTTGAAGCTCTTCTCATCCTCTTTATTATGGCTGGCTTTAAGTTCAGATTTGACACTATGAACTGTGGTGTATTATTTTAGCATCTAAGTGTCCTGTTTTATTTGTTTGCCCTGCCTACTTGCTTAATGAGTGTAGAATTCTTCTTAATGTTAACTCAGTTTAACTCGCATTTTTTTTCTATGGCTCAAGTGACTATGATTTTGGGGCATATCATTCGCTTTGCATGATCACTTATTTGAATTATAAAATTTGATAAAAAATTTGCATGTTTAATTTTAATGCATCGCTTTGTGTCGTGTCTGCATGATTTTGACTTATGTGCTTTTAACTCAACACTTAGTTAAATAAACTTAAATCCGATTAATACGAGAGAGGCTCGTGTCCCTGAGTTCGACCTTGGTTTCTTTCCAAGTAAAATAAAGTACGATCATCTCATTTTGATTCATTATTGCATATCTTTAAATGAGTTGATCTTTTGACGACCGAAATCGGCCCGACTGCTTCGACATGTTGAGGTGCTAAAAACGCACTCTTAAAGGGCCGATTTTGCGGTTCGTCAAATGGCGCCGTTGCCGGGGACACGGCTCATTTCTTATATTTTTTTTTGGATTTTTGTTTGTTTAATTTGGTGTTCCTTTTTATAGGTCAAATAATCACATATTTTGCATATAAAATTTTTCTTTCTTATTTGATATCTAATCATTGTTTTTGTGGCAGGGCCCTTGATGGATCAAGGAGGCGAGGAGCAGGACGTTCCCCGCTGCGAGGAGCCGCAGGAGCATGCTTGGAGCAAAGGAGGAAGAAAAGAGAAAAAAAATGTCTCGCATTTTTGTTGCATTCTCTTTTTAATAATTCGTCTTTTACAGCGGTCTTCGATCGAAGACTCGCGATTGTAATCGAACGATCGTGGTTGTGTGGGGATCGTCCCCACTTGAGTGTCGACCTAGGGTAGGCACGCGGCTCTCCGAGCTCTTTTTAATTTTTCCATATTTTTACGTGCTTGATCGTAGGTAGGACACACTAATTTCTATACGCACATAATCTCGCATCACTTAGCTAAAATTAATGAAGATTAATCACCGCTAATAGATGCATGATTAGGTGCGGCTTTTTCGACTTGCATACATGTTGGATTGATTTTCAAAACGGCCCAGTTTTTTTCGCGGATTTATCGTCAAATCACTGCATGATTTCTCGCTTAGCCTAGATCGCGTTTTTCTTCATCGAATACATGTTTTTCACGGCTTTCATTTCCTAGATTGATCACCTAGGATTAATGGAAAATGGAATGAACGGTAGACGATGATTTTCTGATTGATGTGCTAACCTTAATTCAGTGATAATTTAAAATAAAATTGGGACTGTTAATTGCAAGTCAACCAAAAATGGAGCAAATTCGGTTTTGGGAGAGCAACACCCACGCATATGCCTTGATTTTCAATTCACATTTTCTTCGCGTAATTATCTAACGTTTTATCACCAATAAAACCGACAAGATAATCAACCAACCTTGGTTGGTTTCATGTGTGAGTTGGTGAAACTAAGGGTTTGCTTGCTTGAATTGAGCCTTTGTTGCGACACACACCCTAGAAACTTAGTCCCTCCATTTCATCTCCTAAGATTCAACCGCTCACTTGTAATTCATTCCTCTTCTTCGTTCACCTTGGGTTCCTTCCAACATCAATCCTCATCTTTATACTTAGGCTAATCTCAGCCTAAGTATAGGGGGGACCCTATGAGTTTCTCTACTCCTCTTTTCTTGCCTTTATACTTAGGTTATTTCTAACCTAAGTATAGGGGGGAGCCCCTCTTAGCTCCCGTATATTCTTCTATATTAAATGGACCTATGTACTTGTAACATCTAGTGCTATGAGGACATAGCAAAGTTTAAGTACAGGGGGGTATACCGTATATACCGTATATTTACTTTAGCTATAAATCTGAAAATTTTGAAAAAATTAAAAACTTTTTTGGCTAAGGTAAAATTCTTTGGACTAAGAGGACTCAAATGATTTCGCGGCTTTTCGATATTATGTTACGCTATTTTTATAAAAATATTTTCGAAAATGATTTTTGAAAATGTTTTGAAAACTTTTTATTTTGTGTGACATGGTTTTGAAAAATCGCCTTCTCTTTTCAAGGAAAGTTGAGTTTAACTCGTGTTTTAACTTCATTAAATCCATAAAAAAATGAGAAAAAACCGCAAAACCCTTTAGGAGCCGTTAGTGACTACTAAGCCCAATTAAGTAAGCCGCATTCAGTGAGGGTTCACCCTTAGCAGATTGGATGGTTTAGAGGACATCGCGCAAGGCCCCGTCCTCAAGCAATGGGCTTCGGCCTGTACTTACATCCATACTGGCTGAATTGCAGATGCTCAATTGAGTTTAGGAAGTTCTAATATCTCTTGGAGTTCAAAAAAAATGAAATAAAAAGTGTCTTGTTTTTGAATGAAGAAGTTGGATTAGTCCTCTACACTTTCACTTTCAACCAGGATCTGAATTGGTCAAGGAGACTTAGCTTTTTGAGGTCTTTGAGATTTTAGGTTAACCAGCCTTAGCCATCAGGGTCTTAGACTTAATCATCCACATTCCCCTAAGTTTCTGGATTTGCATGCTATATTCCATGCTTAGTCTCAGACAGAAAGAATATGATCAGCACATCACATGCACGACTGCGGTTTTTGATGAGATGAGTGATTTTTTCACCTGAGGGATTGGGATGAGGAAGTCGAGTCTGGATTTGATCTAATGATGCTCGAGGATGGGATAAAATCTTTGGAGGCTTCAGGAAACCTGAGTGTCAGCAATATTAGCCAGTATAAGAACTTGGTTCTTATACTAATCTCTTGATATTGACCTAAGTGCCTGGGTGTGAAAAATAAATAAATTGTTGATCAGTGTGCGCCAACTTTTGGTAAAAGCAGTGGAGCTAGCCACAAATTATACAAGTCAATGAAATTCAAAGAAAAGCTCTCATTCTACAAAGTTACGTATCAAAGAGCTTCCACCAAAGGCGAGCGCTCCCAAACTTTTCAAAGTGTCCACTTGGACCACCGCTATTAGGACCAGGAGTCGGGCTAGCACCAAAAAAGGGATCTGCATCGTAAATGCTACAAGTCTGGGTGTCGAAGGTACGATAGGTACTCAAAAGAGACACACCCCGGTGTACTCCCAAGAAAACAAGTGCAGACGGCTCCAACTTCTCTTGACGGACGCACTGATCAACACCAAAAAAAAAGGTGTTGCGTAAAAAGGCACTAGAGAGAATCCTTGTTCCAATGAGAGGGAGAGAAGAATTGACACAATCCCATGCCCTCCATTTCTGGCCTGCCATCTACATTTTCTAAGTCTGACAACTAAAGAGACGGTAGACTGAATGCAAGATTTGATTTATTCCCTAGTGCTGAGGATTGGGTCCTTAGGAGATTTTCTCAGACCAAGATTTTGAGTGACGAATTGACTCTACTCTCAGAATTGCAGTCAACACTAAACTTCATATCCTTTAGTTTATATGTACATCAGAGAGAGTCTAGAGAAGTAGAGGAATTGGAAGCCTCTTGATTAAGGCTGGGTTGAACTCTAGAATTTTGGATCTCTAAAGCCGAGTCGACTTGATCAGATTGGATCCGGTATTCAGATGCACAAGGGGGTTAATCCAACTTAGTCATTCTTTTTGATGCTCGAGGACGAGCATGGTTTAAGTATAGGGGGGTGATGAACCTCAGTTTCATCATCTTTATTTCCTATAATTAACCCCCTTGCTTAAAAGTTTGTCAATAAATCCCTGTTAATGTCCTATAATTAACAGAGTCCTTAATAAATTAAAAAGCACAAAAATGGCAAAACAAAAATCAGTGGTATTTTTAGACTCAAAAATACCCTCAAAAATATTTCGGGTCCTTGTTTGATCTCTTTTCCAGTTTTGGTCAACACGAAACTTGTAGATCTCGTCAAGATCTACAACTTTCATGTTTTGAGTTTTCTCAAATTCGGCCATCTTGGCCCTCAAAAATAAAAAAATCCTTCGAATAAATCTGATTGGGCCACGTGGCCCGTTCTGGGTGCGCCACGTGGGCCTGGCATCTTTGTCCTTTCCGCCTCTCCAACTGGCCGTTGGATCGGCCTCTTGATCCAATGGTCAGATGCCTTCCACGCGCTTCCCTTCTCCTCGACCGTTTGATCATCTCCCGCTCTTCATCATCACCCTCCGTTCGCGCTTTAACCGCATGACGCCACGTGGCGTGCTGCAAGTCGTCCGATAGCGTCCCAGCCTTTCCATCACTACCGTTATCTCCTGGGCCAATCTCATCCATCCGATCGAACCCTTGGTCCCATCCAAGCCATTCGCTACCGCCTCGCGTACAGTCTGCCACGTGGCAGCGCCTGATCCCTTCGATCGCATCGCCTCGGATCTTATCATAGCAGCGCTGCGCGCCTTCATCCTCGCCGTTGGATCTCCAGATCCAACGGCCCCGCATCATCGTCAACCTCCGGCCTCTTCCTCTCTCCCACGATCTCCACTCGCGCACCTCTCCCCCTTTCCATTTTCTCCACGACTCCAGAGCCCCTCGCACCTCGCCAACCACCGCTGGGTCTTCCCCAGTCATCCACCATCCTCGCGCACCACTTCACGACTCCAGTCGTCTTCCCACTCGCTCCTCAACAACCCTCGAAAATCACGTCAACCACCACGACGACCGCCATCTTCCCCTTCAAATACTCTGCCCCTCCCGTCAGTCCAACCCATCCACCTTTACGCGGGGCACGGCCCAGCCCTCCGCCACCTCCCAGTGACAGGGGGAGGTGGCTGGATTGAGCGACGACGACCGTCGCCCCCAGTGAGATCCATCGCCGATAATGGCGATGTCGCGGTGCCCTCAGGCCCGCCCGAGCTCGCTGGGAAGGCCGCCCAGTATGTTGCGACGACCCCGGGCTTCTCTCGGAGCTCAAACACAGGCCACATCGTCCGCCCGATGTCAGGTGAGCTTCCTCCTCCTCCTTTGTCTTTTTCTTCCATTTCTCTGCTTTAATTAGGTTCCTCTAGTCGTTATCGCCCTCCATTAGTACCTTCAGAAGCTCCGCAACACTTCCCCCTTCCACGCGCCCATCTCCGACATCCTACTTCTCCTCCCCAGAACCTCTTCACCCTCCGGCCATCTCCTCCGCCGTGAGGCGGAGGAGCTACGAGCTCCTCCACATTCTTCACCCCGACGAGCTCCCATTTCATTCACTCACGCAACCACTCCCCGTGCTTCGGCTATAGGACTAACTTTGCAGGTCATCCTCTCAATGATCGGAGCGTCGCCGGAGGGCACTTCTCCTCGGCCGTTCTCGACTCCAATGATCTGGTGGTCTTCGCCAGAGGGACCATCGCATCGCCCGGGCTCTAAGCTTCATCGACGATCCTTCAGGAGCCTCGGGCGAGCTCCACCGGGCCCAAGAAGGAGCGGCGGAGCTGGAGCTCCGTCGCCGGAGTTCAGCTCCCGCCGCCAGCAACAGAAGAAGAAGGAGGAGCAGTGACCGTTGGATGCTCCGCCCCAGAGTTCATCCAACGTCCACTATGCAGCCACGTCGTCATTCAGATCCTCCTCCAGAGGCCGTTGGATGATCGATGATCCAACGGCCTTCGAGCATCCACGTCGCCCTGAGGCTCCGTTACCAGCAGCCCTTGGATCGTGATTATCCAAGGGCTGACAGTCGGCCATGTGGCGAAGCCAGAGCTTCACCGAGTCTAGCGCCCGAGCCTACGCCCGAGCCAGCCGAAGCTTCATCCGAGCCTCTGCCGAGCCCGAGCCGACTTCCAAGCCTGGAAGGCGCGTGCCTGGCGCGTGCCTTCTGGACAATTTGCAGAGACACCCCGCCGTCTTCTCCAATTTGCAGATAGGTCCCTGGAGCACCTGCTTTCCACGTGCACTTGGGTAATTTGCAATTATGCCCTCGCGGGTTTTAATAATTGCAAAAATACCCCTGTGCGTGTGGGTATTTTAAAGGGAAGGCATCGTAATTTTTATATTTACACTTTAGTCCCTATCAGGGACCTATTTGTAGTTATCTTTGTTTGTTTTTATTGCATTTATGCCCCTGCTTTCTTTCGTGCATATCTTGAGCTACATAGCTCCAATCGAGTTGATTTCAGTTTCATTTTGAAGCTCTTCTCATCCTCTTTATTATGGCTGGCTTTAAGTTCAGATTTGACACTATGAACTGTGGTGTATTATTTTAGCATCTAAGTGTCCTGTTTTATTTGTTTGCCCTGCCTACTTGCTTAATGAGTGTAGAATGCTTCTTAATGTTAACTCAGTTTAACTCGCATTTTTTTTCTATGGCTCAAGTGACTATGATTTTGGGGCATATAATTCGCTTTGCATGATCACTTATTTGAATTACAAAATTTGATAAAAAATTTGCATGTTTAATTTTAATGCATCGCTTTGTGTCGTGTCTGCATGATTTTGACTTATATGCTTTTAACTCAACACTTAGTTAAATAAACTTAAATCCGATTAATACGAGAGAGGCTCGTGTCCCTGAGTTCGACCTTGGTTTCTTGCCAAGTAAAATAAAGTACGATCATCTCATTTTGATTCATTATTGCATATCTTATATGAGTTGATCTTTTGACGACCGAAATTGGCCCGACTGCTTCGACATGTTGAGGTGCTAAAAACGCACTCTTAAAGGGCCGATTTTGCGGTTCGTCAAAAGATCAACTCATTTAAAGATATGCAATAATGAATCAAAATGAGATGATCGTACTTTATTTTACTTGGCAAGAAACCAAGGTCGAACTCAGGGACACGAGCCTCTCTCGTATTAATCGGATTTAAGTTTATTTAACTAAGTGTTGAGTTAAAAGCATATAAGTCAAAATCATGCAGACACGACACAAAGCGATGCATTAAAATAAAACATGCAAATTTTTTATCAAATTTTATAATTCAAATAAGTGATCATGCAAAGCAAATGATATGCCCCAAAATCATAGTCACTTGAGCCATAGAAAAAAAATGCGAGTTAAACTGAGTTAACATTAAGAAGCATTCTACACTCATTAAGCAAGTAGGCAGGGCAAACAAATAAAACAGGACACTTAGATGCTAAAATAATACACCACAGTTCATAGTGTCAAATCTGAACTTAAAGCCAGCCATAATAAAGAGGATGAGAAGAGCTTCAAAATGAAACTGAAATCAACTCGATTGGAGCTATGTAGCTCAAGATATGCACGAAAGAAAGCAGGGGCATAAATGCAATAAAAACAAACAAAGATAACTACAAATAGGTCCCTGATAGGGACTAAAGTGTAAATATAAAAATTACGATGCCTTCCCTGTAAAATACCCACATGCACAGGGGTATTTTTGCAATTATTAAAACCCGCGAGGGCATAATTGCAAATTACCCAAGTGCACGTGGAAAGTAGGTGCTCCAGGGACCTATCTGCAAATTGGAGAAGACGGCGGAGTGTCTCTGCAAATTGTCCAGAAGGCATGCGCCAGGCACGCGCCTTCTAGGCTTGGAAGTCGGCTCGGGCTCGGCAGAGGCTCGGATGAAGCTTCGGCTGGCTCGGGCGTAGGCTCGGGCGCTAGACTCGGTGAAGCTCTGGCTTCGCCACATGGCCGACTGTCAGCCCTTGGATAATCACGATCCAAGGGCTGCTGGTAACGGAGCCTCGGGGCGACGTGGATGCTCGAAGGCCGTTGGATCATCGATCATCCAACGGCCTCTGGAGGAGGATCTGAATGACGACGTGGCTGCATAGTGGCCGTTAGATGAACTCCGGGGCGGAGCATCCAACGGTCACTGCTCCTCCTTCTTCTTCTATTGCTGGCGGCGGGAGCTGAACTCCGACGACGGAGCTCCAGCTCCGCCGCTCCTTCCTGGGCCCGGTGGAGCTCGCCCGAGGCTCCTGAAGGATCGTCGATGAAGCTTAGAGCTCGGGCGATGCGATGGTCCCTCTGGCGAAGACCACCAGATCATTGGAGTCGAGAACGGCCGAGGAGAAGTGCCCTCCGACGACGCTCCGATCATTGAGAGGATGACCTGCAAAGTTAGTCCTATAGCCGAAGCACGGGGAGTGGTTGCGTGAGTGAATGAAATGGGAGCTCGTCGGGGTGAAGAAAGTGGAGGAGCTCGTAGCTCCTCCGCCTCGCGGCAGAGGAGATGGCCGGAGGGTTTCGAGGTTCTGGGTAGGAGAAGTAGGATGTCGGAGATGGGCGCGTGGAAGGGGGAAGTGTTGCGGAGCTTCTGAAGGTACTAATGGAGGGCGATAACGACTAGAGGAACCTAATTAAAGCAGAGAAATGGAAGAAAAAGACAAAGGAGGAGGAGGAAGCTCACCTGACATCGGGCGGACGATGTGGCATGTGTTTGAGCTCCGAGAGAAGCCCGGGGTCGTCGCAACATACTGGGCGGCCTTCCCAGCGAGCTCGGGCGGGCCTGAGGGCACCGCGACATCGCCATTATCGGCGATGGATCTCACCGGGGGCGACGGTCGTCGTCGCTCAATCCAGCCACCTCCCCCTGTCACCGAGAGGTGGCGGAGGGCTGGGCCATGCCCCGCGTAAAGGTGGATGGGTTGGACTGACGGGAGGGGCATAGTATTTGAAGGGGAAGATGGCAGTCGTGGTGGTGGTTGACGTGATTTTCGAGGGTTGTTGAGGAGAGAGTGGGAAGACGACTGGAGTCGTGAAGTGGTGCGCGAGGATGGTGGATGACTGGGGAAGACCCAGCGGTGGTTGGCGAGGTGCCAGGGGCTCTGGAGTCGTGGAGAAAATGGAAAGGGGGAGAGGTGCGCGAGTGGAGATCGTGGGAGAGAGGAAGAGGCCGGAGGTTGACGATGATGCGGGGCCGTTGGATCTGGAGATCCAACGGCGAGGATGAAGGCGCGCAGCGACAGCTATGATAAGATCCGAGGCGATGCGATCGAAGGGATCAGGCGCTGCCACGTGGCAGACTGTACGCGAGGCGGTAGCGAATGGCTTGGATGGGACCAAGGGTTTGATCGGATGGACGAGATTGGCCCAGGAGATAACGGTAGTGATGGAAAGGCTGGGACGCTATCGGACGACTTGCAGCACGCCACGTGGCGTCATGCGGTTAAAGCGCGAACGGAGGGTGATGATGAAGAGCGGGAGATGATCAAACGGTCGAGGAGAAGGGAAGCGCGTGGAAGGCATCTGACCGTTGGATCAAGAGGCCGATCCAACGGCCAGTTGGAGAGGCGGAAAGGACAAAGACGCCAGGGCCACGTGGCGCACCCAGAACGGGCCACGTGGCCCAATCAGATTTATTCGAGGGATTTTTTTATTTTTGAGGGCCAAGATGGCCGAATTTGAGAAAACTCAAAACATGAAAGTTGTAGATCTTGACGAGATCTACAAGTTTCGTGTTGACCAAAATTGGAAAAGAGATCAAACAAGGACCCGAAATATTTTTGAGGGTATTTTTGAGTCTAAAAATACCACTGATTTTTGTTTTGCCATTTTTGTGGTTTTTAATTTATTAAGGACTCTGTTAATTATAGGACATTAACAGGGATTTATTGACAAACTTTTAAGCAAGGGGGTTAATTATAGGAAATAAAGATGATGAAACTGAGGTTCATCAAGGCTGTTAGATTTTAAATCCATCTCCCATTAAGGTTCCGACACACTAATAATCCAAAGGTCCGACAGAGCTCCAAACTACAAATTTTATGAAGATAAGATTAATACTCAATGTTGTCCTAATTTCTTTATTTTCCCTTTCTTTTTCTTTTTCTTCACTTATTCTTTCAAATAAGTGTTTGGTAAGGGACTAGCAAAGGTAAAGCATAGGGGGATAATGAATATGCAATTCATCATCTATATTCATTTATTTTAGCTTAAAATCCCTTATAAAACACATGTATATAACACTAACTCCATATTCTTACTAACTTGCATTTGTGTGTAAATATTGTACACTTCTTACCACTTTAACCTAAAATAAATAAATAAAGAAAGAAAGGAAAAATAAAGAAAAGAGAATAAAAAAAGAGGAATACTGTATATATGTAATAGATACAGGCTGACCCGAACCCCGAGAGAAGGTCAAGACTTGACCTGATCAATCAGGAATAAAGTAGGGGGAGATAGGGTCTTTATTTAAAAAATCCAAAAAAATTGTGTGCCGTGTATATTTGTATACTTCACTATTTTATTTGTACATTAATTGACCTCACACAAAATAATTTTCAAAACAAAAGTTGTAAATAAAAATGTCTTCTAATTAATAAACATAATTGCACAATTAAATTATGTACATAATAAAAGCAATCATACTTGGAAAAAAGTCACTAAGCACTAATTGAAAGATCAATTCCGACTCCATATGAATTCAAATTGAAACAATCTTACTTCCATTGTATTCTAATTAAATTATCTTTAAAATGGCTGTGATATCATTATTTTTGAAGTTATGAGTAAAAAGTTGGTTTTTCGGGGTGGTTTGTGCAATTTTCCCATGTATTTTGTGCATATTGTATTTGCATATATTTGGAAATATTTTTACTAATTGTTTAAAATAAAAATAAAAATAATTTAGTTAAAAAACTAATTTGCTCATTTACCCATGTATATAATGTCATATAGTTATATAGCATATGTATATATTTAATTTTCTTAACTAACTGCCACAAAAAGATAAAAAAATTAACATTTATTTTTCAAATAAATAAAGTGACGAATATAAAAAAATAATTAATTTTTGTAAGTATTTTTTATCACTTTTTATCTTTATCTCATTTGTTTTCTCTTTTATCCCTTATCTTCATTCTAAAAATTCAAAAAAAATCAAATTTCAAACTCCATTATCTTTTCTATTTATATGGCTCCTTCTCCATCATTTTAACTTGATCAATCTTTGGTGAGAGGAGCCCGATCTTTGAGAGTTGTCTCGTCGCAGAAGGGTGCCTAGCCTCCGAGCCGTCCGGTGACAGCACGTCGGCCATCGTCGAGGTGATCAAGGTCTTTTTCTATCCTAAGGTGAGATCCGTCATTTTTTTCGTATTTTTATACTAGATTAGCCTTAGTTTAATTTGTCACATCATTAATTTACCGTCATTTTTTTATTTAGATCTTAAAATCCATCACGATTTGATCGCCACCAACTCTATTTTTCATCTCATTTTCTCGATCTCTCCACGTTCACGTTCTATCCTCTACGATCTCTCAACTCTAGTTACGCACGATGGCCGGAGAATCGGATCTGATTCTTCCATTTTGCCGGATCTCCATTCATGCATTCCATTTTGATGTTGGGACCAAGTCGTAATGATGGCATCCTAATTTGTTTATAAATAAAAAGAATAAAAAATAAAAAAGAAGTGTTTTCCTTGTCTCTAATTTTTGTTTTGCAAGTCATCAAAAAAAGGAAAATAAAAAAATATTTTTATTTTTAATTTCTTTATTTGAATTTACAAAAAAATAAAAAAATCTTCTACATTCTGTTTACAAAAAATAAAATAAAAAAGAAAAAGAAAAAGCTTGGGGCAGCACCACCCTCTCCATCCACCGGTGGTGCCCTCTGCCATCCTCAACCAACGGTGGCGCATGCCGCCCCACCGTGACTTGCCGCATGTCTCAGCCGCCAGCCAGCCACTGCCTCCACCAGCTCCTGCCCGCGCTGCTGGACCACCATTGTCATCATCAGTACCATGCACTTCAGCCCAGGCCCTCGCCTCCAGGAACCGCGACAGCGCCACCGCTAGCGCGCCTCCCGCACGAGCTGCATTAGCGCGCGTCTGACCCCTGCTCCCTCCACGGCTGCACCACCGCCACGTGCCCCCGCCACTCCAGATTGCCCCCGTGTCCCAGCCACCCATCGCGACCAACCTCTGCCTCACCCTTGCTCCGCCTGTCGCCAGCCTTGCCATCTGAAGAAAAGGGCGGCACCCACTTTGTCTCATCTTGAGAACGAAGGCATCACCCTAGGGGTTTTTAATAAAATATTGTCAAAATTACGCTGAAGCCTTCCAAACTTTTCAAAATTGCAAAAACGCCCTTGTGCTCTAGAAGGTCATGTGCTAGGTGCGTGTTTTGTAGGAATTTACATTTTTCTTCCTCTGTTTATTTCTTGTTCCATTTTGATACAAACACTTTCCAAAAATTACATTATAGTCCCTGTATTCCAGACTTTAATTTTGCATGCACTTTTCATCAAAATAAATGTTTTTATGGTTCTAAAAATTCTGAAAAACATTGTGTATACTTCTATCATGAGCATGATCACTTCATGTTTTTTTATTGCATTTTGTCATCATTTAATATTATTAAAAAATCAAAACAATGTCTTTTTACATGTATGGAATTAGAAAATTCATAAAAATTCCAAAATTTTCCTAAAAATTCCAAAAAATTCGAGTAGTCTTATTTCATTGTCTTCTTATTTCTGTCAAAATTTCATGCATTAACTATTTATAAATCCCAAAACAATTAAAACATATTAAAACCTTATAAAAATCGTAAAAATTCTATGAAAAATACAAAAATATTGATTTCAATATCTATTTGTAGATATTTGTTCCTATTTTATCATAAAAATAATTGTCAAGAGTTTTGGGTACTTCAAATATTTTTAAGTTGCAAATAACTCCGGGATGTGCACTGTTTCTAATTTTTGTCACTATTTGATTTTTAGGAAAAATACAAAAACATCTGAAAATTCTACAAAAATTCTCAAAAATATTTCAAAATCTTTAAAACATAAAAATATTTTCTCTGGATTTTTCTGAGCATTTTTTATATTAATTAAAAATACAAAAAGAGTTTGGTTTGCGTAGTTCTTATTTTGTAAATATTGTTCTTGATTTGAAAATAAAAAAATTGAAAATTAAAATCACTAGAATTTGAAAATCAGAAAATATAAAATAGAAATAAAAATTTTAAAAATTAAAAAGAGAAAAATTCCATAAAAACCAAGGATAGTTTACCTTTGAGATTTACTTTTTCTTTTAATTGAATTTTTGTTGATTAATTGAATAACCCTCGAGAATTGTAGTCTCCCTGAGTTCGATCATGTCCGCTATACTGGTAAATAAGTAGCAAAATATTTCTATCTTGCTCTGCATTATTTTCTGTAATTATTTTTCAACGAGAGAACAAAAATAATTTGTTTGTTTGTCACGAGATTTTTGGAGATAACAACGACACGCCATATCATTAATTATCGATCCTCGAAGAGCTCGTGCCAACAGATGCACAGGTGAAATCCGATGAAATAGAAATCATAATCAAATAAAAAAACTAAAATAAAAAAGTGAAACTAAAAAATGGAATCAAACAAACTATGAACTTGATTTGGAACTCGAATAACAAGATACCTGCCTCGATGCAACGATTGCCGTAGAAGCTTCAACCTGCAGGCAACGAAGGAACTTGTCAGAGCAGATCACGCCTCTCCTCCTCACTCTCTCACGCACGCTCAACAACGGAGCACGAAAACTATCACGTCAAGTACTCACACTCGGAGCTGGAAACCGAGAGTATGAAAATGGTGGATGATTCAGATTTGAACCCTAGGTCTCTATTTATAGGCGATGAGGAATGGATTGATCAGAGAAGATGATGGTAGGAGGAGCTGATCCTGGCAGCTGACATGGATACTAGATTAACGACGAGGTTGTTAGGTGGTTGGAAGCTCAGTGGGAAGCATCTAGAGAAGAAAAAGGAGAAAATAGAAGGAAGAAGAAGACTAGGACGGGGCTGTTGATCGAGGTCAACTGCGAAGAGGAGACCAATCAGATGGTCGACAAAACTCTTGCCACTAAATGACAAAACCAATTGTCCGATAGATTAAATATATTATAAATAAAGTTAAATTAAATATACCAAAAAAGAAAATTTTAGATAAGTTAATAAATTTTTTTACGTGGCAGGCAAACCTCTAGCCACTAAACGACAAAAGCAGTTGTCCAATAGTATAACCGTCTTATAAATAAAGTTAAATAAATACAATTAAAAAGAAAATTTGAGATAAGTTAATAAAAATTGTTAAGTTATTTTTGGATTAACTAAATAATATTATTTTAATAGTTAAAATAAAAAACTTTAATTTATAGGTATAATATACCAATACACAAACTATGTATATTTTGAAATTAATAATGTTACTTAAATTTATAATTTTATGCATAAATTATTGTATTTTATATTTGGAAATTTTACCCAGCAGATCCTATAAACGTTTTAAAATGCCTCTGCAACATTTTGCATAACGTAATTACTCCATCGACCCTACAAATTACCCGAAGAACCCCCACGGGCTTAAAACATATGACCCGGAGGGTTCATGGGGTAAGAGTTGGCAAGTTTACGGTGTCGAGGAGGGAATTAGGTTGTTACAAAGGTCGTGGAGGTAATTGGCAAAGTTTATAGGGCCTGCCGGGTAAAAATCCCTTTATATTTTTCAATGTAATATTTGATTTGTGATTTTTTAAATATATTTTCATTTATTTTTTATGAAGTATGTACATATATATGTACAATATATGTCAAATATACCTATATTTTAGGAGTTTATATTTATTTAAATTAATTTTAATGGATTTTATATTAGTTATTTATTTTATTCACAAAGAAGTTTGATTTTACTACCTTTTGCTTTTGAGACCTATAGGTATTTGTGCTAAATTAATTTTAGAGATATATTTTTTTATTTTTCTTATGTTTTTTATAAATATTTTAGAAAAATAATTAAGTAGTCTGAAGTCAATGGTGAATTTTAAAAAATAAAGAAATTTTATATACGTACTTTACAATTGTTCAACTGAACTCGGAAGCTGAAATACATACATTTTACCTCTGGATTTTAATAGTATTTTTAATAAATAATATTACGTTCACAAGTTTGATTTTAGTGCCTTTTGCTTTTGAGACCTATAGGCATTTGTGCTAAATTAATTTTAGAGATATATTATGTTCATATTATGTTCATACATTTTATCTTTGAATTTTAATAGTATTTATAATAAATAATATTATGTTCACAAGTTTGATTTTACTACCTTTTGCTTTTGAGAACTATAGGCATTTGTGCTAAATTCATATTATGCTCATATGAATGATATATTATGTTCACAAGTTTGATTTTACTGCCTTTTGCTTTTGAGACCTATAGGCATTTGTGCTAAATTAATTTTAGAGATATATTTTTGTATTTTTCTTATGATTTTTGTAAATATTTTAGAAAAAATAGTTAAATAAGTTTGAAGTCAATGGTGAATTTTCAAAAATAAAAAAAGTTTATATACATACTTTACAATTGTTCAATTGAACTCGAAAGCTGAAACACATACATTTTACCTCTGAATTTTAATAGTATTTTTAATAAATAATATTAATTACAAGTTGCAGTTTAAAGGCATGTTTGGTGAATTTAGAGTTTTTGTAAATAGATATGAACCAGGGAAGCTGGATTTTATGGCTTGTTAAATACTGTTTTTTCGGTGATTTTAACCCGATTATTTTTAAATATATTATATAAATTTAGGCGAATAAAGTTTAGGAAATATTTACATGTAGGTTCTAAATAAATAAATGAAGTTTGTATAATGTATAAATAGTGAAAGTTATTATTTTGATGTATAAAATTAGCTCTTTTTATGGTTTTCTTTTTTGATCCTTATTTCTCTCTACTTATTGGTTAGTTGACTAAGTTAGTACTAATTTATTCTCTAGGTTAGAGTTAAGTCTTTATAGATATATATATGTACATATTTATAGCCTCATTTTATTCCTATCTTATTTTCTCTCTATTTATGGTATTTTGAGTATTTTTATCATTGAAGTATTTATAAAGTATGTATTTCCATAAGTTTGACTAACCATTACTTACATTATTTGTCAAGGATTTTAACATAAGATGGAAGGATAAGGTCAATGAATCCCATATTCATCAGCCATGTGGCATGAGATATGTCAAAATGTCAACTAAATAATAGATGTGGGTATTTGCTAAGACTTATAGATCAATTTTCATCTATTTGGTGCATGAAATACGATTTCATCACTTTCTTCACCCTCCAACCATGCATGGGGTCAGAGGTGGTGTCCTCTTACTTGAGGACACATCCACTCATATTTCCCTTT
The DNA here is from genome assembly GCA_037367405.1 of Ottelia alismoides. NCBI lineage: Eukaryota > Viridiplantae > Streptophyta > Magnoliopsida > Alismatales > Hydrocharitaceae > Ottelia > Ottelia alismoides. The sequence continues at coordinate 375,254 of JAZKJV010002969.1, forward strand.
CTTGAGCTAGTCATGTCTGTCAAGTCCCAAGGACCCGAGCATCATTTCCCATTGCAATAGCTGGAGTAGAGCTTGATATTGGATGAGCTTCTCCCTCGTGCGGAATCCTTCGTAGGAACCCTTACATTTTAACCTTTTGCGTGATTGAAGAGAAAATCGAAAGGAGAGGGCCCAGCTAACAATTATCATCTGATCAAGAACAACGACGATATATCCATCCATCTACACTCTAAGTCCCATTGTCAGATCATGCTAGTTTATCCCCCAATGCATGCCATGTGGTATCTGTGCCATCTTATGATCAGGGGATGACAATAATAGCGGTTAGCAGTGGCATGTGGACTTATTTGGTGCCTATAATCGAGGTGCACATGCAATCCTCGATCGTGGATTCAAGAGATAAATAACATGCCCTTCAACACGTGACTAGGTATTTTATGCCAATAAATTTAGGTTAAGATAGCATGAGAAAATATGTACATATGTGATTTGAATAATTATATGAAATTTGTACAATGTGTAAGTACTGAAAGTTTTCCATTTTTATGTACAAAATTAGTTTTTTTGTGATTTTCTTTGTTGTTCATTATCTCTCTCTCTCTACATATCGTTTGGTTGACCAAGTTCGCAATGACTTGATCTCTAGGTTAGGTTTAGGTCTATACATATACATATATGTATTAATAACCTCATTTTTGTTCTTCTTTATTTACTCTATTTTTATTATTTCTATAGTTTTTTTGATTAATTACAATTATTTATTTATGAAGAATATATTATAAAATACAGACTTAATATCTATTTACATGTAATGTTGTTAAGGATTTTAGCATCAAATGCAAGAATAAGGTCGATCAATCCTATATCCATCAAACAGTAGCACTTGATGAGTTTTAATATAGATATAGATTTATCTTGTATTTTGTCCATGTAATTTTAAATTAAGTTTACGTCATTATTTTGTTACAACTAAGATCATGAAATTGAAATTTAGACCCCCGGTAAGTTCATATACTTGTAATTAAGTCCTTATTTCAACAACTTACGAAGTTGCTAACCACTCCCCCCTTTAAATATAAAAAAACATTTGAAAATTTCACATAAAATCCTTTCAATATTTATATCATTTTAAACAAGAAAAACACTATTATCTGTTTGATAAGGTACACTTGCCATATACTTAATTATTAAGCACTAAAGTATGCTTTTATATTATTATAAACATTTTGCATGAATTTTGACTTATCTGGTGATAGAAATAGTGTTAAAACACTCACTTTAAAGTGCACCTTTCAAGGCGATTAATATTTTAGAATCACAAAGAGATCTTCGAGAAACAAAGAACTCGGGAGGTTTATAAGGATACTCTACCTCTTTGATCCTTAATTTGTTATTCTACATTTTCCTTATAAAATCTCTACAAATCCTCCAATATTATGGATCTAACCCATGAATTATGGTTAGGTTACGATCTAAAAATGAAGGGATTAGGGTTACTTGCACATTTAATAGCCTGGGTCAAATCGTGAAAAGTTGCATACGCCTTGGTTGCTTCTTCTTCAACTCTTAAAGAAAATATGAAGTTTTCTTGGATCGTTGGTGACCAGAGCTCTAAAATCCATGAATGGATGATCTTTCTACCCTATAGGATGTATATATCGTCTCTAATTAGATGAAAACTGGGTTGGATTCATCTTCTAGTAGGAGCCAATAAATAAGAAATTGACTACCAGCATGTAACACCCATATCCCCAAAGATAGTCCCACATATAAATCACACAAAGTGTGAGAGTGGATTATAAATGCCGGGGACAACTATTTGACAATTTGGGCTTAAGAATTTTGGGTGGTTGTCAAAGGGTCCATTTAGGCCCGAACCAACAAGTTGTCAGGGCCAGTTTTCCTCGATAACAGACCGGGATCTAAGCCCGAGACGTTACAAACAAATGGTATCAGAGCTAGAGTTCCTCTGGGCAGATATCCACAATTTATAATGACATACGCTCTAGATGTTTAGAGAGAATTAGCCTCACACAGTAACTTATTGACGTTGTCGGATTTGATTCAGATGGCTCCTCGTCGTGCAATTGAAGCCAAAAGAGACGGTGAGTTATTGACGAGTCATGAGACCATTGTGGACATGTGATTTAGCCAAAATTAGGTGATCTTAAGTTCCACACAAAGCGGGAACTCAGTCGGTGTGTTGACCACACTAAATCTGGACTAAAATCAACAATTAACCCACACTAAGATCAAAGAAATAGAAATAAATGTGGAGTTAAAATTTATTTTTAACTCTGCACAAAATGTATAGCAAGCAAGTATGCAGAGAGTTCGAATACAGGGAGCAAACAGGTTAATTCAAAAAGATGTGCACAAGTGAATGTGAGGTGTGTCTACACTAAGCAAGCAAGCAAAAGTTTTGTGGGTTTTAAATTTTATTTTTTTATTTTTAATTTTGTATTTTGATTTTTAATTTTTTGATTTTTATAATTTTATATTTTATATATTTTTTTTCAATATTGGAATATAAAGACAATGTAATAAAAGACAAGATAAAGTATTTATAAAAATGTGCAAAAATAACCAAAAATTCAGAAATAAAATGTTTTTGATATTTTTAGGATTTTTTTACTGTTTTTGTGATTTTTGGGGTATTTTTCAAAGTGTTTTTGGTATTTTTAAATACTGAAATAAAGGGAAACAATGAAGTATGGACTGGCTGTGAGTAAAACGAGAATTAAAATTAGCAAACAGCAACCAAAATTTTTCACACTAATTTTCAAATAAAGATAATGAAATATAGAACAAACAGGAACTGAGTTTGTATTTTTCTGAGTTTTCTTTGATTTTATATATTTTTTTGAAGTTTTTATGTATTTTTGAATTTTTAAGGTTTTTCTTCTGAGATTTTTAGGAATTTTGGACTGACACTAAAATAGGTTAAAATACACACTAGGGATTTTTTTTGGAATTTTTCGAGATGTTTTAATATTTTTTTGGCATTTTCTAAGCTAGACAGTGCTGAAATAGAGAGTTTTTTATTTTTAATAAATATGAAAATGAACAAAAATCAAAAACTAAAAATATAGCGTTAAAGATCAAGCACACAGTAGCTTAAGTTCAATTTCTGAGAATTTTTTGAATTAAAATGATGGTCCAATTAATTAATACAAGCATCCAAACATTAAACAGGCCTGGCAGGGGTATATATGCAAATATCCAAAGTTCCGGGGGCATACATGCACATTTCCACAAAAATATAACACTTAATATTCAATTTCAAGGACCAATTACAAATCACAAAACCCACAGGGGTATCGTAGCAATTTACCCACCAGGGCGCGTGCCTTGCACGCGCCTGGCGAGGACCAATATGTAATTTCCACAAAAGCTGGGGATTCACATGCAAAATTTCCAAAAATTTAACACTTAATAAGAAAGTTTTGGTACTGGACTAAAATAAAACAAAGGTCGAGGGCCTCTATGCAAAATGCCCTCACCTCACGTGTACAGGTCACGTGAGGTGACGTGGCAGAGGACCTAAGTGAAAATAAAGAAAGTTCGAGGGTCTTTTCGCAAAGTTTACAAAATATTTAAACTACGCAATAAAATTTTAGGACTAAATAAAAATTACAAAACTAGCGGGGATGTGACTGCAAAATACCCTCGCTGGGACGATCTGACGGCGGAGCGGAGCTGATGACGCGTGGCGGACATCCAACGGTTGGGGGCTCGGCGTGATCCAGCGGCGTGGGACACGCCCCTTATCCACGTGGCGGCTTCTCCGGGCACGATGACGGTTCACCCGTGGACGTCTGAGATCAGATCTCAGCTGAGATCGACGGTGGCGGGGCTCTGACGATCAGACGGTCCACGATATGTCTGGGGCTCCTTCTTGATCGGACGATAGTGAGGCTAGGAGGAAGAACGCGGAAGAAAGTCGGCGACGGCGACCTCCCCCGTCCTCCTTCGTCGGCGTTCAGGCCTCAAAATGGCCCAGATCTCCTCCCGTAGGTGTCCTCCATGGTTGGGAAGCTTCAAGACGGCCGGAAGGGTACTAGCCTTCACCTACGACGGCGGCAGAGCTCACAGCCTCCAGGTATCTCCGGCGTCTCCAAAATGTGCTCACAGGTACGCGGTTTGGCTCAAAACCTGCAGGGAAAGGTCGTGAAAGGACCAAGGGCAAACTGCCTTGGCCCCGTGGTGGCTGGCGCACAGTGGATGTGACGTAAAGGTGGCGGCCGGAGGAGCACTCCGGCGATGGAGTTGAAGGTGCGAATCGAGCGAGGAATCAAAGTGGATTTTAAAGGGCTTTTGATCCTAGGACTACAACGAATCTATTGAGCGAAAGATAAATGGATGAAGGGGGCCCTCGATGGCCGGAGCTAGAGGGGGAGATATACCTCAACCGCCGGTCTTGCGGGAGGTGGTGGAGACGCCCTCGACCTCGTACGCCCTGGCTAAGGAGCTCGCGGCGGAGCTGTCACCTCCAGCAAGCTTCAGAGCACCAGAGAGGCGGAGAGGGGTGGACCAAGGGGACTCAAATTCAAATCGAAGGTGGAGGTTTGGTTTTAAGTGGTTTGACCTCGAGCTGCAGGGGATCGAAGATCAACGATTCTGGAGTGTCTCAGTGATGCAATGTCCAAGGTAATCGCAAGGCGGGCAAGGTGGTTGGTAGGGGAAGAAGATTGCAGAAGGGTGTGAGGCGAAATGGTGAAAGGATTGGCTGGGAAAAAGCCAAGAAAATGGCTCAAAAACCAAGCCACTGACGCCGCACATGGGGTAGGACGGCCAGTTGACCTGGGTCAACTGGGACCGTCTCCTGATTGGTCCACGTGGACCAATCAAGAAAAATCCCTGAAAAATACATTGTAAATTCTATTAAAAATTGAAAAAGGCTGAATTAAATAATGATTATAAAATAAAAATTATTCGTTATTTTATGTAGTATTTTATTATGATTTTTAATTTATTTGTGAGGTGTATTTTTATAAGTTCACTTTTTACCCCTTTATAGGTATAATACCTATGTGTTTTAGCATTTTATTTTTATTTTGTGTATTTGAATTTTATTATTTTTATTTATAATTTTCTAAAATTATAAAATACTTTTATATACACAAATATATTTTTATTTTATTTTTCTGAATTGTTTAGTATTTTTAATAAAATACCAGTATGTTTTGTATAGGTATATATAGGTATTGTATCTATGTATGTTATTTTCAAGTATTTTATTTTTATTTTTATTTAGGTTTTTATTCTTATTTTAATGTACATAATTATTATAAGTATTATTTACAACATTATAAAAATATAAAAATATAAAAATAATGAACAAATAATAAATTGAATATTTTAATCTCTACAGCTATACAAGGAGGGTCCAAAACTCAATTTCAAACCGTAGCTCTGCCAAATGCGAAACCACCGCCATTAAATAGATTATTTTATTCTATATACAATTAAAGGTGAGTTTGCTGCATTTGGAGTTTTCATTTTTGAGATACAGGTCTGGGAAGTTGGGATTCTGGATTCTTATTCAGACCATAACTTTTTATCTCTACATTATTTTTGAGTGAAATCAATTTTGTATTTTTATTTGTTAAATTATCTACAACTTTCATGTACAAAGTTTCTTTATTTGATGCATAAAAAGTGGAACCAAAAATAGGTCCCAAAATAAATAAAGAATGAATAAATAAATATAGGTATTTTATCTGTATCTTGGCCCTTATCCCCCCCTACTTTATTCCTTGTCGACCTATTCATCAAGATGCCTAGGTCTCGGGGTTTCGGGTCATAAAATATTTACAATATTTTATTCTTTTTCTTTTCTTTTATTTATTCTATAATTTTGGTTTTAATTACAATATTTTATACACTATTTGGATGCACATGCATGAATGCTAAGATGATGAAATAAAGGATATTTACAGGTATTTGCTAGGGTTTTTGGTGCTAAAATGATAGAATAAAGATGATGAAATGTGGATTCATCATCCCCCTATACTTTACCTTTGCTAGTCCCTAGCAAACACTTATGCAATAAGTGCAAAAAGAAAAAGAAAGAAAAGAAAAAGAAGAACTTGGATTTTATCTGATTATCAAACTTGTCTTCACAAAATCAAAGTTTGGAGCTTAAGTCGGACCTTTGGAATTTTAGTACGGTCGGAACCTTAATGAGAACCGAATTTGAAATCCAACAGTCCTTGAGAATCCCAACACTCTTTCCAAGTCTCCTCAATAGCCAGGTCAGAAATACTTCAACTCATACGCAAATTCTTACGACTATGATTCTGACTCGTACAGTGTAAGTGATGGTGGCTCTCCCCAACTAGAATGGCAAAGAAACTGACTTCTCCAGTACGACAACCCAATGATTCCCCAATCCAATAACTCCGCCCTCGAGGAGCGGGGTATTCCCTTCTAAGTTCAAGTGGCAATCAACTCAAGAGGAGGGGGTGAAGAGAAGAATGGACGGTAGCCAGTGTAGCTACCTATCCTGGGATGCAAGACTGACGAGTCGCTAAATACGATATTTAATTTCGTGCTCGTTGTAATACGTGTACTTAGCGATTCGGTTAGAACCGAGAGAAGATCTCCGTGAAGAGTGTCTCGGCTTTAATTTATATCCCGGGCAAGTCCGGGGTCGAACTCAGGGAGGCAAAGGAACAACTTGGGTTTAATTCGAAATTTAAGATCTAGATTTCCAATGCGTATTTTTTTAGATTTTTTTAATGCAAAAAGAAATGCCAAATGCGAATATGGTTGAATTAAGAAACTACGAAAGCATACAACTTAGCCTAATTTAATTTAATGCGAGATTAATTCAATTAAGTCAAATTATATTTTTCCAGTAAACTTAATCCAATGATGAATGCAAAACATATTTTTTTGGAATTTTAGGGGTTAAAATGCAATAACTAAAAATACACACTTTTTATGGGTTTTTTTTGCAATTTTTCACACAATAAGAAAGCAAAAATAATGAAAAAATTACTAGAACTAAAACATGATGCAAGGAGACTACAGTAATTTTTTTGGAATTTTATGACAAGTTATGAATTTTTTATGGATTTTTTTAGTGAAAATAGAGTGACGGTGAGTAAATAATTTCTAATAAATCCACATTGTTAAATTAATCAGAGTGCGAATTATCTCAGAAATATATTTAGATGTAGAATCCAAGAGATTTGAAATTTCGCAAAAAGGATATACGTGGATTTAATTAAAAATCAAACACTAAATTCACTCTACAAATTATTCCAGGCACAAGACAACTCCATTTTAGATGAAATTTGGATTGTAAGTTAATCACATATCAAGGTATCATTCCTATTTTTTGTGGAATTTTTAAAGCAACCTTTTGTGAGATATAATTTTAAGAGTACGGAATGGGTAAAATAAATGGATTTTCAGTTAAACAATTTTAATTAATTACCCATTACTCACAAAAATATAAATAAATATTCTGATGGTAGACAATTAGTTGCTCAACACAATGCCACTTTTCATTGAATAAAAAGATGCAAAAGAGAGGTCCAAATTATTAGTCAAACACAGGGGTATGCTTGCAAATACAGAAAAACAAAATAAACAAACAACTTTATACTGGGACCTATTTGTAATTACAGAAAGTATAAATAAAATATTTACAATTTTTACAATAAAAAAATCACCTCCTCTTCTTCCTCTGGAACACGATGGGGAAAACCCACCACGGACGGTGGGCGGCGGCGGCGGCTCGGCCGCGCGCGGGCGCGAGGAAGGCGTCGCGCCGCGCACAGGAGGGCGAGGCGGACGTGGAGGCGGCGCGCGGGGCCGCTGATGGAGAGGACGGGGGTGGCGTGGGTCTGGCGGGAGGTTAGCGGGAGTTCCCGCTGTGAAGGTGGCAGCGGAGGCGGGGCGAAGGGGCGGTCCGCTGGGGTCGGCGGTGGGACGGGACGGCGGCCTGGGAGGCGGAGCCGCACGGCGGCTACGGGGGGGGGGGGGGGGGTTGCGGCGGTGGTGGTGGCAGAGGAGAAGGGGAGGGGGCGGCGGTGGCAGCCGCTGCTCCTTCCTCTCTCTTTTTTTTTATTTTTTTTAATTTTTTTTATGTTTTGATTAAAAAAACTGCTGTAAAAAGGAAACTTTTTTTGTTTTAATTTTTTAATTTTTTTTAAAATTTTTTTAACAGGAATGCAAATAAAAAAATGACAATGAAGGGGATTTTATGGTGAGGGAATGATGAAGATGTGGATGAAATACAAGGGAACAAAATATGAGATAAACAATATAAGAAGGGACATGAGAAAAACAATACTTACCTGAATCTTCGCCGGATTTGCGGAGCAGCTACGCTGGACTCATGTCGTCGCCTCTATCCAATTGTCGAAACAAAAATTGGAGAAGCTACGCGAGCTCGATGGGGAACTCGTGACGCGGAGCGGAGCTCCGCGGATCTCGCCTGAAGGAGGTCGTCGCTTGAGGAAGATGCCTTGCCGTTGTCACAAACAAAACACTCCAAACTCTCTCCTTTTTCTATTAGAATGGCGGATGGCAAAAAATGAGCATGTACAAATGAATATAAAGAGAAGAGAAAGGGAAGTTAGAATGGTGGTGGTGTTGAATGGGAGGTTAAATTAGTGATGGGGTTGAATGGGAAGTTGGATGAATAATGGTGTTGAATGGAGGTTGATGAAGACTTGGAGGTTAATGGAGAAAAATGCAAGTTATTGTAGAGAATGTGAATGCAATAAAATTAGGCTACTAAAATACAATAAAAAATATAAAGATAAGAAAAATAGTGGAAAATTTACCAAAGAAGATATACAACATGTACATTTTTTTGTTTGCTTTTCCATTTTATATATTTTTTTATCTTTTTAATAGTAGCTATGTACAACAGGAAAATACGATAAAATACTACAATAAAAATACAACACAATCATTATTTTTTTGTATTTTTAGTGATTAGGAAAGATAAAAAAAATGAAGAAAGAATGAATATATACATAATGTACATCTAGGTCCCAAAATCCAACTTTTGCAAATGAGCTCCGATTTTAATGAAACCACTTCCGTTGGATAGATAATTTTCTAACTTGAACTTTAAAAGTGAGTTTGGTAAATTTAGAGTTCATACGGAGCGGGAATTTAGCTTGTAAGTTCGACTTTACGGCTTTTTCTCTTTGGGATCTAGGAGCATATATTTGAGGTGAAATTTATTTTGTATTTTTGTATTTTTATTTACATTTTTATGAACAAGATAGAGAAAGAATAAGCCAAAAAGGAGTTGAAATAAAATTATTAAAAATCCATGAAGTTTTGGGCTATTTACAGGTGAAAAACTCCTTTAATTTGCGGCTTTTTTTAGTGTTAATTTATTTTGTATAATCTAATATACAGTAATTAATGTATTTTATTTACAAGAGTCATTTTGTTAATTTATGGATTTTATAGACATTTATCTGGGATTTTACTCAGGGATTTTTCTAAGATCAAGATATTACGATGATGAATCGCGGATTCATCACCCCCCTATACTTAAACTTTGCTAGTCCTCGAGCAAATAAAGAATGAATAAGTTGGGTTAACCCCTGACTGTGCATGTGAATACAAGACTTGATCCGTTCAAGAACTCTCTGTTTTAGAGATCCTAAAATTGTAAGCTGAACCAAGCTCTAGTCAAAAGGTACCCAATTTCCCTAATCATCAGACTCTCTTTGTATACGTATATATAAGGGATATGACTTTAAGTGTGGACTGCAGTTATAAGAGTAGAGTCGCAACGTCACCCAAGGTTCCAGTCCAAGAGACTCTCCTAAACACCCGATCCTCAACACTAGGGAATAAACCATTTCTTGCATCCAATCCACCGTCTCTTTAGTAGTCAGACTTGAAAGTATAGATGGAAGGCCAGTTGATGGAGGGCATAGGATTGTGTCATTTCTTCTCTCCCTCTCATTGGAACAAGGATCCTCTCAAGTGCCTTATTACGCAACGCATTTTTTTTGGGTGTTGATCAGTGCGTCCGTCAAGAGAAGTTGGAGCCGTCTGCACTTGTTTTCCTGGGAGTACACCGGGGTGTGCCTTTTTTGAGTACCTATCGTACCTTCTACACCCAGACTTGTAGCATTTACGATGCAGAGCCCTTTTTTGGTGCAAGCCCGACTCCTGTCCTAATAGCGGTGGTCCAAGTGGACAGTTTGAAATGGTTGGGAGCGCTCGCCTTTGGTGGAAGCTCTTTTGATAATTGACTTTGTGGAATGAGAGCTTTTCTTTGATATTTCATTGCTTTGTAGTATTTGTGGCTAGCTCCACTGCTTTTACCAAGAGTTGGCGCACACTGATCAACATTTTTTTTTAATTTTATCACACCCTGGCACATAGGTAAATATCAAGAGATAGTACAAGAACCATGTTCTCATACTGGCTAAATGTGCTGACACTCAGGTTTCATGAAGCCTTCATTGATTTTATCCCATCCTCGAGCATCATTAAATCAAGTCCAAACTCAAATCCCTCATCCCAGTTCCTTAAGTGAAATTTCAACTCATCTCATCATAACTGCAGTCGTCTACGTGAGGTGCTGATCATATTCTTAAGGTAGAGACTAAGCATGCAATATAGCACACAAATCTTTCAAACTAGGGAAATGTGAATAATTAAGTCAAGGACCCTAATGACTAAGGCTGGTTAACTCAAAATCTCAAGACCTCATAAACCAAGTGTTCTTGAACATCACTAGTCTTGTGTGAAAGTGAATGGTGTCAGGGATTAAACCAACTTATTAGTTAGTTTTTTTTATGATGATTGATTGATTTTTTTTAAGTTTTAGAAAAAGTTTTTTTTTCAAAAAGGTTTTTTTTGACAAAAAAGGCAAAGAAGTTTTTTTTGTTAGAAAAGTTTTGCTCTTTTTTTTCAAGGTTTTTTTTTGAAAAAGATAGGTAAAAAAAACTTTTTTTTTGAGAAAGTTTTTTTAAGAGGATTTTTTTTGAAAAGTTTTTTTTGCAAATAAGGAAAAAGAGTTTTTTTAGGAAAAAGTTTTTTTGTTTTGTTTTTGTTTTTTGTTTTGTTTTTGTTTTTGTTTTTTTACCCACCCCATAATTATTGTATAATATAGACGAAAATACATGAAAGTACGAGGTATGGGTAAAGTATATATGTAATATATACATGCCCCCCATACTTAGCTTGTGTTATGTCCTCATGGCACTAGGTGACAAAAAACCATAGCTCGTACTAAGTACAAGTGGGTGAAAAGAATAGAAGAGGAGGAAAAAAATGTGGATAATACACAACGGGCATCGGCCCCCCTATACTTAGGCTCTGGTCAGCCTAAGTATTGGAAAGAACACAATAATGGGGGACCGATGAGAACGGAAAAGAATATACAAAAAGAAAAATAAAAAGAAGAGAAGGAGCAATTCGGGTCACTCACCCCCCTATACTTAGGATCTAGTCATCCTAAGTATAGCCACAAAATGAAAACGATACGGAACTGGGGCGAGTGATGCGAATCATGAGGGAGGGAGGTGAATAAAGGAAGGAAAATATGTACAAGGAGGAGGAAGAATATGCAAGGATCAAGAAGGTTTGTGACGGACCTTCTTGCGGGAGCGATGGGGTGGGTAGTATACACATGTGTCGCTGTCAGAATCGTCCTCCGAAGAATAATAGTGAGGTATGGGGAACGTCCAACGGGGGTCGACACACGGCTGCTTGCTCAAGTATGGCTTCAGAACAGCCGAACTGAGCTCACTTATATAGATCACCTCATCCGGACCTAATGAGGACTCCTCAGAAAGTTCCTTCTCTGAAACATCGAAGGTAACCTTCTTAGTCAGTTTTCTAGAACCTGAAGCATCAAGAGGAAGATGAGATTGATACGTCTTAAGGAGTTCGGGGGAACACCTCAAGGAATCAACTCCCGTCTTCCTCTTACCATATGACCGACTAGAGGATGGAGCAACCGATTTATCAAGATTGGTCAATTTGGTCCCAGTTGTCTCCTTTGGTGTATGTCTTGGATGTGGTGTGTGTGAGGTTCTGACCAGAGGTTCATCATCAGATGAGTCACCATATGCATTGTAATACTCCTGCAGGGTCAGCACACGTCTCTGATAAGGCACAATGTTCTCAGTTGGCTTGATATTGTTGGGTTCTTGTGTCGGATCATTGAAATGATCAAGGCAATCCACAAAGGTCATGTCCAACTCAATTATAGCTTCTGGTCGTGAGTCCTCTCTAGAAGCTGTCGCGGTGGTGGTGCAAGCAGTAGGCGGTGTGTGGTTGTAGGAAGTCTCTAAACCAATGGTCGTCTGGACAGTCGGTATCTCAGGTGTAGTAGAGAGAAGGGACTCAACTGTCTCTCGAAGGTCACGACTATCTGCAACTTTATGGGTTGCCTTGGAATATCGTGTGTCCTCAAAGATCGGGTGAGGTCGGAGTGCTCCCAATGCAGAGAAATCGATCTCCCGAGTCTCACAATCTATAGTTGCCTTAGCCAAGGCTAAGAACGGCTTCCCAAGAATGATCGGAGACTGGGTGAACTCTCCTCGGTGCTCAATATCAATGATCGTGAAGTCTATCTCCAGTAGAGCACCTTGGAAAGTGACTATGACTGAAATGGTTCCTCTCGACCGTTTAACAGACCGATCCGCCAACTGAATGATCTCTCTTGACTTCTTGGTAGATCCGAGTTTGAGCTTGGCAAACACGGAGGTCGGGAGGATATTAATCGGTAAGTCATCATCGATTCTTGCATGGGTGAATGTGGTATCTTTGATGTCACAATCAAATCTAGGTAACCGCTTTACTCTGCGGCTCTTGGTTTTTCTCCCTATCATCAAAGATGTGGCCATAGACACTATATGTATCTCAGTCCTTGTTCTCTTATTGTCCGACCTTTTAGGCATCAATTTACTTCTCACAAATCTTTTAAGGTCGGGAAAGTGCTCAATGGCCATTATTAAGGGAAGCTCAAAAATCAACTTTCTATCCAATGCTTCTCTAACCGCAGGATCCAATTTTTTTAGATCTTTTCTTTTTTCAATTTTTATGGTATTTTCTGAGTTTTCAATTTTTTGGTCTTTTTGGTAGGTGAAGGAGGACTAGGAGAATGGACAGACTCTGGTTTGGAGGGAAAGTGGTTAGTAGAAGAGGGAGGTAGAAGGGACTCCAGCTGTACATGACGTGTGGTCAATCCAGTGTATTCCGGGTTTTCAAGATTCAATCCGCGAAATCCATGATCCACATTCCTACCTGGACTCTTGATCGGTCTACAAATGTCATCCTCCAATAAGTTCTCATTACACCTCATGAGAGAAGTCTGTGCAATTGGAGGATACTGCTAAGAATTCGGGCTCTTATACTCAACACACCTTGACTCAGGCGTGTAATATTGGGTTGAGTATGGCCCTTCTGTAGGGCAGATGTTGGTCGGAGCCTCATAAGGCGGAGTCAATAGATAGGGAGTCTGTAGATCGGTCGCATGAATCCAATCCCCTGTATATGTCAGCTCTCCGAATGGGTGATATGAAGGTTGGTCAATGTGGTCTCTATCACTCAGGTCAATCAAGTCAGGAAGATCGTACGGTGCAGGCCTCTCCATTCGGTTTGTCTGATCGACCATGTTGAACCCTAAGGTTAAGTTGGGATGTGTATATGGCAATTGTTGTTCGGTCCCAACTCGAGGTGACAATGAGGTATGTGGGGTCAACTGATTCTGCCAATCATTCATCTCAGCAGTAGCTTGCAATTTGATTGGTTCCTTCATTCCAGCAAGCAGACAAGAATATGGTGAGTCAGAACAGAGTGGTTGTGGGTCATGGGTATAAGAATGTGGGGTAGGTGAGAAGGACGAAGAAGTGCGGAAGTCAGTCGGAGTTCTGACTTCACGGTTGGGGTGTGGGTATGAAGAGGAATGAGAGAGTGGAGATGATCGAAATATGGTCGAAGAAGAATGACGTGGATATGGTGACCAATATTCTGACATCTTGGAGGGAAAATGGGAGAATGAAGCGGATCGAGGAAGAAAGCGTGCAAGTGCACCGAATAACACACAAAACAAACAAACACAAGAGCAAACCCTGAGTTCACCTACTCAACACAGTGATGGTCGCAAAAGTCCGACCGTTTATCTTTTCAGTTTTAATTAGGTGATAAATCAAGATATCAATCCAATTACGCAAGGCTCAAAAGTAGGTTTTGGGCACTATCCTAGGGATGCGTCCTCACCTCTCAACAATCACAATTAGCCAAGCATACAATGAGGGTTTTGCTCTCCCAAAACAAGTGTTAGTTTTAATCAGTTTTTTTATCAACTCTGATTAGCAGTCCCAATTTTAAGTTTGGTTATCACTTGATTAGTCCACCAAACAAAACACGCTTAACAATCAGTCCCGATTTCCTTTTAACCTAAGTTTCAAAAACCAAGGGGAGGGAGTCGAGAAAAGTCGATGCAAATAATGAAATCAATGATGCATGCCCAGTTCAGAAGACTTACAGTGATCCTCGCGCTCTACATGCAGGATGCAAGGCAGAATTGAAATTTTATACTATATGAATGCAAACGAGAAAACCGTTCCTAGCCAGGCAGTTCTATTAGCGAGTGATGAACAAGTTAGATTTGACTAATAGCCCAGCGGTCTAAGTGCGTCTCGTTAAATGTGATGTGTGGTCCTAAAAATTACGAGCACAAGCAATAAAGATATTCTAATAAAATGCTCTAAGAGCCGCGAGTGCAAGTCCTATTCTACGTCAATCAACCACACAACCACGAGCGGGTCCAAAGTCCAGTCCGGATACAAACGCGAGCTCTCAAATAAGAGCCGCTGAAAAGAGCGAATTACCTAAGTTATTACAACATAATAATTACAAAAATGAAAAGAAATGCTCTTGAAAATAAATTAATTCTCCTCTCTCTTCAGCAGTCGACGCGCGCTACGTCCGTCGACCTCCGATGCACTCCAAGTCCACCGGACCCTCGCAAGGAAAATGAGATTTATGTTAGAGAGATAAACAACAAGATATATACAAAAATATGAAGAGAAATAATTGCAAAAAATGGAATAAATACAAGTGGCTTGGGGGTCAGACTACCCGAGTAAATGAAAATCTAAATCTAAATTTTTAAACTAATCCCTAAGCCATTTGCCTCCCCGGCAACGGCGCCATTTGACGAGTCGCTAAATACGATATTTAATTTCATGCTCGTTGTAATACGTGTACATAGCGATTCGGTCAGAACCGAGAGAAGATCTCCGTAAAGAGTGTCTCGGCTTTAATTTATATCCCGGGCAAGTCCGGGGTCGAACTCAGGGAGGCAAAGGAACAACTTGGGTTTAATTTGAAATTTAAGATCTAGATTTCCAATGCGTATTTTTTTAGATTTTTTTAATGCAAAAGGAAATGCCAAATGCGAATGTGGTTGAATTAAGAAACTACGAAAGCATACAACTTAGCCTAATTTAATTTAATGCGAGATTAATTCAACTAAGCCAAATTATATTTTTCCAGTAAACTTAATCCAATGATGAATGCAAAACACATTTTTTTGGAATTTTAGGGGTTAAAATGCACTAACTAAAAATACACACTTTTTATGGGTTTTTTCGCAATTTTTCACACAAATAGAAAGCAAAAATAATGAAAAAATTACTGGAACTAAAACATGATGCAAGGAGACTACAGTAATTTTTTGGAATTTTTTAACAAGTTATGAATTTTTTATGGATTTTTTAGTGAAAATAGAGTGACGGTGAGTAAATAATTTCTAGTAAATCCACATTGTTAAATTAATCAGAGTGCGAATTATCTCAGAAAGATATTTAGATGTAGAATCCAAGATATTTGAAATTTCGCAAAAAGGATATACATGGATTTAATTAAAATCAAACACTAAATTCACTCTACAAGTTATTCCAGGCACAAGACAACTCCATTTTAGATGAAATTTGGACTATAAGTTAATCACATATCAAGGTATCATTCCTATTTTTTTGTGGACTTTTTAAAGCAACCTTTTGTGAGATATAATTTTAAGAGTACGGAATGGGTAAAATAAATGGATTTTCAGTTAAATAATTTTAATTAATTACCCATTACTCACAAAAATAGAAATAAATATTCTGATGGTAGACAATTAGTTGCTCAACACAATGTCACTTTTCATTGAATAAAAAGATGCAAAAGAGAGGTCCAAATTATTAGTCAAACACAGGGGTATGCTTGCAATTACAGAAAAACAAAATAAACAAACAATTTTATGCAGGGACCTAGCCCAAAACTTCATGTATCTTTAATAATTTCATTTCAACTCCTTTTTGCCTAACTCTTTCTCTAATAAAAATGTATATAAAAATACAAAAATACAAAACAAATTTCACCTCAATTAAATACTCCTAGATCCCAAAAAGAAAATGCCGTAAAGTCCAACTTCCAAGCCAAATTCCCGCTCCGTCTGAACTCTAAATTCACCAAACTCACTCTTAAAGTTCAAGTTAGAAAATTATCTATCCAACAGAAGTGGTTTCATTAAAATCGAAGCTCGTTTGCAAAAGTTGGGTTTTGGGACCTAGTTATACATTGTATATTATGTATATATTTTTCTTTCTTCATTTTTTATTTTATCTTTCTTAATTACTAAAAATCCAAAAAAATCATTGTTGTGTTATATTTTAATTATCCTATTTTATTGTATTTTTTCATTGTAAATATCTCTTATTAAAAAGATAAAAAAAATTACATATTAGAAAAGTAAAAAAATGTGTACATGTTGTTTGTCTTCCCTTGTAAATTCTCCAATATCGATTTTATTCTTTTTTATTCTATTGTAATTAAAGTAGCCAACTTTATTTTATTTATTTATTTATTTTATTTTACAATAACCACCAATTCAACTCCATTACTCCACCATATTTTTTAACTTCTAATTCAACTCCACCATTTTATTAACCTCCATCCCACTCCATCTTAATTCTAACTTCCATTTTTTTCTTCTTTAAATACATGCCATTCTCCTCATTTTTTTGATCCATCTTTATGTGAGGAGAGCCTAGTTCCTAGAGTTGAATCGGTGACAGCGACGCAACCGCAGTCGAGCGACGACGGCCCTCTCTCCGGTGAGATCCGTTGGCTTTTTGGCCAACATCGCAGCCGCCTCAGCGTGCTGCTCGAGCTCATCGCTCGCTGGAGATTTGAGCGAAGACCGTGTTCTCGTGAGCACACCATAGGCGACCGTCACCACCGTAGGTTAATCATTCCAATCTTGTCAAGCTTGAAGGCTTCTGCATTGACCCTGAAGATGGTACCTCCTACCTTGTCTATGAGTTTCTGGGAAATGGATCGCTTGATTCTTGGCTGCATGATCCTAGTAAAAACCAAAAGTTGACCTGGAAAATAAGGTTGAAAATTGCTCTTGATGTAGCAAATGGCCTGCAGTATATCCATGAGCACACCTGGCCAACAGTGGTGCACAAAGGCATCACTAGCAGCAATGTTTTGTTGGATGGTAACATGAGGGCAAAGATTGCTAATTTTGGGTTGGCCAGATCTGGCTACAACGCCATGACCACCCATATCGTTGGGACACAGGGCTATGTTGCTCCTGAATACCTTCTTGACGGACTTGTCACCACAAAGTCGGATGTCTTTGCCTTCGGGGTAGTGCTTCTAGAGCTAGTGTCTAGACGCAAGGTAATTGATGAAGATGGTAAGGCTCTCTGGATGGACATCGACAAACTATTTGATGCTGAAGGATCGGCCAAAGATGAAGAAATGAAGAAATGGATGGATACGGTGCTTGTGGAAGCAGGATACCAAATGGACAGTGCGGTAAATGTGATGTCTATTGCAAGGGCCTGCTTGCGTAGAGACCCTCATAGGCGGCCAAACATGGTTGACTTAGTGTACGTGTTATCGAGGTATGACGATTCTTCCTCTGGGTTTTACTGTACAGTTGGAGAAGCTGGGCTTAGGGGTAGGTGAGGTCTACTTTTAACCTCACCTACCCCTAAGCCTAGCTTCTCCAACTGTACAGTAAAACCCAGAGGAAGAATCGTCATCCCTCGATAACACATACACTATGTCAACCATGTTTGGCCGCCTATGAGGGTCTCTATGCAAGCAGGTCCTTGCAATAGATATCACATTTACCACACTGTCCATTTGGTATCCTGCTTCCACAAGCACCGTATCCATCCATTTCTTCATTTCTTCATCTTTGGCCGATCCTTCAGCATCAAATAGTTTGTCGATGTCCATCCAGAGAGCCTTACCATCTTCATTAATTACATTGCGTCCAGACACTAGCTCTAGCAGCACTACCCCGAAGGCAAAGACATCCGGCTTTGTGGTGACAAGTCCGTCAAGAAGGTATTCAGGAGAAACATAGCCCTGTGTCCCAACGATATGGGTGGTCATGGCGTTGCAGCCAGATCTGGCCAACCCAAAATTAGCAATCTTTGCCCTCATGTTACCATCCAACAAAACATTGCTGCTAGTGATGCCTTTGTGCACCACTGTTGGCCAGGTGTGCTCATGGATATACTGCAGGCCATTTGCTACATCAAGAGCAATATTCAACCTTATTTTCCAGGTCAACTTTTGGTTTTTACTGGGATCATGCAGCCAAGAATCAAGCGATCCATTTCCCAGAAACTCATAGACAAGGTAGGAGATACCATCTTCAGGGTCAATGCAGAAGCCTTCAAGCTTGACAAGATTGGAATGATTAACCTACGATGGAGACGGTCGCCTATGGTGTGCTCACGAGAGCACGGTCTTCGCTCAAATCACCGGCGAGCGATGAGCTCGAGCAGCATGCTGAGGCGGCTGCGATGTTGGCCAAAAAGCCAACGGATCTCACCGGAGAGAGGGTCGTCGTCGCTCGACCGCGGTTGCTTCGCTGTCACCGATTCAACTCTAGGAACTAGGCTCTCCTCACATAAAGATGGATCAAAAAAATGAGGAGAATGGCATGTATATAAAGAAGAAAAAAATGGAAGTTAGAATTAAGATGGAGTGGGATGGAGGTTAATAAAATGATGGAGTTGAATTAGAAGTTAAAAAATATGGTGGAGTAATGGAGTTGAATTGGTGGTTATTGTAAATAAAATAAATAAATAAATAAAATAAAGTTAGCTACTTTAATTACAATAGAATAAAAAAGAATAAAATAGATAGTGAAGAATTTACAAAGGAAGACAAACAACATGTACACATTTTTTTTACTTTTCTAATATGTATTTTTTTATCTTTTTAATAAGAGATATTTACAACGAAAAAATATAATAAAAAAGGATAATTAAAATACAACACAACAATGATTTTTTTGGATTTTTAGTAATTAAGAAAGATAAAATAAAAAAATGAAGAAAGAAAAATATATACATAATATACAATGTACAACTAGATCCCAAAACCCAACTTTTGCAAACGAGCTCCGATTTTAATGAAACCACTTCCGTTGGATAGATAATTTTCTAACTTGAACTTTAAAAGTGATTGGTGAATTTGGAGTTCAGACGGAGCGGGAATTTGGCTTGGAAGTTGGACTTTACGGCTTTTTCTCTTTGGGATCTAGGAGCATTTATTTGAGGTGAAATTTGTTTTGTATTTTTGTATTTTTATATACATTTTTATAGACAAGTTAGAGAAAGAATTAGGCAAAAAGGAGTTGAAATGAAATTATTAAAGATACATGAAGTTTTGGGCTATTTACAAGTATAAAACTCCTTTATTTTTGCGGCTATTTATTGTTAATTCATTTTGTACAATCTTATATACAATAATTAGTGTATTTTATTTACAAGAGTCATTTTGTTAATTTATGGATTTTATGGACATTTATTTGGGATTTTACTTGAGGATTTTGCTAAGATCAAGATATTAAGATGATGGATCGTGGATTCATCAATGAGTCGATAACAAAAACGGACTCGTCAGGGAAGGAGTCTCGAATAGGTGTATCCTCAGAAGCATCAAGATTTTCGAGATGGGAGAGGTGATCAACTACTACATTCTTCTTTCCAGGTTTATCTCTAATATCCAAATCAAATTCCTGGATGAGTAAAATCCACCTAAGAAGACGCGCCTTCACATCCTTCTTTTCCATTAAATACCGTAGTGTTGTATGGTCTGTCAACACAATCACCTTGGATCCAATTAAATGAGACCTGAACTTATCCAAGGCAAACACTACCGCAAGCATCTCCTTTTACGTAACTGTATAGTTACGCTGAGCAGTATCAAGCACTTTGCTTGCGTAGTGTATGGCAAATGGGACGCCATCCCTCCTTTGTCCTAACACAGACCCAACGACAAAATCTAAGGCGTCTGTCATGATCTCAAAAGGAAGAGACCAATATGGGGCTTGTAGGATCGAGGCATCCATGATCATCCCTTGTAATTGCTTAAAGGCTTCAAGATATTTATGATCAACAATAAACTCCATGTCTTTTCCTAAAAGCTCAGTTAGCGGTCAGGGAATCTTTGAAAAATCCTTGACAAATCTCCGATAAAATCCAACATGCCCGAGGAACGATCGCAACTGTTTCACGTTAGTTGGTGGCTGGAGTCATCTAATCATGTCCACCTTGGCAGGGTCAACCTCCATTCCTCTCTTGGAGAAGACATGCCCCAACACAATGCCCTCTGTCACCATGAAGTGACTTTTCTCCCACAAGAGCACCAGATTGACCTCACAACACTACTTGAGGACTCGGTCTAGATTCCTAAGATAGGAATCGAAGGAATCGTCATGGACCGAGAAGTCATCCATGAAGACTTCCATGACTTCACCGACCATTTCGGCGAATACAGCAATCATGCACCTTTGAAATGTACCTGGAGCATTGCATAACCCAAAATGCATGCGCCTGAAAGAATAGGTACCAAAGGGGCATGTGAAAGTGGTTTTCTCCTGGTCCTCAGGAGTTATGGCTACTTGATTGTAGCCCGAGAACCCATCTAAGAATCAGAAGAATTCTTTTCCCGCTAATCTCTCTAAGATCTGATCAATGAATGGAAGGGGAAAATGATCCTTCTTCATTGCAGCATTCAGGCATCTGTAATCCGCACAGATGCGCCACGCATGGGTACTCGTGTCACGATCTCCTCTCCATCCTCATTGGTGGTCATCTGAATTCCCGACTTTTTCAGGACAACATAGATAGGTGCCACCCACTTGGAATCAGAGATGGGGTAAATGAAACCCGCGTCACACCATTTCTCTATCTCCTTCTTCACGACCTCTCGTAAATTTGGATTCAATCTACATTGGAATTCACGAGAGGGTTTAGCCTCATTCTCTATGTAGATATGGTGCGAACACATAGTGGGATTTATCCCATGGAGATCGGAGATGCTCCAGCCTATCGCCTTGTGGTTTTTCTCCAAGATCTCTAGCAAGCAAGATTCCTGCTCCTCAGTCAATCGCGAGCTAATGATGACTGGATATTTCTTCACTTGTTCCACAAGGAAGGCGTACTTAAGTGTTGTGGGTAAGGGTTTGAGCTCATGTAAGGTTTAATCATCAAGGAAGTCTGGCTCAATCAGTTCTGGCTCAGTGCTGGTAGTGGTTGGATCTATCTTCGAAGTTAATGCCACCAACTCATTCATCTTTAGAGTCAGATCGTTGAAGGTTTCCAAGCAATCGGCAAAAGCCACGTCCAACTCATCATCCTCATTTTCTGATTGTCCTAAAGAGGGAAGGACCGACAGGCCTAGATGGGCCCCTACGTCATCGAAGATGTGGGGGTGCATATTCTACGTTGTACTCATTCCTAAGGCTCTTACAGACTCTCATGCACAAGATCTTCTCCGGAGGAGAGGGACTCATCGGTGTTAGCTGGGTTTTGTCTCCATGGCCCAACGATGTCTCCATGAATGCAATCTGCTTCAGACGAAGAGTACTCGGTGCTGGATTCGGAATCTGGCCTCTGCAACCTAGTCTGCTTCATCTCAAGTTCCTCATCTCTGCCTGAAGTTTGGAATTGAATCTTCCCGATCTTGTAATCAAACAAGGCTCCCGCTGTTCTGAGGAAGGGCCTTCCTAAAATGATCTGAGAATCTCTCCAATTTTGAGGGGTATTTATATCAAGGACTGTAAAGTCCACCATGTACTCCTGACCCTCAACTTTGATGATAATGTTCATCAATTCTCCTTGGGACCTCTTGGTTGATTTATCTGCAAACTGGAGTAATGCTCTGAATTTCCTAAGAGGTCCTAGATTTAGCCGCTAATAGAGGGTTGCAGGCATCAAGTTAATTGAGGATCCATTATCAAGGATAGTGTGTGCAAACGCAGTGTTATCGACATGACTCACCACATAATGGGCATCCATGTCCCTTTGTTTCATTGGAAACACATTCTTTATTGCGCAAGTAGTGGCTACTGACAGAACGAGCTTTTCAATACGACTTTTTGTCTTCATGCTGACCCTAGTAGGTGTGCATTTCACCTTAAGGTACTTCTGGAATGCAGGTGTCATATCCACATACTTATCGAAAGGGATTGTGACCTTGATGTATTTATTGCAGAACTCTGCCATCTCAGGGTCATCTTTTTGGTTTTTTTAGTTTTCTTCTTTCCACCCTTAAGGGTTGGGGAGGAAGGGATTATTGATGCTGACTCAGATTTAGAAACTGAGAGATCTTTATTAAAGCGAGAAACTGAGTTCTTTACAAGACTCTGACTCTGACACTGACTCTGACTCGAACTAAAATGAAATTGCTATTGTGAAACCGGTGATGCGTCTTCCGCGACTTCTGGAATGTCCTCCTCAGATGGAGGTGTGGGCTCCTCATTGGTTTTGTCAGACTCACTGCTAGTGCTCCTCTCCTTCTTCTTAGAGGACTTGGAAATCCTCTTCTTTTGCTGATGGTGGTGGTGGTGGTACTGCTCCTCTCCCTCCAAGTTCTCCTCAGGTAGAGACTTGGTGGCATCTTCCTCCTATGCCCGTGACCGATCATGTACGATCACGGTCCTTTCCCTCCTGAGGGGCATATGATTAACATTATCGTACGAAAGGATCTCACGTTTAGATAGAGAGTTATCTGAATAGTATACATGATCTCGTTGTAAGTTCTGGCCTTGATTCAGGCTATATGGGTTGCCTGAACCTGGGCGGGAATTGGGGTCTTTGGCGCCATTTGCTGATCCTGGGTGTATGGAACACGGTTCAGATTAGTCCACATATCCAGGTAGTCATTTTGTATCTGCTAGACCCTATAATTCAAGGTCTGGATCGCTAAGGTGAGGGACTCTAATTCGCTTGTGGGCGGGGCTTGTTGCTGCTGACTAGAGGATGAGTGTCTATATTGGCCCTGCTGGCCATGCCGATACTGCTGCTGGTGGGAAGGTAGTGGAGGGCCCTGCTGGCCCGAGTGGAACATGCACTGTTGTTGGTGATGCTGAGGCTAGTGCCCTTGTCTGGGCCGGGTCTATACGAAGCTGGTGCGGGGACAGAGCTGGTTTCTTGGTAAGGTAGGGAAGGCCAGTGTGTCTGACCGTTCCCTATCCCCGACTGTCTGCCGATGGGGTCATAGTTGTACCATAGCCCGTTGATCTCGAACACCTGCGGAGGCTCCTCGTAGACTATCTCTACTTGTGGGGGTGTGCTACTCCTGCTGATTGTATTGTTGCTCCTCTATCCAGCTACACTGAGGCCCCTATACCTACTCATGTATAAGATTGACTTGATGTACATGTACAGGTGGTGCAGAAGGGGCAAGTAGCCGTATCTTGGCTACCTTCTCAGTCAATTCTTCCACTTGTTTCGGCAATTGTGAAAGCACCTCAAGATCAGTGACCCTCTTGTGAATCTGCTCGACCATAGTTAACTTGCCAGCTATTATCCCCATGCTGGGGATGAGGGAATCCGTCAGATCTGCTACAGTCCTCCTATTTGTCTCGTTGGATAGGCTTGAGGGAGACAACTGATAGGCCCTAGTGGCCTGAGATCTGCCAGTTTCTGCCATCTGCTCCAGAATCTTCTGTACGACATCTTCGTTCTTGTTGAGATAGCTTCCTCCACAGGCTGCACTCACTAACCCCTGCATCTCTGGGGTCATGCCACAGAACAAGGTCTGGACTAAGATCGCTTTTGTAATGCCATGGCAAGGGTATTTCTACGTTAAGTCACTGAATCTATCCCAGGCTTCATGGAATGGTTCATTGGGTCCCTGGGAAAAATCGCGATCTTGGTTCTCATCTGATTAGTCCTACTGAGTGGGTAGAACTTCTTCAAGAATAAATCCTTGAACTGCATCCAGGTCATACATCTCACCCCCAAGATTTTTCAGCCAATGAGCAGCCTTATCTCCTAAGGCAAACAGGGTGGCCTTCAGCCTGATGTAGTCTTGCCCAACCCTAGAGTGACTAAGGTTGTTGCAAACCAGCTCGAAGTCTCTAAGGAAAGCATAGGGTTCTTCATTGGTATTTCCACTTAACTTTGGTAATATACTCAGAAAGTGGGGCTTCAGCTTAAATACTTCAAGGGGAACAACCGGTACAAGCCAACTATGCATCTCATTTTCTGTTGGGTTGTAGGAATCTACCATGGGTCTGTCAATTCCCTCTACCTCAATCACTTGTCCCATAGTAGTCATAAGTTTTGCATTCAGCTGCTCGGCTCTAGCTAATCGGGCCAGGACTTGGTGCATGGGGTCGTCTCTGTATTCCTCGTCGTCTGGGTTTTCCTTCGCCATTTTGTCCTCTTCTCTTGGGTAAAGAAGATGGTCTAAGTTAGAGGACATATCAATGAAGACATTCTCACCGAGGCGATGGTCTTCCTCGGTGAGATCAGAGGAGAGAAATGGGTTGGTTTGAGGGCAACCACCCTGAGAGTGATGGATCCCAAACTCAAGAGGGTCATTAGCTCAAGTTGGCCCAAGGTGCACTTGGGCTGATGAAGACGATCTTCGTAAGGGGATCAAAGAAAGATTTGCGGAGCGTGAATAGATATACCCCCAATCAGTTATCTTGGATGGCGAGAAGAAGAATAGGGAGTATAAGTGTAAGATAGGATTTTACTCCTAACTGAAGCAAGCAAATGAATCCAAACCCTGATTTTGACACTCAACACGGTGGAGGACCCAAAATCGAGTCCGATTAGTCTGGTTGATTTTAAATGTGAATTTTCAAGCAAGTAGAAAAGGTTACGTGGCCTATAGGGGAGTCGTCTCAAAGCCAGATGCAAATCCCCTGTTTAACCTGTCGCCTAAGATACCAACACCCTTCCTTTCTTTGCTCCTATCACTAGCCGAAAGTTCAAGGACCTACCCTTATCTACCTACAGAGTAGGCGGAGGATGACAAGGCTTTAACTTCGCCCCTATCTACCTGCCGGAGCAGGCGAAGGCTACTAGCAACTTATCGCGGTGCACCGTAATTTCGCCCCTATCTACCTACCGAAGTAGACAGAGGCTACTTGGTGCTGGTCAGTTGAGCCCATAGTTCAGCCTATGATATTTGCTCAGATCGGGATACGTGATATGAAAGGTGGAGATTTTGGCTCTTCCTTAGGGTGTGCACACACACTCTAGTACCCCCACTCAGCCTGAAAACAAGGTCGGGATTAATCTCCCACAAACAGAATTTCCGATTTTATTGATTTTTTTGGTCAATTTTGTTTAGCAGTCACAATTTTAATTTAGGTGATCACTTGATTAGTCCAACCACAAAGCACACCTATCGTCCAGTCCCAATTTTCTTGAAACCTAAGTTTGAAAAACCAAGGGGGACACATCCGTTGATGTTCACCCCAATTTATTCCAAACTGCGTAAAGAAGTTTTACAAACGTATAAGTACAAAATTACAACCCAAAAGAAAGGAAATGCACCCTTATAAAATAAAGGGTTTTTATGAGTTGTCTCCCTTTAAGATATTGCAATTTCAGTTATGCCCCTCCCTTTTTTGAAATATCAGTTGTGCCCCTACCTTCTTGCAAAATTCACAGTTCTACCCTTTCGTAATATCAGTTATGCCCCTCCAGGACCATCGCCTGAGTATGGAAAAGTGTGGTTGCGCCGCTTGGGGCTCTGCCGCCTGGAATCATCGGAGGAGAGGCGATGGAGGTGTGAGATCATGATCGCCCGGGGCCAGAAGAGGATGGAGATGCCACCGCCTTGGAGATTTCCCTATTGGATGATCCACAAAGTGAACTTCTTTTACTACGATCTTGTATGGGTTCAGCCAAGCTCATGTTTGTCTTAAGGACATGCCAACCCACATGCATGAAGCAAGCCGCTACTTTTTTTAAAAGAGGGCTACATGGGGTTATTGAGGAGATTATGGTTTGCGGAGGCCCTTTCTTTGACAACCTTCAATGGTGGGTGGTATCCCTACAAATTTTACTATATCAAAAAGTCACTATATAAAGCAAGCCTTCCCGATTGGCAAAGGGCGAAGCCGATAGATGCCAGATCGCTCAACTATTGAAACTATCAACTTGCTGAGGAGAACAATGGAGATTTATAGAGCTAAAAGGAAGAACCTCCATATGATTTTTAATTATTTAGATAAGGCTTATGATTCTGTCCCATGGGAGATATTGTGGAGAGTTTTGGAGAAGAGACAAGTACCTATCCTATACCCTTACATTAGTGATTAGTGTTTATCTCATTACTAGACAATTGCTCATAACGTTACCATCGTGTGAACCCAAGAGGCGTAGCTGAGCAACAATCGCACCAGTAATGGTTTTGATGAGATCGATCTTTTTGCCGTCGCAGTTGCACCAGACAGGATACATAATTTGTAGATCCGATTAGTCGCCCGACTACCGATTAATCCTTAGTCAGTGACCCAGCCGACCGAGTACCGACTACCGTCTTTTGCAACCTTCTTGTTTATAAATACAAAGCAACATTAGTTGCCAAGGGTTATACTCATCAACTTGGAATATGCTTCCAGGAAAACTATTCTGGCGGGCTCGGGAGCGAGGCGCACGGGCGGAGGGCGGCTGGGCGCCTGAGGGCGCGCATCCGTGGTGGTCGAGCGACGTCGAGGCTCTGGAGAGCGGCGCCGCTCGAAGGACGATGGAGCGCCGCCGCGCGGGCGGAGCTGGCGATAGAGAAGGGTCGGGCGGCGTGCTGGGGAGGAGGCGCGCAGCAGGGGCTGACGCTGAGCCGTGCGTTTCACGCGCGCAGGGTCTTCTCGCGCGCAGGGGCTTCTTGCGCAGGGGTTGGACAGGAGGGGTCGCTCGCGCAAGGGCTTCAGGGCTTCAGGCGCGCAGGGTCTTCAGGGCTTGCAGGGTCTCCACGCGCGTGCAAGCACAGGCGTGCTACACGCGCATGATCGAGAGGTGCTACATGGAAGCATTTCCTCGCTTACTACGCCCTTCCTCCTCTCTAGGGGGGCCTTTCCCAATCTATCGCGAAGGAAAAGGATTCTGTTTTAGCCCTGCGAGACTGCCCCAAATAGATAGCACCAAAGCACGAAAGCCAGGATATTTCTGAGGTATTTGCTAAATAGGACCTTATCGGGATTGTACATTTCTGTTCATTTCTTTTTAACTTATGTGAGTGAAAATAATGAAGGAGATCGGAAATGCCAATGTGCCCTGGCTGTTCATTTCTGATTCAGGGTGCGCGCCAAATATATATTTAATCAAGCTTTCTCTCTACTTCGCTCTGTCTCCTCTCGAATGGTCCATGCGAAAGTAGAAATTCATCTATATCCCTTGAAAATCTTTTAGAAGAGCCGTATTCCAAATTGACTATTTGTTCCTCTATTAAAGGTGTTTCAGAAATGTCTGCGATCGAGTAAATAGCCCTATGAAAGAATGGATCGAATCGAATTGGAAAATGGAAAGATTTGTACAAGTTATACGTTCCGTCACCACTTTGTGGAAAATCGCCAGAGCATCAACCATTATACCCACAATGATCGGCCATACAATTGCTATTCATAATGGAAAAGAACATTTACCCATTTATATAACGGATCGTATGGTAGGTCATAAATTGGGAGAATTCGCACCCACTCGGACTTTTGGTAGACATGCAAAAAACGATAATAAATCTCGCCGTTAATTCTTTTTTTATTTCAATTTCTATTAAATAAAAAATATAAAATATATAAAAATATATATATATATATATAAATAAAAGAGTATAAATATAAATAAATAAGTAAATATAATCAAAAGTTCTAAAGTAATAAAAAAAGGAAAAAAATGTAAATTAATATTAATAATAAATTAATAATTAATAAAATAATATAATTAAATAATATACGGAATATATATATATTAAGTTAAGAAGTTAAGTATTAACAATTTATATTAAGTGGAATAATGGTAATTTAAGTAGAGTAATTATAGAACAAAAATAATAGAATAATTTCTCATCATCCATTGGTGGGGGTTAGTCGGTTTTCAGTCACTTTGACTTTTCTCTTCTGGGACTTTCGGATCTGGTTCATGGATTTCTGACTTGCTTGGAGTACGTAGTCGCGATTAGACTAGGTCTGATCTTTGTTCGTTCTCTTTGCCAAGCATGCTGCCGCAGTTACTTCCATCCTACTTCAGTTGCGGAGAACCAGACCGAGGCTCGAGAGCATCATCGATCTCCGATAGTCCTGATAGCAGGAGACCGAGCAGAACAGAGGACAAGATTTTGCCTCATTCCCCCTCACTCGACACCCATCAGTCGTGTGGTTCACCGGTTCCACCGAATGCTCCGAAAAGCAATTCGAATTATATATCAGGGCCTCGTTCTTCCCAGGTGTCGAGAAGGGGTGCGGCTATATATTCAGTGGGGAAAGCGAGGACTGCTAGCATCGCGAATTCTAGTCTTCGGGCGAATCTTGACCCTTTGCCATGAACCCCCTTTCGACACCCCCTCGACTCCACTTTTCCTGACTCTCTTACACTGCTCGGGAAAGCGGGAAAAGAGTTCAATAACAACCAGGGAGGTTTCAGTAAGAGCATAGCGTAACCATTCGAGGCTCCTTCTTCGCGTCAGACTCCCGTTCTATTCAAATCAAATAGTACTAGACCCGCACCCGAGGCAAAATCTTCCCTCTCCCTACGGTCGAGTGAGTGCTGGTCTGTCACGCCAGAAGTCGCGGACGCTCCGCTAGTAGAAAAAGCCCTAAACTTAACTGCTTCCGCGCGATCGAGTTCTAGTTTCAAGTCAAATTCTGTCATCAGGACCCTTTCGACGTTGCACAAAAGCCATGACTTTACGTTCCGCTAGCACTAAAAAGGCTACTGCGCCTACCCGCTTCCAATGCCACTCCCGCAACTTCCCCTTAGTGAGCTTTCTCAGGCACATGAGGTCAAACCTCTCTTTTTCGAAAAAATCAAAACACATCGAAATTGTACCAGCTATACAGCTAGAGAGAGCAGGCTAGGCCGTGCTCGCTCGCCCCGGATATATAGGAAGGATTCGAGAAAAGCCGATGCAAGATAAAACAATGATGAATGCCAAGTAGAGAGGACTTATAGTGATCCTTTCGCTTTATATGCAGGATGCAAAATAGAATTGAAATTTTTAAACTATATGAATGCAAGCGATAAAAGTCGTTCCTAGACAGGCAGTTCTATTAGCGAGCGAAGAACATGTTTATATTTGGCTAAGTCCTATGGTCTAAGTGTGTCTTTTAAGTGCAAAGTGTGGTCCTAGAATTTTACAAGCACAAACAGCTCCTAAAATAGCTCTAAGAGCCGCAAGTGCAGGTCCTATTCTACATAAAGCAACCACAAAACACATGGAGACACGTTTTATTATACTTACACGCACGAGAAGCCAAACGGGAATCGCCGAAAAAATGCAAAAAATAAAAGAAAAATTACAAGTCCTCACAAAAATGCTAAAATTATTTTAATGCAGGTTCCTCAGCTCGCTTGGCGAAGCTCCTTCGACTCCTCGTATTCCTCGCACGAAAATAAATGGAGGTCAGATAAAGGAGGACACAAAATAAAAAAATGAAATAAAAATATTCAGAAGAAAAGCTGGAAATCAGACTAGCCGGGGATGGAAATCTAAAATCAAAATTATCTAAAAATTAACCTAAGTCGTGCCTCCCCGGCAACAACACCATTTTGATGAGCCGACGGTCTACCCTTGTTAACTCAACCGGATAAGTGATCGAATTAAGTTTTATCTTTCATTGTAGTCGAGTAATTGAAGACTTATCCAAAACCACTCAGATTAATATGGGATTAAACATAAGCGATAATTTTGTTTTACTTGGGCAAGTACATGGTTAAACTTAAGGAGGCAGCTTTCTCCTTAGGTAAATTTTAAGTTAATTTCGGTGATAGATTTTCAGAAGAATATTTTTGGTCTTTTTGTAATTTTTATGCAATTAAGGAAAATACAATGCAATTTCAAGCTAAATTTTAAGTTAAATCACGAATGGTAGTCAAATGAAATCCAAAATTAATGAAACTTGGCCAGAATATGAAATGTGATGAAACTAAGCTACTGCGATTGTTTTGGAATTTTTATACTCTAAATGAATTAAAACTGGATTTAATATGGATGCAAGGTAGTTTTTGCAAAGTTAATTTTAATAAATACCAAAGCACAATATTTTTAAATATAAAAATTATACTAGATATATCTATGTGAGAGGAATCCAGGAAAATTGATAAACCCAAAAAATCATGTTAATTGGACCTATTAAAAATAAATTAGGCAAAAGACTAATTAATTTATTCTGACCTCGTGATGCGTGCAAATAGTTTGATTTTTGGCACATTGTAGAATAACTTAAATTAGATCTACTATGATTTTATAGTGATTTTTGGAGCAACAAATAGTTTAATAATGAATTTCAAGCACATAGTAGGTAAATTAGGTCAAATTCTACGAAAATAATATTATTTAATTCCTTGATGCTCATAAAAATATGACGCGTGTTCATAAAGATAAAGCACAAGTCAAACGACAACATGCAATTTTTAGAATTAAAAAATGATGATAAATGGATGCTAAACATGCATGCAAACACAGGGACCAAAATGCAAAACAAAAAATAAAATTGCTTAAAATAAAACGTGCAGGACTAAAAGTACCTATAATGCTGGGGGTATGCGTGCAAAATGTCCACTAGAACACGTGTGCCTCACGTGACGCTCATGGTAGGGACTGATTTACAATTCTTGAAACTTGTAGGGGCCTCTGTGAAATTTACCAAGCCCGCACGTAAGGGACATGTGAGGTACTAGGCTTAGGAGGCTTCGGAGGCTCGGGCAGAGGCTCGGATGCTCTAGAGGCTCGGGTGTGCTTCAGGTGCTGCTTCGGGTGCTCCAAACCTAGGATCGAGGAAGAGCCTCGGAGGGCGCTTCGTGGCGGGATGCGGGCCATTAGATCAAGATGAATCCAACGGTATCTGGAGCTCGAAGGTGATGGCGACGTGGCAGATGGATGACCGTTAGATCCTCCTGATCCAACGGTGGCGGGAAGCAGGGGACGTGGCTCGATCAGGACCGTCCGATCAAGGGGATCGGACGGTAGTTGTGCTTCTTATTCCCCCGGTCAGCCGCCTCCTGCGGCGGACTTGGCGGGGCTCCGGTGAAGGGGGTCATGGCTCTTCCGCTTTCCCCCGAGTCGAAAAAGCTCGCTGGAGTCTCCTGGATCGCTCGGAACGGTCGTGGAAGCCTCAGGAAACTGCCGGGGTGTATGAGGGAGACGGAGGTGGTCAGTAGGCCGGAGGTGGATCACCGTCGTCGCTCACTTTCTCTCTCAATCGCTGTCACCATTTGGTAGCTAGGATCTCTAGGATGCCTCTTGCTATGGTGGATAGGGTCGAAGGTGGTCGGAGGCAGGGTATTTATAGGAAGAGGATGGAGGTTCAGGCGAAGGAGGCGTGGTGTTCGTAGGGTTCATGGGGCGAAGAAGAAGGGGATCATGGTGCGCGTGGGTGTTGGCGAGGATGAGGGATGTCGGGGCTACGTCGTGGGGGTGTCGATGGGCAGAGAAGGTGGTGGAGATGGTGACAAAAATAGAAATGGGGAGGAGGCAAAGCGAGGTGGGCGACGTGCGCGAGGAAGGCGGCTGAAGGAAGAAGACATACTCTGGACTGTTGGATCTCACGATCCAACGGCCAGAAGATGGGCGTGAGATAATGGCCTGGATTAGATCAGGCAGTTCTGATCGAAGGTCGTTGGGCGCACCAGTGGCGGGCGTAGGTGCGGGTGTAAAGGAACGACTGTGATAAGATTTCGCGTAGGATCGAAGGGTGTTGGATTGAGCGGGAGTGAACGGTGATGATTTAAAGCATCTGGCGATGATCGTGTGGTGGGGGTGATGACACGTGGTCAAAGGAGAGTGAGGCGCTGGTGATCGGCCCAGATTTGATCTGGGCCTTAATCTAACGGTTGAGATGGGATAGGGAATGGATGGCTGAGATCAGGAGGATGGAAAGCCATCAGACGGTGGAGAAAGAGGGGTACGTGGTGCGTGATGAGTAGGGCCGCGTGGCGCAACCAGAGGGCGCCACATGGCCCAATCAGAATGGCTGAGGAAGAATGTGAAATAAGAGGAAGAAAATGGTCGAATTTGGGAAAACTCAAAATATGAAAGTTGTAGATCTCGATGAGTTCGACAAGTTTTA
Source organism: Ottelia alismoides (assembly GCA_037367405.1). Classification (NCBI taxonomy): domain Eukaryota; kingdom Viridiplantae; phylum Streptophyta; class Magnoliopsida; order Alismatales; family Hydrocharitaceae; genus Ottelia; species Ottelia alismoides. Next base: position 407,814 of record JAZKJV010002969.1, read on the forward strand.
TGTTGACAAAAATGGAAACGAGGTCTAATATAGTAATAAAATACAAGAGTACAAATATATATACATATTGTATACAGTGGGGGCCCAAAACCCAAGTTTTGTATACGAGCTCCGATTTTAATGAAATTGGTCTCATCTTAAAGGTCTCTGAATGATATTATTTTATAAGTAAGTAGACCTAAATTGGAGGTTGTATGGGAGAGATATGTACATTCTAAGGTTCATGGTATCCAACTTGGTTTGGGGTTTTATTTGTCAATTTTATAAGTTAGCAATTTTCTTGTATTTTTCTTGTGTTAGTGTTAGTAATATATACACTATAGAGTGAATTTTAGGGTTTTGGAGTTAGTGTAAAATATATACAGAAGAGTGATTTTTACAGATGACTTTGGCTTCTTATTTAATGCAGATGCGAATGCTACAATGCAAATGTTATCAATGCATGCATGAATGCTAATTATGCAATATTGGTGGAGATATGCTTCTAATTACTCGAGAATAAGGCTCTATTTTTAACTTTAAGAGTGATGAATCACATATTCATCAGTGTGTTAGTAAGACCAAACAACATGACCATGAATTCATAATGGTCGTACCTTGTTCTGAAAGCGGTCTTTGATATATCCTCCTCCTTTATACGGAGTTGATGGTAACCTGTATGCAAATCGATTTTCGAGAAGACTGTTGCTCCTTGCAACGGATCAAATAAATCATCGATGCGAGGTAATGGGTATTTGTTCTTTACAGTCACTTCGTTCAGACCTCGATAATCGATGCGGAGTCTAAGAGATCCATCTTTCTTTTTCACAAAGAGGACAGGTGCTCCCCATGGAGAAACACTGGGACGTAAAAATCCCTTATCCAGTTGTTCTTGTAGCTGCTTCTTTAGCTCCTCAAGTTCTGCAGGGGCCATTCTGTATGGAGCTTTTGATATCAGTGTCGTTCCCGGGATAATATCAATTGAGAAATCCACCTCTCTATGAGGAGGTAGTCCAGGAAGATCGTCTGGAAATATATCAGCAAAATCTCGGACTACATCTAAATCTTTGAGACATGCATGCGATGATTCAGTGCTAATTATAATAGCTAGGTACGTGATGCAACCTTCGGTTAGTAATTAACTTGCTTGCAAAGAAGAGATAACCAATCACCCATTCTTACTAGTGCCTCGGATGACTATCTCCTTATGATTTGGTCTGCTCAGGACCACGTTTTTCTCTCTACAATAAACTGCAGCATAATTCTCTCATGACCAATCCATGCCCAAGATGACATCATAGGTTGTGATGGGTAGTAGGATCAAACTAGCAGTGAGGGAGTATTCTCCTATCATGACCGATATGTACTTTAAGTACATACTCGTTGCTCTAATATCACCCATTGGTGAAGAAACAATAAGTGTGTATGGAAGCTCGATAGCTTCAAAGTTCAACTTTCTGGCAAATTTACTTGAAATAAATGAATGAGTGGCTCCAGAATAAAAAAGAACATGGCATAAATGACTTGCAATGAGAAGGGTACCTTCTACGGTTGTGTTAGTATCCTCTGCATCCTTGTGTGTAATGGCAAACACCCTTCGTGGTACCTTCTTCTTCTGCATGAATAGTTTCCTCTGATCCTTGAACTCTTTCTTGCAATCCTTCACGAAGTGACCCTTTTCTTCACACCTCAAGCATGCTCCTATGAATTTGTAGCGTGTGCCCGGATGTCTTCTATCGCAATGCGTGCATACATCCAATGCGTACTTCTTGTTGGTCAGAGCGTCATCAGTCCTTGTCTTCTTGACATTTATCGCATTGTGACTTCTCTTGTCATTGTAGCTTGGCTTGTGAGGGTGCTTTCGAGGATTCACTTGTTGCATCCTCCCATATGCTGCATCAATTTCTACACATGTTGTAATGGCCTCAGATAGGGTCGTGGGACCCCTAGTGAGTATTCTAAGACTCAAATCTCCATTCAAGCCTTCAACGAACTTCCTAGCTTGTTGCTTTTCATTTGCACAGACGCCCTTGCCATATTTTTCCAGTTCTTGAAACCTTGTAGCATACTCTTGGACCGTTATACTACCCTGGCAAAGATCTGTGAACTCCTGGTGTTTAGCATCCCTAGCATGCTCAGGGATGTAACGTTCAGAAAAATGCTCCACAAAGTCACTCCAGCTGATGATCGAAGTCTCTGAAAAGTGAATTCCCTTGCAGGAAGTCCACCACTCCTTAGCATTATCTCGCAGACGAAAAGTCCCAAAAATAACTTTCTTTTCTTACGGGCACTCAGTTGCTTCGAAAGCCATCTCCATCTCCCTTAGCCAGTGTTCGGCTTTCTCCGGCTCATGTTCACCCTTGAAGGTCAGTGGATCATGCTGGATGAATGTTTTTAAAGTAAGTCCTCCTGAACTCGATGGGTGGGTCTGCTGCTGCTGAGCCATTAATGCCATTTGCACCAGCATTTGTCACTGCATGTTGATGAATCCACATTTCATCATCTTTATTCTATCATTTTGGCACCAAAAACCCTAGCAAATACCTGTAAATATCCTTTATTTCATCATCTTAGCATTCAAGCATGTGCATCCAAATAGTGTATAAAATACTGTAATTAAAGCCAAAATTATAGAATAAATAAAAGAAAAGAAAAATAATAAAATATTGTAAATATTTTATGACCCGAAACCCCGAGACCTAGGCATCTTGATGAATAGGTCGACAAGGAATAAAGTAGGGGGGATAAGGGCCAAGATACAGATAAAATACCTATATTTATTTATTCATTCTTTATTCATTTTGGGACCTATTTTTGGTTCCACGTTTTATGCATCAAATAAAGAAACTTTGTACATGAAAGTTGTAGATAATTTAACAAATAAAAATACAAAATTGATTTCACTCAAAAATAATGTACAGATAAAAAGTTATGGTCTGAATAAGAATCCAGAATCCCAACTTCCCAGACCTGTATCTCACAAATGAAAACTCCAAATGCAGCAAACTCACCTTTAATTGTATATAGAATAAAATAATCTATTTAATGGCGGTGGTTTTGCATTTGGCGAAGCTACGGTTTGAAAGTTGAGTTTTGGACCCTCCTTGTATAGCTGTACAGATTAAAATATTCAATTTATTATTTGTTCATTATTTTTATATTTTTATATTTTTATAATGTTGTAAATATTACTAATAATAATTATGTACATTAAAATAAAAATAGAAACCTAAATAAAAACAAAAATAAAATACTTGAAAATAACATACATAGATACAATACCTTTATATACCTATACAAAACATACTGGTATTTTATTAAAAATACTAAACAATTCAGAAAAATAAAATAAAAATATATTTGTGTATATAAAAGTATTTTATAATTTTAGAAAATTATAAATAAAAATAATAAAATTCAAATACACAAAATAAAAATAAAATGCTAAAACACATAGGTATTATACCTATAAAAGGGTAAAAAGTGAACTTATAAAAATACACCTCATAAAATAAATTAAAAATCATAATAAAATACTACATAAAATAATGAATATTTTTTATTTTATAATTAATATTTAATTCAGCCTTTTTCTATTTTTAATAGAATTTACAAAGTATTTTCCAGGGATTTTTCCTGATTGGTCCACGTGGACCAATCAGGAGATGGTCCCAGTTGACCCAGGTCAACTGGCCGTCCTACCCCATGTGCGGCGTCAGTGGCTTGGTTTTTGAGCCATTTTCTTGGCTTTTTCCCAGCCAATCCTTTCACCATTTCTCCTCGCACCCTTCTGCAATCTTCTTCCCCTACCAACCACCTTGCCCGCCTTGCGATTACCTTGGACATTGCATCACTGAGACGCTCCAGAATCGTTGATCTTCGAGCCCCTGCAGCTCGAGGTCAAACCACTTAAAACCAAACCTCCACCTTCGATTTGAATTTGAGTCCCCTTGGTCCACCCCTCTCCGCCTCTCTGGTGATCTGAAGCTTGCTGGAGGTGACAGCTCTGCCGCGAGCTCCTTAGCTAGGGCGTACGAGGTCGAGGGCGCCTCCACCACCTCCCGCAAGACCGGCAGTCGAGGTATATCTCCCCCTCTGGCTCCGGCCATCGAGGGCCCCCTTCATCCATTTATCTTCCGCTCAATAGATTCGCCGTAGTCCTAGGATCAAAAGCCCCTTAAAATCCACTTCGATTCCTCGCTCGATTCGCACCTTCAACTCCATCGTCGGAGTGCTCCTCCGGCCGCCACCTTTACGTCACATCCACTGTGCGCCAGCCACCACGGGGCCAAGGCAGTTTGCCCTTGGTCCTTTCACGACCTTTCCCTGCAGGTTTTGAGCCAAACCGTGTACCTGGGAGCCCATTTTGGAGACGCCGGAGATACCTGGAGGCTGTGAGCTCCGCCGCCGTCGTAGGCGAAGGACAGTATCCTTCCGGCCGTCTTGAAGCTTCCCAACCATGGAGGACACCTGCGGGAGGAGATCTGGACCATTTTGAGGCCTGAACGCCGACGAAGGAGGACGGGGGAGGTCGCGGAAGGTCGTCGTCGCCGGCCTTCTTCCACGTTCTTCCTCCTGGCCTCGCTGTCGTCCGATCAAGAAGGAGCCCCAGACATATCGTGGACCGTCCGATCGTCAGAGCCCCGCCACCGTCGATCTCAGCTGAGATCTGATCTCAGACGTCCACGGGCGAACCGTCATCGCGCCCGGAGAAGCTGCCACGTGGATAAGTGGCGTGTCCCACGCCGCTGGATCGCGCCGAGCCCCCAACCGTTGGATGTCCGCCACGCGTCATCAGCTCCGCTCCGCCGTCGGATCGTCCCAGCGAGAGTATTTTGCAGTCACACCCCCGCTAGTTTTGTAATTTTTATTTAGTCCTAAAATTTATTGCGTAGTTTAAATATTTTGTAAACTTTGCGAAAAGGCCCTCGAACTTTCTTTATTTTCACTTAGGTCCTCTGCCACGTCACCTCACGTGACCTGTACACGTGAGGTGAGGGCATTTTGCATAGAGGCCCTCGGCCTTTGTTTTATTTTAGTCCAGTACGAAAACTTTCTTATTAAGTGTTAAATTTGTGGAAATTTTGCATGTGAACCCCCAGCTTTTGTGGAAATTACATATTGGTCATCGACAGGCGCGCGCAAGTCACGCGCCCTGGTGGGTAAATTGCTACGATACCCCTGCGTGTTTTGTGATTTGTAATTGGTACTGGAAATTGAATATTAAGTGTTATATTTTTGTGGAAATTTGCATGTATGCCCCTGGAACTTTGGATATTTGCATATATACCCCTGCCAGGCCTATTTAATGTTTGGATGCTTGTATTAATTAATTGGACCATCATTTTAATTCAAAAAATTCTCAAAAATTGAACTTAAGCTATTGTGTGCTTGATCTTTAATGCTATAATTTTAGTTTTTGATTTTTGTTCATTTTCATATTTATTAAAAATCAAAAACTCTCTATTTCAACACTGTCTAGCTTAGGAAATGCCTAAAAAATATTAAAACATCTCGAAAAATTCCAAAAAAATTCCCTTTTGTGTATTTTAACCTATTTTAGTGTCAGTCCAAAAATTCCTAAAAATCTCAAAAGAAAAGTCTTAAAAATTCAAAAATACATAAAAACTTCAAAACAATATATAAAATAAAAGAAAACCTAGAAAAATACAAACTCAGTTCCTGTTTGTTCTATATTTCATTATCTTTATTTAAAAATTAGTGTGAAAAATTTTGGTTGCTGTTTGCTAATTTTAATTCTCGTTTTACTCACAGCTAGTCCATACTTCACTGTTTCCCTTTATTTCAGTATTTAAAAATACCAAAAACACTTTGAAAAATACCCAAAAAATCGTAAAAATAGTAGAAAATCCTAAAAATATCAAAAACATTTTATTTCTGAATTTTTGGTTATTTTTGCACATTTTTATAAATACTTTATCTTGTCTTTTATTACATTGTCTTTATATTCCAATATTGAAAAAAATATATATAATATAAAATTATAAAAATCAAAAAATAAAAAATCAAAATACAAAATTAAAAATAAAAAAATAAAATTAAAAACCCACAAAACCTTTGCTTGCTTGCTTAGTGTAGACACACCTCACATTCACTTGTGCACATCTTTTTGAATTACCTTGTTTGCTCCCTGTGTTTGAACTCTCTGCATACTTGCTTGCTATACATTTTGTGCAGAGTTAAAAATAAAATTTAACTCCACATTTATTTCTATTTCTTTGATCTTATTGTGGGTTAATTGTTGATTTTAGTCCAGATTTAGTGTGGTCAACACACCGACTGAGTTCTCGCTTTGTGTGGAACTTGAGATCACCTAATTTTCGCTAAATCAAATGGCGCCGTTGCCGGGGAGCAACAGCGAGTAGCTTACCTTTTTGCTTGATTGTGTTGTTTGTCTACCATAGCTTTATTTTATCTCTCTTGCATTTTTGATATAACTTGTTGAGCTATTCTGACCATTCTTCTTTTGTCTTCTTGCGAGGGACCGCGGAGCGAGGCAGATCGCCTAGGTGATCCGAAGCAACCACGTGAGGCGGAGCCGGCTAATCTTTAGCTAAGCCGGCAGGAGAGAGCATGAGGAGAGAGAGAGTGATTAGATTAGATCGTATTTTTATTTTTGTGAGAGAGTGATTTGATAAATTGTAATAATACATGTACTTGGACTCTTGGACACTCCGGGCCTAATTTCTGGGTGTTTGTTCACCCGGGGGCTCACCGCGGTTTTCTCACATTTTTCTGTTGTCATTTTCCGGTTTTGTTTTCCTTTTTCATTTCTTTTGCGGATTGAGCCCTTAGTTGTAGGCCTGCTTGATTCGATTAGAATAGGTCCAAACACACTAATAACCTTTGCATGCTCCTATAGATCGTATTTGGACTTAGACTAATTAAACAGTTGGCTATTAGCTTTCGATCCACGCGCCGCGAGCTCATCCCACACAAGTGCTTTCTCCTAACTCAAATGTGTTGAGCAGAGGAGGGGTGAGCCTAGACCGGACATTAGGATTGAGAGTTAGTGGCTAGCTTATGGTTCTTCATGCTAGCAGTTGCCTACCCTAGGACGATTTCCGCTTTGCATACCGCCATGTAGCTAGGTTTATAAATTCTGCTTTGCATCCCGAATGGAGAGAGCTGGGATTCGCTGTAAGTCTTCTCACTTTGCATCCATCATCTAGGCACAAAGGTGAGATTTCCACCTTGGTGTCGACTTGCACGGCTTTTCCGACTCTATTCTCCCTCTGTTTTTGGAACAAAGTAGGATAAAGAAAAAAAATCATTAGGCGCTTGTTTGAATTCACTCAAAAGAAGCGATAACACCAAAAAACTAAAAAAGGGACTGTTAAGAAAACCTTGACCAAAAATAAAATCGGTAATTGGATTCATTGTTTGGGGAGAGTAACACCCTCACTTGTATTCAGGTTGCATGGGAAGGTCTCCTTCCAAGTGCGGTGAGCGCTTCGTAAGGATTAGAGCCAAAAACCCAACTTGTGGTTGCCTTGTGTATCGCCTGGATTTCCGAATTATTGGCGCTACTATCGTACGTAGTCAAGTAGGGCTTGGTCGCCATTGGTGACTCACTATTGTGTGAGCATCGACCTCGTCCGAAGTATCGAGCTTAGGCCACGCCTTCACGGGTGTGTCTGTCTCACCGGCTACGTCCGAGTAGGATCTTGCACGCTCACGGGTGATTCCGTTGCGAGCGAGATCCGAAGTATCGGTTTCACCTATCGGCTTCCTCCATCTATTTCTTTGGCTGAGTAGGGATTCATGAAGGGTTACAAGGACCTTAAAAAGCGCAAGTTACAGGTTACACAGGAGGAGGACAAGTACGGGAATACTTTTCCGGCAGTACTCTCGCTCCTTTAGGCGTAGCGCTCTAAGGACTCGTGACAAGATTAATTCCTGAAAACAAGCTAAAACTGACAAGATAAAAGTCGAACCTTCACGGCTTCATGTGTTGAGTTGGTGAACTCACCCCTGTTTTGTGTTTGATTGCTAGATTTATTTAGGTCAAGATCAAAAACACAACACAATTGTGCACAATTTTGTCTCTCACTTCATTCCTTCTTCGGCATTCCCTCTGCTCTTCCCAATAATCAAGATGATGGGACGGAGATCTCTTAGGCCGACCTTGTCGGCACCGCTATCCAGCACTCCTCCTTATTCATCTAGGACTACCTCGGAGAGTCCGCTCTCCGAGCCTGAGTTTACATCCACCCTGTTCCCCCTCGACCACCCTTCCCATTCTCCTTCTCTCAGTCCAATAGTTTCAGAATTCAGTGCATCACAGAGTTCAGATCATTCGACAGCACCTGAGATGGCCTCTTTTGCTTTTTCAGAGAATCCAGTGATGGCAGACAAAGGCGAGCACCCAGATGACCATGATCACCCTCCTTTCATATTTGATCAAGCGGCCATCAACAACTCCTTGTTAGCATCCCTGGAGACTATGCAGAGGCAGATCCGTGACCAGGGTACCTTCATGGGTGATCTGATGAGAGAGATAGCTCAGATGAGAGAGAACCGACCTGGGGGCGGTGGCGGTGGAGGAGGAGGAGGACCTGATGCAGTAGGAGGTGATCCAGACGCTGAGAGACCGCCACAGACCATCATGAGGGAATTGCACAACCCAGATGCATCCCTCACTCACCGTTGGATCAGACTCCCACCGATCCATGGAGATTTCGAGCTTCAGCCCCACACCATTCAGCTTCTACCCAAATTTCATGGGTTGCCGACCGAAGAGCTACACCTCCACCTCCAAGAATTCGAGATGATATGCAGCACCATCCATGACAGGTTGATGACTGAGGACGCGATCAAGATGATCGCCTTCCCGTTCTCATTGGTTGACAGAGCCACATATTGGCTCAAACACCTGGGGCGATTCATTGAGACATGGGCAGATCTCCGGACCGCATATCTGAAGAAGTACTATCCTCTCGGCCGGACAAATGCAGCTAGAGCCTTGATTAGTAACTTTGTCATGATCCCGAATGAACAGTTTCATGAAGCTTGGGATCGCTTTCGAGAGCTCATCGACCGGTGTCCACATCACGACATATCCAAGCCCAACTTAGTGCAAAGTTTCTTCTGTGGGCTGACACCGGAGCTACAGGGGCTAGTCAACGCCTCTTGCGGTGGGTCCTATTTCTCAAAGGGTGAAGATGACGTCTGGGCCATTTACGACGGCATGGCAGAAAATTCTACAGTGATGGCCCAAGCCCGAGTCTACACGCAACAGAAGCCCCTGCAAGGAGCGGGATCATTCTAGAGGATCGCTCGCATCGATGCCGGTCCCAACACATCGTCGGCAGCCGCAACCCAAGCTGAATCAGCCGCAGCCGACATGGGCATAATTAGTGAGAAGCTGGACCGTCTCGAGATCCTCGAGAAGAAGCAAATGCAAGGCATGGCCCAGATGGACCAGATAGCCAAAACCATGAGTGACCTTAAGACGCAGATCCTTTGCGTGCAGGAGGCACAAACTCATTCCCAGCAGCCTCCCAGGTCACGGGTTGACCCCAGCAGTAGCAGTTCTAACCATGCCTCTACCTCGTACCGCCAGGTGAACCATATCCAGGCATAGCCAGTTCCACTGCTACAGTATTACCCAGCACATCTGCCATCTCCAGACACTCAGATGGTGGTGTATCAGCCGGAGCAGCCACTGGCAGTTCTTCCTCCACCCTCCTTTGAGCAGGACCCAATGATGGAAGTCAATAGGATATGGTACGACCGGTACCCTCAGCCCGGGATTCGTCGTGATCACCCCGGATTCCGTTTGGGCTGAAGGATATGGTGAGATCCTCAAGCGCATCACGGAAGCGTGAGCATCGTATAGAATACGACGAGGAGCGACTAGTCGTACTAGTTGCTCGATGCAGCGGAATTTAAAAATTTTATACGAGGAAACCACATGATCCAAGAACACTTCTCAGATCGTTTCGTCTAAACCACAAACAAGTAAGTAGGATTACCTCTTGAAGCGTGGTTGCGGTCAAGTCTCTAAACGAAGAGACCTCCTGTCTCAAGTCCGATCCGACGGAGGAGACGCTTGCGAGCGCGGGGATGAACCGCGTGCTTCTCGCAATCTATGTTGATGATCCAAGCGGCGGATCTCCTGATCTTGACACACGAGATCCGACGTCTTCTTCACGAGCGAGGCGCACCGAAGGAGACGGAGATCCACAAGCAGAAGAACGGGCAGCATAACGACGATGCCGCGGCGATGGAGAACCTCTCCATGGCATCCATGGTGGACGGCCATGAGAGGGAGAGAGAGGGCTGACCTCTAGTAAGAAAGAGAGAGAGAGAGAGAGATGTGTTGTGTGTAAAAATAGAGAGCATGGTGTGCCTCTCTATTTATAGGGTTTTGGGATCCATGGATCTCAATCCATGTGACATATAAAATCAATGGATGAGATTGATTTATGTCAATCCAATGGCTAAGATTGTTGTTGGTAAAACCAACAAATTTATATCAAAATATATTTGACAAAATCAAATACAAATTAATCCAAATCAAACCAATAAATAAGGATAGAAGATACATGGAGATTTCATCTTCATGTACCTTCCAAAGTGGATGGCCACACATTCCTTATAGGAATGATGTGCCCCCCCCCCTCCCTTTCAATGGAGAGAGCAATCTCATGGAAATCCATGAGATTGCAATATCTCCTTGAAAATCTCCTCTATTTATTTCCAACAACTTTTGTTGGCTTTTTATTCTTCAAAAATAATTCACAATTTCATTTGAGAATATTGCAATCTTGCCATAGAAAAATTGTGAATCAAATTCACAACCCAAAACAACATATAATTTACATTGTCAATTAGTTACACAATGTGTATCCAATACATATAATAATTAATCAACACATATAATTAACTCTCTCTAATACATTATAAATCACATTTATAATATATTATGAATAATTGGATATTTCTATCCACATTATTCTTATCCATAACAATTAAATCATATTTAATCATATTGGATAACTTATTCTCATGTACTCAAATAATCTGAATCACATTCACATTATCTACATCTTTGATAATCAAATCACATTTAATTATCTAAGATAACTCTCCTTATAATATGAATCAAATTCATATTATTCATGATAATTAAATCACATTTAATTATCCATTTTCTCAATGCTCGGATACATATATCAACAATAGAATTATCCATGAACTCTTTCAAGGATAATGCGCTTTCTCCGCGAATACTTGGAGATAAGGACAGGGCGATTGTATTGTTCCACGTAAAGTGACATGGATATTGAGATCATATCTCAAATCCAGATCGCGGGCCTCCCATAGATGCTTGATTAAATCAAGATCGCAAATCTAATCTTCTCATTGAATCTGAATCACATTCAGATTAATGTCCAACATTTGGACTAAGATCAGATTACTTCTCTAATGAGAGGAGTCACTAAAATCCAGACCCGTTTCATCACTCCCTAGGAATGGAAGCGTCATGGTTATACAACCGTTTATGATCACGTCACCCTCAGGCATTCCCAATACCTGTACATCCTGCATACTGGAAGACCCAGATTAAACCCGAAGTATTGGATCAACTTTATACTGTCTACTTCATGATTTATCAGTAAGTTTCTCATTCGATCACTGGGAGTCAGTATTGATCATATACTTTCCAAAAGCATATATCATACCTAGGTCTTGATCATATACTTTCCAAAAGTATATATCAAACCAACAAATTCAGTCAAGCTTCCAAAGCGAGACGACCGTGCGCACGGAATTTGATTCTTCCCAATATCTCATGAGTGAGCTCATGTCTTCCGGTTCAGTAGTGAACCTGTATGATCCCTTTGAGAGATCGTATTACTCATATGCCCTTATATGCACACCAGCGCGCCGGTGTATAGACCTTGATTAGGCCATCAATCTATTGGTCTGCCAAATGTACATACTCAGACATATAGTAACACATCTATCTCCGGTCAGAGGATGTGTGCCTGTATCGTGATAGCATACGATATAGGACTTTGGTTATCTCGATCTCCTTATGTCAACTCTTTGACCTAACTCATCCGACACCTCCGAATCTCTATTCCTATGCAGAGGACCTGCATCAAGAGGTCGGTCAGATATCAACCTAAATGAGATAGGATTGCCATCTCCTACTCAGGCTGGAGATCATCTCTTAATAATCATTTGTCGGTGCTTGATGAGTCCTCAATCTAACTCATTAGATATTCATCTAAGCACCAGCCTCTATGGTTCAATAATTGAATCAACAGCTGTATGATCATTAAGATGGCCATGGTACATAACCCTAATTGTACTAAGGGACCTATTATGCAAATTATGTACTCTTTATTTCAGATTTAAGGAGTGAATTGCAATAACATTTATTGCATAATGGCTCGCCGTGGGCTCGCATGTCCAACAATCTCCCACTAGCCCAAAGAGCCATTAATGGGCTAATCATTTAAATCCACACTCATGTGACAATCATAGGCTATTTAGAAAATAGCTAGGTAAGTTGATCAGTCACTCCGTTCCCAAGAGACTACGCCAAGTCCTTTTACGGTACTTGCATATCTCCTAGTAACAGTGCTCGCATCCAATGCGAATGTTGCATCTTATGCAACAGATACTCAATTTTTTTGTCGGTTATAGTGTCCTTGACACTACATCTTATTAATTATCATAACTAGTATTCCCATAATCCTTATCAGAATACCTTCATTCCTGCAGATCTCTATCTCCTAAGGTATCTACAGTTAAGACCCTTATAGATCACTATCTACAAGGTTTGAAACTTTTGAAGATAAGACTTTGAGATCACTATCTCTAAGTTTCATCATCTTTGAAGATATTGTTATTACTGCAACTAAGTGTTTTATTTCCAGAGTAGGATTAGTAACAGATTACTACTCCCACTGGATGGTAGACATCTGGTTATTGTACACATCTAGCATACACTTCAGCTTCTCGTAACTGATGCACAAGTGCAAGCAGTTTTAGCATTCACTTTCTCAACTCTTTGAGGTGCTATCCCTTTAGATAGGTCAGTACCATATCTTAAGGGAAAGAAGCCTTTCTTGGAATTTTCCAGAAAAATGGAATAAGTCCAAGGTGTACTACTAATGTGACAGTCCCAATACCCTCTTCTCTTTGCTTCTGAACGACTTCAGAATTAAGATCTAAGAGGTATCCTTGAGATCGTATCTCAAGGTATGGAACAACCAAATTATAAAACACTTATTATTATCACCCTTAGATCATTCCAAATGATTAGGATAATATCTACATTTAGCACAATGAACACAATGGCACTCCCACTAAGCTTCACATGGTCCATCAAGATTTTATCTGAAATCATAACATTTATAATTTCATCAAATCTTATGTTCCAACTACAAGAAGCTTATTTGAGTCCAAAGATGGAGTTCTTTAGCTAGCACATCTTGCTTTCCTCAATTTTGAAGTCCTGGGTCTACTTCATATGAATATCCTCAGAGAGGTATTCATATAGGAAAGCAATCTTGACTCACATCATGAAGAAGTCATAGTCAAGTTGTGTAGCTACAGTTAGCAATATTCTGATGGGTTAAAGCAAGGTCACTGGAGAGCAAGTCTCATCGCGAGCGACGTCTTCTCTTCGGTGTGTAGCTCATGACTACGAATCGTGCTTTGAAGGTCTCTACCTTCTCATCAGGTTCCCTCTTTCTCTTGAAGATCCATTTACACCTTAATGGGTCTGACCCATATAGGTGGATCCTCGAGGGTCCACATACAACACTTGTATATGAAGTCTATATTAGACTTTTATTGCTAACATCCATCTTTCCATGTCATGATCCTTAGGAGCTTCATCACATGAAGTACATCCTCAAACTTATTTGAAGAAGTATTAGTGTTTCATCTTCAATTATTCTTTTAGTTTCCGATTCCAGGAGCCTCATTATCTTCTCAAGATTAAGTGAGTTCCTTTATTTCATTTTCATCTTGATTCTCAAGAGAGTCATCCTATAAGAATCATATTCTCAAAGATGAGATCTTTTAAGAATCTCAAGGTCATAAAGTAGGTATCCAATACCATTCTTTATTTTCCTAATGAAGTAGCACTCTTGGTGCTAGATTCCAGCTTACTAGCTTGGAACCTTATTAAGTGTATAATGTAGCCTCTACCACATATACCTGGAAACTAATTGATAATTATGATGAGATTAATCATTGATCAAATCATGTCACACATGATCAATTGTATCTCCCTACAACTCTATTGAGTTAAGGTTCATCAGGAGGGGTGAGATAGAAATGATATTTATATCTCTATAAGGTATTCCTTGAATTCATCTAATAGGTACAAGGTACCTTGGTTAGATCAAATTCATTTCATCTTCCTTCAAACTTTGGTTCTAAACCAAAATTGTGAAATCTTTGAACATTTCAAAGTTTTCTAAGTGAAGAAAAGAAATCTCATATCAAATAATCATTAATAGATATCACATATCCATAATGTTTATTCTGATATAGATGATTCTCATACATTAATATGTATGAGATCTTGAATACCTTAATCTTACACCTTTCCCAAGGAAGGGTGTATTGGACATTTTACTTTGAATACAATATTCACAAGTATGTGAGATTTGAATCTTTAGACAATCTAAAGTTTCATGTCTTACCAGTCCATTGATTTCATCAACAGACATATGTCCAAAATTTGATGCCAGATCATTGTCAAATGATCTTTATCCTCCTATTGATCTTTTAAAGGTTTAATTTTCAGTATTAGAAATCTTAATGAACCATTCAATAATTTTCTAATTTAATAGAGTCCACTAGATTTTAGATTACTATCTGAAATATTTCCATCATAACTCTTTATGATAGATTTATTACAGAATTCATGTTTATATCCAACAATTAGAAATAAACAATTAGTGTATTCTAATATCTAGGTCATAGAGACATTCTCTAAGACTAAGGGCTCCCACTGAAAATATGAAGTCTATTGATCTCATGGAAACTGTTGCAACACTTGCATCACTTTCAACATGGATGATCAATAAACCTTAAGATCAAATTTCTAATATTCTAATACATATGCAACCAATTGCAAGTGTTATTAGAAGATTGAGATACAATTATTAGACTTTACCTTATCAAATAAGTAAGTCAATTTCAATGATTATATGTAAATTATACTGATGCTCCATCCGAGTCCTTTTCTGAGGATTCTAGACAGACTTGATAGTCATACTATCAACACATCAACTTATTGCAGCATTGGCATTCATCCAACTCTTTGGATGTCATATGGAAGTCATAGAAGTACAGTCAACTATTTGATTATACTTCTTGCTTGGGTCCAACCCATGCTTCCACTGCGCTCCCTTTATCTATAAACAACCATTGCTTAAGATTAAGGATCTCTTATGTTAAAATCAAAAATTTCAATATAAGAGTATTTCAACATTTATACAAGCTTCATCCAATTCATACAATATGAATATTATGAAGCTTCATGAATGACTAGAGTATAGACAGTAGAATGATGACACTCATCATCTACATCCATTCAAACTCTTAAAACATAGGTTCAGGTAGGTATTCAAATAATTTGAATACATCATCTCTTATAGAGCTACCATTCTACATGATGCAGAGAACCATGTCATTCATGATTAAATGTCAAGAGCACATATGTATGCCAGAAAATCTTTATTGATTTTATAAGGATTATTTGATAATTACGATCATCATCGACATGTCACTTCCAAAGTACATTCAATGAGATCAAGACTTATAGAGACATACAAACCCTAGGGTTTTAGTCCTATTGTCTTATTTAATTATCACTTCTCATTATTATGAGGAAACTTGCACATTGAAACCACATACATTATGTGTTCAATTGCAAGTACAATATCTGGATCAAGGGTCCAATCCATGATATTCTACTGGTTATTATTGAGTATAACATTGAGTGGGTTTAATGAAGGATTATCTGAAATAAGAAATTAGCATAAGGGTATATATTTATATATATATATATACATGTTTTACTTTGATTTAGTAATTTTTATATCAAAGTTGTCTTGCCATGTCAACAATGAAAGTTCATTCCCTTAATCACTTTTAATGTAAGAGATATACTTACCATTATATCTCAAGCAAGATCTGGGATCTCCTTCTTTATCTTTGTTGCATCCCAATAATATGAGAACCTACAACTCGGATAAAAAGAAGCGGGAACACATTCCGCCTTGCAAGTCCAACTTGCATCTCCCAATTCGGTCTTTAACACCCGGGCCCACCAACCCTAAGGTGATGTTGACCCGTCATTAATTGAACCAACCGTCAACAGGAATACAACTCACTATGCGCAATCCAATATCGCCCCAATAATATGAGGACCCGATATTGGGGTCACTACGCATACGTCCTTACTCTTTCGAGAAGCGACGAGCCCGATCCAAATGGATCATATGCAGGAGCTGTCACTTCGGACAGGGGTCTCCCACATACAATATCTGGCGACGAAACCCTTCGCCTTGACGGGAGACCATGGATGTCACTTATGTGATCCTCCATATCATATTCAAATTAAAATTAATCATTATGAATCACATTCATTACGATTAATTCTTCCAAGGGAAATAATAATTCTATTCATAATGGAGTGTTCTTAATTGGATATAATTAACTTAATCATATTAAATTAATTTTCAATCCAATTCAATCAACAAACTTGATTTTACTTGAATATATGGTATTATTCTCAAAGTACGTGTTAATTCGTATTTTAATAATTAGAAAAATATATCTTAATCCCTCGGACATTATCCCGGCCCTACCCGCTGTCATGGCCAGTACCGGCGGGAGTGGGACGGACCGCATACGTTGCAACCCGCTACCCCAGCGATCCCCGACTAGACACCATATCCTCCTCGGGAAAGGATAATGCCAAATTGATTAATTTGTACTTGAGATGATCATCGGTTCTTCAACCGAAATTATACCATATAGTAATCAAAACAATTTTGATTATAAGGAAATTTGCTAGACAAATTCCCAATCCTATTCAAGCAAGAGTTTGATGATTGTGATTTCAATTATGATTTAGATCAAATCTAATCAATTAATTGATTGAGGCCAAGTAAATTAAGAAAATAATCATTATCTAATATTTCACAAATATTTTCCATAATTATTTCTCGAAATTAACAATTAATTTCGTTAATTGACAATCACATGGTTCTTGATTAGGAAAGTAATTTCAGCAGTGACCCCTACTTACTAAACTTAGCATATCTCAATCAATTTAAATCCAAATTAAGCAAAGTCAATTTCTAAAGTTTGCTAATTTGATTTAGAACAGAAACCAAGTGATGTTTCACGCATTTCGAGGCAAGTCTATACAGTAATTAACATTTTAATCACGTTCAGATTCACAGTTCCCGCAATAGTGCATACATGTTCATTAAAACGGCCATATCTAGAGCATACGAAATCCGATTGACGCAAACTCAGATCCTATGGTTTCCTTATTTAATGGGGAACAAAATCCAAGCTATTTTCGTGTTTAAATAATTTAAACATGGCCGAAAAATTACACTAAACAGATCTGCGAAATCAAGGCGATAAAAAACTTTCACGACCTTAACGAACCCAAGTCGTCCTCGATTAGCGAATCATATTCGAAACCATCAACCTAAGGCTCTGATACCACTTGAAGGATATGGTGAGATCCTCAAGCGCATCACGGAAGCATGAGCATCGTATCGAATACGACGAGGAGCGACTAGTCGCACTAGTTGCTCGATGCAGCGGAATTTAAAAATTTTATACGACGAAACCACATGATCCAAGAACACTTCTCAGATCGTTTCGTCTAAACCACAAACAAGTAATTAGGATTACCTCTTGAAGCGTGGTTGCGATCAAGTCTCTAAACGAAGAGACATCCTGTCTCAAGTCCGATCCGACGGAGGAGACGCTTGCGAGCGCGGGGATGAACCGCGTGCTTCTCGCAATCCATGTTGATGATCCAAGCGGCGGATCTCCTGATCTCGACACACGAGACCCGACGTCTTCTTCACGAGCGAGGCGCACCGAAGGAGACGGAGATCCACGAGCAGAAGAACGGGCAGCATAACGACGATGCCGCGGCGATGGAGAACCTCTCCATGGCATCCATGGTGGACGGCCATGAGAGGGAGAGAGAGAGGGCTGACCTCTAGTAAGAAAGAGAGAGAGAGAGAGAGATGTGTTGTGTGTAAATATAGAGAGCATGGTGTGCCTCTCTATTTATAGGGTTTTGGGATCCATGGATCTCAATCCATGTGACATATAAAATCAATGGATGAGATTGATTTATGTCAATCCAATGGTTAAGATTGTTGTTGGTAAATCAACAAATTTAGATCAAAATATATTTGACAAAATCAAATACAAATTAATCCAAATCAAATCAATAAATAAGGAGAGAAGATACATGGAGATTTCATCTTCATGTACCTTCTAAAGTGGACGGCCACACATTCCTTATAGGAATGATGTGCCCCCCCTTCCATGGAGAGAGCAATCTCATGGAAATCCATGAGATTGCATATCTCCTTGAAAATCTCCTCTATTTATTTCCAACAACTTTTGTTGGCTTTTTATTCTTCAAAAATAATTCACAATTATATTTGAGAATATTGCAATCTTGCCATAGAAAAATTGTGAATCAAATTCACAACCCAAAACAACATATAATTTACATTGTCAATTAATTACATAATGTGTATCCAATACACATAATAATTAATCAACACATATAAATTATAATTAACTCTCTCTAATACATTATAAATCACATTTATAATATATTATGAATAATTGGATATTTCTATCCACATTATTCTTATCCATAACAATTAAATCATATTTAATCATATTGGATAACTTATTCTCATGTACTCAAATAATATGAATCACATTCACATTATCTACATCTTTGATAATCAAATCACATTTAATTATCTAAGATAACTCGCCTTATAATATGAATCAAATTCATATTATTCATGATAATTAAATCACATTTAATTATCCATTTTCTCAATGCTCGGATACATATATCAATAATAGAATTATCCATGAACTCTTTCAAGGATAATGCGCTTTCTCCGCGAATACTTGGAGATAAGGACAGAGCGATTGTATTGTTCCACGTATAGTGACATGGATATTGAGATCATATCTCAAATCCAGATCGCGGGCCTCCCATAGATGCTTGATTAAATCAAGACCGCAAATCTAATCTTCTCATTGAATCTGAATCACATTCAAATTAATGTCCAACATTTGGACTAAGATCAGATTACTTCTCTACTGAGAGGAGTCACTAAAATCCAGACCCATTTCATCACTCCCTAGGAATGGAAGCGTCATGGTTATACAACCGTTTATGATCACATCACCCTCAGGCATTCCCAATACCTGTACATCCTGCATACTGGAAGACCCAGATTAAACCCGAAGTATTGGATCAACTTTATACTGTCTACTTCATGGTTTTATCAGTAAGTTTCTCATTCGATCACTGGGAGTCGGTATTGATCGTATACTTTCCAAAAGCATATATCATACCTAGGTATTGATCATATACTTTCCAAAAGTATATATCAAACCAACAAATTCAGTCAAGCTTCCAAAGCGAGACGACCGTGCGCACGGAATTTGATTCTTCCCAATATCTCATGAGTGAGCTCATGTCTTCTGGTTCAGTAGTGAACCTGTATGATCCCTTTGAGAGATCATATTACTCATATGCCCTTATATGCATACCAGCGCGCCGGTGTATAGACCTTGATTAGGCCATCAACCTATTAGTCTGCCAAATGTACATACTCAGACATATAGTAACACATCTGTCTCCGGTCAGAGGATGTGTGCCTGTATCGTGACAGCATAAGATATAGGACTTTGGTTATCTCGATCTCGTTAAGTCAACTCTTTGACCTAACTCATCCGACACCTCTGAATCTCTATTCCTATGCAGAGGACCTGCATCAAGAGGTCGGTCAGATATCAACCTAAATGAGATAGGATTGCCATCTCCTACTCAGGCTGGAGATCATCTCCTAATAATCATTTGTCGGTGCTTGATGAGTCCTCAATCTAACTCATTAGATATTCATCTAAGCACCAGCCTCTATGGTTCAATAATTGAATCAACAGCTGTATGATCATTAAGATGGCCATGGTACATAACCCTAATTGTACTGAGGGACCTATTATGCAAATTATGTACTCTTTATTTCAGATTTAAGGAGTGAATTGCAATAACATTTATTGCATAATGGCTCGCCGTGGGCTCGCATGTCCAACAGGGGCAACGGTGGCTCCGCCTCCCAACAGCAGAATCCTGCCCAAGGAAATCAGAACAGCCAGCCACACCAGCAGCAACAACCCCAGTATGCCCCTCAGCAGCAGTATCAGAGTGGTCCTCGTCCAACCTATCAGGGACAGCAGTGGAGGCAGCGTCAGCAGCCTCAGCAATCTTATCCCCATCATCCCCAGTATCAACCACAGCAGCAGCAGCCTCATTTCCAGCAAGGAAACCCATCCGGTCCTCAAGCACCCGCCTTTGAGAACCCAGCATTAGATGATCTTGCCCGCTTGCTCTCCGAACAGCGAGCATCCTTCAGGCAAGAAATGGATGAATTCCGTCAGGAGATGAGGGACATAATAAAAGGCAAGGCCGTCATACCCGCTCAGATTGAACCTAATCCGAACAATCTGAAAAGGAAGTCTGAGCAGGTAGAGTTTACAGAGGATACCTCTCCTAGTGACTATTTGAGTGATATGTCTTATTCTTTCTATGATGCTGATTTTGTGACTACTAGGAGCGGTAGGATGCCCGCAGGCGGCGCCTCTTCTGAGCGACAACCAGATGTAGAACCAAGAGCGCCAGAGGAGCAGAGTAGCGGTGCTGATGCCGCTAATGATGATGTTGAAGACGGTGGTGCTGAGGCCACCAATGATGGAGACCCAGATGACGGTGCTGATGCCGTCGTGAGACCAAATGCAGACGGTGGTGCTGATGCCACCATTTTGGATGCTGAGCCAGAGCGCGGTGCTGATGCCGCAGAGACAGGTGCTAGTGGTGGTACTGAAGCCACCACATCTACTTTTGCTGAGCCTCCCTCTGCGATGTTCCCACATTTTGTACCTATGGACTGTGAAAACAAAAAGAAAAATAAAAATATGAATAAATGAAAGGTTTCTGTTCACATTGCGGGTCCATATATGTTGCATGATGATGATTATATGGATTCTCCTTCTTCGCAGGCACAGGGACCTATTCCTAGCCCTCCTTCTGTGGAGGCCCCTACCATCCCCTTCCCTGAGGCACTCCGTCGGGCGAAGGGGAACAAAAAACAAAACCCAAAAAAGAACCAGCAGGTAGAGTTTGGCAACCAAATGATTGACAGGTTCTACATTCAGCTGACTCTACGGGAAGCATTTGAGCATATCCCCTTCTTCAAAAAGAACTTGAAAGAGACAACTATTGTCCGAAGGAAGAAGAGGCACAGGGATCAAGTCCATATGCTCACTCATGACACTTGCTGCGCCATTCAGAACACATTGCCAGCCAAGAGACCTGATACAGGAGCCTCCTATGTCAGATGCGAGATCCAGGAGCAGCGGTTCGATCGTACTCTATTAGACAGCGGGTCTTCGATCAACCTTCTTTCGGCAGCCTTACTCAAACGATTCGAGTTTGACCCTCTTCTTCGGAGCAGGATAGTCCTTCAGTTTGCTGATAGGTCGATCAAGAGGCCGAAGGGGTTGTTGAAGGACGTGGTCGTTACCATTCAGGGCCTGAAATTCCCCGTGGACTTTGTTGTATTGGACATGGAGATCCCTGAATCGGTAACCGATTCCCCCATCATACTTGGACGCCCATTCTTGGCCACTGCCAAGGCGGTATCCGACCATGACAATGGGACGGTATGTTTTCGCGTAGAGGGCGAAAGCATACAAATAGATACGATCGACAAGACCAGAGCCAGAGAGTTGGCATGCTCAGAGCAATCCAGCGAAGCCAAGCAGATGACAGAGGACGAGCTAGACATCCACCAGGTGTGTGATTTCGTGATGACTGATGATGAATCCAACTGGACAGATCCTGTAGCACCGACCCTCGCCTTGCCTACAGATTCACTATATCTCAAGCTCATGGAAATCGAGAGCCGGGAGAGCACACCCCTGGATGAGGATATACCTGAGGCTGACAGTGTCGTGATGAGTGGTGCCGATGATTTTCATTCTTGCTCATCTTCTTCTGATCCCTCGGATTCAGACATTGACTGGGATGATTTTGATGATTATTTACCTTGTCTGATTCCTTCTGAGCCGACAACCATGACAGAGTGCGAGCCAGTGCAGTTTATTGATGATTCAGTAGGCCGCCCTTCGTTAGAGATTCATGAAGAGCGAGAGTTCTCCCATGCAAACCTGGTAGCATTTACACAGACATATCAGAAGCCAGATCTGCCACCTCCCAGTTGTCCAGATCGGAAACCTCTGCCGCAGTCGATGACATATAGATTCCTTGCGGGTGAGCCAGAAATGCACCCAGTCATTATCTCAGCAGATTTGACTGGAGAACAAGAATCTCGTCTGATGGAGGTTCTTGAAAGAAACCGCAAGGCAATAGGTTGGAGTATAGCTGATCTCTAGGGGCTGAGCCTAAATCTTTGCTCCCACCACATTTATCTTGAGGATAACGCTAGGCCGTCGTGTGAGTTCCAACGACGGCTGAACCCGAATCTTCGAGACGTAGTCATGAAAGAAATTTCAAGGTGGTGGAGCGCCGATTTCATCTATCCCATCTCCGACTCCAAATGGGTAAGTCCTTTACATGTGGTACCCAAGAAGACGGGTATCACTATAGTTGTCAACGAGTCTGGAGAGGAGATCGCTACCAGAGTGCCCACTTCTTGGAGGGTCTGTGTGGACTACAGACGATTGAATGAGGCCACCAAGAAGGATCACTTCCCGCTACCCTTCATTGATCAGATTATCGAGCGGCTAGCTGGGAAGAGTCATTACTGCTTTCTTGACGGGTATTCTGGATACAATCAAGTGGCCATTGCGCCCGAAGACCAGGAGAAAACGACATTCACCTGTCCGTTTGGGACCTATGCTTTCAGACGGATGCCCTTTGGTCTATGTAACGCTCCGGCGGCATTCCGAAGGTGCATGTTGTCCATCTTCTCGGACATGGTGGGTGACTGTTTAGAGGTCTTCATGGATGACTTCTCGGTCTATGGCGACGGGTTCGATGCTTGTCTTGACTGCCTAGACCGTGTGCTTCAACGCTGCATAGAGGTTAATCTTGTTTTATCATGGGGGAAGAGCCACTTTATGATGACTCAAGGGACGGTCCTCGGTCATATCGTCTCCAACAGGGGCATGGAGGTTGATCCGGCCAAGGTGGATATCATCAGAAAACTCAATCCACCGTCCAACTTGCGTTAGTTGCGGTCTTTTCTGGGGCATGTCGGTTTCTACCGACGGTTCATTCAGGATTTCAGTCGGATTGCCCGAACGCTTACTGACTTACTGACAAAAGACACCGAGTTTATTGTCAATGATAAGTGTCTTGTGTCTTTCGAGACTCTCAAAAATATGGTTGTTTCAGCTCCTGTCCTTCAGCCACCTGATTGGTCTCTCCCATTCGAGATCATGACGGACGCTTCAGATTTTGCCGTTGGGGATGTGCTTGGACAGAGGAGGGATGGATTACCTTTTGCCATTCACTACGCCAGCCGGACTTTGGATGCCGCCCAGCGGAATTACACTGTGACTGAAAAAGAGATGCTGGCTGTAGTCTTCGCTCTTGATAAGTATCGATCGTATATTCTCGGATCTAGAGTGACAATTTACACTGATCACACCGCCATCTGGTACTTAATGGCTAAGAAGGATGCCAAAGCCCGTCTGACCAGATGGATCCTTCTGCTCCAGGAATTTGATATTGAGATTAAGGATAAGCCTGGAGTCAAGAATGTGGTGGCAGACCATCTCTCCAGATTGGAGAATCTTGAGGAATCTGAGCCCAGCGTACCTATCACTGAGACGTTTCCAGATGAGGCGATCTTGGTTGTCACCTCGCTCCCATGGTACGCCGACATTGTGAACTATCTTGTTGCCAATACGGTCCCACAAGGTTGGCCCAGGCAGAAACTCGAGACCTTCCTAGCGAAGGCCAAGTTTTATCATTGGGAGGATCCCGTCCTTTATCATGATGGAGGGGACAACATTTGGAGGAGGTGCATTCCTCAAGAAGAGCATCATAGCGTCCTCACATACTGCCACAAGCTTGAGGTAGGAGGACATCATTCTGGAAAAAGAACAGCACAGAAGGTGCTTCAATCCGGCCTATGGTGGCCTACTCTCTTCAAAGATTCTGATGAGTTCGTGAAGAGATGTACTAACTGTCAGAAAATGGGAACCTGTGGACAGAGAGACATGATGCCCATGCAACCCATTCACTTCTATGAGGTTTTTGATGCATGGGGGATTGATTTCATGGGCCCATTTCCTAAAAGTCAGGGATTCGAGCATATTTTGCTCGCTGTTGATTATGTCAGCCGATGGGTTGAGGCTATCCCCGCCCGAGCCGCAGATGCTAAAACCGTATGCAAATTTTTGAGGAAAAATATCATTTCACGGTTCGGGGCACCTCGAGTCTTGATTTCAGACGGGGGGTCTCATTTCATCAATGATAAGGTTAGGGCCCTTGCAGACGAGTTCAGCATTGACCATCGGGTTGCCACACCATATCACCCTCAGACTAATGGTCTTGCCGAAGTTTCGAATCGGTAGATAAAAACTATCTTGCAGAAGGTCGTCCGCCCAGACCGAAAGGATTGGTCATAGCTTTTGGACTCGGTCTTGTGGGCCTATCAGACTTCTTTCAAGAATCCATTGGGGACATCTCCCTTTCGACTCGTCTATGGCAAGCCGTGCCATCTGCCAGTGGAGATCAAGCACAAATCTTTTTGGGCAGTCACTGAGTTGCTGTTAGATCCCGAGAGTATAGGAGAACAGAGAAGAGCAGAATTGGCAGCCCTGGAGGAACTGAGAGATACAGCCTTTTCCAACAGCCTACAGTATAAAGAGAAAGTGAAGACATGGCATGATTCACACATCAGCCATAAACAGTTTGAGCCAGATCAGAGAGTATGGTTGTTTGATTCCAAGCTGAAATTATTCCCAGGGAAATTACAGAGCAAGTGGAAAGGTCCTTATGTGGTCAGGAAGGTACATGACAATGGCAGCATCGACATATCCGAACCGTCATCTTCCTCTACCTTCCGCGTCAATGGTCAACGCCTGAAGCTATAACTAGATCATGATCCGTCGACCATTGACATTGCCCCCATTCTTCTGGTATGAGATGTGTCCTTTGACTCATATCATCTGCATCTCATACATGGTGATCACTTCTATCTTCCGCCGTACAGATCATCTGTCCATATCACTCTTTCATCTGTTGATTTATTTTCTTCTTTTCTTCTTTTCTTCTTTTCTTCTTTTCCTTTTCTATTTTCTTTATCTATCAAAAAGGTGCCGCCCTTGTAGACAGTTTTCCATACTTAGGACGTACTTTGTCCTAAGTATAGGGGGGTGTGCACCCTGAGTATTTCCATTCTTTGATCCTCTCCACTGTCTCCTCTTCTTGTCTATACTTAGGGATATCTTACCCTAAGTATAGGGGGAGACAATCTGAGTATGATCTGTTCATTCCCACCCTTGACCCTCCTTGCATTGTGTACAGTCTACTATACTTAAGATTAGTTGATCCTAAGTATAGGGGGGGCGGTCAACTTCTCATTGGTTCATTCTTTGATTCAGTTCTTTATTATTTTGACTTGTCTATACTTTGTACGAGTTATGTCTTCTCTTTTCTCTCTGATCTATTAATGAATCTCGTATTCATCATGCTAAAATTGATCATTTAGGCTCTGTCCCCCATCATCTACTTGTATTTAAACATTAATAGAGCATTATTAGCCATCATGCATGTGTAAATAATATCCGCATTTCATCATGCATAAATTGCATTTAAAATCCCCAGTGTAAATTAGCCCAAAAAGCCGCTAACTTCTCACATTTTTAGTTAATTCATCCTAACTCCGATTGACCCCAAACCACTTCCATTGTGTAGATATTACTAACCTTATTAAATAAAAAATACAAAAAAATTACTAACCCCAATAAGTGTCAAATAATCCCAAAGTCAAATTTCACATCTGACAGACTAAAATGAGCATATCTCCCACATACAGTGTCCGATTTTGGTCTACTCACTTTTAAAGTACTCCATTTTCAAATACCTTAAAAACAAGACCAATTTCATAAAATTCGGAGCTCATATGTGAAAGTTGGGTTTTGGGCCTCTTTTGCGCATTTTGACTTTTTGCTAATTTTGACCTGAGTTTTTATGTGCATAATTAACTCTTTTAATTTTATTTCTTTTTCATTTGTGTCCTTTGATGAAAGTTTTAATAAGAAATGCAAACATTCAAATCCAGATTAAAACTGAGATCAAAGAAATTGACCAAGTCCGAGTGTCCGTTGTCGGTCTGCACAAAAGTCGTGTGATTCTGACTTCTATTTTATTTTCCTATTTTCTTATCCTTTAAAATTCCAAAAAAATTAGATTAATGTGTAAATAATTTTCTTCTATTTTATCGTATTTTTTTTAGAATTTTTATCCTCTCTAAAACCACCAAAAAAATACAAAATATCAAAAATACGGTTTTTCGTACACATGGAAAGCCACCATAAATACCACTTCTCACAGGTGACCTCTTTTGCTCCTGGGCCCTTCATGAAAGTTGTAGATCTCGTCGAGACGAACAACTTTCGTGAAGAAAACTTTTCGATCCGAGGTCATCTTCTATCTATTTTTTTCCCTTTAAAATTCTGAAATTTTTTTGGTGCCACGTGGCAGCTCCAGGGCGTGCCACGTGGCACCCCGCCTCACTCTCTCTCCCCCAGGCCACCCCGGGTCACGTGCCCAGCACGTGACCCCATCTTCTTCCCAAATCAGCCGTTTCTCCCTCAAACGCCCGCCCCACCCACCTCCGCCGTTACCCATCCTCCCTCGTAACCGCCGCCTCCTCCTCTCCGCTGGCCGTTACGAGGGCGGCCTATAAAGCCCTCTCCGCCACGACCGCCATCGCGATCCACCATCTCTCTGAAGAGTCGGTGACAGCGGCAGCGTTGGTGTGATCCACAGGGCTGGTCCCTGTGCAGCCGCTCCTCCGTGAGCAGCATAGCTTCGAGGAGCTCCGCCGTCCTCTGAGGCAATCACCGGAGTCGACGAAAGCTCCTCCAATTTCAGGCGACAACAACCCCCCCCCCATTCCTTTCCTGTATTGTTCTTCTTCCCTTGCAGGTCCTCTGCCTCCGCCTGCGCGGCTCAGCATCTCCTCTGCCTGGAGCGACGCATTCCACCGGAGCATCTCGCTTGTGCCTACGAGACACGCCACCTCCCTTGCTCAGTCGTGTGTCGACGAGCAAGGGGACCTCCGAGCCACCTCCTCGTCGCCTGGGGTGCTGCCACTGCGCTCCGCCTCTCGTGCTCCCCGAGCACAGACTTCCATGCGAGTACCCCCGGCCAGGCTTCGCCGCCTTCGGTCGCTCGCCTCCGCGCTCCGCCCCACGCCTCGGCGCTCCCTCAGCCACCGTGTGGCGCCTCCGCCTCGCCGCCCGCACGGTCCCTCCGCTCGGCCACCGCCCTCCGCGTCACCGTCATTGCTCGGTCGAGCGCTGCCGCACGCTCCAACCATCGTCGGATCTAGGGACGAGTCCCTTGATCTGACGGCCATTAGGTCGCCACGTTAGAGCCCTCAGACCACCAGGCTCAGCCTTCCCGAGCCTAGGCCCAAGCCTAGAGGCCCAGGCGTCCGAGCCTGAGCCTTGGCGCCCGAACCTCTGCTTCGGGCCACCCGAACTTCAGGCTCGGGTCTCCGAGCCTCAGCCTCGTCTGCCCGAACCTCTGGTTCGTGACCCGAGCCTGAGGCTCGGAGGGCAGGGCTTAGGCTCGGTGGCCCGAGCCTACGTGGAGGAAAGAGGCGCTTCGGGGGCCGGCTCGGGGCTCCCGAGCCTTAAGGCTTGTCTTGGGCATGTGGCGGCTCAAGGACCGTCAGATCACGGGCTACAGCGCGATCCGACGGCGCCTGGACCGCGTGATGGGGCGGAGCGCCTGGCAGGCGCGGCGAACGACGGGGCGGAGGAAGTCGACGCAGAAGTGCCGGTGCCGCCCCTCGGCCGACACACGGCGCGAGGGCGGGCGGAGCTGGCACCGCGCGAGGCGGAGCTCGACCGACACACGGCCGAGCTGAGGCGGTCGCGGAAGGCGGAGGCAGCCAGAGGTGGAGCCCGGGGAGGCGATGCTTGGCGGTTGGGCGAGGGTAGGTTCCTGCAAACAGGTTTAGCAAAAAAAACGAGGGGTACTGGAGGTGGAAGGTGAAGGCGGTTGTGGTCAAGGGCGCACACGGTGTCTAGCGAAGGTGGAGGTCACGGGAGCATGGTGGGTTTCGACTCTTTGCAAGCGTCGAGATGGAGTTTCGGCAACAGGGTGTAAGCGTGGTTATCGGAGAGAAAGTGAAAGAGATGAGAAGGGCGGAGCAGGAAATGGAAGGAAGTACCTATGAAGGAGGCTCTACGGCGTGAAGAAGCCGGAGCAGAGCGAGCTTCGTTTGGAACGAAGCTTGCAACGGTCAGGGGGTGACCGGATCTATGAGGACATAGCTCAAGCTAAGTATAGGGGGGTCATACATACTATGTATATACTTTAGCCATAACTCGTACTTTCGTATTTTCTTAATAATATGGCTAACAATTCTTTACAATTCATTAAAAACCTTAATAAAAAGATGTGGTTATTCCTCAAATTCTTTTTGTATGTACTGATTAATAAATCAGGTGAAAATGTTTTTTGCAAAATATTTGAAAAATAGTGTGAAAATCTTTGTGAGCATCTGATGAAAACTATTTTGAAAATGTTTTGTTACATGTTTTCAACCTGTGTAAAATGCGTGTTTTGAAAAATTTATTTTCTTTGTGTGAAATAAATGTTTGAAAAATGATTTGCAAATGGTTTGAAAAATGGTTGCAAAAATCTTTTGAAAAATCTATATATACTGTCTGAAAAACCTTTGCAAAGTGATTTTCAAATGTGTGTACATGTTTGTAAAATGTTTGTAAAAATTATTTTGGACTATAGTTTTCAAAATTGTTTGAAAAACATGTGTCAAATAAGTTTGAGGAATACTCACATCTCACCAAAATCCATCTTATTTATATATGTACTTATAAAATTGATCACTTACCCTTGTAAATCCTTAAAATCCACTTCTTGTAAATATAAGAAGCACTCCTGTGTACATAGTTTTCACCTAGTTTTCAGCCAAAACCTTTTTGTTTTCAAAAATCCCAAAAACATTTGCAAAACTAAAATCCAAAAAAAATATTTGAAAAATCCTTTTGAAAAATACAAAAAATGCATCTACATATGCATCATCTTTTGAAAAATCCATAAAAAGTTCAAAATCTTGAAAATTTGCATCACAAAAATATTTCCTGCATTTTGCATATCATTCGCATAGCATTCGCATTTTTCGGATTGAGTTTGATAGTTGAACAAGTCTAAGTAAAATCCGTAGATTGGAGCTAGATTGGACCTTAAAATCTACCTAATAACAGGAACCTTATAGGAACTGGGTTTGAGGTACTTCAGGTCTAGTTGACTTAATTCTTTGAGGATCACGAGACTTGGTTCAATGGATTCTTGACTGCCTAAGTAGAGTATTTCGGAGCACACATACGACTCTTGTTGATAATGACCTAACTTGGACACCTGCACCTTTCACATGGCTCAACTCAGTTGGAGTGGTGAGGGGATTGGATTTGCCGGTATGAGACGCACACAAGTGGAAACATTTGTCCTCCTCTAGGGAGGGAAGTGCACCCCAACCCGTCCAGTGATAAGGAAGTCTAAAGACAGGAGGCTGTGGGTTGCGATAAAGCTTCAAAAGAGGGATAGTCTACTGGCTCAAGAGGAAAAACTCCTTATGTAAATGCTGCTGTGAATAGTATTCAAAAAAAAAAGTTCAGGCATGTACAAAAATAAAAAGCCTGCAAAGTATGTACAAAGTCAATAAGCAAGCTTGAGTTCCAAAGTCATATCATGTGAGCCTGCAGCAGGATGACTTTACTACACTGGTCTTTGATGAATCCGCGATTCATCATCGCAATATCTTGATCTTAGCAAACTCCCCGAGTAAAATCCCAGATAAATGTCTATAAAATCCATAAATTAACAAAATGATTCTTGTAAATAAAATACATTAATTATTGTATAGTAGATTATACAAAATAAATTAACACTAAAAAAAGCCGCAAATTAAAGGAGTTTTTCACCTGTAAATAGCCCAAAACTTCATGGATTTTTAATAATTTTATTTTTAACTCCTTTTTGACTTATTCTTTCTCTATCTTGTTCATAAAAATGTAAATAAAAATACAAAAGAATAAAATAAATTTCACCTCAAATAAATGCTCCTAGATCCCAAAGAGAAAAAGTCGTAAAGTCCAACTTACAAGCTAAATTCCCGCTCCATATGAACTCCAAATTTACCAAACTCACTTTTAAAGTTCAAGTTAGAAAATTATATATCCAACGGAAGTGGTTTCATTAAAATCAGAGCTCATTTGCAATAGTTGAATTTTGGGACCTAGATGTACATTATGTATATATTCATTCTTTCTTCATTTTTTTATCTTTCCTAATCACTAAAAATACAAAAAAATAATGATTGTGTTGTATTTTTATTGTAGTATTTTATCGTATTTTCCTGTTGTACATAGCTACTATTAAAAAGACAAAAAAATATATAAAATGGAAAAGCAAACAAAAAATGTACATGTTGTATATCTTCTTTGGTAAATTTTCCACTATTTTTCTTATCTTTATATTTTTTATTGTATTTTAGTAGCCTAATTTTATTGCATTCACATTCTCTACAATAACTTGCATTTTCCTCCATTAACCTCCAAGTCTTCATCAACCTCCATTCAACACCATTATTCATCCAACTTCCCATTCAACCCCATCACTAATTTAACCTCCCATTCAACACCACCACCATTCTAACTTCCCTTTCTCTTCTCTTTATATTCATTTGTACATGCTCATTTTTTGCCATCCGCCATTCTAATAGAAAAAGGAGAGAGTTGGGAGTGTTTTGTTGGTGACAGCGGCAAGGCATCTTCCTCAAGCGACGACCTCCTTCAGGCGAGATCCGCGGAGCTCCGCTCCGCGTCACGAGTTCCCCATCGAGCTCGCGTAGCTTCTCCAATTTTTGTTTCGCCAATTGGATAGAGGCGACGACAGGAGTTCAGCATAGCTGCTCCGTAAATCCTGGAAGATTTAGGTAAGTATTTTTTTCTCATGTCCCTTCTTATTTTGTTTATCTCATATTTTATTCCCTTGTATTTCATCCACATCTTCATCATTCCCTCACCATAAAATCCCCTTCATTGTCATTTTTTTATTTGCATTCCTGTTTAAAAAAATTTTAAAACAAAATTAAAACAAAAAAATTTTCCTTTTTACAGCAGTTTTTTTTATTCAAAACATAAAAAAAATTTAAAAAAAAATAAAAAAAGAGAGAGGAAGGAGCAGCGGCTGCCACCGCCGCCCCCTCCCCTTCTCCTCCGCAACCACCACCGCCACACCGCCCCCGTAGCCGTCGCGCGGCTCCGCCTCCCAGGCCGTCGTCCCGTCCCACCGCCGACCCCAGCGGATCGCCCCTTCGCCCCGCCTCTGCTGCCACCTTCACAACGGGAACTCCCGCTAACCTCCCGCCAGACCCGCGCCACCCCCGTCCTCTCCGTCAGCGGCCCCGCGCGCCGCCTCCACGTCTGCCTCGCCCTCCTGTGCGCGGCGCGGCGCCTTCCTCGCGCCCGCGCGCGGCCGAGCTGCCGCCGCCGCCCACCGTCCCAAGTATAAAACTCCTTTATTTTTGCGGCTGTATTTTATTTACAAGAGATATTTTGTTAATTTATGGATTTTATGGACATTTATTTGTGATTTTACTTGAGGATTTTGCTAAGATCAAGATATTAAGATGATGAATTGTGGATTCATCACCCCCCTATACTTAAACTTTGCTAGTCCTCGAGCAAATAAAGAATGAATAAATTGGGTTAACCCCAGACTGTGCATGTGAATACAAGACTTGATCCGTTCAAGAACTCTCGGTTTTAGAGATCCTAAAATTCTAAGCTGAACCAAGCTCTAGTCAAAAGGTATCCAATTTCCCTAATCATCAAACTCTCTTTGTATACATATAGAGTAGGGATATGACTTTAAGTGTTGACCGCAGTTACAAGAGTAGAGTCACAACGTCACACAAGGTTCCAGTCCAAGTGACTCTCCTAAGGACCCGATCCTCAACACTAGGGAATAAACCATTTCTTGCAATCAATCCACCGTCTCTTTAGTTGTCAGACTTAAAAGTGTAGATGGAAGGCCAGTTGATGGAGGGCATAGGATTGTGTCATTTCTTCTCTCCCTCTCATTGGAACAAGGATCCTCTCAAGTGACTTATTACGCAATGCATATTTTTGATGTTGATCAGTGCGTCCGTCAAGAGAAGTTGGATCCGTCTGCACTTGTTTTCCTGGGAGTACACCGGGGTGTGCCTTTTTTGAGTACCTATCGTACCTTCTACACCCAGACTTGTAGCATTTACGATGTAGAGCCCTTTTTTGGTGCAAGCCCGACTCCTGGTCCTAATAGCGGTGGTCCATGTGGACACTTTGAAATGGTTGGGAGCGCTCGCCTTTGGTGGAAGCTCTTTTGATAATTGACTTTGTGGAATGAGAGCTTTTCTTTGACATTTCATTGCTTTGTAGTATTTTTGGCTAGCTCCATTGCTGTTACCAAGAGTTGGCGCACACTGATCAACATTTTTTTATTTTATCACACCCTGGCACATAGGTAAATGTCAAGAGATAGTACAAGAACCATGTTCTCATACTGGCTAAATGTGCTGACACTCAGGTTTCATGAAGCCTTCATTGATTTCATCTCATCCTCGAGCATCATTAAATCAAGTCCAAACTCAAATCCCTCATCCCAGTTCCTTAAGTGAAATTTCAACTCATCTCATCATAACTGCAGTCGTGTACGTGAGGTGCTGATCATATTCTTAAGGTAGAGACTAAGCATGCAATATAGCACACAAATCTTTCAAACTAGGGGAATGTGAATAATTAAGTCAAGGACCCTAATGACTAAGGATGGTTAACTCAAAATCTCAAGACCTCATAAACCAAGTGTTCTTGAACATCACTAGTCTTGTGTGAAAGTGAATGGTGTCAGGGATTAAACCAACTTATTAGTTAGTTATTTTAGTTAGTTTTAGTTTTTTTTTATGATTGATTTTTTTAAAGTTTTAGAAAAAGTTTTTTTTTTCAAAAAGTTTTTTTTTACAAACAAAGGCAAAGAAGTTTTTTTTTGTTAGAAAAAAATTGCTTTTTTTTCAAGAGTTTTTTTTGAAAAAGATAGGTAAATAAGAAAAGACTTTTTTTTGAAAAAGTTTTTTTTAGCAAATAAGGAAAAAGAGTTTTTTTAGAAAAAAAGTTTTTTTAAAAGGTTTTTTATGAGATTTATTTTGAATTTTTTTAATATTTTTTTACCCACCCCATAATTATTGTATAATATATACAAAAATACGTGAAAGTACGAGCTATGGGTAAAGTATATATGTAATATATACACGCCCCCTATACTTAGATTGTGCTATGTCCTCATGGCACTAGGTGACAAAAAGACATAACTCGTACTAAGCGTAGGAAAGCTAAAATAATAAAAAAGTATAGAAGTCGATCCGCCCCCCTATACTTAGGATCTGGTCAGCCTAAGTGTAGAAGAAGAGTAAAAATGGGGCGGACGAGGTCAAGAGGAGAAATGATGAGTAAACACATGGCGGGCAACGGTCCCCCCTATACTTAGGCTTTGGTTTGCCTAAGTATAGGACAAGAGTAAGTGTGAGAACCGATGTGATCTCGAGAATATACAAAGAAGGGAGAATATGTACAAGAGTGATTGAATCTTCTAAGATGTTGAATATTGACGCTGCATCTTCATGAAGAGTAATAAGATGTATCTGCTCTGTGCTGACTCTGTATGAAGTTGATGACCTCGACTTGGACTAACTGCTCTTTCGAATCAACAAAATGCTTCAACAGTTGTCCATTCACCACATGAGATTGTGCACCATCTGTGAGATCAGCTATCTCTACACTTCCATTCTCGTGCACTTTCTTAACCACAAAGGGACCCGTCCATTTAGATTTGAGCTTCCCATGGAACATCTTCAACCTGGCATTGAACAACCACACCTTTTGCACAGGGACAAAGTCTTTGCACCTAATGTGTTGATCATGCCATCTCTTTACTTTGTCCTTATAAATCAAACTGTTGTCATATGCCTTGTTTCGGATTTCCACGAGCTCGTTCAAGTTCAAGTCTCGGCAAAGCTTCCCTAGGTGACAACTCCAATTAATCTTCTTAATTGCCCATTCGGATTTATGAATCAATTCTGCAGGCAAATGGCATGGCTTTCCATATATCATTCTAAATGGTGAAGTACCCAATGGTGTCTTGTAGGTTGTCCTATAGGCCCACAAAACTTGGTCCAAGAGTTGAGACCAGTTCTTCCTATCGGGACGAACCAATTTCTGCAAAATACTCTTCACCTCTCGGTTCGAAACCTCTGCCATGCCATTAGACTGTGGGTGGTAAGGACTAGTAACTCTATGCTCAAATCCATAGTCCTTAGCTAAAGATCTCATATCTCGATTCACAAAGTGGCTACCCCCATCAGATATCAAAACTTTTGGCACCCCGAACCTAGCAATAATATGATCTCTCACAAACTTACAAACAGTCTTGCTGTCTACGGTTCGGGTTGGGATAGCCTCCACCCGCATAGATAGATAGTCAACCACCAACAATATGTACTCATGTCCATGGCTGTTGGGAAAGGGACCCATAAAATCTATGCCCCATGCATCAAAAACATCACAAATAATCATCGGTTGCATGGGCATCTCATCTCTCTGTCCAACTGTCCCTCCCATCCTTTGACAAATCGGGCACGACCATACAAAATCAATGGCATCTCTAAACAAGGTCGGCCAATACAATCCACATTGAAGTACTTTGTGAGCGGTTCTCTTTCTCGAATGGTGTCCTCCAGCCTCAAGTGAATGACAATATGTGAGGACACTCTGGTATTCCTCCTGAGGAATACACCTTCTCCAAACACAATCCGGTCCTTCGAAGAAAAGGAAAGGATCGTCCCATTGGTATCTCCTCGAATCCGACTTCAGTCGATCAATGCCTCTCCTAGTCCAACCATGGGGAACCTGCTTGGAGACAAGATAGTTCACCATGTTGGCATACCACGGGAGGGAGTCAATAGCACAAATTGACTCATCTGGGAAGGTCTCTCTAATCCGCTCATGATCAGGAGAATCCTTAAGTTCAATCCAAGAAAGGTGACCAGCCACAACATTCTTCACTCCAGGTTTATCTTTTATCTCCAAATCAAATTCCTGGAGGAGTAAAATCCACCTAAGAAGACGCGCCTTCACGTCCTTCTTTTTCATTAAGTATCGAATGGCTGTGTAATTAGTATAAATTGTCACCTTAGAGCCCAAAATATATGATCTGAACTTCTCGAGGGCCCATACTACTGCGAGCATTTCCTTTTCAGTCACTGTATAATTTTTCTGTGTAGGATCTAAAACTTTGCTCGCATAGTGAATCGCAAACGGAATCCCCTCTCGTTGTTGTCCTAACACAGCTCCTATAGCGAAATCTGAAGCGCCAGTCATGATCTCAAAGGGGAGAGACCAGTCAGGGGCTTGTAGGATAGGCGAGGAACAAATATTCCTTTTCAAGAGCTCAAAGGCCTCCAGACACCTGTGATCTACAATGAACTATGTGTCTTTACCTAAGAGCTCAGTCAGTGGGCGGGCGATCTTTGAAAAATCTTGAATAAATCTCCTATAGAATCCAACATTCCCTAAAAATGACCGCACTAACTTTACGTTGGTAGGTGGATCGAGTTTCTTGATCGCCTCCACCTTGGCAGGGTCAACCTCCATTCCCCTTTTGGAGATGACATGCCCCAACACGATACCCTCCGTCACCATAAAGTGACTCTTCTCCCAGGAGAGTACCAGATTCACCTCTCTACACCTCGTGAGGACTCGGTCCAAGTGCGCTAAACATGTATCAAAAGAATCATCATGGACCGAGAAGTCATCCATGAACACTTCCAGGAAATCTCCCACCATCTCGGCAAATATGGCTATCATGCACCGTTGAAATGTGCCCGGGGCATTGCAGAGCACAAATGGCATGCGCTTGAAAGCATAAGTACCGAATGGACATGTGAATGTGGTATTTTTCTGGTCCTCATAGGCTATGGCCACCTGGTTGTAGCCTGAGTACCCGTCAAGAAAACAGAAGAACTCTTTCTCTGCGAGTCTCTCCAAGATCTGATCAATAAAAGGCAAGGGAAAGTGATCTTTCTTGGTCACAGCATTCAGGCGCCTGTAGTCGACATAGACGCGCCACGACGTGGGTACTCGTGTCGCGATCTCTACCCCCTCCTCGTTGGTGACCATCTGAATTCCCGACTTTTTCGGGACAACATGAAGTGGGGCCATCCACTTGGAGTCAGAAATAGGGTATATAATACCTGCTTTGCACCATTTCTCAATTTCTTTCTTCACCACTTCCCGTAGATTGGGGTTAAGTCTCCTCTGGAATTCACGGGAAGGTCTCACATTATCCTCAGTAAAAATGTGGTGCGAGTAGAGAGCGAGGTTGATGCCCACAAGATCCGACACTGTCCAGCCTATTGCTTTGCGGTTCCTCTCTAAGACCTCTTACAACCTAGACTCCTGTTCTAAAGTCAAGTCTGAGCTAATGATGACAGGATATCTCTTTGGGTCCCGCAAGAAAGGCATACTTGAGTGTAGGAGGTAGTGATTTCAGTTCTGGCAATGTGGTATCATCAAGCAGATCTGGCTGAACTGAATCTGAATCTGGTTCCGGGTTGCATGAAGGTGGGCTAAGCTGAGTAGTACTCGACACCAAATCAGAAGTATTGGGAGTCGGATCGTCAAAAATATCCAAACAATCGGTAAAATCCACGTCCGACTCGTCATCTATGTCCCATGATTGTTCCGAAGAGGATGGAACTGACAAATCCAGATGGATCTCTATGTCATCATGAGAATAGGTTGATGCATCTCTAGCAAGATCAGACAACATCTGGCAAACTGCATCATGCACTATATCCTCTCCAGATGAAAGGGTCTCGCTCTGTCCTGAAGGAATCTGTCCCTAAATCCCAACTGTGCTAATCATACTGCAATCTGCCTCTGAAGATGAGTACTCTGTATAAACAAGTAGAAGCCATCCTATATCTAGTTGTGACTCCCTAATGTAACTCGTAATTCTTTCTTACGAAACAGAGAGTATAGAGACTCCTACATCTACATACCTATACAGACTACCAAAACCTGTAGCTGATCTACTTTAAAGCATAAACCTTTGTGTAGCCATAGCCTACGTCTACTTTTAACCTCACCTACCCCTAAGCCCAGCTTCTCCAACTGTACACTAAAACCCAGAGGAAGAATCGTCACTCATTCCCATGGTACGCCAATATCTTGAACTATCCTGTCTCCAAGAAAGTTCCTAAAGATTGGCCCAAGAGCCACATCGACCGACTTAAGTCGGATTCAAGACATTACCATTGGAAGGATCCGATCCTTTTCTTTAAAGGATCGGATTGTGTCTGGAGACGGTGTAATCCTCAGGAGAAATATCATAGTGTCTTTACTTTATGCCACAGTCTGGAGGCAGGAGGACACCACTCTGGGAAGAGGACCGCATGGAAGGTACTTCAATGTGGCTTATACTAGCGGACTCTGTTTCGCGATGTGCTCACCTTTGTGAAGTCATGCCCAGTATACCAACGAATGGGAGGAACCGCTGGTTCCAAGGATGAGATGCCGATGCAGCCTATCATCATTTGTGATGCCTTTGACGCCTGGGGCATCGACTTCATGGGCCCATTCCCGGTTAGCCATGGATTCGAATACATCCTTCTTGCGGTGGATTATCTGTCAAGGTGGGTGGAGGTTATTCCAACTCAAGCCACAGACAGCAGGACTGTCTGTAAATTCATTAGAGATCACATCATCTCTAGGTTCGAGATTCCCAAAGTGTTTATATCCGATGGGGGTAGCTTTTTTGTGAACAAAGATGTGAAGAAGCTCTTAACGGATTACGACATCGAACACCGTGTCGCTAGTCCTTACCACCCACAAACTAATGGCATGGTTGAGGTATCGAATAGGGAGGTGAAAACCTTATTGCAAAAGTTTGTCCGTCCAGACAGGAAGGAGTGGTCTCAGATCTTGGATCAGGTCCTTTGGGATTATAGGACAGCTTACAAGACACCATTAGGAACCTCCCCATTTAGGATGGTATTTGGAAAGCCGTGCCATTTACCCGCTGAATTAGTACACAAATCTGAATGGGAAATCAAGAAGGTCAACTGGAACACACACCTAGGGCAGAAACAAAGAGAGATGAATCTGAATGAGCTTGTGGAAGTCAGAAACCGAGCATATGACAATAGTTTGGTGTACAAGGACAGGGTAAAGCGTTGGCATGATAGATATATCAGACGAAAGACCTTTGTTCCTGGACAGAAGGTATGGTTTTTCAATGTAAGGCTGAAGGTTTTCCAAGGGAAGCTGAAATCCAATTGGACGGGTCCATTTATAGTTCGTGCTGTGCATGATAGTGGATGTGTTGAAATCTCAGATCTTACAGATGGAGCACATACATCCCTAGTTAATGGATAACTGCTGAAGCACTTTGTCGAACCCAATGAACACTTAGTCCATATTGAGGAGATTGTATTCATGCGTGAGACATGCTCCGTAGATACACATAGAACCGCGCATGAGACCTTGCAGCAGTGAGCTCTCACCATCAGCAGCATCTAAAAGATTCAGATCGCGATCCTTGTATATACTCGTCTTTCCTGTATATTCTTTCCCTCCCTCCCGCGACTCTAATCACTCGCCCCGACTCCATATCTATTTATAACTATACTTAGGATGACCAGATCCTAAGTATGGGGGGGAGTGACCTGAGTCTATCCACCATTCGCTCTATATCCTCCAGATCACATAGGTCCTCATACTCACTCATGTCCTATACTTAGGCTGACCTGAGTCTAAGTATAGGGGGGCCGATGCCCATCATGTATATACTCATCCACTTCCCCTCTTGATCTCGCCGACCCCGTTTTTGATCTTCTTCTACACTTAGGCTGTCACAGCCAAAGTATCGGGGGGCAGGACGACTTCTATATATCTTTGTTGACTTTGTTCTCCTACGCTTAGCACGAGCTATGTCTTCTTCCTCGCTTTTCGTGCTCTGAGGACATAGCACACACTAAGTATGGGGGCATGTATATATTTCATATATACATTACCCATAGCTCGTACTTTCACATATTTTTGTATATATTATATAATAATTACGGGGTGGGTAAAAAATTGGATTTTTTTGTAAAATACATGTATATTTGTAATACTCTTGTATATTCTTGTG
This sequence comes from Ottelia alismoides, assembly GCA_037367405.1. Lineage (NCBI taxonomy): Eukaryota > Viridiplantae > Streptophyta > Magnoliopsida > Alismatales > Hydrocharitaceae > Ottelia > Ottelia alismoides. The sequence goes on from JAZKJV010002969.1 coordinate 447,610, forward strand.
AAAAAAATGGAAAAGTTCAAAAATCAAAATCAAATGCTTCTTATTTACTCTTGCATATCATCTCTGCATTTAAAAAGAAAGAAAAAAGAGTCTTGCATTTCATTCATCTACATAGCATGTCATCTACATCTCATCTGCATATCTTGCATATGCAAAGTGAAACGTTAGTTGGTTCTGAACCAAGTTATGAATAGATGATGAAGAGGGATTTGATTTGACCTTAATCCACCTAATTTCAGAGGAACCTTATAGGAACTAGGGTTAAGATTTCTCAGATCAATTGACTTATTTCTTTGAGTCCGCAAGTCTATGTTCACATGTCATCTTGATTAGTCTAAATAGAATATCTCATGCACACGCATGACTCTTATAGACAGTGACCTAACTTGGACAAGCACAATGCACGTAGCTCTTCATTGATGAGGTGGTGAGGAGGTAGAATCCTTTAGCTTGGAGTAGCACACGGGTGGAAACATCCGTCCTCCTCTAAGGAGGGTAATGCATCTCAACCTAGTCCGGTGGTGTTGACATCTAAAGACGGGATGCTGTGGGTTGCAATAATGCTTCAAAAGAGGGATAGTCTACTGGCTCAAGTAGAAAAACTCCTGATGTACATGCTGCACCTTGTATATAATTTAAAAAAATGCAAAAACTTCAAAAAAAATAAGACAGGCCTGAGTGAAAATAAAATACCCGTCAGAGTATATATATTAGCAAGAAATCTGCAGCTGGGTGACTTGGCTACACTGGTCAGGCATCCTGGGATAGGTAGCTACACTGGTTACTGTCCATTCTTTTCTCCACCCCTCCTCTTGAGCTGGTCGCACTTGAACTTAGAAGGGAATACCCCGCTCCTCGAGGAAAGAGTTACTGGACCGGGGAATTAGAGTTACCTTGTTAGAGGAGGCTGCTTCTTAGCCATTTCTGATGTGGAGAGCTATTTACACTTACACAATACAAGTAAGAATCATAGTCATTAGAAATTTGCGTTTGAGGATTTGTTCTGACCTGACTATTAAGGCGTCTTGAATAGAAGACTTGTGGAACTTAAAGTATGTTAGGTCTTAATATCAGATCCCAATAAGGTTCCACCACACAATTAATCCAAAAGGTCGAGTCAAGCTCCATTTTCAACTTTTATTCATGACCTTGGTATGGAACTCAAAATCATTTCACTCTTGCATTTCATTGCACGGGGATGAGCAAGGTTTAATTATAAAGGGTTGATGAATCTGCGATTCATCACTCTTAAAGTTGAAAATAGAGCCTTGTTCCCAAGTAATTAGAAGCATATCTCCACCAATATTGCATAATTAGCATTCATGCATGCATTGATAACATTTTCATTTTAGCATTCGCATCTGCATTAAATAAGAAGCCAAAGTCATCTGTAAAAATCACTCATCTGTATATATTTTACACTAACTCCAAAACCCCCTAAAATTCGCTCTATAGTGTATATATTACTAACACTAACACAAGAAAATACAAGAAAATTACTAACTTGTAAAATTGTCAAATAAAACCCCAAACCAAGTTGGAGACCATGGACTTTAGAATGTACATACTCTCCCATACAACTTCGAATTTAGGTTTACTAACTTTTAAAATAATATACATTCAGAGATCTTCAAAATGAGATCAATTTCATTAAAATCAGAGCTCGTATATAAAACTTGGGTTTTGGGCCCCCATTGTATACTATATGTTTGTATATTTGTACCCTTATATTTTATAACTTTGTTTGACCTCATTTCCATTTTTGGTCAACATGAAACTTGTAGATCTCATCGAGATCTACAACTTTCATGTTTTGAGTTTTCCCAAATTCAGCCATTTTCTTCCTCTTATTTCACATTCTTTCTCAGCCATTCTGATTGGGCCACATGGTGTCCTCTGGTTGCGCCACGTGGCCCTACTCATCACGTGCCATGCGGCCCTCTTTCTCCACCGTCTGATGGCTTTCCCTTCCTCCTGATCTCAGCCGTCCATTCCACAACCCATATCAACCGTTAGATCAAGGCCCACATCAAATCTGGGCCGATCACCAGCGCCTCACTCTCCTTTGACCACGTGTCATCACCCCCACCACACGATCATCACCAGACGCTTTAAATCATCACCGTTCACTCCCCCTCAATCCAACACCCTTCGATCCTATGCCAAATCCCATCACAACCGTTCCTTTACGCCCGCACCTATGCCCGCCACTTGGTGCGCCCAGCGCACTTCGATCAGAACTGCCTGATCTAATCCAGGCCCTTCTCTCGCGCCCATCTTCTGGCTGTTGGATCGCGAGATCCAACGGTCCAGAGTCCGTCTTCTTCCTCTAGCTGCCTTCCTCACGCACATTTCCCACCTCGTGTGGCCTCCTCCCCCTTTCTATTTTCATCACCATCTCCACCACCTTCTCCGCCCATCGACACCCCCACGACGTAGCCCCGACATACCTCATCCTCGCCAACACCCACGTGCACCATGATCCCCTTCTCCTTCGATCCACGGACCCCACGAACACCATGCCTCCATCGCCTGAACCTCCATCCTCTTCCTATAAATACCTTGCCTCCGACCACCTTTGACCCTATCCGCCCTAGCAAGAGGTATCCTAGAGCTCCTAGCTACCCATCGGTGACAACGATTGAGAGCGAAAGTGACGATGACGGTGATCCACTTTCGGCATACGGACCACCTCTGTCTCCCTTAGACACCCCGACAGTTTCCTGACACTTCCACGACTGTTTCGAGCGATCCAGGAGCCTCTAGTGAGCTTCACTGACTTCGGGGAAAAGCGATAGAGCCAGGACACCCTTCACCGGAGTCCCGCCAAGTCCGCCGCAGGAGGTGGCTAATCGGAGGAACAAGAAGCCATGTTATTGTCCGATCCCCATGATCGGACGATCCCGATCGAGCCACGTCCCCCGCTTCCCGCCAACGTTGTATCAGGAGGATCTAACGGTCGACCATCTGCCACGTCGCCATCGCCTTCGAGTTACAGATACTGTTGGATTCATCTTGATCCAATGGCTCGCATCCCGCCACGAAGCGCCCTCCGAGCCTCTTCCCCGACCCTAGGCTCGGAGCACCCGAAGCAGCACCCGAAGCACACCCGAGCCTCCGCCCAAGCCTCTGAAGCCTCCCAAGCCTAGTACCTCACGTGTCCGTCCCGTGCGAGATGGGTAAATTTCACAGAGGCCCCTGCAAGTTTTAAGAATTGCAAATCAGTCCCTGATGGCACAAAAAATAACCTCAAGACCCGGGTGAAGGTAATGAAACAAGGGTCGTTGCGACCCGGATCTCAGAAGATGTGTCAATCAAGAAAAAGAATCGAACCGTGAAACGAATCGAAAATCAAACAAAGCAAATCAAGCGGTCCTAGCTATGTGATTAACCTGGTATAGCTCCCAGGGTCGAACACAAGGAGCACGGATTGGCCTAGGGCCTACGAAGTAGTAAAAACAATATAAAAATAAAAGGAAATGTTTTTAGTGGTTTTTGATAATTTTTATATTTTTTTGGATTTTTAAAAGATAAAGAAAATAAAAGGAAACAAATATCAACACACTTGGGCAAATTATTTAACACACCAAAAATCAAGCAAAAATTAAGGAAAAATTGTTTTTATGCTTTTTTAAGTTTTTAAGTGTTTTTGGTGAATTTTTGATATTTTTCTAATGGGTAAATTATTTTCTAAAAATCAAACAGTGCTAAAAATGCTGGGTACTGTCCAGCCAGAACCAAAACCCTCAAATAAAATATCTAAGGATCACAACAGGTTCTGGAGGTAATTTTCCTATATTCTAAGTAAAATAAGGAAAATTTAGGCACCCTAATTATTGTTTTTGGATTTTTATATTATTTATTATAATTTTTATGAGTTTTTAGGGGTTTTTCAATTTTTAGGGTTTTTAAGAATGAAAAATAGCCAAAATTGGCTAGAAAATCAAACAACAAGCAAGAAACAGTAGCTAATTTTTTTAGAATTTTTGGAGGTGATTTTATATTTTTTTGGTATTTTTAAACCTAGACAGTAGCTAAAATAGGTGTTTTTGAATTTTTAAAAATACTAAATAAAATCAAAAATGTCCTCAAAAATTCTCAAAAATCCTACAACATGGCAGGAGCCATGTGTCAAATTTTCATCGAATTTGGAGGTGGTTTGATATTTATTCAAAAATCAAAGAGGGGGCACTGTGCACAGGGACGTAAGTGCAAATACCCAAAAGTCTGAGGGCCAAGGTGCAAAAATCCCAGCAAGTCACGCGCGTGGCGCGTGCCTGGGGCACTCAGGGGCCTTTTGGTAATAAAAACCAAGTTTTTGGACTTTTTGGTAACTCGTACCAAAAGTCCAGGGGCTTGGATGCAAAAATCCCACTAAAATCCGCACATGCGCATAAACAACACTCACAGGGGCATAAATGCAATTACCAAAAAGTAGTCATTCATTTCATAACCCAACAGAACTACAGGATGAAAAATGTAAATAGCCCAGCTAGACACGTGACGAAGCACGTGGACTCATACACACAAGGGCATACATGCAAATACAAACAAGCACAGGGTCCACAATGCAATTTACCCTACGTAAATAAAGTTACTAAAATATTTACAGGACTAAAAATAAAAAGACAAACTAAGAGGGGGCCCTAAGCAAATTACCCTTTTATTAATGTCGAGGGGCGGATGCGCGACGCGTGGCGGATCGAACGGCTGGATTGACGCGCCGCACACCCAAGGAGAACCTCGACGCGATCCGACGGCTGGAGGAGCGCCACGTAGATGATCCAACGGTGGAGATGAGTGGCGCCTTTGACCTTAATAAGCTTGGCCTGATCGAACGGTGGAGGGTCCTCCACGTGGAGATCGGACGGTCCTCGTGCGGGGTGGACGAACCCTCGGTGAATCAACGGTTAGGATCACACCGCAGCTGATCTGACGCTATCTGAAGCTCCGCGAATAAACGGTCAAGATCTGATCTGGAGCTCTACGGCTGATCTGACGGTCGGAGAGGATGGTGGAAGAACTGGCGGCCGGCGAGCTTCGCCGACCCTCTGTGTGCATGGTAGTCCTCGTCGACCTCTCCTAAGGTGCGGAGAAGCTTCCCCGTGAAGCTCCGCACCCGATGCAACGCTCCGAAGGAAGAGAGGAGCTCAGGAGAGCTCCGGCGACGTCAAGGGGCGGGAGCTGCTGTGCTCTGAAGCTCCGACCTCCAGATGAGGTCGATTCGCCTTGAGACCTGCACAGAAAAGAAGCTGGGTCGAGGGCAAAGTGCCTCGACCCGTCAGAGCGGGCGGAAGATGGCTGGTGGTGCGAGGCGAAGGCTCTCCGGCGAGCGGCGGAGGGGTGAGAGCCGAGACCTTGCTCCTGGGCGAGACAAGGGGTGTGAAGGGGCGGAGCAGGTGGAGAGAAGGCTGGCGGAGGTGATGGCGGTGTCGGATGATCGGATGGGTAGACGGATACGGCAGATGGCAGCGGCGGAGCTAAAACTACTGAAATGCGAAAAATCGACAACTAAGCTAATCTATGGCCTAACTAAGCTACCTGATGGCTGCTGTCGACTGGGCTGGAGCCAAGGAGGCTCCCGGTCGTTGCCTCAAGGGGTCGTCGAGCTCCCCGAGGCTCAGGCGCGCTCGCGGCGGCGCACGGCGGAGTCAACCACCGGATCAGTGATTTCCGGCTGCCCAGGCCTCGCTTCCACTCCAAATCACTCGCCTGTCACTCGGGTGGTCTGGAGGAGCTCACAGGCGCCGAGGGGAAGATCAAAGATGGCGTGAATAGGTCGCCGGTGACGACATTAAATATGGCGCCAGGTCCGAGAAGATGGTGATCGGGCGAGGTGCTCGGGCTTCGGATCTGGTAAACCCACCCCGGGCGAGGGTCCTGGATGATCGGGTATCAATCGGGGCCCGGGGTTAAGGAAGAAGGCGGTCGGGTTATCCGTGAAGAAAGTGGAGAAAACGGGTCGGGCGAGGGGGACCCGGCTCTGGTGGTCCTGGGGGGAGAGTTGACCGGGGGTCAACAATCCCCCGTGGACCAATCAGAGCCCGCCAAGGCTTATATCTTTATTTGATTTTTTTGGGGCCTTAAATGGCCGAATTTTCAAAAACTCAAAACATGAAAAATATTTGTTTTAATTTTTTCTATTTTTTTGTGATTTTTAATTAATTTTTGGAAATCAAAATAAGGTATTTACATAATAGCTATACATAGGTATATATACACTATATTGATTTTTGATTTTTGATTTTTAATTATTTATTTTTATACATTTTTATTCCTATTTTATATTTTATTTATTTATAGGATAAAATGAGGAATAAAAGGCTATTTTTATTTTATTTTTATTATTTATATACATAGGTTAAATAATTATTTATGTGCAACTATATACATGGTATATATACAATATGTTTTTGTGTTTTTAATTTTGTGATTTTTATTTGATTTTTGTTTTGTTTCTTTTTATTTATTTTATGTACAATATATAACATGGAATATTTACAAAAAGTTTTGGAAATAAATAAATATATTTACAAGGTGAAATAGATGAGGATGATGGTCTATGTACAAGGTGAAGGATTCTTTTTTTTTGGATTTTTGATTTTTATCTTTTTGTTTTGTTTTTATGCTTCATAAATATACACAAAATACGTACAAATATTTACAATATATTTTTGGATGAGGAAAATATTTAATTTATTTATTTACAAATAATATGTACACATGAGCCCCTATCTCCCTCTACTTGGCTTTTATGCGGTCAGGCCCATGCTGAGCCCTCCCTTGGGTTAGGTTGCTCAATATTTATTATAAATATTTCCCTCTTTTTCTTTTTCATCTTTATTCTTTTATTTTTGCACAAAAACATGCTAATTATCTATATTTACAAACATGCATGCTTTTGCTAACTTTTCCTATTTACACATATCTACATGCATTTGCATAGGTTTTTGTAGCTAAAATATAAGAATAAAGAGTGATGAATGGGTATTCATCACCCCCCTATACTATACTTTGCTAGTCCCTTAGCAAACACTTATTTGAAAAAGAAGTGAAAAAGAAAGAAAGAAAAAGAAAAAGAGAATGTACATGGATCAAGGCTGATTATTAAACTTGCCTTCATTAAATTGAGGTATGGAGCTTAATCAGATCTTTGGATTATTAATGTGTCGGAACCTTATTTAGACTTGAGCTTAAAACCTAACAGCCTCTAAGTTCCATTAATCTATAACCAAGACTCCTCAATGCTCCAGATCAGAACAAGTCATCAATCACAAACCCTGAAGATCATGAATCTTTTCTTGTCCTGTGAAAGTGAGGTCTAAGCTCTCCACCTCAGAAATGGCAACTTGACAACCCTCCCCAACAAGGTAACTCTATGACCTCAATCTGGCCACTCTTTCCTCGAGGAGCGGGGTATTCCCTTCTAAGTTCAAGTACAACCGGCTCAAGAAGAGGGGGAAGAAGAGAATGGGTCAAGGCCAGTGTAGCCAAGTACCCTTGGGAGCTTGACCAGTGTAGCCAAGTCTCCCTGCTGCAAGCTACAACAGGTGGATCATGAAACCAAGCTTTGCTTATTGCATTTATATACATACTCCGGTGGGATTATCATTTTCTCTCAAACCCACCACTTTTTTGGAGTTCTTTTCTTTTTGCATTTTTTTTTTCGAGTGCATCTATACAACATGTACATGTGCAGCATATATACAAGGAGTTTTTCCTCTTGAGCCAGTAGACTATCCCTCTTTTGAAGCTTTATTGCAACCCACAACTCCCGTCGTTAGACCTCATGGCAACCAGACCAAGTTGAGACGCACTTCCTTCACTAAATGAAGAAGAGAGGTTCCGCCTAGAAGTATTACCCTCATATGCTACCCCAAGCCAAGGAAGACTGCCTCCTCACCACCTCATCCGTAGAGAGCTCGGTGCATAGTGCGGTTGTCCAAGTAAAGCCATAATCTATATGAGTCATGTGTTGTTGTTAAGTGCTCTACTTAGGCTCATTGAGATGACATGTGATCATAGCCTAGTGGACTCAAAGAATTAAGTCACCATGGACCTGAAAAGCCTTAAACCTAAGCCCTATAAGGTTCCTCTTAGAAATTAGGTGGATTAAGATCTTAATCAAGCTCCATTTCTCAATTTGATTCCAGGATAGTTTAAATGTCAACTATCATCCAGAAAAACTATATACATATGTACAACAAAGATGCATATTTACACAATATTTTACAATCATGCAAAATTTTTGAAAAATGTTTTGAAATCATGAATGATGATGCATGAAGTGCAAGTTTTGCAAAAAGGAATTTACACACATTTACACAAGATTTTTGCAAACTTTTGATTTTCAAAACATTTTGGAAAAATTTTGTACTATATACATAATTTTGATACAGAAAATATTTACACAAGCTTTACACACAAAAGATTTTTGAAATCATTTTTACAAAAATAATTTGTACACTAGCTATGTATGTGCAAATAAAAGAAGATTATGTACATGAAAAAATTTTTAATTTTTGTGGTTTTTAGCCATTTTTATTTATTAACACACTCACACAAAGTACGAGTTATGGCTAAAGTATATATGAAATATATACACACCCCCCTATACTTAGCTCGAACGATGTCCTCAGAGTCAAGAGCGATGAAGAAGACATAACTCGTGCTATGTATAGGGAAGTGAAAAGGAAAGCTATACAAAAGGATAATGAAAAGTCAAGAGGGACTCGGGTCTTCCCCCTATACTTAGGATCAAGTAATCCTAAGTATAGCAGGCTGTACACGAAGGGAAAACCGAGTGGAGAATGTACAGGGTCTACCCCCCCTATACTTAGGGTGAAATGCCCCTAAGTATAGGCAGCAAAACAGGGGTAAACAGAAACAAAAGAAAATGACGAATATCTACAAGATGGAGGGCATCACTCCCCCTATACTTAAGGTGGAGAACCTTAAGTATAGGCAACAACAGGAGTGATGGAACGGAACGAAGAACAACCCGGTGTTTTCACCCCCCTATACTTAGGATGAGCAATATCCTAAGTATAGCAAAGATAATCCTAAGCGAGACCTGGGGTGGAAACAAGAACGGAAGAAAGAAGGATCAAAATAAGACGAAACACGTATATACAAAAGAGTACAATGTTGAGGTGCCTCTCAACGAGCGCTAGATTTTACGCCCCTAGCTGGGCGCAAAGGCTAGGATAATGCAGTATCAAGGTTCAGGACGGCATCGGTAAGGCGAATGCCGTACTGTCGCCGTAGTCTCGGTACGAGAACAACGACGAACTCAACAATGTAAAGTATGACACCCAGGTATGCAATCAGGCGGGTGTCTGCTACCGGCCAGTGATTTGGAAAGAAGTGATCGGGATCCGGTAGCACAAAAGAAATCCTCGGCTCTGGATCAGACTGGAGTGAGAGTGTGGAGCCGAAGAAATCGAACGTGGAGAAAGATGGATCAGTAATAGAATCATCCACGTCAATCAGTGTCTCAAGCATGTATGAAAAATCAAGATCAGGAGACTCTATAAGAAGACTGATATCCGATGAATGAAATAGGATCAGATCAGGTAAATCATCGAATATCTCCAGGATGGGCTCATCCTCGCGAGGGTCGTCGAGGTGCGAAGAATCAGAGTCAGAATGATCTAAGGACTCGGTTTCGTGTTCCGTCAGATCGGAAACACTCTCAGTAGGTGAAACCGAGTACTCATCAAGTGTGGCATCCTCCCGCAGATAACCCTCGGGGAGAGATGCAGGATCAGAAGTGAGAAGTAGAGGATCAGGATCTAGATGGGCATCTGCGCTGCTATCAAGTGTCCACTCAGTGCACCAGGCTCCATCATCATCTGAAGTGTAAGTCTCGGCAATCTGGAAGCAGGAGAAGGAACTCGTCAACACCGCGAAAGCTGGCAAAGTGTCTGCAGCTGATCCTCGCTCTGCGGCTATGCTGGCTGTCAGCTGGTCCTCAGGAAGTGTATCTATCTCAAGGAAGTGGAGGACAAAAGGCTCGAAGACGGGACTCTCAGTGTCTGTACTCTCAAAGTGGTGTCCCTCATCGAGCTGTGGCTGCTGGGCTGAGTCCTGGTAACTGACTGCATCCGAGAAGTGTCTCTGCAGGAAGGAGACTGACTCCTCCGGGACTGGAAGCTGAAGTGTCTGAATCAATGGCTGCAAAAGCTGGGGCTCCTCCGGCTCCTGGAGTATCAGAAGATCTGATATCCAAGACTCGTCAACAGGAAACTCTGGGGCTGACTCGAACTCCAACTGGAAAGCCAACGGGAACTCAAGTAGACTCTGGGTCCGAACCTCTGCTATCGCGGTCATCTCCTCTGTCGATGATGTGGCATCATCCAAATCCTCGGGCTGGTGTGTAGACACTGTCTCATCATGCAAAGTGACACACCGCACTGGTACCGCATCGTCCGCATGTGTTGTCCCGACTATGGCATCTCGCGAAGAAGATCTCTGCGAAAGTAACCTCGAGATGGTGTCCAAGAAGTGAATGTCGGAACTGCGGTGTGAACCGCCACATGTGGTAATCACCAGTGCTATCTGCTCCGCGGTCATCCCCCGCATGGAGATTTCTATCAAGTCTGTAAGTGGAAGTCCGTGCTCTGGAAATCTCCTCAAGAGGTCAAGAAACCTCGGCCATGCCTCGTGCAATGGTCCTGGGGGTCAACTGAAAAGTCCATGATCAAAGACCGCATAAACTCTGCTCTGCGTGGAGGGAAGTATCTCTGTAGGAACTCTCGGCGTAGCTCTCCCCACGTCTCGAATATCCTTCCCAATCGTCGGTGCCACCTCATGGCTCTGTCGTGAAGCGTGAATGGGAAGGTCCTGCTCATCAGCTCCTCTGCAGTGACGTCTGAATATCTCTGTGCTCTGCAAAGCTCCTCGAAAGCGGACAGGTGAAGATAAGGCTCCTCGTGCGCCTCTCCTGAAAATGTCGGCAGTCGCTGAACGTAATCCAAATCCAAGACGAATGGACCTAGTGTAGAAGCTGACTGAGCTCCATGTGCTATCTGCTCCTCCATCCCTCCGGCATAGGATATGTCTGCTAATCTCCACTGCTCTCTCTGGTCACCAACGGAGTGCGCTCTCAACTCAGCAACAGCATCGTCCGGGTCTCGCATCTGCTCTAGCTGGTATCCTCGGACGTCTAGCACAACATGCCCAGAGTGATGAGATGAAAGGGGGGAAGGGAGCGGGAGGTTGGTCGGAGATCCATCCTCCCTAGAAGGTGGACTGGAGTGATGGTCAGAAGACGGAGAAGAAGCCGTAAGAGTCGGCTCCAAGTGAGGGGGATCCATCATCCAGGGGTAAAGGAGAAGAGAGTGGAATGAAGGGAGGTGAGGGAGGGGAACAAGATCGAAGGGATCTGGCAATCAAACAAGATGAACAAGCAAACCCCCAATTCACCTACGCACACAGAGCTGAAGACCGAAGGGATCGGTCAATTATCTTGTCAATTTTATTTTAGGTGATCATCCAATCTATCAGAGCGATTACGTGAGGTCAATAGGTGTCCAAATCTCTCTCAACCGACTGTCCCGTACTGAAAGCCGGTAATCAGTCAAGAAAAGATCGGAGGCTCTATCCTAATGTGCGGATCACTCTCTCGCTCATCCAAACCAGACAAGGAGGGGGTTACTCTCCCCAAGACAGATTTTCAGTGAAGTGTCTTTTAGGTCAAGTATGATTAGCAGTCCCGATTTTATTGTTTTTTTGTTTTTAGATATTTTTTCAATGCAAACAAAAACGCCTAACGAATTTTTCGGTTCTCCTGGTTATTAAGTCCAAAATCGGGGGGAGAAGTCGAAAAAGCCGATGCACGAGAAATCAATGATGCATGCAAAGTCAGAAAAGCGTACCTGCCTCCAGCTCTCTACATGCAGAGTGATCCGCGCATAAAATAAAGATAGAAAAGTAAACTAAGCTATATGATGCAACGGTAAAAAGCCGAGTCCTAAGACAAGCAACTTCTATTGATCGTGAAGAACAATAGTTAGTTAACCGAATCGAGTCCGGAGTCCGATCTTGGGAGTCACTCGGTGCCCGCCACTACGGGTCCTGCCAGCGCTGTATGTGACTCCTAACGGCACGTGGTCTCAAATCCAATTAAACTAACTTTTTTAGTGAATTTTAGTAAGGTCCAATTACGTTCTATAGGAACAGATATTCTATTAAGTGTTGGGCCTTAGAAATCTTACGTCACAACCAACAAAAATCCTATGTCTAGGGGCTCGAGCAAAAACCGCGAAAAACCCGGAAAATGACAGTAAGAAAGAAAAATAAAGCCGCGTAAAAAGCCGCGAGAAAACCGAGGGGTCCTAATGGGTCCCCCGAGCACGCCGGTGCTCGGCGAAACAGACCCGCTACGGTCTAAGTGTCTAAAAGTCTCACAGTTCCTGTATTATTACAAATAATAATGAATGAACTGAAATAAACTATCCTACTGCCTCACCCCCACTCAACTTTCTCCTCTCGCTCTCTCCTACGGCTTCGTAGAGAAAGAAGCCGCCTCCAAGTCTCGCGGCTGCACCGGCTCCTCGAAAGTCGCCTCCGCGGTCCTCGGGCCCTCGCAAGAAAGACAGAAGAGGGTGGTCAGACCAATAAAATAATCAAATAATAAATGAAAATAAGAACAAGGGTATATATGCAAAAATGAGAAATAAAATAGTCACACAAAATCAAACAAAAATAAAAAGAAAAGAAAATCAAAATAAAACAAAATAAATCAAAAAGGAACTATGAACAAAAGCCGCGAAAAGCCGCGAGCTCCGAAGAGCCGCGAAAAGCCGCGAAAACAAAAAAGAAAGTCAAAAATAACTACTAAGCCGTGCTCCCCGGCAACGGCGCCATTCTGATGGCACAAAAAATAACCTCAAGACCCGGGTGAAGGTAATGAAACAAGGGTCGTTGCGACCCGGATCTCAGAAGATGTGTCAATCAAGAAAAAGAATCGAACCGCGAAACGAATCGAAAATCAAACAAAGCAAATCAAGCGGTCCTAGCTATGTGATTAACCTGGTATAGCTCCCAGGGTCGAACACAAGGAGCACGGATTGGCCTAGGGCCTACGAAGTAGTAAAAACAATATAAAAATAAAAGGAAATGTTTTTTAGTGGTTTTTGATAATTTTTATATTTTTTTGGATTTTTAAAAGATAAAGAAAATAAAAGGAAACAAATATCAACACACTTGGGCAAATTATTTAACACACCAAAAATCAAGCAAAAATTAAGGAAAAATTGTTTTTATGCTTTTTTAAGTTTTTAAGTGTTTTTGGTGAATTTTTGATATTTTTCTAATGGGTAAATTATTTTCTAAAAATCAAACAGTGCTAAAAATGCTGGGTACTGTCCAGCCAGAACCAAAACCCTCAAATAAAATATCTAAGGATCACAACAGGTTCTGGAGGTAATTTTCCTATATTCTAAGTAAAATAAGGAAAATTTAGGCACCCTAATTATTGTTTTTGGATTTTTATATTATTTATTATAATTTTTATGAGTTTTTAGGGGTTTTTCAATTTTTAGGGTTTTTAAGAATGAAAAATAGCCAAAATTGGCTAGAAAATCAAACAACAAGCAAGAAACAGTAGCTAATTTTTTTAGAATTTTTGGAGGTGATTTTATATTTTTTTGGTATTTTTAAACCTAGACAGTAGCTAAAATAGGTGTTTTTGAATTTTTAAAAATACTAAATAAAATCAAAAATGTCCTCAAAAATTCTCAAAAATCCTACAACATGGCAGGAGCCATGTGTCAAATTTTCATCGAATTTGGAGGTGGTTTGATATTTATTCAAAAATCAAAGAGGGGGCACTGTGCACAGGGACGTAAGTGCAAATACCCAAAAGTCTGAGGGCCAAGGTGCAAAAATCCCAGCAAGTCACGCGCGTGGCGCGTGCCTGGGGCACTCAGGGGCCTTTTGGTAATAAAAACCAAGTTTCTGGACTTTTTGGTAACTCGTACCAAAAGTCCAGGGGCTTGGATGCAAAAATCCCACTAAAATCCGCACATGCGCATAAACAACACTCACAGGGGCATAAATGCAATTACCAAAAAGTAGTCATTCATTTCATAACCCAACAGAACTACAGGATGAAAAATGTAAATAGCCCAGCTAGACACGTGACGAAGCACGTGGACTCATACACACAAGGGCATACATGCAAATACAAACAAGCACAGGGTCCACAATGCAATTTACCCTACGTAAATAAAGTTACTAAAATATTTACAGGACTAAAAATAAAAAGACAAACTAAGAGGGGGCCCTAAGCAAATTACCCTTTTATTAATGTCGAGGGGCGGATGCGCGACGCGTGGCGGATCGAACGGCTGGATTGACGCGCCGCACACCCAAGGAGAACCTCGACGCGATCCGACGGCTGGAGGAGCGCCACGTAGATGATCCAACGGTGGAGATGAGTGGCGCCTTTGACCTTAATAAGCTTGGCCTGATCGAACGGTGGAGGGTCCTCCACGTGGAGATCGGACGGTCCTCGTGCGGGGTGGACGAACCCTCGGTGAATCAACGGTTAGGATCACACCGCAGCTGATCTGACGCTATCTGCAGCTCCGCGAATAAACGGTCAAGATCTGATCTGGAGCTCTACGGTTGATCTGACGGTCGGAGAGGATGGTGGAAGAACTGGCGGCCGGCGAGCTTCGCCGACCCTCTGTGTGCATGGTAGTCCTCGTCGACCTCTCCTAAGGTGCGGAGAAGCTTCCCCGTGAAGCTCTGCACCCGATGCAACGCTCCGAAGGAAGAGAGGAGCTCAGGAGAGCTCCGGCGACGTCAAGGGGCGGGAGCTGCTGTGCTCTGAAGCTCCGACCTCCAGATGAGGTCGATTCGCCTTGAGACCTGCATAGAAAAGAAGCTGGGTCGAGGGCAAAGTGCCTCGACCCGTCAGAGCGGGCGGAAGATGGCTGGTGGTGCGAGGCGAAGGCTCTCCGGCGAGCGGCGGAGGGGTGAGAGCCGAGACCTTGCTCCTGGGCGAGACAAGGGGTGTGAAGGGGCGGAGCAGGTGGAGAGAAGGCTGGCGGAGGTGATGGCGGTGTCGGATGATCGGATGGGTAGACGGATACGGCAGATGGCAGCGGCGGAGCTAAAACTACTGAAATGCGAAAAATCGACAACTAAGCTAATCTATGGCCTAACTAAGCTACCTGATGGCTGCTGTCGACTGGGCTGGAGCCAAGGAGGCTCCCGGTCGTTGCCTCAAGGGGTCTTCGAGCTCCCCGAGGCTCAGGCGCGCTCGCGGCGGCGCACGGCGGAGTCAACCACCGGATCAGTGATTTCCGGCTGCCCAGGCCTCGCTTCCACTCCAAATCACTCGCCTGTCACTCGGGTGGTCTGGAGGAGCTCACAGGCGCCGAGGGGAAGATCAAAGATGGCGTGAATAGGTCGCCGGTGACGACATTAAATATGGCGCCAGGTCCGAGAAGATGGTGATCGGGCGAGGTGCTCGGGCTTCGGATCTGGTAAACCCACCCCGGGCGAGGGTCCTGGATGATCGGGTATCAATCGGGGCCCGGGGTTAAGGAAGAAGGCGGTCGGGTTATCCGTGAAGAAAGTGGAGAAAACGGGTCGGGCGAGGGGGACCCGGCTCTGGTGGTCCTGGGGGGAGAGTTGACCGGGGGTCAACAATCCCCCGTGGACCAATCAGAGCCCGCCAAGGCTTATATCTTTATTTGATTTTTTTGGGGCCTTAAATGGCCGAATTTTCAAAAACTCAAAACATGAAAAATATTTGTTTTAATTTTTTCTATTTTTTTGTGATTTTTAATTAATTTTTGGAAATCAAAATAAGGTATTTACATAATAGCTATACATAGGTATATATACACTATATTGATTTTTGATTTTTGATTTTTAATTATTTATTTTTATACATTTTTATTCCTATTTTATATTTTATTTATTTATAGGATAAAATGAGGAATAAAAGGCTATTTTTATTTTATTTTTATTATTTATATACATAGGTTAAATAATTATTTATGTGCAACTATATACATGGTATATATACAATATGTTTTTGTGTTTTTAATTTTGTGATTTTTATTTGATTTTTGTTTTGTTTCTTTTTATTTATTTTATGTACAATATATAACATGGAATATTTACAAAAAGTTTTGGAAATAAATAAATATATTTACAAGGTGAAATAGATGAGGATGATGGTCTATGTACAAGGTGAAGGATTCTTTTTTTTGGATTTTTGATTTTTATCTTTTTGTTTTGTTTTTATGCTTCATAAATATACACAAAATATGTACAAATATTTACAATATATTTTTGGATGAGGAAAATATTTAATTTATTTATTTACAAATAATATGTACACATGAGCCCCTATCTCCCTCTACTTGGCTTTTATGCGGTCAGGCCCATGCTGAGCCCTCCCTTGGGTTAGGTTGCTCAATATTTATTCTAAATATTTCCCTCTTTTTCTTTTTCATCTTTATTCTTTTATTTTTGCACAAAAACATGCTAATTATCTATATTTACAAACATGCATGCTTTTGCTAACTTTTCCTATTTACACATATCTACATGCATTTGCATAGGTTTTTGTAGCTAAAATATAAGAATAAAGAGTGATGAATGGGTATTCATCAGTCCCTGCCATGAGCATCACGTAAGGTGCACGTGTTCTAGTGGACATTTTGCATGCATACCCCCAGCATTATAGGTATTTGCACTTTAGTCCCTGTATGCACTTTTTATTTTAAGTAATTTTATTTTCTACTTTGCATTTTGGTCCATGTGTTTGCATGCATGTTTAGCATCCATTTATCCTCATATTTAAATTCCAAAAATGGCATGTTGTATGTTAACTTGTGCTTTATCTTTGTGAACACATGTCATATTTTTGTGAGCATCAAGGAATTAAATAATATTATTTTTGTAGAAATTGACCTAATTTGCCTACTGTGTGTTTGAAATTCATTATTAAATTATTTGTTGCTCCAAAAATCACCATAAAATCACAGTAGATCTAGTTTAAGTTGTTCTACACTGTGCCCAAAAATCAAACAATTTGCACACATCTTGAGGCTAGAATAAGTTAATTATTCTTTTGTCTAATTGATTTTTAATAGGTCAATTTACATTAATTTTTAAGATTATCAAATTTTCTGGATTCCTCTCACATAGATATATCTAGGATAAATTTTATATCTAAAAATATTGTGCTTTGGTATTTATTAAAATTAACTTTGCACAAACTACCCTGCATCCATATTAATTCATTTTTAATTCATTTAGAGACTAAAAATTCCAAAAAAAATAGTAGCTTAGCTTCATCATATTTCATATTCTAGCCAAGTTTCATTAATTTTGGATTTTATTTGACTATCATTCGTGATTTAACTTAAAAATTGGCTTGAACATTGTGTTTTCCTTAATTGCGTAAAAAATTACAAAAAGACCAAAAATATTTTTGAAAATCCGACACTGAAATTAACTTAAAATTTACCTAAGGAGAAAGCTACCTCCCTGAGTTCAACCTTGGGCTTGCCCAAGTAAAATAAAATTGTTGCTTGTGTTTAATCACATATTAATCTGAGTGGTTTTTGATAAGTCTTCGATTACTCGACTATAATGAATAACAAAACTTAATTCGATCATTAATCCGATTGAATTAGCAAGGGTAGACTGTAGGCTTTTCACGCACCTGCTACCTTTATGGAACTAATGAATAGGGTATTCCGAGAATACCTTGACAAGTTCGTCATCGTGTTTGTGGATGACATTTTGATATACTCATCTGATCCAGAGCAGTACCGAGTGCACTTGCAGATTGTGTTCGAAACCCTGCGACAACACCAGTTTTACGCAAAATTTTCTAAGTATGATTTTTGGCTGAATAAAGTTGCATTCCTTGGTCATGTGGTATCCAAGGATGGAATTGAGGTAGATCCAGCTAAGGTAGAAGTTGTGATGAATTGGAGTCAGCCTAAAAGTGTTTCTGAGATCCGTAGCTTCCTGGGCTTGGCAGGATACTATCGACGATTCATTCAGAATTTTTCAAGGATCTCACTACCATTAACGAAGCTCACCTAAAAGTATGTGAAATTTGTATGATCTGAGGAGTGTGAACGGAGTTTTCAGGAATTTAAGCAGAAATTGACTACAGCTCCGATCTTGGCTTTACCATCAGGCACTGGAGGCTTTGTGGTGTATACAGATGCATCAGGCACTGGACTTGGGTGTTTCTTATGCAAAATGAGAAAGTCGTTGCTTATACCTCATGACAACTAAAACCGCAAGAGAGAAACTACCCAACTCATGATCTAGAGTTAGCAATGGTAGTCTTTGCTCTTAAAATTTGGCAGCATTACCTCTATGGTGAATAGTTTGAGGTGCTCAGTGATCATAAGAGCCTCAAATATATTTTCTCTCAGAAGGAACTTAATCTAAGACAACGACGCTGGTTAGAGTTCCTAAAAGACTACGATTTTGCCATCAATTACCACCCAGGAAAAGCAAATGTCGTAATAGATGCATAAGTAGAAAGTAGGAAGGCAAACTAGCTAGCCTAAAACTTCAATGGAAGATGATGAAAGATTTCGAAGATCGGAAACCTTTCTTAAGTGAGAAGAGAAAGATATCATTTGCAGGCCTTAGAATCCACTCCGAGGTAATTGGGAAGATCATGTAGCACAGAAAATATATGTTGATCTTCCTAAAATGATAGAGGCATCTAAGAAAGAAGGTTCTGATTTCACAATTGGAATTGATGAAGTCATAAGCTACCGAAATAAATTATGGGTTCCAAATGATGTTGAGTTGAGGCAGGAGATTCTCGATGAGGCTCACAGATCGATGTACACCATCCATCCAAGTACAACAAAAATGTACACGGATATGAAATGAAATTTCTGGTGTCTGAAGATGAAGAATGACATCGCAATTTTTGTTTCTAAATACTTGGTATGTCAGCAAATCAAGACTGAACATCAGAGACCAGCTGGCTCTGTCCGAACCTTAGAGATACCTAAATGGAAGTGGGAGCACATAACGATGGACTTTGTTTCAGGTCTACCCAAGACCAAAAAACATCGTTATGACACCATATGGGTGATTGTGGATTGATTGACCAAGTCGGTGCATTTCTTACCCATCCGTCTAGATCAGTCGACGGATAGTCTGGCTGAATTGTATGTGAATGAAATTGTCAGGTTACACGACATTCCTACATCAATTGTGTCACACCGGGACATTAGATTCATGTCTCGCCTGTGGAAAAGTTTTCAAGATGCTATGTGAACTAAACTGAAATTCAGCACTTCATTCCACCCGCAGACTGATGGTCAATCAGAAAGGGCCATCTAGACGCTGGAAGATATGTTGGGAGCTTGTGCTCTAGATTTTGCAGGTAGCTAGGATAGACATCTTCCATTAGTAGAGTTTGCTTATAATAATAGTTATCATTCGAGCATCAAGATGGATTCCTATGAAGCATTGTATAGGAGACCTTGAATATCACCCTCATGTTGGAGTGATGTGGGTGAGAAGCACATTTTGGGACCAGAGCTAATCAGATCAGCAAGCAAGGTGTTGAGCTAATCAGGAAGAGATTGTTGGCAGCTCAAAGTAGGCAGAAGTCTTATGCATATCGTCATAAAAGGGAGTTGAGTTTTGCAATTGGAGACCACGTGTTTCTAAAGATTTCTCGAACCAAGGGTGTATTGCAATTCGACAAGAAATGGAAGCTTACTCCTAGATACATAGGACCTTTCAAGATTTTACAACGAATCGGAGAGGTGGCGTATCGTATTGCATTACCACTTCAATATTCGAAGCTACACGATATATTCCATGTATCTATGCTAAGGAAGTACACTCCTGATCCTTCACACGTGATCGAGCATGAGATTCTCGATATTCAGCCTAATCTCACCTTCGAGGAGAAGCATGTCTGCATAATCAATCGTAGAGACCATCAGCTTTGTTGACATATAGTTCCGATGGTCAAGGTCCTCTGGCATCATCATTGGAAGGAGGAAGCTACCTGGGATCTGGAGAGCGAAATATGGAAGAAGCATATGCAACTTTTCGATATGATCCTTTACTAAGAAATTTCGAGGACGAAATTTTTTTTAAGGAGGGTAGATTGTAACGGCTGATTTTTTTGGGATATTTACACCCATAACCCTGAGTAACTTCGTAATTACCCCAAATACCCTCTATAATCATGAATTACACCCAGAACCTCGAATAATGCTTAACCTTTACATGTCATAACCCTGTGTCAAGTTCTGTCATAATTATCCGTTAACTTTGACGGAAAAAGTTATATGTTGACAATTTTGCCCTTCAAAAACATCATATTTATACCATATGCCATTATGCAAATGAAACGAAATGAACCCCCCCCCCCTCGCCCGCATGACCTCCGATCCGAGGTTCCCTTGCGTGCACATCCACCAGCAAGCTCCCCCCTCCCGACGCTCGCTCCAGCCCGGTGCACCTCCGACCTGCAGACCCACCCCACGCTCCCGCGTACGGCTCCACCGAGCAGCCTGACCCCCTACCCCCTCCTCTGCCCTGCAGCCCCATCCCTTGCCCCGCACGCCTCTACCCTAGCTGCAAGACCTCCCCCACCCCCCGGAACCGCTCCCGCCACTCGCCTGCAAGCACCCCCACCCCCCCTCCCCCCCCCCCCCCGCACACCTCTGCCAAGCCCTGCCCCCGCAACCCCCAGCCCACTCCTGCCGCTCGCCGTCAAGTTTCAGCGCCCCCCCCCCCTCAACCGAGCCCGCAACCCTCCCCCTACTCCCGTCCGATCCCGCAACCACCCCCCTCCTCCGGTCGAGCCCGCAACCCTCCCCTTCCTCCCGTCCGAGCCACCCCCACCCCGTGCCCGCAAGCCCCAGGCGTCACCCCCTTGCCTCCCTCCCGCCCACAAGCTCCAACACACCTCCGTTGCAACCCACCCCCTCCCCCCCCTCCCATCCGAGCCCGCAACCCCCCCCTCCTCCCGTCCGAACCCGCAACCCCCCCACCCCCCTCCCGTTCGAGCCTGCAACCCTCCCCCTCCTCCCGTCTGAGCCTGCAACCCCACCCCCCACAAGCCCCAGGCCTCGCCCCCTTGCCTCCCTCCCGCCGTCCGCAAGCTCCAGCACCTCCACAGCAACCCCCCCTCCCCGCACCCGCAAGCCCCAGGCCTCGCCCCCTTGCCTCCCTCCTGCCCTGCAAGATCTAGCACCTCCGCAGCTCCAGCCCTTCCCTCCCGCGACTCGCCCCCAAGCTCCAGCAGCTCCCTTGCCAGTCGCTCCAGTCTTCGCTCTAGACCAAGCCCCAGGTCATACCTCTGTTTAAAGCTTCAGCACTCGAACCCACCTCCTTCTGTCCTTCCTTCTTTTTTCGATTAATCTCGGCCGCTGATCATTGATTGGGTTAGATTAACTCAGCCATCTGGTTGAGTTACTGATCTAAAGTAATGAAAGTTTATGAATGTAAAATGGAATGGTTATTCAGGGTCTTGAGTGTAATTCGTGATTATAGAGGGTATCCGGGGTAATTACGAAGTTATTTACGGTTATGGGTGTAAATATCCCATTTTTTCAAGCCCATATTTTCTTTTTATTTCCCTAATGAATAGCATGGATACTATTCAAAAATTAATTGGTATTATTAGCCATTGATTACCCCTTTAGGAGGGATAAAAATCCCATCACTCCCCTCACATCACATCACTTTCTATTGGCAATTTTAGAGAAAGAGAGAGAAGAGAAGAGAGGGCAAGTTGTGCGAGAGAGATCTTACCGTGAGAGGCGTTCTCGTCACAGAGAATGTTGGCGTCATTTTGGTGGAGGAGAACGACGGTTCGAGAGCAAGGAGAAGGCGTGACAATCTGGTAGATACAAGTGGTATGTGTCGAACCCCTAGGACTCATACGATATGGTAACTCTTTAAAGCAGATATGTATTATTTCCAAAGATTTGTTATTGATAGACATATGCATTTCCTATATCACTAAAAGCCACGATTCAAAGTTTTGTTGATATTATTAACCAATAGAAGATAGCTTTGTAGTTTTAAACCAGTTGAATTAAAATAAATACGTGGTCCAAATGAATGGACTCCATGGTTGAGTTTATATTCACATGATTTAATGAAACCATTATTCCGTAAATGATTTTTTCATATGTCTTCTGCTTAGTTATGGACTCTACTAAATTAGAATATTAATGAATAGTTCATTACTATTTCTAAATATTGAAAATAAAAACTTAAAAGATCAATAGAAGGATGAATATCATTTGACAATGATATCGCATCGAGTTTTGAACATATGTCTATTGATATGATCAATAGAGTAGTAAGATGTTGAACTTTAGATTGTCTAAAGGTTCAAAACTTACATACTTACAAATATTGTATTCGAAGTAAAAAATGTCCAATACACTCTTCTGAGAATTGTGTAAGATGTCAATGTATTCAAGATCTCATGCATATTGATGTATGTGGATCATCTGTAACATAATAAACATTAATGGTATGTGATATCAATTGATGATTTTTATGATATGAGATTTATTTCCTTCACCTTAGAAACCTTTTAAATATTCAAAGATTTCACAATTTTGGTTTAGAAACAAAGTTTAAAGGAAGATGAAATGAATTTGATCTAATCAAGGTAGCAAGTGCCTATTAGATTAGTTCAAGGAATACCTTATGGAGAAAGGAATATCATTCCTATCTCCCTCCTCCTAATACTCCTAAACTCAATATAATTAAAGGGAAATGCAATTGGATCATGCGTGGCATGATTTGGTCATGATGAATATTACCATAATTACCTCTTAGTTTACAAGGTATATATGTAGTAGAGACTACAATATATATCCTTAATAAGGTTCCTTGCAAGTTAGCTGGAATCTAGTACTAGAGAGTGCTACTTCACTAAGAATATAAAGGATGGTATTAGATACCTACTTTATGACCTTAATATTCTTAAAAGATTTACTCTCTAAGGATATGATTCTTAGATGATGACTCTCTTGAGAATCAAGACGAAAATGAAGTTAAGAATCTTTTGGAATCTAGGTAGCAAGTGCCTATTAGATTAGTTCAAGGAATACCTTATGGAGAAAGGAATATCATTCCTATCTCCCTCCTCCTAATACACCTAAACTCAATAGAATTGAAGGGAAATGCAATTGGATCATGAGTGATATGATTTGATCAATGATGAATATTACCATAATTACCTCTTAGTTTCCAAGGTACATATTTAGTAGAGACTACAATATATACTCTAAATATGGTTCCTTACAAGTTAGCTGGAATCTAATACTAGAGAGTGTTACTTCACTAAGAATATAAAGGATGGTATTAGATACCTACTTTATGACCTTGAGATTCTTAAAAGATTTCCTCTCTAAGGATATGATTCTTAGAGGATGACTCTCTTGAGAATAAAGATGAAAATGAAGTTAAGGATCTTTTTAATCATGAGAAGATAATAAGGCTCCTGAAATCAGAAACTAAAAGGACAATTAAATATGATCTCATATCTCTTCAAATTAGTTTGAGGATGGTAATACCACCTAAAGGGTATGGATGCCATGTGTCAATTAAGTCTAACAATGATCTGACTTCATGTGATGAAACTTCTGAGGGTCATGACATGGAAACATGGATGTTAGTAATAAAGTCTAAAGTAGTCTTCAAATACAAGTGTTGTATATGGACCCTTGATGATCCACCTATAAGGGTAAGACCCGTTAGGTGTAAATGGATCTTTAAGACAATGAGGGAACCTGACTTTGCATCATTTTTCCTGCATGAACCAATCATGTTCTGGCATGACGTTTTGAGAAAATTGCGGATATTTGATCTTCTTAATTCACGCCCGAGCTTGAGATCCAATCGACCTTCATCGAATCAAGAGAAATCGGTGCTGAAAAAAACTGCCCGCGTTTGTCTATAAATAAAGCAAATCAGCCTCCTTTTGATGTTTGATCACCCTTCACCCTCTATAACCCTTTCTCTCGATCACTGGAGCTTGTCCGTGACAGCAGCAAGCTCGTTGAGCATTTGGCGTGGAGAAGGACTGGCCGGAGGCGGAGATCCAGCTCGCTAGAAGTTAACTTCAATGACAATTCCGAGGTCCTCGAAACCTTCCCATAAGAGCTTCTTTTCTTTCATTTTCATATCACATTTTCATTCCTTATCTTAGCCCAAGTCTTAGTTTCCTTGATCAACATTAATCGTAGCTTAATTTTGAGATCCAAAATTGGTGGAGCTGCAAGCTCCAGCCCTAAATCCATCATCTCTCGTCCCTGTTTTGATCCAAAACCATCTCCATCTCAACCCCTATCCATATGTATGTAAATCCCCTATGTTTCTCCCCTTTGATTTTGCATGAATCAGAGTGATCGAGCTCGTTCCTCCACCCCTAGACAGAGCTCGCCCATCTCGCCCATTCACTGTGCCACATGTTTTACCTTCTGGTCGAGGACACTCCCCTCGAGCTGGGGGAGTCTTTTTGTGAAGAATCCATACGTTGACTGATCACTTGGGGAGAAATTCGAAGTCAAGTCAGGAGCCCCAGGTCTCTTGAGCTCCAGGCCCCTCCGATGGGGCATGGACATTTGTGAATCACCTAGCCATTGTGGAAGGCTTGCAGGAGTGATTCACCCATCGTAGCAGCCTTGGAGACTGCCTTGTAATGGAGATATTACGGATCAAAGGTGGACCATGTTGTATTCTTCATTTGTTCTTCATGATCCCTCCACCACCATTAGATGAAGAACATGCCCCTAGTTTTAATTTGCGTTGTTGGATTGAGCAGACAACCAACCGATAGATCGACCTTGATATCAAATCAGAGCCAACCATCGATGAACCAATATCGGTTGTTGAAGGTGCAGGACGTGGCTAATTGAAGCTCATCTAGTTGTTGCTTATGCCTATTTGGGGGTAATTTGCATATTTAATCCTCCATATGTTTGTATTTTCATTGTGCTCCTATAATTATTAAGCTAAGTTTAAAAACTTGTGTAATATTTTGACATCAGCCCCAATACTTTTCGCCTATTGCATTTTGGTCCACACCACACCACCTCATGTGGCAGCCTACGCATGTGAGCATTTTGCAGGAAAGCCCTTGTGGCTTATTTTATTTCATTTTAGTATTGAAACTTAAAATATATTGTAATATCTCTGGGATATTTGCACAATGGGCATTGAAATTTATTTTTATTATAAATATACCCCTACTTGGTTGTTTTATTTTATTTATGTCTTTTCATTTTGTTAAATACCTCCAGTACATAAATGCTTGATATTTTTTTGATGATGGTCATATTTTTTATCTAGCATTTCATGAATTTTTCTATTTATTAAAAATAATTTTGGAGTTATTTATTTTCTGTTTAGATATAAAAATATAAAAAATATAAAATCACTTTTAAAAATTCCAAAAAAAATAAATTATCTTTATTACTATATTTTATCACTTCGTACGAAAAATCATAATAGATATAAAATAAAACATAAAAATTGAAAAACTCTCAAAACCTTTAAAAAATGGCAAAAAAATTATAAAATCCAAAAGAAATATTTTTACTAATGCATATTTTTATTTATATTTCGAGTGTATATTAAAAATAGTTTTTGGTTTTTTTGGTATCATTATCTATTTTTAAAACCACAAAACATTCATCCTATTTATTATAGTCATGTTTTGTTATATTTCATATTTTAAAAATACCTAAAAATTATGAAAATTATCTAAAATATCACAAAATAGAGAAAATATTTAAAGCATAAAAGTAATTTATTTTGTAATTTTTGAGTATATATATATTTATTTATAAATAGAAAATCATATACACAATATATACATATTATTACTTATATATAGCTATTAATATCATTATTAATTATAATTACCTTACATGTATTTTAAAACCTTTAAAAAAGGATTGTCCTTATCTATATTTTGACATATTTATTCTATATTTTATATATATTTCATCTAATATATAATAATTATTATTATTATACATATACTTATATATTATAACTTAAAAAAAGAATTAAAAATCAGAAAATCAAAAAGAAAATGAAATTCAAAATTTTAAAACATATATATAACATAAAAATACCATAGAAATTAAATATAATTAAAAAACCCTACAAAAATCACAAAAAGTCAAAAACACCTAAGTAGGCTACTCATTTTTCTCCACTTCCTGTTGCTCCTTGTGTTTGACACTCTACTACTTAGTACTATACATCTGTTGTAGAGTTATAATAAATTTTGACTCGCATCACTTTGATTGTTTTATTCATATGCGTGGGTTGATTGTTGTATGATTTAGCTCTTGCGCTCAGTAACCTCAGCGACTGTTGATTTAGCTTGTTAGATCAATAGACCAGCCATAAGTTGGTTCAACAGTAATGCAATTGGTCGGTTGAGGAACTATTATCCAAGTTAGTCTGATCAAATATGTGGTCGCGAAGAAAGTATCTGACCATAGTAATATCTTTATCTTTTTCTTTCCACGGAAGATATTGAAGACCAGATTATCATATGCTTCTTGATTTTATCCTTTTATTGCTTACTTTACATTATGAACTCACTTCTCCTTCATGTGTTTCATATTAGTAGGAAAATATTCCAAGTTTTCATTAATGGGAGGTTAATGACAATCTTCTCAAACCACTTTTCTAATTCGTTTCTTATTTTCTCGTTATCATCTTCTACTGGTCGAACTTGGAACTTATGTAGTCCAACCATTCATAATAGTTACATCATATATACTTTATTCGCTAAGCTATTGCATTTACTTTTTTCAAGTAAGTAATTGCCTTCAATTATTGATTGATTTCAATTAATCTAATCATATTTCAGCTTAGATACTCCTTGACATGTCATATAGAAGATCAATTCAATCTGAAAAGTATATGTAACTGCTAGCTAATAAACATGTAACACAATTGATTCTCATTATAAGTTTTGATTCCATACTCCTTGTGTTGATATCAGTTTTTGCTATTCGATCTCTAACTTAGGTTCAATGGAATCAGTCTCCGTTAGTCGAGTTAATTTACGACTATTCAAGCTTGGAAATTGGCGACTTGGATCGATAATGTTCAAGAGTATCACAAGACCTATGTTTGTTCGCCTAATTGATAATGAGTAGTTGAAAATTATTCTTGTACACTTTTTGAATTAGATTATGTGGATAGTCTTATGCGTCAATATCAAATCGGAGCCAACCATCAATGAACCAATATCGGTTGTTGAAGGTGCGGGACGTGGCTAATTGAAGGTCATCTAGTTGTTGCTTATGCCTATTCACGGGTAATTTGCTTATTTAATCCTCCACATGTTTGTATTTTCATTGTGCTCCTATAATTATTAAGCTAAGTTCAAAAACTTGTGTAATATTTGGACATCAGCCCCAGTACTTTTTGCCTATTGCATTTTGGTCCACACCACACCACCTCATGTGGCAGCCCACACACGTGGGCATTTTGCAGGAAAGCCCTTGCGGCTTATTTTACTTCACTTTACTATTAAAACTTCAAATATATTGTAATATCTCTGGGATATTTGCACAAAGGGCATTGGACTTTATTTTTATTACAAATATGCCCCTACTTGGTTGTTTTATTTTATTTATGTCTTTTAATTTTTGTCAAATACCTCTAGTACATAAATGCTTGATATTTTTCTGATGATGGTCATATTTTTTATCTAGCATTTCATGAAATTTTCTATTTATTAAAAATCATTTGGGAGTTATTTATTTCCTGTTTAGATATAAAAATACAAAAAAATTAAAATCACTTTTAAAATCCAAAAAAATAAATTATCTTTATTACTGTATGTTATCACTTCATACGAAAAATCACAATAGATATAAAATAAAACATAAAAATTGAAAAACCCTCTGATGAATCCACGATTCATCGCCTTTATTCTTTTATTTTAGTTTCATTTCCGTAGTCAAACACCTGTAAATACCCACTAATTCCATGAATTTACCATTTTACGTGCATTTGTTAAATGTGCATTTTTAACATTGTACATAAATAAAAGAATAAAGAAGAAAAGAAAATGAAGGATGAATTTATGCAATAAATACAGACTGACCCGAACCCCAAGAGATGGTCAAGACATGATCTAATTGACCAAGAATAAGTAGGGGGAGATAGGGTCTTTCATTCAAAAATCCAAATATATTTTGTAAATACTCTTCCCTGTATATTTTTATAGAACTTGTACTATTTTATTTGTACATAAATTGACCTCAAATTAATTATTTTTGTAAAAAAAAGTTGTAAATAAAAATGTATTCTAAAAAATAAAAATAATTGCAAAATAAAATAATATAAATATTACAAATAATCACACTCAGAAAAAGCTGCAAAGTGATAATTGAAATACCAATTCCGACTCCATACGAACACAAATAGAATCAAACTAACTTCCATTATACTCTAAATCAAATTATCTTTCAAGTGGTTGTGATTTCATAAATTTTGGAGTTACGGTTAAAAAGTCGGTTTGTTGGGGTGTTTTGTGCAGTTTTACCACTTACATATTTATATATTTATTCATATTTATTTTTATACACAATGTACATAATTGTAAATACTATTTTCATTAAAAAATAAAAAAATATAAATTAAATATTATAAAAAATATATAAAAATTATTTCCTTATTTGTACATTTGTATATTGTATTATATGTACATAATATTTGTATACAACTAATTTCCTTATAAAAACATAAAAAATAAAATATCTAACATTAATTAATTAATTAATTTAATACCGAAAATTGTATTTAGATTTAATTATTTAATTAATTATCTGATTTTAAAATTTACCTTGTATATTAGACATTATTCCATACCTTTAATAGCCACATTAAGGTGGCTAATTAATTTTTTATAAATTAGTTATTTATTTTATTTTATTTAAATCCGAAATTTTTAATTAATTAATTTATTAATTATTTTATTTAATTTTATTTATTAATTCCGCATCTAACACCTTCCCTAGGTGTATATACCTTCCTTTTTATTTTTCTCTTTTTAATGGGCTCCTTCTCCTTCATTATTCATTGATCAATCTTTGGTGGAGAGGAGCTCGATCTCCAAGAGCTATCTTGTTGAAGAAGGGTGCCCAGCCTCCGAGTCATCTAGTGATAACACATCGACCCTCGCCGAGGCCATCACGGCATTTTCGACCTCGAGGTGAAATCTATTTTATTTCTCGTCTTTTTCCCTTTGATAAATCATAGGTCTAATTTTTGCCCTATTTTATTACTCTTTAGATATCCAAAATCACAAAAAAATTCACCCCCTATTTTCGATCCAACACTGAAATTTCCATATCATTTTCGTGTCCCTCCATTTCCACATTCTACCTCACGCAATCTTCTACCTCCGGTCACAAACAGTGATCGGAGTCACGAATCTATCATCAACTTGGCCACGATCCGGATCCATTCACACATCTCCTATTTTGTTTATAAATAAAATAAAAATATAGATATAGATATATCTACATATATATTCCTAACATTTGTTTTGCAAGAAAATAAAAAAAATAAAAAAATAAAAAAATAATATAAAAAATTCATTGCAGTTCCTATTTCCAGTTTCAAAAAAAATATTTACAATTTTCTATTTACATATAAGAAGAAAAAAATAAAAAAAGAAAGAAACAGGTCATCCAACACCACCCATGTGGCCCTACTCCTCTCGCTAGAATGTCGTCGTTCAACGGCGCAGCCCCTGAGGCCGACCTCCAGATTCCAGCACCTCCACGTGTGCACTTCGTGCGAGGCGACGGCATTCACCATATGCTTGCGCGTCATCTTCCAGATCCTCCGCAGCCCCCGCGAGGTTCAGTCGTGCCACTAACCGCGGAGGCACACCCGTTGGCCCGCCGCCTCCTTCTAGAGGACCTCCCACAAGATCTCCCGCTCCAGGCAGATCTCCAGCCGTGGGGAGCTGACTACCGGCCCCCTCCGCATCCGCATTCTTGCCTCCTGGACTCGCTCCCACCTCCTCCGCATGAAGCGGAGCTCCACCGTCGAAGCCTCCAACGGTGCCGTGCGCCCCTCCGTAACTCTGCTCTGCCATTGCGCCGCCTGTGGTCAGCTTGTCCGCATGGTGGGTCGTCAATCCTCCAGGCCCGCGACCCCTGCCCTGACACCGCCGATCCTCCAGGCCCGCGACCTCCTCCCAGCGGCGCCCCACGCCGCATCTCGCCTGACTCGGCAGCTCTCCATCGCGCACCCTGTAGCGCCGCAAGTGCTCCAGTCCGCGTGGGCGGCGACCGACCCCCTCCCTTTTGGATTATGGAAACGAAGTATTAAAGGAAGAACCCTCGGATAATAAAAAAAGATATTTGGAAAAATTGCAAGAAAGGTCCTTGAAGGTATTCATATTTGCAAAAGAGCTCCCGTCAGAAATATATTTGGGTAAATTACATTTTTCACCTTTGAGTTTATTACTGTTACATTTTCTGTAGAAACTTTTCATTAATTACATTTACGTCCATGTGCTTCCAGACAATAACTTGCTTGCACTCTTTGAGTGAAATAAATGGTTTTATTATTGTAAAAAATTTCAAAAAAATTGTTTATGCTCCTGCTATGTGTCTAAACGTTGTATAAATTTTTCGTAGCATTTTGTTGACTTTTAATATTTTAAATTTCAAAAACAATGTCTTTTATCTGCTCGAAATTAGAAAATTCAAAAAAATTGGAAAAGTATCCCAAAAATTCCCAAAAAATTATTGTAGCTGTATTTTGTTTTTTTATTTCTGTCCAATTTACGTGTATAGATCATTTATAAAACTTCCAAAATTGATAAAAATTAAGAACCCTAAAAAATGTAGAAAATTCTAGAAAAATCTAAAAATTGTACTTTCAGTCTCTAATTGTAGATATTTAGTTGTACTTATCTTAAGCATAAGCTCTAGGAGTTTTGGGTATTAAAGTATTTTTAAGTTGCAAAATACTCTAAGTTGTGCACTGTTTTCCGTTATTTCCACTGTTTGATTTTTATAAAATCACAAAAATATCAAAAAATTTGAAAAAAATACCAAAAATATTTCAAAACCTGTAAAACACAAAAATATATTTTCTGTAATTTTCTGGATATTCTGAAAAAATACAAAAAGAGTGTGGTGTGTGTGTTTTATCCTTTGTGCTTATTTTGAAAAATTTTAAAAAAAAATAAAAACCACTAAAAATTATTTTAGAAACTTGACTACTTAGTTTTTCAATCGTGCTCCTTGTGTTTGACCATGGTCGCTATACCAGGTAAATTAAATAGAGAAACCGCTTACATTTGCTTGTCATTGCTTTATCTTTTATTAAGTGGTTAAATACATTTTTTCTTGTTGATCGTAGTTGGTGATTCGGGTCACAATGACCCTTGTTTATTCCATACTTAACCCGAGTTGTCAGGTGTGTCATCACCCTCCAAACCTTAAGAAATAACAAAAAATATATAAAACCAAAAAAATTTATTTTTACTAATACATATTTTTATTTATATTTCAAGTGTATATTAAAATTAGTTTTGGGTTTTTAGGTATCTTTATCTATTTTTAAAACCCCAAAACATTCATCCTATTTATTATAGTCATGTTTTGTTATATTTCATATTTTAAAATACCAAAAAAATTAGGAAAATTATCTAAAATATCACAAAAAGAGAAAATATTTAAAGCATAAAAGTAATTTATTTTGTAATTTTTGTGTGTAAATATATATTTATAAATAGAAAATCATATACACAATATATGCATATTATTACTTATATATAGCTATTAATATCATTATTAATTATAATTACCTTACATGTATTTTAAAACCTTTTAAAAAAGGATTGTCCTTATCTATATTTTGATATATTTATTCTATATTTTATATAGATTTCATCTAATATATAATAATTATTATTATACATATACTTATATATTACAACTTAAAAAAGGAATTTAAAATTAGATTAAATCAAATACATAAAATTCAAATTTTTAAAACATATATATATATATAACATCAAAAATAACATAGAAATTAAATATAATTAAAAAAACCCTACAAAAATCACAAAAAAGTCAAAAATACCTAAGTAGGCTACTCATTTTTTCTCCACTTCCTATTGCTCCTTGTGTTTGACACTCTACTACTTATATACATCTGCTGTAGAGTTATAATAAACTTTGACTCGCATCACTTTGATTGTTTTATTCATCTGTGTGGGTTGATTGTTGTACGATTTAGCTATTGCGCTCAGTCACCTCAATGACTGTTGATTTAGCTTGTTAGATCAATAGACCAGCCATGAGTTGGTTCAACAGTAATGCAATTGGTCGGTTGAGGAATTATTATCCAAGTTAGTCCGTCAAATATGTGACCGCGAAGAAATTATGTGACCATAGTAATATCTTTATCTTGTTCTTTCCAGGGAAGATATTGAAGACCACATTATCATATGCTTCTTGATTTTATCCTTTTATTGCTTACTTTACATTATGAACTCACTTCTCCTTCATGTGTTTCATATTAGTAGGAAAATATTTCAAGTTTTCATTAATGGGAGGTTAATGACAATCTTCTCAAACATCTTTTCTAATTCATTTCTTATTTTCTCGTTCTCATCTTCTACTGGTCAAACTTGGAACTTATGTAGTCCAACCGCTCACAATAGTAACATCATATATACTTTATCCGCTAAGCTATTGCAATTACTTTTTTCAAGCAAGTAATTGCCTTCAATTATTGATTGATTTCAATTAATCTAATCATATTTCAGCTTAGATACTCCTAGACATGTCATATAGAAGATCAATTCAATCCGAAAAGTATATGTAACTGCTAGCTAGTAAACATGTAACACAATTGATTCTCATTATAAGTTTTGTTTCCATACTCCTTGTGTTGATATCAGTTTTTGCTATTCGATCTCTAAGTTAGGTTCAATGGAATCGGTCTCCGTTAGTCGAGTTAATTTACGACTATTCAAGCTTGGAAATTGGTGACTTGGATCGATAACGTTCAAGAGTATCACAAGATCTATGTTTGGTCGCCTAATTGATAATGAGTAGTTGAAAATTATTCTTGTACACTTTTTGAATTAGATTATGTGGATAGTCTTATGCGTCAATATCAAACTAAGTACCTTATATAGTTACAATGAGCAGTTAAAAGTCTAAAAGTCTAGCTAATTCGTGGCATTAGTCATGTAATTAGATAAGACTTTACACACATTTTGCTATAAGACAATTCTACGACGTCATTGAAATCAACACCAAATTTTATATAGAGTGAAAGCTCCAATAATCCGGAGAAATAAACTCATCTAGGAACGGATACATCATTTGATGGGCCCTCATCCCATTTATTAGCTTGGTAGCTCACCAAACTCCTAACCATAAACTCGGTGAAGCTCATAATCCGGACCATTTGTTTTTTAATCCACTAACCTCATGCAGCGGATGCTCCCACAGATCACGTAAGAAAAATGGTCACAAGAAAAAAGGGCAAAATTTGTCCCAAACAGTCATCACGATTAGGTGGTGTTTGGCACATCCATCAAGCTCGGCACCTTCCCTGCGGATGGTATAGTAAACAGCAGAAATCGTCAACCCCCAACTTCCCCTCCACCGCCCCGGTCTTAAACCTCCCTGCCCGTAATTGGGCTGCTGGATTTCACCACCTCTTTATCGGTGCAAGTAAGAGAGACCCAACGACCTCTGACGGCAATTAATGGCGGCGATCAGATGCCGAGTCCATTTATGTGGAGAGAGACAGCGTCACATTTGCTCACACAGTGGTGCTAAGCAAAGCCCCAAGCAAAGCGAGCTATCAATGTAGATATTAGAGTGAAGTAGAATATGGTTGAGAAGTGAAGGTGCAGAGAGAGAGAGAGAGAGAGGTAGTAAACACTCTGTCCTCCTTTAATGCCTCTGATCACCGTCCCACCAGCTTTGCCTCCTCCGCTATATATCTTTTACTCACTCCACCATCACTCCACCCCCCAAAACCCATGCCATGCACCACTCTCATGAATATGCAGCACCAACCCTCTTCTCTCTCCAGTAACCTGTTCTTCGCCTCATTGTCTCTGAGCTTCGCCTTCTGGTGCTACATGGAGTCCCCATGGGGGATCGTGGTCGTCGTGGCCATGGCCGTCTCCTTCTACTGGGTGTGGTTCGCACGCCTCGCCCGCACGATGACGGGACCACGCGTGTGGCCGCTGCTGGGGAGCTTGCCGGGGCTCGTGCAGAATTGCGCGCGCATGCACGACTGGATCGCGGAGAACCTCAACGCGTGCGGCGGCACCTACCAGACATGCACGTGCGCGGTGCCGGGGGTGGCGAAGCGGCAGGGGCTGACCACGGTAACGTGCGACCCCAAGAACCTCGAGCACGTGCTGAAGACGCGCTTCGACAACTACCCCAAGGGCCCCACGTGGCACTCCGTCTTCCACGACCTCCTCGGGGACGGCATCTTCAACTCCGACGGCGATACGTGGCGCTTCCAGCGGAAGACCGCGGCGCTCGAGTTCACCACTCGCACGCTCCGTCAGGCCATGTCGAGGTGGGTCACACGCGCGATCTACCTGCGGCTCCTCCCCATTCTCCGCAGCGCCGCGGGCACGAAGCGCGCGGTAGACCTGCAGGACCTCCTCCTCCGCCTCACGTTCGACAACATATGTGGCTTAGCGTTCGGGAAAGATCCCGAGACGTTGGCTCCGGGGCTCCCGGACAATGCCTTCTCCAATGCGTTCGACCGGGCCACCGAGGCATCGCTCCACCGCTTCATTCTCCCCTCGTTCATGTGGAAGTTGAAGAAGTGGTTACGCCTCGGCATGGAGGTGAGCCTCACCAAGAGCGTCACGCACGTCGAGGAGTATCTAGCCGGGGTCATCAAGACCCGGAAGAACGAGTCTCTCGAGCAGCACGACGATCTGCTCTCGCGGTTCATGAAGAAGGGCAACTACTCGGATTCCGAGCTCCAGCACGTGGCACTGAATTTCATACTAGCAGGACGTGACACTTCGTCCGTGGCCCTCTGCTGGTTCTTCTGGCTGATGACCCAAAACCCTCAAATCGAAGAGAAGGTATTGTTCGAGATCGGGTCGGTTCTACACGAGACGAGGGGGTCAGATCCAGAGAAGTGGGTGGCGGAGCCACTCACATTTGACGAGTTAGACAGGCTAGTTTACCTGAAGGCCGCTCTCTCGGAAACACTGAGGCTCTACCCGTCCGTGCCGGAGGATTCGAAGCACGTTGTGGAGGACGACGTTCTGCCGGATGGTACGTTTGTGCCGGCCGGTTCAGCGATCACGTACTCCATCTACTCGGCCGGGCGGATGAAGGCAATCTGGGGGGAGGACTGCATGGAGTACCGGCCGGGCCGGTGGCTATCCAAGGACGGGACCCGGTTCGAGCCGCACGACTCGTTCCGGTTCGTAGCATTTAACGCCGGCCCGAGAATTTGCCTCGGTAAGGACTTGGCGTACCTGCAGATGAAGTCCATAGCCGCGGCAGTTCTGCTGAGGCACAGGCTCGAGGTGGAATCCGGTCACCGCGTTGAACAGAAGATGTCGCTGACCCTCTTCATGAAGTACGGACTGCGGGTTCGTGTGCACCCGAGGGACATGACCGGCGTTGCCGAGGCGGTGAACAGATCTCGCTCGGGCGTTAATGGCGGGTCCCGAACGTTGGTTGGGGTTGGTGAGGGGGAAGTTAAGGTTTGACAGCTTTGCATGGGGGGTGCATGCAGCTGTAAATGGTGATACTCTAGGCACGGTGTGAATATCAAATTTATTATTATTATTATTACTACTACAGTGCTCGTGGTGGGTTATGATATATGGGGAGGGGGAATTGAGGGCTTCATCGTTTTTCTACTATTATTATTTGCAGCCTTTTTTTTAAATCTTTTTTGCAATTCACATTTACAGTGGGGATGGGGGTGGTGAGGTGAGGTTCCATTTGAATATTTCAGTTCTCTTATTATGTGTTGTAGGGAATATATGAAGTAAATAAGAGATTGAGGTAAGGTGGTGGAGTAATAAGGTAGAAAGATGTGGCATAAGCAGTCAAGGGTCTTGATTTGGAGAAAGGAATGTGCATTTTTTCCATATTGTGCAAGTGGATTCCTCCTTTTTTTTAATATATTTCCTTGATATGTTGGTTTGATATTTTGGTGGTTGATGGATGAATGAATGGATCTGAAGTGATGAGCTTAACTCTTGAGGGTATATTATGTGGTACCGAGGAATGTTCGGTTTCTTTAACACGCATGAACTTGGGAACAAAAGAGAAGAAATCATAGTGGTCAAATGTCTATCAAGATCATAAATTTCTTTGTCAATATCCAAGTAATAAATTGAGCAGTATGTTAGCTTGGTTGAGAAGTAAGGATGAAAATAGTCGGATACAGATACGAATATATGTATAATCATATCTTTATTTATTTTATAAAACGAATACGAATGTGAATATGAATATTGAGTAATGTGAAAAATGAGTTACCATATTTTTAAAAATAAATATGAATCAAATATGAATAATAACACATATATATATATATATATTATAGACTAACTAATTGCATATTTAGGATGGTTTACACAAAAAAGTGGATATACTAAATGTATTCATATATAACAATTATAAAAATGGTTGTAAATGCAATAACTAAGTTTCGTTAAACACAATTATAAATAAATCTACAAATATATTTATGTACTAAAATAGATATAATTATGAATATCAAATCGATATCCATATCTGCATCCACTTTCAAACAAATATAAATGTCAAAATCTGCATAAAAAGAATACGATAACGGATCGGATATGAATATATTTGTATTCATTTTCATCCCTATTGAAGAGCATTGGAACTATAATGGTCATGATTCCGTCTCCTTTCCTTTTTTTATATTGTGATGGCACTTTAATCCATTTCTTCTTACTTCTCTTCTCAGTAAAAGATAAAGTTTATAAAACAAAATATGTCACTTTCTTAAGTTTTTGCTCGAGTAATTGGGAATAGGATGGAGCATTGGACTCAATCCGGCCCAACCTAGGAAAGCTCGATTCGAATCCGTCAATTTTTCATAGGTCTTGGGTCGAGTCGAAGCCCATTTTTTTAGCAAATCGAGGACTCGGGTCCGCCTCAAGGCCCGCGGGATCGGGCTCGAGTTCGGATCAGGCTTGGGTTCGGTTGGGCTCAGCCCGCACCCATTTCGGTTCCATGAAGTTTCACTTTGATTTCAATTTATTGTTATGATATAATTCATCCATAATACATGGATATCGGATGTATTGTTATGATATAATATTATTATTCATGGATGAAGGAAATATTGGATGTATTGTTACTATAATTTTTTGTCCTCCAATTTGGTTCTAATATGATTCACGTGTAGATTGTTATACGCAGATTGTTGAAATATGGAAATATTTTTCAGAATTCTTTTCCATGTGATCGAATCATGATGGGATTTAATTTAGTAATAGCATATTGTAAAAGTTTGTTAGACTATAAACTATTAAAAGATAGTAGCATATGGCTCGAGCGTGATATTTTGAAATATGGGGACCCGGGTCCAACCCATTTGTACGTCGGGTTATGGCCCGACCTGGCCCAAGCATATTATTTTTGAAATATTAGGACCCGAACCCAGCTCATATGTACATCGGATTCGAGCTGAACTTAGCTTTTGCGGATCGGGTCAAGATCGGGACCGGCCCACGCGGGCCAATGCTCCATCGTAATTGGGAAGCGGCCACTCTATTTATACTTACATGCTCCATGTTTTCGAGGAATTGCTTTTTTGAGCATCCACGCGTACGTTTTAGAAGAAATAGTATTATTAATTATTGTTAACTACATGAATAATAATATTGATTTTTAATTCAGTAATTATTCAGATTATCAAAATTAATCTTATGTGTTAAACTTGCAAATTTTGATTATCCCTTTGATATATATCATGGACAATCTGAGAATCGATAGTTTAAAATGCGACACTATAGTGAGAAAGATCTGGAATGAAAAATAAGCTAAACTGTCTGCATAAACACCCACAAAAATA
This sequence comes from Ottelia alismoides, assembly GCA_037367405.1. Lineage (NCBI taxonomy): Eukaryota > Viridiplantae > Streptophyta > Magnoliopsida > Alismatales > Hydrocharitaceae > Ottelia > Ottelia alismoides. The sequence goes on from JAZKJV010002969.1 coordinate 485,749, forward strand.
AGGTAATGATTAGACATCATTGGAGCATCGATGAAGGGCTTCTCCTAGAGAAGATTTTGCTCACGCTTCAACGGTATCTTGAGTCTGGCAATCCGCTCAAAGGATATGATGACACACAATTGAGGTCAATACGTTCCGATATGATCGTTCTCAAAAGTATCTTGGAGAATAAGGACGGATTTAGAGGGGGTAAGGAGGGGCACATGCCTTCCCTAACTTTTTTAGATTACACAATATATTTAATTATTCTCTATAAATTTTTGAAGGAAAAATAATCATAATATTTCCGAAGTATAAATCCCCTTTTGGATTTTTGAGGGTAAAACTTATACATGTACACCCTTCGTTTCTTGAGGGAGAGATTCGATAATCTTTATTGGTAGATAATATATCTTCTAACATAAAATTTCTACCTAGCAATAGTAGATTTTACCTTGGATCAACCTGTTCGGATGTTTTCTTAAACCTATCAACTTATAATGGATCTCTACCCAAACTATCTTTTTGAATATCCATTTTTTAGGATCAACCTATAGAAGAGATTGGTTTTTCATCCAATCTCCTGATCAGTTATATAGATACGTGGTTTACTTCTCGATCTAAAAAAAATAAGTTTCTAAAAAAATCATTTATTGCCCAGTCTCATATATTAATCATTGGTCCTATTTATTATCAAGTAAGTGGTCAAAGCACATATATTCTTGATTGGTGTATTTTTCATTGACATTAATATTTCTACTTGTTGGTAATAAAAAGTATGAAGTTATGTAGTTTTATATTTTTTAACTTGATACAAATTTGGAACAAATGTAGTTTATATTGTAATTAATCAAAATTCAAAGAGTGAATTGAAAAAAGATAAAAACATTAGAATCTCTATTTTTAAAAATTGATATAAATATTAATCATAATAAATATCAACGGTGCGGAATATATATGATATCAATTTATGTAAAATTGAATAAAAAAGATACGATTGATTAAAAAATAAGTTCAAAATAAACTGTTATTTACATGAAAACTATAGAAGATATAATTTATCCTTCACAACTATTGTTATATAATGAATAGAGGAGGGGGAGTATCCAACTCATCTGCATATAATTTATATGTTCATCAGCTCCCAACTACTCCTTTTTCTTGAAACTTTAACTTGCACGCATTCCAATGGCAGAGCCACTTGCACTCTTCCATTCTAATAAAGATAAATAGCTAAGAAGGTAATGAACACACCCCCTCTTCAAAAATGATCTGTCTCTGTCCCTGTTGGAGAACCTACCATCGACATGCACAGAGTTGTTCGATGGAAAACATATATGGAAACAAGATATCACTTATTGTCCTACGCCATTCTTGTACATAACAAATTTTTCCGAGCATTAATTGTGTTTTTTAAATGCAATTGGCATCATAACTCGAGGAAACTAGATTAAAGATTTGTGTGCATAATTTTTATTTTGTAACTCGGTATAAGCTTTTTATACAATCACATTTTCCTTCAGTCGACCAAAAATATCCATTAGTTGGCTAACTTAGAATCCAATTTGACTAATACTTATTAATGCATCATGCTCAACATCTCTTCTCTTAATTGACTAGGCCGAAATTCTACCTGACTATGTTAGCCTCAATGGTCATTTTTTACAAAATTAATTTCTGATTTACAAGGTCATTAAATCCTTCACTTTACTAACCTTTTATACTGGTCGACTAATGTGAATTTCAGTCAATTGATCATTTCTCTTAGTCAAGTAATTTATCTTGAATTCTTTTTCCAAGCTAGCTGTTGTTAAGCTTCTAGCTAACCCTATTTATAGATAATAAAAGATTACTAACCATCTAAAATCTATAAATAGTGTGAATTTGACATGGGGGAGGGATTGTATGCCAACATTAATAATTACAAATATAATTGCCAATCGAAAAATTACAAGCCATAAAAATAGAGACAGAAATGCAAACCACAATAATAACACGTCATTTTAATGCGGGAACCTGCAAGGGTACAAACCATGATTCATAACTTCCCATTGTATGATTTTCTTTTCTATCTCAGTAAATCTTGATTCCATTATTCGCGCTACTTGAACCAATGGTAGCACAATTTTGCGTACAACTTGTACTTCCACTAGGAGATGATATCTCGCGGAGAGAAAGAAACCCACAATCCGACCAAAAGAAAATGCCTTGTTAGTAAATAAATTTAATACACAAGCATACTTGAGCTAATGTGAGATAAAACAATACTTGAGATTCTCTATGGAGAAGGAGTAAGCTTCATAGTACTTAAGATCTCAATGGAGCTTGAGCAATTAAGAATTTTGCTCACAACTAGCTTTAATACATACATACATATACATACATATATATACATACATATATATATACACATACATACATATATATATATATACACACATACATACATACATACATATATATATAGAGAGAAAGAGAGAGGTTAATGAGGCTGCCCCAACATGGCTGCCCCCCGGTCATTTTCGGTATTTTTTTTATTTTTTTTTCAAAAAATATAACCATATATATTCATACTTATATCCCTTCTATATGTCATTCGAATTTTGTCAGAAACAGAGACTCCTACGGCCACCATCCAGACAATCATTTTTTAATGGTAACAAGATTTTTTAAATCGACACCATCTTGATGGAGGCCGTAGCAGTCTCTGTTTCTGACGAAATTCAAATGACATATAGGAGGGATATATGGATGAATATATATGGCGATATTTTTTGAAAAAAATAAAAAAAAAACATCGAAATAAAGGGGCGGGGCAGCCATGCTGGCTACCCCCAGGGGGCAGTCCCAATAAATCCATACACACACACACAAACACACACACACACACACACACACACACACACACAGAGAGAGAGAGAGGGTTCATCCTGTGAGAGTTAAAAACTGTAAGAGCTTGGGAGCAATGATTCGAAACCACTAGATTATGTCACCCCTCTCATCATTGATTGCATGAGGAGAGAGAAGAGCAGAATAAAGTGGTCCGCATTCACTGCTCTTATGCTCTTACAGTTTTTGACTCTCACATGATCAACTCTCTCCATGAGGAGAGGGTGACATAATCCAGTGGTTTAGAATCACTGCTCTATATATATATATATGTATGTATGTATGTATAGAGAGAGAGAGGGTTGATCCTGTTAGAGCAAAAAACTGTGAGAGAATGAGAGCAGTGATTTCGGACCACTAAATTTTATCTTCTCATCCTGGTCTTCTCTCTCCTTGTTGAATCTAGTGGTCCAAAATCACTGTTCTCATGCTCACATAGGTTTTGGCTCTCACAAGATCATCCCTATATATATATATATATATAAGGTTCAATGGGACTACTCCCACCTCATTTTCGCGTCATTTTTTTCATTTTTTTGTAAAATATCATCATGTATATTCATCTATATATCCCTCTAATATGTCGAATTCCGTCAGAAACAGAGACTCCTATGCCTTCCATCTAGAACAGGTCGATTACAATGTTTAGACCGTCAAAACTACCTGTTCTAGATGGAGGGCATATGCGTATATGTTTCCGATGAAATTCGAATGGCCTATTAGAGGGATATAGAAATGAATATACATGGTGATATTTTACCAAAAATAAAAAAACTGCACGAAAATGGGGTAGGGGCAGACCATTTTTTTCCATATATATGTGTGTTTGAAACTTCAAACGAGGCGGGGTTTCACTACAATTGTGGTGAGCCCTCAATAAGGATCATTGGATTTCAATCCACTACAAGAAATAGCGGAAATAACGAGCACAACTCTACGAGGGGTGGGCGAACATGCGTGGCCACCCATGTGCTAGCAAGGAGCGAACGAGCACGCGTGCTCGGCCATCGATTCGTCGTTTAGAATTTTGACCTTTTTTCCCATCGCATCATTTTGAATTTCTGGGCGAGCACTCGGCTTACATCCGTGCTCATCCGGAGTGCTTTCCTATTTAAATATTTCAAGCGGCATCTAGTGGCGCGTTATAGAATCCAAGCGAGCACTTGGCCAACATGTGGTGAGCACTTAATGTGCTCGTCAATGCCTGCTAACAGAACCACATGGAGTCTGTTCTCTTCCTTCTACCCATGCCCCCAACCTCAAAACCCCCCATCGACGATCTTGCTCCGCACACCTTGCCTTCGACGACCTTCGTTTGGGTTATTCAAGCACGCATGCATTATCGCTAAGTTATATCCCTTGATCCATTCTCTTGTTTTTATCATTTCATTCCATATTGTTCATTTCATCATATTTTAGGTTTTTCTAATGTTGATAGACTATTCGTTATATATGTTAGATTTTGATTGCGTAGACATATTGTGTATGTTGTATACGTTTCAGTTATTATCTATGTGTTGTTAGATGTGATGATTGATGTGTTACTTGTATCTAGATTTTGCTGCTTTTCAAAATTTGTAGTTTTGAGAGACATGTCATGTATAATGTATGTATGAGCACACATATTTTGATGCATACTATATACATTGTGGACTTTTGTGGACATGGATTGTAAATAATGAACGTTGAGCAAGTTATGAATGAAAAGAAATTTAGCTTCCAGCCTTTTGTGCAAAATTTCTCCTGCTTATATGTATATCATGTGATTTGAATATGGAAATGTATGCATGGAATTGATTTACCGAGTACCCAGATCCAAGAGGGATGGTTGTGACATTCAAGCAGCTTCTAAGATATATTTCTATCCCATGCGGTGCGTGAAAAGATGTAGAAATGTTCTATAACATACAACTAAATTAGCACGATCAAACCATTCATGAATTAAGCATGTTAGTCACTGAGCCTAAGAAACATCATTCTCAGAGGCATACTTGCATCCAAAAATTAAATTTTGCATGACATGATATTTATTTCCAATAGGCATACATATATCCACCACAAACCATGTTATTATCCATACCACGTAGAAAATCCGAATGAGTCTGTAGCACGATCCTAAGTACTTGGTCAACCATGTTCTTCACCTGAAATTGACAAGAAATAATTTTTCATGAGCTTAATGTCCAGTATGCATCGGAGGTCCATGCATGAGAATTCTAACAGTCTTCTAACCCATTATATTTCATGCACTTGAGTTTTCATGGAAAAAATATCATTGCATGCCTAATTATTCTCGTGCATGTCTAAGTTTATTCCCTAACATGTATATTTTTTATTTTGTTCTTAACTAAGGGTACACATGTTAAGAAACTAAGAATGCATAAACGTAATATCAGAAATACAAAATAAAAATAAGAACAACGAGATTTTTATGTGGAACCCTACTCCCTAAAGAGCGGGATGAAACCACAGGAGAACACCTCGAATGACTGATGTGCTCATTGAACTTTCTCATCTGATACAATAGGTCTAGGGCTTCTTATATAGCATCCACTAACCCTCCAAGTCTCACATATAGTAGATGCGGGACTAAACCACTGGATGTGGTAATTGGACCCTGGAGGGATTTACTTACCCATCTACACATGAGTGATGTATATACTCCAACAATACATATGTAATATGCATACAAATTTATATATCTTACATATCTTTCATTTTATGGGACATATTTCATAAGATTCATGGCAGATACATGTTTCCTTTATCATATAAACCACTTTACATGTTTGCTCCTTTAAGATGACTTTCTATGACTTGTGATGGTTTACTTTTCTTAAACCGTTTTTTTACATGACTTTTCATAACATTTTCACATATATACTTTAACATTGCAACAATTGCACATGTTCCCTTAAAAGCATGGCCTTTGTATATATGTCTAACATATTCAATGTTTGGAGTTGTCTTCATTGTTAAAATCTTTAGACGCCTTTGGTGGCTTTACCGCCGGCACAAACGAACCATGAAAATAAATTACAAGGCAGTGCAGCTACAATTGTAGATGACTTATCTTGCTTCATTCGGTCCCTTGAACCATATGTGTCCTCGGAAGGCATTGGCCCCTTTCAGCCCTTACAACCTCTTAATTCGAGTCGGTGCCAACATCTTAAATTACATGTGTTAGATACTTCATAAGTGTGTATCTTGGTTGTGGATGATTATTCCAAAATTAGAGCATGTATGCATATATAATAACAATAACAATAATAATTAAAACTCATATACCATAACTGTGACGCCCTGCACCTCCGGCTACTGAAATCGACGAGACGAGAGCGTCGGACCTAGGACTAAATATGCCTATGATCTCTTATACTCGGTAAACAAACTAATGTACTCTAGATTAACAATTGAACATATAATAATAGGAGTATTATAAAATGATATGTAACTACAACATCGATTCATTCTACTAATAATATCCAACAAGTCCATGTCCATGCAAGGAGATGCAATGTATAGCTAAAAAATGTATATTAAAAGATCTTCAAATGTCTTATTACATTTTCTCCTAAATAGAACCAAAAAATAATACAGAAGCAATAAACTACTTTAAGTAACACATACCCTATCTAGTGCACGTATGACGTAGAAAGTCAATCTCTTCAAAAGTCAATGCAGATGCTGCTCAGCTACACCAGTTGGGTTCACACAAGGGTAACGTTATGAGAAACCTAATAACGAGATAAATACTATAATAACTGATTCATGGTAAGAAAGGCATGTGTACTGAACTCTATCTAGTGACATGCATATATGGTGAATACTACATTACCAAGTTATTCTAGTTTACAAGGGATCACATGTTCATCAATTTTATTTATTAGTTTAATCATAATTTGATGGTGGAGTGGAGGGGTGTAAGAGAATCTTAAAATTAAAAGAGCATGCATTAAATCTTTGTCTAAGGATATAAGAGAGGAAACTATCACAAACTACAAAATAACGAAGAAGGAAGTAAAGAAGGTTGTAAGCGAAGCTAAATCAAAAGCTTACGAAGTTTGTACGAAAATCTCGATTCTAAAGAGAGCCAGAAGGATATATTTAGGTTGGCCAATGTAGAAGAAAGAAATACAAAAGATCTTTCTCAAGTGAAATGCATTAAGGGTGATGAATGTCACGTACATGCTACTCAGAAGGATATAGAGATTAGATGGAAGCAGTATTTCCATAAATTTTTCATTGAGGAAGGAAATAGAGAGGTCACTTTGGGAGATCTACCTAGTAGTGAAAGTTACTTGAATCATGCAAGTTATAGATGAATAGAAAGGAAGGAAGTAGAGGAGGCTTTAAATGTTATGAGACATGGGAAAGGTCTAGGACATGATGATATTCTTATAGAAGTATGGCGAGTTTTAGGTGAGTGTTGTTTGACTTGGCTTGCAAATTTATTCAATGTTATTTGGTGAAGCAAAAAATTGCTTGAAGATTGGAAGAGAAGCATCGTGTTGCCTCTTTATAAGACCAAAGGAGGCATTCAAATTTTGTACAAATTACAGAGGTATTAAGATGATGAGTGACACTATGAAATTTTGGGAACATTTGATCGAAAGAAGGTTGAGACAAGTTTTCAAAGTAAAAGAAAACCAATTCAGATTCATGCAGGACGCTCAACCGTTGCAACCATTTACTTGTTGAAGAGAACGATGGAAATTTATAGAGCTAAAAGGAACCTCCATATGATTTATTAATTTGGAGATGGCTTATGATTCTGTCCCATGGGAGATATTGTGGAGAGTTTTGGAAAAGATACAAGTACATATCATATACATTAACCTCACAAGGATATGTATGATAGGGTTTCATATTGTGTAAGGATTTAGTCTGGGAAGACTGATTATTTTAACATCAACATTGGTCTGCATCAAGGTTCAGCTTTGAGTCCATTCTTTTTTACTTTAATTATGGACGAGTTGACAAGTCACACTGAGGATGAGATACCTCGTTATTTGTTATTCAATGATGATATTGTATTGATTGATAAGACTAAAGATGGAGTACATGAGAAGCTTGAGGTCTGGAGAAATGCATTGGAGACTAAAGAATTTCATATGAGTAGGGCTAAGACTAAATATATAGAATGTACATTTGATGGAAGCAATGGTAATAGAATTGAGGTAAAGATTGGTGACGATAACATTCAGAAGAGAGATTCTTTTAGATACCTAATATCTATTTTGCAATATAATGGAGAAATTGATGGAGATGTTACTAATAGAATAAATGCGGGTTGGCTAAAGTGGAGAGGAGTTTCTACTGTTCTCTGTGATAAGAAAATACCTTAGAAAAACAATGGAAAATTTTACAAAGCAATCGTGAGACCTGCTATGCTTGATGGATCTAAATGTTGGCCTATGAACCATAGATATGTGCAGATAATGGTAGTAGAAGAAATGAAAATGGTAAGATGGATGTTTGGGCACACACACACACACATAAAGATCAGATTCAGAATGATGCAACCAGAAGAAAATTTGGTGTAGCTCCGACTGAGGATAAGATGTGAGAAAACCGCTTAAGGTGGTTTGGTCGTTTGAAAAGGAGGTCAGCTGATGCACCAGTCAAGAGATGGGAGTTTTGGGATGTTGAGCCGGTTAAGAGAGGGGGAGGAAATTCGAAGTAGTGTTGGAATGAGGCTACACGAAGGGATCTTAGTTTTTTAGATATATGTCCTAGATTGACCCAAGATAGATCTAAATGGAGACAAAGAATCCATGTAGCTGATTGATGAATCTCCATTTCATCACTTTTATTCTATCATTTTGGCCTTAAAAACCATAGCTAATGCACGTAAATAGCCTTAATTTGCAGAAATTAACATTCATTCTTTGTTCTATAAAAAATGTATAAAGTATTATTTTTAATGCCAAAATTATAAAAAGAAAAGAAAAGAAAAAGAATAAAATTTCAAAGGTATTTTATGACCCTAAACCCTGAGACCTAGGCATCTTGATGACTAGGTCGACAAGGAACAAAGTAGGGGGGATAAGGGTAAAAAATATAATAAAAATCCCATTTATTAATTCATATTTTATTAATTTTTGGGATCCATTTTATTTTCCACTTTTTACACCTAAAATAAAGAGAAAGTTGTAGATAATAATATATAGAAAAATACAAAATTGATTTCATACAAAAATAAAATATAATGTAAAATTTATACTTTGAATAAAATTTCAGAATCCCAACTTTCCATACCTGTATCTTCAGATAAAAACTCAAAATATATCAAAATTCACTTTAATTTATATAACTTTTAATAAGCTATTTAATGAAAGTAGTTTCATATTTTATGGAGTTAGTATGTGAAAGTTGGGTTTTGGAACCCTATTGTACAATATACCCGAATAAAATATTCATTTTATTTATTCTCGATTATTTTTTATAATTTATATTTTTATAATTTTGTAAATATTATTTATATCATATGTAGACATTAAAAATAAAATAAAATTATAAACAAAATAATAAAACAAAATAAAATCCCAAAATACATAAATGAATATACCATAACTAAACCTATATAAAATACACCTATATGTATTTTATGATAAAATTTTAATAAAAAATATATAATTATATGAAAAATAAGTTATAATTATATAAAATAATAGATTAAAATAATAAAATCAAAATACAAAATAAAATTAAAATTCACAAAACATAGAAGAATATATCTATATACCCTAAAAAATAACTTGTAATTAAACACCTCGAGAAAATAAATTAAAATAAATTAAAATAAAGTAGAAAATAATAAATATTTTTTATTTTACAAATTAAAATTAATAAAATAATTTTATAATTAATATTGAATTTACAAATCATTCCAGGTTGATTTTTTCTGGTTGGTCCATGTGGACCAACCAACCAGGTTGCTTGGAGAGTTGACCCTAGTCAACTATCTGACTCACCCATGTAGCCTCTGATAGATTGCCTTTTTCCCCTCATTTCTCATATTTTTCATGCTAGATGCATTGCTCGAGGAAGTTAGATCCCTTCATAAAGATTTATCACTGTATCACCAGGATCCACGTCGACTACAGATTATCTACCATATCCTTGTCCTTCACCCGTGATCACTCCTCAAAACACACCCCTTCGCCATGCCTGTAAATACCCCCTTAACCTCTTTTTTTGTCTTTGGTTGGTTTCCCCCCCACCTTGGACCCTTGGAGAGCATCAAGAGCAAGCTCGGTGTGACAGGACGAGCTCCTCGTTTTTCATAGTGAGGAAAAAGCATGGAGAAGCCCTTCCCAACCACCTTCGGCCACCTGGACGTTGACGTCCTCCATCTTCTAGCCTTGCATCAGTCAAGGTTTGCTTTCTTGCCCTATAGCTTAGTTGTAGTGCCTAGGTTAATTCCTTGCCTTTAGTTAGTATTTTTACTACGCAATTTAGCGTTAGAACCGACCATCGTAGTTCGCTGGAACACAGCTCCGGCGAACCCTTTCCATCACGCAACCACCTATCCCCGACGCGCCAAACCACCTCTCATACCTTCCCACTCGCTTCCCTACACCTTTCCCCACTCCAGACCCTCAGATCCTTCTTGGATCTGGTTAGGGCTTCCCAAGTCCCTCGCCTCGTCGGGAAGCCTCCGCCTGCACCACCTCACCATCATTCCACCTATCAGGAACACCTAAGACCCCTATTTTCTTGTATAAGTTGTTACTGTGTGTCCTAGAGGCTCAATGTCCCGCTTAGGGTCGATTTCGCAGAGGAACGACGCACCTGGCGCCCACATTCTTCTACGAGCTCGTTGGAGCCTCCCGTGAGGTTCTGGCCATTTTTTAGGACCCTAATCGATGTGAAAGGTCCCCAACAGCATTTTGCCCCTTATACGAGCTCTTAGGGATGAAATGAAGTAGAGATTTGTGCGATTGAAGCGACCCGAGGTCTTGCTCTTTTCCAGTTCATCCATGCAACCTTCGGGCCGTTGGATTGACGGCCCGCTCCAGATCAAGCAGGCATCGTCCGATCACACCGCATCTGAACCATCAGATCCACGTTTGGATCTAATCCAAGCAGTTGGACAACGAACCGTCATCGCACAACATGAACTCGAAACATGGCATTAGTGGCTCTATCCAGCCGTTGGCCCGTGCCTCTTTGAGGGGTATTTTGCGTCCCCCCCCAATTTTGTATTTAATATTTGAAACTTAAACTTTCCTCTACAGTTACTTATTTTTTGTAATATTTTCAGTTAGCCCTCCAATTTTAATATCTATATTCTGGTCCCTACCAGCTCACCTCACGCAACCGCCCACGTGAGGTGGACATTTTATAGGTGGACCCCTGCTATTTAAGTATTTCTAATTAGTCCCAAAACTTTTTGTCCATGTTACAATATTTTGTGAAATTTACATCTTAGCCCTCGTAATTTACTTTATTTACACTTATACCCCTACTGGGCCTCACATTTTTGTCTATTTGTTTTTTTATTTAATATAGCAATTGTGATCCAAAAATTCCCAAAAAATAGGTGTAGGTTCCTGATTCCTGACACTTCTATGCTCTAATTTTATTTTGCAATTTTAGAACCTTTTATCATTTAAAAAAAATAAAAAAGAGCACAAAAAGCCCCTATTTGACTTAAAAATCAAAAAAATATAAAACTATTTTGACAAATTCTCAAAAAAATGTTTTATTTATTTACTTATTTACTAACTCTAAAAATTAAGAATCTTAAAAATAGAAAAAGAAAATACCTAAAAATCCAAGATCACAAAAAACCTTGATAATAAATATAAAATTTCTAAAAATCCCAAGAATAGTGTTTTCTATTTTATATTTTTATTTATATTTTTATCTATATATTAAAATTTATTTGAATAATTTTAGACTTAATTTGATATTTTTAACCTTCATTTCAATTTCTGTTATATATTAAATCCCTGATTTAGGATATTTTTAACTTTAAATTATATAAAAATTAGAAAAATTCACTAAAAATTCAGAAAAAAGTAAAAAATATATTTAAAACCCAAAAATATTTTGAAATTTTTAACATTTTTATTTATATTTATATATCTTTTATCTATATTTTATATATACTCTTATATAGCCTATATTTGTTATTTTCAAAGAAAAAAATATAAAAATAAAAAATATGAAAATATAAAAAAGAAATATAAAATTAAAAACCAAATATAAAAATATAAAATTAAATTAAATTAAATTAAAATCTACATAAAAATAGATAAAGAAGCTCACAATCGATTTTGTGCATTAATTTGCCCAATCTATCTAGTTTGCTCCCTGTGTCCGACACTCTACACTACTTGCACTATATAAATTTTTTGTAGAGTTAAATAAAAATATTAACTCCGCGCTTTTATTTCATTGCTTGATTTATTTGTAGAGGTTGCTTCGATGATTGTTGATCTGCCTCGTGGATTGACGAGACTTCGCAAAATCTCCGTTATCAAATGGCACCGTTACCGGGGAGCAACTGCGCATAGATTGGCTTTGATTGATTGTTCTTCATTATCTCTACTTTCCTCTATTTATTTTTTATTTCTTTGATATAATTGTTGAATGTCTAATCTCCTCTCTTTGTTGACTTTGCTACAATGTATCACGGATTGAGGAAGGCTCTTTTAGAAGCCTGTGCACCCACGTCAAGCCGCAAGGGATTTTTGACCTAGCTGTCAGAAGGGAGCACCAAAGGAAAACTGAGAGGATTCTTGAAGATAAAGCCACTTTTATTTTTTATATTATTTGTGTAAATTCAAGTGAGGGAGATACCATTAATTTGTAATATTTAGGACACTCTCAGGACTGTACGACACCTTCACGAGGTCCAGTGCCCAAGCGATTGTTCCCTTGAGGGCCTCGGTTTTTGTCGTGTTTTCCACCTTTTTCTATTTTGTTTTTCGATTTTATTTTTTTCTATTTTGTGTGATTTAGCTATAGCATAGGATTTCTTGTTGATAGACCAAGGTCAAACACCTAATATATTTGCCTACACCAATAGTCTCGTTTGGACTTAGCCAAATATTAATTATCAATTAGTTGGAATTGAGACTGCGTGCTGAGAGAGGTTGTATACAACGCTTGTAGGATCAGTTGTGGCGGGCACCGATCGTCATCGAAGACCAGACCTTAGTCTCTTTTCTGAGTATTTGACATTTTGTGCTTCACGATAATAGCAATTTCTATACCTAGGGCAATTTCATCGGCTTGCATTTGCATATAGTTAGGTTTCAATTCTATTTAGAATCCTTGCATGAAGAGAGCTGGAGGCAAGGTGAGCATTTCTATTTAGCATACATCATCATTTTCACCTTGCATTGCTTTTCCAACTCTCTCCCTCTAATTTTGATCACTTAGGTGCTAAAAGGAATTGATTCCTTGATTGGATTCGTTCATTCTTATTAAAAATCCAAAAAAGTGATAATAATGAAATTGGGACTGTTAGTATTACTTGACCCTAAAATAGGCCAAAAAGAATAATCATTGTCTTGAGGCGAGTAATACCCTCATTATCTTCGCTTTTACTTGCTCATCGTACACACTATGATTAGTGCCCAAATTCCATAAGCCAACCTAAGTGTTTCTGCAACTTTTTTTTCTCACATAACTTTAAAATTGACAAGATAAAAGACCGAACATTTTCGGTCCTCATTTGTGTTGAGTAGGTGAATTGAGGGTTATGTTTGTTTTGTATGAATTTTTTTGTGATTATTTATATGCAGACTCGATCGTCTCTACGCATTTACATCCTTTTCTCATACCTCTTGATTTGACCATCGCGCTCTCCCGATCATTTTCCGTTTGTTTTGAGATGGCCGACTGGAGTCATTTTATTCGGACTTTGCGGATCCCTCGTACTCTCTAGCCAGTCCACCTCCATTTTTCCAAGAGGATTGTGCTCCCGATTTTTGTACATATATGCCTCAGCCACAACATCAGACCTCAGATTTTTATCCACCACCACCTTCCCACTTTACATCACCAAATCCACCTGAGACTGACCTGTTGGAGTCACCTCTCATGGAGTTCACACTTGAGACCTTGAACTGGATGATGGAGCATATGAATTCGAGGATTAACAATCTATTTTGCATAAATAAGAACCAGACTGTAATCCAAAAAGATCTTGGGAGACACATTGTTGATTCAGGGAGACACATTGTTGATTCAGACTGTGAGGAGAGGGCCCACTTGCTGGATCATTTGACCACACACTCACTCATCTCTTGTCCCACCTTTGACCTTGAGGATGACACTGTACAGACTACTCTCCATCGTCCTTATGTAGACGATGATTCCGATCACCTCCCTTGTATGGAGGAGATCCAAAAAAATCAAAAAAATATTGACTAAACTCGAAGTAGTGGCCTCTATTCATGAGATCATTGATGCTCACTTCGCCAGGCCATGACCCATTTATCTGCTCCTCAACCCAAGAAGAGAAAGTAGAGAAGCAGATCTGAGCATCATATCTTGATCATGGCCACTACCCACGCCATCACCCGTCGTCCATTTTCTAAGAAAGGGAACACTTCTACACCATTCATTAGATGCACTAAATCTGACTTTTCATGTGATCACACTCTCCTTGATTGCGGTGCTTCAATTAGTATAATACCCTTCTTGCTGGTACAATCTCTTCACTTAGGACCTCTCAAGAAAACCAGGATGATCGTTCAGTTTGATGATGGATCAATCAAGAGTCCGAAGGGTATTCTAGAAAATGATGTCATTTGGATTCAGGACATTAGCTATACCATTGATTTTATCATATTGCCCATGGAGACCTCCACTAGGGAGAACTCTCCAATCATCCTGGGATGACCCTTTCTCATCTCTACGAGAGTCGTCATTGATTACGGATCAGGAGAGTTTGTTTCCGTCCTAATGATGGGAGTGTTGTGGTCATTGCTGCACCCACTACCGACCAGAGACCTGAATCTGATGTGACTTTACATATCTTAGATGACTTCGAGGTCTATGACCTTGATGAGACTATCAAAGTTTTTTGTTGTATGTTGGATTCCACTGAGACCCGAGAATTCCTCTCCAAGGAGGAAGACTCAGAAAGCATAGACCTTGGAGTTCCCTCTTCTGGTACTTGGCGATGCGTTGATGACATCCGCAGGATTTACACGATCGATACATTTGAGCGGATGTCATATTTAGATGATATTGATAAGACTGAAGTTGATTTTATTGCTTTTATAAAGGAATTCAAGCCTTTTGATGATATTGATGATCCGACTGAGACTTTAGAGGACAAACATGACTCGACTACTTCCAAAGATGAGTTCGTTCCTTTTAGTTTTGACCTAGGAGAGACTCGCCAGGCTGAACTTGACTTTACTTCTTCTGATGATGAGTTCGAGCCTTTTCACTTTGATAAAATCCATGAGACACCCAAGGTCGGACCTAGCCACACCTCTTCCATTAACCCCTCTATGCACCCGAGGACCACTGAGGATACCTTCCATGTCGATCCTGATCGATTTGAGTCATATGAGGTGAGGACCCTGATGTCGACCTACACATTGTCCGATCCATCCATCAACGGTCTCGCAAGAAGGTTCGCTTTCTTGACCTTTGTATATTCGCTTTCATTTACCTCCGTTCATCCACCGTATTGCTCATCCACCCTATTCTCATGTGTGCCTTGCTTAGGACGTACTTTGTCTTAAGTATAGGGGGGTGGATGAGCTGAGTGTTCACTCTTCATTCCATCTCATCACTCTTTTTTTTGCCTATACTTAGGCCTTTTTTACCCAAATTTTAGGGGGAGTGATGTGTACATTCTCGACGATCTCTTCTTCTATCTTCATCTATCTTTTCTTCTTTTCTTCTTTTCCTCTTTTCCTCTTAATTTCTACCAAAAAGGTGTCTCCCTTTTTGTCAGTCTTCTATACTTAGGACGCATGTTTTCCTAAATATAGGGGGTGTGCACCCCGAGTTCTGTCATTCTTTGATCCTCTCCTATGACTCCTCTTCTTGTCTATACTTAGGGATATCTTACCCTAAGTATAGGGGAGACAGTCTGAGTACGATCTGTTCATTCCCACCCTTGACCCTCCCTGTCTTGTGTACAATATGTTATATTTAAGACTATTTAATCCTAAGTATAAGGGGGACGATCAACTTCTCATTTATCCATTTCTTCATTCGTTAATTCTTTAGGCTTTTTTATACTCGGTACAAGTTATGTCTTCTCTTTTCTCTCTGATCTACGAGGACATAGCTCAAGCTAATTATAGGGGGTCGTATATACTGCATATATACTTTGGCCATAACTCGTACTTTCATATTTTTAATAATAATTATGGCTAAAATACTTTATAAATACTATATATATATATATACCAGTAAATTCATTATAAACACTTAATAAAAAGATGCATATTATTCCTCAAACACACTGTATATATACTAATTAATAATCAGGTAGAAATATCTTTACAAAATATTTGAAAAATAGTTTGGAAATCTTTTTGAAAAATCTTTTGAAAACTATTTGGAAAACATTTTGTTAAATATTTTACCTTTGTATGTAAAATTTTCTTTTCTTTCTGTGAAATAAAAATGTTTGAAAAACTACTTACAAATGGTTTTGAAAATGGTTGCAAAAATATTTTGAAAAATCTATATATACTGTTTGAAAAACCTTTGCAAAATTTTCAAATGTTTGTAAAAATTATTTGGACTATAATTTTCAAATTGTTTATAAAATGATTTTTAAACAAGTTTAAGGAATATATACATCACAAATTTTTTTGTATAAATATATCTATAAAATGGATGACTTATCCCTTGTAAATTCTTAAAAACCCAATTCTTGTAAATATAAGATGCATCCCCGTGTAAATATGTGTACCTAGTTTTTTTATCCAAAATCTTTTGTTTTCAAAAATCAGAAAAACATTTACAAACCAAAAATACCAAAAACAATTGCAAAATCTTTTTTTAAAAAGTCAAAAAATGCACTTACATAACCCTTTTCAAAAATCCATAAAAAGTTCAAACCTTTGAAAATTGCATGACAAAAATATTTTTCTGCAGTGTACATATCATTTGCATAGCATTCGCATTTTTCGGATTAAGTTTGATAACTGGACAAATCTAAGTAAAATCCAGATATTAGAGCTTGATTGGACCTTAAATCTACCTAATCATAAGAACCTTGTAGGAACTAGAATTGGGGTACTTCAAGTTTAGTTGACTTGATTCTTTGAGAATTGTGAGACTTGGTTCAATGGATTCTTGACTGCCTAAGTAGAGTATTTCAGAGCACACACACGACTCTTGTTGATAATGACCTAACTTGGACACTAGCACCTTTCACTTGGCTCAACTCAGTTGGAGTGGTAAAGGGATTGGATTTGCCAGTATGAGACACACACAATTGGAAACATTTGTCCTCGTCTAGGGAGGGAAGTGCACCCCAACTCGTCTAGTAGTAGAGACGTCTAAAGACATGAGAGTGTGGGTTACAATAATGCTTCAAAAGAGGGATAGTCTAATTATTCAAGAGGAAAAACCCCTTATGTATATTCTGTTGTATATAGTATTTCAAAAAATCAAAAAAAAATCAAAAACTCCAAAAAAAATGGACATGCCTGATTAAAAATAGAATGCCTACCGGAGTGTACATATATGTATAGTCAATAAGCAACCTTGAGCTTCTAGTCATACCTTGTGAGCCTACAGCTAGATGAATTGACTACACTGGTCATGCATCCTAAGATAGGTAGCTACACTGGCTACCGTCGATCCTTCTATTCACCCCTCTTCTTGAGATGGTTGCCACTTGAACTTAGAAGGAAATACCCCGTTCCTCGAGGAAAGAGTTGCTGGATTGGAGAATCATTGTGTTGTCATGCTGGAGAAGTCAGTCTCTTTGTCACTTCGATTGAGGGGAACCACTATCACATACATTGTACAAGTCAGATTCATAGTCGTAAGGGTTTGCGTATGAGTTGAAGTATTCTGACCTAGCTATTGAGGAGATTTGAGCAGAGTTTTAGGATTCTCGAAGGCCGTTGTATTTCAAATCTGATTCCCAATAAGGTTCCGCATGCAATAAAATTCCAAAGTTTCGACTTAAGCTCCTAACTTTGATTTTGTAAGGACAAGTTTAAGAATTAAATTTAGTCCACTTTCTTTCTTTTTCTTTTCTTTATTTTTATTTTCAGCACTTATTACATAGGTGTTAGCTAGGGACTAGCAAAGGCAAGTATAGCGAGGCAATGAATCTCCCTTTTCTATCATTTTGGCCTTAAAAACCTTAGCTAATGCATATAAACAGCCTTAATTTACATAAATTAACATTCATTCTTTGTTGTATAAAAAATGTATAAAATATTATTTTCAATGCCAAATTTATAGAATAAAGAAAATAAAAGAAAATGAATAAAATATAAAAGGTATTTTATTACCCTAAATCCTGAGACCTAGGCATCTTAATGATTAGGTCGACAAAAAATAATGTAGGGGAGATAATGGTCAAAATACAATAAAAATCTCATTTATTAATTCATATTTTATTCATTTTTGGGACCCATTTTATTTTCTACTTTTTACACCTCAAATAAAGAAACTTTGTACGTGAAAGTTGCAGATAATAGTATATTGAAAAATAAAAATTGATTTCATACAAAAATAAAATACAGTGTAAAAGTTATACTCTTAATAAAATTCTAGAATCCCAACTTCTCAGACCCATATCTCTCAAATAAAAACTCAGAATTTATCAAAATCACCTTTGATTTATATACTTTTAATAAGCTATTTAACGAAGGTGGTTTCATATCTTTTTAGATCTACTATGTGAAAGTTAGGTTTTGGACCCCTATTGTACAATGTACCAATAAAATATTCATTTTATTTATTCTCTATTATTTCTATAATTTTATATTTTTATAATTTTGCAACTATTATTTTTATCATATGTACACATTAAAACTAAAATAAAACCATAAACAAAATAATAAAACAAAATAAAATCCAAAATACATAGATGAATATACCATAACTATACCTATATAAAATAAACCTATATTTGTTTGAGTGTACATATTATATCATAACAATTTAATAAAAATATATTTACATATATACAAATAATTTATAATTATATAAAATAATAGAATAAAATAATAAAATGCAAAATACAAAATAAAATTAAAATTCACAAAATATAGAAGAATATGCCTATATATACCCTAAAAAGTAACTTGTATATAAACACCTCAAAAATAAATAATTATAATAAAATAACATAAAAAATAATCAATTTTTTTATTTTACAACTTAGAATTAATAAAATCATTTTATAATTAATATTGAATTTACAAATCATTTTCGTGTTGATTTTTCCTGGTTGGTCCACGTGGACCCACCAGGTTGCTTGGAGAGTTGACACTAGTCAACTCTTTGACTCACCCCTGTAGCCTCTGACAGATTGCCTTTTTCCTTCATTTCTCGTATTTTTCACGCTAGATGCGTTGCTCGAGGAGGTTAGGTCCCTTCATGAAGATTTATCACTGTATCACTAGGATCCATGCCGATTACGAATCTTCTACCATATCCTCGTCCTTCACCCGTGATCACTCCTCAAAACACACCCCTTCGCCACGCCTGTAAATACCCCCTTCACCTCCTTTTTTTGTTTTTGGTTGGTTTTTCTCCCATCTTGAACCCCTCTGAGAGCATCAGGAGCGAGCTCGTCGTGACAGGACGAGCTCCTCGCTTTTTACAGCGAGGAAAGAGCGTGGAGAATCCCTTCCCAGCCACCTCCGGCCACCTGGCTGTCAAGGTCCTCCATCTCCCAGCCTTACATTAGTCGAGGTTTGCTTTCTTGCCCTGTAGCTTAGTTGCAGTGCCTAGGTTAATTTCATGCCTTTAGTTTGTGTTTTTACTACGTGATTTAGCGTTAGAATCGACCATCGTAGTTTGCTAGAGCACAACTCTGGCGAACCCTTTCCATCGTGCAACCATCTGTCCCCGACACGCCAAACTACCTCTCATACCTTTTCTCCTTCTTCCCTATGCCTCGCCCCACTCTTGACCCTCAGATCCTTCTTGGATCTGGTTCGGGCTTCCCAACTCCCCCGCCTCGGCAGGAAGTCTCCACATGCACCACCTTGCCTTCATTCCACCCACTAGGAACCCCAGGACCCCTATTTTCTTGTATAAGTTTTTATTGCAGTCCTGGAGGCCCAACGACCTGCTTGGGGTCGATTTTGCAGAGGAACGATGTACCTGATGCCCACATTCTTCCCTGAGCTTGCCGGATCCTCCCGCGATATTCTGGCCATTGTTTGTGACCCTACTGGACGTGAAAGATCCCCAAGAGCATTTGCCCCTCATACGAGCTCCTGGGGATGACAAGAGGCGGAAATCTGCACGATTGAAGTGACCTGAGGTCTTGTTCTTTGCATGTTCATCCAAGCAACCTTCGGGACGTTGGATTGACGGCGTGCTCCAGATCAAGCATGCATCGTTCAATCGCACCACATCCGAACCATCAGATCCAAGCTTGGATCTAATCCAAGCTGTTGGATAGCGAATCGTCGTCGCGCATCGGGAACTCAACACGTGGCATAAGTGTCTCCATCCAGTCGTTGTCCCGCGCCTCTCTGACGGGTATTTTGTGTGCATCCCCCCCTTAAATTTTGTATTTAATATTTGAAACTTAAACTTTCCTATGTAGTTATTTATTTTTTGTAATATTTGCAGTTAGGCCCCACTTTTAATATCTACATTCTGGTCTCTGCCAGCTCACCTCAGGTGAACACCCACATAAGGTGGGGCATTTTGCAGGAGGACCCCTGCTATTTTTAGTATTTCTAATTAGTCCCAAAACTTTTATCCATTTATAATACTTTGTAAAATTTCCATCTTGGTCCTCACAATTTACTTTTTTTATACCTATACCCCTACCAGGCCTTGCATTTTTGTGTATATGTTTGATTTATTTAATATCACAATTATGTTCCAAAAATTCCCAAAAAATAATGTAGGTTCCCGATTGCACGCACTTCCACTCCCTAATTTTATTTTGTAATTTTGGATCCTTTTATCATTTATAAATGAAAAAGAGCACAAAAAGCCCCTATTTGACTTAAAAATCCAAAAAAACATAAAATTGTTTTGAAAAACTCCCAAAAAAATATATTTTGTTTATTTACTTATTTTCTAAGTCAAAAAATTAAAAATCCAAAAAATAGAAAAAGAAAATATTTAAAAATCAAAAATCTCGAAAAACCTTAATAAAAATATATAAAATTCCTAATTTCAATTTTGGGTATTTAATAAATCACTAAGTTAGGGTATTTTTTACTTTAAAAATATATAAAAATTAGCAAAACTCACAAAAATAGTAAAAAATATTTAAAACTCAAAAATATTTAATTCTATATTTTTTTATCATTTTTAGTTATATTTATATCTCTTTTACTTATATTATATGTATACTCTTATATAAACTATTTTACCTTTTTTAAAAGAAAAAGAATATAAAAATACAAAAAAGAAATATAAAAATATAAAATTAAAACCTAAATAAAAAATATAAAAAAATATAAAATATAAAATTAAAACCCACATAAAAAATAGACAAAGAAGTTCACAATCGGTTGTGTGCATTAATTTGTCCAATCTATCTAATTTGCTCCATGTATTCATCACTCTACACTACTTGCACTATACACATCTTTTATTGAGTTAAATAAAATAAATTTTAATTCCACATTTTTATTTTATTGCTTGATTTATTTTTAGGTTAATTGTTGATTAATCGGGATTTCGTCTAAGGTCACTTTGACGACTGTTGGTCCACCTTGTGGATTGAAGAGACTTCGACAAAATTTTCGTTATCACCGACCCTACTTAATGTGGTAAAAGGTTTTGTTGTTGTTGTCATAATTTAATCATCGCTTGAGTACTACCACGTTGGTGTTATTATTTCCACCGGTTGGTTAGAGTTTACAATGGTATACAAATACAATTTCTGATATCCGATCATGAATCATTTCTCGTATTAATCAAGCATATGCAAGAACGCAACTCACGGGCCTCCAGTTTGAGGGAACTTGGTAGTCATCTTGATTAAACCCTCGAGGGCTTATGTTCAACTAGAACATGAAATATCACAACTCTGATTTCTCCAACTTCAACCCACATTCTGAAATAGCTCTGACAATACTAATCTTCGAAGTAGAATTCGATGCATCCACATCTAATAAACTGAGTCTTAATATCATATTTAATTGCTAAATCAAGAATGCCATTCGTATCACCTGCCTACTCTGTCAAGCGACTTCAGATGCAACCGAGCTGTTAGGTACAGTGTCACCCAACTCATCTGTTGGGATCGTGGCCTTCAAGGCATGTACTCGAGGCCCAAGTGTGCATGCCTGATCCCTTGAGACGCCTAACTCCATCTACCGGATACTATGGAATCTCATCCACGTATTTGTAATCATCATAAATATAATCAATATTTACGACTATTGAGATTTCAATTACTTGGATAGTAGATCGTTATACACAAATCGTGGATCAAAAATCAAATCGTATCCCTATCAAAACATTTCTCCATTTCATCCTTGATAACCGCCCCGCACCCTATGTTAATTCGGTCAAATTAATGTCCAAATTACTTAATGTGTTTCGTTGCAGTCGGATACGAGGGGTTAATCAAAAACCACTTATCG
Source organism: Ottelia alismoides (assembly GCA_037367405.1). Taxonomy (NCBI): domain Eukaryota; kingdom Viridiplantae; phylum Streptophyta; class Magnoliopsida; order Alismatales; family Hydrocharitaceae; genus Ottelia; species Ottelia alismoides. Next base: position 508,368 of record JAZKJV010002969.1, read on the forward strand.
ATTAATGTTAAGTGATGAATTTTTTTACTTGGTGGAGTCCAAGGTCGATCTCAGGGAGGCATCTGTCTCCTTAGGTATATTTTTAGCAAATTTCCAAGTGTTAGATTTTCGAGAAGTCTTTTTTTGTTCTTTTTTTTAATTTCTATGCAGACTCATGCAAAAATCCAGCCAAGTTGAGATTAAATCAATTTAAGATATCAAATCAAGTCCAAAAATTATGTAACTTGGTCAGATTATGAAATGGGATGATATTAAGCTAACCTAATTTTTTTAGAATTTTCTGATGCACGGATAATAAAATATGCAGATTTTAGTGAAAATGACTAAACTAATTTTAATAATTATCAAACGATGATATTTCTCGGAAATAAAATTAATATAAATAGATCTAAGTAAGAGCTATCCAAATCAACTTAAATTTCGTTAAAATACTTCACGGTTGATTAACTAAAAATCAATTAAGATTTTCACTAAATGATTTTTCTATAAGAAACTACACGTGCAAATGATGTGAATTTTGGATATGTTGTAGCATAAACTTAGATCTACCAACTACGATTTTTTGGAGATTTTTTTGACAAGCAGAGAATGCGGAATAATCTAAACAATCAAAATGGGCAAAATATTGCAATTTCCACCAAATTAATTTCAATAAATACTCTGCAAATCAGAAAAATACAAATAAATGCTAAAAAGGTAGAACAAGAATTATGCTACACAATCCAACTTTCGGAATTAAAAATTGATGACAGAATAACAACAAAATAAATGTGCAAATGCAAGGGTGTAAATGCAATACAGGAAAAACAAAATGAACTGAAATGGTGGACAGGGACTTACATGCAAGTTCCAGAAACTTGAAATTTTTTAAAAACTTGCAAAGGGGTGCAAGTGTCCCCTTTGCAAATTTCCAATTTTTTATTGTGCGATGCTTCTCCCCTGCTTTGTTGCTTGAAACAGAGGACGTCCTCCCAAGGGTGGCCGCCGGCAATGAATGGAGATGGAGGGCTGGTCGGTGTGTGGCCTTGCGGTGGTCGGCGGCGGCGATCAGGTGGCGTGGGGGCACACGCGGGGCGCTGGCGTCGGGGAAGCCGGCGACGCGTGGAGGGGCGGTGGTTTGGAGCACCCGCTGCGGCGTCGAGTGGAAGATGGTGAGGCGACGTGGTGCTTGTTGGCACGCACGGCAGTAGGAAGGCGGCTGGCCGTGCTGGAGATCAGTGCGGCAAGGGGCCTCGGGGAGGGCGGCGTCGGCGGGTAGCGGGGCCGCGCGTTGGCGAGGTGGAGGTGGCGGCCCAAGTTGCACTTGGCTTCCAGAAGGTCCACGGCTGGAAGTGCTCCTGGGGGTGCGGCGACGAAGGCGGCTGGCCGGAGTACCTGCAATTTAGAGAAGAAAACTCGAGCCAAGCTCGACTATGGAGGAGGTGGTGAGGCACGCTAGCTGAAGGTGGAAGAAGGGAGAGGGACGTGGGGAGGAAGATGAAGCAGGGGGGATTTCACCACCTCCCCTGTCTTTCATGCATTTGTTTAAGCGGATGCAAATAAATGATATCAATTGACAAAATTTTGTCGAAAAATTAATTCAAAATCATCGTTGCGTTCGCAACGTGTGATTTATCCGTTGAAGTGCGATCGGTTTTGCGATTGGATGAATGAACGATGATGAAATTAAGAGAGAGAAAGGGATGAGGAAGAAGAAGAGAGGAAGAAAATTACCTGGATGGATGGACGGATGCCTGGGATTGCTGGGTAGAAAGTCCAGCAGGTCTTCGCTCTTCTTCACGGCAAGGAAGGAGCTCGAGCAACTCTCATTTGAGCTGCGGCAAGGGAAGATCCCTTGGATCTCGCCTAAAGCGCACAGGTCGTCGTCGACTCAAGCTCCACACCCGGAGCTGTCACCAAGGGGGAGGAGCGAGCTGGGCCTATACTTCTCTAGAATGGCGGATGGGGGTGAATGTGGGAGTAGAGGAGATTATAAAGAGGAGGAGGTGGAGGTTGGAGAGGCCATGGAGAGAGTGGGAGAGATGGAGAAGGTGGGGGAGATGGGATGAAATGAGAGGTGTCGAAGGATGGCCTCTCCCTTAAGTTAAGGGAGAGTGGGGAGGAATTGGTAGAGAGGAGAGAGAGGATGCCACTTGGCGCGCTAGGATGCGGCCATGTGGTATTTATTTAATAAAAAGCAAAAACCAAGGAGTTGACACGTGGCGGCTTCTGGAGCCACCACGTGTCGCTCCCAGAAAAATCCAAAGTTAAAGGGAAAGAAAATAAAAAAGACATAATAAAAAAGCTTAAATTAAAAAGTCGTCAACACGAACGTTGCTCGTCTCGATGAGATCTACAACTTTCGTGAAGGGTCGAAAATCAAACGAGATCATCTGTACAAAAGCATATTTTTGGCGGTACCTTATAGGTATAAAATACCGCATTTTATCTTTTGCAATTTTTTTGCCATTTTTAATTAAGAGAAAAATCAAAATAAAAATAAGGAAAATATGAGAAGAATATTTACAACTTAATCTATTTTTTTGGATTTTTAATAATGAAGAAAATAAAATAGTAAAATACAGGGGGTAAAACGGTCATTATGTACAATGTACAAAAGGGGGCCAAAACCCAAGTTTTGCATACGAGCTCCGATTTTAGTGAAATTGGTCTTGTTTCGAAGGTATTGGAATGTATATTACTTTAAAAGTGAGTAGACCTAATTCGGAGGCTGTATGAGAGAGATATGCACATTTTAAGGTTCCTAGTCTCAAACTTGGATTGGGGTTTTATTGGGTGATTTTGCAAGTTAGTATTTTTTAGATATTTTTCTTTAATTAGTGTTAGTAATATATACACCATGGAGTTGGTTTTATTAGCTTTGGAGTTAGTATAAAATATATACAAATAGGCTATTTTAACTAATATACAAGTGAATATTTACAAATGAAATTGGCTTCTTATTTAATGCAAATATGAATGCTAAAATGCAGATATTATGCTTGCGTGCATGAATGCTATTTATGCAATATAAGTGGAAATATGCTGCTATTTACTCGGGAACAAAGCTCTATTTTCAACTTTTAGAGTGATGAATCACAGATTCATCAACCCCCTATACTTAAACCTTGCTCGTCCCCGAGCAACTAAATGAAATGCAAAAGTGAAATGATTTTGGGTTCCATACCAAGGTCATGAACAAAAGTTGAAAATGGAGTTTCACTCAACCTTTGGATTAATTGTGTGGCGGAACCTTATTGGGACCTGAACTTAAGACCTAACAGACTTCAAGTTCCACAAGTCTTCTATTCAAGACGCCTCAACAGTCAGGTCAGAACAAATCCTCAAACGCAAATTTCTGATGACTATGATTCTTACTTGTACTGTGTAAGTGAGATGTAACTCTCCACATCAGAAATGACTCGGAACCAGCCTCCTCTAACAAGGTAACTCAATAACCCGGTCCAGTAACTCTTTCCACGAGGAGCGGGGTATTCCCTTCTAAGTTCAAGTGCGACCAACTCAAGAGGAGGGGGTAGAGAAAAGAATGGACGGTGGCCAGTGTAGCCACCTATCCCGGGATGCCTGACCAGTGTAGCCAAGTCATCCAGCTGCATTTTCTTTGCTAATATACATACTCCGACAGGTATTATTATTTTTTTCTTGGACCTGTCTGATTTTTTTGGAGTTCTTTCTTGCATTTTTTCTTTTTTTTTTCTTTTTTTTGGAACTATATACAAGGTGCAACATGTACATCAGGAGTTTTTCCTCTTGAACCAGTAGACTATCCCTCTTTTGAAGCATTATTGCAACCCACAGCATCCTGTCCTTAGATGTCAACACCACCAGACTAGGTTGAGATGCACTACCCTCCCTAGAGGAGGACGGATGTTTCCACCCGTGCGCTACTCCAAGCCAAAGGATTCTACCTCCTCACCATCTCATCAATGAAGAGCTACGTGCATTGTGCTTGTCCAAGTTAGGTCACTGTCTATAAGAATCATGCGTGTGCACGAGATATTCTACTTAGACTAATCAAGATGACATGTGAACATAGACTTGCGGACTCAAAGAATTAAGTCACTTGACCTGAGAAATCTTAACTCCAGTTCCTATAAGGTTCCTCTGAAATTAGGTGTATTAAGGTCAAATCAAGTCCATCCTCAATATCTACTCATAACTTGGTTCAGAACCCACTAGCTTTCCACCTTGCATATGCAAGATATGCAGATGAGATGTAGATGACATGCTATGAAATGCAAGACTTTTTTTTTTTGAAAATGCAGGATAATATGCAAGAGTAAATAAGAAGCCTTTTGTTTTATTATTTTTTTTGGTATACAACAATTTTTTATTATTTACAACAATTTTTAGTTGATACAATTTGTACATAGTATACACGATTTTTTTGGTATACATCCTGTTTTACAACAAATTTTACAAAAGTATGTTTTACAAGAATTTTACAACTTTTTATACAAGTATTATACATATAGTACATATTATACAAGTATACAAAATTTTTATTTTTTTTAAATTTTTACAAAAGGTTTACAAGTATTATACAAGTATACAAAAAGTTTTTTTTTCGATTTTTACCCACCCACAATTATTGCAAAATATATACAAAAATACGCGAAAATACGCGAAAGTACGAGTTATGGGTAAAGTATATATGTAATATATACACGCCCCCCTATACTTAGCGTGTGCTATGTCCTCAGAGCACGAAAGCGACTAAAAAGACATAGCTCGGGCTAAGCGTAGGAGAGCTAAAATAACAAAAATGTATAGAAGTCGTCTCGCCCCCCTATACTTAGGCTCTGGCAGCCTAAGTGTAGAAGAAGATCAGAAATGGGGCGGACGAGGGAAAGATGGGAAGTGGATGAGTATCAATGCGGGCATCGGTCCCCCTATACTTAGGCTCAGGTCAGCCTAAGTATTGGTAGGAAATGAGTATGAGGACCAATGTGATCTGGAGAATGTACAAAGAACCGACTCAGGTGACCCCTCCCCCCTATACTTAGGATCTGGTCATCCTAAGTATAGTCCAAGATAATGGTTCGATGATGTGGGGATGGGTTACTAGAATCGCGGGGGCAAAGCATAGGATGTACAAGATTGATGGTATGTACAGATGAGTCGGTGTGAATCTTTCAAGATGCTGCTGACGGCTGGAGTTCACTGCTGCAAGGTCTCATGCGCGGCTTGAGGTGTATCTGCTGTATCTGTCTCGCGCATGAATACAATCTCCTCCACATGGACTAACTGTTCATTGGATTCAACGAAGTGCTTCAACAGCTGCCCATTTACTAGGAATGTCGGTGCGTCATCTGCGAGATCCGAGATCTCGACACATCCACTATCATGCATCGTACGGACGACAAATGGTCCCGTCCACTTAGACTTTAACTTGCCTTGGAAAATCTTCCGTCTAGCATTGAACAACCATACCTTTTGTCCAGGAACAAAGGTCTTTCGTCTGATATATCTGTCATGCCAACGCTTCACCTTGTCCTTGTACACCAAACTGTTGTCGTATGCTCGGTTTCTGACTTCCACAAGCTCATTCAGATCCATGTCTCTCTGTTTCTGACCCAGGTGTGTGTTCCAGTTGACCTTCTTTATTGCCCATTCTTATTTGTGCACTAACTCTGCGGGCAAATGGCACGGCTTTCCGAATACCATTCGGAATGGGGAGGTGCCTAACGGTGTCTTGTAAGCCGTTCTATACGCCCAGAGGACTTGATCTAAGATCTGAGACCAGTCCTTCCTGTCCGGGCGGACAAGCTTTTGCAATATGCTTTTCACCTCCCTATTCGACGCCTCAGCCATACCATTGGTTTGTGGGTGGTAAGGACTCGCGACACGGTGTTCGATGACGTAGTCCTTCAGGAGTTTCTTCACCTCCCGATTCACAAAGTGGCTACTCCCGTCTGATATCATCATTTTGGGGATCCCGAACCTAGAGATTATGTTTTCTCTGATGAATTTACAGACAGTCCTGCTGTCTGCGGCTCGGGTCGGGATAGCCTCCACCCATCTGGACAGATAATCTACCGCAAGGAGGATGTATTCGAACCCGTGGCTGACAGGGAATGGGCCCATGAAATCGATGCCCCAGGCATCAAAGACATCACAAATGATGGCCGGCTGCATTGGCATCTCATCCTTGGAACCAACGGTTCCTCCCATTCTCTGGCAAACTGGGCACGACTTCGCGAAGGCGGTGGCATCGCGAAATAGAGTCAGCCAGTAGAAGCCACGCTGCAGTACCTTCCATGCGGTCCTCTTCCCGGAGTGGTGTCCTCCTGCCTCTAAGCTATGGCATAAAGAAAGGACACTCTGGTATTCCTCCTGAGGAATACAACGTCTCCAGACACAATCCGGTCCTTCAAAGAAAAGGATCGGATCCTCCCAATGGTAGTTTCTAGCATCCAACTTTAGTCGGTCGATTTGGCTCTTGGGCCAATCTTCGGGAACTTTCTTGGAGACAAGATAGTTCACGATATTGGCATACCATGGGAGTGAGTCGATAACAAAAATCGACTCGTCAGGGAAGGAGTCTCGAATCGGTAAAACCTCGGAAGTATTAAGATCTTCGAGACGAGAAAGATGACCGGCCACTGATGAATCCACATTTCATCATCTTTATTCTATCATTTTGGCACCAAAAACCCTAGCAAATGCTGTAAATACCCTTAAACAGAGCATCTTAGCATTCATGCATGTGCACTCAGATAGTGTATAAAACACTGTAATTAAGGCTAAAATTATAGAATAAATAAAGAAAAGAAAAAGAATAAAATATTGTAAATATTTTATGACCCGAAACCCCGAGACCTAGGCATCTTGGTGAATAGGTCGACAAGGAATAAAGTAGGGGGAGATAAGGTCAGACAAACAGGTAAAATACCAATACCTTTTTATTCATTCTTTATTCATTTTGGGACCTATTTTTGTTTCCACTTTTTGTGCATCAAATAATAAAACTTTGTACATGAAAGTTGTAGATAATTTTATAAAGAAAAATACAAAATTGATTTCACAAAAAAATAATGTACAGGTAAAAAGTTATGGTCTGAATAAAATTCCAGAATGCCAACTTCCCAGACCCGTATCTCACAAATGAAAACTCCAAATGCAGCATACTCACCTTTAATTGTATATAGAAGAAAATAAGCTAATTAATGGTGGTGGTTTCGCATTTGGCGGAGCTACGGTTTGAAAGTTGAGTTTTGGACCCCCGTTGTATAGTTATACTGATTAAAATATTCAATTTATTATTTATTCATTATTTTTATATTTTTTTATATTTTTATAATTTTGTAAATGTTACTTATAATGTTTATGTGCATTAAAATTAAAATAAAAGGCAAAGAAAAAATAAAAATAAAAATACTTGTATAAAGACTACATAGGTATACTGCATATACCTATACCTGTATAAAATACTCTTAGATTTTATTAAATACACAAAATACATCAATAAAATAAACTAAAAATATATTTATGTGTATAAAAGTATTTTATAATTTTATAAAATTACAAACAAAATTAAAGAAATTAAAATACACAAAATAAAAATAAAATACTAACATACATAGGTATTATACCTATATAGGGTTAAAAAGGTAACTTGTAAAAATATAAGTCATAAAAATAATTAAAAATAAGAATAAAATACTACATAAAATTTTAAGTATTTTTTATTTTATAACTTTTATTTAATTCGGCCATTTAGTATTTTAAATAGAATTAATAAAATATTTTTCCAGGGTTTTTCCTGGTTGGTCCACGTGGACCAACCAGGAGGCCAGGACTGTTGACCTAGGTCAACAGTCTGACCTACACCCTGTAGCTCGTGTCAGACTATGTTTGACCCCCATTTTCACCATTTTTTCGAGGAGCGAGCTTTCATCCTTTCGACTCAATTTCTTCTGCAAATATTTTCCCCTACTATCCATCTTGCTCGCCCAAGGATCTTCTTGGGCTGAGGGCCTCTGAATCAAGCTGGGCACCTCGATCAATGGAGCCCCTCGTCAAACCCTTAAAAGCAAACCCTTAACTTCATTTGAAAATTCGAACCGCAAATCATCTAGCTCCTTCCCCCCTTGGAGTCGCTCTAGCACCGTGGAGGTGACAGCTCCAGGTCTACACCTTCGAGGAGGCGGATTCGCTCGAGTTGGGCGCGTTCCACCCCCACCTCCGGCGGGTGTCCCCGTGAGTTACTCACCCTCTGGCTCTTGGCCATCGAGGCTGTTCTTTGCTTCGTTTTATTCCCTTCACGTTCCTCATAGATCCTGGATCATTTCCCCCATCTTTCCGCGTTGAATCGATCACGTCATCACCTCATCGATCACCTCACCGGAGCGCAACTCCGGCGAGCCCCTATCTCGCCCTTCATTCCACTTCGAGAGCCACCTGAGGTCGAGGCACTTTGCCCTCGACCTCCTTAACCTTTTTGTGCAGGTGTTGGAGTGCTCTGACGCATCTGGAGCCCTTTTGACCCTTCGCCGGAGCACCTGGAGCACTGCATCTTCCGCGTCGCCGCTGAAGAGCTCCGCCGATCGCCTCGCCATTCCATTGCTTCCAGACGACAGAGGAGACTCCCAGCAGCCTTCAGGGCCCTTTTTGGAGCTCAATCATCGCCGGAGCGCGTCACCGTCGCCGGGAGAAGGTCGCCACGGCGGTCCTTCTTCCATGTTCTTCCACCAAGTGTCGCAGCCGTCCGATCAAGGAGAGGCCCCAGTTCTGACGTGGACCGTCCGATTGCCTTCGCCAGCCACCGTTAGATCTCACCCGAGATCTGATCTCAGCGGTCCACGGGCGAACCATCATCGCGCTCGGAGGAGTTGCCACGTGGATAAGTGGCGTGCCTCACGCCGCTGGATCGCGCCTGAAGCCCAACCGTTGGATGTCCGCCACGTGTCAGCGCCTTCGCCAACGTCGTCGGATCGCCTATGCGAGGGTATTTTGCATCTACACCCTCGCATCTTTTTGTATTTAGTATTTAATATTCAAACTTTTGTCTGTCGTGTAATAGTTTTGTAATATTTGCATAAAGACCCCCAAACTTTGTTTATTTGCATCTAGGTCCTTCGCCACGTCACCTCACGTGACCTGTACACGTGAGGGGGTGGGCATTTTGCAAGGACACCCTCGGACTTTTGTGTATTTCGTTTCAGTACAAAAACTTTCGTATCACGTGTAAACTTTTTGGATATTTTGCAAGTAGGCCCCCAGAGTTTGAGAAATTACATTCCAGTCCTCGCCAGGCGCGTGCAAGTCACGCGCCCTGGTGGAAAAATTGCTTGCGTGCCCAGGAGGCTTTTGTAATTGCATTTTGGTTCTAGAAATTGAATATTCAGTTCTAAACTTTTGTGGTAAATTGCGTGAATGCCCCTGGATGTTTTGTAAATTGCATTTATACCCCTGCCAGGCTTATTTATTAATTGGTTGCTTGTTGTATTTATTTAACCTATCATTTTAAGTCCAAAAATTCCACAAAAATAGACTTAAGCTTCTGGACACATATACTTTCACGCCACCATTTTAGTTTTTGATTTTACTTTATTTTCATATTTATTAAAAATCAAAAACAGCCTTTTTGTGTACTGTCTAGATTAGAAAATGCCAAAAAAATATCAAAACCTCTCCAAAAATTCCAAAAAAAAATTACCTAGTGTCTATTTTATCCTATTTTAGTGTCAGTCCAAAAACCATTAAAAATCTCAAAAGAAAAACACTAAAAATTTAAAAACATTCAAAAACTTCAAAAAAATATATAAAATAGTAGAAAAATCCAAAAATAGCAAACTCAGGTTCTGTGTGTTCCTTATTTGGTCCTTTTTATTTGAAAAATAGTGTGAAAATTTTTAGCTACTGGTTGCTATTTTTCACTTGCATTTTAGTCACAGCCAGCCCTATTTCCACTGTTTTGCCTTATTTCAGTAATTAAAAATATCAAAAACACCTTGAAAAATCCCCAAAAATCACAAAAACAGTAAAAAATCATAAAAATATTAAAAACAATTTATTTCTGAATTTTTGGTTATTTTTGCACATTTTTATAAATATTTTAGCTTGTCTTTTATTATATTGTCTTTACTTTCCAATATTGAAAAAGAAAAAGAAAAAAATATAAAATATAAAATTATAAAAATTAGAAAATTAAAAATCAAAATACAAAATTAAAAATTAATTAAAAAAAATTAAAAACCCACAAAAATCCCTTTTGCTTGCTTGCTTAGTGTAGACACATCACACACACACTTTAGCACATTCTGTGAATTATCCTGCTTGCTCCCTGTGTTCGAACTCTCTGCATACTTGACACTATACACCATTTGTGCAGAGTTAAAAATAAATTTTAACTCCACATTAGTTCTAATCTGTTGATCTTTAGTGTGGGTTAATTGTTGACTTTAGTCCGAATTTAGTGTGGTCACCACACCGACTAAGTTTACGCTTTGTGTTGAACTTAAGACCACCTATTTTTGGCTAAATCAAATGGCGCCGTTGCCGGGGAACAACAGCGAATAGTTCACATTTTGTTTGATTGTGTGATTGTTTACCATAGCTTTAGTTTTTATTTCTCTTACATTTTTGATACATATATTGATTGAGATATTCTGACCACTCTGCTTTGTCTTCTTGCGAGGGACCGCGGAGCGAGGCGGATCGCTTAGGTGACCCGGAGCAACCTTGGGACGCGGAGCCGGCTATTCTTAGCCAAGCCGGCAGGAGAGAGCAGGAGGAGTGAGGGAGAGTGATTAGATTAGCTTACATTTATTTTCGTGAGAGAGAGACTTTTAATTTGTAATAATACAGGTACCCTTGGACTTGGACACTTAGACTATCGGGCCTAATTTCCGGGTGTTTGTTCACCCGGGGGCTCACCGCGGTTTTTATCGCGTTTTATCGCCGTCATTTTCCGGTTTTGTTTTCATTTTTCACTTTCTTTTGTGGATTGAGCTCTTAGTTCTAGGTCCTGCTTGATTCGATTAGAATAGGTCCAAACACCTAATTATCTTTGCATGCTCCTATAGATTCGTATTTGGACTTAGACTAATTAAACAGTTAGCTAGTAGCTTCCGATCCATGCGCCGCGAGCTCACACCCGAACAAGCGCTTTCTCCTAACTCAAATGTGTTGAGCAGAGGAGGGGTGAGCCTAGACCGGACAATCGGATGAGGAGTTAATAGTTAGCTTGTGGTTCTTCACGCTAGCAGTTGCCTGTTCTAGGACGATTTCCGCTTGCATATCGCCATATAGCTTAGGTTTAAAAATTCTGCTTTGCATCCCGCATGGAGAGAGCTGGGATTCGCTGTAAGTCTTCTTACTTTGCATACATCATCTAGGCACAAAGGTGAGATTTCCACCTTGGTGTCGACTTGCACGGCTTTTCCGACTCTATTCTCCCTCTGTTTTTGGAACAAAGTAGGATCAAGAAAATACAAAAACCGTTAGGCGCTTATTTGAATTTACTCAAAAGAAGCGATAACACCAAAAAAATTTAAAAAGGGACTGCTAAAGAAAACTTGACCAAAATAAAATTGGTAACTGGATTCATTGCTTGGGGAGAGTAACACCCTCACTTGTCTTCAGGTTGCATGGGAAGGTCTCCTTCCAAGTGAGGTGAGCGCTTCGTAAGGATTAGAGCCCAAAACCCAACTTGTGGTTGCCTTGTGTATCGCCTGGATTTCCGAAGTATTGGCGCTACTATCGTACGTAGTCGAGTAGGGCTTGGTCGCCATTGGTGACTCGCTATTGTGTGAGCACCGACCTTGTCCGAAGTACCGAGCTTAGGCCACGCCTTCACGGGTGTGTTTGTCTCACCGGCTGCGTCCGAGTAGGATCTTGCACGCTCACGGGTGATTCCGTTGCGAGCGAGGTCCGAAGTATCGGTTTCGCCTATCGGCTTCCTCCCTCTATTTCTTTGGCTGAGTAGGGATCCAGGAAGGGTTACAAGGACCTCAAAAAGCGCAAGTTACAGGTTACACAGGAGGAGGACAAGTACGGGGACACTTTCCTGGCAGTACTCTCGCTCCTATAGGCGTAGCGTTCTAAGGACTCGTGAAAAGATAAATACCTAAAAACAAGCTAAAATTGACAAGATAAAAGCCGAACCTTCACGGCTTCACGAGTTGAGTTGGTGAATTCACCCTTGCTTTGTGTTTGATTGCTAGATTTATTTAGGTCAAAATCAAAACACCGCACAATTGTGCACAATTTTGTTGCATATCAACTTCTTCTTCTCTTGCATTATCCCCACTCTTCTCGAATAATCAAGATGATGGGACGGAGATCTCTTAGGCCGACCTTGTCGGCACCGCTATCTAGCACTCCTCCTTACTCATCTAGGAATGCCTCGGAGAGTCCGCTCTCCGAGCCCGAGTTCACATCCACCCTGTTCCCCCTCGACCACCCTTCCCATTCTCCTTCTCTCAGTCCAATTGTGTCAGAATTCAGTGCATCACAGAGTTCCGCTCATTCGACAGCACCTGAGATGGCCTCTTTTGCTTTTTCAGAAAATCCAGCAATGGCAGACAGAGGCGAGCACCCAGATAACCACGATCACCCTCCATTCATAATTGATCAGGTGGCCATCAACAATTCCTTGCTAGCGTCCCTGGAAAATATGCAGAGACAGATCCGTGATCAGGGAACATTCATGGGTGATCTGATGAGAGAAATAGCGCAGATGAGAGAGAACCGACCTGGGGGCGGTGGCGGAGGTGGAGGAGGAGGACCTGATGCAGGAGGAGGCGATCCAGATGCTGAGCGACCGCCACAGACTATCATGAGGGAACTGCACAATCCAACTTCGTCCCTCACTCACCGGTGGATCAGACTCCCGCCAATCCATGGAGACTTCGAGCTTCGGCACCACACGATTCATTTGCTACCCAAGTTTCACGGGCTGCCGACCGAAGAGCCGCACCTCCACCTCCAGGAATTTGAAATGATATGCAGTACCATCCATGATCGGTTGATGATCGAGGACACCATTAAGATGATCGCCTTCCCATTCTCATTGGTTGATAGAGCCGCATATTGGCTCAAGCATCTAGGGCGATTCGTCGATACTTGGGCAGATCTCCGGACCGCATATTTGAAGAAATACTATCCTCTCGGCCGGACCAACGCAGCTCGAGCCATGATCAGCAATTTTGTCATGATCCCAAATGAGCAATTCCATGAAGCTTGGGATCGATTTAGAGAGCTCATAGACCGGTGTCCACATCACGATATCTCCAAGCCCAACCTCGTGCAGAGTTTCTTCTGTGGGCTGACACCGGAGCTGCAGGGGCTTGTAAACGCCTCTTGCGGTGGGTCCTATTTCTCCAAGGGAGAAGACGACGTCTGGGCCATCTATGAAGGCATGGCAGAAAACTCCACAGTGATGACCCAGGCCCGAGTCTATACTCAGCAGAAACCCCCGCAGGGAGCGGGATCATTTCAGAGGATCGCCCGCATCGATGCCGGTCCCAGCACAACGTCGGTAGCCGCAGCCCAAGCCGAATCAGCAGCAACCGACATGGGCATTATTAGCGAAAAGTTGGACCGCATGGAGATCCTCGAAAAGAAGCAGAACCAAGGTCTACCCCAGATGGACCTTCTCACCAAAACCATGAGTGACCTGAAGACTCAAATTCTATGTATTCAGGAGGCACAAGCCCATTCCCAACAGCCTCCCAGGTCACAGGTTGCTTCCAGCAGCAGCAATCCCAACCAGGCCTCTACCTCATACCGCCAGGTGAACCATATCCAGGCGGAGCCGGTTTCATTGCTGCAATATCATTCAGAGCAACCGCCATCTTTGGACACGCAGATGGTTGTTTATCAGCCAGAGCAGCCACTGGCAGTTCTTCCTCCACCCTCCTTTGAGCAGGAACCATTGATGGAAGTCAATGGGATTTGGTATGACCGATACCCTCAGCCCGCAATTCGTAGGGATCACCCCGGATTCCGTTGGGGCAATGGTGGATCGTCGTCCCAGCAGCATCCTCCTGCCCAAGGACAACAGAACAGCCAGCCGACACAACAGCAACAGCCCCAGTATGCCCATCAGCAACAATACCAGAGTGGTCCTCGTCCCTCCTATTAGGGACAGCAGTGGAGGCAGCGACAGCCGCCTCAGCAGTCTTATCACCAGCCTTCCCCCCAGTATCAACAACAACACCAGCAGCAACAGCCCCATTTCCAGTAGGGACAGACATCCGGTTCTCAAGGTCCAGCCTATGAGAACCCAGCCCTCGATGATCTTGCCCGCTTGCTATCTGAACAGCGAGCATCTTTCAGGCAAGAAATGGATGAATTCCGGCAGGAGATGCGGGATATCATCAAAGGCAAAGCCGCCATACCCGCTCAGATCGAACCTAATCCTAATAACCTAAAAAGAAAATCTGAGCAGGTAGAGTTCACAGAGGATACCTCTCCTAGTGACGATTTGAATGATATGTCTTATTCTTTGAATGATGCTGATTTTGTGACTACTAGGAGCGGTAGGATGCCAGCCGGCGGCGCCTCTTCTGAGCGACAACCAGATGCTGAACCAAGAGCGCCAGAGGAGCAGAGGAGCGGTGCTGATGCCGCTAATGATGATGCTGAAGACGGTGGTGTTGATGCCACCAATGATGGAGTCCAGGACGATGGTACTGATGCCGTTGTGATACCAGATGCAGACGGTGGTGCTGATGCCACCATTTTGGATGCTGAACCAGAGCGCGGTGCTGATGCCGCAGAGACAGGTGCTAGTGGTGGTGCTGAAGCCACCACATCTACTTTTGTCGAGCCATCAACTGTGATGTTACCACATTTTGTACCTAGAGACTGTGGGAACAAAAACAAAAACAAAAATATGAATAAAGGAAAGGTTTCGGTTCAAATTGCGGATCCATATGTGATGAATGATGATAATTGTATGGATTCTCCGTCTTCACAGGCACAGGGACCGATTCCTCGTCCTCCATCTGAGGAGGCCCCTACCATCCCCTTCCCTGAGGCACTCCGCCGAGCGAAGGGGAATAAAAAAGAAAATCCAAAAAAGAATCAACAGGTAGAGTTCGGCAACGAAATGATTGACAGATTTCATATTCAGCTGACTCTACGGGAAGCATTTGAGCATATCCCCTTCTTCAAAAAGTACTTGAAAGAGACAACTACTGTTCGAAGGAAGAAGAGGCACAGAGATCAAATCCATATGCTCACTCATGACACATGTTGCATCATCCAGAACAAGCTGCCAGCCAAGCGACCAGACGTAGGAGCTCCCTATGTCAAATGCGAGATTCAGGAGCAGCAGTTTGATCGCACTCTATTAGACAGCGGCTCTTCAATTAACCTTCTTCCGGCAGCCTTACTCAAGCAATTCGAGTTTGGCCCTCTTCTTCGAAGCAGAACCGTCCTTCAGTTTGCTGATAGGTCGATTAAGAGGCCGAAGGGGTTATTGAAAGACGTGGTCGTTACCATTCAGGGCCTGAAATTCCCCGTGGACTTCGTTGTGTTGGACATGGAGATCCCTGAGTCGGTAACTGATGCCCCCATCATTCTCGGACGTCCATTCTTGGCCACAGCCAAGGCGGTGACCGACCATGATAGCGGGAAGGTGTGCTTTCGCGTAGAGGGCGAAACCATACAAATAGAAACGATCGAAGAAACCAAAGCTAGAGAGTTAGAGTGCTCAGAACAGTCCAGCGAAGCCGAGCAGATGACAGAGGAGGAGCTAGACATCCACCAGATTTGTGATTTTGAGATGACTGATGATGAATCCAACTGGAAAGATCCCGTAGCACCGACCCTCGCCTTGCCTACAGATTCCCTGTATCTCAAGCTCATGGCAGTCGAGAGCCGGGAGAGCACATACCTGGATGAGGATATCTCTGAGGCTGACAGTGTTGTGATGAGTGGTGCAGATGAGTTCCATTCTTGCTCATCTTCTTCTGATCCCTCGGATTCAGACATTGACTGGGATGACTTTGATGACTATTTACCTTGTCTGATTCCTACTGAGCCAACAACCATGACAGAGTGCGAGCCAGTGCAGTTTATTGATGATTCAGCAGGCCGCCCTTCGTCAGGGATTCATGCAGAGCGAGAGTTCTCCCATGCAGACCTGGTAGCTTTTACACAGACATATCAGAAGCCAGATCTGCCACCTCCCAGTTGTCCAGAACGGAAACCTCTACCGCAGTCAATGAAGTACAGATTCCTTGCTGGAAAGCTAGAAATGCACCCAGTCATTATCTCAGCAGATTTGACTGGAGAGCAAGAATCTCGTCTGATGGAGGTTCTTGAAAGAAACCGCAAGGCAATCGGTTGGAGTATAGCTGATCTCCAGGGGCTGAGCCCAAATCTTTGCTCTCACCACATCTATCTTGAGGATAACGCTAAGCCGTCGCGTGAGTTCCAACGACGGCTGAACCCGAATCTTCGAGACGTAGTCATGAAAGAAATTTCCAAGTGGTGGAGCGCCGATTTTATCTATCCCATCTCCGACTCCAAATGGGTAAGTCCGTTACATGTGGTACCTAAGAAGACAGGTA
Source organism: Ottelia alismoides (assembly GCA_037367405.1). Classification (NCBI taxonomy): domain Eukaryota; kingdom Viridiplantae; phylum Streptophyta; class Magnoliopsida; order Alismatales; family Hydrocharitaceae; genus Ottelia; species Ottelia alismoides. The sequence goes on from JAZKJV010002969.1 coordinate 524,897, forward strand.
TCACTACAGTTGTCAACGAGTCTGAAGAGGAGATCGCTACCAGAGTACCAACTTCTTGGAGGGTCTGTGTGGACTACAGACGATTGAATGAGGCCACCAAGAAGGATCACTTCCCGCTACCATTCATTGATCAGATTATCGAGCGGCTAGCTGGGAAGAGTCATTATTGTTTCCTTGATGGGTACTCTGGATACAATCAAGTGGCCATTGCGCCCGAAGACCAGGAGAAAACGACATTCACCTGTCCGTTTGGGACTTATGCTTTCAGACGGATGCCCTTTGGTCTATGTAACGCTCCGGCGACATTCCAAAGGTGCATGTTGTCCATCTTCTCGGACATGGTGGGTGACTGTTTAGAGGTCTTCATGGATGACTTCTCGGTCTATGGCGACGGGTTTGACGCTTGTCTTGACTGCCTAGACCGTGTGCTGAAGCGCTGCATTGAGGTCAATCTTGTCTTATCCTGGGAGAAGAGTCATTTCATAATGACTCAGGGGACGGTCCTTGGTCATATCGTCTCCAACAGGGGCATGGAGGTCGATCCGGCTAAGGTGGACATCATCAGAAAACTCAATCCGCCGTCCAATTTGCGTCAGTTACGGTCTTTTCTGGGGCATGTCGGTTTCTACCGACGGTTCATTCAGGACTTCAGTCGAATCGCCCGACCGCTTACTGACTTGCTAACCAAAGACACCGAGTTTATTGTTAATGATAAATGTCTTGAATCATTTGAGACTCTCAAGAATATGGTTGTTTCAGCTCCTGTCCTTCAGCCACCCGATTGGTCTCTCCCATTCGAGATCATGACGGATGCTTCAGATTTTGCCGTTGGGGCTGTGCTCGGACAGAGGAGGGATGGTTTACCGTTTGCCATTCACTACGCCAGCCGGACTTTGGATGCCGCTCAGCGGAATTACACTGTGACTGAGAAAGAGATGATGGCCGTAGTCTTTGCTCTTGATAAGTATCGATCATATATTCTCGGATCTAGAGTAACAATCTACACTAATCATACCGCCATCCGGTACTTAATGGCTAAGAAGGATGCCAAAGCACGTCTCACCAGATGGATCCTTCTACTCCAGGAATTTGATATTGAGATTAAGGACAAGCCTGGAGTCAAGAATGTGGCGGCGGATCATCTCTCCAGATTGGAGAATCTTGAGGAATCTGAGCCCAGCGCACCTATCACAGAGACATTTCCAGATGAGGCGATCTTGTCTGTCACCTCACTCCCATGGTATGCTGACTTTGTAAACTATCTTGTTGCCAAGACAGTCCCTCAGGGTTGGCCCAGGCAGAAACTTGAGACCTTCCTAGCTAAGGTCAAGGTTTACCATTGGGAGGATCCCGTCCTTTATCATGAAGGAGGGGATAGTATCTGGAGGAGGTGCATTCCTCAAGAAGAGCAGCACAGCGTCCTCACATACTGCCACAAGCTTGAGGCAGGAGGACATCATTCTGGAAAAAGGACAGCACAGAAGGTGCTTCAATCCGGCCTATGGTGGCCTACTCTCTTCAAGGATTCTGATGAGTTCGTGAAGAGATGTACTGACTGTCAGAAAATGGGAACCTGCGGACAGAGAGACATGATGCCCATGCAACCCATTCACTTCTGTGAGGTTTTTGATGCATGGGGAATTGATTTCATGGGCCCATTTCCTAAAAGTCAGGGATTCGAGCATATTTTGCTCGCTGTAGATTATGTCAGCCGATGGGTTGAGGCCATCCCCGCCCGAGCCGCAGATGCTAAAACCGTTTGCAAATTTTTGAGGAAAAATATCATTTCACGGTTCAGGGTACCTAGAGTCTTGATTTCAGATGGGGGGTCTCACTTCATCAATGACAAAGTCAGGGCCCTTGCAGACGAGTTCGGCATTGACCATCGGGTTGCCACTCCTTATCACCCTCAGACTAATGGTCTTGCCGAAGTATCGAATAGGGAGATAAAGACTATCTTGCAGAAAGTTGTCCGCCCAGACCGAAAGGATTGGTCACAGCTTTTGGACTCGGTCTTGTGGGCTTATCGGACATCTTTCAAGAATCCATTGGGAACATCTCCCTTTCGTCTCGTCTATGGCAAGCCGTGCCATTTGCCAGTGGAAATCAAGCATAAATCTTTTTGGGCAGTTACTGAGTTGCTTCTAGATCCCGAGAGTATAGGAGACCAGAGAAGAGCAGAACTGGCAGCCCTGGAAGAATTGAGAGATACAGCCTTTTCCAACAGCCTACAGTACAAGGAAAAAGTGAAGACATGGCACGATTCGCATATCAGCCATAAACAGTTTGAGCCAGATCAGAGAGTATGGTTGTTTGATTCCAGGCTAAAATTATTCCCAGGGAAGTTGCAGAGCAGGTGGAAAGGCCTGTATGTGGTCAGGAAGGTACATGACAATGGCAGCATCGACATATCCGAACCGTCATCTTCCTCTACCTTCCGCGTCAATGGTCAACGCTTGAAACTCTATCTTGATCATGATCCGCCGACCATTGACGTTGCCCCCATTCTTCTGGTATGAGATGTGTCCTTTGACTCTCATCATCTACATCTCATACATGGTGATCAATTCTATCTTCCGCTGTACAGATCCATCTGTTTATATCACTCTGTTGTCTGTTGATTTATTTTCTTATTTTCTTCTTTTCTTCTTTTCTTCTTTTCCTTTTCTATCTTCTGTATCTATCAAAAAGGTGTCGCCCTCGTAGACAGTTTTCCATACTTAGGACGTACTTTGTCCTAAGTATAGGGGGGCTGGCACCCCGAGTTTTTCTATTCTTTTCGATCCTCTCCATTGTCTCCTCTTCTTGTCTATACTTAGGGATATCTTACCCTAAGTATAGGGGGAGAAAATCTGAGTACGATCTGTTCATTCCCACCCTTGACCCTCCCTGCGTTGTGTACAGTCTGCTATACTTAGGATTATTTGATCCTAAGTATAGGGGGGACGGTCAACTTCTCATTCATTGATTCATTTCTTCCTTTATTATTTAGACTTGTCTATACTTAGTACGAGTTATGTCTTCTCTTTTCTCTCCGATCTATGAGGACATAGCTCAAGCTAAGTATAGGGGGGGTCGTATATACTACGTATATATTTTAGCCATAACTCGTACTTTCGTATTTTCCTAATAATATGGCTAATAATTCTTTAAAATTCATTAAAAATCCTTAATAAAAAGATGTGATTATTCCTCAAATTCTTTTTGTATTTACTGATTAATAAATCAGGTGAAAATGTTTTTTGCAAAATGTTTGAAAAATAGTTTGAAAATCTTTGTGAACATCTATTGAAAACTATTTTGAAAATATTTTGTTTCGTGTTTTCAACCTGTGTGAAAAATGTGTGGTTTGTAAAAACTTCTTTTCTTTGTGTGAAATAAAAATGTTTGAAAAATGATTTGCAAATGGTTTGAAAAATGGTTGCAAAAATATTTGAAAAACCTATATATACTGTTTGAAAAGCCTTTGCAAAATGATTTTCAAATGTGTGTAAAATGTTTGTAAAAACTATTTTGGACTATAGTTTTCAAAAATTGTGTGTAAATTGTTTTCAAATAAGTTTGAGGAATACTTACATCACACCAAAATCCACTATATGTATATATCTATAAAATTGATCACTTACCCTTATAAATTCTTAAAATCCATTTCTTGTTTATATGAAGAAGCACTCCCGTGTACATATTTTCACCTAGTTTTTAGCCAAAACTTTTTGTTTTCAAAAATTCCCAAAAACATTTGCAAAAATTAAAATCCAAAAACATTTGAAAAATCTTTTTGAAAATACAAAAAAATGCATATGCATCATCATCATGTTTTCAAAAATCCATAAAAAGTTCAAAATCTTGAAAATTGCATCACAAAAATATTTTCTGCATAGCATTGCATGGCATGAGCATTTTTCGGATGGAGTTTGATGATTGAATAAGTCTAAGTAAAATCCGGAGATTGGAGCTTGATTGGACCTTATAATCTACCTAATAACAGGAACCTTATAGGAATTGGGTTTGAGGTACTTCAGGTCTAGTTGACTTAATTCTTTGAGGATCACGAGACTTAGTTCAATGGATTCTTGACTGCCTAAGTAGAGTATTTCGGAGCACACGCACGACTCTTGTTGATAATGACCTAACTTGGACACTTGCACCTTTCACATGGCTCAACTCAGTTGGAGTGGTGAGGGGATTGGATTTGCCGGTATGAGACGCACACAAGTGGAAACACTTGTCCTCCTCTAGGGAGGGAAGTGCACCCCAACCCGTCCAGTGATCAGGAAATCTAAAGACAGGAGGTTGTGGGTTGCGATAAAGCTTCAAAAGAGGGATAGTCTATTGGCTCAAGAGGAAAAACTCCTTATGTAAATGCTGTTGTATATAGTTTTCAAAAAAAAAAAAAATCAGGCATGTACAAAAATAAAAAGCCTGCAAGTATGTACAAAGTCAATAAGCAAGCTTGAGTTCCAAAGTTATATCATGTGAGCCTGCAGCAGGATGACTTGACTACACTGGTCTTGCATCCCGGGATAGGCAGCTACACTGGCTACCGTCCATTCTTCTCTTCACCCCCTCCTCTTAAGCTGGTTGCCACTTGAACTTAGAAGGGAATACCCCGCTCCTCGAGGATGGAGTTGCTGGATTGGGGAATCATTGGGTTGTCGTACTGGAGAAGTCAGTTTCTTTGTCATTCTAGTTGGGGAGAGCCACCATCACTTACACTGTACAAGTCAGATTCATAGTCGTAAGAGTTTGCGTATGAATTGAGATATTTCTGACCTGGCTATTGAGGAGACTTGAGCAGAGTTTTGGGGTTCTCAGGGACTGTTGGACTTCAAACATGGTTCTCAATAAGGTTTCGCCCGCACTAAAATTCCAAAGATCCGACTTAAGCTCCAAACTTTGATTTTGTAAAGACAAGTTTGATAATTGAATAAAATCCAAGTTCTTCTTTTTCTTTTCTTTCTTTTTCTTTTTGCACTTATTGCATAAGTGTTTGCTAGGGACTAGCAAAGGTAAAGTATAGGGGGATGATGAATCCACATTTCATCATCTTTATTCTATCATTTTGGCACCAAAAACCCTAGCAAATGCCTGTAAATACCCTTAAACAGAGCATCTTAGCATTCATGCATGTGCACTCAGATAGTGTATAAAACACTGTAATTAAGGCCAAAATTATAGAATAAATAAAGAAAAGAAAAAGAATAAAATATTGTAAATATTTTATGACCCGAAACCCCGAGACCTAGGCATCTTGATGAATAGGTCGACAAGGAATAAAGTAGGGGGAGATAAGGTCAGACAAACAGGTAAAATACCAATACCTTTTTATTCATTCTTTATTCATTTTGGGACCTATTTTTGTTTCCACTTTTTGTGCATCAAATAATAAAACTTTGTACATGAAAGTTGTAGATAATTTTATAAAGAAAAATACAAAATTGATTTCACAAAAAAATAATGTACAGATAAAAAGTTATGGTCTGAATAAAATTCCAGAATGCCAACTTCCCAGACCCGTATCTCACAAATGAAAACTCCAAATGCAACATACTCACCTTTAATTGTATATAGAAGAAAATAAGCTAATTAATGGTGGTGGTTTCGCATTTGGCGGAGCTACGGTTTGAAAGTTGAGTTTTGGACCCCCGTTGTATAGCTATACTGATTAAAATATTCAATTTATTATTTATTCATTATTTTTATATTTTTTTATATTTTTATAATTTTGTAAATGTTACTTATAATGTGTATGTGCATTAAAATTAAAATAAAAGGCAAAGAAAAAATAAAAATAAAAATACTTGTATAAAGACTACATAGGTATACTGCATATACCTATACCTGTATAAAATACTCTTAGATTTTATTAAATACACAAAATACATCAATAAAATAAACTAAAAATATATTTATGTGTATAAAAGTATTTTATAATTTTATAAAATTACAAACAAAATTAAAGAAATTAAAATACACAAAATAAAAATAAAATACTAACATACATAGGTATTATACCTATATAGGGTTAAAAAGGTAACTTGTAAAAATATAAGTCATAAAAATAATTAAAAATCAGAATAAAATACTACATAAAATTTTAAGTATTTTTTATTTTATAACTTTTATTTAATTCGGCCATTTAGTATTTTAAATAGAATTAATAAAATATTTTTCCAGGGTTTTTCCTGGTTGGTCCACGTGGACCAACCAGGAGGCCAGGACTGTTGACCTAGGTCAACAGTCTGACCTACACCCTGTAGCTCGTGTCAGACTATGTTTGACTCCCATTTTCACTATTTTTTCGAGGAGCGAGCTTTCATCCTTTCGACTCAATTTCTTCTGCAAATATTTTCCCCTACTATCCATCTTGCTCGCCCAAGGATCTTCTTGGGCTGAGGGCCTCTGAATCAAGCTGGGCACCTCGATCAATGGAGCCCCTCGTCAAACCCTTAAAAGCAAACCCTTGACTTCATTTGAAAATTCGAACCGCAAATCATCCAGCTCCTTCCCCCCTTGGAGTCGCTCTAGCACCGTGGAGGTGACAGCTCCAGGTCTACACCTTCGAGGAGGCGGATTCGCTCGAGTTGGGCGCGTTCCACCCCCACCTCCGGCGGGTGTCCCCGTGAGGTACTCACCCTCTGGCTCTTGGCCATCGAGGATGTTCTTTGCTTCGTTTTATTCCCTTCACGTTCCTCATAGATCCTGGATCATTTCCCCCATCTTTCCGCGTTGAATCGATCACGTCATCACCTCATCGATCACCTCACCGGAGCGCAACTCCGGCGAGCCCCTATCTCGCCCTTCATTCCACTTCGAGAGCCACCTGAGGTCGAGGCACTTTGCCCTCGACCTCCTTAACCTTTTTGTGCAGGTGTTGGAGTGCTCTGACGCATCTGGAGCCCTTTTGACCCTTCGCCGGAGCACCTGGAGCACTGCATCTTCCGCGTCGCCGCTGAAGAGCTCCGCCGATCGCCTCGCCATTCCATCGCTTCCAGACGACAGAGGAGACTCCCAGCAGCCTTCAGGGCCCTTTTTGGAGCTCAATCATCGCCGGAGCGCGTCACCGTCACCGGGAGAAGGTCGCCACGGCGGTCCTTCTTCCCTGTTCTTCCACCAAGCGTCGCAGCCGTCCGATCAAGGAGAGGCCCCAGTTCTGACGTGGACCGTCCGATTGCCTTCGCCAGCCACCGTTAGATCTCACCCGAGATCTGATCTCAGCGGTCCACGGGCGAACCGTCATCGCGCTCGGAGGAGTTGCCACGTGGATAAGTGGCGTGCCTCACGCCGCTGGATCGCGCCTGAAGCCCAACCGTTGGATGTCCGCCACGTGTCAGCGCCTTCGCCAACGTCGTCGGATCGCCTATGCGAGGGTATTTTGCATCTACACCCTCGCATCTTTTTGTATTTAGTATTTAATATTCAAACTTTTGTCTGTCGTGTAATAGTTTTGTAATATTTGCATAAAGACCCCCAAACTTTGTTTATTTGCATCTAGGTCCTTCGCCACGTCACCTCACGTGACCTGTACACGTGAGGGGGTGGGCATTTTGTAAGGACACCCTCGGACTTTTGTGTATTTCGTTTCAGTACAAAAACTTTCGTATCACGTGTAAACTTTTTGGATATTTTGCAAGTAGGCCCCCAGAGTTTGAGAAATTACATTCCAGTCCTCGCCAGGCGCGTGCAAGTCACGCGCCCTGGTGGAAAAATTGCTTGCGTGCCCAGGAGGCTTTTGTAATTGCATTTTGGTTCTAGAAATTGAATATTCAGTTCTAAACTTTTGTGGTAAATTGCGTGAATGCCCCTGGATGTTTTGTAAATTGCATTTATACCCCTGTCAGGCTTATTTATTAATTGGTTGCTTGTTGTATTTATTTAACCTATCATTTTAAATCCAAAAATTCCACAAAAATAGACTTAAGCTTCTGGACACATATACTTTCACGCCACCATTTTAGTTTTTGATTTTACTTTATTTTCATATTTATTAAAAATCAAAAACAGCCTTTTTGTGTACTGTCTAGATTAGAAAATGCCAAAAAAATATTAAAACCTCTCCAAAAATTCCAAAAAAAAATTACCTAGTGTCTATTTTATCCTATTTTAGTGTCAGTCCAAAAACCATTAAAAATCTCAAAATAAAAACACTAAAAATTTAAAAACATTCAAAAACTTCAAAAAAATATATAAAATAGTAGAAAAATCCAAAAATAGCAAACTCAGGTTCTGTGTGTTCCTTATTTGGTCCCTTTTATTTGAAAAATAGTGTGAAAATTTTTAGCTACTGGTTGCTATTTTTCACTTGCATTTCCACTGTTTTGCCTTATTTCAGTAATTAAAAATATCAAAAACACCTTGAAAAATCCCCAAAAATCACAAAAACAGTAAAAAATCATAAAAATATTAAAAACAATTTATTTCTGAATTTTTGGTTATTTTTGCACATTTTTATAAATATTTTAGCTTGTCTTTTATTATATTGTCTTTACTTTCCAATATTGAAAAAGAAAAAGAAAAAAAATATAAAATATAAAATTAGAAAAATTAGAAAATTAAAAATCAAAATACAAAATTAAAAATTAATTAAAAAAAATTAAAAACCCACAAAAATCCCTTTTGCTTGCTTGCTTAGTGTAGACGCATCACACACACACTTTAGCACATTCTGTGAATTATCCTGCTTGCTCCCTGTGTTCGAACTCTCTGCATACTTGACACTATACACCATTTGTGCAGAGTTAAAGTTAAATTTTAACTCCACATTAGTCTAATCTGTTGATCTTTAGTGTGGGTTAATTGTTGACTTTAGTCCGAATTTAGTGTGGTCACCACACCGACTAAGTTCACGCTTTGTGTTGAACTTAAGACCACATATTTTTGGCTAAATCAGCCACTACGTTCTTCTTTCCAGGTTTATCACGGATATCCAAATCAAATTCCTGGATAAGTAAAATCCACCGAAGAAGACGCGCCTTTGCGTCCTTCTTCTCCATCAAGTATCGTAGTGCCGTATGGTCTGTGAACACAGTTACCTTGGATCCGATTAAGTGGGATCTGAATTTGTCCAAGGCAAACACTACCGCAAGCATTTCCTTTTCTGTAAATGTATAGTTACGTTGAGCAGAATCAAGCACTTTGCTTGCGTAGTGAATTGCAAACGGGACGCCATCTCTTCTTTGTCCCAATACAGCCCCAACAGCATAATCTGAGGCGTCCGTCATGATCTCAAAAGGTAGAGACCAATCTGGGGCTTGTAAGATGGGTGCGTCCATGATCATTCCTTGTAACGGCTTAAAGGCCTCAAGACATTTGTGATCTACAATAAACTCCGTGTCTTTGCCTAAAAGCTCAGTTAGCGGTCGGGCAATCTTAGAAAAATCCTTGATAAATCTTCGATAAAATCCGACATGCCCGAGGAACGACCGCAACTGCCTTATGTTGGTTGGTGGCTGGAGTCGTCTGATCACGTCCACCTTGGCAGGGTCAACCTCCATTCCTCTCTTGGAGATGACATGCCCCAACACTATGCCCTCCGTCACCATGAAGTGACTTTTCTCCCAGGAGAGCACCAGATTGACCTCACAACATCTTTTGAGGACTCGGTCCAGATTCCTAAGACAGGAATCAAAAGAATCGCCGTGGACCGAGAAGTCGTCCATGAAGACTTCCAGGAATTCGCTGACCATTTCGGCGAATACAGCAATCATGCACCTTTGAAAAGTACCTGGAGCATTGCATAGCCCAAAAGGCAGGGGCATGTGAACGTGGTCTTTTCCTGGTCCTCCGGAGCTATGGCCACTTGATTGTAGCCCGAGAACCCATCCAGGAAGCAGAAGAATTCTTTCCCCGCTAATCTTTCTAGGATCTGATCAATGAATGGTAGGGGGAAATGATCCTTCTTCGTCGCGGCATTCAAGCGTCTGTAATCCACACAGACGCGCCACGACGTGGGTACTCTCGTCACGATCTCCTCTCCGTACTCGTTGGTGGTCGTCTGAATTCCCGACTTTTTCGGGACAACATGGATTGGGGCCACCCACTTAGAGTCGGAGATTGGGTAAATGAAACCCGCGTCGCACCATTTTTCTATCTCCTTTTTTACAACCTCTCGTAAATTTGGATTCAACCGACGTTGGAATTCACGAGAGGGTTTGGCTTCGTTCTCCAAGTAAATATGGTGCGAACACAGAGCGGGATTTATCCCGTGGAGATCGGAAATGCTCCAGCCTATTGCCTTGCGGTTCTTCTCCAGGATCTCTAGCAAGCGAGATTCCTGCTCCTCGGTCAATTGCGAACTGATAATGACCGGAAATTTCTTGTCTTGGCCCGCAAGGAAGTCATATTTCAGAGTTGTGGGTAAAGGTTTGAGCTCAGGAATAGTGTGATCGTCTAGAAAGTCTGGCTCAATCTGATCTGGTTCGGTGTTGGAAGTGGCCGGATCATGTTCTGTAATAGCTGCCACCAAACTAGGCTCTGGAGTCGGATCGTCAAAGGTCTCCATGCAATCGGCAAACGCCTCGTCCGACTCATCATCCTCATCTTCCGATTGTCCTAAGGATGTCAGGACTGACAGGCCCAACTGGGCCTCTACGTCATCGAAGATGTAGGGCGATGCAGGCTCAGAGCTGTACTCGTTCTTGAGGATCTCGCAGACTGACTCATGCGCTGGATCATCTTCAAAGGAGATGGACACATCGGTGCTGGCTGGGTTCTGTCTCCATGGCCCAACTACGTCTACATGCTCACATCTGTTTCGATAGAAGAGTACTCGGTGCTGGATTCGGAGTCCGGTCTCTGCCATCTTGTCTGCTTCATTTCAAGTTCCTCATCTCCGCCTGGAGTTTGGAACTGAATCTTCCCATTCTTATAATCAAATAAGGCCCCCGCTGTTCTGAGGAAGGGCCTACCTAAAATGATCTAGGAATCTCTCCAATTACGAGGGGTTTCCATATCCAGGACAGTGAAGTCCACCATGTATTCTTGCCCCTCGACTTTGATCACAATGTTCCTTAATTCTCCTTGAGACCTCTTAGTGGATTTGTCAGCAAACTGCAGAATAGCTCTAGATTTCCTAAGAGGTCCGAGATTAAGCCGCTCATAGAGGGCTGTGGGCATCAAGTTGATCGAGGAACCATTGTCCAGGAGAGTGCGTGCAAACGCGATGTCATCAACATGACTCACTACATAGTGTGCACCCATGTCTCTTCGTTTCCGAGGAAACGAGTTCTTTATTGCACAAGTCGTGGCTACTGATAAAACGTGTTTCTCAACACGGCTTTTAGTTTTCCTGCTAACCCTAGTAGGTGTGCATCTCACCTTAAGGTATTTTTGGAATGCAGGGGTCATTTCCACGAACTTGTCAAAAGGGATTGTGACCTTGATGTGTTTATTGCAAAATTCAGCCATCTCAGGGTCATCTTTTTGGATTTTCTTCATTTTCTTCTTTCCACCTTTGAGAGCTCGGGGGAAAGGGATTATTGACTCCAACTCAGGTTCTGGAACTGAAATATTCTCATTAATTTCTGGAACTGAGTTTCTGACACGACTCTGACTCTGACTTTCATACAAACTCTGACTCGGACTCTGACAAAAAGAAAAATGCTTAGGCGAAACCGGTGATGCTTCTTCCGCTTCTTCTGGACGATCCTCATCAGATGGAGGTGCGGGCTCTTCATCGGTGCCGTCTGACTCTACGCGACTGCGGGACTGATGCTTCGAGGACTCAGATGTCCTCTTCTTTCGCTGGCGGTGGTGGTGGTGCTCCTCCTCTTCTTCCTCCGAATTCTCCTCAGGTAGAGTTTCGGAGGTTCCTTCCTTTTGCGCCCGTGCCCGATCAGGTATGGTCACGGTCCTTCCGCTCCTGAGGGACATATGATTAACATTATCGTACGAAAGGATCTCATGTTCAGATAAATAATTATCTGAATAGTATACCTGATCTCGAGGTCGGTTCTGGCCCTGGTGTACGCTGTTTGGGTTGGCCTGAACCTGTGCGGGAATTGGAGTCCTTGGCGCCATTTGTTGGTCCTGGGCACGAGAGACCCGATTGATGTCGGTTCTCATGTCTAGGTAGTCATTCTGCATCTGTTGGACCCTATCAGACAGGGTCTGGATCGCCAAGGTGAGGGACTCTAATTCGGTGGGCTGGGCTGGCTGCTGAGTGGATGCGGTCCTGTACTGGCCCTGCTGGCCGTGCCGATACTGCTGCTGATGGGACGGTGCTGGCCCCTGCTGGTAGGTGCGCTGCTGCGGCTAGTACCCCTGTTCTGGCCTGGACTGGAAGCGCGGGACGGTGACGGGCCTGGTCTCTTGGTAGACTGGGGTTGGGCGGTGTGCATGATCCTTCCCCATCTCGATTTGCCGGACTAGCGGGTCACGGCTATACCAAAGCCCGTTGATCTCATATACGGGCGGAGGCTCCTCGTATTCCGTTTCCACTTGTGGGGGTGCATGATGGTTCTGCTGGGTGTAAGTCTGATCCCAGCTGCTCTGAGACTCCGGTGCATGTTCCTGTACAAGATGGACTCGATGTACAGGTACTGGTGGTGCAGAAGGGGCGGGTAGCTTGATCTTAGCTACCTTTTCAGAGAGTTCCTCCACTTTCTTGGGAAGGCTCGAAAGAGACTCCATCTCCGCGACTCTCTTGTGGATCTGCTCGACCATGGTAAGCTTGTCGGCTATCATCCCCATGCTGGGGATGAGGTCCTCAGTCAGATCTGCAACAGTCCGTCTAGTTGTCTCATTGGATAAGATTGAGGGAGACAACTGATAGGCCCTTGTGGCCTGTGACCTGCCGGTTTCCGCCATCTGTTCTAGGATCTTCCACACAGCGTGCTCGTTCTTGTTCAGATAGCTTCCTCCACAGGCGGCACTGACTAACCCCTGCATCTCCGGGGTTAGACCACAGAACAAGGTCTGGACTAAGATCGCCTTCGAAATGCCGTGGCACGGGCATTTCTGCACTAAGTCATTGAACCTGTCCCAAGCTTCATGGAAAGGTTCACTGGGTCCTTGGGCAAAGCTGGCTATCTTCGTTCTCATCTGATTGGTCCTACTGAGAGGGTAGAACTTCTTCAAGAAAAGATCCTTGAACTGCATCCAGGTAGTACATACCACCCCTAAGTTTTTCAACCAATGAGCAGCCTTATCTCCTAAGGCAAACGGGGTGGCCTTCAGCCGGATATAATCTTGGCCAACATTGGGATGGCTAAGATTGTTGCACACTAGTTCGAAGTCACGGAGGAAGGTGTATGGCTCTTCACTGAGGTTTCCGTTGAACTTCGGAAGCAGACTAAGGAAGTGGGGCTTCAGCTCGAATGCCTGGTCGGGAACTGCAGGTGCTAACCAATTATGGATCTCGTTCTCCGCCGGGTTGTAGGTGTCGATCATTGGTCGGTCGATCCCCTCAGCTACTATGATCTGTCCCATCCGCGCCGTGAGATCTGCATTTTTCTGTTCGGCTTCGGCGAGGCGTCTAAGAATTTGTCACATCTGGTCCTCATCTGGCGGCATCCTTGGCGGCATCTTGTCCTCTAAGTCTGGGGATTGGGAAATAATATCGGTGTTAGAGGGCAAATCAAGGAAGGGATTACCGAGGCGATGGTCTTCCTCGGCAATCTCGGAGGAGATAAAAGGGTTGGTTTGAGAGTAACCACCCTGAGCATGAGCGAACCAGGACTCAAGAGGGTCATGAGTCCTGGGTGGTCCAAGGTGCGCTCGGACCGAGAAAGACGAGTTACTTGGGGGACTCATAGAGAGATCAGTGAATAGCGCGTCGAGATCTCCCCAATCACTCATCTTGATGAAGCGAAAAGAAGATAGGATTTTACTCCTACCTGAAGCAAGCAACAAGATCAATCCAAGACCCTGGGTTCACACTCGACACAGTGAAGGACTCAAAGTTGAGTCCAATTTATCTTGTAGTTTTTAAGTGTGATATTCAAGCAAAAATAGCAAGGATTACGCGGCCTAGAGGGAAGTCGGCTCAGAGCCGGATGCGTCTTCCCTGTTTATCCTGTCGTCTAAGATACCGCCGTTCCTTCCTTTCTTCGCTCCTATCCCAAGCCGATGGATTCAGTGACCACGCCCCTATCTACCTGCAAGCAGGCAGAGGCTGACAAGGCCGGAACTTCACCCCGGGGGGTTACTGGCAGCTTGTCGCAAAGTACCGCAATTTCGCCCCTATCTACCTGAGACAGGCGGAGGCTACTTGGTACTAGTCAAAGAATATGAAATTATCCGGCTTGTGATATTTGCTAGGATCAGTTAGAACGTGATATGGAAGACGGGGTTTTGGGCTCTACCTTAGGGTGTTCACACACACTCAGGTACCCTCACTCAGCCTGAATACAAGGTCCGGGATTAGTCTCCCGCAAACAATTTTCAGTTTTTATTCTTTTTTTGGTCAATACTGTTAGCAGTTCCGATCACTTTAATTAATCCACCACAAAGCACGCCTATCGGACAATCCCAATTTCCTTTTTAATTTAAGTAAGAAAATCAGAGGGGGAAATCGAGAAAAGCCGATGCAAGTTGAAATCGATGATGCGTATGCTGAGTAGAGAATACTTACAGTGATCCCTTCGCTTTTTGATGCAGGATGCAATACAGAATTGAAAACTTTACTCTACATGCAAATGCAAGCGATGAAAAACCGCTCCTAGACAGGCAGTTCTATTAGCGTGAAGAACAGTTTAATTTGACTAAGTCCTGCGGTCTAGGTGCGTCTTTTATGTGTGATGTGTGGTCTTATTGATTACGAGCACAAACAAATCCTAGAGTGGCTCGAGGAGCCGCTAGTGCAAGCTAAATTACCATTCACCCACACAGCACACGGGACACAGTTTCCACTATATTTACACGCGCGAGATCCCAAACGGGAACCGCTGGAAATGATGCGAAAAATAAGAATTTACAATGCCTCTCTAATCACTCAATTAAAATTCTTGATCGTCGAAGCGTCCAAGACTCCTCGCGTTCCTCGCACAGAAAAAGAGTGAGGTCAGAGAGTGACTCAAAAATAAAATAATGCAAAGAAATAGAAAAGAGAATAATTACAAGAAAACCGGGGGTCAGACTACCCGGGGATGAAAATCAAACACTCAAAAATATGCTACAAATTAACCTAAGCCGTGCCTCCCCGGCAACGGCGCCATTTTGATAACCGCCCCGCACCCTATGTTAATTCGGTCAAATTAATGTCCAAATTACTTAATGTGTTTCGTTGCAGTCGGATACGAGTGGTTAATCAAAAACCACTTATCGATTAATGTTAAGTGATGATTTTTTTTACTTGGTGGAGTCCAAGGTCGATCTCAGGGAGGCATCTGTCTCCTTAGGTATATTTTTAGCAAATTTCCAAGTGTTAGATTTTCGAAAAGTCTTTTTTTTGTTCTTTTTTTTAATTTCTATGCAGACTCATGCAAAAATCCAGCCAAGTTGATATTAAATCAATTTAAGATATCAAATTAAGTCCAAAAATTATGACACTTGGTCAGATTATGAAATGGGATGATATTAAGCTAACCTAATTTTTTTAGAATTTTCTGATGCACGGATAATAAAATATGCAGATTTTAGTGAAAATGACTAAACTAATTTTAATAATTATCAAACGATGATATTTCTCGGAAATAAAATTAATCTAAATAGATCTAAGTAAGAGCTATCCAAATCAACTTAAATTTTGTTAAAATACTTCACGGTTAATTAATTAAAAATCAATTAAGATTTTCACTAAATGATTTTTCTATAAGAAACTACACGTGCAAATGATGTGAATTTTGGATATGTTGTAGCATAAACTTAGATCTACCAACTACGATTTTTTGGAGATTTTTTTGACAAGCAGAGAATGCGGAATAATCTAAACAATCAAAATGGGCAAAATATTGCAATTTCCACCAAATTAATTTCAATAAATACTCTGCAAATCAGAAAAATACAAATAAATGCTAAAAAGGTAGAACAAGAATTATGCTACACAATCCAACATTCGGAATTAAAAACTGATGACAGAATAACAATAAAATAAATGTGCAAATGCAAGGGTGTAAATGCAATACAGGAAAAACAAAATGAACTGAAATGGTGGACAGGGACTTACATGCAAGTTCCAGAAACTTGAAATTTTTTAAAAACTTGCAAAGGGGTGCAAGTGTCCCCTTTGCAAATTTCCAATTTTTTATTGTGCGATGCTTCTCCCCTGCTTTGTTGCTTGAAACAGAGGACATCCTCCCAAGGGTGGCCGCCGGCAATGAATGGAGATGGAGGGTTGGTCGGCGCGTGGCCTTGCGGTGGTCGGCGGCGGCGATCAGGTGGCGTGGGGGCACACGCGGGGCACTGGCGTTGGGGAAGCCGGCGACACGTGGAGGGGCGGTGGTTTGGAGCACCCGCTGCGGCGTCGAGTGGAAGATGGTGAGGCGACGTGGTGCTTGTTGGCGCGCACGGCAGTAGGAAGGCGGCTGGCCGTGCTGGAGATCAGTGCGGCAAGGGGCCTCGGGGGAGGGCGGCGTCGGCGGGTAGCGGGGCCGCGCGTTGGCGAGGTGGAGGTGGCGGCCCAAGTTGCACTTGGCTTCCAGAAGGTCCACGGCTGGAAGTGCTCCTGGGGGTGCGGCGACGAAGGCGGCTGGCCGGAGTACCTGCAATTTAGAGAAGAAAACTCGAGCCAAGCTCGGCTATGGAGGAGGTGGTGAGGCACGCTAGCTGAAGGTGGAAGAAGGGAGAGGGACGTGGGGAGGAAGATGAAGCAGGGGTGATTTCACCACCTCCCCTGTCTTTCATGCATTTGTTTAAGCGGATGCAAATAAATGATGAATCAATTGACAAAATTTTGTCGAAAAATTAATTAAAAATCACCTTTGCGTTCGCAACGTGTGATTTATCCGTTGAAGTGCGATCGTTTTTACGATTGGATGAATGAACGATGATGAAATTAAGAGAGAGAAAGGGATGAGGAAGAAGAAGAGAGGAAGAAAATTACCTGGATGGATGGACGGATGCCTGGGATTGCTGGGTAGAAAGTCCAGCACGTCTTCGCTCTTCTTCACGGCAAGGAAGGAGCTCGAGCAACTCTCATTTGAGCTGCGGCAAGGGAAGATCCCTTGGATCTCGCCTAAAGCGCACAGGTCATTGTCGACTCAAGCTCCACACCCGGAGCTGTCACCAAGGGGGAGGAGCGAGCTGGGCCTATACTTCTCTAGAATGGCGGATGGGGGTGAATGTGGGAGTAGAGGAGATTATAAAGAGGAGGAGGTGGAGGTTGGAGAGGCCATGGAGAGAGTGGGAGAGATGGAGAAGGTGGGGGAGATGGGATGAAATGAGAGGTGTAGAAGGATGGCCTCTCCCTTAAGTTAAGGGAGAGTGGGGAGGAATTGGTAGAGAGGAGAGAGAGGATGCCACTTGGCACGCTAGGATGCAGCCATGTGGCATTTATTTAATAAAAAGCAAAAACCAAGGAGTTGACACGTGGCGGCTTCTGGAGCCACCACGTGTCGCTCCCAGAAAAATCCAAAGTTAAAGGGAAAGAAAAATCAAAAAGACATAATAAAAAAGCTTAAATTAAAAAGTCGTCAACATGAAAGTTGCTCGTCTCGATGAGATCTACAACTTTCGTGAAGGGTCGAAAATCAAACGAGATCATCTGTACAAAAGCATATTTTTGGCGGTACCTTATAGGTATAAAATACCGCATTTTATCTTTTGCAATTTTTTTCGTCATTTTTAATTAAGAGAAAAATCAAAATAAAAATAGGGAAAATATGAGAAGAATATTTACAACTTAATCTAATTTTTTTGGATTTTTAATAATGAAGAAAATAAAATGGTAAAATACAGGGGGTAAAACGGTCATTATGTACAATGTACAAAAGGGGCCCAAAATCCAAGTTTTGCATACGAGCTCCGATTTTAGTGAAATTGGTCTTGTTTCGAAGGTCTTGGAATGTATATTACTTTAAAAGTGAGTAGACCTAATTCGGAGGCTGTATGAGAGAGATATGCACATTTTAAGGTTCCTAGTCTCAAACTTGGATTGGGGTTTTATTGGGTGATTTTGCAAGTTAGTATTTTTTAGATATTTTTCTTTAATTAGTGTTAGTAATATATACACCATGGAGTTGGTTTTATTAGCTTTGGAGTTAGTATAAAATATATACAAATAGTCTATTTTAACTAATATACAAGTGAATATTTACAAATGAAATTGGCTTCTTATTTAATGCAAATATGAATGCTAAAATGCAGATATTATGCTTGCGTGCATGAATGCTATTTATGCAATATAAGTGGAAATATGCTGCTATTTACTCGAGAACAAAGCTCTATTTTCAACTTTTAGAGTGATGAATCACAGATTCATCAATCCTCTACTTATATTTAGCTAAGAATCCATTAAAAGAGTATTAATGAAATATTTTCTAATTCACAAGGATTATCGGTAAAATAATCATTTACAATGTATAACAAACATGTATTGTTGTGAACTTCGAAGAAATAGGATTTGATTTAGTTTTAATAACCTATCCATTAAGCATTCCCATTGTGGATGAAAAATCCAGACTTCCTATTATCATCATATGCAACAAATAACTTCAACCACCAGCTCCACTATCTAACCAGCAACAAACTCAATTGCTTATACATCTTGTTATAATAAATGATGGAGTTAACTATGAAGCTAGTACTTAATCAAAATCATAACATTTATATAAAAAAGAAATTTAATCAAGTAGATCTAGAGTTGGCACAAAGCAAAAATCTAGGCTCTTTTTTTCTTCTTACTCGAAACTACGATGTTGGCGGTCATTAACATATTAACTAATAAATTAGGTTTTTTCATGCAATCACCTATTTGTATATTTACATGAGATTTGTATATTCCCTATGTGTTTAAGGGAGATTTGTGTATTCCTTGTGAGCATATGGATTCCTTAAAAGTTCAAGATGGCATTGGTAACTAAGTAAGATATTTTAGCACAAGAGATATGATACAATCAGCTGGGGAATAATAATCTAGTGATAAGTAAAAGACCATGTTCACATAACTAATGGATAAGATAGATCGACTTCACTTAGGAAACCATAGTCTCATTAATATCTAATTATCCAATGTCTTTCCCCATTTAATTATCCAACATTAATTTCAAGGTAGCATTATATATTCATATTCATTACCAACGTCAGTGATGAATCTCTATTTCATCACCTTTATTCTTTAATTTTGGCCTTTAAACCCTAACTGAATGCATGTATATACCATTAATTTATCAAAATAAAAGCTCATTAAATTGTACAAAATAATGTATGAAATACTATACACTTATTGTATTTATCACGAAAATAAAAGATTAAAGGAAAGAAAAAAAAGCGAAGTGTCAAGGTCACTGAAGTGACCCTAGCCCCCGAGATTTAGTCATCATGATGACTTAGTCGACAAGGAATTAAGTAGGGGGAGATAGGGCGGAAAAGTGTACAGAAAATGCAAAGCAATCACTCTACTGAAATAGGCCAATAATTGCTTTTTGGGACATATTTTATTCTTTATTATTTACACCTCAAATAATAAAATTTTGTATATGAAAGTTATTTAATAATATATAAAAAATATAAATTTTAATTCACACAAAAATAACATACACTGTGAATTTTATACATAAAATAAAATTCCAAAACCAAACTTCACATACTGATGACACAAAATCCCGAGCAACTAAGGCAATCAGGTGTAGCTAAATCAGTCGTCGCGACCTCAATCGCTCGGATGTGTCGATCAAGAAAAATGAACCACTCGAAACAAATAAAATCAACCAAGCACGAAGAAGCGGTCCTGCTATGTGTTTAACCTGGTATAGCACCCAGGGTCGAACTCAAGGAGCACGGATTGGCCGAAGGCCTACGAAGTAGTAAAAATGAATAAAATAAAAGAGGAAAATGTTTTTAGTGGTTTTTAATTAATTTTATATTTTTTTGGATTTTTAATAAGTGAAGAAAATAAAAGAAACACAAATAAGCTCACTTCAACAATTTATTTAATGCAACAAAAATCAACCAAAAATTAAAACAAAAAAATTTTTATGTGTTTTATAATTTTTTATGTTTTTGGTGAATTTTTGGGATTTTTCTGATATTTATTTTAATTTCTAAAAATCAAACAGTAGCAAAAAATGCAAGGTACTGTCCAGCCAGGACCAAAAGCCCTAGATAAAATATCTAAGGGCCTCAAAAGGGCCTGGAGGTATTTTTCCTGTAAACTAGGTAAAACAAGAAAAATTTGAGTACCGAAATTATTGTTTTTGGGTTTTTAGATTATTTAATAGAATTTTTATGAGTTTTTAGTTGTTTTTAAGTTTTTAAGGTTTTTAAGTGGTGAAAAATAGCCAAAATTGGCTCGAAAATAAAACAAACTAATCTAAACAGTACCTAATTTTTATAGAATTTTTAGAGGGGTTTTTATATTTTTTTGGGGTTTTTAAAACTAGACAGTAGCTAAAATGATAGTTTTTGAATTTTTAAAAAAAACAAACGAAATCAAAAATGTCCTCAAAATTTCACAAAAATCCTACACCATGGCAGGAGCCATGTATCAAATTTTCGTCGAATTTGGAGGTGATTTGATATTTTATTCAAAAATGACAAGAGGGCACTGTGCATAGGGACTGGAATGCAAATACCCAAAGTTCTGGGGGTCCAGGTGCAATTAACCCAGCCAATCACGCGCCAAGCGCGTGCCTGGGGCACTCAGGGACCTATTTGTAAAGAAAACAAGCCCCGAGGACCTATTGGTAACTCGTACCAAAAGTCCAGGGGGCTATGTTGCAAATTACCCTCAAATAAACGCACATGCGAAATTAAACCATTCACAGGGGCATAAATGCAATTACTCAAAAAGTTTCATTCATTCATAAACATCCAGAACTACAGGGGCATCAATGCAAATACACCAACAAAACATGTGACGAAGCACGTGGCTCACACAGGCAGGGGCATAAATGCAAATATCTAACGTACGAGGTCCAACATGCAAAATACCCTAAAACTAAACAACTGACTAAAATATTTACAGGACTAAAACGAAATAAAAGATAAGGAAGGGCCTAAGGGTAAATTACCCTTTATTAAGTCGCCCGATGGATGCGCGCCACGTGGGTAGATGGACGGCTGGAAATGGGTGGCGCTCCAACGCTGAGGTCCTCGCAGCGATCGGACGGTCGAGGGTATGCCACGTGGGGGATCGAACGGGTGCGGCTCTCGGTGGCTAAACCTCGTGCAACGGACGGTCCAGATCGCCTCTCCAAGATCTGACGGTGGCTGGATCTCCTCAAGTGGACGGTCAGGATAAGAACTGGAGGTCGAGGACGATCGAACGGTCGGGGAAGATGCTGGAGAAACAGTTGGCCGGCGAGTTTCGCCGGCCTCGTGCGTGCGCTGGTATCCTCCCCTGCTGCCTCTGGAGATCGGAGAAGCTCCGCGATGATGCTCCGCAGCTGATGG
The DNA here is from genome assembly GCA_037367405.1 of Ottelia alismoides. Classification (NCBI taxonomy): domain Eukaryota; kingdom Viridiplantae; phylum Streptophyta; class Magnoliopsida; order Alismatales; family Hydrocharitaceae; genus Ottelia; species Ottelia alismoides. The sequence goes on from JAZKJV010002969.1 coordinate 546,386, forward strand.
TAGGCTCCGATGACCCAGCCAAGCCCTGGAGGGCTCCGGCGAGGTCGGCGGAGGTGAAGCTCCTGGCCCGGATGACTCAAGCCCTCAGATGGGCTCGCAATGACCTGCAAAGTAAACCAGGAGACTCGCGGGTCGAGGGCAAAGTGCCTCGACCCCGTTAGGCGTCGTGGAGGTGACCGGTGGGGCGATATGGGCGAGCTCCGACGAGGGGATGGACGGAGGAGCTCGAACCCCAGCTCCTGTGCAAGCTGGGTTGGATGGGGATATGGAGAAGGTGCGCGGGAGGAAGGCGGAGGTGACGATGGATTCCGATGATCGAATGGAGGTGTAAGGTGGTCGGAATCGACGAAACACGGCGACGACGAGATTTGGGGATAACCTAAAATCGAATGAAAAGGCGGAGCTAAGGGACTACCTGGGTGGTCGAGGAGACTGTGCTGGAGCTGGGGAAGCTCCCGGTCGTGGCCTCAAGGGTCGTCTCGGCCCGAGGCTCGAGCTCGCTTCAGGTGGCGGAGCTACGGCGGGGGTATCGCCGGATCAGTGGATTCGCCGGCCTTCCTCGCTGCAACAGGGTGGGGCGGCGAGCTGTCACCTCGCTCTCTCTCTGGAGCTCACTTGAAAGCTACGCGAATGGCCAAAGATGATCAATGAAGGAGGCGAAGCTCGGCTTTATACGTGGGAATGATCCGGAAAGAAGTGCGCGGGTAGGGAAATCAGGAGCGCGGATCCCGATGCGGTAGCTCCGGCGAGGGTCTCGGGCGTGACGTGAAGGAGTCGGACCCGGGGTTTAGGCGAGATGGAGTCGGGTCGAGCGGGTAAAAATCCGAGAATAGGGGTCCGGTGCTCGAGTCCCTGGGAAGTGGTCCTGGGGGGGGCCAGTTGACCGGGCGGTCAACATCCCCCAGGGCCAATGGCTGAAGGCCACGTGGCTGAATCAAGAAGTGACGAATACACATAGCTAGGGGCCGAATCAGCAAAAACCCAAAACATGAAATATTTTTATTTTATTTTTTTCTATTTTTTAGTGATTTTTAATTAATTTTTGGAAATAAAAATAAGGTATATACATTATATATCTATATATATAGGTATATATACAATATGTATTTTTGGTATTTTTGATTTTTCTATTTTTATTTTGATTTTTGCTTTGATTCTTTTTATTTTATTTATTTACAAAGTATAACATAGATTATTTACAAAAAGTTGAAAAATTAATTTTTGTATATTTATAAAGCCAAATAAATATATATATATATAGGTGTGGTTTATGTACATGATGAAAGGATATTTTTAATCTTTTTGATTTTTATTTTTTTATTTTGTTTTTATATTAATAAATATATACAAATATTTACAAGCATATTTTTGGGTGAGGAAAATATAATTTTATTTATTTACATAGATATTTACCAATGAGCCCCTATCTCCCTCTACTTTGGCTTTTATGCGGTCAGGCCCATGCTGAGCCCTCCCTTGGGCTAGGTTGCTCAATATTTATTCTAAATATTTCCCTCTTTTTCTTTTTAATCTTTATTCTTTTATTTTTGCACAAAAACATGCTAATTATAGGTTTTTACACAATGCATGCTTTTGGTAATTATTCCTATTTACACATATCTACATGCATTTGCAAAGGTTTTTGTAGCTAAAATATAAGAATAAAGAGTGATGAATGGGTATTCATCACCCCCCTATACTTAACTTTGCTAGTCCCTTAGCAAACACTTATTTGAAAGAGAAGTGATAAAGAAAGAAAAAGAGGATGTACATGGATCAAGGTTGATTATTAAACTTGCCTTCATTAAATTGAGGTATGGAGCTCGATCAGATCTTTGGATTATTAATGTGTCGGAACCTTATTTAGACTTAAGCTTAAAACTCAGCAGCCTCTAAGTTCCACTAATCTATAACCAAGACTCCTCAATGCTCCAGATCAGAACAAGTCATCAATCACAAACCCTGAAGACCATGAATCTTTTCTTGTCCTGTGAATGTGAGGTCTAAGCTCTCCACCTCAGAAATGGCAACTCGACAACCCTCCTCAACAAGGTAACTCTATGACCTCAATCTGGCCACTCTTTCCTCGAGGAGCGGGGTATTCCCTTCTAAGTTCAAGTACAACCGGCTCAAGAAGAGGGGGAAGAAGAGAATGGGTCAAGGCCAGTGTAGCCAAGTACCCTTGGGAGCTTGACCAGTGTAGCCAAGTCTCCCTGCTGCAAGCTACAACAGGTGGATCATGAAACCAAGCTTTGCTTATTGCACTCTATACATACTCCGGTGGGATTATCATTTTCTCTCAGACCCACCATTTTTTTGGAGTTTTCCTCTTTTTGCACATTTTTTTTTCGAGTGCATCTGTACAACATATACATGTGCAGCATATATACAAGGAGTTTTTCCTCTTGAGCCAGTAGACTATCCCTCTTTTGAAGCTTTATTGCAACCTACAACTCCGTCGTTAGACCTCATGGCAACCAGACCAAGTTTAGACGTACTTCCTTCACTATAAGAAGAAGAGAGGTTCCGCCTAGAAGTACTACCCTCATATGCTACCCCAAGTCAAAGAAGACTGCCTCCTCACCACCTCATCCGTAGAGAGCTCGGTGCATAGTGCTGGTGTTCAAGTAAAGCCATAATCTATATGAGTCATGTGTTGTTGTTAAGTGCTCTACTTAGGCTCATTGAGATGACATGTGATCATAGCCTAGTGGACTCAAAGAATTAAGTCACCATTGACCTGAAAAGCCTTAAACCTAAGCCCTATAAGGTTCCTCTTAGAAATTAGGTGGATTAAGATCTTAATCAAGCTCCATTTCTCAATTTGATTCCAGGCTAGTTTAAATGTCAACTATCATCCAGAAAAACTATATACATATGTACAAAAAGATGCTTATTTACACAAAGATTTACAATCATGCAAAATTTTTGAAAAATGTTTTGAAATCATGAATGGATGATGCATGAAGTGCAAATTTTGCAAAAAGATATTTACACACATTTACACAAGATTTTTGCAAACTTTTTGATTTTCAAAACATTTTGGAAAAATTTTGTACTATATACATAATTTTGATACGAAAATATTTACACAAGCTTTACACAAAAGATTTTTGAAATCATTTTTTACAAAAATAATTTGTACACTAGCTATGTATGTGCAAATAAAAGAAGATTATGTACATGAAAAATTTTTAATTTTTGTGGTTTTTAGCCATTTTATTTATTAACACACTCACACAAAGTACGAGTTATGGCTAAAGTATATATGAAATATATAGCTCGAACGATGTCCTCAGAGTCAAGAGCGATGAAGAAGACATAACTCGTGCTAGGTATAGGGAAGTGAAAAGGAAAGCTATACAAAAAGAAGAATGAAAAGTCAAGAGGGACTCGGGTCTCCCCCCTATACTTAGGATCAAGTAATCCTAAGTATAGCAGGCTGTATACTAAGGGAAAACCTGAGTGCAGAATGTACAGGGTCTACCCCCCCTATACTTAGGGTGAAATATCCCTAAGTATAGGCAGCAAGACAGGGGTAGACAGAAACAAAAGAAATACCCAAAAGGTCTCACATCCCCCCTATACTTAGGGTGAAGTGCACCCTAAGTATAGCATAATCACAAGATGGAGAAAGGGATGTAGGACCAAGGAAGGTGATGATATGGACATCTGGATCTATACAAGGCGGAAGATCAGTGAAACTCAGGCGTGAGATGCATTAGATGTGAGTCAAAGACCACATCTCATGCAAAATGAATAGGGGCAAGATCAACGACCCGCGGCTCATGATCTATAAATGGCTTGAGCCGCTGGCCGTTCACTCGAAAGGTACTCTCAGAAGACAACTCAGATATGTCGATGCTACCGTTGTCGTGTACCTTTCTAACCAGATTAGGTCCCTTCCATTTGCCCTGTAGCTTCCCTGGAAATAGGCGTAGCCTCGCATCAAACAGCCATACTCTCTGTCCAATCTCAAAATGATTGTGGCTGATATGAGAATCATGCCACTCCTTGACTTTCTCCTTATAATGTAGGCTGCTTGAGAAAGCTGCATCTCTAAGCTCCTCCAGGGCAGCTAGCTCTGCCCTTCTCTGGTCTCCCATACCATCTGGATCCATCAAAATATCTGTAACTGCCCAAAGTGACTTGTGCCTCAGCTCAACAGGTAAATGGCATGGCTTGCCGTACACGAGGCGAAAGGGAGATGTGCCCAATGGTGTCTTGAAAGACGTCCTATATGCCCACAAGACCGAGTCCAAAAGCTGTGACCAATCCTTTCGGTCAGGGCGGACGACTTTCTGCAGAATAGTCTTTATCTCCCTATTCGACACTTCGGCTAGACCATTCATCTGTGGATGGTAAGGTGTGGCCACACGATGGTCTATGCCGAACTCACTAGCAAGTGCCTTCACCTGGTCGTTGATGAAGTGCGATCCCCCATCAGAAATCAGAACTCATGGAACCCCGAACCGCGTGATGATGTGCTTCCTCAAAAATCTGCAAACTGTCCTCGCATCAGCGGCTCGGGCGGGGATAGCCTCCACCCAACGACTCACATAATCAACGGCCAACAGAATGTACTCAAATCCCTGACTCTTAGGGAATGGACCCATGAAATCGATGCCCCATGCGTCGAAAACCTCACAAAAGTGAATGGGCTGCATCGGCATCATATCACGCTGTCCACAAGTGCCCATCCTCTGACAGTCAGTACACCTCTTCACGAACTCATCTGAGTCCTTGAAGAGTGTAGGCCACCACAAGCCGGATTGGAGCACCTTCTGTGCCGTTCTCCTCCCATAATGATGTCCTCCTGCCTCAAGCTTGTGGCAGTAAGTGAGGACGCTATGGTGTTCCTCCTGAGGAATACACCGACGCCAGACGCTATCCCCTCCTTCGTGGTAAAGGATGGGATCCTCCCAATGGTAAGACTTGGCCTTCGCGAGGAAGGTCTCAAGCCTCTGCCTGGACCAATCTTGTGGGACTTTCCCAGCAACGAGAAAGTTCACAATATCGGCGTACCATGGGAGTGAGGCGATAGCAAGGATCGCCTCATCTGGGAAGGTATCTCTAATAGGATCGATCTGCTCAGAATCCTCAGGCTGCTCTAGTCGGGAGAGATGATCCGCCACCACATTCTTGACTCCAGGCTTATCCTTGATCTCAATGTCGAACTCCTGGAGTAGAAGGATCCATCTAGTCAGTCTGGCCTTGGCATCCTTCTTTGCCATGAGGTACCTGATGGCGGTGTGATCTGTAAACAAAGTCACTCTAGATCCGATGATATATGATCTGAACTTATCCAGGGCAAACACTACAGCTAGCATCTCCTTCTCTGTGACCGTGTAATTCCGCTGGGCGGAATCCAATGTGCGGCTAGCATAGTGTATGGCAAACGGAACTCCATCCCTCCTCTGTCCCAGCACTGCCCCTACGGCAAAATCGGAGGCGTCCGTCATGATCTCGAATGGGAGAGACCAATCAGGCAGCTGGAGGACAGGAGCCTCAATAGCGCACTGCTGGAGAGTTGCAAAGGACGAAAGACACTTGTCATCGACAAGGAACTCGGTGTCTTTCGTCAAGAGGTCAGTCAACGGTCGGGCAATCCTGCTGAAATCCTGAATAAATCTCCTATAAAATCCAACGTGCCCCAGGAATGACCGTAGCTGCCTCAGATTGGACGGCGGTGCGAGTTTCCTAATGACATCGACCTTGGCCGGATCAACCTCCATGCCCCTGTTGGAGATGATATGGCCAAGCACCGTCCCTTGAGTCACCATGAAGTGACTCTTCTCCCAAGATAAAACCAAATGATACTCAATACATCGCTGGAGTACTCGATCTAGGCAGTCAAGACAAGAATCGAATCCGTCGCCGTAGATCGAGAAATCATCCATGAAGACCTCCAAACACTCCCCTACCATGTCCGAGAAGATCGACAGCATGCACCTCTGAAAAGTCGCAGGGGCATTGCATAGCCCAAATGGCATGCGTCGAAAAGCATACGTGCCGAAGGGACAGGTAAAGGTGGTCTTCTCCTGATCCTCAGGAGCGATGGCCACTTGGTTGTAGCCCGAGTACCCATCCAGGAAGCAATAATGGCTCTTCCCTGCCAGTCTCTCAATGATCTGGTCAATAAAAGGCAGGGGGAAATGGTCCGTCTTGGTGGCTTGGTTGAGTCTCCTATAGTCAACACAGACCCTCCAAGAGGTGGGTACTCGTGTAGCGATCTCCTCTCCCGACTCACTGATCACAGTCGTGATGCCCGTCTTCTTGGGCACCACATGCAAGGGGCTAACCCACTTGGAGTCGGAAATGGGATAAATAAAACCTGCACCCCACCATTTCGATATTTCCTTCATCACAACCTCTCTTAGGTTGGGGTTCAGTCGCCGCTGGAACTCACGCGACGGCTTCGCCCCTTCCTCGAGATAGATATGGTGGGAGCACACTGATGGACTAATCCCATGGAGATCTGCTACGCTCCATCCGATCGCCTTGCGGTTCTTTTCAAGAACCTCCATCAAACGGGATTCCTGCTCTCCAGTCAACTCGGCGGAGATGATGACTGGGTACATCTCTGGCTCGCCCGCAAGGAATCGATACTTCAGCGAAGTAGGGAGCGACTTTAGTTCTGGAATGCTGGGTGCTGGCAAATCTGGCTGCGGAAGAAACTGAGTGAAAGATGCTAAGTCGGCCAAATCTGCCTGGGAAAGTGAAAGCGTACTCTCGCAAACTGGATCGGGAGAAGGCTGCTCAACTGCACTGTCTCTGCTCGGCTCTGCATCTACCTCCTCCTCATCTATAGGCTCAGGTGAACTCAGGTCTGGCATCTGATCATAGCAATCGGCCCAATCAGACTCTGAATCCGAGGGATCTGTATCAACCGCGGTGGCATCAGTACCACCGGAAAACAAGGTGGCCTCAGCACCACCATCACTAAACATCGTGCTGCGATCAAGGACCGGCTCTGCTGCCTCAATGGTATCCGGGACCAGGGCTGTGCTCTCCAGACTCTCCTCTGCTATCATCTCGGCATCAACTGTATCTGAAAGTGAGAGGATGGTCTGTGTCTCAAGATCTGCCCAAGCTGCCTCATCATCTGTGATCACAAAATCACAGTCCTGGTGGATGTCTGGCTCTGCGTCTGTCAGTTGCTCTGAATCTGTACTCGCATCTGAGCGGGCTCTGAATCTAGCTCTGTAGTCCTCGACCGTCTCTATTTGTATACTCTCGCCCTCGACGCGAAAGTACACCTTCCCGCTATCATGATCAGTCACTGCCTTGGTTGTGGCCAAGAACGGGCGACCAAGGATGATGGGGGTATCGGCCACTGACTCAGGGATCTCCATGTCCAACACTACGAAGTCCACGGGGAATTTCAGGCCCTGAATCGTGACGATAACATCTCGTAATAACCCCTTCGGCCTCTTGACAGATCGATCAGCGAACTGAAGGACTGTCCTGCTCTGTCGAAGAGTGCCCAACTCAAAGCGGTCGAGAAGGGCTGTCGGAAGAAGGTTGATCGACGATCCGCTATCTAGTAGAGTACGGTCGAACCTCTGCTCACTAATCTGGAATCTGACATACGGAGCCCCTGAATCTGGCCTCTTGGCTGGCAGACGGTTCTGGATCGCGAAACACGTGGCTTTCGTCAGCACATGTATCTCTGAAGTGTGGTTTCTCCTCCTTCTCCTGACTGTAGTCCTCTCTCTCAAAGATCGCTGGAGAAGGGGGATGTGCTGCAACGCCTCCTGGAGGGTCAGCTGGATGTGGAAGCGATCGATCATGCTCCGGCTGAACTCCTCAAGCTCTCTTTTTTTGGGATTTTCTTTTTTCTTCCCCTTCCCCATCTGAAGGGCTCTAGGGAAGGGGATCACAGGATCCTTCGCAGATGAAAGACTAGGAAAAGGCCTAGATGGTTCGATGACCGGATCCACACATACATCATGCACCACAGTGGGACCAGAAGAAAGTAAACCTTTTCCTTTATTCACAACTGAGTTCTGAGATACAGGAATGCAAGGAAAGACAACATCTCTATCACGACAAACACTGGTGGCCTCAGTACCACCGTGGGCTGGCTCTGCTGCTGCTGCTGGTAGACGTCTCGTGGCATCAGTACCGCGGGCTGGCTCGGCTGAACTGGTGGCGTCAGTACCACCTCCTAGATCTGGTGAAGCGGTGGCCTCAGTACCGCCGGTGGGATCAGCATACTTGGTGGCTTCAGTGCCACCGTCATCATCTGGAGCGGCCTCAGTACCGCTCTCCTCCTCCTCATGTGGCACCTCTGAAGTGTCCTCGTGAGGTAGCTCAGATGAGGCGCCGCCTCCTGCTGGGGTCCTACCGCTCCTAAGTGTGACAAAATCAGCATCAAACAGATCCGAAGATGTATCATCAAATGGGTCACTAGGAGTGGCAAACTCAGTATGTACTACCTGCTCAGATTTCCTCTTGAGGTTGTTCGGGTTCGGCTCAATCTGGGCTGGAATGGCGGCCTTCCCTCTCACCAAGTCCCGCATCTCCTGGCGGAACTCATCCATCTCCCGTCGGAATGTGGCCTGCTGGTCCGTGAGGAGGCGGGCAATGTCATCCAAAGCGGGGCTCTCGTGGGAGCCCGACGGGTAGCCTCTCTGGGGGTGAGGCTGCTGGTACTGCTGCTGGTGGTAAGAGGGGTATGAGGACGGGTGCTGCTGCTGAACCGGGTGAGCCTGCTGCTCACGTCTCCACGACTGTCCCTGCTGCTGATAGGGATGAGGACCGAAGGATGATGGCTGGTGCTGCTGATATGCTGGGGGTTGCTGCTGGTGGTGGTGATCTCTCTGCTGGGAGTACTGCCCTCCCTGTCCTGACGGTTGTTGCTGGGGCTGGGTACCACCACTCCCCCACATGAATCCGGGATGGTCTCGTCGGATCTCAGGCTGGGGGCGGTCATACCAAATCCCGTTGACATCCATCAACGGCTCGGCATCAGAGGGGGCTAGCGGGAGTACTGCCAGAGGCTGGTCCGGCTGGTAGACCACCATCTGCATCTCTGGAGATGGTGGGGACTGGTAGGTGGGTTGCGGCTGCTGGTACGGCTCCGCCTGTACAAGATGGACCTGTCTAGGCTGCACGTGGGTGCTGGAGCGCTGGGACGAGCTGCTGCTGCTGCCGGCGTCGCCTCGCGACTGAAGACGGGGCTGAGAAGCCGTCTGTGCCTCCTGGAGACATATGAGCTGTGTCTTCATGTCGCTCAGAACCTGTGCCATCTGCTCCATCTGCGTGATACTCTGGCACTGCTTCTTCTCGATCAGCTCCATACGGTCCAGCTTCTCGCTGATAATGCCCATGTCCGCAGCTGACGACTCTGCCTGTGCTGCTGCGGCTGCGGACGAACTGGATGGACCTGCATCTACTCGTGTTATCCGCTGGTACTGCACGGGTCCTGGCTGATGTGGCTGGGTCTTCTGAGTATACAACCTGGTCTGAGACATCACCATATAGTTCTCAGCCATCTCCTCGAAGATGGCCCAGACCTGGTCGTGGTCCTTGGCGAAGTAGGACCCGCCGCAAGAAGCATTCACCAGGCCCTGTAGCTCTGGTGTCAACCCGCTGAAGAAGCTCTGCACAAGGTTCGGCTTCGTGATGTCGTGGTGCGGGCATCTGTCTAAGAGCTCTCGGAACCTCTCCCATGCCTCGTGAAACTGCTCGTTGGGGAACATGGAGAAGTTGCTGATCAGGGCCCTCGCTGCATTCGTCCGCCCGAGTGGATAGTACTTGTTCAAGTACTCGGTGCGGAGCTGCTCCCAGGTGTAGACAAACCTCCCAAGATGCTTCAGCCAGGTGGCTGCTCTATCTGCCAGTGAAAACGGGAAGGCTATCATCCGGATCGTATCCTGGTCCATGTGGCGATCGTGGACAGTGCTGCAGATCATCAGGAACTCCTGGAGGTGGAGGTGGGGCTCCTCAGTGGCAAGTCCGTGGAAGCGGGGTAGCATCTGCAAGGTGTTCGGGGGGAACTTGAAGTCCCCCACGATCGCCGGCACCACTACCCAGTGATGCATCAGAGTAGATCCGGGATTGTGTAAATCCCGCATCGGTCGTGGTGGTCCTCCTCCCGCGGCTGCGGCGGCGGCTGCGGCTGCTGCTGCTGCTGCGGCTCGTGCCTCTGCATCTGGTATCTCCTCAGGCTCGCTCAGCTCATCTCGCTCTACTCGGAGGCGCTCCAACTCTCTCCTCATCTCAATCATGAATGCTCCCTGATCGCGTAACTGCTGCTGAACTGTCTCTAATGAGGCGATCAAGGTGGAGTTGATCGCTCCCTGATCCATCACAACGTGCTCTGTACGGGAACGATCCTCAGAACTGCCGGCCATGGCGACGTCTGCAAAACCAAACGAGCCCAACTCAGGTGCTGTCAAATCAATCAGTCTCTCCTCGGGCTCATGTCTCTCAGGTAGAACAGAAAGGGGGTCGAGGGGGAACAGGGTGGAGTCGTACTCGGGCTCGGAGAGCGGGTCTGAGCTCTCGCGGGCCAACCTAGATGAGGAGGTAGACGTGCCCAAAAGCGGTGCAGCTAGAGGCTGCCTAAGAGACCGTCTACCCATCATCTCGATCTGGCGAGTAAGGCGGATGAGATCTGGAAAAAAATTATGATCAGAAAACAAACCCCCGGTTCACCAACGCAACGCGAGCTGAAGACCGTGAAAGTTCGGTCAAATTATCTTGTCGATTTTATTTTGGTGAACACACAGAATATCAGAGCGCTTACGTGACCTGTTGGGATATCCGATGCTAACCCAACCGACTGGCCCGCACGGAAGAGTCGGTAATCAGTCGGGACTAGCACCGAGGGGCTCTACCTAGGGTGCGGGTCACTCTCTCGTGCATCCAAACCATACAATGAGGGGGTTGCTCTCCCCAAGACAAAGTTTTTAGGGTGAGCGGTTTTTAAAATCAATAATTCTTAGCAGTCCCAATTTTATGGTTTCACTTTTTTAATCTTTTTCAAAACAAACAAAAGGCCTAACGAATTTTTCGGTTCTCCTGGTTATTAAGTCCAAAACAGGGGGGAGAAGACGAAAAAGCCGATGCACGATAAATCAATGATGCATGCTGAGTAAGAAATGCGTACCTTGCCTCCAGCACTCTACATGCAAAATGATCCGCACATAAATGTAAAGACAGGAATAAAACTACCTATATGATGCAACGGGAAAGCCGAGTCCTAAACGAGCAACTTCTAGCGAAGAACCGTCTAACCGGTCACCGACCTCCAAGCCAAAGAGTCCGGTCTTGGCCCGTCCCTCCTCTGTCCGACAAATCGGGGGTAGGAGTAAGCGCTTTACAGGACAGGCTACGGCACGTAGGCTACGAAGGCAAATGAATCGGTTATTTTTATTAATGATTTTTAAGTAGGTCCAATTATCGATCTATGGGAACAGATAAGCAATTAGGTGTGTGGATCCTACTGATTACGGCACAATCACCAGAAAATCCTAGGTCTAGGGGCTCGAGCAAAAACCGCGAAAAACCAGAAAAGACAGAAATAAAAGAAAAAGAAAACTGCGTAAAAACCGCGAAAAACCGCGAAGGTCCTAAGGGTCCCCCGAGCACTCCGGTGCTCGGCGAAACAGACCCGTTATGGTCAAGTCACAAGTGTCCAAGTCCTGAGTCCTGTATTATTACAATAATAATGAATAAAAGTAAATCTACCCTAATCCTCACCCACTCAACTCTCTCTCACTCTCTCCTGCGGCTCCGCGAAGAAGGGAGCCGTCTCCGAATTCCACGGTTACGCTGGCTTCTCGAGAGTAGCCGCCTCGGTCCTCGGGCCCTCGCAAGAGAAAACAAAGTGGTCAGAACCAATAATCAAATAATAATAGCAGAAAAATAAAAGGAAATGAAAAATAAGGGTATATGTGCAAAAAATGCGAAAATAAAATAAACACACAAAAGAAAACAAAAACAAAAATAAAAGAAAAGGAAAATAAAACAAAATAAAATAAAAAGAAAATATAAACAAAAGTCGCGAAGAGCCGCAAAAAAATCAAAATGAAAAGAAAAGAAAAGAAAAACTACTAAGCCGTGCTCCCCGGCAACGGCGCCATTCTGATGACACAAAATCCCGAGCAACTAAGGCAATCAGGTGTAGCTAAATCGGTCGTCGCGACCTCAATCGCTCGGATGTGTCGATCAAGAAAAATGAACCACTCGAAACAAATAAAATCAACCAAGCACGAAGAAGCTGTCCTGCTATGTGTTTAACCTGGTATAGCACCCAGGGTCGAACTCAAGGAGCACGGATTGGCCGAAGGCCTACGAAGTAGTAAAAATGAATAAAATAAAACAGGAAAATGTTTTTAGTGGTTTTTAATTAATTTTATATTTTTTTTTGGATTTTTAATAAGTGAAGAAAATAAAAGAAACACAAATAAGCTCAGTTCAACAATTTATTTAATGCAACAAAAATCAACCAAAAATTAAAACAAAAATATTTTTATGTGTTTTATAATTTTTTATGTTTTTGGTGAATTTTTGGGATTTTTCTGATATTTATTTTAATTTCTAAAAATCAAACAGTAGCAAAAAATGCAAGGTACTGTCCAGCCAGGACCAAAAGCCCTAGATAAAATATCTAAGGGCCTCAAAAGGGCCTGGAGGTATTTTTCCTGTAAACTAGGTAAAACAAGGAAAATTTGAGTACCGAAATTATTGTTTTTTGTTTTTAGATTATTTAATAGAATTTTTATGAGTTTTTAGGTGTTTTTAAGTTTTTAAGGTTTTTAAGTGGTGAAAAATAGCCAAAATTGGCTCAAAAATAAAACAAACTAAACTAAACAGTACCTAATTTTTATAGAATTTTTAGAGGGGTTTTTATATTTTTTTGGGGTTTTTAAAACTAGACAGTAGCTAAAATGATAGTTTTTGAATTTTTAAAAATAACAAACGAAATCAAAAATGTCCTCAAAAATTCACAAAAATCCTACACCATGGCAGGAGCCATGTGACAAATTTTCGTCGAATTTGGAGGTGATTTGATATTTTATTCAAAAATGACAAGAGGGCACTGTGCATAGGGACTGGAATGCAAATACCCAAAGTTCTGGGGGTCCAGGTGCAATTAACCCAGCCAATCACGTGCCAAGCGCGTGCCTGGGGCACTCAGGGACCTATTTTTAAGAAAATAAGTCCCGAGGACCTATTGGTAACTCGTACCAAAAGTCCAGGGGGCTATGTTGCAAATTACCCTCAAATAAACGCACATGCGAAATTAAACCATTCACAGGGGCATAAATGCAATTACTCAAAAAGTTTCATTCATTCATAAACATCCAGAACTACAGGGGCATCAATGCAAATACACCAACAAAACACGTGACGAAGCACGTGGCTCACACAGGCAGGGGCATAAATGCAAATATCTAACGTACGAGGTCCAACATGCAAAATACCCTAAAACTAAACAACTGACTAAAATATTTACAGGACTAAAACGAAATAATAGATAAGGAAGGGCCTAAGGGTAAATTACCCTTTATTAAGTCGCCCGATGGATGCGCGCCACGTGGGTAGATGGACGGCTGGAAATGGGTGGCGCTCCAACGCTGAGGTCCTCGCAGCGATCGGACGGTCGAGGGTATGCCACGTGGGGGATCGAACGGGTGCGGCTCTCGGTGGCTAAACCTCATGCAACGGACGGTCCAGATCGCCTCTCCAAGATCTGACGGTGGCTGGATCTCCTCAAGTGGACGGTCAGGATAAGAACTGGAGGTCGAGGACGATCGAACGGTCGGGGAAGATGCTGGAAGAACAGTTGGCCGGCGAGTTTCGCCGGCCTCGTGCGTGCGCTGGTATCCTCCCCTGCTGCCTCTGGAGATCGGAGAAGCTCCGCGATGATGCTCCGCAGCTGATGGTAGGCTCCGATGACCCAGCCGAGCCCTGGAGGGCTCCGGCGAGGTCGGCGGAGGTGAAGCTCCTGGCCCGGATGACTCAAGCCCTCAGATGGGCTCGCAATGACCTGCAAAGTAAACCAGGAGACTCGCGGGTCGAGGGCAAAGTGCCTCGACCCCGTTAGGCGTCGTGGGGGTGACCGGTGGGGCGATATGGGCGAGCTCCGGCAAGAGGATGGACGGAGGAGCTCGAACCCCAGCTCCTGTGCGAGCTGGGTTGGATGGGGATATGGAGAAGGTACGCGGGAGGAAGGCGGAGGTGACGATGGATTCCGATGATCGAATGGAGGTGTAAGGTGGTCGGAATCGACGAAACACGGCGACGGCGAGATTTGGGGATAACCTAAAATCGAATGAAAAGGCGGAGCTAAGGGACTACCTGGGTGGTCGAGGAGACTGTGCTGGAGCTGGGGAAGCTCCCGGTCGTGGCCTCAAGGGTCGTCTCGGCCCGAGGCTCGAGCTCGCTTCAGGTGGCGGAGCTACGGCGGGGGTATCGCCGGATCAGTGGATTCGCCGGCCTTCCTCGCTGCAACAGGGTGGGGCGGCGAGCTATCACCTCGCTCTCTCTCTGGAGCTCACTTGAAAGCTACGCGAATGGCCAAAGATGATCAATGAAGGAGGCGGAGCTCGGCTTTATACGTGGGAATGATCCGGAAAGAAGTGCGCGGGTAGGGAAATCAGGAGCGCGGATCCCGATGCGGTAGCTCCAGCGAGGGTCTCGGGCGTGACGTGAAGGAGTCGGACCCGGGGTTTAGGCGAGATGGAGTCGGGTCGAGCGGGTAAAAATCCGAGAATAGGGGTCCGGTGCTCGAGTTTGTGGGAAGTGGTCCTGGGGGGGGGGGCAGTTGACCGGGCGGTCAACATCCCCCAGGGCCAATGGCTGAAGGCCACGTGGCTAAATCAAGAAGTGACGAATACACATAGCTAGGGGCCGAATCAGCAAAAACCCAAAACATGAAATATTTTTATTTTATTTTTTTCTATTTTTTGGTGATTTTTAATTAATTTTTGGAAATAAAAATAAGGTATATACATTATATATCTATATATATAGGTATATATACAATATGTATTTTTGGTATTTTTGATTTTTCTATTTTTATTTTGATTTTTGCTTTGATTCTTTTTATTTTATTTATTTACAATGTATAACATAGATTATTTACAAAAAGTTGAAAAATTAATTTTTGTATATTTATAAAGCCAAATAAATATATATATATATATATATAGGTGTGGTTTATGTACATGATGAAAGGATATTTTTAATCTTTTTGATTTTTATTTTTTTATTTTGTTTTTATATTAATAAATATATAAAAATATTTACAAGCATATTTTTGGGTGAGGAAAATATAATTTTATTTATTTACATAGATATTTACCAATGAGCCCCTATCTCCCTCTACTTTGGCTTTTATGCGGTCAGGCCCATGCTGAGCCCTCCCTTGGGTTAGGTTGCTCAATATTTATTCTAAATATTTCCCTCTTTTTCTTTTTAATCTTTATTCTTTTATTTTTGCACAAAAACATGCTAATTATAGGTTTTTACACAATGCATGATTTTGGTAATTATTCCTATTTACACATATCTACATGCATTTGCAAAGGTTTTTGTAGCTAAAATATAAGAATAAAGAGTGATGAATGGGTATTCATCACATACCCACATCTCTCAAATAAAAACTCAAAATACATCAAAATCACACTTTAATGAATATAAGTTTTAATAAGCTATTTAATGAACGTGGTTTCATATTTTTGGAGCTAAGATTTGAAAATTAGGTTTTGGACCCCTATTGTATAGTCTACCCGATTAAAATAATCATTTTATTTATTATGCAATATTTCTATAATTTTATATTTTTATAATTTTGAAAATATTATTTATAATACATGTACATATTAAAACATGAAGAAAACAATAAAGAAAGCTTTAAAATAAAATAGGCATATACAATTCATAGATGAAATATCTATGTCTACACCTATATAAATAATACACCTATTTATTTAAGTATATATATTACATCAGAAAATATAATAAAAATATATTTAAGTATAGAAAAATAAGTTATAGATTTATAAAATAATAAACAAAAATAATAAAATCAAAAATAAAAAAAATAAAACACCTAAAACATAGGTAAATATACCTATAAACGTACCCTAAGAAAACAACTTATAAGTAAACATTTCTAAAAATAAATAAAAATTTGCATTAAATACTAAAAAATTATAAATTATTTTAACTTAAAAATAATAAAAATAGAATTCTATTTATTATACAATTTCCAAGACATTTTTGCCTTGGAATTTCCTGGTTGGTCCACGTGGACCAACTAGGCACGTTTCTTTTGTTGACCTTGGTCAACAGTCCGGCCTACCTTCTGACTCTTGTTAGAAGGTCACGAGGCCACCTTCTTCTCCCATTTCTCCACTCCTCTTCATTCACTCATTACTCTCAAAACCACCACCATCTCGCAACCACTTCGTCCCTCATCCATGCCCATCCTCGCATCTCCACCTACCCCCGATCGATCTCATGCAAGATCCCATCGAAACTCACCAAAAATCTGCCTATAAATAGAACCCCCTCACCCTTTTTGGCTTTTTGATCCCTTTTATTCCGACTTTAGCCCCTCAGATCACCCATGTGATCTTCCCCATGGTGACAGAGTGGAGTAGGACATGATTTGCAGCGAGGAGAGCCATCGGAGGAGGTGTATCCAATCACCATTGGAGCATCGCCGGCAAGTCCTGTTCTTGGACGTCTTAGGCCGGTTGAGCCCCATCTTCTTACATCCTTAGGTAGTCCTCTATTCTAATTTCAGTTTAGCATCTTTAGTTTGTAGTTTAATGGAGTAATTAGCACTTAAATAAAAAATGCCCAATTACTTGGAGCTCGAGCTCCAAGTCTGATTCACCATCATCCGACCGTTAATCCAACTCGATTTCCATGCCATTTCCATCCCATATGCATTCTCCATAGATACCCCCATTGTCCCACCCAGATCCATCGTGGGTATGGGAATCGAGCTCCCTCTGCCGCTACTTCGTCGGAGCTCCCCCTCCATTCCGTTCCCCTCCCCCCATCATTTTATGTAAACCCCGGGTCGAGGAGATAGCCCTCGTTCATGGGATTCTTTTGGTTCCCTTTTGCACGTTTAGAGGCACTTCTGGAGTCGAAATGCCCACCTGGAACTGCTCCAAGTGGTTCACCCTCGCTGGAACCTTTCGTGCTCGCTCTTCTTCATCGAACCTTGCAGGAGCACACGGAGGAGGCCCAGCTACTTAATGGGCCCATCCGAGAAGACAAAGGTCGCTGGAGGAGCGAGGATCGACGAATCAAAAGTCGTCGGTGTCTTGTTCTTGAGAGTTCATCCAACCCCACTTCCTTCGTTCGATCAAGAATAGCGGTCCAGATCTAATCTGGACCGTTGAATTCTCGCGAAGGGGTACACAATCAGAGTCGCTCGATTGGACACATGGAGACTCCTCAACACTTGGATTCGGGTGCTTAAGTGGGTAATTTCCAAAGCTCCCTCCGTGCTTTTTGTATTTACTAAAACACCATGTATATCTGGCTTAAAAATTGTTGGACAAATTGCATGTAACACCCTTAACTTTTCATATATTACAATTTGGTCCCCGCTAGAGTCACGTGCATGCGCACGTTTATTTTATAAAATTTGCACTGAAGCCCTCACATGTTTATGTAATTATCTTTTAATATATAGAATTTGAAATTTAATGTTAACTTTTGGGTAAAATTACATTGTAGCCCGCGTAAGTTATTTTATTTACAATTTCACCCTTGCTAGGCCAAGTAATTTTATGTGATATTTTCTATTTATTAAAAATAGTTCTTATGCACCAAAAATTAGCAAAAAATAGGAGTAGGTATTTGGATGCATTCTTGATCATGCTATAATTTTATTTTCACATTTTATGTCCCATTCCTATTTTCTAAAAATCGAATAGTGCACGGTCAGCCCCTGTTTGTGTTAAAAAAGTCGAAAAAATTGTAAAATCACTTCAAAAAATCCGCAAAATATATTATATTTATTTAAGTATTATTAACCTTCAACGCAAAAATCACTAAATATCATAAAAGAAAACTTAAAAAATAGAAAAACCCCAAAAACACTTATAAAAATTATAAAATTCCCAAAAATCCCAAAAATCTTATTTTCTGTTTCTGAATTTTCTTAATAATATTATATATATATATAAATTAATTTCGAGAATTTTTGGTCCTACTTTCTATTTTTCATCTCCACTTTACTTTCAGGTATTAAATTTAACCCTGATTTAGGTTATTTTTTACTCTGAAAATATATAAAAATTAGCAAAAAATCCTAAAAATCATAAAAATAGTAAAAAAATAATTAAAACCAAAAAATATTATATCTTCTTTATTTTTACTATTATTATTATTTATCTCCACCTTAGCCTATATTGTATATTTACTTTATATATAGCCTTATATGTCTATTATATATCTTCTATAAAAAAATATAAAAAGAAAATATAAAAACAAAAAATTAAAAATCAAATACAAAAATATATAATATAAGAATAAAATAAAATAAGTCTATTATAAAAACATACATCATTTGATAAATATTGTGCATAGTTATATATACACGTATACTTATATTATTTATTTATAAATAATATGTATAGTGCTACATCGTGTGTTCCCCATGTTCGACACCCTACTCCACTTGTCGCTATATGCATGCTAAAAGTAAGGTTTATAATAAATTTTTATCCACTTTGTTTTTATTGCTCCATATTTGAACCGTGGGTTGATTGTTGAAAAAGACTGGGATTTAATGAGCGGTCGCTCCAGCAACACGTTAGACTACTTCAGACCCTCGCAAGATCTGGGTCTGTTTCAGACCCCATCATTCTAGGACGTCCATTCTCTTTGTATATATAGTTGTCCATTATTTCTTTAAATTTCTCTACTATTTATTTTTTTGATAATTATTTGATTGTTCTAATTCAATTTTCTTGTTGATCTTTCTTGCAAGGGACCACTTTAAGAGGACTAACTCTTAAGAGTGGGTGCACCCAAAGCGAGTGGAGGTAGGCTTTCTTCTTTTGAGTTGACCAGGAGAGAGCAGGAAAGAAGAGTAGGGAAGGAGGATGAGAGCAGCATTGAGCATAGCATATTTTTTAGTGAGAGAGAGATTTAATTTTTGCAAATAATTTATAATTAATTTGGACATTACTCTCTACACTACACAAGGTCCAGTGCCTGGGTGTCTGTTCACCTGGGGGCCTTGTATCGGATTTTTCGTGTTTTATCGCCTTTGTTTATTTTGTTTCCCGTGATTTGAGCTTTCTGCCTTTATTTTTATTTGTTTTCTGTGAGTGAACCCTTAGATATTAGGTTATTTGACTCGGTAGTTAGGTTCAAAGCCCTAACAACATTGCATGCACCTATAGTGATACGTGCTTGGACTTAGTCAAAATTTAATTGTCGATTATTTGGACTTGAGATGGACCGTTGAGAGGAGTGCTATACAACGCTTGCAAAGATCCACTGTGGTGGACACCGATGCACAATAGAGATCGGACTTTTGGATTCATTTCTGAGTAGTTGGCATTTAGTTCTTCCCGATAATAGCGGCTACTATTTAGGATGTTTTCTCGCTTTTGCATATCTCCATATAGTGTAAATATTTCAAGTCTGCCTTGCATCCTGCATGGAGAGAGCTGGGAAGCACTGCAAGAAACTCTATCTTTGCATGCATCATTAGTAACTAAGGTGAGATTTCCATCTTATTGACGACTGATGAATCCACGATTCATCATCTCAATATATTGATCTTAACAAAATCCTTGAGTAAAATCTCAAATAAATGTCCATAAAATCAATAAATTAAACAAATAAATATTGTAAATAAAATACACTAATTATTGAATATTATATTGTATAAAATAAGTTAACAATAAAAAGCCGCAAAATAAAGGAGTTTTTCACCTCTAAATAGCCCAAAACTTCATGTATTTTTAAAAATTTCATTCAACTTTTTTCCCACTAATTATTTCTCTAACATGTTTTATTGTATAGAAAAATACAAAAATATAAAACAAATTTTACCTCAAATAAATACTCCTAGATCCTAAAGATAAGAAGCCGTAAAGTCCAACTTCCTGGTCAAATTCCCGCTCTATATGAACTCCAAATTCACCAAACTTACTTTTAAAGTTTAAGTTAGAAAATTATCTATCAAATAAAAGTGTTTTCATTACTCGTTTGCAAAATTTAGGTTTTGGGACCTAGGTGTACATTGTATATATTGTACATATTTTTTCTTTTCTCATTTTTAATTTACTTTTCTTAATTACCAAAAAATCCAAAAATATCATTTGTGTTTTATTTTATTTCTACTATTTTATTTTATTTTTTAATATAAATATCTTTTGTTAAAAATTCAAAAAAATTAAAATTAGAAAGCTAAAAAATGTGTACATATTGTTTGTCTTATTTTGTAAATTCTCCACTCTTTTTCTTTTCTTTATGTTATTGTATTTTAGTAGCCTACTTTATTTTATTTCCTTTTTATTTAATTTCCATTCTTTACAATTACCTCCCATTCCACTCCATCTCCTCCACCATTTTTTATAACCTCCATTCAACTCCACCATTTTTTCAACCTCCCATTCAACTCCACCATTTCATCATTTTTCTAACTTCCATTTTTTCTCTTTTTATTCTTCTCTTCATTCATATTTTTCGCCATCCGCCATTCTTATAGAAAAAGGAGAGAGCTTGGAATGTGGTGTTGGTTACAACGGCTTATCATCTTCCTCAAGCGACAACATCCTTCAGGAGAGATCCGTGGCGACCACTGTCCTTGCATCATGAGTTTCCTATCGAGCTCGCATAGCCTCTCCGATGTTTATTTCGTCAATTAGATCGAGGCCAGGAGTCCAACATAGCTGCTCTGCAAATCTGGCGAACCTAAGGTAAGTATTCCCTATCATTGCCCTTTTTATTTTATTTTATCAAACATATTTCCCTTTTTTATATATCATATCCAAATCACCACCACATCATCCCTTCATCATACCATCACCACCTTCACCACCAAATCATCTACTCTTCTCATTTGATTTCCTGAGATTGAAAAAATTAAAAAAAAATAAAAATCGCATCACAACAAAATTTAAAAAATACAAAAAAACAGTAACAGCAGGTGGCCGACCCCCTACCACCAATGCCAGTTACTGTTGCCTGCTCTCCATCAACACCAAGTGTCGCCAGCGGTGGCAACTGCCAGCTTGTCGTCGCATCGTTGCCCCCCTTCTAGGTTGCATCGTCGACAACAACCCCAGCCGGTGCTCCCTCGCCCGCTCCCCCTTCCGATCGTCACAGCTCCTCCGTGCCTCCATCACGCGGCCATGCATGCGCCCCCCTCCATCCGCCACCGCCAGTGATGACCACTCCTCCACCGCATAGCTGCTGCCGTGGATCGCCTCCAACAATCGTAGCCCACAACTCCAGGTCGTCGCGGTCCCCTCCTCGCCATCGTGTGTGTCTGCTCTTCCAGACCCTAGCCGTCGCGGCTCCTCCGTACCTCCATCGCGTGGCCACGCACGTGCCCCTTTCGCGGCAGTCGCCGCCCTTTGATGACCGAAAAATAACCAAGACTCGGGTGAATATAATAGAAATAGGGTCGTCGTGACCCGAATCTCGGAGATCAATCAGTCAATCAAGAAAAATAAAGAGCAGACCACCAAACAACGAGATAAAACAATAATATCAAAAAATAATGGCCCTGGCTATGAGATTAGCCTGGTGTAGCACCCAGGGTCGGACTCAGGGAGCACGAGTTGGCCTCGTGGCCTACGAAGTAGTCAAGAAATAAATCAAAGTAAAAACAAGTATTTTGGTGGTTTTTAATTATTTTCATATTTTTTTGGATTTTGAATAATAAAGGAAAATAGGAAAAAGATAAAATCAAGCACAATCAACAATTTATTTAAACACTCTAAAAAGCTCCAAAAATTCAACAAAAATATTTTTATGTTTTATAGGTTTTTTATTGTTTTTGGTGAATTTTTGAGAATTTTATGATTTTTATAGAATTTTTTAAAAATCAAAGAAGGCAGAAACAATGAGCTACTGTACAGCCAGGCTTGGAAGATCAATTTAAAATATCAAATTGATCTATAAAAGCCTGGAGGTATTTTTTATGAAAAATAGAAATAATAAAGAAAATTCAGAAGAAGAGTTTGTATTTTTTTGGTTTTTCTATAATTTTTTAGAATTTTTATATGTTTTTGAGTGTTTTTTGAATTTTTAAGGTTTTTGTATATCCAAAAATAACAAAACTTGGAAAATCAAACACACTCAAATTAACAAAACCTAATTTTTTTGGAATTTTTAAAATATTTTTAATATTTTTTATGATTTTCTAATCTGGATAGAGGTAAAAACGACTATTTTTGAATTTTTAAAAATAACAAAAAGCCTCAAAATAGTACCAAATTTTTTGGTGAAAATTTTACACAGTGGCAGGAGCCACGTGCCCAATTTTCACGTGATTTGGACTTAATTTGATATTTTATTTAATTAGCACAAGGTCTCACAGTGCACAGGGACCTATACGTAATAAAAAATATTTGTAGGGGCTGAAAAGTAACAAATCCAGAAAGTTAAGGGTCCCTCATGCAAAATATCCAAATTACCACGCGCGACGCACGTGTACAGGGCACGGAGGGACCTATATGTAAGAAAATAAAGTTTTAGGGGCTTATTAGCAACACGTCCTAAAAGCCCAGGGAACAAAGTGCAAAATACCCAGACAAATCATCACATGTCAAATAAAACTATTCACAGGGGCATGGATGTAAATATCAAAAAGTAAACTTCATTCCATAACAAACAGAAACTACGAGCCCATACAATGCAATTTGTCCAAAAATCACGTGACGAAGCACGTGTATCACACAGGTAGGGACTAAAAAGCAAATAACAGAAATATTAAGGTCCTAAGTGCAATATATCCAAGAGCTAATATTTATTTATTGAACTAAACTAGAACAACAGGAAACTGCAGGGGTGTGGGTGCAATTACCCAGCCGAGGTGTGTGACGGTGCACGTGAGGTGCCAGATGTCGAGGCGGGGTTGGCTGCGGATGTGCGGCTCTAGTGCAGATGCCTGGACAATCCAATGGTGGAGGCGATCAGGCGAACATGGGCGGCGCATGTCCGTCAGACCATGATCTGACGGTCTGACACCGCAGAGGATGGACGGTGGAGATGCGATTTGGAGCGGCAAGGGAATCCGATGGCTGGCGATGGATGAGGAAGAACTCCTCCCAGATGAAGTTCCTCGGCTCGTCAGAGAAGATCCAGCAGGCTGATGGACGATCGGGGAAGTGGGTCTCGCTTGCGATGGCTATCCGCGTCGGGTGGTCACTTCTGATGGAGCATCCAACGGTCAGATCGTCCGGCGAGGGACGAGCGACCTGGAGGAGCTCCGGTGGAGGCGTGAAAGCTCGGCCAAGGGGGGTATTGCTCTTTATTCACCTGCAGAAGATAGGTCTCGCTCGGAGGAATGCTCCGGCGGGGGTTATTCGCAAAATGGATGAAAGAAACGACGTGGTGGGCGGATGCAAGCTTCGACGAAGGCGGCGGAAGGAGCTCAGCTCGATCCTGACTCGGGTGGTCAAGACCAAGGTGATCAGATCGTGGAGGAAGGATGGCGATGAGTCGGTGAGGGTATCGGTACGGGTAGGGGGGACTGGCGGAGCTCCGGCCACTAGGGCGGAGCTGGCGGAGCGAAAAGACAAAAATTGAAATGGACGATGAACAGAAGGGTATCGGGTCTACCTGATGACGGGAGTCGACTGGGGATGAGCTCAGGAAGCTCTGGGTCGTAGCCTCGAAGGGACGTTAGGGCCTGAGGCTCGGGCACACCTCACGGTGGCGCACGGCGGCAGAAGTTGCCGGATCAGTGACGGGAAGCTTCCTCTCCTCTCTTCGACACTCGCCTCACTCAGCTGTCACTTGTTGAGCCGCCCGAACGACTAAGGTAAAGTATAAAACACTAAGTTCGTTGTGACCTCAGTCACTCGGGACTCAGAGCTCAATCAAAAAAAATTCAGACCACCAAAGAAGGATAAAAATCGATGAAAACTCAAACTAGCGGTCTCGTTATTGGATTAACCTGGTATAGCACCCAGGGTCGAACTCAGAGAGCACGTGATGGCCTTACGGCCTACGAAGTAGTCTCAAATCAAAAAAATAAAAACAAATGATTTTTGGTGGATTTTTAATATTTTATATTTTTTGGAATTTTTAATTATAAAGAAAATAAGAAAACCATGAAAACACACAAGTTCAAGCAATTATTTAATTACTCTAAAATGCTCAAAAAATCAAACAAAAATATTTTTAGATTTTATGAATTTTTTTACTATTTTGGTGAATTTTGGTAATTTTCTGATTTTTATAGAATTTTATAAAAATAAAAGAAGGCTGAAATGCAAGATTACTATCCAGCCAGGAACTTAAGACCAAAATAAAATATAAAATGGTCTTAACAGAGACTGGAGGTAATTTTCTTGGAAAATAGAAACAAAAAGGGAAATTGAGAAAAACGTATTTTGATTTTTTGAGTTTTCTATGATTTATTAGAATTTTTATAAGTTTTTCAGTGTTTTCAAATTTTTATATTTTTTATCAATCCAAAAATGACCAAAATTGGTCAGAAAATCAAGCACACTAAAACAAATAAATCTTAATTTTTTAGAATTTTTGAGAAGGTTATAATATTTTTTATGATTTTTATATCTAGACAGATAGAAAAAGAAAGGTTTTTAAATTTTTAAAAATAATAAAAGGGTTCCAAAATTTTCCCAAAAATTAGTGAAAATTCTACACAGTGGCAGGAGCCACGTGTCAAATTTTCACTTAATTTGAATGCAATTTGATAATTTATTCACAACAATCAAAAGCCCACAGTTCACAAGGACCTGATTGTCATAAAAGTATGTTCCAGGGGCCTAAAAGTAACAAAAACCAAAGTCCAAGGGGTCCCTGTGCAAAAAGTCCAGGTTCCCACGTGCCACGCACGTGGTCTGGGCACTCAGGAACCTATATGCAAATATCTTAAGTTCCTGGACCTATTAGCAACATATGCTAAAAGTACAGGGGCTTAAGTGTAAAATGCCCACGAAATTCAACACATGTGGAAATAAACACACTCACAGGGGCATAAATGTAATTAACTAAAAAGATTTTTCATTCATTAACCAACAGAAACTACAGGCCCATACATGCAATTTCACCAGAATACACGTGACGAAGCACGTGTCCACAACACACAGGGGTAGAAATGCAATAAAAGTAAACTGGCAGGTCCTAGGTGCAATTTTTACAAAATTAAAAGAACTAGATCCGATATTTACATGACTAAACAATAAAACAAAATAGAAGGGGGGCCTAAGTGATATTACCCCACTTATTCATCCGAGGGTGGAGATGGCACCACGTGGCTGATCGAACGGTCAGGAGTGGTGGCGCCTCAACGAAGAAACCTCAACGATGATCGGACGGTGAAGGGCTCGCCACGTGGAAGATCAACGGTCAAGAGGCACTGGCTACCCTTCGCTGGATGGAGGGCGGAGAAGAGGCCACGTGTCGATCGGACGGTGGCTGCTAGGCCTCTTCTTCGCTCTGATCGGACGGTCCACAAAGAATCTGGCAAGCAAGGGTGAGTGGACGGCTCTGGATGGTCCAGGAAGAACAGGTGGCCGGCGAACTTCGTCGGCCCGATACGCGTGCGGTGGACCTCCTCGGGGGCTGCTGAAGATCGGAAAAGAGTCGCCGGAGCCTCCCGTATCTGAAGAGCCCCTCCGATGGCGCAAAGGAGCTCCGAGGAGCTCGGGCGACGCAGGCGGAGCTTAGGCTCCTGTGCTGAACGTGGAGGACCTCAGATGGTCCTCCTCTGACCAGCAAAGCTGCACAGAAGCACTCCTGGGTCGAGGGCAAAATGCCTCGACCCGGTAAGAGGCGAAGTGGGTGGTCGGTGCGACGGGGCGGATGAGCTCCGACGATGCGACGGCGTAGGAGCTCGACTCCCAGTTCCGTGGCGAACTGGGTTGGCTGAAGGGGCGGAAAACGTGCGGAGAAGTGAGGCGGAGGTGAAGGTCGGGTCAATCGACAAAATGGGTGGATGGTGTGGCCGGAATCGATGGTCGAAGGTGATCGGGTGATTTGGGCGTAACTTGAAATTAACTAAAACTAAAGGGAACGAAGCTTACCGGATGATCGGAGTCGACTGGGAACGAGTTGCTGAAGCTTTGGGTCTTTGCCTTGAGGGTCGTCGATGCCCGAGGCTCGATCACCACTCCTGGGAGGCGCACGGCGGCGCTAGGTCGCGGGATCAATGGTCGGGACTCCTCCTCCTCACTGCGACACCACCAATCGCTTGCTGTCACTCAGGCGAAGGTGCTGGAGGTCCTGGGATGGAAAGAGCGGAGCCAAAGATACTGCAATAGTGTGGCGGAGCTCGGATTAAATATGGCTAGGGGTCCGGCTAAGAGAGGTTCGGGCGAGCTTATCGGAGCATGGACCCCGAGAACCCACCCCGGGCGTCGATCAGGGTAGATCAAGGATGGATTAGGACCCGGGGTTAAAGATTTTGGTGATCGGATTGAGTGGCAAATAAATGGAGAAATCGGGTCGGGCACACATGATCCGCGGGTTGTGGTCCAGGGGGGAGTTGACCGGGGGGTCAACATCCCCCGTGGACCAATCAGGAGCGGCCACGTCATAAAAGATTTGGAAATTAAATTTAAAATAGAAAATGGTCAAATTAGGAAAAAGTTAAAATATGAAAAATGTTTATTTATTTATAAACTATTTTTTTATTTTTATTTATTTTTTTGAAATAAAAATTAGGTATTTACAATATACTATTATATACATAGGTATATACAATATTGTATTTTTGATTTTGATTTTTAATTATTTATTTTTATACAATTTTATTCCAATTTTATATTTTATTTATTTATAGCATAAAATTTGGAATATTTTGGTATTTTTATTTTATTTTTATTATTTATTTACAAGGATTAAATAAATAGATATATACAAGTATGTATATGGTATATATACAATGTTTATTTTGATTTTTATTTTTGTTCTTTTTATCTTATTTTTTTGTTTTTGTGGTTTTTATTTTATTTAATTACATTATTAAATATAGAATATGTATAATTTTTATGGGATTTTAATTTATTTATTTATAGGGATAAATAAATATATTAAGGGGTTTATGTACATGATGAATATACAAAGGTGAAGGTGTTTTTATTTTCTTTTTAGTTTTCTCATTTTTATATTTATTTTATATTTACAAATATTTACAAATAAATAGAAACCCATTTTTATTTTTATTTAGAGGAACTTATTTTTATTTATTTATAGGTATATTTACACACATGAGCTTCCTTATCTCTCTCTACTTTAGTTTTTATGCGGTCAGGCCCATACTGAGCCCTCCCTTGGGATTAGGTCGCTCAATATTTATTCTAAATATTTCCCTCTTTTTCTTTTGTTTCTTTATTCTTTTATTTATGCACAAAAACATGCTAATTATGCATATTTTCAAAATGCATGATGATTGACAATTATTGATATTTACATGAATATACATGTGTTTGGCAAAGGTTTTATAGCTAAAATAAAAGAATAAAGAGTGATGAATGGGTATTCATCACCCCCCTATACTTAACTTTGCTAGTCCCTTAGCAAACACTTATTTGAAAAAGAAGTAAAAAAGAAAAAGAAAAAGAAAAAGAGGAGAATATACATGGATCAAGGTTGATTATTAAACTTGCCTTCATTAAATTGAAATATGGAGCTCGATCAGATCGTTGGATTATTAATGTGTCGGAACCTTATTTAGACTTAAGTTTAAAACTCAACAGCCTCTAAGATCCACTAATCTATAATCAAGACTCCTCAACAATCCAGATCAGAACAAGTCATCATACACAAACCCTGAAGACTATGAGTCTTTCCTTGTACTGTGTAAGTGATATATAAGCTCTCCACCTCAGAAGTAGCAACTTGACAACCCTCCCCAACAAGGTAACTCTATGACCCTAGTCTGGCCACTCTTTCCTCGAGGAGCGGGGTATTCCCTTCTAAGTTCAAGTTCAACCAGCTCAAGAAGAGGGGGAAGAAGAGAATGGACCATGGCTAGTGTAGCCATGTATCCTTGGGAGCTCAACCAGTGTAGCTAAGTCTCCTTGCTGCAAGCTACATAAGGTGAATCCATGAATCTCAAGCTTTGCTTATTTGCACTATATACATATTCCGGTGGGATTATCATTTTCTTTCAGACCCACCACTTTTTTGGAGTTATTTTCTTGTTGCATTTTTTTTCAAGTGCATCTATACCACATATACATGTGCAGCATATATACATAAGGAGTTTTTCCTCTTGAGCCAGTAGACTATCCCTCTTTTGAAGCATTATTGCAACCCACAACTCCTGTCGTTAGACCCCATGGCAACCAGACCAAGTTGAGACACACTTCCTTCACTAAAAGAAGAAGAGAGGTTCCACCTAGAAGTACTACCCTCATATGCTACCCCAAGTCAAGGAAGACTGCCTCCTCACCACCTCATCCGTAGAGAGCTCGGTGTAAAGTGTGGTGTCCAAGTAAAACCATTGTCTATATGAGTCATGTGTGTGTTGTTAAGTGCTCTACTTAGTCTCATTGAGATGACATGTGATCATAGCCTAGTGGACTCAAAGAATTAAGTCACCATGGACCTGAAAAGCCTTAACCCTAAGCCCTATAAGGTTCCTCTTAGAATTAGGTTGATTAAGATCTTAATCAAGCTCCATTTCCCAATTTAATTCCAGGCTAGTTTAAATGTCAACTATAATTCGGGAAAAACTATATACAAGTATATACAAAGATGTTATCTAAACAATATTTACACAAATGCAAAATTTTTGAAAAATGTTTTGAAATCATGGATGTATGCATGAATGCAAGTTTTGCAAAATATTTACACAAATTTACACAAGGTTTTTGCAAACTTTTGATTTTCAAAACATTTTGAAAAAATTTTGTACTATATACATAGTTTTGGTATGCACATATTTACACACTATTTACACAAAAAGTTTTTGAAAACATTTTTACAAAAATAATTTGTACAATCGCTATGTATGTGCAATAAAAGAATGTTTATTTACAGGGAAAAATTTTTCATTATTATGAGTTTTTGGGTTTTTAGCCATTTTTATTTATTAACACACTCACACAAAGTACGAGTTATGGCTAAACTATATATGGAATATATACACCCCCCCTATACTTAGCTCGAACGATGTCCTCAGAGTCAAGAGTGATGAAGAAGACATAACTCGGGCTTAATATAGGGAAGTGAAAAGGAAGGCTATATACAAAGACGAATGAAAGAGTAGAAATCAAAAGATCCTCGGCTTTTCCCCCTATACTTAGGATCAAATAATCCTAAGTATAACAGGCTGTACACTAAGGGAAAACTGAGTGAAGAATGTACAAGGTCTACCCCCCCCCCTCCCATACTTAGGGTAAAATATCCCTAAGTATAGGCAGCAAAAACAAGAGTAGAATGAATCAAAAGAAATACCCGAGAGTCCAACATCCCCCCTATACTTAGGGTAAAATGCACCCTAAGTATAGCATAATCAAAGGATGAGAAAAGGGATGTGGGACTAAAGAATGAAATGATATGGACATTTGGATCTTTACAAGTCGGGAGAACAGTGATAATCAGGCGTGAGATGCAATAGATGTGAGTCAAGAGACCACATCTCATGCAAAGTGAATAGGGGCAACATCAACGACCTGCGGCTCATGATCTAGAAATGGCTTGAGCTGCTGGCCGTTCACTCGAAAGGTACTCTCATAAGACAACTCAGATATATCGATACTTCCATTGTCGTGTACCTTTCTCACTAGATAGGGGCCCTTCCATTTGCTCTGTAGCTTCCCTGGAAATAGACGAAGCCTAGCATCAAACATCCATACTCTCTGTCCAGGCTCAAAATGCTTGTGGCTGATATGAGAATCATGCCACTCCTTCACTCTCTCCTTGTACTGTAGGCTGTTTGAGAAGGTGGTATCACGAAGCTCCTCCAAGGCTGCTAACTCTGCCCTCCTCTGGTCTCCTACACTATCTGGATCCAAAAGTATATCTGTGACTGCCCAAAGTGACTTGTGTCTCAACTCAACAGGTAGATGGTACGGCTTGCCATAAACGAGGCGAAAGGGAGATGTACCCAAAGGTGTCTTGAAAGATGTCCTATATGCCCACAAGACCGAGTCCAAAAGCTGTGACCAATCCTTTCGGTCAGGGCAGACGACTTTCTGCAAAATAGTATTGATCTCCCTGTTCGACACTTCGGCTAGACCATTCGTCTGAGGGTGGTATGGAGTGGCAACTTGATGGTCTAAGCCGAACTCGCTAGCAAGGGCCTTCACCTGGTCATTGATGAAATGAGAACCCCCATCAGAAATCAACACTCGAGGTACCCCGAACCGTGTAATGATATGCCTCCTCAAAAATCTGCAAACAGTCCTGGCATCTGTGGTTCGGGCGAGAATGGCCTCAACCCAATGACTCACATAATCAACGGCCAACAGAATGTACTCGAATCCCTGACTCTTAGGGAATGGACCCATGAAATCGATGCCCAATGCGTCAAAAACCTCACAGAAGTGAATGGGCTACATCGGCATCATATCATGCTGTCCTCAAGTGCCCATCCTCTGACAGTCAGTACACCTCTTCACGAACTCATCAGAGTCCTTGAAGAGGGTAGGCCACCATAGGCCAGATTGGAGCACTTTCTGTGTTGTTCTCCTCCTAGAGTGATGTCCTCCTGCCTCAAGCTTATGGCAGTAAGTGAGGACGCTATGGTGCTCCTCCTGAGGAATGCACCTACACCAGATGCTATCCCCTCCTTCGTGGTAAAGGATGGGATCCTCCCAGTGGTAGGACTTGGCCTTCACGAGGAATGTCTCAAGCCTCTGCCTGGGCCAATCTTGTGGAACTTTCTTAGCAACAAGAAAGTTCACAATATCGGCATACCACAGGAGAGAGGCGATAGCAAGGATCGCCTCATCTGGGAAGATCTCACAAATAGGATCAGTATGCTCAGAATCCTCAAGATGCTCTAATCGGGAGAGATGATACGCCACCACATTCTTGACTCCAGGCTTATCCTTAATCTCTATGTCAAACTCCTGGAGTAGAAGGATCCATCTAGTCAATCTGGCCTTGGCATCCTTCTTTGCCATGAGGTATCTGATGGCGATATGATCAGTATACAAGGTCACTCTAGATCCAATAATTTATGATCAGAACTTATCTAGGGTGAAGACTACGGCTAGCATCTCCTTCTCAGTGACTGTGTAATTCCGCTGCGTGGAATCCAATGTGCGGCTAGCGTAGTGAATGGCAAATGGAACTCCATCCCTCCTCTGTCCCAGCACGACACCCACGACAAAATCGGAGGCATCCGTCATGATCTCGAATGGGATAGACCAATCAGGCAGCTGGAGAACAGGAGCCTTAACAACACATCTCTTGAGAGTCTCAAACGACGAAAGACACTTGTCATCGACAAGGAACTCGGTGTCTTTCGTCAGCAGGTCAGTCAACGGTCGGGCAATCCTACAGAAATCATGAATGAATCGCCGGTAGAAACCGACGTGCCCCAGGAAAGACTGTAACTGCCGTAAATTGGACTGTAACTGCCGTAAATTGGACGGTGGTGCGAGTTTTCTAATGACATCAACCTTGGCCGGATCAACCTCCATGCCCCTGTTGGAGATGATATGGCCAAGCACCGTCCCTTGAGTCACCATGAAGTGACTCTTCTCCCAAGATTGCACAAGGTGAACCTCTATACGTCGCTGAAGGACTCAGTCTAGGAAGTCAAGAAAGGAGTCGAATCCATCGCCATAAATCGAGAAATCATCCATGAAGACCTCCAAGCATTCCCCTACCATGTCCGAAAAGATCGACAGCATGCATCTCTGAAAAGTCACAGGGACATTGCATAGCCCAAATGGCATGCGTCGGAAGGCGTATGTGCCGAAGGGACATGTAAAGGTAGTCTTGTCCTGGTCCTCGGGAGCGATGGCCACCTGATTGTAGCCCGAGTACCCATCCAGAAAACAATAGTGTCTCTTCCCTGCCAGTCTCTCAATGATCTGATCTATAAAGGACAGGGGGAAATGATCCTTCTTGGTGGCATGGTTGAGTTGTCTGTAATCCACGCAGACCCGCCAAGAAGTGGGTACCCGTGTAGCAATCTCCTCTCCAGACTCGCTGACTACTGTAGTGATGCCCGTCTTCTTGGGCACCACATGCAAAGGGTTGACCCACTTGGAGTCGGAGATGGGGTAGATAAAATCGGTGCTCCACCATTTCGATATCTCCTTCATGACAACCTCTCTCAGATTCAGGTTCAGCTGCCGCTGGAACTCACGCGACGTCTTCGCCTCATCCTCGAGATAGATATGGTGGGAGCACAGGGCCAGACTTATCCCCTGGAGATCTGCTACGCTCCATCCTATTGCCTTGCGGTTCTTTTCAAGAACCCCCATCAAACGAGATTCCTGCTCTCCAGTCAAATCAACGGAGATAATGACTGGGTACATCTCATGCTCACCCGCAAGGAACCTATACTTCAGCGACGCAGGAAGTGGCTTCAGCTCTGGACAACTCGGTGCTGGTGGATCTGGCCTCTGAAAACTCTGCGTGAATGCTGCCAAATCCGCATGGGAGAACTGAAACTCTCTATCACACTCTGAATCTGGAGAAGGCTGCCCTGATGGACTATCTCTGCTCTGCTTGGCATCTACCTCCTCCCTAGCAGCAGGCTCAGTGGGAGTCAGATCGGGTATGAAATCCTCAAACTCTGCCCAGTCAAAATCTGACTCCGAGGGGTCTGTATCATCCAAGGTGGTCTCAGTACCACCGTCATCACAAAAACCAGTATCACAGTCGGGAACCTGCTCTACTACCTCAAAAGTATCCTAGACCAGGAATGCGCTCTCCAAGCTCTCCTCTGTTGTCGTCTCTGCATCAGCGGACTCTGAAAGTGAGAGGATGGCATGTGCATCTGGATCTGCCCAAACTGCCTCATCATCTGTAATCACGAAGTCACAGTCCTGGTGGATGTCTGGCCCAGCATCTGTCATCTGCTCTGTATCAGAAGTAGTGTCTGAGCGTGCTGCATCTCTGGCTCGGCTGTCCTCGACCGTCTCTATTTGTACACTTTCGCCCTCGACGCGAAAGTATACCTTCCCGCTATCATGGTCGGTCACTGCCTTGGCTGTGGCCAAGAACGAGCGACCGAGAATGATGGGGGTATCGGTCACTGACTCAGGGATCTCCATGTCCAACACTACGAAGTCCACGGGGAATTGCAGGCCCTGAATAGTGACGACAACGTCTCTAAGCAACCCCTTCGACCTCTTGACAGATTGATCAGCAAACTGAAGGTCTGTCCAGCTCTGTCGAAGAGTGCCCAACTCGAAGCGGCTGAGAAGGGCTACCAAAAGTAGGTTGATCGATGATCTGCTGTCTAATAGAGTACGGTCGAACCTCTGCTCACTGATATGGCATCTGACATATGGGGCTCCTGAGTCTGGCCTCTTGGCCGGCAGACGGTTCCGGATCGCGAAACAAGTAGCTCTGGTCAGCACATGGATCTCGGACTGGTGGTTCCTCCTCTTCCTCCTAACTGTGGTCCTGTCTCTGAGTGAACGCTGGAGTAGAGGGATGTGCTGCAAAGCCTCCTGAAGAGTCAGCTGAATGTGGAAACGGTCTATCATCTGTTGGCTGAACTCTTCCTTCTGCCTCTTTTTGGGATTTTCAATTTTCTTCCCCTTCCCCATCTGAAGAGCTCTAGGGAAGGGGATCACAGGGTCCTTCTCAGATGAAGGACTAGGAACGGGTCTAAGCTGCTCGATGGTAGGATCCACACATACATCAAGCACCACAGTGGGATCAGAAGAAAACAAACCCTTTCCTTTATTGCCAGAAATGTCTCGAGATACATCAGTAGAAGGAAAAACTACAGGACTCTCAGAAGAACTGGTGGCATCAGCACCACCCTCGGCTGGAAGACTAGCGGCCTCAGTATCGCGCTCTGGCTCGACAACATGGGTGGCCTCAGTACCACCTCCTCCAACTGGTGAAACGACGGCATCAGTACCGTCGGTGGGATCAGCATCCGTGGTGGCATTAGTACCACCGTCATCATCTCTAGCGGCCTCAGCATCGCTCTCCTCCTCGTCGGGCGCTCTGGAGGTATCCTCGGGGTGTCGCTCAGACGAGGCGCCGCCGGCTGGCATCCTACCGCTCCTAAGTGTGACAAAATCAATATCAAAAAGATACGCAGACATATCACCAAAAGTATCACTCGGAGTGGCATACTCAGTACAAACTACCTGCTCAGACTTCCTCTTCAGGTTGTTCGGATTGGATATCTTGGAAGGGATGGCGGTCTGTCCTCTCACGATGTCCCGCATCTCCTGGCGGAACTCATCCATCTCCCGTCGGAATGTAGCATGCTGATCTGTAAGGAGGTAGGCTATGTCATCCAAGGCGGGGTTCTCATAGGATGGCCCATGAGAACATGACGGGTAGCCTCTCTGGTAGTGAGGCTGCTGTTGCTGCTGCTGGTGAGAGGGGTACGACTATGGATGATGCTGCGGGTGATGAGGCTGATCACGCCTCCAAGATGGTCCCTGCTGATAGGGATGAGGACTATACGACTGTGACGGTTGCTGCTGCTGCTGTGGGTACACTAGGGGCTGCTGCTGCTGGTGATCCCTCTGATGGCTGTACTGACCACCATGTCGTGACAGCTGTTGCTGGGGTTGGGCACCTCCAGCCTCCCAACGGAATCCGGGATGGTCTCGTCAGATTCCGGGCTGGGGGCAGTCGTACCAAATCCTGTTGACATCCATCAACAGCTCTGAATCGTACTGGGGTGGCGGGAGCACTACCAGAAGCTGATCCGACTGGTATACAACCATCTGTGTGTCAGTGGATGGTGGTGCCTGGTAAGTAAGTTGCGGTTGCTGGTACGGCTCCTCCTGTACAAGATGGACCTGTCTAGGCTGCTGGTGGGAGCTGGAGCGCTGGGACAAGCTGCTGCTGCTACTTAGATCGCCTCGTGCCTGAAGACGAGGCTGTAAAGCCGTCTGTGCCTCCTGGAGATACATGAGCTGTGTCTTCAGGTCACTCAGAGTCTGTGCCATCTGCTCCATCTGCGTGATGCCCTGTCACTGCTTCTTCTCAATGATCTCCATCCGGTCCAGCTTCTCGTTGATGATCCCCATGTCGGCGGCTGTGGACTCTGCCTGTGCTGCTGCCGCTGACTAACTGGATGGACCGACGTCAACCCATGCTATCCTCTGGTACTGCACGGTCTGTGGCTGGGGTCCCCCCTAAGTGTAGAGTCGGGTTTGGGACATCACCATGTAGTTCTCTGCCATCTCTTCATAAATGGCCCAGACCTGATCATGATCCTTGGCGAAATAGGACCCGCCACAAGAAGCATTCACCAAGCCCTGAAGCTCTGGTGTCAGCCCGCTGAAGAAGCTCTAAACTATGTTCGGCTTCGAGATGTCATGGTGCGGGCATCTGTCTGTCAGCTCACGGAACCTCTCCCATGCCTCATGGAACTGCTCGTTGGGGAGCATGGAGAAGTTGCTGATCAGGGCTCTAGCTGCGTTCGTCTGCCCGAGTGGATAGTACTTGTGCAAGTACTCGGTGCGGAGCTGCTCCCAAGTGTAGACGAACTTCCCCAAGTGCTTCAGCCAGGTGGTTGCTCTGTCTGCTAAGGAGAAGGGGAAGGCAATCATTTGTATGGTACCCTGGTCCACCTGACGGTCGTGGACTGTGCTGCATATCATCAAGAACTCCTGAAGGTGGAGATGGGGCTCCTCAGTGGCGAGCCCATGGAACCGGGGGAGGAGCTGCAAAGTGTTCGGGGGGAACTTGAAGTCCCCCACAATAGCTGGAAGCACCACCCAATTATGCATCAAGGTCGACCCAGGGTTGTGTAACTCCCGCATAGGTCGCGATGCATTTGCTGCTGCGGCTGCTGCAATGGCTGCCGCATCGTCGGGTATCGTCGGCCGTCTCCAGGCTCGCACTGGTCGCGAGCGGCTCTCAACTGCTCCATCTCACGCCTCATCTCTATCATAAAAGCTCCCTGATCCCTCAACTACTGCTGAACTGTCTCGAGGGAGGCGATCAGGGTGGAGTTGATCGCACCCTGGTCCATAATGAATGTCTGATCATGCTGGGGACCTCTGGTGCGGTCGTCACTACTGATGGCCATGGTCTCTGCAAAAACAAAAGACCCAAACTCAGGTACCGATAAATCATCTGGCTGTCTCTCCTCTGGCACTGGTATCTCGGACTCAGAAGAAGGGGGTCGAGGGGGAACAGGGTGGAGTCGAACTCGGGTTCGGAGAGCGGGTCTCGTCTCTCGCAAACCAACCTAGATGAGCGAGCAGACGTACTGGAAAGTGGTGCAGCCAGAGGCTGCCTAAGAGACCGTCTGCCCATCATCTTGATGTGGCGAGTTGGGCGGATGAGATCTGGTAACAACTATGATCACAAGCAAACCCCCGATTCACCAACGCAATGCGAGCTGAAGACCATAAAGGCTCGGTCAATTATCTTGTCAATTTTATTAGGTGATCAGTCAGGATAGCAGAACGATTAGCGTGACCTGTTGGGTAATCCGATATTTTCTCAACCGATTGTCCCGTACAGAAGGAGTCGGTAATCAGTCGAGAAGAATATCGGATATGGCTCTACCTAGTGTGTGGGTCACTCTCTTACGCAAGCAAACCAGACAAGGAGGGGGTTGCTCTCCCCAAGACAAATTTTTCGGTGAGCGTCTTTCAGGGTCAATAGAGTTAACCAGTCCCAACTTTATGATTTCTCTTTTTAGGTATTTTTCAATAAAAGCAAAGTCGCCTAACGAATTTTTCAGTTCTCCTGGTTATTAAGTCCAAAAATCAGGGGAAGAATTCGAAAAAGCCGATGCGCGATGAAATCAATGATGCATGCAGAGTAAGAGATGCGTACCTGACTCCAGCAGTCTACATGCAAAATGATCCGCGTAGAATTTAAAGACTGAAAATAAACTACCTAAATGGTACAGGCGGAAAATCGAGTCCCTAAACAGCAGTTCTACTCGAAAGAACGGCTAGTCGACCACCAACCTCCAATCAAAAAGTCTGGTCTCGGTCCACCCCTCCTCCTTCCGACAAATTGGGTTTAGGAGCAGCGCTTGGCAGGGTGGGCTGCGGTACGTAGGCTCGAAGGTAGTGAATCGACTATTTTATTAATCTTTTTATTATAGGTCCAATTACCGAACTATAGGCACAAGCAGCTTTATTAGGGTGTTTGGATCCTAAGTATTACGTCACAATCAAGCAGAAAGTCCTAAGGCTAGGGGCTCGAAAATCCGTGAGAAACCGAATAAGCAGTAAAGAAATAAAAGCCGCGAAAAAGCCGATAAAGCCACGGGGTCCCCCGAGCATACCGGTGCTCGGCGAAACAGACCCCGAGAGTGTCTAAGGAAAGTCCAAGTGTCTTGCTGTCCCTGTATTATTACAATTATCCAAATAAGCTGGAAATAAAACCTAATCTACTCTAAGCTAATCCTCCCACACTCAGCTGCTTCCTCGCGCTCTCCTACGGCTTCGTGCAAAAGGGAGCCGCCTCCGATCACTACGGTTGCGCCGGCTCCTCGAAAGTCGCCGCCTCGGTCCTCAGGCCCTCGCAAGAAAATAGCAAAGTATCACAGACCAAAATAAAGCAAATAAAGCAAGTAAAGCAAGTAAAGCAAGATAGAGTATATATATGCAAAAATGGAAAATAAAATAAACAAGCAAAATAATCAAAAACAAAAATCAAAGAAATAAAAATAAAATAAAATAAAACAGAAACAAAAGAGAAATAAAAAGCCACGAAAAGCCGCAGACTCAGAAAAAGCCGCGGAAAGCCGCGAAAATAAAAACAAAAATAAAACAAAAATAAAATGACTACTAAGCCGTGCTCCCCGGCAACGGCGCCATTCTGTTGAGCCGCCCGAACGACTAAGGTAAAGTATAAATCACTAAGGTCGTTGTGACCTCAGTCACTCGGGACTCAAAGCTCAATCACGAAAAATTCAGACCACCAAAGAAGGATAAAAATCGATGAAAACTCAAACTAGCGGTCTCGCTATTGGATTAACCTGGTATAGCACCCAGGGTCGAACTCAGAGAGCACGTGATGGCCTTGCGGCCTACGAAGTAGTCTCAAATCAAAAAAATAAAAACAAATGATTTTGGTGGATTTTTAATATTTTTATATTTTTTTTGAATTTTTAATTATAAAGAAAATAAGAAAACCATGAAAACACACAAGTTCAAGCAATTATTTAATTACTCTAAAATGCTCAAAAAAATCAAACAAAAATATTTTTAGATTTTATGAATTTTTTACTGTTTTTGGTGAATTTTTGGCAATTTTCTGATTTTTATAGAATTTTATAAAAATAAAAGAAGGCTGAAATGCCAGAACACTGTCCAGCCATGCTCTTAAGACCAAAATAAAATATAAAATGGCTCAACAGAGCCTGGAGGTACTTTTCATGGAAAATAGAAACAAAAAGGGAAATTCAGACAAAGGAATTTTGATTTTTTGAGTTTTCTATGATTTATTAGAATTTTTAAAAGTTTTTCTTTGTTTTTCAATTTTTATATTTTTTTTCAATCCAAAAATGACCAAAATTGGTCAGAAAATTAAGCACACTAAAACAAACAAATTCTGAATTTTTTAGAATTTTTGAGAAGGTTTTAATATTTTTTGTGATTTTTATATCTGGACAGAGAGAAAAAGAAAGGTTTTTGAATTTAAAAATTTATTAAAGGGCTCCAAAAATTTCCCAAAAATAAGTGAAAATTCTACACAGTGGCAGGAGCCACGTGTCAAATTTTCACTTAATTTGGATGCAATTTGATAATTTATTCACAACAATCAAAAGCCCATAGTTCACAAGGACCTGATTGTCATAAAAGTATGTTCCAGGGGCCTAAAAGTAACAAAAACCAAAGTCCAGGGGGTCCAGGTGCAAAAAGTCCAGGTTCCCACGCGCCACGCACGTGGTCTGGGCACTCATGGACCTATATGCAAATATCTTAAGTTCCTGAACCTATTAGCAACAGGTGCTAAAAGTCCAGGGGCTTAAGTATAGAATTCCCACGAAATTCAACACATGTGGAAATAAACACACTCACAGGGGCATAAATGCAATTAAGTAAGAAGATTTTTCATTCATTAACTAACAGAAACTACAGGCCCATACATGCAATTTCACCAGAATACACGTGACGAAGCACATGTCCACAACACACCGGTAGAAATGCAATAAAAGTAAACTGACAGGTCCTAGGTGCAATTTTTACAAAATTAAAAGAACTAGATCTGATATTTACAGGATTAAACAATAAAACAAAATAGAAGGGGGGCCTAAGTGATATTACCCCACTTATTCATCCGAGGGTGGAGATGGCACCACGTGGCTGATCAAACGGTCAGGAGTGGTGGCGCCTCAACGAAGAAACCTCGGCGATGATCGGACAGTGAAGGGCTCGCCACGTGGAAGATCAACGGTCAAGAAGCGCTGGCTACCCTTCGCTGGATGGAGGGCAGAGAAGAGGCCACGTGTCGATCGGACGGTGGCTTCTAGGCCTCTTCTTCGCCCTGATCGGACGGTCCACAAAGAATCTGGCAAGCAAGGGCAAGTGGACGGCTCTGGTTGGTCCAGGAAGAACAGGTGGCCGGCGAACTTCGTCGGCCCGATATGCGTGCGGTGGACCTCCTCGGGGGCTGCTGAAGATCGGAAAAGAGTCGTCGGAGCCTCCCGCGTCTGAAGAGCCCCTCCGATGGCGCCAAGGAGCTCCGAGGAGCCCGGGCGACGCAGGCAGAGTTTAGGCTCCTGTGTTGAACGTGGAGGACCTCAGATGTCCTCCTCTGACCTGCAAAGCTGCACAGAAGCACTCCTGGGTCGAGGGCAAAATGCCTCAACCCGGTAAGAGGCGAAGTGGGTGGTCGGTGCGACGGGGCGGATGAGCTCCGGCGATGCGACGGCGTAGGAGCTCGACTCCCAGTTCCGTGGCAAACTGGTTTGGCTGAAGGGGCGGAGAACGTGCGAATAAGTGAGGCGGAGGTGAAGGTCGGGTCAATCGACAAAATGGGTGGATGGTGTGGCCAGAATCGATGATCGAAGGTGATCAGGCGATTTGGGCGTAACTTGAAATTAGCTAAAACTAAAGGGAGCGAAGCTTACCGGATGATCGGAGTCGACTGGGGACGAGTTACTGAAGCTCTGGGTCTTTGACTCGAGGGTCGTCGATGCCCGAGACTCGAGCACCACTTCTGGGCAGCGCACGGCGGCGCTAGGTCGCTGGATCAATGGTTGGGACTCCTCCTCCTCACTACGACACCACCAATCGCTTGCTGTCACTCAGGCGAAGGTGCTGGAGGTCCTGGGATGGAAAGAGCGGAGCCAAAGATACTGGAATCGTGCGGCGGAGCTCGGATTAAATATGGCTAGGGGTCCGGCTAATAGAGGTTCGGGTGAGCTTATCGGAGCACGGACCCCGAGAACCCACCCCGGGCGTGGATCAGGGTAGATCAAGGATGGATTAGGACTTGGGTTTAAAGATTTTGGTGATCGGATCGAGTGGCGAATAAATGGAGAAATCGGGTTGGGCACACATGATCCGCGGGTTGTGGTTCAGGGGGGAGTTGACCGGGGGGTCAACATCTCCCGTAGACCAATCAGGAGCGGCCACGTCATAAAAGATTTGGAAATTAAATTTAAAATAGCAAATGGCCGAATTAGGAAAAAGTTAAAATATGAAAAATGTTTATTTACTTATAAACTATTTTTTTGTGATTTTTATTTATTTTTTTGAAATAAAAATTAGGTATTTACAATATAGTATTATATACATAGGTATATACAATATTGTATTTTTTATTTTGATTTTTAATTATTTATTTTTATACATTTTTATTCCAATTTTATATTTTATTTTTTATAGATAAAATTTGGAATATTTTGGTATTTTTATTTTATTTTTATTATTTATTTACAAGGGTTAAATAAATAGATATATACAAGTATGTACATGGTATATATACAATGTTTATTTTGATTTTTATTTTTGTTCTTTTTATCTTATTTTTTTGTTTTGTGGTTATTATTTTATTTAATTACATTATAAAATATAGAATATGTACAATTTTTATGGGATTTTAATTTATTTATTTATAGGGATAAATAAATATATTAAGGGGTTTATGTACATGGTGAATATACAAAGGTGAAGGTGTTTTTATTTTCTTCTAGTTTTCTCATTTTTATTTTAATTTTATATTTACAAATATTTACAAACATATAAAAACCCATTTTTTGTTTTATTTAGAGGAAAATATTTTTATTTATTTATAGGTATATTTACACACATGAGCTTCCTTATCTCCCTCTACTTTGGTTTTTATGCGGTCAGGCCCATATTGAGCCCTCCCTTGGGATTAGGTCGCTCAATATTTATTCTAAATATTTCCGTCTTTTTCTTTTATTTCTTTATTCTTTTATTTATGCACAAAAACATGCTAATTATGCATATTTACAAAATGCATGCTGATTGACAAATATTGATATTTACATGAATATACATGTGCTTGGCAAAGGTTTTGTAGCTAAAATAAAAAAATAAAGAGTGATGAATGGGTATTCATTATCACTCTGGGGAGTCTAGTGGAGGTCCTGGGATGAAGGAGCAGTGCCAAAGATGGAGTGAATTGGCGGCCGGAGCTGGAGCTATATAGTGGTGCAGGTCCTGCTAAATGGAGTCGGGCATGGATGCATGGAGCACGGACCCCTAGAATCCACCCCGGGCAGGGGTCTGGGGTTTAGGGATTTGGTGATCGGATCAAGTGGGGAAATGTAGGAAAAATCGGGTCGGGGCAACAAGATCCGAGTCTGGTGGTCCTGGGGGGAGAGTTGACCAGGGGTCAACATCCCCCGTGGACCAATCAGAGCTCGCCAATTATTAAAGATTCAAAAATTCAATAAAAATAGTAAATGCAATTATTTCAAAA
This sequence comes from Ottelia alismoides, assembly GCA_037367405.1. Taxonomy (NCBI): domain Eukaryota; kingdom Viridiplantae; phylum Streptophyta; class Magnoliopsida; order Alismatales; family Hydrocharitaceae; genus Ottelia; species Ottelia alismoides. The sequence goes on from JAZKJV010002969.1 coordinate 588,572, forward strand.
AACTTTAAACATGAAAAATGTTTATTTATTTCTAAATATTCTATTAGTGATTTTTATTTATTTTTTTGAAATATAATTTAGGTGTTTACAAAACAATATTATATACAGGTATATACATATGTATTTTTTATTTTTGATTTTTAATTATTTATTTTTATACATTTTATTCCAACTTTATATTTTATTTATTTATAGAATAAAATTTGGAATAATAGGGTAATTTTATTTTATTTTTTTTAATTATTTACAAGGGTGAAATAAATACTTTTATTTACATATATACATGGTATATATACAAGGTGGGTTTGAGTTTTTATTTTATTTCTGTTTATTTTTTTTATTTTTCTAGTTTTTATTTTATTTATTTACATCATGAAATGTGGAATTTGAAAATATTTTTGTTAGGTTTTTATTAATTATTTACAAGAGGAAAATAAATAGATGTGTGGTTTTATACACATGGTCTATGTACAATGAAGAAGGAAATTTTATTTATTTTATTTATTTTATTTTTCTTTTGTTTTTTTCTTATTTTTTTTAATTTTATATTACAAATATACACAAATAAATATACACAAATTTTTTTTATTAAGAGGAAAATAATTTTATTTATTTACAGGTATATGTACACATAATTGAGTTTCCCTATCTCTCTCTACTTGGGATCTTTTGCGGTCAGGCCCATGCTGAGCCCTCCCTTGGGATTAGGTCGCTCAATATTTATTCTAAATATCTCCCTCTTTTTTTTATTTCTTTATTCTTTTATTTATGCACAAAAACATGCTAATTATGCATATTTACACAATGCATGCAAGATGATAATTATTGCTATTTACAAGAATATACATGTGTTTTGCATAGGTTTTGTAGCTAAAATAAAAGAATAGAGAGTGATGAATGGGTATTCATCACCCCCCTATACTTAACTTTGCTAGTCCCTTAGCAAACACTTATTTGAAAAAGAAAAAGAAAAAGAAAAAGAGGAGACAATGCATGGATCAATGCTGATTATTAAACTTGCCTTCATTAAATTGAAATATGGAGCTCGATCCGATCTTTGGATTATTAATGTGTTGGAACCTTATTTGGACTTAAGTTTAAAACTCAACAGCCTCTAAGATCCACTAATCTATAGTCAAGACTCCTCAATAATCCAGATCAGAATAAGTCTACATACACAAACCCTGAAGACCATGAATCTTTCCTTGTACAGTGTATGTGAAGTATAGCTCTCCACCTCAGAAGTAGCAACTTGACAACCCTCCCCAACAAGGTAACTCTATGACCCCAATCTGGCCACTCTTTCCTTGAGGAGCGGGATATTCCCTTCTAAGTTCAAGTTCAACCGGCTCAAGAAGAGGGGGAAGAAGAGAATGGACCATGGCCAGTGTAGCCATGTATCCTTAGGAGCTCAACCAGCTACATAAGATGGAACCTGAGTCTCAAGCTTTGCTTATTGCACTATATACATACTCCGGTGGGATTATCATTTTCTATCAGACCGACCACTTTTTTGGAGTTATTTTCTTTATGCATTTTTTTTCAAGTGCATCTGTACAACATATTTACAAGGTGCAGCATATGTACATAAGGAGTTTTTCCTCTTGAGCCAGTAGACTATCCCTCTTTTGAAGCATTATTGCAACCCACAACTCCTGTCGTTAGACCTCATGGCAACCAGACCAAGTTGAGACGCACTTCCTTCACTATAAGAAGAAGAGAGGTTCCGCCTAGAAGTACTACCCTCATATGCTATCCTAAGTCAAGGAAGACTGCCTCCTCACCACCTCATCCGTAGAGAGCTCGGTGTATAGTGCGGGTCCAAGTCATGCCATTGTCTATATGAGTCATGTCTGTGTTGTTAAGTGCTCTACTTAGGCTCATTGAGATGACATATGATCATAGCCTAGTGGACTCAAAGAATTAAGTCACTATGGACCGGAAAAGCCTTAACTCTAAGCCCTATAAGGTTCCTCTTATAATTAGGTGGATTAAGATCTTAATCAAGCTCCATTTTCCAATTTAATTCTAGGCTAGTTTAAATGTCAACTATAATCCAGGAAAAACTATACAAATATTTACAAAGATGTTGTTTACACAATATTTACACATGTGCAAAATTTTTGAAAAATATTTTGAAACCATGGATGTATGCATGAATGCAAGTTTTGCAAAATATGTACACAAATTTACAGAAGGTTTTTGCAAACTTTTGATTTTCAAAACATTTTGGAAAAATTTTGTACTATATATATAGTTTTGATATGCACATATTTACACACAATTTACACAAAAAGTTTTTACAAACATTTTTACAAAAATAATTTGTACAGTAGCTATGTATGTGCAATAAAAGAATATGTATTTACAAGGAAAATTTTTTAATTTTTATGGATTTTTGGGTTTTTAGCCATTTTTATTTATTAACATACTCACACAAAGTACGAGTTATGGCTAAAGTATATATAAAATATATACACACCCCCTGTACTTAGCTCGAACAATGTCCTCAAAGTCAAGAGCGATGAAGAAGACATAACTCGTGCTTAGTATAGGGAAGTGAAAAGGAAGGCTATATACAAAGACGAATGAAAGGATAAAAATCAAGAGGATCTCGGCATTCCCCCCATACTTAGGATCAAATAATCCTAAGTATAACAGGATGTACACAAAGGGAAAGCCGAGCGAAGAATGTACAGGGTCTACCTCCCCTATACTTAGGGTAAAATATCCCTAAGTATAGGCAGCAAAACAGAGGTAGAAAGAATCAAAAGACAACCTGAGAGTCCTACATCCCCCTTATACTTAGGGTAAAGTACACCCTAAGTATAGCTGATGAATACTCATTCATCACTCTTTATTCTTATATTTTAGCTACAAAAACCTTTGCAAATGCATGTATATATTTGTAAATATAAATAATTACCAAAAGCATGCATGGTGTAAATAGTAATAATTAGCATGTTTTTCTGCAAAAATAAAAGAATAAAGATCAAAAATAAAAATAGGGAAATATTTAGAATAAATATTGAGCAACCTAACCCAAGGGAGGGCTCATCATGGGCCTGACCGCATAAAAGCCAAAGTAGAGGGAGATAGGGGCTCATGTGTGTAAATATATATGTAAATATAATAAAAATATTTTCCTCCAAAAAGACATTAAAATGGGCTTGTAAATACTTGTAAATATTTATAAATATAAAATCAAGATAAAAATAGAAAAATCAAAAAGAAAACAAAAATAGATCACTTGTATATATCCATCATGTACATAGCCACTCCTATATTTATTTCACCTTATAAATAAATAAATAAAATTAAATTCCATAAAACTTGTAAATATTCTATATTTTATGGTGTAAATAAATAAATTAAAAACCATTAAAACAAAAACAAAATAAAAAGAACAAAATTAAAAACCCAAAAAAACATTGTAAATACACCATGTACATAGATGTATAGGTCTATTTATTTCACCTATGTATATAAATAATAAAAATAAAATAAAAATATCTTTTTATCTCTAATTTTATGATATAAATAAATAAAATATAAAATGGGAATAAAGTGTATAAAAATAACAAATTAAAAATCAAAAAGAAAAATCCATATATTGTATATATACTTATATATAGCTATATAATGTAAATACCTTATTTTATTTTTGAAAAACTAATTAAAAATCACTAAAAAATAGAAAAAATTAATACAAAAATATTTCATGTTTTGACTTTTCAATAATTCGGCCATTTGCTATTTTTAAAGGATTTTACAAACTTTTCCACATGGCCTTTTCCTATTGGTCCAGGGGGTTGTTGACCGCCCGGTCAACTCCCCCCCCCCCCAAGACCACCTCCCACAGGTAACGGGTGCCCGACCCGATTTCTCGTAATTTTCACACCTAAACCCGATCACTCCTCGCCTAAGCCCCGGGTCCGTTTTGATCACATCATGTCCGACACCCTCGCCGGCACATCCGCCTCGGGGTCCGCGCTCCACATTGCCCTACCCGATCACTTCTAGCCGGACCTGTACCCATATAAAGCTCGAGCTCCGCCACTTCATTCCTCATCTTTGGCTCACTTGTTCACCACCCAGGGACCTCCACCGGCTTGGCGAGAGTGACAGCTCGCTCCAGCAGGTGTCGCAGCAAGGAGAGAGCAAGAGACCACTGATCCGGCAAAGTTTGCTCCGCCGCGCTCAGCCCAGAGCAGGAGCCAGAGCCTCGGATGTCGACGCTCCTCGAGGCAAGGACCCAGAGCTGCCCAAGCTCGCCCACAGTCGACTCGACCACCCAGGTAGCCTAGATCCCTTCTTCTTTTTCTCTGATTTCGATTTTCCCCCAAATCGCGCCGCCGTCGACTTTCGTCGATTCCGACCATCTCCCCCTCCCGTTCGACCATCGGAATCCACCATCGCCTCTGCCTTCCTCCCACGCACGTTCTTCGCACCCCCGTTCAACCCAGCTCGCACAGGAGCTGGGGATTCGAGCTCCTCCGTCCACCCCCTCACCGGAGTTCGACCACTTCGCCTCCTCGACCACTTTCACCACGCCTAACGGGGTCGAGGTAGTTTGCCCTCGACCCGCGAGTTTGCTGGCACACTTTGCAGGTTCATCCAAGCCCATCTGAGGGCTTGGACCATTTGGTCTAGCTGCTCCGCCTCCGCCGACCTCGCCGGAGCTCCCCAGGGCTCTGTTGGGTCATCGGAGGCCTCCATTAGACGCGGAGGGCCCGCAGCTACCTTCTCCGATGTTCAGCGAGCTTCCAGGAGGAGACCAGTGCCGTCACGAGCCCGGCGAAGTTCGCCGGAGCCCTGTTCGTCCACCATCCTTCTCCGCCGTCCGATCGACCCCGAGCTCCAGATTTGATCATGTTCGTCCATTCGAGGAGCAGCATTGACCGCCAGATCCTTCGAGGGTCGATCTCCACCGTCGATCCAGCGAGAATCAGCCACTACTCCCGTCCACCGTTTGATCTTCCACGTGACAATGCCTGGACCGTCTGATCAGCGTCGAAGACCCAGCCTTGGGCGCCACCCATTCCCAGTCGTCCATTTACCCACGTGGCGCACATCCGTCGGCTCGACTTAATAAAGGGTAATTTACCCTTAGGCCCTTCTCTTTATTTTATTTAGTACTTAGTCCTGTAAATACGTTAGATAGTTGTTTTATTTTCGGTACAATTGCACTTTGGACCCTGAGATTTGTTTTATTCGCACTTATGCCCCTGTGTATGGTGTAGCACGTGCATCGACACGTGTTTTGTTGGGTATTTTGCATATTTAGCTCTGTAGTTCTGCACTGTTATGGAATGAATGAATGTTTTTGGATAATTGCAGATATACCCCTGTGCGTGAATTAATTGTGCATGTGCGTTTATTTGTGGGTAAATTACAAACAAGTCCTCGGACTTTTGGTACCTGTTACCAAATAGTCCCAGAACTTTGTTTTCTTTGCATATAGGTCCCTGAGTGCCCCAGGCACGCGCTACGCGCGTGTTTTCTTGGGAATTTTGCATCGGACCCCCCAGAGCTTTGGGTATTTGCACTCAGGTCCCTATGCACAATACCTAAGTTTTATTTTTGAATAAAATAGCAAATCAACTCCGAATTCAATGAAAATTGGACACATGGCTCCTGCCATGTTGTAAAATTTTTTAGAATTTTTGGGGACATTTTTGGTTTTATTTGGTATTTTTTAAAAAATCAAAAACAACCATTTTTGTTACTATCTGTTTTAAAAATTCACAAAAAATATTAAAACCAATCTAAAAATTACAAAAAAAATTAGCTGTTGTTGCTTTTGTTGTGCTTCATTTTCTGGCCAATTTGGCCATTTTCCAGTATATAAAACTCATGAAAATTACAAAACACTAAAAATCTTATAAAAATATTAATAATTAATTTAAAAATCCAAAAATCATAAATCCAGTGCCCAAATTTTCCTTGAACTTTCTAGTTTATAGGAAAATTACTTTCAGGAGCTAAATAGGCCCTTTTGCATTTTAAATTGGCCTTTTTCTCTTGACTGGACAGTGTCTTCAATTTCTTACCTTGTTTGATTTTTAGAAAATAAATAAACATCAGAAAAATCCCAAAAATTCATTAAAAATAGTAAAAATCATAAAATACATAAAAACATTTTTATTTGAATTTTTGCTTGATTTTTGATGCATTAAATAAATTGTTGAATTACCTTGTTTTCTTATTTTCCTTATTTTCTTAATTAACTAAAAATCCAAAAAATTATAAAAAGACTAAAATCCACCAAAAATACCATTTTCTTTCCTTTTATTTTATTTTTGACTACTTTGTAGGCCGCAAGGCCATTACATGCTCCTTGTGTTCGACCCTGGTCGCTATACTAGGTTAATAAAATAACAAGACCGCTATTGGATTTTCGAGTTGATTTCATCTTGTTTGGTGGTCTCTTTTTCTCGATCGACCATGCTTGGCGACTTGGGTCGCAATGACCGCTTGATACCTTTTACCCTTGTTACTCAGCTGCTCGTCAGAATGGCGCCGTTGTCGGGGAGCACGGCTTAGTAGTTTTTATTTTTACTTCATTTTCTTTTTCGCGGCTTTCCGCGGCTTTTTCTGAGTCCGCGGCTTTTCGCGGCTTTTTGTTTTTCTCTTCTTTTTACTTTATTTTGTTTTATTTTATTTTCTTTTGTTTTTGTTTTTGCTTGATTTTGAGTGTTTATTTTATTTTGCATTTTTTGCACATATACCCGTGTCTTTTATTTCTTGTTATTATTTGATTATTTTATTGGTCTGACCACTTGTTTCTTTCTTGCGAGGGCCTGAGGACCAAGGCGGCAGCTTTCGAGAAGCCGGCGCAACCGCGAGACTCGGAGGTGGCTCCCTTCTGCACAGAGCCGTAGGAGAGCGTGAGAGAGTAGACGAGCGGGCGAGGATTACTTTTGCTTTTTATTTTTATTTTTATTCGATTATTGTAATAATACAGGGACAGACTCAGACTGTGGACTTGAACTCTCTAGCGGGTCTGTTTCGCCGAGCACCGGTGTGCTCGGGGACCCTTAGGATTTTTCGCGGTTTTTCTCGCGGCTTTTGGTTTTCTTGCTGCCTTTTACGGTTTTCAGCGGTTTTTATCGAGCCCCTAGACTTAGGATTTTCTGCTTGACTGTGCCGTAATTAGTAGGATCCCCACACTTAATTGATTGCATGTTCCTATAGTGTGATTAATTGGACCTACTAATAATTCATTAATAAAAATAACTGACTCACTTCCTTCGTAGCCTACGTGCCGTAGCCTGCCCTGCCAAGCGCTGCTCCTGAACCCGATGTGTCGGGAGGAGGAGGGGTAGACCGAGACCGGACCTTTGGCTTGAAGGATCGGTGACCAGTTAGACGGTTCTTCGAGTAGAATTGTTTGTTTAGGACTCGGTTTTCATCGCTGCACCATATAGGTAGTTTATTTCAGTCTTTACATTTCTGCGCGGATCACTTGCATGTAGAGTGCTGGAGACAAGTACGCATTTCTATCTCTGCATGCATCATTGATTTCTTCGCGCATCGGCTTTTTCGTCTTCTCCCTTTGTTTTTGACTTAATAATCAAGAGAACCGAAAAATTCGTTAGGCCTTTTGTTTTTATTGAAAAAAATTACAAAGAAAAACCATAAAATTGGGACTGCTAAAACTATTGACCCTAAAAGACACTTGACTTAAAAATTTGTCTTGGGGAGAGCAACCCCCTCATTGATTGGTTTGCTTGTTCGAGAGAGTGACCCGTTCACTAGGTAGAGCCCTCCGGTGTTATTCCCGACTGATTACCGACTCTTCTGTGCGGGCCAATCGGTTGGGGTAGCATCGGGTATCCCAACAGGTCACGTAATCGCTCTGATAGATTGTTTGCTCACCAAAATAAAATTTGACAAGATAATTTGACCGAGCCTTTACGGTCTTCAGCTCGTGTTGCGTTGGTGAACAGAGGGTTTGGTTGCTGATCATAGTTTCTCCAGATCCCATCCGCATTACTCGCCAGATCACGATGATGGGTAGACGATCTCTTAGGCAGCCTCTGGCTGCACCGCTTTCGGGCACGTCTACCCGATCATCTAGGTTGGCCCGCGAGAGCCGAGACCATCTCTCCGAGCCCGAGTATGACTCCGCCCTGTTCCCCCTCGACCCCTTTCTTTCAGTTCTGAGAGACATGAGCTAGAGGAGAGATTAGCAGATTTGTCAGCACCTGAGTTTGGCTCATTTGATTTTGCAGACGCCATGGCCGACAGTTCCGAGGATCGCTCCCGAGGTCCACAGCCTGAGCACTTTGTGCTGGACCAGGGCGCGATCAACTCCACCCTGATCGCCTCCCTAGAGACCGTTCAGCAGCAGTTGAGGGATCAGGGGGGATTCATGCTTGATATGAGGAGAGAGATGGAGCAGATGAGAGCAGAGCGAGAGCAGAGGAGAGACGGGCCGAGGATCCCGAATGATGCAGATGCAGCACCGCACGCAGCGGCAGCAGCCACCACAGCCGCGGCAGGAGGACCACCGAGACCGATGCGGGAGTTGCACAACCCCGGATCGACGCTGATGCACCACTGAGTCGTACTTCCAGCTATCGTGGGGGACTTCAAGTTCCCCCCGAACACCTTGCAATTACTCCCTCCTTCCACGGACTCGCTACTGAGGAGCCCCATCTTCACCTCCAAGAGTTCCTCATGATCTGCAGTACTATCCACGACCGTCAGGTGGACCAGGATACGATTCGGATGATCGCCTTCCCCTTTTCCTTGGCAGACAGAGCAGCCACCTGGCTGAAACATTTGGGGAAGTTTGTTTACACCTGGGAGCAGCTCCGCACCGAGTACTAACACAAGTACTATCCACTCGGGCAGACCAATGGAGCGAGAGCCCTCATCAGCAACTTCTCCATGCTCCCCAACGAGCAATTCCATGAGGCATGGGAGAGGTTCCGTGAGCTGACTGATCGATGCCCGCGCCATGATATTTCGAAGCCCAACCTTGTGCAGAGCTTCTTCAGCGGGCTGACACCAGAGCTCCAGGGCTTGGTGAACGCTTCTTGTGGCGGGTCTTACTTCGCCAAGGATCACGACCAGGTCCTGGGCCATTTACGAGGAGATGGCCGAGAACTACATGGTGATGTCCCAGACCAGGTTGTACACTCAAGGCAGACCCCAGCAGCAGCCAGGACCCGTGCAGTACCAGCGGATAGCACGGGTCGATGCCGGTCCATCCAGTTCGTCCGCAGTAGCAGCAGCACAGGCAGAGTCATCAGCTGCGGACATGGGGATTATCAGTGAGAAGTTGGATCGAATGGAGCTGATAGAGAAGAAGCAGTGCCAGGGCATCACTCAGATGGAGCAGATGGCACAGACTCTAAGTGACATGAAGACCCAGCTCATGTGTCTCCAGGAGGCACAGACGGCTTCACAGCCCCGTCTTCAGTCGCGAGGCGATACCGGCGGCAGCAGCAGCTCGTCCCAGAACTCCAGCTCACACCAGCAGCCTAGACAGGTTCACCTTGTACAGGCGGAGCCGTACCAGCAGCAGCAGCCCTCCTACCAGTCACCACCATCTCCAGACTTGCAGATCGTGGTATACCAGCCGGATCAGCCTCTGGCAGTACTCCTGCCAGCCCAGTACGATGCAGAGCCGTTGATGGATGTCAACGGGATTTGGTATGACCGTCCTCAGCCTGAGATCCGACGAGACCATCCCGGATTCAGGTGGGGGAACGGAGGTGCCCAGCCCCAGCAGCATCCATCTGGTCAGGGAGGCCAGTACAGCCAGCAGAGAGATCACCAGCCGCAACAGCAGTCCCCAGTCTACCCTTCACAGCAGCAGCAGCAGTCATCCTTTGTTCCTCATCCCTATCAGCAGGGACAGTCTTGGAGGCGAGAGCAGCCTCACCAGCCACACCAGCAGCAGCATCCTCCCACTTACCCCTCTCAGCAGCAGCAGCATCAGTTCCAGCAGCCTCATTACCAGAGAGGCTACCCGTCGGGCTCCCATGGTCCACCATATGAGAGTCCCGCCTTGGACGACATAGCCCGCCTCCTCACGGACCAGCAGGCTACTTTCAGACGGGAGATGGACGAGTTCCGCCAGGAGATGCGGGACATTGTGAGAGGGAAGGTCGTCATCCCTGCCCAGATCGAGCCGAATCCCAACAGTCTGAAGCGGAAGTCTGAGCAGGTAGCTTACACTGAGCATGCCACTCCTAGTGATCCTTTCGATGATATGTATGCAGACCTTTTTGATGCTGATTTTGTCACACTTAGGAGCGGTAGGACACCAGCCAACGGCGGCGCCTCGTCTGAGCGACGTACGGAGGATACACCTAGAGCGCTAGAAGAGGAGGAGGAGAGCGGTACTGAGGCCGCTCATGATGATGACGGTGGTACTGATGCCACCAGGATGTTGATTCCACCGGCGGTGCTGAGGCCGCCATTTCACCAGTTCGAGGAGGTGGTACTGATGCCACCCGAGATGCCGAGCCAGAGCGCAGTACTGAGGCCGCGAGACGTCCAGCAGATCCAGCCAGTGGTGGTACTGAGGCCACCGTGCTCATTTTGAGAGAGTTGTTGTTTTTCCTCATTCTGATGTACCTCGGAACCATGTTGTGAATAAAGGAAAAGGTTTGATTTTTTCTGGTCCCACTGTAGTGCTTGATGTATGTGCGGATCTGGCCGTCGAGCCGTCTAGACCTTTTTCTAGTCCTTCATCTGAGAAGGACCCAGTGATCCCCTTCCCTAGAGCCCTTCAGATGGGGAAGGGGGAAGAAAAAAGAAAAAGATCCAAAAAAGAGAGAGCAGGAGGAGTTCAAACAGAGCATGATTGATCGTTTCCATATCTAGCTGACCCTTCAGGAGGCTTTGCAGCACATTCCCCTTCTTCAACGTTCGTTGAGAGATAGGACTACAGTCAGGAGAATGAGGAGGAACCATCACTCAGAGATCCATGTGTTGACGAAAGCCACGTGCTTCACGATTCAGAACCGTCTGCCGGCCAAGAGGCCAGATTCAGGAGCCCCTTATGTCAGATGTCATATTAGAGAGCAGAGGTTCGACCGGACTCTATTAGATAGTGAATCGTCTATCAATCTCATTCCGGCAGCCCTTCTCGACCGCTTCGAGTTGGGCACTCTTAGACAGAGCAGGACAGTCCTTCAGTTTGCTGATCGATTTGTCAAGAGGCCGAAGGGGTTGTTGCGAGACGTTGTCGTCACTATTCAGGGCCTGCAATTCCCCGTGGACTTCGTAGTGTTGGACATGGAGATCCCTGATTCAGTGACCGATACCCCCATCATTCTCGGTCGTCCGTTCTTGGCACAGCCAAGGTGGTGACTGACCATGATAGCGGGAAGGTATACTTTCGCGTCGAGGGAGAAAGTGTACAAATAGAGACGGTCGAGGACTACAGAGCCAGAGAGAGATCATGCTCAGAGACCAGTTCAGATGCAGAGCAGCTGACAGATGCCGGGCTAGACATCCACCAGGACTGTGACTTTGTGATCACAGACGATGAGGCAATATGGGCAGACCCAGCAGCACAGGTCATCCTCTCATTTTCAGACGCAGCTGATGCCGAGATGACAGCAGAGGAGAGCTTGGAGAGCACATTCCTGGTTTAGGATACTCCAGTGGCAGCAGAGCCGGTTCTCGACCGCGACACAGTTCTAGTGATGATGGTGGTACTGAGGCCACCTTGTGTGACGGTGGTGCTGATGCCACCTTTGTTGATGCAGATCCCTCGGATTCAGAGTCTGATTGGGCAGATTGCGAGGATTATATGCCAGACCTGAGTCCCATAGAGCCTACAGCTGAGGATGAGGTAGATGTCGAGCAGATCAGAGAGAGTTCAGTTGAGCAGCCTTCTTCAGATCCAGTTTGCGAGAGTTCGTTCTCATTCTCCCAGGAAGATTTGGCAGCATACACACATCTTCTTTTCGAAGCCAGATCCACCAGCACCCAGCTGTCCAGAGCTGAAGCCGCTCCCCTACTTCGATGAAGTATCGATTCCTTGCGGGTGAGCCTGAGATGTACCCAGTCATCATCTCCGCCGATCTGACTGGAGAGCAAGAATCCCGTTTGATGGGGGTTCTCGAAAAGAACCACAAGGCAATCGGATGGAGCGTAGCAGATCTCCATGCGATTAGTCCATCACGTTGCTCCCACCATATCTATCTCGAGGATGGGGCGAAGCTGTCGCGTGAGTTCCAGCGGCGGTTGAACCCCAACCTGAGAGAGGTCGTCATGAAGGAAATCTCAAAATGGTGGAGCACAGATTTTATTTATCCCATTTCCGACTCCAAGTGGGTCAGTCCCTTGCATGTGGTGCTCAAGAAGACGGGCATCACGACTGTGATCAGTAAGTCGGGAGAGGAGATTGCTACTCGAGTACCCACCTCTTGGTGGGTCTGTGTTGACTACAGGAGACTCAACCAGGCCACCAAGAAGGACCATTTCCCCCGGCCTTTTATTGACCAGATCATTGAGAGACTGGCAGGGAAGAGCCATTACTGTTTCCTGGATGGGTACTTGGGCTACAACCAGGTGGCCATCGCTCCTGAGGACCAGGAGAAGACCACCTTTACCTGTCCCTTCGGCACATACGCCTTCCGACGCATGCCATTTGGGCTATGCAATGCCCCTGCGACTTTCCAGAGATGCATGTTGTCGATCTTTTCGGACATGGTAGGGGAGTGTTTGGAGGTCTTCATGGATGATTTCTCGGTCTACGGCGACGGATTCGACTCCTGTCTTGACTGCCTAGACTGAGTACTCCAGCGATGTATAGAGGTTCACTTGGTGCTTTCTTGGGAGAAGAGTCACTGAATGGTGACTCAAGGGACGGTGCTTGGCCACATCATCTCCACAGGGGCATGGAGGTTGATCCGGCCAAGGTTGATGTCATTAGAAAACTCGCACCGCCATCCAATTTGAGGCAGTTACGGTCATTTCTGGGGCACGTTGGCTTCTACCGACAATTTATTCATGATTTCAGCAGGATTTCCCGGCCGTTGACTGACCTCTTGATGAAAGACACCGAGTTCCTTGTCGATGACAAGTGTCTTTTGTCCTTCGAGACTCTCAAGCAGTGTGTCATAGAGGTTACTGTTCTCCAGCCGCCTGATTGGTCTCTCCCATTCGAGATCATGACGGATGCCTCCGATTTTGCCGTGGGGGCCGTGCTGGGACATAGGAGGGATGGAGTTCCCTTTGCTATCCATTACGCTAGCCGCACATTGGATTCCGCCCAGCGGAATTATACGGTCACAGAGAAGGAGATGCTAGCCGTAGTGTTCGCCCTAGATAAGTTCAGATCTTATATCATTGGATCTAGAGTGACCTTGTACACTGATCACACCGCCATCCGATACCTCATGGCAAAGAAGGATGCCAAGGTCAGACTGACTAGATGGATCCTTCTACTCCAGGAGTTCGACATTGAGATCAAAGATAAGCCTGGAGTCAAGAATGTGGTGACGGATCATCTCTCCCGTTTAGAGCAGCCTGAGGAGTCCGAGCATATTGATCCCATTTGTGAGACCTTCCCAGATGAGGCGATCCTTGCTATCGCCTCACTCCCGTGGTATGCCGATATTGTGAACTTTCTCGTTGCTGGGAAAGTCCCACAAGATTGGCCCAGGCAGAGGCTTGAGACCTTCCTTGCGAAGGCCAAGTCCTACCACTGGGAGGATCCCATCCTTTACCACGAAGGAGGGGATAGCATCTGGCGTAGGTGCATTCCTCAGGAGGAGCACCATAGCGTCCTCACTTACTGCCACAAGCTTGAGGCAGGAGGACATCATTCTGGGAGGAGAACGGCACAGAAAGTGCTCCAATCCGGCTTGTGGTGGCCTACCCTCTTCAAGGACTCTGATGAGTTCGTGAAGAGGTGTACTGACTGTCAGAGGAGGGGCACTTGTGGACAGCGTGATATGATGCCGATGCAGCCCATTCACTTCTGTGAGGTTTTTGACGCATGGGGCATCGATTTCATGGGTCCATTCCCTAAGAGTCGGGGATTTGAGTACATTCTGTTGGCCATAGATTATGTTAGTCGTTGGGTTGAGGCTATCCCCGCCCGAGCCGCTGATGCGAGGACCAGTTTGCAGATTTTTGAGGAAGCACATCATCACGCGGTTCGGGGTCCCTCGAGTTTTGATTTCAGATGGGGGGTCTCATTTCATCAACGACCAGGTGAAGGCCCTTGCTAGTGAGTTCGGTATAGACCATCGTGTTGCTACACCTTACCATCCACAGACGAATGGTCTAGCTGAGGTGTCGAACAGGGAGATCAAGACTATATTGCAGAAAGTCGTCCGCCCTGACCGAAAGGATTGGTCACAGCTTTTGGACTCGGTCTTGTGGGCATACAGGACATCTTTCAAGACACCATTGGGCACATCTCCCTTTCGCCTCGTATATGGCAAGCCGTGCCATTTACCTGTTAAGCTGAGGCACAGGTCACTTTGGGTAGTCACCGAGATACTTATGGATCCAGATGTAGGAGACCAGAGGAGGGCAGAGTTAGCAGCCTTGGAGGAGTTGAGAGACACCGCCTTCTCAAACAGCCTACATTATAAGGAGAGAGTGAAGGAGTGGCATGATTCTCACATCAGCTACAAGCGTTTTGAGCCTGGACAGAGAGTCTGGCTGTTTGATGTGAGGCTTCGTTTATTTCCAGGGAAGCTACAGAGCAAGTGGAAGGGACCTTATCTGGTGAGAAAGGTACACGATAACGGTAGCATTGATATATCCGAGTTGTCTTCTGAGAGTACCTTTTGAGTGAACGGCCAGCGGCTAAAGCCATTTCTAGATCATGAACCGCGGGTCGTTGATGTTGCCCCGATTCATTTTGCGTGAGATGTGGTCTTTGACTCACATCTGTTGCATCTCACGCCTGATTCTCATTGATCTTCCGACTTGTATAGATCCAGATGTCCATATCATCACATTCTTTAGTCCCACATCCCTTTATTCATCCTTTGATTATGCTATACTTAGGGTGTACTTTACCCTAAGTATAGGGGGGATGTAGGACCCTTGAGTATTTCTTTTGTTTCTGTCTACCCCTGTTTTTGCTGCCTATACTTAGGGATATTTTACCCTAAGTATAGGGGGGTAGACCCTGTACATTCTCCACTCGGTTTTCCCTTTGTGTACAGCCTGTTATACTTAGGATTACTTGATCCTAAGTATAGGGGAAAAAGCCGAGAGATCCTCTTGATATTCTATTCATTCATTCGTCTTTGTATATAGCCTTCCTTTTCACTTCCCTATACCTAGCATGAGTTATGTCTTCTTCATCGCTCTTGACTCTGAGGACATCGTTCGAGCTAAGTATAGGGGGGTGTGTATATATTCCATATATACGTTAGCCATAACTCGTACTTTGTGTGAGTGTGTTAATAAATAAAATGGCTAAAAACCTTAAAAATCACAAAAATTAAAAATTTTCATGTACATAAACATTCTTTTATTTGCACATTAATAGTTAGTGTACAAATTATTTTTGTAAAAATGTTTTCAAAAACCTTTTGTGTAAAGCTTGTGTAAATATTTTCTTATCAAAATTATGTATATAGTACAAAATTTTTCCAAAATGTTTTGAAAATCAAAAGTTTGCAAAAATCTTGTGTAAATGTGTGTAAATACCTTTTGCAAAACTTGCACTTCATGCATCATCCATTCATGATTTCAAAACATTTTCAAAAATTTTGCATGTTTGTAAAAATTTGTGTAAATAGCATCTTTTGTACATATGTTTATATTTTTCTGGATGATAGTTGACATTTAAACTAGCCTGGAATCAAATTAAGAAATGGAGCTTGATTAAGATCTCAATCACCTAATTTCTAAGAGGAACCTTATAGGGCTTAGGTTTAAGGCTTTTCAGGTCCATGGTGACTTAATTCTTTGAGTCCACTAGGCTATGATCACATGTCATCTCAATGAGCCTAAGTAGAGCACTTAACAACAACACATGACTCATGAGGGACAATGTCTTTACTTGGACACTGATGAACCTCAGTTTCATCATCTTTATTTCTCATAATTAACCCCCTTGCTTAAGTTTTTGTCAATAAATCCCTGTTAGTGTCTAATAATTAACAGAGTCCTAAATAAATTAAAAACCACAAAAAATGGCAAAACAAAAATCGGTGGTATTTTTAGACTCAAAAATACCCTCAAAAATATTTCGGGCTCTTGTTTGATCTCTTTTCGAGTTCTGGTCAACATGAAACTTGTAGATCTCGTCAAGATCTACAACTTTCATGTTTTGAGTTTTCTCAAATTCGGCCAATAAGGCCCTCAAAAATAAGAAATATCCTCTGAATAACCTGATTGGGCCACGTGGCCCAATCTGGGTGTGCCACGTGGCCCGGCTCCTTGGCAGTATCCGCCCTTGCTTCTGGCCGTTGGATTACCTTCAGATCCAACGGTTTAACTTTCTCCACGTGCGCCTCAACCCTCAGCCATCCGATCGTCCACTCCTTCTCATCTAAGCCCGTCCACCAGCGCCGCATCAGGAGCACGCCACGTGGCTCTTGCTGAACCCTTCGATCGCGCCCTGGAGCTCTCATCTACGCCGCTCAACCCACTTATTCCATCAGTCGTTCGATCAAACTCTTGATGCCATCTGAGCCATCCCTTAGCGCTTCGCCCTTGACACGCCACGTGGCGCTCCATCGACCATCGATCTCACCGCCCCAGATCTCATCTGAGCCTCTCATTCGCGCCCAAACGTAGGCCGTTGGATCTCCAGATCCAACGGCTAATCTCCGTCGTCAACCTCCCGTCAGCCCCTCTCTCCCACGATTCATCGCACAAACACCTCGCCCCCTTCCCATTTTCTCCATCACCTCCGACTACCTCACCCTTCGCCAACCGTCCCACGACCTCCCTCCATCATCCCTCTCCCTCGCGCACACCTCCATTAACCGCCAACATGCTCCCATTCATTCCACGATCACTTCGAAACCCACGTCGTCAACCATCGCCTCCGCCACTTCGCTCCTTAAATACGCCGCCACCCTCCACTGTTCACGCCCGTCCACCTTTACGTGGGAGGAGGCCCAGCCCTCCTCCGTCTCCCAGTGACAGGGGGAGGCGGAGGATCGAGCGAGGACGACCCTCCCTCCCCGGTGATGACCCTTCGCCGTCCACGGCGTCGCTACGGTGCTCCGCGACCGCTCGAGCTGCGTCGGGTAGCTGCCGACGTTCAGCGAAGACCCGGGCGTCGACCCGCCCGTCCCAGCCCAAGCTCCGCTTCGCCCAATCTCCAGGTAAACCTCTCTGATCTTCCTCTGTTTTTCTTCTTAGTTTCTTTTAATTTTCTAGGCCTCACCAGCCACTCTCACACTCCGACGACCACCTAGTTAGCTTCGCCTCCGCTCCCCCTTCCTCGCGACACTCTCCGGCCACCTCTTCCCTCTTCCATACCCTCCATCGACTTCGACCCACCTCCTCCGCCCTCGCGGGCGGAGGAGCTTCGAGCTCACCGCCTTCTACGCCCGTAGGAGCTCCCCACCTCACTTCACGCACGCACGCAAGTCTTCAGCTCGCTTCGGCTATAGGCCTAACCATGCAGGTCAACGAGAGGCTTCAATGGCCGGACGCTCGCCGGCCGCAAACTTCATCAAGATCACCCTCGACATCAGCGCTCCGGCGACTCGAACCAGGAAGCCCGACACCTCGCCTGAGGCTCCCTTCTTCTTCGACGACCCTTCAGGAACATCGGGTGACCACCACAGGGTCTAGGACAGAGCGGCGGAGGAATAGCTTGATCGCCGGAGCTCGAACCCCGCCACCAGTCGAGGATGAAGATGGAATAGCAACGACCGTTGGATCATCTCGATCCAACGGCTCAGATTCAGCCACGCCATCATCTCAAGCTGTCTCCAGATGCCGTTGGATGCGTATGATCCAACGGCCTTCAAGCCTCCACGTCACCCTGAAGTGTAATTACCAGCAGCCCTTGGATAATCACTATCCAAGGGCCGACATGTAGCCACGTGGCGCAACCTGAGCTCCACCGAGCCTCAACCACCGAGCCTCCAGGCTGGGCATCCCGAACCCTTCATCGAGCCTGCATCGAGCCTCGGACTTCCCGAGCTTACGCCGAAGCGACGCCGAACCTCCGCTGATCCCGAGCCAACGTCCGAGCCTGGAAGGCGCGTGCCTGGCGCGTGCCTTCTGGGTAATTTGCGGAGGAGCCCTCAAACTTCTCCATATTTGCAGAAAGGTCCCCGCGCGTTGGGTAAATTACAGGGAAGAACTCGTCTTTATTTTAATTGCGTTTTAGTCCCTCCCAGGGACCTTTTTGTAGTTATCTTTTCATGTTTTTTTTCTTTCATTTATGCCCTTATGTTTGAACTTGAATATCTTGAGCTATATAGCTCCAATCAAGTTGATTTCAGTTTCGCTTCGAAGCTCTTTTCGTCCTCTTTACTATGGCATGGTTAAATTTCAGATTTGAGATTATGAACTGTGATGTATTATTTTATTATTTAAATGCCTTGATCTCTTTATTTATCATGCTCACTTGTTTAATGAGAGTAGAATGCTTCTAAATGCGGACTCATTTCAACCTTGCAATTTTTTTGCTATGGCTTAAGTGATTATTTGGGCATAACATTCGCTTTGCATGTTCATTTAATTGCATTATTAAAATTGATAAAAAAATGCATGTTTAATTTTAATGCATTGCATTGTCATGTTGTGTCTATGCATCATTTGACCTATGTGCCTTAAACTCAAACACTTGATTAAATACGCTTAAGTCCGATTAATACGAGAGAGGCTCGTGTCCCTGAGTTCGACCTTGGTATCTTGCCAAGTAAAAAAATAATAATGATCATCTCATTTTGATTCATTATGGCATATATTTAAATGAGATGATCTTTTGATGACCCAAACCGGCCCGACTGCTTCGACATTATTAAGTGCTAAAAACACATTATTAAAGGGCCGATTTTCCGGTTTATCAAATGGCGCCGTTGCCGGGGACACGGCTCATTTCTTTTATTTTTTGGATTTTTGTGTGATTAATCTAGTGTTTCTTTTTATAGGTTAAATAGTCATATATTTTGCATATAAGTTTTTTTCCTTCCTTATTTGATCTCTAACAATTGTTTCTGTGGCAGGGCCCTTGATGGATCAAGGAGGCGAGGAGCAGGAAGTTCCCCGCTGCGAGGAGCCGCAGGAGCATGCTTGGAGCAAAGGAGGAAAAAAAGAAAAAAAATGTGTCTCTCATTTTTGTTGCATTATATTGTTAATTAATTCGTCTTTTACAGCGGTCTTCGATCGAAGACTCGCGCTTGTAATCGAACGATTGTGGTGTGTGGGGATCGCCCCCACTTGAGTGTCGACCTAGGACTAGGCACGCGGCTCTTCGAGCTCATTTTATTTTTTATCTTATGTGCTTGATCGTAGGTTGAGACACACTTTAAATGAAGACGCACATAATTTCGCATCACTTAGCTAAAATTCGTGAAGATTAATCACCACTAATAGATGCATGATTAGGTGCGGCTTTTTTCGACTTGCATACATGTTGGATTTGATTTTCAAAATAGCCCCAGATTTTTCGCGACTTTTATCGTCAAATCACTGCATGATTTCTCACTTAGCCTAGATTGCGTTTTTCTTCATCGAATACATGTTTTTCTCGGCTTTCATTTTTCTAGAGTGATCACCTAGGATAAATGGAAAATGGAATGAACGGTAGACGATGATTTTCTGATTGATGGCTAACCTTAATTCAGTGACAATTTAAATAAAATTGGGACTGTTAATTGCAAGTCAACTTAAAATGGAGTAAAATTCGGTTTTGGGAGAGCAACACCCACGCATATGCCTTGATTCACATTTTCTTTGCGTAAATCAAATGCTTTATCACCAATAAAACCGACAAGATAATGGACCAACCTTGGTTGGTTTTATGTGTGAGTTGGTGAAATTAAGGGTTTGCTTGCTTGATTGAGCCGTATATTTTACGAGACACAACCCCAAAACCGTAGTCACTCCATTCCATCTGCAAGATTCAAAACCACTCACTTGTATATCCATCCCCCTTCTTCGTTCACCTTGGGTCCTTCCCGACATCAAATTCCATCTTTATACTTAGGCTAATCTCAGCCTAAGTATAGGGGGGACCCAAGTCCCCGTGATTTTTCTCTACTCATCTTTTCTTGCCTTTATACTTAGGTTATTTTTAACCTAAGTATAGGGGGAGCCCCTCTTAGTCCCGTATATTCTTCTATATTTAAATGGACCTATGTTCTTGTAACATCTAGTGCTATGAGGACATAGCAAAGTTTAAGTATAGGGGGGTATACCGTATATACTGTATATTTACTTTAGCTATAAATCTGAAAATTTCGAAAAATTAAAAACTTTTTGGCTAAGGTAAAATTCATTGGACTAAGAGAACTCAAAGGATTTCGCGGTTTTTCGATATTATGTTACACTATTTTATAGAAATATTTTCGAAATTGATTTTTGAAAATGTTTTGAAAACTTTTTTATTTTGTGTGACTGGGTTTTGAAAAATCGCCTTCTCTTTTTCAAGAAAAGATTGAGTCTAACTTGTGTTTTAACTTTATTAAAATCCATAAAAATGAGAAAAACCCCTAAAAACCTTTAGGAGCTATTAGTGACTAACTAAGCCCAATTAAGTCAGCCGCGTTCAGTGAGGGTTCGCCCTTAACAGATTGGATGGTTTAGAGGACATCGCGCAAGGCCCCGTCCTCAAGCAACGGGCTTCGGCCTGTACTTACATCCATACTGGCTGAACCGCGGATGCTCAATTGAGCTTATGAAGTTCTAATATCTCTTGAAGTTAAAAAAAAAAGTGTCTTGTCTTTGAATGAAGAAGTTGGATTAGTCCTCTACATTTTCACTTTCACCCGGGATCTGATTTGGTCAAAAAGACTTAGCTTTTTGAGGTCTTGGACATTTTAGGTTAACCAGCCTTAGCCATCAGGGTCTTAGACTTAATCATCCACATTCCCCTAAGTTTCTAGATCTGCATGCTATATTCCATGCTCAGTCTCAGACAAAGAGAATATGATCAGCACATCACATGCACGACTGCGGTTTTGATTGAGATGAGTTGATTTTTCACCTGAGGGATTGGGATGAGGAAGTCGAATTTGGATTTTGATCTAATGATGCTCGAGGATGGGATAAAATCTTTGGAGGCTTCAGGAAACCTGAGTGTCAGCAATATTAGCCAGTATGAGAACTTGATTCTTATACTAATCTCTTGATATTGACCGAAGTGCCTGGGTGTGAAAAATAAATAAAAAATGTTGATCAGTGTGCGCCAACTCTTGGTAAAAGCAGAGGAGCTAGCCACAAATTATACAAGTCAATGAAATTCAAAGAAAAGCTCTCATTCCACCAAAGTCAAATATCAAAGAGCTTCCACCAAAGGCGAGCGCTCCCAAAATTTTTCAAAGTGCCCACTTGGACCGCCGCTATTAGGACCAGGAGTCGGGCTTGCACCAAAAAAAGGGCTCTGCATCGTAAATGCTAAAAGTCTGGGTGTCGAAGGTACGATAGGTACTCAAAAGAGACACACCCCGGTGTACTCCCAGGAAAACAAGTGCAGACGGCTCCAACTTCTCTTGACGGACGCACTGATCAACACCAAAAAAAAAGTGTTGCGTAAAAGGCACTAGAGAGAATCCTTGTTCCAATGAGAGGGAGAGAAGAATTGACACAATCCCATGCCCTCCATTTTCTGGCCTGCCATCCACATTTTCTAAGTCTGACAACTAAAGAGACGGTAGACTGAATGCAAGATTTGATTTATTCCCTAGTGCTGAGGATTGGGTCCTTATGAGATTTTCTCGGACCAAGATTTTGGGTGACGAATTGACTCTACTCTCAGAATTGCAGTCAACACTAAACTCATATCCTTTAGTTTATATGTACATCAGAGAGAGTCTAGAGAAGTAGAGGAAATGGAAGCCTCTTGATTAAGGCTGGGTTGAACTCTAAAATTTTGTATCTCTGAAGCCGAGTCGACTTGATCAGATTGGATCCTGTATTCACATGCACAAGGGGGTTAATCCAACTTAGTCATTCTTTTTGATGCTCGAGGACGAGCATAGTTTAAGTATAGGGGGGTGAATATCAGCCCTTGGATCGTGACACACATTAATTCAAGACGCACATAATCTCGCTTCACTTAGCCAAATTTAATAGACATTCCTCCCCGCGAATAGAAGCATGATTAGGTGTAGCTTTTTGATCGACTTGCATACATGATTTTTGGTTTTTAAAATAGCCCAAGTTTTCACGTATTTTCGTCAAGTCACTGCATGTTTTATCGCTTAGCTTAGATCACGGTTTTTATTGAATACATGGTTTTTCTCGATTTCCCCTCCTAGCTTGATCACCTAGGTTAATGGAAAATGGGAATGAGGTAGACGATGAATGCTTGGTTTTTGTGCTCATCTAAATTCAGTAACAACCTTAAGAAAAATAATTGGGACTGTTAATTGCAAGTCAACCTAAAAATGGAATAAAAGATTGCTTTGGGAGAGCAACACCCTCGTTTACACAATTGATTTTAATTGGCATCCCTTTTGCGTAAAGATAAAATGTTTTAATCACCAATAAAACCGACAAGATAATACACCAACCTCGGTTGGTTTCATGTGTGAGTTGGTGAAATTGAAAGGGTCTTGCATCCTTCTTCTTCGTTCACCTTGGTCTTTCCCAACATCAAATTTCCATCGCTATACTTAGGCTAATCTCAGGCTAAGTATTGGGGGGATATGAGTCCCTGTGATTTTCTCCGCTCACCTTTCCTTGCCTTTATACTTAGGTTATTTCTAACCTAAGTATAGGGGGAACCCCCTTAGTTCCCATATATTTCTCTATATTTAAATGGACCTATGGACTTGTATCATCTAGTGCTATGAGGACATAGCAAAGTTTAAGTATAGGGGGGTATACCCTATATACAATATACTTACTTTAGCTATAATCTGAAAATTTTGAAAAATTTAAAACTTTTTGGCTAAAGTAAAATTCTTGGAACTAAGTGGACTCAAGTAGGTTTTCAAGGCTTTTCTATATTATGTTACACTATTTTTATAAAAATATTTTCGAAATTGATTTGAAAAATGAGTTTCCCTTGTTTTGAAAAATCTTTTGAAAATGTTTTGAAAATTTTTATTTGTGTGACATGGTTTTGAAAGTTTCTTTCTCTTTTCAAGGAAAATTGAGTCTAACCTGTGTTCTAACCTCTAATTAAAATTCCATAAAAATGAGAAAATCCAAAAATCTTTTAAGAGTCATTAGTGACTACTAAGCCCAATTAAGTAGCCGCGTTCAATGAGGGTTCACCCTTAGCAGAGTGGATGGTTTAGAGGGCATTGCGTAAGGCCCCGTCCTCAAGTAACGGGCTCCGACCTATACTTACATCCATACTGGCTGAATGCAGATGCATCTACTTAATTGAGTTTATTCAGTCCTAATATTTCTTGAAAAAAAATGTGTGTTTTGTTTTTGAATGAAGGAGTTGGATTAATCCTCTACAATCACACTTTCACCCAGGATCTGAAATGTTCAAGGAAACTCATCTTGTGAGGGCTTGAGATTTTAGGTTAACCAATCTTAGCCATCAGGGTCTTAGACTTGATCATCCACATTCCCCTAGATTTCTAGATTTGCATGCTATATTTTATGCTTAGTCTCAGACCATAAGAATATGATCAACACATCACATGCACGACTGCGATTTTGATGAGATGAGTTGACTCTTCACTTGAGGGACTGGGATGAGTGATTCGAGTCTGGACTATATCTAATGATGCTCGAGGATGGGATAAAATATTTGAAGGCTTCATGAAACCTGAGTGTCAGCAATTTTAGCCAGTATGAGAACTTGGTTCTTATACTAATTTGTTGACATTGACCTAATGTCGCGACCCTGTTTCCCGGGCCATCGGATCCTCCCATATCCGGATCTGGTTACCCAGCAATAATTTATTTAGCAATCACAACTAACATTCAGAAATAAACTGCAAATAAAAATACTCAGAAGAAAGTATTTCAACACTTTTCCATTTACAAAATAAAGTTCAGATGATATACTGTCCCACTATAACCATTTACATGTACATCAGCTTGAAAGGAAAATATATAAAAGATTACTAACTACCTTAAAGAGTAAAGCTACTGTGGCTGGCTGGATGTCTAGTATGTAAGCCGGATAAAATTTTAAAGTCCTTGCGATGGCTCACCGATACCTATTGGATTTTCCATAAATCATAGGATAAAAATTAGCGAATGCTAAGTAACGAAGAAGAGAAAAACAAACAATTTGTGTAATTTATCAAAAACTTGTTATCACAAAAATTTCATTCCTTTTCATTAATTTAAGTCATATTCCTTTCTATTCCACATCAGGGATTAGTCCAGGGGAACCCCACCATTCTTGGACTCCGAAGCTGTGGACACTTCGGGATTGGAGATTGTGTTGATCTTGGTAAGCTTATGCCGTCGCACGTCGCCTCAACCAATCCTCCAATACTACCCTGACAATTTCCTTTTCTTTTATTAAACAGGGTCTCAACCCTCAGTCTGGAAAAACAAATGAGCACACCGTCCTCGAGGACTCGGTTGCTTAAAACCTCAGGCTAACATTTAATCATATAACCTAGCGGCTTTAAAATACATATTATCGTGACCCAGCCGCTATTGATCCACCCGTGCCTCCACATGTCACGACCACATCTTCTGTCGTTTCCAACCCGAATATATTGGCTCCCGGTACCACGTGTTGCAAAACATTCATTTCGTGCGCACTTATCATAACAGGGCAACCGTGTACCACCTAGGTAGGGAAACACCAATACGGGTTCCTTCCGACAAACCTACAGGTTGCATTCCCGACCTGTAGTTCTACTCCCAGTCATCCTTAACGTGACACATGATCCTTTTCAGGATCCAACTCAAACCACATCAATTCCCATGATGTAATTCTTTTGTTAAGTCTTTGATTTGGTACTCACATATATATTATTCATAACCATATATATACTCGTATTTATGCCTATTTTAACTCCCAAACCCTAACTTTCAGAGGCAACGCATCAATTTGATGCGTAAACCTTATTTTAGTGGGAATCACAAAGTAATTCTTCAGACTTTTTCAAAAATAACCAAAATTAGGGTTCTTCGTAGCAAAGAACACAAAATCAAGAATTTCAATAATTTTGTATGAAAATCCAACAGCAAAAGGAAGGATTTCGTTACCTAATCGAGCTCTCTTTCATATATGCAAGGCTTTATCGTGTTTCGTTTTTAGAAAGGCTATTTTAGGGCTCCTGAAAAGATCGAATTTCATTTTCGTATCAAAACGCTAAGAACATGTCAAGAACGCGAAGAACGAACGAAGAATACGAAGAACGCGAAGAACACGAAGAACGTCAAGAACATATTTTCTCTTAAAATTTCGGCAGAGTTTCCCCTTATATCGGGACATATTTCTCGGAAAATTTCGGCAGAGTTTCCCCTTATATCGGGACATATTTCTCGAAAATTTCGGCAGAGTTTCCCCTTATATCGGGATATATTTCAAAATAAAAGCAAAAAGAGTTTCCTCTATAAAATCAATCGAGAGGAAAATAACAACGAAACTGAAAGAATATACTCAACAACAAGAGATGAAGAACCGATAGACACCACACATCTTAGGTGAGTGAACGTGTGACAAATCACAGGGTCACTGACGTGCATAGCCGCCCGCACCTAAGTAGGGTATTACACAGATTTCTCCATCAAAATAACTATAAAAGCATAATACGAAGAATAGAAACATAAACGATGGAGAATCGGTAGACACCACACGTCTTAGATGAGTGAACGTGTGACGAATCACAAGGTCACTGACGTGCATAGCCGCCCGCACCTAAGTAGGGTGTTACACAGATTTCTCCTCGAACCATAATAGGAAAATGAATCGGAAAGAAATATGAATCAAAAACAAAACTTGGAAGAACAAGAGTATGAATTGAAATAGCTTACGAAGCAACTAAGAGAAATTCATACCTTTCTCCTCCTCGTTCTCCCGGCAGCGCTTCGCTAGCGCTCCTCCCTCGCCTCCCACTCCTCCTCCTGACCTCTCGACCCTAGCCCTTGGGATGGTGGTGGTAGTGGAAGTCGTAGAGAATGAATGGGTAGGGGGGGTCTATTTATAGGCTCCCAAAAACCACTAACCATGGTTAGAAAACCATGGTTTAGACCTTAACCACGGTTAAGCGGCCCATGGTTTTGTCCCATGGTTTTAGCCAAAACTTATACCAAACTTGGGGCTTAAGTTAGAACATTCTAGAGGATTCTAGATTCGCTAATGACGCTTAATTAACACTAATCGTGATTAACTTTCACTAATCGCGATTTAACTTTCGCGGCTTACACTTATCTTTTGCTAACTATTGATTAGTGTTTACTAATGATCATTAGCGGTTTTTAATTGATCATTGGTTTCTTTAATCATGTTTAATTAGTCTTAATGACATTCATTATGGGTTAATGACATCTTAGCCTTCCTTACTTCTCTTTCTTCTGAAATTCATAACAAATCGAAACGAAGTCCGATTCACACGAAACAAATTACGCTGGTTTCCTCTTGACGAGACGGATCTTATTATATAGGATCCGAGATATGCCAAGTTCAAGGCTTTACACCTAAGTGCCAGGGTGTGAATTAAATGTAAAAATATTGATCAGTGTGCACCAACTCTTGGTAAAAGCAGTGGAGCTAGCCAAAATACTACAAATAAATGAAATGTCACAGAAAAGCTCTCATTCCACAAAGTTACATATCAAAGAGCTTCCACCGAAGGCGAGCACTCCCAAACTTTTCAAAGTGTCCACTGGGCCACCGCTACTAGGACCAGGAGTCGGGCTTGCACCAAAAAAAGGCTCTGCATCGTAAATGCTACAAGTCCGGGTGTAGAAGGTACGATAGGTACTCAAAAAAGACACACCCCAGTGTATTCCCAAGAAAACAAGTACAAATGGCTCCAACTTTTCTTGACGGACGCACCGATCAACACCAAAAAAATGTGTTGCGTAATAAGGCACTAAGAGAGGATCCTTGTTCCGACGAGAGGGAGAGAAGAAATGACACAATCCCATGCCCTCCATTACTGGCCTTCCATCTACATTTCTAAAGTCTGACAACTAAAGAGAAGGTGAGCTGAACGCAAGATTTTATTTATTCCCTAGTGTTGAGGATTGGGTCCTTAGGAGAGTTTTTCATACCAAGACCTTGGGTGAAGTTTTGACTCTACTCTCGTGAACGCAGTCAACACTAAATGTCATACCCTTAGTTTATGTGTACATCAGAGAGAGTTTGGATAATTAGAGGAATTGGGTGCCTCTTGGTTAAGGCTGGGTTGAGCTCTAAAATTTTGGACCTCTAAAGTTGAGTGGACTTGAACAGATCGGATCTTGTACTCACATGCACAAGAGGGTTAATCCAGTTTATTCATTCTCTTTGATGACGAGCATAGTTTAAGTATAGGGGGTGATGAAACTCGATTTCATTGCTTAAAAAGGTGTCAATAAAAACCAGATAAAGTCTTATATTTATCAGAGTCTTGAATAAATTAAAAATCACAAAAAAATATCAAAAACTAAAATCCGTGGTGTTTTTAGCCTTAAAACACCCTCAAAAATATTTCCTATCTTTAAATGATCTTATCTCTATTTTTGGTTAACAGGAAACTTGTAGATCTCATCGAGATCTACAACTTTTGTGTTTCGAGTTTTTCCAAATTCGGCCTTTTAGCCCCTCAAAAATCAAAATCTTTCTTTGAATAACCTGGTTGGGCCACGTGGCTCATTCTGGTTGAGCCTCGTGGCCGCATCCCCTCGCGCCACGCCCCCTGCTTTCTCAGCCACCCGATCTATTTCCTCTTTCATGACCACCGCCGTCCAGTGCCTCACTGATCCCCACTGTTCGATCACCACCATATAACATCTCCACCGCCCATTGGCACTTTGATATCCGTCCTCCACGTGGCGCTTTGAGCGCCATTCGATCGCACCCTCGCCTTTCCATCACAACCGCTTCTTCCAGCCTCGCATCTCAGCCATTAGATCAAGCCTTGATCACATCCAAGCCATTCCTAAGCGATGCTTCATCCGTGCGACATGTGGCATGCTCCATCACCACCCGATCGAATCCGGGCTTGATCAGAGCCACTAGCTAGCGCTCTCATCTGGACCCTTCGATGCGCCCCAACTGATCAAATCTCAGCCATCCTTTAGCGCTCAAAGTCCAGCTGTTGGATCTCAAGATCCAACGGTCGGGCACCTTCGTCAACCTCCTGCAGGCTCTCTCTCCCACGTTCTCCGTTCCGCAAAACCACCTTCGCCCTTCCTTTTTTCCCCCGCGTCTCCGGCCATCCTCTCCACGATCTCAGTAGCCCACGACCTTCCCTCATCATCCACGATCCTCGCAAGCCATGACGCCCCTCACGATCCCACTTCGCTCGCTCCATATCTCCTCTACAAATCGTGCCCACCACCTCCAAAACTGCCGTCAACCACCCTTCAAATACACCTCCTCCACCCAAGTCACCAACGCCCACCTTTACGCGAGGGGCCTCCCAGCAAGCCTCTGCCCCCCGGTGACAGTGAGGCGGCAGCGAGGAGCACGAAGACGGCGGCTCCCTCCGGTCGACCCCTGGCCATGGTAGTCCAGGCCCGCGGCGGCTCCGCCTCCGCCAAGCTGCTCCCAATAACCGGGGGAGTTCAGTGATGACCAACGGTTCATTGGAACCTCGAGCCCAGGCCCCGCTCTGCCTTGTTCTCCATGTAAGCTTCTTCCGATCGTCTTTGCAATTTTCTCTTATTTTTGCGTAATTAATAGGCAGCTACACTCAAACCCTTGCTCCATTGTTCACCTCTCGTGCTCCGTCCCTCATCCACCATTCACGTGCTACCTCCAATCATCCTCCTTATCCTCCATAACCCCAGAACACCTTCAAGCCAACTCCTCCGGGTTCGCCGAAGAAGAAGACCGGCCGCTACTTGCTGCAACCCACCCCGGCCGTTCGTTTCGCTCCACTTCGCCTTCACTTTGCACTGCACGCTTCGGCTAGCAAACTAACGCTACAAGTCCTAGAGCCTTCAATGAACGAAGATCTTGCCGGAGTATTTTTGTCTAGCCTCGCTTCCATCACCAGAGCAGCAAGACGATACATCAAGCATCGTCGTGGCTCGCCCAGCTCCTGAGCTTCATCGATAACCTTTCAAAAGCATCGGGCGAGCTTCACCGACACCAGAGGGGAGCGGCGGAGCTTGGACTCCCTCGCCGGAGGCCAGAACCAGCCGCCACTTAGCATAGGAGGAAGAAGGAGCAGACGTCGTTAGATAAACCTCTCAGGCACTCATCCAACTGCGCAGAGGCAGCCACGCCACACCCTCAGACACGTACAACAACCATCCAATCGCCATGATCGGATGGTTTACATTCGGCCACGTGGCAGTCCCAGAGCTTCTCCGAGACTTAGCATCCGACCCTTCAGGCTCGGAGCTCCCGAGCCTACGCCGAGCCTTCCCGGAGCTTCAAGTCTCTCCGAGCCTGCATTGAGCCAAAGCCAACCTCCGAGCCTAGCCGAAGCTAGACCGGGCCTCCTCCGAGCCGAGATGTCACCCGAGCCTGGAAACCACGTGCCATGCACGTGCGATCTGGGGAATTTGCATGGAGGCCCACCGACTTCTCCAATATTGCAGACAAGTCCAAGATCACGTGTTGACCACGTGCGCAGTGGGAATTTTATAGTTATGCCCTCGCGGGTTTTCATAATTATAAAAATACCCATGTACGTGTGGGTCATTTACAGGGAAGGTCCCATACTTTCTTGTATTTACATTTTAGTCCCTCCCAGGGACCTGTTTGTAGTTATCTTTCATGTTTTCTTTCAGTTATGCCCTTGTCTTCTTTTATGCATATCTTGAGCATCGTAACTCTGTTTCAGTCGATTTCAGTTTCATTTCGAAGCTTGTTTGATGATCTTTCTAACGGTATGCTTATTTCTTATTTTGGACACAGTATTTTTGATGTATTATTTTAGTAGCCATGTGTCTCTTAATGCTTAAACTTATGCCTTATTCAATTTGTCCATCAAGTGTGTCATCTAAATTGAACCCGAAATTGACTCATTGTTACATTTGCTCATCATCTTACTCTGATTTAGGGCATATTATTTTTGCATAGCATTTATTTGCATGATTAAAATTAAAAAATGCATGTTTATATTCACTTGATGCATTGCTTTGTCATCTTGCATTATTTGGCCTTTGGTTCTTTAATTCAACACTTAATAAAATTGACGGGAATCTAGATAATATGAGAGAGGCTCGTGTCCCTGAGTTCGACCTTGGTTTCTTACCAAGTAAAATATAAATACATGACCATCCGAGTCTATTTGACTTAGCATTTAGATGGTTTTTGACGAACACGATCCAACCCGACTGCAACGTTCTTATGTGCTAATTCAGCACTATTAAAGGGCCGGATTTGCGGTTCGTCATGGACTGAGATCACGTGTGGTGCACGTGTAGACTTGGACTTTTTGTAAATTTAGCCCTGAATTGTTTACGAGTGTTATCTTTTGGCTTTTAACTTTTCAATATTTACATACAGGTCCCTGTTTTGTTGTGTCCCTTGTTTTTAATCAAATAATTATTTTGTTAGCACTGAGAATTCTACAAAAATTACACATAGCTCCTGCCATGGTGTAGTATTTATAGTAATTTTCGTGACTTGATTTAATTTTGTTTTCTATTTTCTAAAAATTTAAAAACTCTACAAATTGAGTCTGTCGAATTTAGAAATTCCATAAAATATACAAAAATCAATTTAAACATTCTAAAAAAATCATGCGTGTGTGTTTTGGTTTGTTTTTATTTATGTAGCATTTTTGTTTCATTCCCTTTTATAAAACCCCTAAAAATCTCAAAAGAATTAAAATCTTATAAAAATTATTAGAACTTCCATAAAAATAAAAAAAGATGTGTTTTCAGGTTATGTAGTTAGATTTTGTTTTCTATTTTGACATAAAATTGCAATCAGGAAATTTTGGGCACTTTAAATATTTTAAAGTTGCCCTTTCCTCTCGGCTGTACACAGTGTTTGTATTTTTCCTTTTATTTTTATAAATTTGTATAAAAAATAGAAAAATTTCATAAAATATTCGAAAACACTTGCATATTTTAAAAATATAAAAATATTTTTATTTTGAATTTTTGAGCATTTTTTACCTTAATTAAATTTGTTGTAGTGAGATTGCTTTCATTTTCTTTATTCCTTTTCTTATTAGAAAATATTAAGAAAATATAAAAAAAGTGCAAATTAAAAACACCAAAAATACTTTTGTTTCTTCTTTGATTTCTCGACTATTTCGTAGGACTATCTCGTGCTCCTTGTGTTCAACCATGGTGGCTACACCAGGTTAAATTACTAGCACGACCGCTCTTTTTGATTTTTGTGCTTGATTGCTTTCTTTGGTGGTCTGATTTTTCTCGTTGAGTTCAACTCGAGTGGTCGAGGTCGCAACGACCTTTGATATCACTTAGCCTCTATCGCTCGATCGCTCATCAGGAGTCAAGTGTCTTTTATGTTGTCATACCGAGTTTTTTGAGAAACTCCTGTCTTTAATATAGATATATAGACAATAGTGTTTAGTATATATTCTACTTATATAAACATATTTAGATGTGGATTTAATTCGTGGATTGCTATGAAATGTTTTGGAGTGTGCATTACATCAGTTATATGGATTTTTTTGGTAGCATGTTGAAATATTAGATATATGAGTTGTTTTGATTTATGTGATGTTTGGCTAATTTTTTCATTAATCATTTTGGTTGTTGTTTGATTATCGCAATTCATTTGGCTTTCTTCTGTGTATGCATGTTTATTAAGGTGATCATCTATTTTTCTTATGTTGTTTGTGGATAGCTGGAAGTTTGTGGAAATATTTTCTGTGTAGGGTAATGATAATATTTGTTAGTTTGTTTCTTTCCCTTTGATGGTTATTTCTCTCAAAGAAGTAGACATTATCTTAATTTTTTAAAGCATATGCGGATGCTTTGGATTACGTTTTTTATATATCACAAATAAATGTTTGTAGTACCAAGTATCTTTTATGTTGTCGTACAAAGATTTTTGAAAGACTCCCTGCATTAACACACACACATATGATTATATTTCGTGTATATATATAAGCATATCTGGATGCTTTGTATTCAATTGTGGAATTAATTTCTATTAATATTCTTTTGGTTTTATCTTGTATTTATTTGTTGTTAATGCATTCCTTTAATGTATATATATAATGATGATTAGCAGAAATTTTTATTTTAGAAATAATGTGGTTGTTTTATTCAGTTTTGGGATTTGTGTGGTTGGATATTTATGTGTTACCTACAAGGCTATGATGATAGTTTCGTGTACTTATAATCTATATGGTGGAATTTATAAGCACATATGTCATGCCCAATACCATGATTTTGCGAATGATATAAATCGCAGCTTTGCTATGTGATAAAGTACTTTCACAAAAATTGTTTTGTATGTTTTTCCCCCAAATAATCGGATTTTTTGTTGTATTTTATTTTATGTATGTATTTCTGCATTGTTTGTTCATAATTATAATATTATAGATGGATGTCATGATTACATAACAACTTGGATTTCTTCTCATTCTTTGATATGTCAATCATTTGGTTTTCTTAATCTAGTCATTTTCTTGGGGATCATTAATTGACAAGATCCATCCGTTTGAGTAAAAAAAATTACTTCTCTATTTTCTTTGGTTGTTCGGTTCAAGAAATGATCAGTTATTGAAACAAATAGCAACAACCATTTCGTCAAATATTCATATTTTTTATCGATGGATTTATGTGGTTTCTTTAAAAGAAATTCATATGTTGATTTGATTATGTATTATCGCGTTTGATGTCACGGATGGTCATGCGTTTTAGGCGATTTTTCCCATGGTCATGTTCACGGTTGAATGTTTTAATGGGTCATTTGTCATATAGTTTTTAAAATGATTGTGTAAATCATAATTTCATCCATAAATTATATAATTGGTCGTTTTACTCCATGAATGAAGACGTGATTTCCGAGCCTTCCATTAGAACCATATGTGCCAACTATCTGAGACTGCTTTCTGGATTATACAATGTTCTGTGTGTATTGGTGGGGATTTGCGATAGTAGTTGATGGTTGGGATGATAACCATGTTTATTAGTTTATTGTTTTTCCTTTTATGTTCGTTTATTTCATCTAAATAACCGATTCCAATGTATTTTAATATATGCAAAAAATAGTGCATCCGGATTTTTAGTCGATATTTTTAATGTTACGATTTAATTATTTGCCATTAGTTTTCCTTTGAGAGAATGATTTTAACTGTTTTTGTTGTACATGCTAAAATATATATCCAACCACGTACATGTTACGAAATGTTTGTTTATTCCCCCTATTTTATTCTATGAATGAAGGGATTTCTGCTTTTGTGTGGTTAATGATAATCAGCTATTCTGGTATATGAACATATTTTTTGTGTTACATTTAAAAAAATACCTAGAGAATGTCAGGTGTCTTTAAGATTACAAACCGAGGGCTTTGCAGGAATCTCGACATTAATCACAGTTTTAATGTAAGTCAAAAAAATAACTGCTCCATATTCCCATTCGTTTTTTTATTTTTTACTTTCATTGAATACCATAATTGTTATCTTGGGTATCCTATGTACATAAGTCTTTTGGAGATAAATTATAAAGATAATGTGTCAAATTGAGCTTATCTGTTTACATATTAGAATTGTGGCTCTATATGTGTTTTCTAAAAAAATTAATTATTTTTTAAATCCAAGGTGTAAATGTTATTGATATTAAAATGTTTGTTTTGTTGTAGATATTGAATGATTTCCATATCAACGTACTTCAACAGCTAATATGTAATATCGATCTTATAGTTTTTAATTTTAGAAACAAGGATTATGAATGACTCATGTATTGCTTTGTTTTTTGAATGGTATTTTTCGAGATTATTTGTTTACTGCAGTATGTAAATTGTTGTTGATACAGAGATGGGTAATTTGTTGTATGTACTAAGTGGTTTTGTAGTCAGTGCATTTACCAGGTTGCATGTAATATTGATTGTGTTTATTTATAGATTAGGCATATGAATATTTAGCATGTTTCCTTTTCTATTATAAAATTAATCATATTCAATCGTTCATCCAAATATGTAAGTTTCGTTGAAATGGAATTATTTGTATTTGCAGGTTAAGCACTTGAATGGACTTCTTATTTAACTATGTAATAAGCAATGTTTTTTTATATTGGCAATTTATCGTAAGATCCAAGTTAATAGATTTTTCTATTGATAAATTTCTTACAAATGTAAGTAATTAAGGTAATTTTTTACAAATGCATTTCCACTTCAATTTATCGATTCTAGGTTTTATATTAAATAAAGATATTGATTTTTTTCGCCTCTATTTTAAGATCAGACTCAAGATGCTAATAACTAAAAAGACAAATATTCAATGAAGTGTTTTCTTGATATATTCTCAAATATTTGAGATCATCTAGATGATCCTAACAATTTATAATGAATTCTACGTACTTATACAAGTAACTTTATAGTCCCCTCTTCAAAGTTTTGCCATAAATTTCCTATTCTATCTTACCTTAGTATATTTTATATTTATCAGTATCATGCATACTTAACATGATCACCTCGCAACATTACTGTAACTATTCAGGTGTGTGTACATCAATTTTTCCATTCAATGTTAAGTCTGTTTTAAAAAATTACCGGTTGTTTTCTTCTGAAGGCCTGAAAAATACATTACATTGAGATTTTTTGATGTAATTATTTTACTCCAGATTTAGTACAAAGTCTACAGAATATGGTAGCAGAAACATGAAGCCACATAAACATGCAGTTCAACTATAAACAACAAAAGAAAAAAGGCAACATTGCCATAACATATAGAATTTCAAATAATACATGATTAAAATTCGTATATTTGAAGATAAGAACTCTCAATTTTCTAAACTATTTTATTATTTTCCTGTAATTTTATGAGTTCATGGTTTCTTTTAGGCAATGATTATACTTCGTACCAATTGTACATGACCTCACAAGTAAAAAATGATATACTTTAAATATTGTGGTAATTTCAGACGTCTTAGTAGAAACCAGATTGCATATATACACGATTTACATATATTTTCAATTTAGGAAGTATATGTAAACCATGTATATATGCAATTTGATTGATGGAAATATCCATCGCTTCATTCTCAACCTACAGTACCTCTAATCTCACATTTGAATTTATACTATTTTTTTCCGTATGCTGTGCCTATCTGAAAGAAATCTTTTTACTTTTCACTTTATAAAAATAGATTCTATATTAATAATGATGCTTATTTTCGTTTTTAATTATGCGATTTGTTTTATAGATTTAGTAGACTGATTGACGCTTATACTTTTGATAGGTGATGGCAACTGCTACTAGTGATGGTTCTACCATTCTCAGCAAAGAAAACAATGCAAAAGAACGAATTTCTAAACCTCAATATCCAACTCCAATATCTACATCTGCTGATATCTCCAATTTGACATCTTACTGTTCTTATTTTGCATATGATGTAACTCCTACTACCTCTGATTTTACAAAAAATGTTTATAAAAAATAAAGAAGATGTATAGTTTTAAATATTTCTTATACAACATATATTACTGATGCACTGTTTCCACTATTATTTGCTTGCATTTCTGTTGATAGGTGATGTTAACTACTGTACTAATAATACTACACTGCTCTTCAAGTAACAAACTAACGAAAAAAATAAGTTAATCACCCTCAAAGTCCTCTCAAATTATTCACTATTATCTGATAGCTAACTAAATATTTCTGCTGAATTAACTTGCATTGTCTCTTATTTGTATAAATCAACGTAAAGATAACAATTTAGTACTTTATTTAGCATCAAATCAATTTATGATTTTTCCGCCGTGAAGCGCGAGTTACATCCTACTATATATAAAAGCACAACTTGATTTTTCCCACCCTTGTCCATTGATTCAGATTCACATGCCTTTTTGCATCTTCATATATATTGAGTTCCCCGCATAATAGAGACAACGGTCAATATCCTATTACATTGGATACTCCTCATATGACAAACGTATTAAAATGCATGTTTTGGCATCCCAACATTGTACATTGCATATTGCTTATGATGTTCACATGTGTTTTTTCAATAGTTCCACGCACTTGTGTAGGACAATTCATGCCACTCTATATTAGATACGCATGTTTAGGGTTTTATGTAACTTGATCTTAATATCTTTTAGAGCTTGTTTGGCAACTGTGTTGGGTTGTAGTAACCTAATGTGAATAGTAGTTATTTGGATGGTTAAGAGGATTTGAGAGGTTTGGAATGGGGGAATGTGATATGATGTCACATTGGCTTGTGATGGATTTCCAACACATGTATTTAAGGGGTAAATCATGTTATCTCGAGTAACATGATAACCAAATGAACCCTTAGGCCATGTTCATTTGACGAATAAGCACTGTAATAAGAGGCCAATTCCCCATCCAACGCGGTTCCCAAAAGTACAATTATTCTCATCCACATCCAATTATTCACTTTATTCCTATCTTTATTCTACCTTACCAACCCTTATTCTACTTTATTTTCATTATTCATATCTTTCCACCAGAAAACAGACTAGTATTACCAAATGCATCCTCATTAGTTTAAGATTGCTTCCTATCTGCTCGTGGTTAGTCTGCTTTCCCTCGTCCTCTTCCTTGCAAGCAAAAGAAACCCCAAATTAAAAAAAAACCCTAAATTTAAAAAGCCAGCATCGACAATCAGACACGGCTCGAGGTCAATCGAGGACGAGAAGTAGCAGATCGGCGAGGAATCCGAAGCTCATAGTCTCGGAATGGCAGAAGCAAGTTCGTCTCCCGATCCGGCGCAGCAGAGCTGCATCCTCCAATTCGCGAGGCTCGAGAGCAAGGTGGACGAGGGCTTCTGGCGGAGGTTGTCCTCGCTGAAGCTCGACGAGCTGGGGATCGATCAGTCCCCCATCGAGATCACCGGCAAGTCCCCTCTTTTCGGTCCCTTTTCCCCGTATTAAATCGCCGGAGACTGTAAATTTGAGGTCTTTGCATCCGTGGATAACCGTGATTGGTGGGATTTATTGAAAATAGTCGGTTCCTTCTTCCTTTTCTCATGCTTGGAATCAAACTACGGTGGAAATTACCTTTGCTGTTAGATAATATCAGGCTAATATATATTTTTTAATTCAGAGAACATCTGGCAAACACTTGGAGAATCAGGGGAGGAGTGGAGAGTTCAAAATTTGTTGTTTGTGTAGGGAAGGGAGAGAATGTGATAATGTAGCTGGTCAAAAGAAAAGATGTTGTTGTATATGGGGGAGAATAAATATGATAATTTAGCTGGTAAAAAAAAGGAAGGCATTTTATTTGCATAATATATACAGTGGTGGCCATGGATTTTTTCAATTGATCGGGATGGAGGGATAAATAAGAATAAAAAACTAAACTAAAATTTACTCCCGTTCCCTTCCCCGTCAATCCAATTTGCATAAAGAAATCACTATAGATGGCAAATTATACTATGTTGTCTACTCTCTTACAATCCATTTCCTTTCATTCCCTTTAGCATGCAACCGCACATTGCACACATAATTACTATACTATCCGTCCCTTTCATTCCTTTATCCTCCCAATTCCTCCTTCCCAACACAGGTTGCATTCGAATGGGGTGGATTAGAAGGGGATGCGAGGAGTGGAAAATTATATTTGGTGTTTGGATGCACGTAAATGGATATAACCGAAGGAAATCGGATGGTTAGAAGCCTGTGATCGGAGTGATTGTTTTCCACTCCCAAATAGAGGGATTGGGAGGGGAATGGAAATGAGTCTTTTTTCCCAATTCATGTAGACGTCCCTTTCTCCCTCTTTCTACTTATAATGATCTATTCATATGTGCACGCGCACATGCGTGGACATGTAGGCATTTTTTAAGAAGATATTGGAAGTAGATCTTAAGGGTTTACTGGCACAGGCATGTAAAATAAATTATCATTTTCTTCTTTTATTTGTTTTCATTCACTTCCATGGAACTAAACACTAAGAAAGTTAATTTCCTCCTTCCATTCTGATGCGGATTGAAATTCGGCGCGGCGCGGGAAATAGATTTGACGGTGGATTTTTCGATGGTAGAAGAAAATAGAGGGGTTGAGAAGAAGAAACTGGAAGGGTTGAGAAGAGAAGACACGCCGGATGCGCGGGGTTAGAGAAGAAGAAACGCGCAGACCGCGAAGGGAAGAGAGAAGAGACTCGTCGGGAATACGAGGGGTTTGGGAGAAGAAGAACACGTGTAGATCACGCGGGGAGAAGGAGAGAGAGGGGAGAGGAGAGAGAGATAAATCTCTATTTTATCACATCTTGAACTGACTAAAACATTGGACCCTCATCCCTTTATATAGGAGGGATGACATTACAAGAATAGAAAATAATTTAAACCGACAACCAATTATCTTAAACTGACTCTAACTAATTAACCGACTAACTACCAAATTTGAAATTCAAATTAAGACTAATTGAGATCACACGCGATCTCTTTATTTAAAATTGCGACAACTTAAAAAACGTAAATAAAATTAACGGCCACAATTTAAATAATTAGACGTCCCTACATGTCGAGTCCACGCTGCATCAACTCTCCTCCGCTTTTAAAAAATTCGTCTCCCGACGAATTGCTTGAACCTTGAGGCTTGACATAAGGCGCTTCATGAACTTGTGTCGACGTGCGCGTGAACGCGAATCATGAGATATGCAACTCAAATCATATTGCATCTTCCAATGCGCGACGGGATCGTCGAATCGTAGGGACGATTCGGTTGCCATGCTCTGATACCAATTGATGCGGATTGAAATTCGGCGCGGCGCGGGAAATACATTTGACGGTGGATTTTTCGATGGTAGAAGAAAATAGAGGGGTTGAGAAGAAGAAACTGGAAGGGTTGAGAAGAGAAGACACGCCGGATGCGCGTGGTTAGAGAAGAAGAAACGCGCAGACCGCGAGGGGAAGAGAGAAGAGACTCATCGGGAATACGAGGGGTTTGGGAGAAGAAGAACACGTGTAGATCACGCGGGGAGAAGGAGAGAGAGGGGAGAGGAGAGAGAGATAAATCTCTATTTTATCACATCTTGAACTGACTAAAACATTGGACCCTCATCCCTTTATATAGGAGGGATGACATTACAAGAATAGAAAATAATTTAAACCGACAACCAATTATCTTAAACTGACTCTAACTAATTAACCGACTAACTACCAAATTTGAAATTCAAATTAAGACTAATTGAGATCACACGCGATCTCTTTATTTAAAATTGCGACAACTTAAAAAACGTAAATAAAATTAACGGCCACAATTTAAATAATTAGACGTCCCTACATGTCGAGTCCACGCTGCATCACATTCCCTTCCATCATACCATTCAATTTTTATCATTGCTCCTTTCTTTTCCTTCCCTTTCAGTGCCTTTCTATCCTCATCTTCCTTTTCTTTCCCACTTCCTTCACCCACACATAACTTGAGAGAGCAAAAGGCCGCAATACTGGTTCTAAAAACCACTATGCGTCATATGTATGAAATGTAAACACTCCACACCTTGCTAACTACTAAGAAGAGCACCAACGACCACCCTTTTTGAAAAAAGCTGCGGAGATTGTTAGTTTGTGCGCAAATCATGTTTTAATTTTGGGTGGTGGATTCGGCCTGGCAGGATTCTTTTCGGATGGCTATTTTATGTGGTGTTCAGAAGGAAAGGAATGCTTACGAGTTTCTGTTGGTAGTTACTGATGTATATGGTCAATAGAGGCTCAAATGAGAGTGGTCTCATGGGATGACTTGCGGCTGTCATGTTCTACTTTTCCGATACCTTATTGAATTGTCAGATGATTGGTCGAGGTTGTGTGGATGCCAATACCAGTGGTCAGCGGACTTTACCCATCAAGGGAGCTGCAGTTGAACATAGTAGTTGCGTCAAATTGCAGATTCACAAATACACACGACAAAACTTAAGTTCACAATCTCGTAATGACCTATTCTTTCTGTCTAGAGACTGTTTTATTTGGCCTCAATGAAGTCTAGATAGGTCGAAGTTGGACCACACACCGCTTGTTTGGGACTCTAGGTCATCGCCCCTCTTCTTTCTCCAGGTTTAATCATTCCTGGAATTGGAAGTAGTTTTAAAAGGATAGTTGCATATCTCTGGGTTGGTTACAAAGTTGGGGGATCGGCAATCAAAGGGATGGCGTCGAAGCAAGTGACACTTGGGAAAATATTGATTACCTACGGAAGGGAGATCCATATCTAGCGTAGAATCTGGATAGATGAGAGAGCATGCACTTATTATGCTTGATGGACAGATGGTGAAAGAGCTTTGTTATCAACGAGTTGGAGGAATTAAAATGTAGTAGAAGGTTGTGATTGAGGACTGATACAAGCACAGGTTCGAAATTTAGATAAGTCAGGATTTTTCGATAGTAAATGGGTATAATAGCTATTTTAATTTGATCTGAATGAATAAATTTAAGTTCGATTAGAATCTCAAAATTTCAGGGTTCCTATTTAGGTCGTTAAATTAGAGTGTAACTTAATGAGTCAATTATGATTTTGTTTGGTGGTTATTTTATTTTTCTTATTTATTTTGTAAACTGGACTTCACTAAATAAAGGAATTACTAGGTTATTGTTTAAAAAATAAGTTACCAAATTATGAATTAAGCTATTGATTTTGGAGTGCTCCTTCTCCTTTATCCATATCTTTTTTATTTTTTGAGGGTTACGCCTTTTCCCGTTCCTCTCTCAAACTCTGAGGCTCATCACACATATTTTCTCCTCTCCTCTTCTAATTCTTGTATGCAAGAAATGGTATCAGAGCATGGATTCTAAATCGTTCTCACGATTTATCAATCCTATAAAGAGTGTTAATAAGATCGAAGAAAGAAGAGTCCATCATTTGTCCACTTATCAACATAAGTTTTTATATTCAACATCGTGTCATTCAAGCAACCGCAATTCTTAATCCGATTTGAAGTTCATTTTTCCAACACCAGTAAATATTGTTCAAATGCATTGGAGGAGATGCAAATTTTGCTATAAGATCTCAAAAGGGAGTACGATCAGGAACAAAGAAAAAAACATAGACGGTGCAAACACTTTGGGTGAGCACTCTAAAATCCCAATGGACTTTATATTCATTGTCGGTGTCCGACAAACCTAAGAAATCACCAAGGAATCTGAAACAATCATCATGACCAATCGGAAGATCTTAACAACCTTGGCGACCTCTTAGTCATCAAGGACATGGTTTAAGAGCAAATGGAGGATGTTGCGTCTAGCAACAATGGCAAGAGAAGCAAGGTCAACGAAGACATCACCACCAAAAAGCTGATGGTCAATAATGAAGAGATGGATATGCGCGCGAGTAATGCTACTTGGGATGCGATCGATTGCCACCTTGAGCACATAGAGATCTCCTCTCACCACCACATCACTCGCCATCTCACTGTTGATGGTTGGTAGCAAGTACCACAATGGGCATCACTGATACCGCCACACCTTTAAGGTTGCCTTTTACACATAAATCTCGTTGTACACTTTGGATGCACTGGCACCTACGACCTACAACGATCCCTCCTCATCTAAATCTCATTGTAAGTCTTGAAACTTTGTTGGATGCAAGCATTGAAGGCTGAAGTCCGAGCTAGCGTTATATTCCACATTTGTTTTTCCAACCCGGATTGGAGATCTAGCCATCACGTTCTGCGCCTGATTATCGAACAACTCATCAGACAATGACTTTTTTAAAGCAGAGGGAAATTGATGTAAGTGCAAATTAGGAACTGAGATAAATTAGGGGTTTTCATCAGTTAATTGGTATCTTGGCTATTTTAATTTGGTTCAAATAAAATCGAGTTCAATTTAGTATTATTTCATAGAGTTCCTTATTTAGGTGGTTAAAGTAATTTAAGGAGTCAATCATAGTTTTGTTAGGTCATAGGTGGTTACTTGGTTTTACTTATTTATTATGTAATTCACCCTTCCCTTTACGAAGGGGTAGCATTTTCAAAAACAAGCTATGAAATTACGAATTGAATTATTGATTTTGTAGTGCTCCCATATCTTTATCCCCATCTTCTATATTTTTTGACGATTCTTCCTCTCATCCCCATTCCTCTATCAAACCATGAGTTTCTTTGTGTATATTTTGTCTTCTCTCCTCTCCAAATTTATGTCATCATCAAGGACAAGAAAAACGACATGGAATGTAAAGGTTGAGGCACACTTAGTTAAGAGGAGTTGCAAACACAACATTCTTCCATGTTATGACAAGTAGGAAGCAGAGAAGGAACCTCCTCTTTTTTATGCAAATAGGATATTTTTATGGTGGAAAAAATAATTTTGCGGTGGAAAAATTTTGGTGGAAGATTTTGAACGGAGGAAGAAGAGAGACCATGTCGGTTGCACGAGATTCGAGAAAGAATAAGCACAGAGATCGCGGGGAGGGGGAAGAGAGAGGGAGTAAATCTCAAAATGTCGTCAACTCTGAATTATTTTAAACAAAGGACCACTATTCTCTTTATATAAAAGGGGTGAGAAATATAATCAAATTCAAATCTAGCTTATCCAAATTGACTCTAACCGACAACTACCTAATATTAACAACTAATTAATTAAATTGAGATCACATGCAATCTATTTATTTTAAAATAAAATTGCAGCTGACTAAATAAGATTATTTGATTCAATGGACGAAAAATAAAGACTTATTTATTTCTCCCGCACTGCATCAACTCTCTGCCACTTTGAAAATCTCATCTCCTGATGTATTGCTTGGTTTGACTTGCAATGTTATGGGATCCGTGCAGAAAGAAGAGATGTGGCACATGTAGCGGAATCCAAGCATGGTCTTCGTGGAGTCGTTTTCAAGTCAGAGAGGATGATGATCGAACAACTGATGTGGTGCGTGTGGAGGCTTCCATGTCGTGGCAAAGATTCCCACCAAGATGTGTAGGAAAAAATGATGTGACATTTTCATAGGTGGAATCTTAGAGTTTGGAGAGGCCATGGAAAATAGTAACCTCATGATAATGATGAGGAAATATGTGAATAAAATGCCTAGCCTCCATGTTCTTATATAGGGAGGTCCACTATTCCTAATCCCAATAAAAATCGTAACAGAATTATGATTGAATTGCCACTTCCTTATTTCAACACATTGTTTCCATTTTTTGGGAGGGAGTGTATGCAGATTTCGTATCCCTTCACTTAAATGAAACCCCACCCGTATGTGGCCCGATCCTATAGTCTTATGGTAAAGAAAGTTTAGTGGGGGAAGTTTCTTGCAATATTCCCAAATCAGTTCCATATCCCTTTTGTTTAGGGATTGGATTCTCGATGGAGGCGATTCTTCAAGAAAAGCTAGGGTTCTCATCCTCCCCAACCATCGGTGGCGATGACGGAGGTTCGAACGACGGCCACCTCAGCTTTGACGTCAGTGGTAGAAGTTTGCAAGGATGCTCCCTTGATCGGTGGGGCGGGACTGGGCCTTGCATTGGTGCTGTTTTTTGCGGGATCGATGTGGTGACGACGTGAGGGTGGATTTGGGACCGATCCACACCAAATTTGACTGTTTCAATAGGTGCAGCGGTGCTGAGATGACGAAGAGGGCTTGAGGGGGAGGTAGTGGGCTATTTTGGGTGTTGTGGCGGCGGAGAGGGGTTGCAGGGGAGGTAGTGGGACTGGTTTGGTGGCAGAAGGGGGCTGCAGCGGGGCTGGAGGTGTCGCTAGAGGTGTGGGGGAGGCATTGGGGAACTACCAGGGAGCTGGAGGTGTTGTTGGAGTCGGTTCCTTCGACGACGGCTGATCTGAAGTGGGTTGAACAACAAGCTTGGGGAATCCTTTTCTTATTTTTCTTCACCGTAAACCTGGACAATAGCTTCGAGGACGGGAGATATCGATCCGACGATGCTCAGGGTCCGAAAATCAGCAACATAATCCCGTAGATTCGATTAAATTCGAGTAATATGGACATCAACTCTTTGTTGTAGGTTTCTTTTGCTCGTCGTTTGTGTTCCATTGATGAAATTCGTTGGTTGTATATTGGCGTTAACCTTTGTATGGATCGTCAGATCATGAGGATGATCTGAATGCGATGCTTTGATACCAAATGATGCAAATCAGAAATTTTAATGGTGGGAAATTAATTTCGCGGTGGAAAAATATTGGTGGAAGAATTTGGAGGGAGGAACAATAGAGAGTGTGCCGGTTGCACGAGATTCTATAAAAGTAAGCACAGAGATCGCGGGGAGGGAGAAGAGAGAGAGATAAATATCAAAATGTCATTAACTTTGAATAATTTTAAACAAAGGAACACTATTCCCTTTATAGAAGAGGGACTAGATTACAAAAATAGAAATGTAATCAAATTCAAATCTAACTTATCCTAATTGACTCTAACTGACTAACTACCTAATATAACCGACTAAATAATTAAATCGACATCACATGCGATCTCTTTATTTTAAAATAAAATAGAACGAATTAAAAAAGATTATTCGACTAAATAAGATTACTCGACCCAAATTTAATTAACGGACGAAAAATAAAACGCTATTTATTTGTCTCATGCTGCATCATTTTCTATTGGCAACGATTGGTTCCATGG
Organism: Ottelia alismoides; assembly: GCA_037367405.1. Taxonomy (NCBI): domain Eukaryota; kingdom Viridiplantae; phylum Streptophyta; class Magnoliopsida; order Alismatales; family Hydrocharitaceae; genus Ottelia; species Ottelia alismoides. Next base: position 633,423 of record JAZKJV010002969.1, read on the forward strand.
TGATGAAAAGGTCGGCACAACTATCGTTGGATACTTTCATGATTTAAGTAGGCATGTCTAAAATAGTAAATAATGATAATTGAGCCGCATGATGAGTAGGTTTACTCAAGAGAAGATGAAGGATTGGTGCTAGAGTTTGATCCTGAAGAGGTTCATGCTGTTGACAATTTTGGTTGCAATGCAGATGGATAAGGTAGCACAAAAAAAGTTGGATCTTTCAACATGGATTTGATAAGAATCCATGTAGCCGATGCTACTTAAAGTGGGAGAAGGCTTTGCCATTTTGCCATTTTTAATGCAGATGGATAACCCTAATTGGATGACTTCACATTTTACTTCTGTCGAAAATTATGGGACCTTGAGTATGATGTCATGGAGTTGATCAGGGATTTCAGATCGGATAATCTTGGTTTGAAAGATTGAATGGGATCATCATTCTTTTGCCAAATAAAAAGGCGATTACACGAGTTGAACACTTTCGATTCATTGTGCTTTCAAATATCATTTACCTTATCGTGACTAAGTTGTTAACAAATGGACTATCGGGGATCTTTTGTCACATCATTTCACTTGGTTAGTTCCAGGAGACCCACCTACAAGTGGTGCGCCTCCCCTTTTCTTTTTAAAAAATTCACTTGATTAGTAAACTTTTATCTGTGCTAGACATGTGACGGATCCTTTGATGATGGCTGCATATATGGTCTTTTTTAGAGGTGATAGTAGGTCAATGATTTGCTTTGGAAGGTTGGTTTTTCTTAGGCGTATGATAGTAATGATTGGACTTTCGTTTAGGCTTCTCTTATTAAGCGAGACTTTTCGGAGGTTTGGATTACTTGGATGAAGCGATGCATTGTTATTGTGTGACATGATTTTCACCAAGTCTAAAAAATAGTATGCTCTTATTAAACGGCGTCGATGTCGTTTCACTAAGTCTAAAAAATAGTATGCCAAAGATATGCCCTTAGCATGCTAACGAAATCCGTAAATTGGGGATAAAATTTGAATACTTTAAAGAAATGAAGTTTTCAATTATCTTTATGTCCATAAAATAGTTTAAAGTCACCATCTTTACATATTTAAGATTGGATGAGACTAAAAACATAAAATCTCTAGCATTTAAGAAGCTCTTAATTTAATTTAGATGAAAAACACCGACTTCTCAATTCTCGATGTCAAAGGAATTACCCAGAAGCATGAAACTAGTTTAAATAAATGTTATGTAACATTTTTCTAAATTTCTACTAAATAGCAAAAGTGAATGGTGCACATCTAGAATGTATAGTGTGCAATGTCTGTTACATAATTGTTATAATTAGCTCTTAACAATTAAGGAGATTAACGAGTGAGATGGTGATCAAACCATAGCTTTTTTTTAATCAATAATGAAACCCAATCTCTCAACCTCTCGGTATCAAACTTCAATCTAAATAGATGATTCTTGCTTCCAAATTGTTGGTTAACCCAAAAAAGCCGTCCATATAATAAATGGAAAATAGAATTTACAGGACATTTCTTATTTAAATATCTAAAACTTTAAGCCTTTCAATTTTCATAAATACAACTAGAGGTATCAATTATACAAATAAATGAAAACTTACATGGTAAGTTAATTGTAATAATATATCTCAATTGATCATAATATGCAAATAAATAGCATTTATATTTAAAAAATGGCAAAGCCTTCTCCGGTTGACTACATGGGTTCTTGCTCAAATCCATGTTGAAAATCTGACTAATTTTTACGCCGGCTGTCGACTAACTAACACAACCTCCACAAGGAGGGATTTCAACCCTTGTCTTTTGAGTTGTAGACACACTGCACTACCACCAGACCATTGAAGTGTGTACCGATAGCATTATTAAAAATGGCAAAGGCTTCTCCCACTATAAGTAGGGTCGCTACATGGATTCTTGCTCAAATCCATGTTGAAAGATTCAACTCTATACGAGGGATTTGAACCCCGGTCCTTTGAGTCGTAGGCACACTGCACTACTACCAGACCATTTAAGTGGGTACCATCGGACCCTTTAAGTGCACTGCAAGTATGTAATAGCATCATTATATAATAATTAAACTAACAGCTTATATTAATAAATGCCATATATATATGACTGAATGGGAGGAAATTGACAATATGGAGCGACATGCCCCACATGTTTATTGACATTGGTAAATATATTAATGACATGTAGTGGCATGCCTCCAACATGTGCGACATGCTATCGACACATGCAGAATGTTACCAACATCCTAGAGAAATGATATGCCATGTGTATCAGTGTTGGGTATGCTCGCGACAACTGAAATTATGTTGCGATGTAGTAGGGTGTTAGCGAACATGCTATCATAGTGTAAGTTCTACCTACTGTAAAGAGGGTTCGTCAAGGGTGGGATGGGCATTAGGTATGCTGCATCATGGAACGATGAATTGGGTCTTAATTAGGATTTTTCGTCCATTCAATTTATCAGTTTGGGTTTGATTTTCATATTTTAATTAAAAACCAATCAATTAGAGTTATGATTGAATTTATTTGCGAAAATGAGTCCAATTTGCAATTTTATTTAAAATAAAGAGATTGCGTGCAATCTCTAATTAGTTAGTTGGTTAGGCATGTTAGAGGATAATTAAGGTTTGTTAGGATTCCTATTCTATTTGTTTCCTTTTATTTTTGTTTGTAATCCTTTCTTCCCTCCTATATAAAGGGAGCAAATGCCTATGTATGGAGACATTTCGAAGCTTATTAAAATTGAGATTTATCTTATTTATCTCTCTCCTTCTCTCATCTCCTTTCCGCGCGGTCTCCACGATTCTTTTCTCCAAATACCTCATATCTGGCGAGCTTTCTCTCCCTCCTCATTCCAAATTTCTCCCATCGAATATTTTTCCACCATCAAAATTATTATTTTTCATCATAGGAATTTTCTCGTTTGCATCAGTTGATATTGGAGCTTTGTCATCGATTCGTTCCCATGACTTGGTGATCCTTTCCATATTGGCAAGCGAAGTGTGAGGCGAGTCACTCAAATTATGCGTATCCGTATGAGACGCGAAAGCTATGGAAGTATCTCTTATCTCTACAAATCAACTTTGAAGGTACAAGATGGTTGGATTTGTGGTTCGATGATGACACATTTATTCAAGAAAAACTTGTGGATTACATTCCAACCATACAACATGATTCCATCAATCACAAAAAAGAAGGAACAATAGTAGAAGTTGCTGTCCATGACAATTTCTCTGTTGCAAAGCCCTTTTCGAAAGAATCCGAGGACATCTCCGGGGGAAACAGTGAACAACAACAACAACAACAAAGCCTTTTCCCACAATTAAGTAGGGTCGGCTACATGGATTCTCCGCCTCCATTCAGATCTATCTTGGGTCAATCTCGGACTTATATCCAAAAAACTAAGATCCCTTCGTATAGTCTCTTTCCAACACTTCTTGGGCCGTCCTCGCCCTCTCTTAGCCGGCTCAACATCCCAACACTCGCATCTCCTAACCAGTGCATCATTTGACCTTCTTTGCAAATGACCAAACCATCTTAAGCGGTTTTCTCGCATCTTATCCTCGATCTTAACTACACCGACTTTCTTTCTGATTGCATCATTCCGTATCCGATCTTTACGTGTATGTCCACACATCCATCTTAGCATTTTCATTTCTGCTACAGCCATTCTCTGCACATGTCTATGGTTCACATGCCAACATTCAGAACCATAAAGCATAGCAGGTCTCACGGCTGCTTTGTAAAACTTTCCTTTAATTTTTAAAGGATTTTTCTTATCACAGAGAACAACGGAGGCTCCTCTCCACTTTAGCCAGCCTGCATTTATTCTATTAGTAACATCTCAATCAATTTCCCCATCATGTTGCAAAATAGATCCCAGATATCTAAAAGAATCTCTCTTCCGAATGTTATCGTCACCAATCTTCACCCCAATTCCTTCACCATTGCTTTCATCAAATGTGCATTCCATATATTCCATCTTAGCCATACTTATACGAAAACCTTTAGTCTCCAATGTATGTCTCCAAACCTCAAGCTTCTCATTTACTTCATCTCTAGTCTCGTCAATCAACACAATATCATCAGCAAATAACATACACCAAGGTAACTCATCCTGAATGTGACTTGTCAACTCGTCCATAATCAAAGTAAAAAGAAATGGACTCAAAGCTGAACCTTGATGTAAACCAATGTTGATATCAAAATAGTCAGTCTTCCCCGTCGGGGTCCTTACACAAGATAAAGCCCTATCATACATATCCTTTATGAGATTAATGTATAGGACAGGTACTTGTCTCTTCTCCAAAACTCTCCACAGTATCTCTCGTGGGACGGAATCATAAGCCTTCTCCAAATCAATAAAGATCATATGGAGATTCTTCCTTTTAGCTCTATAAATCTCCATTGTTCTCCTCAGCAAATGGATGGCTTCAATAGTTGAGCGACCTGGCATGAATCCGAATTGGTTTTCTTTTACTTGGGAAACTTGGCTCAACCTTCTTTCGATCACACATTCCCAAATTTTCATAGTGTGACTCATCAGCTTGATACCTCTGTAATTTGAATAATTTTGAATGTCCCCTTTGTTCTTATAAAGAGGCACCACGATACTCCTCCTCTAATCTTTAGGCATTTTCTTGCTTCGCCAAATAACATTGAATAGATTCGTAATCCAAGTCAAACCACGCTCACCTAAAACTTACCATACTTCTACAGGGATGTCATCTGGTCCAACACATTTCCCAGGTCTCATAACCTTCAAAGCCTCCTCTACTTCTTTTCTTTGTATTCGTCTATAGCATGCACGATTCAAGTAACTTTCACTACTAGCTAGATCACCCAAAATGATATCTCTATTTCATTCTCCAGTGAAAAGTTTATGGAACAACTGCTCCCATCTAGTCTCTATATCCTTCTGAGTAACAGGCACGTGACCTTCCTCATCCTTAATGCATCTCACTTGAGAAAGGTCTTTGGTCTTTCTTTCTCGTGCTTTGGCCAACCTGAATATATCCTTCTGGCCCTCCTTAGAGTTGAGATTTTTATACAAAACCTCATAAGCTTTTGACTTAGCTTCGCTTACAGCCTTCTTTGCTTGCTTCTTCGCTATTTTATAGTCTGTGACAGTTTCCTCTGTTTTATCCTTAGACATAGCTTTAAAGCAAGCTCTTTTAATTTTTAGCTTCTCTTGCACCCCTTCACTCCACCACCAAGCCTCCTTTTGACCCGGAGCTCCTCCTTTTGACTCGCCTAGCATCTCTTTGCCTACCTTTCGGATACAAGATGCTACTGCCTCCCACATCTCGTTTGCACTACCGCTACAATCCCAAGATAAGTCTTCTAAAACCTTGTCCCTGAAGCTTGATTGCTTCAGCGGAAGATTTCACCACCTAGTTCTAGTGATCTTAGGAACCTTCCTTTTCTTTACCAGCCCTTTTATTTGTAAATCCAAGACTAACAAGCGATGTTGGGTTGTCAAACTCTCTCCAGGGATTACTTTGCAATCTTTGCAACACAACCGATCTCTTCTCCTCAACGCAAAGTAATCTATCTGTGTTCTAGTTGAGCTACTCTTATAAGTAATTAAATGCTCCTCCCTCTTCTTGAAAAGAGTGTTTGCTATGAAAAGATCATATGCAGTTACAAAATCCAGAATAACTTCTCCCTCTTCGTTTCTATCCCCAAAACCATGTCCTCCATGCACACTTGCATACCCTGAAACATCTTTTCCCACATGTCCATTAAGATCTCCACCTATGCAAACCATCTCTCTTTGTGGGATTCCTTGTAAAATCTTATCCAGATCCTCCCAAAAAGCTTGTTTAGTCCTTTCATCTAAACCAATTTGCGGTGCATAAACTGAGATGATATTCAGAATTTCTTCTTCAAGCACCAACTTTAGCAAAATAATCCGATCCCCAAATCTTTGCACCTCAACCACACAATCCTTCAAATCTTTATGAACAACCACTCCAACACCGTTTCTGCCCTTATCTTTACCTGAATACCAAAGTTTAAAGCCTGTCTTCTCGATCTCCCTTGCTTTCTCTCCAACCCATTTAGTCTCTTGAAGACATAATATATGAATCTTCCTTCTTTCCATTGTATCCACTATCTCCATCAATTTTCCAGTTAAAGTACCGATATTCCAACTACCAATCCGTAACTTCATTTGCAATCTCTTTTGGACTAACTTCTTTACTCGCATGCGTCCATTATGCGAGAACCCTTGCAAATTTTGGACTGCATCCGGGCGGTGATGCAGCGGAACTAGCTTATTTACCCGCACGCGTTCCTCATGGGAGAACCCTTGCAAATTTTGAACTACATCCAGGTTGCGATGTAGCTGCCCTTGCCAATTTTTCATTGCATTCGGGCGATGCAATGCGTCGCAAGTAGGGAACGCCCCAACGAAATCTGTATGTTTGCTTAAATCCATGTTTAAAAGATCCGAACGGTTTCGAGATAAATTCATAAATAGTGTTCTTAGAAGAATTTTAAGAGCACTATATACGAATTTATCTCTCCTACGTTGGCTGTCGGCTACCTAACGCGCAACCCTCCTCATTTACCCGGACTTGGGACCGGCCATGACTGAGTTCCAGGGGAAACAATGAAGAGGAAATAAAAAAGGATGTCTGCATCGGTATTTTGATCATGTCCCGGGTTGCTGTCCAGGTAGTTTCAGACCTATGTCCTCCACTTACGAAGGCATCTCCACCCTTAGCAGCCTCGCCACCCTGATATCACGGGAATTGGTTGTTAAGATGATGAACAGGAGGCTTGGGATGACTTGGACTCAATCGATGAGAGAGGGATCGACCGAGATTGAATGGCCAAGGGACGGGCACATGGAATGGCGGGGGAGAGGATATTGACAATTGGATCTCGACTCGATCCAACGGTCGAGATGAGGGGCAGACCTAAAAGGTGGGAGGCATAGGAGCTGTTAGATCTGAAATGATCCAATAACTGAGAGGAGGTACGTTGCGAGCATGGCCTCAAATTTCAGCGAAATTCGGTCGAATTTCTGTCGAATATCGATATCCAGCCGAAATCGAAATTCGACCGAAATGACCGAAATGACCGAAATATGGGGGTGCTAGTACAAAAAATGACCGAAATGACCGAAATTTCAGTCGAAATTCCACCGAAATTCCATCGAAATTCTGTTTTGGTCGATACCGAAATGGTGACCGAAACCGACATTTGAGGCCTTGGTTGCGAGAGATGGGGGCAGTACATGGCAACTCTAAAAGCTGCTGTTGGTTTATCTATCTCGCTCGGACACCGCATGATGGTGCTGATGGATCGAACTGTATGGCCTGGATCACTGCAATCACAATATTCTAAAAACAAGTACAACATTACGTAACACTTCCAATCACAGATAAACAATCAAACCACCCGTGCACATATATTTAATGTGAAAATCCTCATGGGTAAAAACCACGACTTAAGTCTCCCGATTCAAGCTTTCAACCTGACTACACGGGTCTTCCACTAACCTAAGTTGCTTATGTGGGCAACTCAACCGTTTACAACCTGAGTTGGCTACACGATCAACTCAACCATATACAAGGTTTATTTAACAAAGCGCAAGGCAGTTTGAGGTATTTTCCTGAAATGCGAGGCGGGGCGTTAGCCTCAATTTTTTTGAAAAGAAAAATTAAAATTAAGTAAAATACATTAAAAATATATAATAATTAAGTGTTATCAAAAACATATTCAAAAACATTTTCATACTAGTAAAGATACAACACATGCAATGAAAGCATTGAAGTTTAGAAAAAAAATAATATTAGGCACGTGATTGTTTCCGCTTTTCACAACAAAACCTAATAGTTATTTTACTCTATGCGTTTCTTTTCAACCGTGCTTCTTCATATATGTGATAATTATTTTAAGAACAACCAAATGGCAACATCGAGTTGCAAACTTACAACTAGTATACAAATTTTATTACAATTCAAACACAATCGTATACAAGATCGTCGAGCTTCACTTGTTTAAGGCAATCTCTTCTCTTTGTATGGACTTATCTATAGAAATATGCAAGATTTAACATTTAAACAAAAATACTTGCAAAAAAATGTATAATGTTCAAGGAAAAATAAAGTCATGTGCAAAGCACATAACCCAAAAGTTAAAAAAGTCATGTGTTTGAGGCTTATGCCTCCGCCCCGTCTCGACCGCCTCACTGCCTCATACACCTCACAGTACCTTGAGGCGTAAGCCTCATAACTTCTGGGTGACGCTTAAGCATCGAGGTGCTTTTTGTCAAAAAATGCCTTAAGGCATATGCCTCACCGCCTCGAGGCATGCTTTTTAAATCAATGACCGTATACAAGAAATAATCCTAACAACCTCAATATCAAAGTAAATAATGCAATGAATAATAAGAGACAAAACTAAAACGATCTTACAGAACGAGGAATGTGCTCGTAAGAATCAAACACATAGAACCATAGTCGTTGGAATGAAGAATGCAACAAGAGATAACTCTTGAATCTTTCTCTCAGAGTATAGAGTGGAAAGTAGAGGGATGAGAGCTTATTGCTCTTGTGTGTGTTGTAGAACAAGGTATGGGGTCATATTTATAGGTCTTAGGATCCCATGGACGTTGGCTCTCAAAAGTAGCCGTTGTGAATAAATCGAGAATGAATTCGTCTTCCAAAATCTTTTTGTAATGGAATATGATCGATCAAGATACAAAGATGACCAATCATAATCAAATGATCGATCATGAAGATTTAAGTGATCGATCGGAATTAATAAATGATCGACCATAGATCAAAATCTATCGATCGGAAATATAACCATTGCAATACAAATAATAAGCGATCATGAAACAAGGTTGATCGATCATGTGTGATCGATTATGTCAGAAAGGTTGATCGACCAGCTTGACTCTTTGACCTGAAAGTCAAAGTCAAAGGGCTGAAATGCAATATACAAGATTTACGGTCTTTTACATTCTAAAATAATTACAAGAAGTAGGACTCAATAAAAGAAAATACTTTGTCTTTATCTTCAGCTCGAGATCCTTCCTTGAGCTTGAACTGGATTTCCATATTTTCGAACTCCTTTGAGCTTATTAGCTTCTTCTTCACTTAAGCTTGAGCTCCTCAACTTGAGCTCATTCCTGGTCTAGTAGCTTTCTTGCTCTTTGTTGGGAAAAGACATCGAGTTATTTATTCCACGGACCCTATGCTCTCTTATATAGGAGAGTAGCCTATAGGTAAATTATATAAGACATTCATAAGAAAAAGGAAATCAGGAAACAATACAAATAACGCAACATAAATATATCTCTACACTCCCCCTCAAGATGGAGCATAGATATCGATCATGCTCAGCTTGGACGAGCACTTCTGGAACGGTCCTCTGAGTAAGGCCTTGGTGAAGATTTCTGCAGTCTGATTCCCTGAGCTGACATGAGATGTGGAAATAAAACCCTTCTGAATCATATCTCGTATATAGTTGCAATCAACCTCGACGTGCTTAGTTCGTTCATGAAATGCTAGATTATTTGCAATAAATATAGCAACTTGATTGTCACATTTCAGTACCAGAGGAAAGGGAACCTCTATATATAGATCTGTAAGAACAGCTTTAACCCACATCATTTCTGTACTGACCTGGCCATAGCCATATATTCAGACTCAACACTAGATCTGGCTACAACAGTTTGCTTCTTGCTCCTCCATGAGACAAGAGAATCTCTAACATATACAGCAAATCCAGTGGTGGACTTCCTATCCTCTGGACACCCTGCATAATCTGCATCTACGAATGCTGAGATAGTGACCTCCTTGCCTTTCCTAAACAATAGACCTGCACCTGGAGATGATTTAAGATACCTGAGTATCATTTGTATAGCATCCATATGGACCTGATGTGGTTGCTCCATGAACTGGCTCACCCGACTAACAATAAAAGAAATATAGGGTCTGGTAATGGTAACATAAAGGAGTTTTCTTACCAGCTCTCTTTATCTCCTCCTATTAACCTCATCAGTATCATCATCATCATATAGTTTCATGCTTGGATCCATATGTGTGGTGGCAGGTCGACATCCAAGCATTCCTGTGTCACTTAGCAAATCAGTGACATATTTCCTCTGGGTCATCATAAGCCCTTGTTGATTTCTGGCAAACTCCAGTCTCAGAAAGTATCTAAGGGCTCCAAGATCCTTGGTGACAAATTCACGACCCAGAAGTTCTTTCACCCTCTTGATTCCTTGTATGTCATCTCCTGTAATAAGAATATCATCAACATACACCATAATTGCAATCACACCTCTGGATGTTTTCTGTATAAAGAGGGAATGATCTGCATTTGAACGTTTGTACCCCTGTTTTTCAAACAAGTCTGAAAGCTTCTGGAACCAAGCTCTAGGGCTCTGCTTAAGGCCATAGATCGCCTTATGAAGTCTACACATCTGTGAACTCTCCCCCTCAACAGCAAAACCTGGTGGCTGTTGGATGTAGACTTCCTCCTGAAGATCACCATACCGAAATGCATTCTTGACGTCTAACTGAAACAACAACCAATCTCGAATCATTGCAACAGAGAGAAGGATCCGTAAGGTGGAATGACGAGCAACTGGTGAGAATGTGTCAAGATAATCCACCCTGTATGTTTGTGTAAACCCTCGTACAACCAGGCATGGCTTGTATCTGTCGATGTTATCATATGCATTCTGCTTAACTGTAAATACCCATTTACAGCTAACTGCAGACACGCCAGTAGGAGCTGGGACGAGGCTCCAGGTGCCTCTTGACTGAAGAGCAATCATCTCTTCTTCCATAGTCAAATGCCATCAACTATCCTTCAAAGCCTCTTGATAATTCCGTGGAATAGTCATGACAGATAGGGCAACACCAAAATTCCTGAATTCACCAGTCAAGCGATTAAAAGAAATCATGGATGCTATAGGATATGATGCAAGGCTACGCTTCTGCTTCCGAAGCGCAATAGGCAGGTCCAAATCAACATCCTCCACATCTACCCCCTGTAAAGAATCCTGCTCAGTTAAACCATTAGACCCATCATTAGAAACTGTATTCTCAGGACATACCTCATGCGTGCTAGATGATGAGCGGTAACCATGAGCAGAAGCAGGCTGACGGGTATACTTGTGTGGCAATGGTGGAACATGGACTGTAATAGGAAGTGGAGGTGGCATAGGTAGTGGTGGTGGTGGTAAAGGAGATGGTTGTGGTGGAAGTGATGGAAGTGATGTTGGTGGTGGCATGTATATGACTTCATCAGTGTCTGAAGAAATCAACCGTTCACTTGTAGGTGAGAAGCATGGAAGGAAATTTCGTGATATATCGGTGATATATCGCCGATATATCGATATCGAGATGCGACCTATATGGCTATCGATATGACGATATATCCCAGTTTTCAGGCATTTCCTTCACGAAAGAGCGTCGACATGGGTGATATTTCGACGATATATCACCGATATATCGTCGAAATATCGTATCGATACGACATCGAAATGATATCGATATCGATACGGCCTTCCCCGGAGAATTACATGTCCGACTCGAAAAATGTGACATCGGCACTAACGTAATACTTCCTGCGCATCGGATCATAACACCTATGCCCTTTTTGTGTCATGGAGTACTCGACAAAGACACATTTGATAGCTCTAGGAGAGCTTGTCAATACCTGGAGACAACTAGTGGACGAAGGCAACTGAGCCAAACACACGAGGAGTAAGTGAGAACAATTTCTTTTCAGCGAAGGCTAGAGAGAAATGAATCTTCTCACCCAAGACCGACGACGGCATGCGATTAATGAGATAGCATGCCGCTAGAACAACATCGCTCCAAAAAGAATAAGGAGCACGACTCTGAATGAGAAGCGTTCTAGTGACATCAAGCAAATGACGATGTTTCCTTTCTGCAACTCTATTTTGTTGGGAAGTATAGGCACAAGATGTTTGATGAATAATTCCTTGAGTGGAAAAATAATTGGAGTAAGTATTAGTACAAAATTCCAAAGCATTATTAGTTCTCACAATTTTCACAGAAGCAGAAAAAACATTATATACTTTAGTTAAGAATTTTTTGATAACATTCTCAGCTTCAGATTTATTATTTAATAAGAAGACCCAAGACAGACGAGAAAAATCATCAATAGTGACAAGATAAAACTTGTGCCCCTGATGATCAGGGACACGATTGGGATCCCAAATATCGACATGAACAAACTCAAAAATGGAGCTACACGACCGGGAAAGGTAGATCGATGATTCTTTCCCAACTGACAAGCTTCACGTTGAAAGGACGTGTGATGCGAGATCTGGGGCAGAACACTACATAGTTTCTGAAGCGGTAGATGACCAAAGCGCATGTGCCACATAAATTGTGAGACTGGTCCAACAGATATGGAGGAGATTCCGACATAGGGAGTTCAAACTAGGCGATAGAGACCGCCTCGCTCACGACCACACCTTATCACTTTGCCTGTAAGGATGTCCTGAAAAACAAGAGAAGATGGGTCAAAAATGGCTCTACAATGTAAATCCTTCGTAATCTGGCTAATTGACAACAAATTCATAGAGAAATCAGGTACATGCAACACAATCTTTAGATGCATAGAGGGTGTCAAGCTAATCTCCCCCTAATCAGTGATCGGGGAGTGAGTATCATCTGCAACGACTACAATACGTCCTGGAGGAACCTGTCTGTAGGCTGTAAGTTGACCCCTGTCTCCACACAGATGATGTACGGCACCAGAGTCCGTAATCCATTCTATAGCATCAGATCCACTACTGCTAGTGAGTGCATAAGTACTACCTGAGGTACTGGAGGAGGCTGAAGCAACTACATCTGAATGACTTCCGGGGACCGTCGAAGGTGGCACATGACTGAAGGGAGGTATAATACCCCTCAATTGTGCTACAAGATCATCAAAACATTGATCCAAAGAGGAAGCAGCTGGGGGCTCAATCTGTTCAGCCACTCGAGCAGAAGTAGGGAATCCATGCTTGGAGTAGCATGTATCCTCTGTATGTCTAGAATGATGGCAGAAAGTACATGGCTGACGAACACGACCTCCCCTGCCCCGAGATCCACAACCACGAAACTGAGAAGATCCTCCGCGACCTCGGGTTGCTGCCATTGCTGAGGATGTCTGATTGGCAATAGAAGATGGAACAACAATACGACTGAGTCCGCGGAAAGCTTCCTTCATAAGAGGAATAGTAGAGTCTGCCAAAATCTGGGAACGAGCCACCTCGTACTCTGTATCAAGGGCTGCCAGGAACACACCAACCTTGGTGGCTTTCCTATAAGTCTTCTGCTGCTCAGGGGTAGATGTGAGAGACATGAAGCTATATAGCTTCTCGAGCATCCCACGCAGGGATGTATATAGTGAGTGGAGAGGCCGTCCATTCTGTTTGATAGTTAAGATATCATGTTGAAGCTGCAGAATCTTCGTCTCGTTCTTTGCCTGTGAATAAGTAGCAGCAAGAATATCCCACATCGCCTTGGTTGTGAGCTGATGGAGTATATCATTGGTAATCTCTATTGCCAACATACCTGAAAGCCGAACTTTGGCATATGCATCATCCGCCTCCCATGAGGCGTTAACCCCAGTCTTCTCAGTTGGTTCTTCCTCAGTAAGAATATGATTCTTACCGGTAGACTTCATCATATTCATGAACTGCATCGCCCACAGTTCATAGTTTGACCCATCCATCTTGACTATAGGCATAGGACCTCTGAAGGCGCATGTGGAGGGAATATCGACCTCGTTCTCTGATATGGCGGCTTGAAAAGGCTAGGGCTGAAGACTAGACAGGATCGTGCCTACACTGACATAAAGAGATTTGATTGCATGTGTAGACTCATGCAACCAATCTCAACATGGAAGAGGATTGGACGGCAGTGCCCTTAGAGAAGGATAAATGCACCTCGCGGAAGAGGGGAGGTACGCACGCGTAGGGGCCCACGTGGAGCAGCGCTAGGCAGGGGCCACAGGAGAGGGGAGGTGCGCACGCGCAACGACGATGGCACGAGGTGTGGCTGCGACAGGAGCCACGGGGCGGGGCCGCGCTACGATGGTGGCGCACGGAAGGCGATGGCGCACGGGGCTGGGTCGGGCTAGGTGGCGGTGCGTGGTGTTGGGCGGCGGCGCGCGAGGCTGGGCTAGGCGGCGACGCACCAGGCACAGGAGAGAGAGAGGGTTGGGGCAGGGCTAGGGTTTTGGAGCTCTGATCTAGGGCCGCCGCTCTGATACCATGTGGGGAAAAGACATCGAGTTGTTTATTCATGAACCCTAGGCTCTCTTATATAGGAGAGTAGCCTATAGGTAAATTACATAAGACATTCATAAGAAAAAGGAAATCAGAAAACAATACAAATAACATAACATAAATATATCTCTACACTCTTAACCTAGCTACAAGATTTGCACACAAGTTTTGTTATCATCAAAATATGCATGCTTATGTACTAACAATTTCCCCACTCATGCACGCACTCATAGTTTTTATGTATCGCTCCACGAAAAATAAAAAAAAGTAACATTCAAAATAGATTAGCAAATGGACTCAAATAAAAAATTTCCTTCACTAAAGTTGTTCGTCTTGACAAGATTTGCGACTTTCATGAAGGGACCAAAATCAAAAGACCTCATCTATACAAAATACTTTTTGGGCAGTATTTTATGTGCATAAACTATACGGATTTTATATTTTACATTTTTTATGATTTTTAATTAAAGAAAAATTCAAAAGAAAATCAAATAAAATACTAGGAAAATATTTGCACATTAATCTATTTTTTGATATTTTTATTAATTAAGAACAAAATATACACATATACAAGTTAGTATGTTTCTGTTGGGAAAATAAAAGAGCTTGTTTATTCCATCAACCCTAGGCTCTCTTATATAGGAGAGTAGCCTATGGGTAAATTACATAAAGAGTACGACAAGAACTAAAAATAACGAAAGAGTACATAAGTAAATAATACATGTTTACACTCCCCCTCAAGATGGAGCATAGATATCAATCATGCTCAGCTTGGATGCACACTTCTGGAACGGGCCTCGTAGTAATGCCTTGGTAAAGATATCTGCAGTTTGATTCTCTGAACTGACATGAGATGTAGCAATGAATCCCTTCTGGATCATATCACGTATAAAGTGACAGTCAACTTCAATGTGCTTGGTTCGTTTATGGAATGTTGGATTGTTTGCAATGAACAAGGCTGCCTGATTGTCACATTCTAAAGCCATAGGAAGTGGAACTTCTACATGTAAATCTGTAAGCACAACCTTTACCCACATCATTTCTGTGCTAACCTGGGCCATAGCCCTATATTCAGATTCAACACTAGACCTTGCTACCACAGTTTGCTTCTTGCTCTTCCATGAGATTAGGGAATCTCCAACATATACAGCAAACCCCGACGTAGACTTTCTGTCCTTGGGACACCCTGCATAATCTGCATCTGCACATGCTGAGATAGAGATCACTTTGCCTTTCTTGAACAACAAACCCGCACCTGGAGATGACTTGAGGTACCTGAGTATCATATGTATGGCATCCATATGAACCTGGCGTGGTTGTTCCATGAACTGGCTCATTCGACTCACTGCAAAGGATATATCAGGCCTAGTGATAGTGACATACATAAGTTTGCCCACCAGTTCTCTGTATCTTCTCCTATCCACCTCCTTCGTATAATCATCATATAGCTTCATACTAGGGTCCATTGGTGTGGTAGCAGGTCGGCAACCAAGCATTCCTGTTTCACTCAACAGGTCAGTAACATACTTTCTCTTAGACATTACTAGCCCATACGGATTTCCGGCAAACTCCAGCCCCAGAAAATATCTAAGAACTCCGAGGTCCTTGGTAACAAATTCACGACCCAACATCTCTTTCGCCTCCTTTATTCCTTGTACATCATCACCTGTAATTAAGATGTCATCTACATAAACCATGATTGCAATAATGCCTCTGGAAGTCTTTTGTACAAACAAGGAATGATCATCATTAGAACGTTTGTATCCCTGTTTTTCAAAGAGGTCTGAGAGCTTCTGAAACCATGCTCTGGGGCTCTGTTTAAGGCCATAGATAGCCTTATGATGTCTGCACACCTTGGAACACTCCCCCTCAACAGCAAACCCAGGTGGCTGTTGCATGTAGACTTCCTCCTATAGATCACCGTATAAGAAGGCATTCTTCACATCCAACTGATAAAGCGGCCACTCACGAGTAACCACAACTGACAGCAGAATCCGTAGAGTAGAATGGCGGGCCACTGGCGAAAATGTATCAAGATAGTCCACCCCGTATGTCTGTGTAAAGCCACGAGCAACAAGGCGAGCCTTGTATCTGTCAATACTACCATCTGCATTCTGCTTGACTGTAAATACCCACTTACAGCTCACGGGTGACACATCGGTAGGTATAGGAACCAGACTCCACGTTCCTCTAGACTGGAGTGCTGCTATTTCATCCTCCATTGCTCGACGCCACCTACTATCCTTCAGAGCGTCTTGGTAATTCCGGGGAATAGCTATAGCTGACAATGCGACTGCAAAGTTTCTGAAATCTCCAGTTAGTCGATCAAACGACACAGAAGCTGCTAAAGGATATGGCGTGCAACTCCTTTTCGATTTTCGTATAGCAATAGGAACATCTAAATTAGCTGTATCCTCGTCCGTCCTCTGTAACACATCCTGCTCAGAAACATCATCAAATCCATCAATAATAATATCTTCAGAACATACCTTAGGCGAGCTCGGTGATGAGCAATGACCATGAGCTGAAGCAGGCCTACGGGTGTAATGATATGGTAGTGGTGAAACATGTATAGTAATGGGAGGTGCAGAAGATGGTAACGGTTCTGGTAGTGGTGGTGGTGGTGATGGTGGTAATGGTGGTGGTGGTGGTGACATGTAAATGGCATCAGTATTAGCTGAAGATATCAACTGATCACCTGGTGCTGAAAAGTACATAACAGATTCAAAAAATGTGACATCTGCGCTAACAAGATACCGCCTGTACAATGGATCATAGCACTTGTACCCCTTCTGAGTTCTGGAGTACCCAACGAACACACACTTGACAACCCTAGGAGAGAGCTTGTCAGTACCATGAGACAACTGGTGGACAAAGTCACAAAGGCAACCGAGCCAAACACACGAGGAGTGAGAGAAAATAGCTCTTTTCCAGGGAAGATAAGGGAGAACGGAATTTCTTCACCTAGAACAGATGATGGTATACGATTGATTAGGTAACATGCAGTAAGAACAGCGTCACCCCAGTAAGAATGAGGAGCGTGACTCTGTATAAGGAGTGACCTGGTGACATCTAGTAAGTGACGATGTTTCCTTTCAGTAATCCCATTCTTTTGGGAGGTATAGGCACATGATGTCTGGTGGATAATCCCCTTTGATGAGAAATAACTGGCTAGGACATGAGTACACAATTCCAGGGCATTATCACTTCTCACAATTTTAACAGATGCTGAAAAAACATTACGAATCTCATTGAGAAAATTAATAATAATATTCCCTGCTTCAGATTTATTCTTTAACAAAAACACCCATGACACACGAGAGAAGTCATCCACAATAACTATATAAAACCTGTGTCCCTGATGATCAGGAACACGACTCGGACCCCAGATTTCAATGTGAAATAACTCAAACTTGGAGGTACTACTCCGACACGGACGACTGGGAAAGGTAGACCGATGATGCTTTCCCAACTGACATGCCTCACATTGGGTAGATGTGTAAGGCAAAACCTGGTGTAACACACGACGCAACTTCTGAAGCGGTAGATGCCCAAAGCGCAGATGCCATAGAAACGGGGAGACGGATCCAGTAGGTAGAGATGAGGTTCCCGCAAAAGAATTCTGACTGAGGCGATAGAGGCCCCCTTGCTCATAGCCACGCCCAATCACGCTGCCCGTAAGGATGTCCTGAAAAACAAGAGAAGATGGATTTTGATCGCCCGACACTGTAAATCCTTTGTAATTTGGCTGATAGATAATAAATTCATTGAAAAACCAGGTGCGTGTAACACATTCTTGAGCTGCATAGATGGTGTCAGTCTAATCTCCCCCTGATCAGTAATCGGGGAATGTGTGTCATTGACAATGACCACTGTTCGACCTGGAGGAATCTGTTTGTACCCTGTAAGTAGACTTTGATCGCCACATAGATGATGTATGGTGCCAGAGTCCATAATCCATGCTAAAGTATCTGATCCACTACTAGTAAATGCATGTGAACTACCTGATGCACTGGTAGAAGCAGAGGCGGATGCAACAACGTCGGACTGGCTCTCAGTCGTATGTGCTGGGCCGGATGGAGGAATAATGCCCCTTAGACGGGCAACAAGGTCATCAAAGCGCTGATCCAAAGAGGCAGCAAATGGAGGCTCTATCTGCTCAGCGACTCGTGCAGATGCAGGAAATCCATGCTTAGAGTAGCATGTGTCTTCAGTATGTCCGGTACGATGGCAGTAGGTACATGTTGGCCGAATACGGCCTCCTCTACCACGAGGGCCACGGCCACGGGTATGATGGTGACCTCCACGACCTCTGTTGGCAGCCATGGCGGAAGCAGTCTGATTCGTAGTTGTAGAGGGAACAGTGATCCGGCTCAACCTGTGAAAGGCTTCCTCCATAGGAGGAATAGTAGAGTCCGCCAAGATCTGAGACCGTGCTGCCTCATACTTAGGATCAAGGGCAGCTAGAAAAACTCCTACCATAGTTGCATTCTGGTAGGTCTTCTGTTGCTCTGGTGTGGCTGACAGGGGCATGAAGCTATACAACTTCTCAAACATCCCTCGTAGAGATGTGTATAGTGAGTGTAGAGGACGTCCATTCTGCTTGATAGTGAATATGTCATGCTGAAGTTGCAGAATCTTTGTCTCATTCTTTGCTTGAGAATATATGGCGGCTAGAATATCCCATTTATCTTTGGCTGTGGGCTGATGAAGAATATCATTGACAATCTCGATTACCAGAGTTCCAGATAGCCATACTTTAGCATATGCATCATCTGCCTCCCACGAGGCATTAACTCCAGTCTTCTCTGCAGGCTCTTCTTCAGTAAGAATGTGCTTCTTACCGGTTGACTTCATCATACTTATGAACTGCATTGCCCACAGTTCATAGTTCGAACCATCCATCTTCACAATCGGCGTTGGACCTCGAAAGGCGCCTACGGATGGGATATCTGCCTTGCTTTCAAATATACTTATAACCAAAGACTGGAGTAATAGACCGAGGATAAGATCGTCTACACAGACATAGACGGGTTTAGTTGCAAGGTGTAGACTTCAAGCAACCAAACCCATTCCTTTGGAGTTGTGCGCGCTAGAAACCGTGCAGGTCTGATTCACTGCTTAGGGGCGCACAGGAAGGAACGCGCGATAGGGCGTGCAGGGAGCACGCGAGAGGTCGTGCGAGAGGGCGTGCAGGCGAGCACTGGAGATGCGCAGGTGCGCACTGGAGATGTGCAGGCGCGCACTGGTCGCGCGAGAGGGTGCACTGGAGTATGCGTTAGATGCGCAGGAGATGCACGCAAGCGCACGGCCGGCGAGCACTGGAGGATGCACGCGAAGCGCACTGGATTATGCGCGTGAAGCGCGCTGTAGACGTGCGCGAGGGCGTAGACGAGGCGCGCGAGGCACAAGCTAGGCGCGCGGGGCGCAAGGCTCAGCGCAGGCGAGGCGCGCGGAGCACGGGGCACATGCGATGCACGACCAGCGGCGCGCGAGGGGGTCGAGGCACACAACCGACAATGCGTGGAGAGAGGGAGGCTCGACGGTGGGGCTAGGGTTAGGGTTTCAAGAACTTCGGTCTAGGACCGTCGCTCTGATACCATGTTGGGAAAATAAAAGAGCTTGTTTATTCCATCAACCCTAGGCTCTCTTATATAGGAGAGTAGCCTATGGGTAAATTACATAAAGAGTACGACAGGAACTGAAAATAACGAAAGAGTACATAAGTAAATAATACATGTTTACAATTTCTAGTATTTTTAATCAATTAATATTAGTGATACGTACACAAGGAGTTCATTTTATTTAATTCAGAACTAGTATGAATTTAAAAATTGGTGAAAATTGAGATTTTTACCGGTGAATATATATACATACATTTTCCAGCTCCTTGTTTATGAAGATATGGATGCTAATTTATGATAATTTTTTACATAGGAATGAATGCTAATTATACATTATAAACACCTAAATGCAACTAATTACTCGGGAGCATAGCTCTATTTTCCGCTATTAGAGTAATGAATCACATATTCATCAACTCTGCTCTGCTCCTATCGACATGGCTCTCGAGGAGGACAATACGAGCTTCCACTGATTCTTTTGTCTTTTGTTGTCCTTGTGCGGATATCTTCCTCCGTGTTCATTGTGATCTACGCTCCTGCCGTTTTTACCCAGATATAATCTTGTAGGTTGCGATGGAATCATGTAATATATCATTAAGCTATGTCAGAAAATACTTTCAAAACTGAGAGAGATGAATCCTATCTAGGGATGCAAAAGGTTACGGATATATCCGTATCCGATCCGTCACCAAATCCATTTTATGTAGATTTTGACATCCGTATCCGTATCCGTTTTAAAATGGATACGGATATGGATATCATTTTGATATCCGCAAACATCCGTATCCGTACCTGTATATCCATTTTCGTCTATAAATATGGTCATATATATATTTAACCCTATATAACATAATTCTATACCTTCTTTTACAATATTTGTGTAATTTTTATAATACAAACACATTTAGTAAATTTATATCATGTGTTTTCCATCCAATAAGTATATATTTAAGTCGATTCTATAGAGTATTTCCAACATTACTCGTATGCGATCAGTATCCGTTTTACATCCGTATCCGTTTTTTAAGGATATGGTAAGATAGTTTTAATATCCGTCAATATCCGTATCTGCATCCGTGTTCGTATTAAAAAACGGACAAGGATACGGTAATACCTATATCCGTATCCGTATCCGTCCGTTTGCATCCCTAATCCGATCTCCTATTTGATTGCATCAAACACATGATTTGTGAATCTTATGAACGAGGTGCTTTGTTTTTTGGACATGCACGAGTTCCAGATGCAGTATGGCTTTATTGGTTTGGTTAATAGGCACAACTTTCAAGACAACTCGCGAGCAGTGTGGGCTTGCATCGAGGTAGGTGAAACTGAGGCGAGGGTGGGATGGAAGAGGAGCGAGCAGGGGAGGGGACTGGAAAAGGTGATGTTGATGTTGGAGGTGTTGGCGAGAATGCTAAGGGAGGAGGTGGAGGAAGGGAAGGGGCCGGTAATTGAGGAGGTGTTGGGTGTGAGACGTCTCCATTATCTAACAGGGAAGAGAGGGAGGAGAGGGAGGGAAGATGTCAACCATAGGATCCATGGAGGTTATATTAACCGGAAGTAGTTAGATTAATGGATGAAACTGACGGAGGGGCCTACGTGAAAATGGAAGTCACTACTGGGGGTTATGTTCATTATTCGGAATTATAGAAATTCAACGAGTAATTATGAAAATATAAAGGGTTATGGGTATAAGAATCCTTTGCCAATTTGGCTAGTGGTTTGTTCATATGCCCATTGTGGGAATTTTGTTTGTCTTGCTCTTTGTGGGAATTTTTTTACATTCCACGCCTCACTGGAAAATCTCCCTTGGAATGCTGCTCTTTTTAAGGATTTCCAGTTCATTTAGGGAGATGGGTGGTTGATGTCAGGGTTTTTACGGGTGTTCTGGCTTTAGCAGTGGACTTGGGTCTATCATTTCTTAATGGGATTTTTGGTTGTAAATTTTTTATTGATCAAACATGATTTTGTTTTGGATACTTATTTTATCTCCTAGGTATTAGAGAAGAGATTGATTATAATTATATTTGGGATATAGATGGCTTTAATTACATTAATACTTGGAGATGATACAAGAAAAACACAACAACGAGAATTACGGCCTAAAATGTACAAAGGACCAAATAGTGTGTGTTAGAGTTATTATTGTTAGAAAATAGGAAGTGGAAGCTAAATTGATAAACAAAGCATAATCTAAAAAGAATAAACTTGAAGAATACAAGGAATTTTACATGGAACCCTACTCCCTGAGAAGCAGGATGAAACCACCGGAGAAGCCCTCAAAGGGGCATATGCTTCATTGCTTTTTCTCAATGGATACAGGAGGTATGGGGCTCCTTATATAGCCTCCAAGTCCCACCACTGGTAGATGTGGGACTAAACACATGGATGAGATAAATGGATCCTGGAGAGATCCATTTACCCTCCTACAACTCATATGGCGCACAACCAAATACTCCAACACTCCCCCTCAAGCTGGAGCATGCAATGCTCAACATGGACAAACAAACAGAAAGAAACTCAACTCATGCAACAAGACACTACAGACAGTATCAACCCAACGTGCACAACTGCTGCTATCGAGGACATTGCTTCTCATGCCGTGCAGGTGAGGAGGACGAACGGGCTGGAGTGTGAGTCTGCTGAATCTCCTCGTCAGAGAGCATGTGCTCTGAACAGCGCCTGTCAGAGTCACTGCAACTGGAAATGAGTCTCCTCGTCGGAGTACTCTGGCCCGCCACAATAATGTGGACAACTGCTCCATCTATGAAAAAGGGTCGAACTGAAAAGGCCGTGGAAGAGCAATCCTCGTCGGAGTCCACAGTCGTTGGAGAATGGAGTCTGAAAGAAGTCTCCTCGTCGGAGAACTGGGTCTCTCCCATCTGGCACAGAGAATGGTACACTACTCTGGAGTACCTATGATACCACATGAAAACCCTTGCCAACATGGCATAGGGAATGGTCCTTTACTTTGGAGTCCTTATGGCTCACATGAAGACTCTGACCGACAAAACAAGAAGAATGATGGAGACCACACAAAAGATGGCAAACATGTGCACATCTGAAAAGACCGCATACAAGTGCGTGTCTGAAACAAAAGACTCGAAAAACAATCGTCGAGTCTGACATATCTGATCACTGTAGAGTCTGAACAATCCGGTTGGTCTCTGAATATGGAGATAGACATGTGATTTTTGGGGAGTGCACCTTCGAGTGTATCCCCCTTGCTTCTGGATTTCAAAAAAAATGGAGATAGACATGTGACTCTGCATATACTCCCCCTTTCTCCCATACTAGTCGGAATACATGACATCGACTATATTGGGAGAAGATAATAAAATGGGGAAAACATCATGAATATTCTCAAAAATTTTCTTGCGGCTTTTCTTCATTTTTTTATAAGCCGTCACTTTTTTTTTTACAAAATATTTTTTGAACTAAGCCATTCAACTTTTTTTTGCTTTTCAAATCTCTCTCTCTCTCTCTCTCTTTGAAACATCTTTTTTTATGCATACGACTTTTCTTATGTACGCGTCTTTTTTCCTTTCTTCTTTTTTTTCAACACAAACCTCCTCTCCTTTTTTTTTTCTTTTTTCTACTGCTTAACACAAACCGTTGGAGTTGATTATTTTGAGAACCTTCTCGTCTGTTGTCAGAATGGGGTCAATACGTACCATTCTCTCTCTTGCCGCCAACAAGGCTTGGCCCATTTATCAACTTTATGTGAAGAACGCCTTTCTTTGTGCTGATCTTGAGGAGGAGGTCTACATGATGCAACTGCTGGGGTATGTGGTCGAGGGGGAGCATGTATGTCGACTACGCAAGGACATTTATGGCTTGAAACAGAGCTACAGGGCATGGTTTGACAGGCTCACTACGGAGGTCAACACACTTGGTTTTCAGAGGACAACATCTGACTACTATGTCTTTGTTAGACGACGGTCTACTGACACGATCATTCTTGCTGTCTATATTGATGATAAGGTTGTCACAGGAGATGATGTAGATGACATTCAGGAGACCAAGACCTTCCTCCAGAAGGTCTTTGTCACGAAAGACTTCGGTCAACTTTGTTATTTTCTTGACATCGAGGTAATACGTACTACATATGGTCTCCATCTTTTACAGAGGAAGTATTGCCTCGATATTCTGACTGAGGCGGGACTACTTGGATGCAAGCCATCTGGCATCCCTGCAGAAGTGAGAAATTATTCAGTATTTACTGATCCAGCTTTTAAGAATGCAACACGATACCGACGCTTAGTGGGAAAATTACTCTATCTCACTGTTACTAGGCCAGATATATCATATGCTATGAGCAGAGTCAATCAACATATGGAGAAGCCTCTTTACAATCACTAGCAGGATGTTCTTTTGATCCTTTGATGTTTGAAGGAATCTCCCGGACGTAGACTTTTCTATGGGGTGAACATGCACACTAATATCTCAACCTATTCTAACTATGCTAGCTCTCCGGAGGACCGTCGATCCACTACAGGATACGTCGATGTTCAGGAAGGCGGTATGCGGTATTCAACCGAAGGGTTCACTGCATAGAGAGTATGCAGTATGCGGGAGAGTATGTGGGGAGTATGCGGTTTTATGTGGTTCGGTATTTTTTATATTAAAAATATAAATATATTTTTAATATCATGTTAATATCGTCTAAATATTATATCTCTTGAATATAATAATAAAAAAGAATTGAAGGTACAAGGAACAAAACTATTGGGATAAAAAGTAATATAGAGTCGAATGAGAAAAAACATCATTGAAAGAGCGTTAGGTCAAGTGTCTAAGTTTAGGTTAGGGTTTTAGAAAATGTTTATTTGAAAATCGCCCGCATACTCGGCCGCATATACCGTATACTCGATGGATATGCGGTCAAACCCGCCTAGATGCCGATTTGGTCGTACTCGGAGCGCCAAGGCTTCCGAGTATGGGTATGCGGCTGAGTATACGATATACTCGGCCGATTTCCTGAACACTGGGATACGCCATGTTTGTTGGAGATAACCTTGGCGAAGCAAGAAGCAGACAGTGGTCTCCAGATCCAATGCGGAAGCAAAATACAAGGCAATGACTCATGCTACCTATGAGATCACATGGCTTGTCTCTTTCCTAACAGAACTTGGCATGCCAATCGCCATTCCTGTACCATTATACAACGACAACAAGTCTGCCACATACATCGCCACCAATCCAGTTTTCCATGAGCAAACATAACACATTGAAGTTGATTGCCATTTCATTCGTGATGCAGTACGGGGAAGATGAATCATCACTCCATACATCTCCACTGAACTTTAACTTGCAGACATCTTCACAAAGGCTCTTCCAAGGAAGCGCCTCATGTATTTAGTATCCAAGTTGGGCATGATCGACAGATACGCTCCAACTTGAAGGGGAGTGTCAGAGTTATTATACTTACAATTATGTTCGTAACCCTTCAGGTTCCGTAACCCTTAAACCCTTCGGGTGCGTTTGGTTGGGGGGTTACCCCCCACTTTGGGTGGGTAACCCCCCCAAACCCCCACTTTTAACCCACTAGTGGGGTCTACTCCCTTCCCATCAAAAAAATTATATATTATACCATCATATCATCTAAAAATCATAAAATACTCAACTTCAACTCACTATTCCAAACTTCAATACAATCACATCACAACAACCACCCACTTTTTCAAATTTCAATACAATCATATCATAATAACTACCAACTTTTTCAAATTCCAATACAATCACATCACACAAACCCTCCCAACCCTTAACCCACCAACCAAACACACAAACACAACCGAGTTATCCACCCCTGGATAACCCACGAATCAAACGCACCCTTCAGGTTTCATAACCTTCAACCCTCCGGGTTCCATAACTCCTTGAGGGTATTTATGTAATTTTCCTTTTGTACTCTCAAGGGTTTGCTCTCTCTCTCTCTCTCTATAAGAGACCCTAGCCCTATGTAATAGATATCTCATTCGTCTCTCTTCTCCACAGTGTGAAAACTTGGGATACAAGGTGGTGGTTTACGATATACCTGTAGAATCTAATAAAGGGTTATTCTCATAGGATTTTTCCCTGCTTAATTGGTGATTCACTACCGGCATTTTCTTCTTCCTTTTCTGTTCCATTGATATTTGATTACATTGAGAACTGGACTGTTATGAAGTAATACAAGGGTTTCAGATGAATGCAAATATGGTTATCTTCTTATCAAAATAGAATTTCAAATATATGAGTACTTTTTTCTCCATTCATCAAGGTGATGGCTTTTTTTAAAGCTGCGTTTGAATTGTCAATCTCTTCATTATCACCCTTGATGTTGTATTTTAATTAGAAGACATTTGAGGGAAAGTCACTTTCTTATTTTGCCACCTTTGAGTAAATTTTGACTCACCTCTTTTTTTAAATATTTATGAAGTGAACAGGCCTGTATCTATATAATAGCTCCTTTTTACGAAAAAAAGATTTTTTAAGCTTCGTTTTGACATTTATGAGCATTTCTTTCTTTCATCATTTTGTACTGGCCTTTCAAAGCAAAGTTTGGACAATCAATTCAACAATTTCTAGCGGTGCTGTATTGCATTGGCAAGTCCTTTGAGGGCAAATTTATATCTTTTATGTCAACAGTTTAGTTTTGATTCAACTGTGTATTTTTTTAATAAGCAGGTTTCTATGCTCCTTGTGACCATACTAATCTCTCACAGCATCTCACTCTTCTAACCGAGTCATTGCGGTCTTATTCTGCTGATACATCCTTGTCACCTGAAATGCCCTGCGGAAATCGAAACAAATGCCCAGTTCCCGGAATCATTTATAACACAAATACTATCGAGAGCTTCCGTGCCCTTGATAAGAGAAGTTTGCTGAATGTTGAAGCTGGAAAGGTAATCTCAGTGTTTGCACTCATTATTATTATTATTTGCTTTTTTCATCGTTTCTCTCACAGCTGTACTGGATTTATACGCAAGACACGATTCATGTGACCTACCCTCTTTATATCAATTCGAAGTATTGTATACATTGTCATGAGATCCAGTGAATGCTGAATAGTGAATATGCATAGGCAAGCGGTCTGGACTTTCTCTCAAGTAATAGTTTTGTATGCAAAGTGTAAGTATTCGGTAACAAATACTGATCGCCATCTATGCTAATGGATTCCAATTATTATATATCTGACCAACTTTTGTATTGGGTATTCTATAAAGACTGACCATTTTTCAAATTACAAAGACGGCACATGTCCACTTTAAACTTCTATTAGGATTTTATGGATGTTACCTGTTAATTTTGGTACTAGATCTGGAGGGACATTTGGTTTGGGAAAGCAGAAGAAGATTGCCGTGTCCTCTCAAGGTTTCTTCTGATATCATTTGCTGACCTGAAAAAGTGGAAATTTTATTACTGGTTTGCTTTCCCTGCTCTAGTGCTTAATCCTCCGGCAACACTAACAAATTTGTTACCTGCTTCAAAATACTTCAGTTCTGTGGAGGTATTACATCATTTCACACACACACCTACCCGTCCCACCCTCCCAAAACAAAACTGTGGTGATCAATGTACTTATTGTTGACTTTGATTTCTGTCAGGCAGAATCTCTTTCCACTGCATGTAATGAGTGGCGCAATTCAAGTGCAACTTCAGGTTAGTTACTGGTTATGCTTCTCCCCCTCTTTCAGTTATGCATTCGAGACGTGGAGTGTATGAACAAAGCGCTCCTAGCGAAGTGGGTAATCAGAATTTGGGGGCCGTCAACCTCACTTGTCGCTAGATTACTGAGGAAGATCTATCGGGTCTCGGGCCTGTTGGAGGCGGGTAGAGCCCGCTTTGAATCCCCTCTTTGGGCCGGTTTTAGGGGGATCCTGCCTCAGTTGGGGACTAGGATTGGGCCCAAGATTGGGGATGGTGCTATGTTTAGATTCTGGCGAGACGATTGGACTGGGGAGGGCAAGCTCAAGGACCGTTTTCATCGTCTGTTTGCTCTCACGTCCGCGAAGGAGGCTACCCTGGCTCAAGTGGCTGAAACCGACCTTTCTAATAAATGTGGGGCGAGCACCACCGAGTGCGTCCCCCGGTTTTGAGCGTCAAAAAAAAGTGGCTGAAACCGATATGTGGGCGCCGAATTTCCTGTCTGAACTTTCTGAGCAGCGCATGGAGGAGTACTTGAGCTTGCAGACGGAGCTACCCAAACGTCCTTGCTATCCACGGGCAGAGACCACTTTGAATGGTAGGGTGTGAAGTTCACGGTGAAGAGAGCCTACAAGGAATTCAACAGGCGAGAGCTAGAGCAGGAGCAAGAGATGAGGGTTGACGTCAGTATTATCTGGGCAGCAAAAATCCCAACCAGAGTTAAGATATTCCTTTGGTGTTTGAGAAGGGGTTGTTTGTTAGACAAGGTACGCAGGGGGAGACTGCTGGGCCACGCGAACACTCGGTGTGACATATGTGAGGAGGCAGAGGAAGACTCGGATCACCTATTCCTTAGGTGCCCGGTTTCGGCACAGGTTTGGAGAGAGGTGGGGAGAGCGTGGCTCAGGACGGATAGCTTCTCTTTGTTTTGGGATTCTGTGAGACGAGTGGGCAGCGGTTCCACGGACGACTGCTCGTGGCCATTCGCAGTGCTATGGTCCATCTGGATCGGATGAAATGCAGTGATTTTCAACAGCCAGAGATTTTATATCGAAAATGTAGTCGCTCATTGTACCGCACTATAATTTCTGGTCTACGAGGTGATGTAAACAAAAATTTCTTATATAATACAACAGGCGGTGACCCCCACGATGGGGGATCACCCAATTTTTACTACGGGGCGTCTCCGGCCTAACGCTGGTGGTCGGAAACAATACCCTACATTTGGAGAGGGTCGGACGCCGGGAAAGCGAAGACGTGACACCGAGAAGGGCGGCTTACGCGAGCCTCCGTCAGAAGGCGGCTGGATTTTGGTCTCGCACAAGAAACGGATGCCCTGCAGGTAGCTTCTATGGGGAAGCAAAGCCAGCCGTTCGCTAATCCATTAGGGAACGACTGTTTTCGATGCGGTGCTGAAAATCATTGGGCTCGCCATTGCCGCGAACCTATCCGGTGCTTTCGTTGCGGACGAAGTTCTCACAGGAGTAGAAATTGCAGGGGGGGGGGGTAGGCGGCAGTAGGAGACGCTCTGCTAGTGGGTGAAGGCGGAGGAAGAGATACCTTGTTCCTGGGTCCCTCTGACGTTGGCGCGGTCTCTGCGGCGCGGTTTCGCGGCGACATCGTTCTTGCCACTCCGTGGTGGGTGGTTGCTAGAGGCCTTTCAAAGGATGAGGCTGGCAAATTGCTTCGGTGGACGCGGGAGGGTTGGACCCAGCTCAAATGGCGGAGGGTGGCAGCTATGGATGGACATCTGATCACCGAACCGATTGACCGAATATGTGTTAAATGCATCCCTTTTGGTGATCGGTGCATGTCCACTATTCGATCTTTGCTCAACAAATTCGCGGAGGTGGTGGAGATTGAAAGCACGTGGTTCTTTTCGGGGGAACCGATCGATCCAATCGTGCGGGAGAGGCCTCCGCTCGACGATGTTGGGGAACTGGAAGGTGCCGCTCAATGGTTGCATCTTCAACCTGACCATTTGCAGAGGGGCGCAGGGGATACAACTTCGGAAGTTCGAGGGTGAAGCTGAGTATTCAGGTCCGGAGGCCGGATGTCCGGCTCCTCTGAAACATCAGCACGTGGAAGGGCCGGAGGCGACGGGTGACCATCAACCCTCCGGCGAGGCAGCTCAAGGGTCGGCCCTGGCGGTTCGTCTCCCACCTCGCATTCAGTTTGGCGCCTTTTGGATGGCACGCAGCACGGGACACGAGGAGTCCGAGGCGGTTAGATATGCTCCCCGGGAGCGTTGCATTTCTCCTACGTTGTTCACGGGCGATGGATCACGGACTTTATCGGGTTACGCGGGTCTGTCTTTCCCATCATCCGAGTTGCAGCTCGATTTACGGTTCGGGATTTTAGACCCGAGTGCCGTCCTCGCTTTTCAGAAGGGACCCGTTTCCCTTGGGTGCGGTACGGAGCTCCAACTGCTGGACTTGACTCTTTTTACCTCTGATCCTATCGCTTCAACGGAAATACCCCATCAGAAGTCTTCCGCAGAGGCCAGCCCGCGGGCTCAACCTTCTTTGGCCCACTCATCGCTAACTCTTGAATTGCTTCACCAAGCAGACGGTGTCTGCGACCTGTCTTTGCGCGACGCGATGGAGGGGGGGGTACGAGCGATAGACCTTCGGAGCTCTCCCCTATGCGTTTTCCACGTCAAACAAGAGGGTCTAATGAAAGAGATAATGTTTGTAGTCCTTACGTTTCTCACCCCCATTCAGACGCCTGTGGGGGGGTTTGAATTTGATATTGACGCACCAACGCGTCGCAACCAGATGGGGCGGACGGCTAGAAGTGTTCAGGGGTCGGTCTCTCCTAACGGTCCGATTCAACTAGCAGGGGAGACTAAAGGGGATGAAAATACTGTGGGTGATAGCCTACCTGGTCAACCAAAGGCATTGGAAACTGTTCTGATCCAACAAGGCCACGGAGATGAAAGCAGTAGATTCGGCAATTACTACCAGAGAAGAAGATCCAGAGGAGCAGAGAGGAGGTTGAGGAGAGCAGCGACGCTTCGTGCGTCTGGTCGTGAGAACCAGACACAAAGTGATGCCTATTATCCTTCACTTCCCGACGCTCAGCGGAACCGATTTTCTATCCTGGACAAGAAAATAGCAGTGCAGCTGCGGGTAATCCCTCCACAACAAAAGAGAATCCAACAGGGTGATAAATGAAGCTTTTATCTTGGAACGTTCGAGGGCTGGGACCCCCCGAGAAGAGGTTAGGTGTTAAGAATATGATCTTTGAAGCAGGAGCGAACATTTTCATACTACAGGAGACGAAGTTGTCGTGTGGTCTTGACGAGGTCCGGAGGGACCTGGACGGTGGCGGTAGATTTGAGCTGGCCGAGCAGTCTGCCCGGGGAACCGCGGGTGGCCTGCTGACTGGGTGGAAGAAAGACGCTTTTGAATCCTTTTCCGTGTCATCGTCAGATATATGCTTGATGGTCAGCCTCAAAAGGAGAAGCGATGATGCGGTTTTTTTCGTCACAAATGTTTACGGACCTCTCGGGAGCGACAGCCTGGCGGCCGAGCTGGAGCAATTGGGAGCTGCTCATGCGTCGGAGCTTTGGCTTGTTGGTGGGGACCTCAACGTCACCCTTCTCCCGGAAGACCGCCCGCAATGGGGTGGTGGTGGAGACTCGGGCTCGGAGTCGCTACGTTGGGCGATCCACTCGCTTGGTCTTCTCATCATCGACGCAGCTGGTTGCACTTTCACCTGGCGGAATGCACGCGCAAGATCCAGACTGGATCGATTTTTCATCTCCTCTGAGGCAGTGGTGGCGTTCCCCCTCTCGAGGGCTTGGGCGCTACCGAGGATTTTATCTGATCACGTGCCAATTTTGTGGCACTCTGGGGAGGAGACGAAGGGTAGATTCTTCTTTCATTTCGAGTGAAGCTGGCTCCTCGAGGATGGCTTTAGGGACGAGGTCGTGAAGCTTTGGAACGAGTGGGCGCTGGTGGGCTCAGCGGTGGTCAGGCTTGCGACTAAGCTACAATTGATGCGTAAACACCTTATCAGCTTCGGCAAGGAGATCAAACTCAGAAGGAAGGCTAAACGGGAACTCGCTCAAGCTGGGGTGGCCCGGCTGGATGCTTTGGATGATGAGCAAGGTCTGACGGCTGAGGAGTTGATTGAGAGAGCTAGGCACTCTGCAGATCTGTGGCAGGAGGACAAAAAAGAGGAAATTGAATGGAGGTAGAAATCCCATCAGCGTTGGCTCAAAGAGGGAGACTGTAATACAAAGTTTTTCCATGCAATGGCCTCTGGGAGGAGAAGAAAGAACTTCCTCCACGAAATCGAGATTGGTGGGGAGCGTATCACAGGGGAGGCACAGATTGGGAGGGCTCTGCGGAACCACTTTATACACGCTTCTAGAAGAAGGAACAATGAGGGTTGGGGGTGGATGGGCAGAGGTGTGCGTTCTTTGATCGGTGACCAGGCTGCTTCTCTTATTGCTCCGTTCTCCGAGGAGGAGGCTAAAAGGGCGGTCTGGGGTCTAAATGCCGATGGCACCCCGGGCCCGGACGGATTCCAGGTGCTTTTTTACAAGGAATTTTGGGGTATGGTCAAGGATGAAGTCCTCCAAACGGCAAATGAATTTAGAGAAGGCAATAGAGGCTTCGACAAGATTAATAGGGCCTTACTTTTCCTACTCCCTAAGAAGGAGTCACCTCTGTCTGTCGATGACTTCAGGCCGATCACGCTCTCAACGTCATTTACCTGATTGTGGCCAAGATCCTGGCGAACAGTCTGAAGTTGGTGATGGATTCTATGGTGTTACCTGGGCAGTTTGCGTTCATCCCGGGAAGACAACTTGCTGATGGTTTAGTGATGGCGTCCGAGATCTGCTTAGAATGGAAACGGTTGAAGAAGAAGGGCTCATTGTGGAAAATTGACTACGCAAAGGCCTATGACTGCGTTGATTGGAGATTTCTTTAGACGTCCTTTCAGAGGAGGGGCTTCCCTGACCTGTGGATTGACTGGATGAAACGCTGCATGGCCACTTCTTTTTTCTCGGTCCTGATCAATGGGAAGCCGGAGGGTGGCTACTTCCAACCCCAGTGTGGAGTGCGCCAGGGCTGCCCGCTGGCGCCTATGTTGTTTGTACTTGTTGCGGACGCTTTGGCTGTGCTATTGGAGCGGGCGGTTGAGATTGGCTGGTGTGAAGGCTTTCGGGTGGAGAACATCTCTATCTCGATTCTACAATACGCTGACGACACGTTCTATTCCTTGGAGGATCTCCAGAGCAGAACTCTAATACGGCTCAGATCGTGCAGATTTTCAGCAGTATCTCTGGGCTTCAGATTAATAGGAGCAAGTCCACGGTGGTGCCATTCCATTTACCGGAGGACAAACGTTCTGAGATGGAGGATGTGACCGATTGTCGGTCGGGTGAGCTTCCCATCACCTACCTGGGGCTTCCCCTGGCTGCGGATAGCTAAAGAAGTCACAATGTGATGGGGTGATCCATAAGATTGAACAAAGGCTCGCCGGATGGAAGGCGTCTACGCTCTCAAAGGGGGGAAGCTCGTTCTGCTTCGTCATGTCCTTGCGGCGATCCCGATCTTCTTCTTCTCGACCCGTCTCGTGCCGGTTGGGGTTCGGAAGAAGGTGGAGGCTTTGATGAAGAGATTCCTTTGGTCGAGTGGGAACCAACAGAGTTCTGGATTGCACCTTGTGAGTTGGGATGAGATCACCAGGGAGCGGGAGGAAGGGGGCCTTGGGGTGCGGGACATTGACTGCATGAATAAGGCCTTGCTCGCTAAATGGGCAGTGCGCGTCTGGGGGCAGTCGACTGGCCTTGCGATCTCTCTGCTCAGAAAATTGTACGCGGTCAAGGGTGAGTTGGTGGCGGGCACGACGAGATATCAGTCCGCGCTTTGGGCGGGAATCCACGAGGTTTTACCGTTGCTAGGGCAGAAGATGCATCCGTGTGTTGGGGATGGAAATGCTTTTAGATTCTGGCTTGACAATTGGTCGGGTGATGGCCCCTTGAAGGCTAGAACCCACGTCTTTTCGCTCTGGCGTCGGAGAAGGATTGCTCGCTTGTGCAGGCGACGGATGCGGGTAATTGGTGGCCGCGTTTCAACAGCGATTTGTCTGACCAACGCTCAGAGGAATTCTTCAGGATGGTTGGGGAGATCCCGCACCCGGTATCCTTTTCGCTGGAGCGCGATCATTTCTTGTGGGGTGGTTCCGGCCTGTCGGTGAAGAAGCTGTATAAAGAGATGCAAATTGACTTGGAGAACCGGGACCTTACGTTGCTACAAGATCTGAAAATTGTGTGGGCGGCTAACATTCCTAGCCGCGTCAAGTTTTTCCTGTGGTGCTTCAGAAGAGGACGGTTGCTCGATAAGGTGAGGAGGAGCCACCTTCTTCACTTGGACGACGTATCCTGTGACAGATGCCTTGGCAATGTGGAGGATTCTGACCACCTGTTCTTCACATGCCCGTCTTCGACTCAGGTGTGGAGTGGGACTGGGTGCGATTGGGTCGCGGTGGGCGGTTCGACGGAATTTTGGACCTCCATTAGAGATGTGGGAGGCAACTCCCAAGCTGATTGCGCGAGGCCTTTCGTTGTTTTATGGTGCATTTGGATTGCAAGAAACGAGGTTATCTTCAGGAATCAAACGCCTCGCTATGAAAATATAATGTCATGTAAACTCTTTATAGTATCTCTGACTATCACGGTAATGTACTTTCATCTTCATTAATAGAATCTCATCGAGTAGTGAATCCCGCTTTTGGGATCTCACCCAATTTTTCATAAAAAATGATGATATAATTTATATCTTAGTGCACCTTTTCTTAATACTATTTTAATTGGTTTTGCAGATGCACCATTCTTTTTGGTTTCGATATCACCTACTTCATGTGCCACTCTAAAGCCATTGGGGGATTATGTGAATTGCCATCGAACTTCTCACAAGGTGTGATGTATGTCTTGTTGTTCTCTCAAATAGTTTTTTGGAAATGTGCTGTATGCAAATGCTTTAGTAATTCGGTGGAATTATCTTGCAGGTAAGAGGGATCCGATGCCTGTGATTGCTGATAAATAGGTCTCAGTTGATGCTAATTCTCTTGGCTTATTTTGCAGCTATTATTTGGTTTTTATGATCCGTCTCACCATCCAAACAATCCAGGATGGCCACTCCGAAATTTCCTTGCATTCATCGCCATGAGATGGAAAATAGATAACATATACTTTTTCTGCTACAGAGAAAGACGTGGTGTTGCTGATTTGGATTTTTCCTTGGTAGGAGAAGCCAGGGTCAGCATTCCACAACGTAAATTTATTTTAGTTTGGTCTTGTTACACTGTAATTGGTTTATTATGCTTCCTAACTTTTGCTAATATTGTGGTAGAATGGTGTGATCCACAACATATACCTCAAGTTGTAGGGTGGGAACCAAACCAAGGGAAATTAAGTGCTAGGTGTATCAGTTTGGCTCAATCCATGGATCCCACCAGGTAATCATTGATTTTATTGTGTTGGATTAAACGGAGTTTAAGACAATTGTTTTCGATTATGTTGATCACATGGAATGATCTACAGGTTGGCTGTGTCTGCAGCGGATTTAAATTTAAAGCTCATGAGGTGGCGTATGCTTCCATCTTTGGATTTGAATACCTTGTCATCCCTTAAGTGTCTCCTCCTAGGTGCTGGCACTCTTGGATGTCAGGTTGCACGCATGCTTATGGTCAGTATTTGAATATCTACACCATGCATTGGGTCTAAATTAATTCAAATTGAAATGATAAAGTACAGATACATGTAGGCCTGGGGTATCCGGAAAATTACGCTAGTTGACAATGGTCGGGTTGCCATGTCTAACCCTTTGAGACAGTCACTTTACACCTTTGAAGATTGCCTTGAAGGTGGTGATCTGAAAGCTTTAGCAGCTGCAAAAAGTTTGAAACGCATTTTCCCCGCTGCGGTAATTTCTAGTCAGAGTTTCAACTTTATTAAAAAGAATAAAATTTATGTGTGTTTAATGTGATATCTACAGGAGGCAGAAGGTGTTTCATTGTCCATACCAATGCCAGGACACCCAGTTTCTTCTCAAGAGACTGCCAATGTGGTTGAAGACTGCAATCGTCTTCAGGGTTTAATCACTTCACATGATGTTGTTTTCCTCCTGACAGATACCAGGGAAAGCCGCTGGCTTCCTTCTCTTTTATGTGCTGATTCCAACAAGGTTGCATCTTTATTTTGAATGACCTTGTTGGCACTATCATTTTGTCAATTTTAGTATTAGTTTATTGATGGAATTCAAATAGCTGTTAAAAACCTGTTGCACACAGACTGCATCCAATCATCTTCGCATGTTTGTGCGTTTAGAGAGAGAGAGGTTCTCCCATGTGTATAGACACGACTGATGTAGACTGTAATGAATGATGTGCGAACTGGGTGAAGAATTTCTTGGTTTGTTAGTATAATGAAAAATAAAGGATAAGATAGTTTTAGGAAGTATCAATGCCTCCTTATGTTAACACGTCCTTGACATAACAAATGCTTTGTGCACCGGGCAATTAGTGCTAGAGTAGGAAACATGGTGCGTTTGGTACGCGGGTTAGGGCGGGTTAAACTGATAGAGGGTAACCCGTTTTTGTGTTTTGGTGTTTGGGTAGTGGGTTAAACTGGGGGTGGGTTAGAAGTGGGTTTGTTGTGATATGATTGTATTGAAGTTTGAAAAAGTGTGTAGCTATTGTGATGTGATTGTATTGAAGTTTGGATAAGTGAGTAGAAGTGGAGTAGTTTATAATTTTTATATGATATGATGGTGTAATATATTATTTTTTGATGGAATCGATAAAAGAAAATTGATTTATTTAATATATTAAAAAAAGGTAAAAGTGGGACCCACGTAGGAGAGAGAGGGAGTGGGTTAAGGGAACAGGGCCGAAGTGATTTCTGGAGAAAACTAGAAGCTTAATCAGATTCTTTATATATTTTCATTAAATACCATGGATGGCCCTTTGTTGAGGGTACTGTATAAGTAGAAGATATAGCACAGAACTTTTTCCCTTAAAAATACTGTTATTTCGCAGATAACTATTACTGCTGCACTTGGTTTCGATAGCTACCTTGTCATGCGCCATGGTGCTGGTCTCAGAGAAGATAATGATAATATGGAAGAACATATAGAGAAATTATCTGTAAGCAGCGGGGAAGGAAATCGGCGTCTTGGGTGTTACTTTTGCAATGATGTTGTGGCTCCTATAGATGTATTTTCCTGTACATTTTTCTCTTTGTAAAGAAGCTGCTTTCTTTTAGTTAATTTGTTCATGATTTTCTTGTATTTATATCACATCACATGCAGTCTCTATCCAATCGTACTCTGGATCAACAGTGCACAGTTACACGGCCTGGGTTAGCACCCATCGCCTCTTCTATTGCGGTGGAGTTACTAGTGGGGATTTTGCATCATCCTGAAAGGTATGAAAATCCTGCAATTTGCTAATTGGCATATGGTTATAGACATGCTCTTTTAACCATTTCTTCTCATTTCATTCGTGCCATTCTTTGTTTAAATATAGGACGAATGCTCCAGGGGAAATATCCAATAGTACTGCTAATGAAATCGATAGGCCTCTTGGAATTTTACCCCATCAAATTAGGGGCTCTCTGTTTCAATTTTCACAGCTTACATTAGTAGGCTACTCCTCCGATAGCTGTACTGCCTGTTCTACCTCTGTAAGTTTATCTTTTCGCAAGAAAAACTTTTTAAGATGTGACTTAGATTTATTGCGAGCCCATGAAATCAATAAAGGAAAATGATTAAGTTACCAGTGCATTGAGGATTTTTGTTGTAGTAAGAAGACACAGGGCTTAGTGTCGATAGTGAGGTTCTAAGGTCAGGATTTCCGGTATTTTTTAGTTTTAATAGAAAGGTAGGAAGCCATCATAGTGGTTAAATCATATGCTAACATACACAGATACAATTTTTTTTTGTAAACTTTCCTATCTATTTTCAATTTTCTTTTAACATATAAATATGGCTGCATTTACATTCATAGAAAGAATTAACATCATTTTATATTGCAATCCTTAAAAACGTTCCTTAATTGAACTATATTTGTTGTAGTTAATAGATACCTTCATCTAACTGTATATGTGACTTAAACCCAATGTTGTAAAAGTCTCCCGACTGGCCCGACTAGTATAGTCCGTGGGGTGGCCGACCGAGTACTGACTAATTCTGATTAGGCATGGTAATTGACTAATTTTTACTTGGAGATGCCATATTTTTTTGCTTTTTTAAAAGCAAGCTTATTCTAACACACTTAATGTTTTATTTAAATTTGTTGGGAAAAATGAATGACTTACATTATTCCATAAGCCCTAGGCTCTCTTATATAGGAGAGTAGCCTATGGGTAAATTACATAAAGAAGACAACTGAAACATAAAATAAAATAACGAAGAGGTACTCTATATGCGGCAACATATGCGTCAACACTCCCCCTCAAGATGGAGCATAGATATCAATCATGCTCAGCTTGGACGCACACTTCTGGAATGGGCCTCGAAGTAATGCCTTGGTGAAAATATCAGCAGTCTGATTCTCTGATGTGACGTGAGATGTAGCAATGAACCCCTTCTGAATCATGTCACGTATGTAGTGACAGTCAACCTCAATATGCTTGGTCCTCTCATGAAAGGCTGGGTTGTTTGCAATGAACAAGGCGGCTTGATTGTCACATTCCAACATCATAGGAAGCGGTATATCAAGACATAGATCTGTAAGTAAAGATTTCACCCACATCATTTCTGTGCTAGCCTGGGCCATAGCCCTGTATTCGGATTCAGCACTGGATCTGGCTACCACTGTCTGTTTCTTGCTCCTCCACGAGACTAGGGCATCTCCAACATAGACTGCAAATCCTGAGGTGGACTTCCTGTCCTTGGGGCATCCTGCATAGTCTGCATCAGCGCATGCTGTGATAGAGATCTCCTCTCCCTTCTTAAATAGCAGGCCTGCATCTGGAGATGATTTTAGATATCTCAGAATCATGTGTATTGCATCCATATGGACCTGACGTGGTTGCTCCATGAACTGGCTCACACGACTCACTGCAAATGATATATCAGGTCTAGTGATCGTGACATACAGTAGTTTGCCTACCAGTTCTCTGTACGTTCTCTTGTCCACCTCTTCTGTGTCATCATCATAGAGCTTCATGCTGGGATCCATTGGTGTCGTAGCAGGTCGACACCCTAGCATACCTGTCTCACTTAATAGATCTGTAACATATTTTCTCTGCGACTACTAATCCATATGGATTTCTAGCAAACTCCAGCCCCAGAAAATATCTAAGAACTCCCAAGTCCTTGGTGACAAACTCGGTTCCCAGCCTTTCTTTTGCCTGCTTAATGCCCTGCTCATCATCTCCTGTAATCAAGATATCATCAACATAAACCATGATTACAATGATACCTCTAGCCGTCTTCTGCACAAACAAGGAATGATCAGCATTGGAATGTTTATATCCTTGTTTCTCAAAAAGATTTAAAAGCTTCTGAAACCACGCTCTGGGGCTCTGCTTAAGGCCATAGATGGCCTTATGTAACCTGCATACCTTGGAACACTCCCCCTCAACAGCAAACCCAGGTGGCTGTTGCATATAGACTTCCTCTTGCAGTTCGCCACATAGGAATGCATTCTTCACGTCCAGCTGATAAAGCGACCAGTCTCTAGCAACTGCTACTGATAACAGGATCCGTAGAGTGGAATGACGCGCCACAGGCGAGAATGTGTCAAGGTAATCCACCCCGTATGTCTGTGTGAAGCCACGTGCAACAAGGCGTGCCTTGTACCTGTCAATAGAGCCATATGCATTGTGCTTCACTGTAAACACCCATTTGCAGCTCACCGGGCTGACATCTGGAGGTATAGGAACCAAGTTCCAAGTGCCTCTGGACCGAAGTGCCGACATTTCTTCTTCCATTGCTAGCCGCCATCTAGCATCCTGCAAAGCATCATGATGATTCCGTGGAATGTCTGTGGCTGAAAGTGCCAACGCAAATGTCGTGAAGTCTCCAGATAGCCTCTCAAAAGACACGGCTGCTGATAAAGGATATTTGGCACAGCTTCTCTTCGGCTTCCGTAGAGCAATTGGAACATCCAAATCATCTGTATTCTCATCATGCTCCTGCAATACATCCTGCTGAGAAATGTCGTCAGATCCATCAACATTAATATTTTCATTACATACCATAGGCGAGCTAGTTGACGGGTCAGGACCATGAGCTGGAGGAGGCCTGCGGGTGTAATGGAATGGTAGTGGTGAGACTAGCGGTGGCGGTGGCGGTGGTGGTGGTGGTGGCGGTGGTGGTGGTTGTGGCGGTGGTGGTGGCGGTATCTGAGGTGGTGGTGTCATGAATATGGCATCAGGAGGTATAGGTGGTAGCTGCTTGTCTCCTGATGCTGAAAAATACATAACAGATTCAAAAAATGTAACATCTGCACTGATCATATACCGCCGACGCACTGGATCAAAACACTTGTACCCCTTTTGAGTTCTGGAGTACCCAACGAAGACACACTTGACAGCCCTAGGAGAGAGCTTGTCAGTACCAGGCGACAACTGATGGACGAATGCGACTGACCCAAACACACGAGGAGTAAGAGTGAACAAATCCTTGTCAGGATAAATGAGTGAAAAAGGAATCTGTTCATTCAAGACAGACGAAGGCATACGGTTGATTAGGTAACATGCAGTAAGAACTGCATCACCCCAGTAGGAGTAGGGAACATGACTCTGTATAAGAAGTGATCTTGTGACATCAAGAAGGTGACGGTGTTTTCTTTCAGCAATCCCATTCTGTTGAGATGTATGAGCACAAGATGTTTGGTGAATAATCCCTTTTGAGGAGTAGTAATTGGCCAGAATGTTGGTGCACAACTCTAAAGCATTATCACTTCTCACAAGTTTGACAGATGTGGAGAAAACATTTTGAATTTCATTAAGAAAATGGATAATAATATTTCCTGCTTCAGATTAATTTTTACAGAAACACCCATGACACTCTCGAGAAATCATCCACAAATACAATATAAAACCTGTGTCCCTGATGATCGGGAACACGACTCGGACCCCAGACATCGATATGAAACAACTCAAACTTGGAGTTGCTACTCCGACCTGGACGACTGGGAAAGGACGACCTGTGATGCTTTCCCAATTGACATGCCTCACACTGGATAGGTGTGTGAGAGAGACCATAGGGTAGAACTCGACGCAACTTCTGAAGCGGTAAATGACCAAAACACAGATGCCATAGGAGAGGAGATACTTGTCCAGCAGGAGAGGATGTGGTTCCGGCAAATGGGGTCTGATTCAGACGGTAAAGGCCTCCTTGCTCATAGCCACGACCAATCACGTTGCCCGTACGGATGTCCTGAAAAATCAAAGAAGATGGATCAAAAATAGCTCGACAATGGAGATCCTTCGTAATCTGACTAATTGACAACAGATTCATAGAAAAATCAGGTGCATGTAGCACATTCTTGAGCTGCATAGAAGATGTCAGTCTAATCTCCCCCTGACCAGTGATGGGGGAATGTGTGCCATTGGCAATCACTACTGTCCGTCCTGGAGGGATCTGAGTGTATCCTGTAAGTAGACTCTGGTCGCTACATAGATGATGTGTAGCGCCTGAGTCCATGATCCATGGCAGTGTATCAGATCTACTACTGTGGAGTGCAAGTATACTGCCTGAAGTACTAGTAGATGCAGAGGCAGAAGCAGCAGCATCAGTATGACTCTCTGTAGTCGGTGCTGGACCAGATGGTGGGATGATGCCCCTGAGACGGGCAACTAGATCATCAAATCGTTGATCCAAGGTAGCAGCAGATGGGGGCTCTATCTGCTCAGCAGCTCGTGCAGATGCAGGGAATCCGTGCTTCGAATAGCACGTGTCTTCATTGTGTCCGACTCGGTGACAATATGTGCATGTTGGCCTAGTGCGGCCACCCCTTCCCCGAGGTCCACGTCCACGGCCCTGGTGATGAAATCCGCGGCCTCTGTTTGCCGCCATGGCTGAGGAATTCTGACTCGCAGCTGCTGAAGGAACTGTGATCCTACTCAATCTATGAAAGGCTTCCTCCATGGGAGGAATAGTCGAGTCTGCCAAAATCTGAGACCTTACTGCCTCATACTCTGGATCAAGTGCAGCGAGAAACACACCCACCATCGTCGCATTCCTGTATGTCTTCTGCTGTTCTGGCGTGGCGGTAAGAGGCATGAAGCTATAGAGCTTCTCGAACATCCCTCTCAGTGATGTGTAGAGAGAATGTAAAGGACGACCATTCTGCTTTATTATGAATATATCATGTTGAAGTTGCAGAATCTTTGTTTCGTTCTTCGCCTGAGAATATGTTGCCGCCAGGATATCCCATATGTCTTTGGCTGTGGGTTGATGTAGAATGTCATTGGCAATTTCAATAGCCAATGTACCAGATAGCCAGACCTTGGCATATGCATCATCGGCCTCCCATGAGGCATGGACTCCAGTCTTCTCTGCAGGCTCAGGTTCGGTAAGAATGTGCTTCTTACCTGTAGACTTCATCATACTCATGAACTGCATTGCCCACAGTTCATAGTTAGTACCATCCATCTTGACAATGGGTGCTGGACCACGAAATGCGCCAATAGACGGGATATCAGCCTTGCTTTCTGACATACTGGAGATGGAAGACTGGAGCGATTGACAGAAGATGATCTTCGTCTACAATGATATAGACGGGGTTAGTTGCATGTGTAGACGTCAAGCAACTATCCCCATGAA
This sequence comes from Ottelia alismoides, assembly GCA_037367405.1. Classification (NCBI taxonomy): domain Eukaryota; kingdom Viridiplantae; phylum Streptophyta; class Magnoliopsida; order Alismatales; family Hydrocharitaceae; genus Ottelia; species Ottelia alismoides. The sequence goes on from JAZKJV010002969.1 coordinate 675,767, forward strand.
TATGCGCGCGCTACGGTCTTTACACACGCAAACAATCACAAAGACGCACGCAAACAGTGGGCTGGCCCACAGATGTTCACGCGCAGGGGCGCACAGTTACGCGCAGAGGCGCACAGATGTTCGCGCGCAGTGGCGCACAGTTAGCGCAGGCAAGAGTACGCTACGTGCGTGTGCAACTGGGGCACGCACGCAAGTACTGCAGGGAGAAGTTGCGCAGGGGCGCGCGTGTGTGCACGATCAGACCTTCAAGCTTGGGCGCGAAGAGGCGCACGCGTGGGCATGCGCACGCGATGCGCTATGCGCAGAACTGGCCAGCAAACCTACGCGCGAGAGTAGGCGATGCGCTACGCGCAGGTCTCGCGCGTGAAGCACCGCCGCTAGGGCGAAGGCGCGCAGGGCTGGAGCACCGTCGCTAAGACGCGCAGGTTTGGCGATGCGCTAGGGCTGGAGCACCGCCGCGATTGGAGAAGACGACCTGCGCAGTAGGTCGGGGGTGGGCGGCACCGAGTAGAGAGAGAGAAGAGAAAGAGGTCGGCGGGTAGGGTGGGTTAGGGTTTCGAGAACTCCGGTCTAGGACCGTCGCTCTGATACCATGTTGGGAAAAATGAATGACTTACATTATTCCATAAGCCCTAGGCTCTCTTATATAGGAGAGTAGCCTATGGGTAAATTACATAAAGAAGACAACTGAAACATAAAATAAAATAACGAAGAGGTACTCTATATGCGGCAACATATGCGTCAACAAAATTCAATTAGTTCTTTTATTTTATTATGATAGTATAAAAATATGCAAATGTATGGAAATATATAAGAGTATATGTATAAAAAGGATTTATATATTTAAAAATTCAAAGCCGATTAAAGTCCGACTAAATTCAATTAATCACCTGACTACCGATTAATCCTTAGTCAGTGACCCGACCGACCAAGTACCGACTACCGACTTTTGCAACCTTGCTTAAACCCATTTACAAATTATATGCATTTGTTGTTCTCTTATGTAGTTTGAATTATATATCAAATCCCACTACATGAGTATACCACCATCCAGATCCGTGAGTTCATTATGAATGAGGGATGCAAATGAATTTGGATATATTTGTGTTCACTTGTGCTTATGTTTATTCTAGAGAGGATACATATAGTGTGCCTTAGTTCTCATTATATATATAGGCTAGGGTTCAAGTTAACAAAATCAAAATAAAAATACTAAATGCTTCTGAATGGGTGGACACTCAAGCTGTAATCCTAATGCTCTTACCCTAGCACCCCCTTAAGTTGGCGGATAGATATCCTTCATGCTTAGCTTATCACAACTTCTCTTGGGAATTCGCCTGGTGAAGATAATTGTTGTCTGATCTGCAGAAGAGACAATAGACATCTAGAGACAACCACTCTGGATAAGGTCTTTGGTGAGGTGGCAGTCGACCTCTACTTGTTTTGTACAATCATAAAACATGGGATTGTTTGCTATATGCATAGTCAACGTAGGGTCACCTCAACCCCATCACTATTTGGAGATATTTGGAGATCTATAAGAAATGTTTGGATCTGCTGCATCTCTATACTAAAGAGAGAGTCGCTGATTTCTTATCCATGAAAGGAGCTGTCACCTAGATATGGATATAAAGTTGTGGCAGACATTCGATCTGCAAGGCATGCCATCACAATTTGCAGTGATATGCATAGATAAGTCTGTAATAAAGAAGAGCCCCTTTCTTGGGACTGCTTAATGTATTTCATTACCACCATGGTGGCATCCTAGTAGGCAATGGCTGCCCTGCTCATGTATTGGTCAAGTTTTCCCGTGGCCAAGGGAAATATCTGGTTTGGTGATAGTGAAGTAGAGAAGCTTATATAGTACTCTATGATACACTGATACTACTATTTATACACACCATATCTTCCTCCTCGAACAGAACATTGGGATCCATACTCTTTTAACTGGTTTGGTACTTAACATTGCAACCTCTTGTAGTCAATCTACTACATACCTTTTTTTGAGACAGATAAGTCCTTTGTAGTTGCAGGCTACCTCTAACCCGATGAAGTACTTCAACCTAGATCCTTAATCACAAAGTGGTCAACTAGTAATCAGGAAAATTCTGGGGGAACAATGGCTTCTTTTCCCTCGGGGGGCATCTCGGGCGATGCATTCCTAGCGGGCGGAGCTAGGGTTTCCGCAGAGGATGGAAGGATTTTGGCAGCGTTCGACGGTCCAGGACAACTCAGGGGGTCGATGGCAGGTTTCCCTCTGGGGTTCCACTTGTTCGACTGGGGTGCGCTTGCATGAGCTTCCGGAGCTTTGGGGTGGGGGATTCTTGGTCCCTTGGGTTGGGCCCTAGCGTGCAGTGCTAGGGGCTTCGACATGAGTTTCAAGGCCTTCGGCCGGGACTCTCAGGGGATGCTTCCAGGTCTTCGGCGGAGCTTCCTCCAACAAAGGAAGCTTGGGCCTCACCGACAGGGATCTCTGCGATGAGGCCCTGTGAGGATGCGGCGGCGCATGGGTTTCCTAGTTTGGGGATTCAGTCGGCTTTGTTTGGGGCGGGAGTGGCACACCCTCCTCTTGGCAACTATGCAGGGAGAAGTTACAACGGCCCTGCCCCTGCTGCGGGAGGTGGATGGGACCCTGCGAGGTTTGAGACTCCTCCAGAAGTCGAGGGAGATTGGCTGAGCAGTGGAGGGTGGTTCTGCGGCAGGAGGACTAGCGGGGGGAAGTCTACGTACAGTTTGCCAACGATGGGGAACATCGGGAGATGGGTTGATGTGGTCAGTGGGAGGGTTGCGGAGGAGGAGAGCCTGGAGATGGGTCTGGATGGCTAGCGGGTGGTCTCGCCGAGGAGGCGGGTATGTTTCCACCGCGTCATGCTGGAGCGGAGACCCGGTCGCAGAGGTGGTTCACGTCTGGGCTGCGGCAGGAGCCCCGTATCGTCTCGTGGGTGGGTTCCAGGAGGTGTTTCAAATGTGGGGCTTGTGGACACTTGGCGGCAATCTGCAGAGATGGGATCACGTGTTTCTTCTACAGAGGGGTGGGGCATTGCAGGAGAAGATGTGCTAGGCTGTGGCGCCAGCATAGCGGTGCTGCACAGGAGGAGTGGTGTCGGCAGGTGCCGCCAGCAATGGGGGGCTGGTCTCGCGGCTACCCTCGCAAGCTTTGGATCCGCTGGAAGGCATCTTGGTGGGTGACTATTTTGGTTCCGCAGAGTGCCCGTAGTTGGCTATGCCAGATATTGGGCAACATGTTGGCCCGACTTTTGGAGGAGACACATTTCAGCTACCCGAGAGCGCGGTGTGTGCTAGGGGGCTGGTCCGCGAGGGAAGTGGCCACCCTGCTGCGAAGGGTGCCAGGCGATTTGGTGGTGTGGAGGCACCCATCCCTCCGGGACGACACCTCATACGGGTGGTTCTATAAGGTATTGAGGCTGAAGGGGGTGCCCTTACGGACGCGAAGTCTGTAATCGGTGGAAGCACTGCTAGGAGGTTTCGGGTTGGTCATTTCCATCCTGTGCTTAGGCCTCTCCAAGGGGGAGGAGGCACATATGAAGGTGGAGCTCGCGACGAGGACGACGACCATACCTTCGGAGCTGATGCTAAATATTGGTCGTACGTCCTTCCGGTTGGAGCTAGAGGAATGCATGCATGGGGCCTCCTTTGTGGGGGGGCGCTAACGTGAGGGATTGTGCGCTGGAGGGGGGGGGAAGGAGATGGACCTCATCCTTGAATTTTGTGCATGAGTTCCGGGTACTAAGGAGCCCCGCATGTTAGGGGCGGGGGAGGACTCGTGGTCTGTGCCACATGGGGTGTGTCTGGAGGCCGGCTCCCACCTTGGTGTCTCCGTTGCTCTGGAGCAGTCTCCACAGCTTGGTTTTGGCCATGTGGTGCTCCCTCAGCCGCTTGGGGGGTGCTCAGACCCTCGTTCTGTGGCCCAGATGGGTGGGGGCAAGCTCGACTACATGAGGGATGTGGTGGAGGACCGATTGGTGGAGGCGGCACATGAAGCCCCTCTCAGCTCCATGGAGGTGGAATCCCTGTTGGATACTGTGGTTGGGGATTCTGTGAGGTCCAGGTAGGACCTCTCGCTCAACTGTCACCGAAATGGAGATTTGGGAAAAATACCTTCGCCTCTCCTCCGACGATACCATAAGGAGGCGGAGGATGGAGGTGTTCGACACTCTGCACCGGTGGGGTTCGACCCCGGGGGATGATGACCCTCTTGTGCGCGTGTCGGGTCTGACGAGAAAGAAAACAACCACGCCGGATGTTGAGCTGCCAATTGGGAGTAGCGAGGGGCAGCTGGGGTTGGAAGCAGGGCATGCCCTGCTGGATTGTTTGGGTGTGGTCCCGCCATCGAGAACTGCCCATGTTGATTTATGAAGATCCTCTCATGGAATGTCAGGGATGCGGGGAGGGAAAAGAAGAGACTGGCGATCCGGGACTTGTCTACCGAGGTGTTGGCAAATGTGGTCTACTTCAAGAAACAAAGATTTCCCGAGGTTTTGGTAAGTTTTGTGGCTCGATGGCTGGTGATCGCCTGAGCGAGTGGACAACCCTGGATGGCTCGGGGGCCTCTGGGGGCATGGCAGTGGGCTGGAGCAGGGACAACTTTGATCTTGTGGATGATGTGTGCAGGGGGCAACACTCTCTCTCGACCCTCTTGCAGCGGAAGGCGGACGTGGTCCAGCTGTTGGTGACCAATGTGTATGGGCCTCAGACTGGCCCTGCGATGTCTGAGCTAACAGGTGACTTGAGTCTGCTCCGAGAGAGGTACCCGGATGACGTTTGGCTTATTGGGGGGATTTGAATGTGACGTTGCGCCCAAAGGATAGGCTTCGTCTTCGAGGGGGTACTGATGCAGGGTCGGCGGAGCTGATGCGGTTCATTACTGAGGAGAGCTTGCAGATTTTTGATGCTAGGGGGTGCTGCTACACTTGGAGAAACGCTAGGTCGAGGTCACGGATTGATTGGTTCTTGGTATCCCAGGAGGCGACGGGGTTGTTTCCACTAGCAGACGTGCGGGCTTTGCATCGGGCACACTCCGACCACAACTCGATCTTGTGGTCTTCCGGGGAGAACTTTCGTGACATGGTGGTGGAATTTCGGCGAAACTCGGAGTTAGATGGGTCATCTTCGATGGTTATGGCTCAGAAACTCAGGTTGTTGCAGATGCGTCTGATTGAGTTCAGGAGGTACACCCGTGAGCAGAGGCAGTGTGCGAGGGCAGAGGCACAAGATGTCATCTCTCGCCTAGATGCGGTGGAGGACACGAGAGAGCTGTCAGCTAGCGAGGTAGAAGAAGGTGCGCTTGTTTGAACCAGGTAAGGTTGAAAGATAAAAAGAAAGAGGTTGAGTGGAGACAGAGGTCGAGACTGAGGTGGCTGAGGGAAGGGGATACAATGCACACTTTTTCCATTCCACGACCAATGGTAGAAGGTGTCGGAATTCCATTAGGAGCATTGAGGTGAATGGGGTGCAAACGTTGTGTGATGTGGAAATTGGTCGACAACTCAGGTTGCATTTTGTCGCTTTTCCAGGACAACAAGAGGGGAGGGCTGGGGGTGGCATGGGCATGGTGTGGGATGTGTCTCCACGCAAGAGGCGGAGGACCTGATTGTTCCTATCACGGAGGAAGAGACCAGGCGGCTCTCCGGTAGTTGAATGCGGATGGGGCCTCGAGTCCTGATGGGTTCTCGGCGTGTTTCTTCAGGGAGTTCTGGGAGTGTGTGAAGGAGGAGGTGGTTGCGGTCCTACAGGAATTCGAGGAGGGAAACTGGGAGTTTGAGCGCCTGAAGAAGGCACTCCTGTTTCTGTTACCAAAGCGGGAAGGGGTGGTTCGTTTGGAGGATTTCAGGCCTATTGCGTTGTCTAATGCGATCTACCTTCTCGTGGCCAAGGTTCTGGCAAACCGCTTGCGGTGTGTCCTAGGGGGCATCATCTCGCCTGAGAAGATTGCTTTTGTGCCTGGCAGGTAGATGACGGACTCGTGGGTCTTGGTCTCGGAGTTGGTGTTGGATTGGAAGAGGGAGAAGCAGAAGGGGGTTATTTGGAAGGTGGATTTCTCTAAAGTCTATGACTACGTTGATTGACGCTTCCTTTGGCGGTCACTAGAGAAGAGAGGCTTTCCAGACAAATGGATTGGATGGGTGAAGAGGTGCGTCACAACGTCGTAGCATTCTGTGCTTGTGAATGGCAGACCAGAGGGAGGTTTCTTCTAGACCCAACGGAGGATACAATAGGGATGCCTACTGGCGCCTGACACCGCTTCTTTTTGTGATTGTCGCGGGTGCACTGGCAGTGACGGACGATTTCTACGCTGGATACATGAGAGGCAACACTTCCATCCCCATTCTGCAGTATGCGACGACACGTTGTTGTTCATTAATGGAGACCCGGGCCATGCGAGGTATGTTTCATACATTATGGCTATATTTGGGGAAGTCTCGGGACTGAGGCTAAACAGAGACAAATCCAAGGTCATCTTGGTTGGCGTTACACAGGAGGAGGCTCGAGTTCTTTATCGTATTTTGCGATGTCCGGAGGGATCCCTTTCGACCACGTATTTAGGACTTCCTTTGGTTGTTGGACGGTTGCAGGCGGCTGATTGGAAGGTCGTTATTGACAGGGTGGAGAGTAAGATGGCGGGGTAGAAAGCAAGAACACTCTCCAAGGGGGGGAAAGTTGGTCCTCCTCAAGCACGCTCTCTCTGCGATCCTGATTTTCTTCTTCTCCACACGATTGATGCCGGTGGGAGTGCGGAAGAGGTTGGAGGGGATGATGAAGCGTTTCTTTTGGTCAGACAGAAGGCAAGAGGGTGAGGAGTTACACCTGGTGGACTGGAACACTGTGACGCTGACAAAGAGGAAGGGAGGCTTGGGGGTCCACAATTTAGAGCTCATGAATAAGGCACTACTAGCGAAGTGGGCCCCTAGAATATGGGGAAAGTCATATGACATGATTTGCAAGGTGATACTGAGCATCTTTGGTTAGGGATGGGTCCCCTCAGCGAGAAGTACCCGTGTCTCTTTGCCATTGCGGGGGACAAGGTGCTTTCGTACATCAAATTTGGTCAGCGGGAGCTTGGTGCCCTACTTTCGCTGCTGCTCTGTCGGACCAGAGGTGCGATGAGTTCGTGGCGCTCTTGAGGATTCTGTTGGACGTTGGTGGTCCCGGCGGAGGCATGGACCATTTTACTTGGAAGGAGGGGAGCTTTACAATTATGAAGGCATATCGGCTGTTTGGTAGGGTGCATGGTGAGCGTCAGGAGGACTTTTCGGATTACATGCTTATTTGGGCTAGCAGGGTTCCGATGCGGATCAAGGTCTTCTTGAGGTTGGCGAGACGTGGCATGTTGCTTTCAAAGGCATATCGGCTGTTTGGCATGATGCATGGGGAGCGTCAGGAGGACTTTTTGGATTACAGGCTTATTCGGGCTAGCAGGGTTCCGATGTTGATCAAGGTCTTCTTGTGGTTGGCGAGTCATGGCCGGTTGCTTTCAAAGGCTTGCAGGGCAAGGCTGCTGGGTATTGGAGAGACCTTTTGTGATGGATGTGGCCTTGAGCAGGAGGATTCAGAGCATCTCTTTTTTGGTTGTTGTACCTCGGTCGCGGTATGGGAGCAGGTGGCTGTGCCTTGGCTTCGCTCGGTGGACAACGTGTCGTACTGGAGTTCAGTTGGGTGGCGTGTGGTAGTTCTCAGGAGGACACGACTAGTCCTTTTGCCTTGTTGTGGGCAATCTGGTGTGATAGAAATGAGAAAATCTTCTGGGACCGTCTGTTTCCCCGTGAGAGGGTGTTGGGGCATTATAGAGCGCTGGTGTATATGCGGCAAAACATGTAATTATGTTCTCATTGTTTCTGGGATGTAACTTTTTAGCGCATCTGTAATCGGTTTCTCTATTTGAATAATTTTACAGTGGGTTCCAATCGTGGGACTACACCCTCTTTTTCCTCAAAAAAAGTGGTCAACTAATAGCTTCTTCATCTCCTTAATCCATTGCACATTGTTAGCTATTAAAGCATTACCATCAGCGTAGACCAACCTGCAATTGTACTTATCTCATTCCTCCTGGTAGAAAGAGAGTGGTCTGATGATGACCGTTAAAACCAAGTTTTAGCACTCTTCTCAAGGCTACACCACACAGCTTGAAACCTGAAGTTTCTTGAGTGCATACGCTGAAATACATTCTTTTCATGTAGCCGACATAAAGACCACTCATTGTATGACCATTGAGAGGAAAATTCAGAGTCAACAAGCTCCTAGAGAGAGTATCAAAAAAATCCAACCCATATGTCTGGTTGAACCCTCCGGAAGACAATCTGGATCTGTGATTTAGCAACAAATCTACTTCGGTTGTGCTTCACAGCAAAGAGATACTTGGATCCAACAACCCTACAACTAGCAAGTGGATTCACTGAAGTCTAGGTTTCATCAGATATGAGAGTCGCCATCTCCTCCTCCGCAGGCCCCTTCCATTGGGGAGCTGGAAAAGAGCCTGTGTAAGAAATATGGATATGTATTACTGAAAGTCCCTATTCAAGTTATCTGTTGGCATTGAGATAAAATCAAGGACGTTGCGTCAAGACCAAGTGCAATATACAATCGCAAGATGTCGAGATATATTCCGGAGTGCAATCAGAAGAGTAAGATCATTTATACACTATTTGTCTCCTCAGAAGATCCTACGCTTACTAGACATAGCATCAATATGAAAGATGAGACTCTGAGTTTGCCGTTGGTGAAAATGATGGCAAAGGATGAGAATGAAGGTTAGTGCACTGACTTCAAATCCATTGTCATCCAGTATAGGAAAATTTTGCAATATTACTAGACGACTCTACAATGTCCTCTCAAGGATTAAGCAATGTCCAACTCTATGCAATAGAGAGGAAAGTGATGTACTTGAAAAGCTTCACATTTGCATTGATATAGAGATGACATGACTTGGTTCGAAACACTAGTCGCCTTTCTGATTCCTAACATACCCAGCAAAGACACACGTAATTGTTCTTGGTGTTGACTTGTCCTTTTGGGTTGGACATGATGAACAAAGGCAACTCAATCAAACATACAAGGTACTACTTAAAAAATATGGAAATTATTGTATAACTCTTCTATACGAAGATTCTCATCAATCACTGATGATGGAAGGCTCAAGACGATTGGTAAGATAAGCCATAGTAGGGACATCTCCGCGATATGACGGCATAATACTTGTCTCAATAAGCAAGGTCTTGGTGACCTCAAGAATGTGGAGGCATTTGTGGAAGTCTGATGAGCAATGCCACATCTCTAATGAGCAATGCCAAGAGACTGTAAAAACCCCACAGTTAAGAACTTAAGATGAGTAGAGCTCCGATATTCTCAGATCTAATCATTTTAATAAGGGCACTAATCTGTGTCTTTATTTGAATGGTGTTAAACTAACTCTTATCTCCATAAAGGTGGCACAAGGCGCTGAACTCTATTAACTAATCATACTTAACGGAGGGAACATAAAGAGTTTGTGTGCCTGACAAGGATGTGGAAGTAGGGGTTGCGGTAGTAGTGGCCATTGCAGTCTCAAACGATGGATCACGATATGCAACATACAATTGAACAACATGCCTAATCATATCACTCAGATTGGAGTGAAAGAGAATCATTGTATTAAGTCCTCTTTTAACCGCTACCATACGTGCACTATGGGACTCATCATGCTTGAGCATGTTTCCTATGTATGCCTTATCCTGCCTCAAAAAGTACTCTGGATTTTACATCTTCCTGTAAAGCTAATGGGGTCACTCTGCTAGGTGGTGGAGCTGATCGGCCTAGTTCTGCAACCTCGACTGCAATCTCCTCTAGATGCACTTCGTTCTCATCTCGAAAGAAGTAACAAATGCAGTAGTCTGGAACTCTTATACCTCGAATTATTGGGTGATTAATAAACCGCGCCTACTTAATATGTCATTTTTATCGTAGCACAAGAGGCGTTTTTGGATCTACACAAAATCGACCACATGCATGAATATGTGGTGATGAATTTTTACTTGGCAAGCATACCAAGGTTGAACACAGGGACATGAGTCTCCAAGTCGATTAATCAGAGATTAATGATTAAGTTGAGTGATTAAATTCATTAGTCTAGATCTTAATGCGGACATAATGCACAACACAAAATGAAGACAAACATTATGCAAACAATAATCAAGCAAACACAAAAATGCATGAAATGAGAAGGGAGCAATGCATGAAGTGTATGGTAAGGAAAACACATTTTTATGATTTCTAAACACTTAAAATATGGAGCAGGATGCAAAACAATGCAATGTATCATGCATTTTTTATTTTGGTTTTTAGCAATAAAAATGATGCAAGATGCTATGCAATACTATATGATGATGCAAGCATAATATGCCATAGAAATAAGCTTATCAATGAGCAATCACAAGCAGTTCATTTTCATCATCAATTGGAGCATAAGGGTACATTATAGCTCTAATAATGGCATTTAAATGAGGAGCAGTTGACGCAATAAATATCTAGAATTTAACATATAAAATTTTACGTCGAATCAGTGAAATAAGCATGCCATTAAGAAGAGCATCAAATTAGCAATCAAGTGAAACTGAAATCATTCAATTTGGAGTTTGCTTGCTCAAGTTATGAATAAACAAGTGCAAGGGCATAAAAATATGAAGATAAAATTCATAAAATTCCCATATAGGTCCTTCAGAGAGGCATAAATGCAATAATAAAAAACCAACTGGGCCTCTTCATAAATTTTCCAAGCATGCACGTGAGGCACGCACGCTTGGGAAGGACCATTTTGCAATTATTAGAAAGATGCAGTGGTGGAATGTAATTTGCCTAGCTCGCGCGTGCCTGGCACGCGCGTGGGCTAGGATCAGGAGGCGGACTAGCTTCAGATGGAGGCTGGGCAGCTATTGTAGGAGCTTCGAGCCACATGGCGGCTCGAGGAGCTCCGGGCGAAGGCTTCGTTCCACCGAGCCGCGAGGCTTCGATGAGGCGATGTGGCTCCATCAAGACCGTTGGATGGCTGCCAAGGAGGAGCCATCCAATTGTAGTTGCTCGTTCTAGAGGCATCTGCTCCACTGCTCTATGGGCAGCACGATTGGAGCTCTGGCAAGTCTGCCAGAGCTCCACTGTGCCCCTTCTTGCGTGCTGAAGGTCCGAGCGGCATAAGGAGCACATGACGATGAAGTCCTTAGCTCGGAGGAGGCACGTGGGGTACTGGAGTCGACCATCAATGAAGCTTCACCGGAGGGGAGCTCTGGAACTGAGTTCCGCTCGAAGTCCGGCTAGTGAAGGAGTACCTACAATCAGGTTAGCGGGGTGGATAGCCGAAGCGAGAGTGAGGTAGGAGGCGGGCGAATGGGGCGTAGAAGGTGGCGCTCGGAGTGGGCCCTCCTCTGCCTCCGGTGAAGGAAGATGCCTGGAATGGTAGGGGTTGTAGCGAAAGGAGACGGTGAATGGGTTTGTCGGCGAAGGTGCTGGTGGAGAAGTGAAGGTGGAGAGAGCCGGTGAATTGACGGTGAAGTGAAGTGTGCGCGACTTGGAAATTAGAAGAAGAAAGAAAATAAGATGAGAAGCTTACATGATCAGAGAAGAAGAACGATGGAGGAAGAGGCTTGTACTGAGCACCCGGGGGGGGGGGGGAGCTTTAGTCGTCGCACGACGTGCTCGGCCGGAGCACGGTGCTCGATCAGTCGCCGGCGAGGCGTTGCAACATGGATGCGACCATGGGTCGACACCTGGGGGCGGGCATATAGTCGGAGCTCAATCCATCCTCCCCCTGTCACGGGGAGGAGAGTCCTAAGGTGGACCCCTGCGTAGTGGTGGACAAGGTGTTAGGTGGTCGAATGTTAGGTATTTAAGGGATGGAGATTGGACATTACAGTGGTGGAGGGTGTTTTTGCAACCGTTGTAGGTGGCCGTAGGAATAGGATTGAGGTGTGTTAATGCCCATGCGAATCGGAGGGGAGCGAGGGCGATGTGAAGGGGGTGTTAGCGAGTGGGTTTGGTGGTGGTGACGATTGCAGTAAATGGCTGAAGGGCGGCAAGCAACGAGGGAATCGTGGGGCAGAGAGGGGGCGATGGAGGAGGAAGACGGAGTTGGAGCCATTGGATCTTACGATCCAACGACCCATAAGAGGGTGGAAGGTAGCGGTCAGATGGAGTTGATCCAAGGGCTACACGATGAGTGGAGGTACGCGGTTTGAGATGAAGCAGATCGAGGGATCTGATGGTGGGGAATAGAGAGGTTACGTGGAGGAGGCGGAGTCGTTGGATGCGAAGCCATCCATGCGAGGTGAAGACGGGGAAGGAGTGGTTAAGATCGCATCCATCAGGCGCGATCAGATGGCCAAGGGTTGAGGCGGAGAGGAACGACTGAGATGAAGCAAGGGGAGGAGATCCAATGGTTGTCGGTGAGGTGTGAAGGAGCGGTCGAGATGGAAGCGGGCAAAGGGAGATCAAACCGACCCTAGAGGAGGTCGGATGGCACAAGGAGAACTGGACGCGTGGCGGCTCCAGAGAGAGCCACGTTTCCCAATCAAATTATTCAAAAATAGGAAAATGAGGAGAAAATCAAAAAGAAATAAAAGGAAGAGGAATTAGGAAAAAGTTAAAACATGAAAGTTGTAGATCTCGAGGAGTCTACAACTTTCATGTTGGCATCTTGGAGGGATATATAGATGAATATACATGAGCGAGCGATTTCTTTCTATTTATCCAAGCTGAGCATTACATGCTCCAACTTGAGGGGAAGTGTTGGAGTATGTGTCACATGTATAGATGAGTAATTGGATCCCTCAGGATCCAATTAACACATCCACATATTTAATCTCACCTCTACTATTAGTGGGACTTTGGACTGTCGGTGGGGCTATATAAGAAGCCCCATACCCATTGTATCAATCAAGGGTTTAAATATCGATTTCGGGTATCGTATCGATACCCTGTCGATACGAAATTTCGTTGAAATTTCGACGACATTTCGCCCATATCGACCACCATTTGTGAAGAAATGACTGGAAACTGCCCTCATATCGCCATTTCGCTCAAGATTTCGGTACCTTGTCGAAACTGAAATTTCGCCGAAATTTCGCGAAATCTGAAACCATGGTATCAATTGAGAAAAAGAAAGATTCATTACAGAATACCTGACCTTTTTAGGCCTTCTCCCGTGGTTTCATCCCGCTCCTCACGGAGTAGGGTTCTACGTAAAATCTGAGCGTCCACTTTTATATTTTTATGTTTCTTGTTCTCTAATAATCGATTTTGCTTTCACGTTCAACAATGACATTTTTAAAATCATGGTGTAAATACATAGCAGACTTAAGATTCTGCTATAAATATGTAGCAAGAAAAAATCATATATATGAATATATAACAAGTTAACATGAAACTAGCGATACATGTGTAACATGTTCAACCTCCTACGGAACTTGCTAAATCATGCCAATCAATTTTTTTCTTGGAAGGAAAGGAAAAAGGATGTGGCATCACCATGAATCGAAATATCCCAGTATATCGCCTATGTATCGGTATGGACATGTGGCGATATTGTTGGCGAAATGGCGATATCCTCGTGTTTTTTGGTCCCAACTTCACAATTGTGCATCGAAATGGGTGATATAATCGATATATCGTCGAAATATCCTATGGACACTATGTCGATATGGTGCCAATAACGGTACTTAAATCCTTGGGTGTCATAGAAATATACAAAGCTTTATATTCCCACGTTGATAACATAATTGATTCAAAAAAAGTTTATAACAAATTACAAAGACTAAGAGTCCCTTAGGATTTTTGTATAGGCTAATACATTTTCCACATACGATCTCTCTCCGAAAATAACATCATTTCTAGCTAGCTATGGAGCATGAAGAATCTTTATTACATGGATATTGAAATCTACAAAGGAATTCCAGACAACCCAAGCGAGTCCCAGAAGGTCCACACAACAACAATGGACACAACGATAAGTCCAACTTCACTCCACAAATCTCTCAACCCGGGCAAGTGAAGAAGAGATGGTCATAATTTTCTGACCCCCATCATATCTCGGACAAGTTGCATCTGCTCCCATTGAAAATTTGGCATGCATACCCCTCTCATCAACCATTCTCGCCCAAACAAAACCAACAGAACACCTTGTCCTTCTATGATATCTTCCTTCCCCTAATGTGCCCAAATGAAGCAGTGGCAATGCTCGGATAAAAAATAAAGGAGGTATAAATCTTGTTATAGGCCACCTTCTTCACCATGAACTGGTCATCAAACCATCATCAATGGTCACGCCCAAATAAGGATCCATAAATCTGGGAAAGAGACCTTGCTAGTTCCATGGACTCCACCCGCCATCTGATCCGAAATTTCAAAGCGAAAGAATGGAGACCACACCCCCTCATCCCAAGCCTTCCCTACTAGCAAATTCATGTTTGATGTCAGAGCAAAGAGGCAACGAATCGGGATGCTAATGTCCTCCGCCAACTTAGAAGCGAAAAGTACCTTTATTACCAAGGAAGGGTCTCAGGAAATTGGTGATGTAGGACAATTCCATGCCAAAGTTCGAGGGTGCACTAAGCTACCCTAGCTACCGTAAGAGTCCCTCTGAAATCTCATAGATCTTTCTCAGCATTGTACAAAGAATGTCATACTTGCTACCCAAAATCTAGAAGATCTACTTTGCCAGAAGTGCACGATTCATAATGTTAAGGCTCGAGGCTGTCAATTCCCTATCCTCCTCAGAAAGCACCACTGCCCTCCAACTAACCAGTCATATGTCCAGAGCAGTGCCAGAGCTCATCCAGAAGAATCGCTACCTCAAATCCTCTCCCCTCCCATGCAGAAGCAACCATGGATGTAGAGAGAAGACCGAGGCCACAGTCAAAATCGTCTTCAACAACACAAGGCGATAACCCCTCAACAAGTAAATAGCCTTTCCACCTTGCCAGCTTCTGCTCAATCCTCTCGACCAAAGGAAGCTAGTCCGCCTACCTAAACGGGCCACGAAGCAAATGTAGGCCTAGGTAGATGTTTGGGAGAGAGCCACTCCATCTATCAGGTGTCTCCTAATGGCTTGGGGATTATTTGTCTCTGTGACATGAATAAGGCTTTATTCGTGAAGTGGGTAGTGAGAATATGGTGTGCGAAGTAGGATCTACTTTATCACTTGGTGTGTGAGTTTTGTTGGGTTATTATCTATCTTGATGTATATAATGAAAAGATGAGGTCATCTTCTACTTTCTACAAGGACATCTGCTCAATGATGCAAGTCCTGGGGTCGTTATTGAGACCAATTATGCGGTAATAAGTCCAGTTTCTGGCATGATAATTAGAGAGACGATGCCTTTGAGGTTGTTCAATTTTGAGACTTCTTTCTATAGCTAATAATGGTCTTCATTTGGCATGAGGGGGTGGTGCATCGTACGTGGGCAATATGCATCGATCTTTTCAGCGGGCTTCTTAGAGCAGTGTACTCTAGAGTTAGGCAGCTTCTAATTGAGATGGAGAATGGTGAGTGCTTGTTAGGTATGCGAGACCACTGGACCTGGTGTGAGGTGTTCTCGATGTATTATGTATATAAGACCTTGATGATATTGGATGGCTTGGGAGGTGTAGAGCGGGCTAAGATAACAAAGTTTTTTTGGAGAATGTGTACATCATTGAAGGTGAAGATATTTATATGGCTATTGATGAGGAATATGTTAATTTCGGGAGCTTTTGAACACATTTTATTTGGTCTCTTCCTTTTTTCGGTTTGGGGGGGGGTGTGCTCGACCTTACGTTCTTCCAATGCTAAGTGTTGATGTTGGTTGGTTGGATGTCTTTGAATGCAGAATAATTTTTGATGAGTTTTAGTGATGCGACTTATTGTTCGAGGGTCGAGAGAGCCATGCCTTTTGTTGTATTGCACATATCATTGGTTGTCAATGCTGACTGTTAGACTGTGAACTGTTGAGAGGTATTATATAGTCAATGATGAAATATGGGCAATAACAATTTAGAGCATGTTAGCTTTATATCACATCGCATATTATGCATAAACAAAATGCTTAGCTATAAAGGATGTCAAATAAATGAGCAAATGCACATAATAACATACAGTTTTTAGATTACATCGTTCATAATAATCACATTTTTGAATGAAAGAAGACGAATTTAAATATACTAGATATAAAACTTTCTAATTGAGCTAAAGACATTTAATATTGATTGGAGTATGTCGTGGATATGTGATTATGAATCATTGTATTACTAATTTGTACTGTCAACTATTACATATTAAAATAGTAATATGTACAATATATCTATCTGTTAGAAAATAGAAATGCGGAAGCATAATTAGAGAAAAGATAAAACATTGTTGAACATCGGGATTTTTATGTGGAACCCTACTCGCTAAAGAGCGGGATGAAACCATGGGAGAATGCCTCAAAGGGCCATATATTGCATTCAACTTTCTCAATGGATACAGGAAGTTTGGGGCTCCTTATATAGCCTCCACAGAGCTTCCAAGTCCCACCACTGGTAGATGTGGGACTAAACACTGGGATGGGATAAATGGATCCTGGAGTGATCTATTTACCCATCTACAACTCATGAGGCGCACAACCAAATATTCCAACACTCCCCCTCAAGCTGGAGTATGCAATGCTCATCTTGGGCAAACAGAAAGAAAGAAACTCACGCTACATGGCACTACAGACAATATCAACTGACGGCTGTTGTCGAGGACGTTACTTCTCATGACGTGCAAGTAAGGAAGACGAATGGGATGGAGTGTGAGTCGACTGAATCTCATCGTCAGAGAGCATGTGCTCTGTACTGCGCATGTCAGAATCACTGCAACTGGATGAGCCTCCACCTGGAGAACTCTGGCCCGCCGCAACAATGTGGACAACTGCTCCATCTCTGAAAAAGGGCCGAACTGAAAAAGTCGTGGAGTGCAATCCTCGTCGGAGTCCACATTCGCTGGAGAATGGAGTCTGAAACGTTTCCTCGTCGGAGAACCATGTCTCTCCTATCTAGCTCAGAGAATGGTACTGTACTCTGGAGTCCCTATGATACCACATGAAAACCTTTGCCCACATGGCATAGGGAATGGTCCTCTACTATGGAGTCCCTATGGCTCACTTGAAAACTCTGGCCGACAAAACAAGAAAGATGGGGACCACTACAAAAGATGACAAACATCTGTACATCTGAATGAAAACCGCATACATGTGCGATTCTGAAACTAAGGACTCGGAATCAATCGTCGAGTCTGAACGTCTGCTGTTGAGTCTGGAAACGGGCTGGTCTGGAGAATCTGAATATGAAGAAGACCTGTGACTCTACACAATACTCCCCCTTTCTCCCATACTTGTCGGAGACTGACATCGACAAAGTTGGGAGAAGACATGAAGAACGGGAGAAAACAAGAATCCAAATAAGCCGACTTCATTTTTTTTCAGCTTTTCAAAAACATTTTTTTCTTCGACTATTTCCATTTTTTTAAATAGCCGTCACATTTTTTTAAAATCAATCAGTTTTTTAGGTCGTTCAATCAATGTTTTTCGGTTTTTCTCTGCATTTTCTTTTTGTAAAAGTTTTTGTATCTTTTACGTATGGCTTTTTTTTTAATTGTACGCGTCTTTTTTTCTCGAAACAAATGCCTCCTTTTTTTGTTTACAAAATATATCGGCCCCAAAAGAGCCCAATAATATGCACTGGACCCACCCCTTTTCTTTCAACGGCAAGCCCCAGCTCCCCACATTTCCTTTTTTTTATAAAAAAAACGCAGCCTTAGGGTTCCCATCGTGGGAACCCTCTCTGGAAAGAAATAACGCCGCCAAGGAAAATAGCGCCGCCTGGGCGCGTTTGCGGGGTGTTGCGCCACTGGAAGGAGATGGCGATGTCATCGCCTGGGGGCTGCCGCCACTGGAGCCTCTTGCGTGAAGGAGGAGAGGTCATATGAGAGGGGCGACACGATTGAACCATGTCGCTTGTAGTGGCTAGGGCTACTGCCCTTGCGAGAGGACGCATCACTGGGTGAGGGCGCACAACGTCGCCTTTAGATGCGCTATTGTGCGAAGAAGCTGGAGCTTCTGCCGCGTACCCCTGAATCGCGTGCCTGGAGAAATTCACGTCGCCTCCTGCACGAGATCTTGGGATCTGTGATGGCCTTTCCCATGGATGAGGGCTAGGGTTGCGCAAGGGGCGATGTTGCTGGAGTTGAGATCTGCCTGGAGCGCTGGAATCGCGTTGCCTTGCTCGATTGGAGAGGAGAGGAGGATCGCTTGGAGGCACCTGTTCGGATTTGGAGGAGGAAGGTGTCGCCTGGTGCGCTTGCTGGAGGTGGACACTTCGTGCAAGCACTTGGTGCTTGACGTGGAGGTGCTGGCTGCGCTGGCTGCATGAGATCGATAGGAGAGGATGTGCCGACTGCGTGAGATCGATAGAAGGAGAGGATGTGCCGACTGCGTAGAGGATCTTGATTAGGGTTTCGTGGAAACCCTAGAACTTGACGCTCTTGCTCATTGACGCAGAACGGATGAACACAAAAGAATCTCCAACAATAAACAAGAATCAAATCTGTCAATCGATGCTCGAATAAATCAAGAATAGAAATAACTCCTCGAGAATCGAACCCGCTCTGATACCATGTTAGAAAATAGAAACGTGGAAGCATAATCAGGGAAAAGATAAAACATTGTTGAACACCGGGATTTTTACGTGGAACCCTACTCCCTAAGGAGCGGGATGAAACCACGGGAGAAGACCTCAAAGGGCTATATGTTGCATTCAACTTTCTCAATGGATACAGGAGGTCTGAGGCTCCTTATATAGCTTCCACAGAGCCTCGAAGTCCCACCACTGGTAGATGTGGGACTAAACACTGGGATGGGATAAATGGATCCTGGAGTGATCCATTTACCCATCTACAACTCATGAGGCGCACAACCAAATACTCCAACACTATATATATATGCAGTCTTCCTTGATCATCTTTAGACTTGTTTCATCTCCATTGTTAAAAGGGTACTGGGAGTAGCTAAACAAGCAACAAAATCAACTTATATGGGTGATATCAATGATATACATAGATATTGATGAAATATCAATGATATTGGTTGCTATATGAGAAAGTTTCTATTGAGATCCATCAATTTTAAATGATATGGCTTGATATATCATCTTGTCAATATCTTGCGAGATATCGGTCGATATCCTTGAAAATGATATGCATATGGATATCGGTATCTCCATCTCGTCGATGCCGATATATCACGATGTGTTGAACACTGTTTAATACTCTATATAATGAATATTGTGCCCTAGGTCCCATTATATAGAGAGACATTAGCGTTATGGTTAACCATGGTCTTAAATATCATTGACATGCAGGTGACATGACGATCATCGAGTCACCGATATCGATAAGGGGAGATATATTTTGTGTATTGGAGGCATGTCGACGATATATCACCAATATCATCTACTTTCTAGTTAACATAAACAAAAGCAAAATACATGAATACATCAGAAGAGGTGGAGTAAATGCGAAGCTTGAGGTTTGGAGACATTGTGTTGATTGACGAGACTAGAGATGGAGTAAATGAGAAGCTTGAGGTTTGGAGACATGCATTGGAGACTAAAGGTTTTCGTATAAGTAGGGCTAAGACGGAATATATGGAATGCACCTTTGATGGAAGCAATGGTGAAGGAATCGAGGTGAAGATTGGTGACGATAACATTCAGAAGAGAGACTCTTTTAGATATCTGGGATCTATTTTGCAACATGATGGGGAAATTGATGGAGATGTTACTAATAGAATAAATGCAGGCTGGCTAAAGTGGAGAGGAGCCTCCGTTGTTCTCTGTGATAAGAAAATTCCTTTAAAAATTAAAGGAAAGTTTTACAAAGCAGCCGTGAGACCTGCTATGCTTTATGGTTCTGAATGTTGGCCTGTGAACCATAGACATGTGCAGAGAATGGTTGTAGCAGAAGTGAAAATGCTAAGATGGATGTGTGGACATACACGTAAAGATCGGATTCGGAATGATGCAATCCGAAAGAAAGTTGGTGTAGCTCCGATCGAGGATAAGATGCGAGAAAACCGCTTAAGATGGTTTGGTCATTTGCAAAGAAGGTCAACTGATGCACCGGTTAGGAGATGCGTGTGTTGGGATGTTGAGCCGGCTAAGAGAGGACGGGGACGGCCCAAGAAGTGTTGGAAAGAGACTATACGAAGGGATCTTAGTTTTTTGGATATAAGTCCGAGATTGACCCAAGATAGATCTGAATGGAGGCGAAGAATCCATGTAGCCGACCCTACTTAATTGTGGGAAAAGGTTTTGTTGTTGTTGTTGTTATCAGAAGAGGTGGATACTCAAACCCTAATTATGATGCTCGTACTCTAACATATCATTTGGTGAATATGAATAGGAATAAGCATGGTATAAATAACACACCTCGAGACGCTCAATCTCAAGGCGAGGTGCCCAGATTTGGTTCTGAAGTGTGCGCCGCCACTAGTCTCTGCGAGGCGAATGTAAGGCACTCGAGGCGTTTTAGAATTTTTTGAATATTTTATTAATAATATCAATGCTCACTTGGCAATTTGAGAAGCTTAGAAATGCCTTCTTATTAAGGATATATTTAGACAAGATGAAGGCCTAAACTTTATTATTTTCGTGTTATTAACTTCATGTTTTCCAGGATAAGATATTGCCGAATACCCAAATCGAATTTTGTTTTAGGATGGGGGTGGTGTCCCCTCAAGACTCGTTGATCGGGCAACAAGACCCCCGTGCTTCTATGATATGTACGACGGGCTTTGCCCACTCTTCTTGTCTAGAGAAACAATTCTTCATTAATATTCTAGTAACAAATATCAAATATGTACTGATTAATTTTTTAAAAACATTTATAGACAATGAATCCATCTTTGACAGGAGGAAAACATTGTAAAAGGGATATGGAGTTATATCTCCTCTTTTAACGTTTCTATCTCTATTATTTCATTATGTATTATAGTAGTATGTATTGTATGCCGGTCAAAAAATATATATTTATATTGACATATATATAATTATAGTTTGGGATTTTTACACCCATAACCCTGAGTAATTTTGCAATTACAATCATAACCCTGCATAATCATGAATTATGTGAGAAACCCCGAGTAATGCTTAACTCTTACATGACATAACCCCGTGTTATATTCCGTTTGGGATACTCGTTGTATTTGATGGTTTCACTGAAAAAGCCAAAACTACTCCTAAATCTCATTCTTATTGGCCAGGGGGGAGACGCTGGTGCTGGCAGAAGCTCCTACTAGTAGTGGGATGGGACGACGCATTGAAGGCCACCACTCTCCCCCCTTTGCCGAGCACCACCTCCTCCTGCTTCGAAGACCCCGAGCAGGCTGTCGAAACCCCCACCCACTGCCGAGCACGAAGCTCCCCCCCCCCCCCCCCCCCCCCCCGCACTGATCCTCCCCTGCTGAAGCCTGCCACTGATCCCCCCCCTCCAGTGTCGAGCTTTTAGTGGCCCTCGCCGAACTCTCCTCGAAGAACCCCCCCCCCCCCCCCCCCCGAGCAAGCCCGTTCCGAGGTCCTCCCCTGCTCGAAGCCCGCCGTCGAGCTCATCCCCTTCGGAACCCCAAAACCCACACGACCGACCGCCTCCTCCAGTCCCTTTCCTTCTCCAGTTCGTTGCTCCTCCGCTATCACCGTTTTCCTCTGGCTCGCCACTCGAATTCGCATGGTCCTTGCAGGTTGAGGTGCGGCAGGGATATTGGGGGAAGATGGTCGGTCAGCAACGGGGGAAGGGGAGAAGGGAGGGGGGAGGTTGAGGTGGACAGAAGGTGAGGGGGTGTGAGCTGAGGAAGGTGAATGGAGGTTGAAGGAAGAGGGTATTTTTTTGTTTATTTTGTAACAATTGGATTGAGGATGAGTTAGATTAACTCATTCATATGATTGAGTTAACATATTAAATAAACAGAGGGTTCTGAGTGTGAGACGGAGTGACTATCCAGGGTTTCTCATGTAATTCATGATTATGCAGGGTTATGATTGTAATTGTGGAATTACTCAGGGTTATGGGTGTAAAAATCCCTTATAGTTATATATATATCTTTCTCTATAAACTGAAGCTTACACCTCCACCGCTCGAGGATACGCCTTACCTCGATTCCAATGAAAACTCCTCGTTCCGTCTTTCGTTTTTTCAAACCTCGAGAACACGAACCTTGAAAATCAAATGGAAATAGATATAGATATAGATATTTGTTCATCTTTTTTGTATTATATATACATTTATGAACATATATTGGTTTTTAGGCGCTTCTTGCGATTCTTTAGATAATAGATTAAAGAATGGATATGGTCAAGCAATCAAATCCTACGAAGAAGTTATCCCTCCCGTGTCCCAAGCCCCCTTTGTAGTTCATCCATCCATTTCATTTCCTTCAGTGCTCACGTCCACGTGCTTTGAACATCAAATGTTCAATACTTTAAAGTAGTTAGAAATATCTAACATTAACAGGACTATCTATACCTGGATCTTAAATATTTATTACCATATATATCTGTATTTTGAATATTTTCATCCACATATTTGAATGCTATCAGTCCTTGTATTAATATTCTATGAAAGGAAAACATTGATAACGCCTGCACTAGTGACAACATTTGACTGTTTCCATCCCTAGTTTGGCATCTGAATCTACAAATTGTAAAAGATATATAAAATTTCTAGATTTGTTTTCATAACCAACTGAGTGGAGCCAAATAATCCATGTAGCTGACTCTACTTAGTGTGTGAAAATACTTTGTTGTTATGTTATCATAAGTAACTTCTTTTCGGCAGTTGTCTCAGGTAAATTTGAAGCTTCGGTTTTAGATTCGGTTGTCTATCACATAAGCATTTCTTTTCTTTTTCTTATGCATCTCTTTTAGCAAATCAAAATGAGAGAATCTGTTATTTCGCTAAAAAATTGAGACCCTAGTTCATTTCAGTTGGTTTTTCTTCTTTTTTTGGGTCATATGCTGCATCGATCCTAATATTATGCTCTTGACGCTAGTTTAAGCTGCCACTTAGTAGTTATACATGATCAAATACATTGTAGGTGGTTTCTGAGTATCGGAGACGCGGAATGGATTTTGTGTTGCAAGCGATAAATCATCCGACTTACTTGGAGGATCTCACTGGGATGACAGCGTTGATGAAGTCAGCTGGTTCTTTTGATCTTGATTGGGTCAATGATGGTGAGGAAGAATAATTTAGGGCTTCTCTTTTGCATTGTTAATATTGTTTAAAGCACAATGTAAACAGAAGACATGTACTGTCTCTACTTATGACAGTGTGTGTAAATTGTCAAAATCCAAGTAATCAATCTCATTTACTTCTTGGTTAGATGCACCACCATATTACAAAGAGAGTACGTGGAATTAAGAGACACACCCAGAAGATGCGGAGGGTAACAAATTAACAATTGTGACAGATGGATCCAAAAAGACATTCTTGGTTTTGATGACAGTCAAATACGCATTGATGTGGTAAATAATGTGTTTGTATACGTTATGGATTATGTGTCTTATGTGCCGTTTTGGCTAATTTATGCATTCTCAATGATTAAACTTTTCATTGCATGCATATGCATTACATAGAAGTGCATATTAATTTGTGCAGTGATTATGTTGTCCAAACTATTTGAAAACTTGTATTAGACCCATATTTTAGCAAATAATGGTATATTTCTTTCTTATTCATTGATTAAAAAAACACGTGAAACATTAATTTTATGAAAAACTATTTTTTTCTAGTTATTTCCACGATATCGACATTTGAGGCCACTGACCCTCTGTTTGAATATAGTCTCTTTGGACCGATCATTAGAGATGAAAACAGATTATATACGGATCGGACTATTTTCATATCCATATTTGCTTCATCTTTATCGAATACTGATACAAGGGTATGATTATGATATGTATTAAGGAAATCATATCCTTAAAAATACATATACGAATCCGAATAAGATATTTATCGAATCCGAATACAGATCGAATAAAGAGTGGAATCGAATACGGACTGATTAAAGAGCTCATCCAAATATGAATCGAATAAAGAGTGAAATCCAAATATGGATCCAATGAACATGAAATCCGAATATGGATCGAATAAAGACCACACACAAATATGAATTGATTTTTTTTTATCAAAGTTCATAATGATTTTAAAAATGACAATGAAATATAAATAAGTTGCATCATGACAAAAGGGAGTGTTGAGGTGATATGCATTCTTGATCAGAAGCAAAAAAAGGGATATGATTTTGTAAGTTTTATTCGTGCCCATCCCCAAACCAAAAGAAATTTATTAATATCATTAATATATTGTATTATATATTGTATAAAACTAATATAATAACATAGGATTGTGGTTTATATTAACTAATAAATAAAGTAATAGTAAATATTGTATTCGGATATTCAAATTCGGATCCAGATATTCAAGCCATTACCATATCTGTATTCGTATTTGGAAAATTTTTACAACCATATCCATGTTTGATCCCTATTCGGATATGAATATCCGTATTCGATAATTTTTCGAATACGGTAAGCCGATATTCAGATATATCCGTATTCATTTTCATCCCTACCGATCATTGATTGATAGCTTTTAATTTGAGAAACTGGTTGGTTGCTTAGAGATTATGGTCAGTTCAACTATTGTTTATCTTCTACCCAGTTCATTGATTATCAATGATTGTCGGAAGAATTGGTCGACTACTAGTGGATTATCGTCCTCCAAGCACGTGGTTTGGATCCTCTAGGTAAATTCACTTTTACCTAGAGTAGGTGATATAGCATGGATGAATGCAACCTCATCTCTTTTACATTTGTCAACCATCTAATAAAAAGAAAGGATTGAAATTTGTTGGAACATTAATGACAAACCTCTCCTCTATTATATTGGTTACTTTTCAAAAAGTTTGAAGGATACTTTATATATTTCTAGTAACTAAATATTTCTTATGCACAAAAATAGATTCCTATCATAACATCAAATCACTTTTCATCTACGTAATCACTTTCCTATGCACAAAAAATATTACAACATCAAAGGCATTCATATCATCATCAGTATCTAATGGTAAAAAATTACAAACAATTGGATTATCTGCATGTACCCATCAAATGGATTTTTTGGATGGATGTCGTAGCATATAGTTTTCCATATATTGGTTGAAGATGGCTACTCCTATAATCTGCATTCGTATCATTATGATATATATCAATATCCGTAAAAAATACAATATCAAACATCAAAAAAATGGTTCCATAAATTTTTTTGATTGAAACTATATACAATACTAGACATATATTGGTATTAAAGTTGAAATCATGTTTCTTTATTATCCATAAACATATAAAATTATATATAATATCATCTCTAATTGTAAAAAGATCATCCATATTTATTTCCATATTTTGATCGTAAAAAATTTATCCATATCAGTATCTTCAAAAATATGAATATAATTGTTTACAGAACCATCCATATGGTAATCATCCATAACAGTAAAAGACATCCATATTTGTTTCGAATCAAAAAAGTTTGTGGATCCATATGTCTAATATATATATAGGACTTATCTAGAGGGCCCTATGCCCATTAACGTTTCGGTGAGCACCCATTCTGGGCCATACACGTGTATTAGCAATAACTATATTTGTAATTATAGACTACCACGTATTTAACAAATATTATATTTCCTATTATACAGCATCCTTAAAAATGGGAAGACGGTTTTGGAAAGAAACGATTCAAATAAATGATTCAGTGCGGATGATTAAGATCCAAACGCTATGATAGTATTAAATATAATCCAGTCAAGTAAATGAATTTTGTGAGATCGGTATTATCAAGACAATGATCAGTAATTTACATCCAAATAGTTATCTTGTACAGAATTTAGTAATATGTATACAATGGTCAAGTAAATGTGTATTGTGAGATCAGTAATAACATAAGAAATGATTAGTAATACC
Organism: Ottelia alismoides; assembly: GCA_037367405.1. Taxonomy (NCBI): domain Eukaryota; kingdom Viridiplantae; phylum Streptophyta; class Magnoliopsida; order Alismatales; family Hydrocharitaceae; genus Ottelia; species Ottelia alismoides. Next base: position 701,822 of record JAZKJV010002969.1, read on the forward strand.
ATTGTGTATGTAATGCGCATTTCATTAACAAATAGTTACTTTCTTACCTGAGCAATGTCTACGACTTACTGACCATTACTTTGTTATTAATGATCTCATAGTAGCTATTACTTGAGAATCATACACATATTACTGAACATGTCATATAAGACATAGATATATACATTACTGAACACACAACAACAATTTACTTGAGAACTGTATATATATTACTTGAGTATCATCTCCAAATTACTGAATTCTGTTCAAAGTAATAGTACATATGGAAATTACTGACCAATTTTTATGGTTTTACTGACTTCACAACAAGCACTTACTTGACCAGTGTATATATATTACTGAATTATGCACCATATAATAAAATGAATGTAAATTACTGACCGTTGTTTGGATATTACTGATCTCGCAACAACCATTTACTTGACTATTGTATATATATTACTAGACCTGGCCATGAACCGGGCCGGGCCGGGCCATGGGCCGGGCCGACCGGGCCGAGGTTTTAAAACCCCTTGTCCAAGGCCCGGCCCGGCCCGGTCCATGGGCCATACTTCAAGGCCCAAGCCCAGCCCAGGTCTGGGCCGGGCCGGGCCGGCCCATGGGCCGAATGTAAAATATTTTTTAATTAGTTTTTTAATTAAATTTATGGAGATAATTAAGTTTTTTTAGCATCATCTAATCTTTCTAAATCCAAGTAACCATAATATGTGGTACTTTACATGTAAAGTATAAAATAAGATGTAATATTGATAGTGTAAAACAAAAACTTGAAGTATATTATATTAAATGTATCTAAAATATAATTTTTAAACATATATTTTTATATATGCGGGCCGGACCGGGCCGGGTTTTTTGACACATGCCCACGGCCCGCCCAATTGATGGGCGGGCCAAAGAGCGGGCCGGGCCGGGCCGACCCATTTCCAAAATCGCTTGCCCAAGCCCGGCCCATGAACGGGCTGGGCGGGCTGGGCGGGCAGGCCCCCGGCCCAATGGCCAGGTCTATAATATTACTGACCTGAGTATTTGGATCTCGATTTTCTTCAAGAAATCATCGATTCAAACATTTTCTTTCCAAAATGTTCATCCTTTTTTTAGGACGCGATATAATTGGAATACCACTTATTGTTAAAATCGCTTTGCATATTAATCTCCTTCCAAAAATGACATCCTTCGAAATAGGTAACCACTCAATTGATAATACACGTGTGTTGCCTACAAATGGTGCTCACTGAAATGCTAATAGGCACAGTGCCCATTGGATAAATTCCATATATATATATAGGGTACCTTTCAAATGAGGTGGGGGCTTTTTTGAAATTGTAAAAGCCACTGCGAATTTAGTAAAAACTTTGTAACAGTTTTGTAAAAGTATAAACTGCACATTGTAAAAAAATAAATTTTGTAAAATATAGCATCTAAATTTAAATCAGCATTTCCATCCAATATAATAATATTTTCATAATTTTATTTCACTATACATGTTGTGTTAATATTTATTGTTATATGTATGAAACAAGAAATTATAAAATATATTGGAAAGATGCCTAAATTGTGGGTGGCTCACCATATATATGGGGAGACCTCGCCTCATTTGAAGTTTCTCCTATATATATAGGGGCTGGGGAAGCTGCACCCGGTGGTGTAGCTAACTAGCTGCACCCGACCCTTTTTTTCATTATTTTTTGTGTTTTTGAAATGAAACCTAGGGGGGTTTAAATCACCATATATCATCATGATATCATGTGAATTTCAACTAAATTCGACACTTCTATCATCTCCATCAAGATTGTCGCATTTTAACTGTCTCAGAATTATTGAAATTGACCCTATCTAGATGGGCATGTTAGGAATGTTTGTTTTGCATGAAATTTGAACACATATTCCACTCAATAAACTAAGTAAATCCTCATAGGTTTTCTTCGAAAAAAATCAAAAATCAATGAGAAAAATGTCCGGGTGTAGCTAGTTGGCTACACCACCCGGTGTAACTTCCCTTTTCCCATATATATATAGGGGTTGGTGGGGCTGCCCCCCGGGGGCAGCCAACATAGCTGTCCCACCCCATTTTTGAGCAATTTTTTTATTTTTTTTAAAAATATCGTCATGTATATTCACCCCTATATCCCTCCTATATGTCATTCGAATTTCGTTAGAAATAGAGACTCATACGGCCTCCATCTAGATAGGGTCGATTTAAAAAATCCTATGACCGTTTAAAAAATGACGTCTGGATGGAGGCCGTAGGAGTCTCTGTTTTTGACGAAATTCGAATGACATATAGGAGGGATATATGGATGAATAGACATGGTGATATTTTTCCAAAAAAATAGAAAAAATTACAAAAAATGGGGTTAGGGCAGCCATGTTGGCTACCCCTAGGGGGCAGCCCCATTTTTCCCACATATATATATATATAGGAAAAACTTGAATTGAGGTGGCGCCTCATTTCAATCACTGTGCGACAAATAAACTTACCCGTCAGATTTCCATCGACGGTTATAATAAAAACCACCTTTGGAGAGTCGATACCACTACGACTCTATTAATGATATTCTATTTATAGAAAATTATCATATTCTATTAATGATGACAGATATGGTGGAAATCAATTGAATTCCTATTTTCTAGCGGATTGGTTATGTTCGAATTGAATTCTCTTTATTCCTAAAATATGTTTTTTTAATTAACATTTCGTTGAACTAGTATTCAGAATTTCTCGACATATCTCCGTGAAATTCAATGGAAATCGGCGAAACATCAGATCCTGAATTTTACAGAGATAATGCCCAGGTAATGTACGTTTTTCATTTCCCTGTAATAATGTTATGTATGCAAATCACGAGAAATATTTTAATTTTGGTTGAAAGACGATCTGGTTCTTGAATCGAAGTCGTTATATACGTTAATATTTTGGGCTTTTTTATTTTAATATGTGACATTATTATATTTTGTATCTCTAGTTATCTGACGGAGAGGGTGAACTTATTGGACTCGGGGCACGAACTGATGATAATTTACATCAAACAGGTATGCTGAACTACACAGATCTTTTAAAGCTTTGCATCCTTTGTTCATTTATATGTTGTTGTTAATAAAAATTTGCAAATTACGTAAATTATGTATATTTGATCGTATAGTTCATTATTTTACATTAATGATCTACAATTTACAATCTTGAACATCATTTTACATTATATGATCCTATGTGATATCGTCCAAATGGTGACATTTCCAGTCCATTATACCAGTTAAATTACATATACGGGCATCATTTTACATTATCTGACATTATTTTACATTTATAGGTAATACTTTAAATTAAAAATAACTAATTTTTGCAACTACATTTCTAATGAATTTCAGATAACTGCTCTATCAGTGACCCTGTCAATGCTATCACACCGCATATAGGCCAAATATTTCTATCTATTCAAGATGCATATAAATTTTATGAGGCATACGCAACTGAGATTGGATTCAATGTTAGGAAAGCGAGCTCTAGAGTTGGTAAAGATAAGATTTCCAAGGAGCGCAAAATTATATTTAAATCTTTTATTTGCTGGAAAGAGGGGTTTTCTAAAAATACAGATAAAACAATGTCAGTGGACAATGCAAGAAGTGATGAGAGTGATGAATGTATATTTTATAAGGAGGAGCGTCGTGTTGGCATATCAAGGACTGGGTGCAAAGCTTTCATGTCTGTCTCATATAGGCCTGATCTCAATGATTGGTTTGTATTGAATTTTGAACCTGATCACAATCACAATCTTGTTTCTCCATCTAAACGCAGATACCTCAGACCAAATAGACGTTTTTCAAAAGCCACTAAATGCTTGTGAAGTCAATGAATGATGTAAACATACCTGTATCCAAGCAGTCAGCTTTCATAAACATGTCCAGTGGTCAAGTTGGTAGCATTGTTCGAGATATTTATAACTTGAACAGAAAGGAGAAGAAACAACGTATTGGGATGGATGTGCACCTTCTAATTGAACATTTTGAAAGTTGTAAGGCCAATACCCCTGAATTTTACTATGCTTACACAACCGATGATGATAACAGGCTTACTCAGTGTATATGGATTGATAGTGCCTCCATTGAGGATTACAAATTATTCGGAGTTACAATATCGTTTGACACAACATATAGGACCAATGAATACAACCTGGTATTTGGATCTTTTTGTGGTGTTAACCATCACGGTTACACAATCTTCTTTGGGAATTCGTTCATGAGCAGGGAGACAACCGAGTCATTCTCGTGGTTATTTGAGAGATTTCTAGAAGTAATGAGCAAACATCCAGTATCTATAATCACAGATGAAGATCCGGCAATCTGTGCAGCTGTTAGGATATGCTTCCCACTACTGTTCATAAATTCTGCACTTGGCATATAATGGCCAAGCTTAAAAGTAAGCTTGGAAAGATTAAAGATATAAATGAACTTCTATCTGCGTTTTCCATAGTTGTATGGAAAAGTATAACTATAAGGGAATTTGAGCAGGGTTGGTGCAAGATAATTGATCAGTATGATCTATCATCTAATGTCTGGTTGAACGAGAATTATAGTATAAGATTTAAATGGATTAGTTTATATCTTAAGGATTATTTTTGGGCTGGTCAACGTAGTACACAGAGGAGTGAAAGTATGAATGTATTTTTGCAACATCACATCACTAAACAGAACTCCTTGCTAGAATTTGTCTGTAGATTTCAAAGTGCAATTCAACGACACAGGGAAAGAGAGAATGACATGGATAACATGGGCGATGTTTACACTCAAAAATCAAACATCAAATGGAAGATGGAGGTACAGATGGTTCGTATATACACCAAGTTCATATTTTATAAATTTCGATATGAATTGAACGAAGTGAAGGAACTTAATGTTCGAACTCATCTGAACTCCATGGATTACTGTCAGTATTTTGTGTCATATATTGGGAAGTCTGATGAAGAATTATGTGTTTCATTGTCAACGGAAAGCGACTTTCTTGTTTGTGAATGCAAGAATATGCAATTCTTTGGATATCCATGTAGGCACATACTTGCAGTATTGAAGATACAGAACATGGAGCGTTTGAATGAGGAATATATACTGAAAAGGTGGACAAGAACCATTAAAAAATCAGGAAATTATCCTATTTATGTGACAGTTGCACACCAAGAAAGGTCGTCTCAGCTGAATCAATTGTGTTCTCATATTATTTCAGCTTCTGTTGAACATGATGAGGATATATTCTTATTTGCCAAAGAAAGATTAAGTGATTTATGTAGCAACATTGATCGCATGATAAGTAACAAACCTTCGTCGAGTTCTACAACAGTGAACAATACAAATGTTCCAGATATGATTACGGAACCAGCTGTTAAAGAACCTAATGTTGCTAGAACGAAAGGAAGTGGTCGCGGTGGTAGACCTAAGGGCGTTGGCAATCGGATTAGATCGGAATCTGAAATGAGAAGAAACAGAGGCCGACAATGCAAATCTTGCCTCAAATACAATGTTGGACACGATTCTAGGAATTGTCCTAATAACAAATCTGCGAATCATGGTAAATATTTATCATTCGTTGTTTATTGATATGTTTTTTTTCCACTAATCTTTGTGTTTTATTGTGCAGTTGAAAATGAACGAAATTAAAGTGATTTGCTCAGATTTTAATAAAGTAAGATTATATTTTTTGATATTTTGTTGCGATATTTTATACATCTCATTTAAACCATATTAATATTGCTTATTATTTTCCTTTTTATTCTGTTTGTGTCTGCAGGTTTGCAATCTTCTGAAAGATTCATGGCTGCAAATGATCTTTGAAGTTTGGATGCTTATTAGACTTAGATTATCTATTTTTATGTATGTTTAATGATTATTGTTCTTTGATCATTTTTTTGTAGAATTCAAACAATGTGATATTTATGTTCTATCAGATCAGATGTATCCTTGGTATTATCATAACATTGAGTATTTCAGATATTTGATTATAAAGTTGACACATTTCAGTAAGCCAGTTGATTATAAAGTTGATTATAAATTAATAATGAAGATTAACAAACAATTAGTAATCAGTGTGCACCCATCATCGTGATGTTAATCTTTAATATAGGAAGTTTTTCTATTATTGGAAAACTCTAATCTTACAAGGAAGTCTTTTAGATATCGAGCATTGCAATGTATCTCATATGTTTTACAAATATGTTCAGCATTTTACATATGGTGTTATTATTTTACAAATCGTTTTCATAATTTACCTAAAGTGTTAATATTTTACATCTATTTACTTGACAGAAAGATTTAATTATCTGAAGGTTTCTATGATGAAAGGTTGCAACTTTCTGAAAGTTTCATTATTTTACGACTAGATTATTGGCTGAAAGTGTGCAATTGTTTACATAATTGTTTCCATAACAACGAATTGCAATACTTTACGTAAATTTTAATGATTTTAGAAATATGTAGATGATATGAAGAATAACAAACAATTAGCAATCATCGTGCACCCCTCATTGTGATGTTAATCTTTAAAGTAGAAGAAGTTTTTCTATCATTGGAAAACTCTAATCTTACAAGGAAGTCGTTTAGATATCGAGCATTGCAATATATCTCATATGTTTTACAAATATGTTCAATATTTTACATACCACGTTATTATTTTACAAATCGTTATCATAATTTACAAAAAGTGACATTATTTTACAACTATTTTCTTGACTGGAAGATTGAATTATCTGAAGGTTTCTTTGATGAAAGGTTGCAACTTTCTGAAAGTTTCATTATTTTACGACTAGATTATTGGCTGAAAGTGTGCAATTGCAATATATCTCATAATTGTTTCCATAATAACGAATTGCAATACTTTACGTTAATTAAAGTATTTGCAACATTATTTGTATCATAATTGTTTAGCTATGCGCAAATACAAGTCGAATCACTATGAGTAATAACAATCTGTTACTGATGTGTATCTTTAAAGTAGAATAAGATTTTCGAGCATTCGAAAACTTTAACACAAACAGAATGTTGTGTAGTTATAAACCATTATAATATATCTTAGACTTTTTACGAATAGATTCAATATTTTACATATAAGAACAATAGTTTACGTATTTGTACTATAGTTTACAAACATTTTCAATATAATACAGTTGGCTACATTACTCCTGACAATACTTTGATACAATTTGCAAATACAAGTCTATATCAGCATGATTAATAACAGTAACAAACAAATAGTAACCATTGCGATGTCAATTGGAATCTATAACATAACCACAATAAATATAATGACTACAACATGTAACATATAGTCAATGCAAACATAGATTACTCGTCAGATTTAAATGAAATGTTTGGTTCTAAAGAAGTTATAAAGTAGAAACTGTGGAAACCTACACAATTTAAGACAATTAAAGAGTACATAGTTCTGACTTAAAATAAAAAATTCTAAGATATGTATTTAATATGTCATCTAGCTTTATCATTGTGTCGCTGAGTTCTCTATGTGACCACACGTTAACAACAACGAAGCTATTTCAGATCTGAATCTGTCAATATCATCGTAGGTGAAGTCCAACGCCCTTCCTTCACATAGGTACTCCATCATCTTCATCACGTAAATCTCACAATCCAGACTCTGTGAAGGTTGCTGCGGGCAATCTTGCACGTAAATGATCTCCCAACCTGCAAGGCAATCATCTGGTATGCTGTCCATGAAGTACTCAGAAATCCATCCATGCTGACATGTAATTAAAAAAGAATATTATTAACAGTCAATCAAGAATTTTAATAAAATGTAAACTTTAATTATCTCATACCCATTTCAATACATCCTTCTTATGGAATTTTGTTCCTTTCATAGAATTGTATGAAAGGAACTTTCTTGCTTTAAAATCGGTAACAAGAAGGTGCCAATGGTTTCTTGTGTGGATAACAGTGAAGATTTTCTCCAACTCTGGCATGAATAATCCTTCTTTGTATAGCTCTTCAAGCTTATCAAATTCACTTTCCGTAGCATTAACCACCAGGTTCACAAAATATTGCTGCAAAAATACAAGTAATAATACTAAATTATGATGATTAAAGATATTTGAGATTAATTACATCAGTAATCATAATCTCACCATTTGAAATATTGGTGTGAATACAAATGGGACATGATCATTAGTTGTGCTGTATTTATGGTGCAGCACATCCATAAACATGTCGATTATCTACAATATCAAAAACAATTTAGTCATAAACAAATATAAATTGGTAGATATTATAAACATACGTACCGTATCCTCAATCATTCTTTCGTACAAGAAGTTATGAATATCTCTTCCTTTACAACTCCGATTTCCCGGAGTGAAGTATGTGGCGTTTAATCTGATGAATTTTATTTAATTAATATTATATATCTAAAGTTAAAGAATTTTACATATAAAAGATGAAATCTGTGGTAAATTACTTACTTGTCGGCAGGATCGCGAAGAAATTCTTGGATCGTTTTCTTTGTCTGTTCTGACACTTTTTCGTAACCAATGAAATCGGTTACTAGATCGCAGAGATACTGATTCTTATTCAATCAATTATAGACAAGGTTAGAAACAGTTGATATCATAATTATATAGAATATACATAGTTGTGTATTCAATGATATAAAAGGATTTGTTTTATTTTTTATGGCTTACCTCACTGGATGTGTCATACTCTTGTTTTCCAATTTCTTCTTTCCCTTGCTTCTCTGCTTCTTGTACAAATTTTTTTGCTTCTCTTCTTTGTTTCAATCTTTTTATTATTGAGCTCTGTTGCACAGTGACTTTTTCCCTCTTTCTTCTCTTTGTAATAGGCCGTGTGTTCTCATTTTCTGATTTTGAATGGTCACCAATGTTCAGATCGAAAGAAGGCATGTCACTCTTGAGAGGTGAATCTTTTTTTTGTTGTATCTTGAGATTGATACAGTGGATCTTCATCACAGATTTCAGAAATTAAATTCTGAAGTTTTTCTCTGATATCTGAGTCACTAGGTTCCAAATCTCCTGTATTGACATCAGATACATTTCGTGTTGTTGCATCCATGTCTTGGTCATTGTCATCAATGTCACCTTCATCTTTATTTCCAGATATATTCTCCAAAGTTTCTTCTGAATCTAATGCTTTATGACCAAGATCAATAATATCATGATCAGGAACCATTTTTATTTTTTCCTTCAGCTCCGTAATCACAGTTGTCAACCTAATATTCTCCTTCTTCAATTCTGAATTTATTCTGATATGTTCTTCAACTTTTGTCCTATATGTTTCACTTATTCCTTTGATTTTCTCTTTCAGCTCCTCTATCTCAATGGAAAATGCATCACACATACATGTTTTTTGTTTCTTTTTTTTACAATGTCTGCACTGAAAACCCAAGCATCTTTTTTTTGGTCAGTCATTTCTTCTAGCTGTTGCTTTCCTTTCTTTTTTAAAGCATCCTCTGGTACTGGGATTGGGTGTATGATCAAAATTTCTGGTCTTCTAACCGCAAAACCATCCATTGTAAACTTCTCAAAAGGAAAGACATACTCGTCTGCTCCTATCTTTACAATTTCATTTTTTTGAAGTTGTAAAGCAGGCAATATCTATATAAACAAGATAATTTATTATTGGAAAAAAAATCAAATTACGAGTCATTCAGTATTTTATTAATCATCTCAAAAAGGCTTACTTGATCACAACTTATTGAAACCAATGCTCTTGAAACTCCTTTGATTGGTCCAGCCCACTTCCTTATTCGTGGCCTAAGATCTCTGCTGACCACAAGCTCCTTGCAGCAGTACTCCATCATCCATACCTGATACATTGGTGTTATTAATATTTATTTTTTTTATCATTTAATAAAATATATTTTCAAAGTACTCACATATAAGCAGACAACACATCCTGTAAGGTAACCAAGTGTTACCCTTGATGAACCTGCTCTTCTCTTCTGAACTCTACTCACAACATCATCCATGTTGAATAGTATCATCCTTGCTACAGCCCCAGACCAGTTAAAGTATCTTGTATCTTCAAGTGATTCTACATAGTGTAACAAATCTTTCGGAAAAGAATAAGAACTGTCTGGGAAAAGGAATGTGGCAAACATCAAAAGTATCAAGCATGTAACATAAATAGAGACAGAGTTGTCATCATCTCTATTGTAGTAGTCCTCGAGTATGTTGTTCAACTTCCTTCTATTGAAAATCATTCCTTCTGCAAACATTTTGTGAGATATAAAAGATTTCCATTGAAGGTGTCTTCCTCTCACTGTTATTGAAAATCCGGAGCTTGGCAGGCCCAAAATTGCTCCAACTTCTTCATCACTGAAACTCACTACCTTATTCCCAAATCTGAAATTTCTGCCTCCTTGGTATTGCTCAACCAACCATTGAAGATTTTTTCTTTGTATTTCAACATGGCTAATGTTAATTATTTTCCCAAAAGCCGTCTTAGACAGTAGTGCTTGTTGTTTGGGCGTGGGTCTATGGTTATCAATGAACTGAACAAAATGTTCAATGTAGCACCTGTGTTGTACATAACCTTTGCCTAAAGAAGAGAAAAAAATATATTGTGTTTGAAATAATCAGTGATTTTGTTCATACAAATAAAAAACCCAATTTATATTTAAGTAAAAATAAGTATTCATACTTCCAAAATCATCATTAAGCTTCAGAGCATCCTTATCAACATCGAATTTCTTTGTTTTGATAACTTGTAGATGTGGTCCTTCTGTTCATACCAGTTACCAGAGATATAATTTGTCTAAAATTGTTAAAATAGTCGTATAAAATTAAAAATATACTTACTTTTGATTTGCTGTTTCGGCCGATGGATCTGGAGTTCCATCTTTGCACCCCCACTGTACTGATCTGAGTCTTCATCCCGTTCCCTCGTTGGTTCAACCAGGTTGGATTGCATCTCCTCCATCGTCGTCTGATGTCCCTCTTTTCTCCTTAGATAGTGATTTCTCGAGTGGAAACTCTCTCCTGAATCGAATCGCTAGAAGATCGCCCGCCTTGCCGTCGTCGCCCTTATGCGGTAAGTTCTTTTTGATTAATTTCAAATTAGGTTTTCTTGTAACTTTATTTTATGAATATACTTCATATGTTACTTTCCTTAAATTCGATTTAATTTACTCACATAACTCTTTATTTGAATTATTGGCAATTTTGTATTTTTTGAAATTAAACGGGAGCTCGTTTTCGGTTTTGAGTAAAAATAGAAAGAATTTGAATTTTTAAATTACAAATTGATTTAACTTAATCAATGAGTAATCATTAATTTGGTAATTAATTAATTATCGAGAACTTCATTTCCCCTTTTTCCTTTGCTCTTCAACCATTGTTAGCGATCTTTTGCTTTTGAAAATCATTTCTGCTTTATCTTCTCTACGTCTAAACAGGTCAGTATTTTATCTTCATCTACTCACTATGTTTGTTCTTCTTCTTTTTTTCCTTTGTTCAAAATTCCAGTATATGTTTTCATCAATCTTTATGCACAATTTTAATGTAAAAGATTCATTTTTGCGTTTAGCTTTTGATTATTTGAATCAGACATGTGTTTCTCGCAAGAAATTATTCATATCATCTGCAATCTCATTCTCTAGCGAAATTTTCCTGTTGTATATAAAATCACTAGTTTAATTTTTCAAATCCGTAATTCAGGAATTCATACATTGTTTATTTATCACTGCTTATGTTCTCTATTGAAAGCATTAAAAATTTCAAAGATAAAATTTTTAATATGTTATATAATTCAAATATCACCATGAGAGCATCATTGTCAGCATTTACCATGTATATCTTCCCATTTTATTTGTAGAATCGGGAATATCAAACCAAGAGAAATTTCAAATTGTAGAATAGAAGATGAAGATGTAAAATATAACATAGTTTTGTAAAATATAGACTAATAATGTAAAATAGGTGCAACATTGTCAATTACTTAATGCAAAATGTAAGAAAACTCAGTAAAATACACTCAATTCTTGTAAAATAAATTTTACATTTGTAATATATTAACATACAATTGTAATTATATGTGATATCAAGATTCTGAGAAAATAAATATACATTCGTATACGTTACGTACATATATTAATTGAGATATACATTAACATAATATAGTAGCCTTTTGTAAAATATACAATTTATACGTAAAATATGATAAGTGTTGGTAAGCTTGTTTAAAAGTTTGTAAAAAATATTCTACAGTTATCATAATGTCATTGTAAAATATTTTCTAAATTTGTAGTTGTCGTTTGTATCGTGTAAATTATAGATATATAACGTAATTCAATGTTTCATTTCCTTATGTCTAAATTTCTCATTTTGTATATGCGTATAGGAGAGTTTGCAATGTATTTATCAATTTCGTATTTTATTACGTAACCGAATGTAATTTTTTTTACTTAATATGTGTAAAATTCATTTGAATAAACGCAATATGTCAACGTCTTTTAGGATTTTTTCCGTATAAGCGGTAGATTTAATGTTGTAAAATATGACATAAAGATGTAAAATAGCACAATATTTTGTATTATCATAACAGATTATCTCAAAATAAGTTGCTTTTAATCAACCAAGATTTTGCCGAAATGTTGTGTTCTTAAAAATGCTCATTTGCTAAATATAGAATGATTAGTGACGTGTAATATTTTATTTAGCATTAATTTAACCATCCCTCATTATAGGAATGTTAGTTGTCACGAAAACCACATAGTGGTTTCAATCTCCTTCGTACACTCTTCATCCCACGGCCTAAGATGAAACCTTTCCTTAATCAAGGAAAGGTGCCACCTCAATTCAAGTGCACCCTATATATATATATATGAGGAAATGGAAGCTAATCATGATGTAGCTAACCTTAGCTACATCAGGGTCATTTTTGTCACTTTTTTTTACTTTTTTTCAAAAATTCTTCCATGGATTTTCATAAATATATCCCTCTAATATGTCATTCAAATTTCGTCAGAAACAGAGACTCCTACGGCCTCCATCCAGAACGTGTAAAATACAACAAATCTGTTACCGTTAAAAAATGACTGTCTGGATGGAGGCCGTAGGAGTCTCTGTTTCTGACGAAATTTAAATGACATATTAGAGGGATATATTTATGAAAATTCATGAAAGCATTTTTGAAAAAAAATAAAAAAAAAGTGACGAAAATGCCCCTGATGTAGCTAAGGTTAGCTACATCATGTTGTAGCTTCCCTTTCCTCTCTCTCTCTCTCTCTCTCTATATATATATATATATATATATATAGAGGGCTTATCTAGAGGGCACTGTGCCGATTTAGCACTTAATAGGCCCCTAATTGGATACGTCCGATTAAAATCGTGAGGTTAAAAGAAATTTTCAATGGTAATGTCAAATATGGCATCTTTTGAATACCATAACTAATATCGCGAGAAAGATGGGCGGCAAATTAATTTGTTTGACGTAATCAGTAATCGATGATTAACAAAAACAAAATAGCGTTTCTTTATTACGAGTACGGCGATCAAACAAAGCCAATCCCTTCTTTCGTTCGTCTTTGAAGATCGTTTTGAAGTCGCTCCATCTTCGAGATCAGTAAGTTTTTATGTATCCTCGACTTTGAAGAACATTTTGAAAGTATTTTCTTTTCTATCCGATAAAGATCTTACTAATTTTTGATGTAAACTTATTTAAAAATCATGTACAGATACTGATAGTAAGAAAAATGTGGTAGTTGAATTAAGAACAAATAGGTTATCGCTTCGAAGATTTTTAAATGATTTATCGTTTAATTTTATCGTTTAAGAACAAATACGTTATCGATTCAAAGATGCTATATTAAATCTAGTTACTTATGAATAAAGTAAACTTACTGTTGGCTAATTCTAAGTTACTGATACATATTCCAAAATTACAAGCATAACTCTATTGTTATTTTAAGTGTAAAAATTAAAGTTACTGATAAAATGATGGAAGTTACTGATACCTTCAACAAACTTAATGATAGAACCTTCAAAGTTATTGATGTATTCTAAATGTAATATGGGATATAGTTACTGATACATAAAATATACTTACTAATGCATTCTTCAATGTTACTTATACGCGTTACGATCTTACAAATACATTTGACAAGTAAGAACTTACTGATTCAAGTATCAAAATTACAGATATATGAAATTATGAAAGTTACTAATAATACATCAATATTACAGATGCAAGATTCTAACTTACTGATGCATTCATCAAAAATGCTATATTAAAACTAGTTACTTATAAATAAAGTAAACTTACTGCTGCCTAATTCTAGGTTACTGATACATATTCCAAAATTACAAGCATAACTCTATTGTTATTTTAAGTGTAAAAAATAAAGTTACTGATAAAATGATGGAAGTTACTAATGTCTTCATCAAATTTACTGATAGAACCTTCAAAGTTACTGAATGTATTCTCCAAATGTAATATGGGAAATAGTTACTGATACATGAAATATACTTACTGATGCAATCTTCAATGTTACTGATACGTGTTACGATCTTACGAATACATTTGAGAAGCATGAACTTACTGATTCAAGTATAAAAATTACTGATAGATGTTTCGTACTTATTGATACCGGTGAGTAGCATGAACTTACTGATACATGCTTCTAACTTACTAATTGATAATGAATAAATATATAGTATGACTTTAAAGTTACCTGTATACGTACAAAAGTTACTTGCCCTACTTATAATATTACCATAGTTATATTATAAGCTATTTTTTCAATAAATTACTTTTTACCGCCTTATCATAAATCACAAGATAGGTTAACTTTCAAAAACTTACTTCAGACGAAAGTGCTCGGTTCGCGGCGGAGCAGTAAAGACCTTCTCGACGATTGCAACGAGGGCGGAGAAGGATAAGCACGGTCGGACACGGTTAGTGAACGATTAACAACCGACATCTTCCATTGTAATGCTAGGTTAATTCCTAATAGAGTTTTTTTGAGAATTATACGGGTTAGGGTTACGAAAACAAATTCTTTCAACTTTGAACACTTTGGTATGAAACCAATACCTGCATGCATAGAACTTATTGAGAAAGATGTTTTTTATAATGCTGCTTTGAATTACGAATGTGATTACATATGTTTACTAATTCTTTACAATGATGTCTAGTATTTTAAATATGCGGTTGCATTTTTATCTTACCATTACCTAATTCTAATGAAGCTTAACAAAGAAATACTGAAGATATATCAAATTTATGCTTGAGTTAATTAGATAATAGCTGATGTTCCTGTTGAAATCACTAAAATTCTTATATCAGTAATTGTGTTAATTTACTATTTTGCAGATGGAACAAACAAAAACATTTGATGTTTCTTACAAGAGACGAACACCGCAAAATTTTAAAAAAGGGACAATGGAATACGCAAGTGGTAATTTTGCTATTTTTGTATTAAAAATATATAATTTAATTCAGTTATGTCTTAAGAAGTAACTTTATGCAGATACAAGCTTTGAGGAAGATAAAACTACTGAAATTTCCACTGGTAAGTTTTTCATATTAACATCCAAAATGGTAATAGTGAATATCATAACTTAATATTGACAAAACTTTGTGCTATGTAGAAAGAGCATCAGTTTTGAGTCTTGCAAATGTAAAGGATGATGCAAAGATAGAACCATTGCCAGGTAAGAAAATATCCACTAAGATTGTAAGTTAAGAAAAGTATATTTTAAATGCAAAATTTTAAATGATTTTAATTAAATTATTGCAGCGAGATATTGCGTCCAACACAGATGTTACATAAAACAATTTGAAACATATCTTGGAAACAACAAGTTGACTGGAAGGCATAAGGAGTTGATCGATAAATCCGCTTTCTCAAGAATAGTAACAATTACAAAACTTGATATTAATTATGAAGTCTTGGACTTTATTGTTCAAAGATATCAAGGAGATCGGATTTTCAAGTTTGGAGAGAAAGAACTCATATTCTCAGATAATGACATTGGCTTGATTTTGGGATTGCCTTCATCCGGATTTCCTATACAACTAAGGGGTTTTTCGTTTGAATGGCCAAGTTCGTTCGAAGAGCTATTTTGCCAACCAAGCATGTTATTAAATCGTCATAATATTTGTGACATGCTTGAATCTTTAAGATCTCAAGATGATGATCATTTAAATAGAATGTACATAAGATGTCTAATATCATTAATGTTTTGTACATTTCTATTCCCCGAAACAAACTTCTGCTTCCCAAAGATCCTACTAAATTACATAGATTCAATTGAAGATACACGTTTCTTCAATTGGTCTAATGCAGTTGGGACTATGATAATGCAACGTTTGGAAGACATAGTGGAAAAAATGAGAAAGCGTTCATCATCTGATGGGAAAGGCACAGTTGGCTACTTAATTGGATGTGCAGCATGTTTATATGTAAGCTTTTTTAATCTCTATCTACTATTTTGCTTTTAATAAATATTTACCAAATATTTAACTATGTAAAATTATTTTCAGGCATGGGCTCTAGAGCACTTATTCCCAACACATGCATTAAATCAAAATCTATTGCCAAGAATTAGGAAATGGTCAACTCCTTGCAAAGTCACAATTGAACAATTCATGAACTTTGATGAAGATCAGGTAACATAATTTTATTTACAGTTTCATTTATGATTTTAATATTAAATATAGTTGCCATTTCAAAGCAAGGAAACTATAACTAATGACAACATGATACATTTAACATTCTTACTGATTGTAATCATAATATTACATGCATAGGTTGTTGATTATCAATAAAAATACTAATTAAGTAATAATAGTTACTGATGACTACTTCAAAAGTAAAGATACAAGTTTTGAAGTTACTGATGCATTAATGAAATATGCGATATTGAAAATAGTTACTAATAACTAAAGTAAACTTACTGCTGGATCATTCAAAATTACTAATACATGTTCCAAACTTACATGCATACCCCAATTGTTATTTTTCGTCTAATCCTTAAAATTACTGAAAAATTGACTTTAGTTACTGTTGCCTTAATCAAAGTTATTGATACACACTTCAAAATTAATGTATCATTCTTCAAATATTCTACGGTAAATAGTTACTGATACATGTTCGAAACTAAATAATACATGTGAGAAGTAATATCTTACTAATATTACTTCATGCTTTAAATTATCTGATACATGTTTCATATGAATCAAATATTTTACTGATTGCTTCAAATTTACTTCATTCTTCAAATTTACTGATTTCAAATCTAATGACAGCCTGATACATTTAAAAAAGTTAATGCTTGTCATTATGAATATAACTTGAAGGATACTTTTTATTAAAATGAATTTGGATTGATGGCTAAAAATATTTCCTTGCATTAGATTGTTGTCCAGCTAGACTATGAAGAAAAAGAGCTATTCAAGATTGACCCAAATGAATTCATATTTGATTATGAAACCTTCGTAACAGAGGATTTCATCTCAACTGCTTATGCATTGAGTGTCATTGTACCACAACAACGGCAACTTGATGATTATTCAATGACATCAATTTTGAAGACTGCTCAACATCAAAAAACACCAGAGTGTAAATGTGAAGAACAAAAGAAGAAAATAAGTGATTTGGAGAGTTTCATTTCTCAACTGCCCACTTTGGAAGAGTACAAAAACATGAAAGAACATTATGAGAATACATTGAGGGAGAATGAGAAGCTGAAGATCGAAATCTCTATTCTAAAGCAATGGTTTGAAGAATTCTTTGCAAAATCAGTTAATGTAAAGCAACAAGAGGAGAAGACAACAAAGGTTGGTGAACAAGAAAAACAAAATAATATCACAAAAAACAACGAATCACCATCCTTTGATCTTGGAATTGAGGAGGGTTCTGAAGATCGTGGCAAAATTAAACCATATGTTCCAAAGAGGGGTAGAAGCAAGAAGCTTATTACTCCTAGCAGCATGTCAAAAAGAGTCAAATCAAGAAGAGCAATAAAGGAAGAAGAAAAGGCACAAACCATCCAATGAAGGAGAAAATAGTAAGGAAAAAAAAGCTTGAAAAAAAGAGTTTTGAAGAAGTGATGACTGTAGAAGACGAAGATGAAATTCCAAAGATTGAAGACAACAAAGAGCAAGCTTTGGAGGTATGAAATCAACCTATCATACTTTACATATACTGATGCATTTAAATTTTTTTGATTTAGTATCATTCAATTGATGCTAGTTTAATAATTTACATATGCTAAATATTAAGTTACTGTTCTTTTATAGATTATTACTTCTGTCAATATATAAATTACAAATACTTACATATTCAAAATAACTACTACATGATGATTTAAATTACTAATACTTACAGTAGCTTTTTAATAACTTACTGTTGATACATATAATGTTACTAGTGTCAGTCGTTACAGTTGATACATATAACTTACTGAATGATTCTTACAACTGATACAAATGAACTTACTGATGCATTTGAGAATATTACTTGTGTTGTTCTAAGATCTTAATGATACTCACAAGTGCTTACATAAATACAAATGCTTACATAAATTTGGTGATGCTTTAAAAGTAGGGATATTTACCCAGTCTACGACCTTTGAAACATCATAATTCCTCCCACGACCCCGTAATCTTGCTCCGTCTTACCCCACGAACCCTGCCGTTAAATTGACACATCTTGAGTTAACTTCATTGAGTTAAAAACGAGTTAATCTAACCAATCCGTGATCGGACGGCTAGAATCAACCAAAAGCCTCTTCCATCTCTCCTCCCTCATCGAGGGCATTTTCCTGGCCGGAGGAGGTGTGCGTGAGGGGGCGTGGCACTTCGGCTCGACCTGTGCTGGGGCTGGGCTGGAGGAAGTTCATGGAAGGGAGGAGGTTGGCGACGGCCTGGAGGGAGGTGGGGGGCTTCGAGAAGGAGAGGTGGACGGGTGGGTGGGGGAGGGGGGGGGACTTCGAGCAGCTGCCGGAAGGGGGGGGGGAGGATCAAGCCCGGTGGGGGAGGGGGGGACTTCGAGCGGCTGCGCTGTGGGCTCCGGGGGTCTTCGAGCGCTGGGAGCTTCGAGCACCGCGCACTGGGAGCTTCAAGCACCGGGAGCTTCGAGCGCCGGGGGTCTTCAAGCGTTGGGAGCAATGGGGGTCTTCGAGCGCCGGGGGTCTAAGGGAGCTCGAAGCGCCGGGAGCTTCGAGCGCTGGGGGCTCTGCGGGAAAGGGCGCTTCGAGCGCTGGGGGCTCCGGGGGTCTTCGAGCACTGGGAGCTTCAAGCGCCGGGAGCTTCGAGCACTGGGAGCTTCAAGCGCTGGGGGGGGGGGGGGTCTTCGAGCACCGCGCGCCGGGAGGGGGGCTCCAGCGGCGAGGGGAAAGGAGGTAGGGAGCTTCGAGCGGCCGCCAGGAGGAGGGCCAGGAGGTGTTGGGTGGTGGGGAAAGGAGGCGGCGGGAGGAGGAGGTGCCGAGGGTGAGGGCAGAGTCGGGAACGAGGAGGAGGAGGTCGGGGAGGAGGGCCATGGAGGGAGGAGGTGTTGGGTGTTGGGTGGTGGGGAAAAGGAGGAGGGTAGAGGGAGTGGCAGTGAAGGTAAATTCGACAAATAAAATAGGCATAAGATAAAAGAATTTAACGGAATCTGGTTAGTTTTAACGGGTAAATGGATGGGGGTTAACCACAGGGTTTATTGGGTAAGGGTTAGCAAGATTACGGGGTCGTGGGAGGAATTACGATGTTTCAAAGGTCGTAGAGGTAATTTCGAAAGATTTGAGGGTCTGCTGGGTAAATATCCCTTAAAAGTAGGAAATTTCAATGATGCAATAACATAAAATATTGATAAGATTTTTTTTAAATATATTTATAGGATGAAATTCCAAAGATTGAAGACAACAAAGAGCAAACTTTTGGAGGTATGAAATCAACTTATCATACTTTACATATACTGTTGCATTTAAATTTTTTTGATTTAGTATCATTCAATTGATGCTAGTTTAATAAATTACATATGCTAAATATTAAGTTACTGTTCTTTTATAGATTATTACTTCTGTCAATATATAAATTACAAATACTTACATATTCAAAATAACTACTACATGATGATTTAATTTACTAATACTTACAGTAGCTTTTTAATAACTTACTGTTGATAAATATAATGTTACTAGTGTCAGTCGTTACAGTTGATACATATAACTTACTGAATGATTCTTACAACTGATACAAAAGAACTTACTGATGCATTTGAGAACATATAATGTTACTAGTGTCAGTCGTTACAGTTGATACATATAACTTACTGAATGATTCTTACAACTGTTACAAAAGAACTTACTGATGCATTTGAGAATATTACTTGTGTTGTTCTAAGATCTTAATGATACTCACAAGTGCTTACATAAATACAAATGCTTACATAAATTTGGTGATGCTTTAGAAGCAAGAAATTTCAATGATGCAATAACATAAAATATTGATAAGATTTTTTAAATATATTTATAGGTTTACAATTTAAATCGCATCGATTACGCTGGATATGATGCAATTTCAGAATCAGAGAGGGCAACCATTCATGAATTTCTGAAGGATCCTATCGCCAAGTAAGAGGAGATTTACTAAATTTATTAGATACATTTATTGGATACATATTTATGATGATTTTTTTGTAATGTTACAACTTAACTTACATTGCAGTATGGGAGCAACTTACCATGGTCCACGAGACAACTTTTGCAATGGAATACACATTGAAGACCTACTTTATAACAAAATGGTCATAGATGTGATTTTGGACATGTTCATGGATGTGCTTTACAAATCATATCAAGAAAGTGACGTGGAATGCCCTTTTATTTTTGCAAATACGGCTCAAATGGTAATAGTACTTAACTATTTTTTGTTTTTATTTTATGTTATATTAACTAAATATTATTCATTTCAGCAATTGTTCCCAAAGACTGTGAAAGAAGCAACTGAAGAAGATTATGAGCCTCTAAATAATTTGTTCTCATGCACAAGAACAATGTTTGATAGTGTAAAAAAAGCTTTTTGTGTAATCCACACCTCCAATCATTGGCATCTTCTCGTGGCTGATTTCGATGACAAGAAATTCATTTCCTACAATTCACTTGCTGGGATGAAAAAACACCTCTTGGATGTTAGAAAATGGGTAAAAAGTTAATAAATTATGAGGTACATCCATTTTTGATTTATTTTTTTACTAACATATTTCTTTAACAATTATGTTAGCTGATGAATACCCATTCATCACTCTTTATTCTTATATTTTAGCTACAAAAACCTTTGCAAATGCATGTAGATATGTATAAATAGGAATAATTAGCAAAAGCATACATTGTGTAAAAATCTATAATTAGCATGTTTTTGTGCAAAAATAAAAGAATAAAGATTAAAAAGAAAAAGAGGGAAATATTTAGAATAAATATTGAGCAACCTAACCCAAGGGAGGGCTCAGCATGGGCCTGACCGCATAAAAGCCAAGTAGAGGGAGATAGGGGCTCATGTGTATATATTTATGTAAATAAAATAAAAATGTTTTCCTCACCCAAAAATATGCTTGTAAATACTTGTATATATTTATAAAAGATAAAAACAAAATAAAAAGTTGAAAATCAAAAGAATTAAAAAGACCCCTTCATCATGTACATAGACCATGTCTTTATGTATTTATTTAACCTTGTAAATAAATAAAGGTATTTATCCAAACTTTTTATGTTATATATTGTAAATAAATAAATTAAAAAGAATCAAAACAAAAATCAAATAAAAATAACAAAATCAAAAATACCAAAATACATATACCATGTATATAGATGTACATAACTATTTATTTTACCTATGTATATAAATAATAAAAATAAAATAAAAACACCCTTTTATTCCTTATTTTATTCTATAAATAAATAAAATATAAAATAGGAATAAAATTGTACAAAAATAATAATTAAAAATAAAAAATCAAAAGCCTACATATTGTATATATACCTATATATAGCTATATATTGTAAATACGTTATTTTTATTTCCAAAAATTAATTAAAAATCACCAAAAAATAGAAAAAAATAAAATAAAAATATTTCATGTTTTGAGTTTTGGCTGAATCGGGCCCTAGCTGCCTCCATTTGTCACTCCAATATCCTGCCACGTGGCCTGACCACATTGGCTCCTGGGGATGTTGACCGCCCGGTCAACTGGCCCCCCCAGGACCACTTCCCACGGGTTGAGTGGCGGACCCAACTTCTCGGATTTTTCCCCACTCAACCCGATTGCCTATCACCCAAACCCCGGCTCCGGATTGCTCACGTCATACCCGAGAATCTCGCCGGAGCCTTAGCCTCGGGATCCGCGCGCTACATCGCCCTACCCGCGCCCTTCTTCCCAGACCCGCCAGCATACTTAAGCTCAGCTCCGCCACCCATTTCACGCATCTTTGGCCATTCGCGTAGCTTTCCAGTGAGCTCCAGAGAGAGAGCGAGGTGACAGCTCGCCGCCCCACCCTGTTGCAGCGAGGAAGGCCGGCGAATCCACTGATCCGGCGATACCCCCGCCGTAGCTCCGCCACCTGAAGCGAGCTCGAGCCTCGGGCAGAGACACCCCTTGAGGCGACGACCGGGAGCTTCCCCAGCTCCAGCACAGTCTACTCCTTCACCCAGGTAGTCCCTTAACTTAGCCATTTCGTCCAATTTCCGTTTACCCCCAATCTTCGCCGTCGCCTTCTTTCGTCGATTCGCCCCGGTTCCGACCATCTCTCGACCATCGGACCCGACCCACATCTCCGCCGTCCTCCGCCGCACATTCTGCACCCACTCACACAACCCAGCTCGCACAGGAGCTGGGAACCGGGCTCCACCGTCTTTCACCTTCGCCGGAGCCCGTCGCCCCGACGCACCGATCACCTCCACGTTGCCTAACTGGGTCGAGGCACTTTTCCCTCGACCCGCGAATCTCCTGAGGGGTTTTGCAGGTTCAGCGGAAGCCATCTGAGGCCTCTCGACATCCAGCCCAGGAGCTTCACCTCCGCCACCCTCGTCGGAGCTCCCCCGAGCTCGGCTGGGACATCGGAGACCATCAGCAGCTGCGCACCTTCACGCCGAAGCTCCTCCGATATTCAGGCGCAGCAGAGGAGGCCGGAGGCGTCTTCACTAGGCCGGCGAAGTTCGCCGGCCTTCAGTTCATCCAGCATCCTCGAGAGCCGTTGATCGCGCCTCCTCGCTCCAGGTTTGATCTGAACCGTTGGTTCCTGGAGCGCACGTGGACGTCAGATCTGAGGCGATAGATCCAGGCCGTTAGATCCACACGTGTCCTGGCCTGGACCGTTGGATTGACCAGAGCAGCAGCAACGTCGAGAGCCGCCCCCATCCTGACCGTCCGATCGTCACGTGGCGGCCATCCAGCAGCTCCGGTTAATAAAGGGTAATTTACCCTTAGGCCCTTATCTTTGCTTTATTTCATTTGAGTCCTGTAAATATTTAAATACGTTGTTTAGTTTAGGGTTTATTTGCACAATGGACCTTGCGCTTTAGTGTAATTGCATATATACCCCCGCTTATTGTGAGCCACGTGCTTCGTCACGTGTGATTTTGGGATATTTGTTGTTCATGCCCTTGTAGTTCTGGATTGTTCTGAAATGAAAGAAACTTTTTAGTTAATTGCATTTATACCCCTGTGCGTGGTTGTTTTACGCATGTGCGTTTTATTTTGGGTTATTTGCAGCTGAGGCCCTCGGACTTTTGGTACGTGTTACCAATTGGTCCCTGGGACTTATTTTTATTACATATAGGTCCCTGAGTGCCCCAGGCACGCGCCTGGCGCGTGATTGGCTGGGTATTTTGCACCTGGACCCCCAGAACTTTGGGTATTTGCATTCTAGTCCCTTTGCACAGTACCCTCTTGTCATTTTTGAATAAAATATCAAATAACCTCCAAATTCGACGAAAATTTGACACATGGCGCCTGCCATGGTGTAGGATTTTTGTGAATTTTTGAGGACATTTTTAAATTCGTTTGTTATTTTTAAAAATTCAAAAACCTTAGTTTTTGTTACTGTCTAGATTAGAAAATCATTAAAAAATATGAAAACACCTCTAAAAATTCTATAAAAATTAGTTGCTGTTTAGTTTGTATTCTTTGATTTTCTAGATAATTTTGGCTATTTTTCCTTGCTTAAAAACCTTAAAAACTTAAAAACCCCAAAATAACCATAAAAATTCTAATAAATACATTAAAAATCCAAAAACAATAAATCGGGTACCTAAATTTTCCTTATTTCATCTAGTTTATAGGAAAATTACCTCCAGGCCTTTTTGAGGGCCTTAGGTATTTTATCTAGGGACTTTAGGCTCGGCTGGACAGTACCCTTTGTTTTTGTTGCTGTTTGATTTTTAGAAATTAAAATAAATATCAGAAAAATCCCAAAAATTCACCAAAAACATAAAAAATTATAAAACACATTAAAACATTTTTGTTTTAATTTTTGCTTGATTTTTGATGGATTAAATAAATTGTTGAAGTGTGATTGTTTTTGTGCTTTCTTATTTTCTTTACATTTTAAAAATCCAAAAAAATATAAAAATAATTAAAAACCACTAAAAAATAGTTTATCTTTATTTTATTAGTTTTTACTACTTCGTAGGTCTTCGGCCAATCCGTGCTCCTTGAGTTCGACCCTGGGTGCTATAACAGGTTAAACATATAGCAGAACCGCTTCTTTGCTTTGAGTTGTTTTATTTATATCGAGTGGTTCATTTTTCTTGATACACATATCCGAGTGATTGAGGTCGCGACGACCGATTTAGCTACACCTGATTGCCTTAGTTGCTCGGGCTTTTGTGTTATCAGAATGGCGCCGTTGCCGGGGAGCACGGCTTAGTAGTTTTATTTTTCCTTTAATTTTTTATTTTCGTGGCTTTTCGCGGCTCTTTCAGAGCTCGCGGCTCTTCGCGGCTTTTGTTTATATTTTCTTTTTGTTTTATTTTACTTTATTTTCTTTTTCTTTTATATTTGTTTTTGACTTCTTTTGTGTGTTTATTTTATTTTACATTTTTGCATATATACCTTGTTCCTTTTATTTTCATTTCTTTTTATCTTATTATTACTTGATTATTGGTTCTGACCACTCTGTTTCTCTTGCGAGGGCCCGAGGACCGCGGAGGCGACTTTCGAGGAGCCGGTGCAACCGAGGAACTTGGAGGCAGCTTCATTCTCTACGAAGCCGCAGGAGAGAGCGAGAGGGAGAGAGTTGAGTGGGTGAGGTTAGATTAGGTTTTTTTTATTTTTATTTTCATTATTATTGTAATAATACAGGACCATTCTCTGGACTTAGACTCTTCTACCGTAGCGGGTCTGTTTCGCCGAGCACCGGTACGCTCGGGGGACCCTTAGGACTTGCGCGGTTTTTCGCGGTTTTCACGCGGCTTTCTTTTTCTTTTATTTCTGCATTTTCCGGTTTTTCGCGGTTTTTGCTCGAGCCCCTAGACTTAGGAATTTCTGGTGACTGTGTCGTACTTAGTAGGATCCACACACCTAACTGCTTATCTGTTCCTATAGATCGTTAATTGGACCTACTTAAAAATCATTAATAAAAATAACCGATTCACTTACCTTCGTAGCCTACGTGTCGCAGCCCGTCCTGTAAAGCGCTTACTCCTACCCCCGATTTGTCGGACAGAGGAGGGACGGGCCAAGACCGGACTCTTTGGCTTGGAGGTCGGTGACCGGTTAGACGGTTCATCGCTAGAATTGCTCATCTAGGACTCGGCTTTACCGCTGCATCATTTAGGTTAGTTTCTTTTCAGTCTTTAAATTATGCGCGGATCATCTTGCATGTAGAGTGCTGGAGACAGGTACGCATTTCTTACTCAGCATGCATCATTGATTTATCGCGCATCGGCTTTTTCGTCTTCTCCCCCCTGTTTTGGACTTAATAACCAGGAGAACCGAAAAATTCGTTAGGCCGTTTGTTTTTATTTGAAAAATACTAAAAAAAAGTGAAACCATAAAATTGGGACTGGCTAATCTTATTGATCTTAAAATCCGCTCACCCTAAAAATTCTATCTTAGGGAGAGCAACCCCCTCATTGTATGGTCTGGATGCGCGAGAGAGTGACCCGCACCCTAGGTAGAGCCCCCCCGTGCTAGTCCCGACTGATTACCGACTTTTCCGTGCGGGCCAGTCGGTTGGGTTAGCATCGGATATCCTAACAGGTCACGTAAGCGCTCTGATATTCTGTGTGTTCACCAAATAAAATTGACAAGATAAATTGACCGAACTTTTACGGTCTTCAGCTCGCGTTGCGTTGGTGAACCTGGGGTTTGTTTTCTGATCATAATTTTTCCAGATCTCATCCGCACTACTCGCCAGATCAAGATGATGGGTAGACGATCTCTTAGGCAGCCTCTGGTTGCACCGCTTTCGGGCACGTCTGCCTCATCATCTAGGTTGGCCTGCGAGAGCTCAGACCCGCTCTCCGAGCCCGAGTACGATTCCACCCTGTTCCCCCTCGATCCCCTTTCTATCCTGCCTGAGAGACACGAGCCCGAGGAGAGACTGATTGATTTGACAGCACCTGAGTTGGGCTCGTTTGATTTTGCAGACGTCGCCATGGCCGGCAGTTCTGAGGATCGTTCCCGTACAGAGCACGTCGTGATGGATCAGGGAGCGATCAACTCCACCTTGATCGCCTCATTAGAGACAGTTCAGCAGCAGTTACGCGATCAGGGAGCATTCATGATTGAGATGAGGAGAGAGTTGGAGCGCCTCCGAGTAGAGCGAGATGGGCAGAGCGAGCTGAGGAGATACCTGATGCAGAGGCACGAGCCGCAGCAGCAGCTGCAGCAGCCGCAGCCGCCGCCGCAGCGGCAACAGCCACGGGAGGAGGACCACCTAGACCGATGCGGGAGTTGCACAACCCCGGATCTACACTGATGCACCATTGGGTGGTGGTACCTGCTATCGTGGGGGACTTCAAGTTCCCCCCGAACACCCTGCAGATGCTTCCTCGGTTTCACGGACTTGCCACTGAAGAGCCCCACCTCCACCTCCAGGAGTTTCTGATGATCTGCAGTACTGTCCACGACCGGCATGTGGACCCAGGACACGATCCGGATGATAGCCTTCCCGTTTTCACTGGCAGATAGAGCAGCCACTTGGCTGAAGCATCTTGGGAGGTTTGTCTACACCTGGGAGCAGCTCCGCACCGAGTACTTGAACAAGTACTATCCACTCGGGCGGACGAATGCAGCGAGGGCCCTGATCAGCAACTTCTCATGTTCCCCAACGAGCAGTTTCACGAGGCATGGGAGAGGTTCCGAGAGCTCCTGGACAGATGCCCCCACCACGACATCACGAAGCCGAACCTTGTGCAGAGCTTCTTCAGCGGGTTGACACCAGAGCTACAGGGCCTGGTGAATGCTTCTTGCGGCGGGTCCTACTTCGCCAAGGACCACGACCAGGTCTGGGCCATCTTCGAGGAGATGGCTGAGAACTATATGGTGATGTCTCAGACCAGGTTGTATACTCAGAAGACCCAGCCACATCAGCCAGGACCCGTGCAGTACCAGCGGATAGCACGGGTAGATGCAGGTCCATCCAGTTCGTCCGCAGCCGCAGCAGCACAGGCAGAGTCGACAGCTGCGGACATGGGCATTATCAGCGAGAAGTTGGACCGCATGGAGCTGATTGAGAAGAAGCAGTGCTAGAGCATCACTCAGATGGAACAGATGGCACAGGTTCTGAGCGACATGAAGACACAGCTCATGTGTCTCCAGGAGGGCACAGACGGCTCCTCAGCCCCGTCTTCAGTCGCGAGGCGACTCCGACAGCAGCAGCAGCTCGTCCCAGTGCTCCAGCACCCCTGTGCAGCCTAGACAGGTTCACCTTGTACAGGCGGAGCCGTACCAACAGCCGCAGCCCACCTACCAGTCCCCACCATCTCCAGAGATGCAGATGGTGGTTTACCAGCCGGACCAGCCTCTGGCAGTACTCCCGCCAGCCCCCTACGATGCCGAGCCGTTGATGGATGTCAACGGGATTTGGTATGACCGTCCCCAGCCTGGGATCCGACGAGACCATCCCGGATTCAGGTGGGGGAATGGTGGTGCCCAGCCCCAGCAGCAGCCGTCAGGACAGGGAGGGCAGTACTCCCAGCAGAGAGATCACCAGCAGCCGCCGCAGCAGCCCCAGCCTACCAGCAACACCAGTCATCCTTCGTTCCTCGTCCCTATCAGCAGCAGGACAGTCGTGGAGGCGTGAGCAGCAGGCTCACCCAGTTCAGCACAGCAGCACCCTTCCTCGTACCCCTCTTACCACCACCAGCAGTTCCAGCAGCCTCATCCCCAGAGAGGCCACCTGTCGGGCTCCCACGAGAGCCCCGCTTTGGATGACATCGCCCGCCTCCTCAGGCACCAGCAGGCCACATTCAGACGGGAGATGGACGAGTTCCGCCAGGAGATGCGGGACTTGGTAAGAGGGAAGGCCGCCATTCCAGCCCAGATTGAGCCGAATCCGAATAACCTCAAGAGGAAATCTGAGCAGGTATTACACACTGAGTCTGCCACTCCTAGTGACCCATTTGTTGATACATCTTCGGATCTATTTGATGCTGATTTTGTCACACTTAGGAGCGGTAGGACCCCAGCAGGCGGCGGCGCCTCATCTGAGCTTCACCACGAGGATATTTCAGAGGCGCCACATGAGGAGGAGGAGAGAGGTACTGAGGCCGCTCCCGATGATGACGGTGGCACTGGAGCCACCAAGGATGCTGATCCCACCGGCGGTACTGAGGCCGCCGCTTCACCAGATCGAGGAGGTGGTACTGACGCCACCAGTTCAGCCGCAGCCAGCCCGCGGTACTGATGCCACGAGACGTCTACCAGCAGCAGCAGAGCCAGCCCACGGTGGTACTGAGGCCACCAGTGTGTGTCGTGATAGAGATGTTGTCTTTCCTTCAGTTCATGTACCTCAGAATACTGTTGTGAATAAAGGAAAAGGTTTAGTTTCTTCTGGTCCCACTGTGGTGCATGATGTATGTGTGGATCCGGTCATCGAACCGTCTAGGCCTTTTCCTAGTCCTTCATCTGCGAAGGACCCTGTGATCCCCTTCCCTAGAGCCCTTCAGATGGGGAAGGGGAAGAAAAAAGAAAAAGATCCAAAAAAGAGAGAGCTTGAGGAGTTCAGCCAGAGCATGATCGATCAATTCCACATCCAGCTGACCCTCCAGGAGGCTTTGCAGCACATTCCTCTTCTCCAGCGTTCTTTGAGAGATAGGACTACAGTCAGGAGAAGGAGGAGGAACCACACTTCAGAGATCCATGTGCTGACGAAAGCCACGTGTTTTGCGATCCAGAACCAACTGCCAGCCAAGAGGCCAGATTCAGGGGCCCCCGTATGTCAGATGCCCAGATCAGTGAGCAGAGGTTCGACCGTTACTCTTCTAGATAGTGGATCGTCGATCAACCATCTTCGGCAGCCCTTCTCGGCAGCTTCGAGTTGGGCACTCTTCGAAGAGCAGGGAAAGTCAATTCAGTTCGCTGATCAATCTGTCAAGAGGCCGAGGGGGTTATTACGAGACGTTATCGTCACGATTCAGGGCCTGAAATTCCCCGTGGTCTTCGTAGTGTTGGACATGGAGATCCCTGAGTCAGTGACCGATACCCCCGTCATCCTTGGTCGTCCGTTCTTGGCCACAGCCAAGGCGGTGACTGATCATGATATCGGGAAGGTGTACTTTCGCGTTGAAGGGTGAGAGTATACAAATAGAGACGGTCGAGGACTACAGAGCTAGAGAGAGAGCCCGCTCAGATTGCGAGTACAGATTCAGAGCAGCTGACAGACGCAGAGCCAGACATCCACCAGGACTGTGATTTTGTGATCACAGATGATGAGGCAGCTTGGGCAGATCATGCAGCACAGACCATCCTCTCATATTCCGATGCAGCTGATGCCGAGATGACAGCAGAGGAGAGTCTGGAGAGCACAGCCCTGGTTCAGGATACCATAGAGGCAGCAGAGCCGGTCCTTGATCGCGACACGATTTTCAGTGATGGTGGTGCTGAGGCCACCTTGCTTTACGGTGGTACTGATGCCACCGCGGTTGATACAGATCCCTCGGATTCAGAGTCTGATTGGGTCGATTGTGATGATCAGATGCCAGACCTGATTCCACCTGAGCCTACAGATGAGGAGGAGGCAGATGCAGAGCAGACCAGAGACAGTGCAGTTGAGCAGCCTTCTTCCGATCCAGTTTGCGAGAGTACGCTTTCACTTTCCCAGGCAGATTTGGCAGACTTAGCAGCATTCACTCAGTTTCTTCCGCAGACAGATTTGCCAGCACCCAGCATTCCGGAGCTGAAGCCGCTCCCTACTTCGCTGAAGTATCGATTCCTTGCGGGCGAGCCAGAGATGTACCCAGTCATCATCTCCGCCGAGTTGACTGGAGAGCAGGAATTCCGTTTGATGGGGGTTCTTGAAAAGAACCGCAAGGCGATCGGATGGAGCGTAGCAGATCTCCATGGGATTAGTCCATCAGTGT
Organism: Ottelia alismoides; assembly: GCA_037367405.1. NCBI lineage: Eukaryota > Viridiplantae > Streptophyta > Magnoliopsida > Alismatales > Hydrocharitaceae > Ottelia > Ottelia alismoides. The sequence continues at coordinate 732,347 of JAZKJV010002969.1, forward strand.
GCTCCCACCATATCTATCTCGAGGAGGGGGCGAAGCCGTCGCGTGAGTTCCAGCGGCGTCTGAACCCCAACCTGAGAGAGGTCGTGATGAAGGAAATATCGAAATAGTGGAGTGCAGATTTTATTTATCCCATTTCCGATTCCAAGTAGGTCAGCCCCTTGCATGTGGTGCCCAGGAAGACGGGCATCACGACTGTGATCAGTGAGTCGGGAGAGGAGATTGCTACACGAGTACCCACCTCTTGGAGGGTCTGTGTTGACTACAGGAGACTCAACCAGGCCACCAAGAAGGACCATTTTCCCCTGCCTTTTATTGATCAGATCATTGAGAGACTGGAAGGGAAGAGCCATTATTGCTTCCTGGATGGGTACTCGGGCTACAACCAAGTGGCCATCGCTCCTGAGGATCAGGAGAAGACCACCTTTACCTGTCCCTTCGGCACATATGCTTTTCGACGCATGCCATTTGGGCTATGCAATGCCCCTGCGACTTTTCAGAGGTGCATGCTGTCGATCTTCTCGGACATGGTAGGGGAGTGTTTGGAGGTCTTCATGGATGATTTCTCGATCTACGGCGACGGATTCGATTCTTGTCTTGACTGCCTAGATCGAGTACTCCAGCGATGTATTGAGTATCATTTGGTGCTATCTTGGGAGAAGAGTCACTTCATGGTGACTCAAGGGACGGTGCTTGGCCATATCATCTCCAACAGGGGCATGGAGGTTGATCCGGCCAAGGTTGATGTCATTAGAAAACTCGCACCGTTGTCCAATCTGAGGCAGCTACGGTCATTCTTGGGGCACGTTGGATTTTATAGGAGATTTATTCAGGATTTCAGCAGGATTGCCCGACCGTTGACCGACCTCTTGACGAAAGACACCGAGTTCCTTGTCGATGACAAGTGTCTTTCGTCGTTCGCGACTCTCCAGCAGTGTGTCATTGAGGCTCATGTCCTCCAGCCGCCCGATTGGTCTCTCCCATTCGAGATCATGACGGACGCCTCCGATTTTGCCGTAGGGGCAGTGCTGGGACAGAGGAGGGATGGAGTTCCATTTGCCATACACTACGCTAGCCGCACATTGGATTCCGCCCAGCAGAATTACACGATCACAGAGAAGGAGATGCTAGCCGTAGTGTTTGCCCTAGATAAGTTCAGATCGTATATCATTGGATCTAGAGTGACTTTGTTTACAGATCACACCGCCATCAGGTACCTCATGGCAAAGAAGGATGCCAAGGCCAGACTGACTAGATGGATCCTTCTACTCCAGGAGTTCGACATTGAGATCAAGGATAAGCCTGGAGTCAAGAATGTGGTGGCGGATCATCTCTCCCGACTAGAGCAGCCTGAGGATTCTGAGCAGATTGACCCTATTAGAGATACCTTCCCAGATGAGGCGATCCTTGCTATCGCCTCACTCCCATGGTACGCCGATATTGTGAACTTTATCGTTGCTGGGAAAGTCCCACAAGATTGGCCCCGGCAGAGGCTTGAGACCTTCCTCGCGAAGGCCAAGTCTTACCATTGGGAGGATCCCATCCTTTACCACGAAGGAGGGGATAGCGTCTGGCGTCGGTGTATTCCTCAGGAGGAACACCATAGCGTCCTCACTTACTGCCACAAGCTTGAGGCAGGGGGACATCATTCTGGGAGGAGAACGACACAGAAAGTGCTCCAATCCGGCTTGTGGTGGCCTACCCTCTTCAAGGACTCTGATGAGTTCGTGAAGAGGTGTACTGACTGTCAGAGGATGGGCACTTGTGGACAGCGAGATATGATGCTGATGCAGCCCATTCACTTCTGTGAGGTTTTTGACGCATGGGGCATCGATTTCATGGGTCCATTCCCTAAGAGTCAGGGATTTGAGTACATTCTGTTGGCCGTAGATTATGTGAGTCGTTGGGTGGAGGCTATCCCCGCCCGAGCCGCTGATGCGAGGACCGTTTGCAGATTTTTGAGGAAGCATATCATCACGCGGTTCGGGGTTCCACGAGTTTTGATATCTGATGGGGGATCTCACTTCATCAACGACCAGGTGAAGGAACTTGCTAGCGAGTTCGGCATAGACCATCGTGTTGCTACACCTTACCATCCGCAGACGAATGGTCTAGCCGAAGTGTCGAACAGGGAGATCAAGACTATTCTGCAGAAAGTCGTCCGCCCTGACCGAAAGGATTGGTCACAGCTTTTGGACTCGGTCTTGTGGGCATATAGGACGTCTTTCAAGACACCTTTGGGCACATCTCCCTTTCGCCTCGTATATGGCAAGCCATGCCATTTACCTGTTGAGCTGAGGCACAAGTCACTTTGGGCAGTTACAGATATTTTGATGGATCCAGATGGTATGGGAGACCAGAGGAGGGCAGAGCTAGATGCCCTGGAGGAGCTTAGAGATGCAGCTTTCTCAAGCAGCCTACATTATAAGGAGAAAGTCAAGGAGTGGCATGATTCTCATATCAGCCACAAACATTTTGAGATTGGACAGAGAGTATGGCTGTTTGATGCGAGGCTACGCCTATTTCCAGGGAAGCTACAGAGCAAATGGAAGGGACCTTATCTGGTTAGAAAGGTACACGACAACAGTAGCATCGACATATCTGAGTTGTCTTCTGAGAGTACCTTTCGAGTGAACGGCCAGTGGCTCAAGCCATTTCTAGATCATGAGCCGCGGGTCATTGATCTTGCCCCTATTCATTTTGCGTGAGGTGTGGTCTTTGACTCACATCTAATGCATCTCACGCCTGAGTTTCACTGATCTTCCGCTGTATATAGATCCAAGATGTCCATATCACTACATTCTTTAGTCCCACATCCCTTCCTTCATCTTGTGATTATGCTATACTTAGGGTGCACTTTACCCTAAGTATAGGGGGGATGTGAGACCTTTCGGGTATTTCTTTTGTTTCTGTCTACCCCTGTTTTGCTGCCTATACTTAGGGATATTTCACCCTAAGTATAGGGGGGGGGTAGACCCTGTACATTCTACACTCAGGTTTTCCCTTAGTATACAGCCTGCTATACTTAGGATTACTTGATCCTAAGTATAGGAGGAAGACCTGAGTCCCTCTTGACTTTTTCATTCTTCTTTTTGTATAGCCTTTCTTTTCACTTTCCTATACCTAGCACGAGTTATGTCTTCTTCATCGCTCTTGACTCTGAGAACATCGTTCGAGCTAAGTATAGGGGGGTGTGTATATATTTCATATATACTTAAGCCATAACTCGTACTTTGTGTGAGTGCGTTAATAAATAAAATGGCTAAAAACCACAAAAATTAAAAATTTTCATGTACATAATCTTCTTTTATTTGCACATACATAGCTAGTGTACAAATTATTTTTGTAAAAATGATTTCAAAAATCTTTTGTGTAAAGCTTGTGTAAATATTTTCTTATCAAAATTATGTATATAGTACAAAATTTTTCCAAAATGTTTTGAAAATCAAAAGTTTGCAAAAATCTTGTGTAAATGTGTGTAAATATCTTTTTGCAAAACTTGCACTTCATGCATCATTCATTCATGATTTCAAAACATTTTTCAAAAATTTTGCATGATTGTAAAATTTGTGTAAATAAGCATCTTTTTGTACATATGTATATAGTTTTTCTGGATGATAGTTGACATTTAAACTAGCCTGGAATCAAATTGAGAAATGGAGCTTGATTAAGATCTTAATCCACCTAATTTCTAAGAGGAACCTTATAGGGCTTAGGTTTAAGGCTTTTCAGGTCCATGGTGACTTAATTCTTTGAGTCCACTAGGCTATGATCACATGTCATCTCAATGAGCCTAAGTAGAGCACTTAACAACAACACATGACTCATATAGATTATGGCTTTACTTGGACAACCGCACTATGCACCGAGCTCTCTACGGATGAGGTGGTGAGGAGGCAGTCTTCCTTGACTTGGGGTAGCATATGAGGGTAGTACTTCTAGGCGGAACCTCTCTTCTTCTTATAGTGAAGGAAGTGCGTCTCAACTTGGTCTGGTTGCCATGAGGTCTAACGACGGGAGTTGTGGGTTGCAATAAAGCTTCAAAAGAGGGATAGTCTACTGGCTCAAGAGGAAAAACTCCTTGTATATATGTTGCACATGTATATGTTGTACAGATGCACTTGAAAAAAAAATGTGCAAAAAGAAAAGAACTCCAAAAAAGTGGTGGGTCTGATAGAAAATGATAATCCCACCGGAGTATGTATATAGAGTGCAATAAGCAAAGCTTGGTTTCATGATCCACCTGTTGTAGCTTGCAGCAGGGAGACTTGGCTACACTGGTCAAGCTCCCAAGGGTACTTGGCTACACTGGCCTTGACCCATTCTCTTCTTCCCCCTCTTCTTGAGCCAGTTGAACTTGAACTTAGAAGGGAATACCCCGCTCCTCGAGGAAAGAGTGGCCAGATTGAGGTCATAGAGTTACCTTGTTAGGGAGGGTTGTCAAGTTGCCATTTCTGAGGTGGAGAGCTTAGACTTCACATTCACAGGACAAGAAAAGATTCATGATCTTCAGGGTTTGTGATTGATGACTTGTTCTGATCTGGAGCATTGAGGAGTCTTGGTTATAGATTGGTGGAACTTAGAGGCTGTTAGGTTTTAAGCTTAAGTCCAAATAAGGTTCCGACACATTAATAATCCAAAGATCTGATCGAGCTCCATACCCCAATTTAATGAAGGCAAGTTTAATAATCAACCTTGATCCATGTGCATCCTCTTTTTCTTTTTCTTTTTCTTTCTTTCTTTCTTTTCCACTTCTTTTTCAAATAAGTGTTTGCTAAGGGACTAGCAAAGTTAAGTATAGGGGGGTGATGAATACCTATTCATCACTCTTTATTCTTATATTTTAGCTACAAAAACCTTTGCAAATGCATGTAGATATGTGTAAATAGGAATAATTAGCAAAGCATGCATTGTGTAAAAATCTATAATTAGCATGTTTTTGTGCAAAAATAAAAGAATAAAGATTAAAAAGAAAAAGAGGGAAATATTTAGAATAAATATTGAGCAACCTAACCCAAGGGAGGGCTCAGCATGGGCCTGACCGCATAAAAGCCAAGTAGAGGGAGATAGGGGCTCATGTGTATATATTTATGTAAATAAAATAAAAATGTTTTCCTCACCCAAAAATATGCTTGTAAATACTTGTATATATTTATAAAAGATAAAAACAAAATAAAAAGTTGAAAATCAAAAGAATTAAAAAGACCCCTTCATCATGTACATAGACCATGCCTTTATGTATTTATTTAACCTTGTAAATAAATAAAGGTATTTATCCAAACTTTTTATGTTATATATTGTAAATAAATAAAATAAAAAGAATCAAAACAAAAATCAAATAAAAATAACAAAATCAAAAATACCAAAATACATATACCATGTATATAGATGTACATAACTATTTATTTTACCTATGTATATAAATAATAAAAATAAAATAAAAACACCCTTTTATTCCTTATTTTATTCTATAAATAAATAAAATATAAAATAGGAATAAAATTGTACAAAAATAATAATTAAAAATCAAAAATCAAAAGCCTACATATTGTATATATACCTATATATAGCTATATATTGTAAATACCTTATTTTTATTTCCAAAAATTAATTAAAAATCACCAAAAAATAGAAAAAAATAAAATAAAAATATTTCATGTTTTGAGTTTTGGCTGAATCGGGCCCTAGCTGCCTCCATTTGTCACTCCAATATCCTGCCACGTGGCCTGACCACATTGGCTCCTGGGGATGTTGACCGCCCGGTCAACTGGCCCCCCCAGGACCACTTCCCACGGGTTGAGTGGCGGACCCAACTTCTCGGATTTTTCCTCACTCAACCCGATTGCCTATCACCCAAACCCCGGCTCCGGATTGCTCACGTCATACCCGAGAATCTCGCCGGAGCCTTAGCCTCGGGATCCGCGCGCTACATTGCCCTACCCGCGCCCTTCTTCCCGGACCCCCCAGCATACTTAAGCTCAGCTCCGCCACCCATTTCACGCATCTTTGGCCATTCGCGTAGCTTTCCAGTGAGCTCCAGAGAGAGAGCGAGGTGACAGCTCGCCGCCCCACCCTGTTGCAGCGAGGAAGGCCGGCGAATCCACTGATCCGGCGATACCCCCGCCGTAGCTCCGCCACCTGAAGCGAGCTCGAGCCTCGGGCAGAGACACCCCTTGAGGCGACGACCGGGAGCTTCCCCAGCTCCAGCACAGTCTACTCCTTCACCCAGGTAGTCCCTTAACTTAGCCATTTCGTCCAATTTCCGTTTACCCCCAATCTTCCTCGCCGCCTTCTTTTGTCGATTCACCCCGGTTCCGACCATCTCTCGACCATCGGACCCGACCCACATCTCCGCCGTCCTCCGCCGCACATTCTGCACCCACTCACACAACCCAGCTCGCACAGGAGCTGGGAACCGGGCTCCACCGTCTTTCACCTTCGCCGGAGCCCGTCGCCCCGACGCACCGATCACCTCCACGTTGCCTAACTGGGTCGAGGCACTTTGCCCTCGACCCGCGAATCTCCTGAGGGGTTTTGCAGGTTCAGCGGAAGCCATCTGAGGCCTCTCGACATCCAGCCCAGGAGCTTCACCTCCGCCACCCTCGTCGGAGCTCCCCCGAGCTCGGCTGGGACATCGGAGACCATCAGCAGCTGCGCACCTTCACGCCGGAGCTCCTCTGATATTCAGGCGCAGCAGAGGAGGCCGGAGGCGTCTTCACTAGGCCGACGAAGTTCGCCGGCCTTCAGTTCATCCAGCATCCTCGAGAGCCGTTGATCGCGCCTCCTCGCTCCAGGTCTGATCTGAACCGTTGGTTCCTGGAGCGCACGTGGACGTCAGATCTGAGGCGATAGATCCAGGCCGTTAGATCCACACGTGTTCTGGCCTGGACCGTTGGATTGACCAGAGCAGCAGCAGCGTCGAGAGCCGCTGATAACACCCGGAGATGAATGATCAAGGTAAAGGTCTGGAAGTGGTCGTTGCGACTTCAATCACTCAGACGGAGAATATCAAGAAAAATCAACCACTCAAAATAGGTCAAATCAATCAAAACAAAAACGAGAGCGGTCCTAGCTATGGGATTAACCTGGTATAGCTCCCAGGGTCGAACACAAGGAGCACGGGTTGGCCAGAGGCCTACGAAGTAGTAAAAATGAAATAAAGAAAAAACAAAATGTTTTTAGTGGTTTTTAATAATTTTTATATTTTTTTGGATTTTTAATATGTAAGGAAAATTAAAGAAAACAAGACCAAGCACACTTGAGCAATTTATTTAACACACCAAAAATCAAGCAAAAATTAAAGAAAAATTGTTTTTATGTTTTTTAGGTTTTTTAATGTTTTTGGTGAATTTTTGGGATTTTTATAAGGTGTATTTTATTTTCTAAAAATCAAACAGTAAGAAAAAGACTGGGTACTGTCCAGCCAGAACCAAAACCCTTAAATAAAATATCTAAGGATCTCAACAGGTTCTGGAGGTAATTTTCCTATATTCTAGATAAATTAAGGAAAATTTGAGCACTAAAATTATTGTTTTTGGATTTTTAGATTATTTATTATAATTTTTATGAGTTTTTAGGTGTTTTTAGATTTTTAGGGGTTTTACTCAATGAAAAATAGCCAAAGTTGGCTAGAAAATCAAACAAACACACAAAGAACAGTAACTACTTTTTTTAGAATTTTTGGGGATGTTTTTATATTTTTTTGGGATTTTTAAACCTAGACAGTAGCTAAAAAGAAGGTTTTTGAATTTTTAAAAATACTAAATAAAATCAAAATGTCCTCAAAAATTCTCAAAAATCCAAAAACATGGCAGGAGCCATGTGTCAAATTTTCATCGAATTTGGAGGTGGTTTGATATTTTATTCAAAAATCAAAAGGGGGCACTGTGCACAGGGACTTAAGTGCAAATACCCGAAACTCTGGGGGTCCAGGTGCAATTTACCCAGCAAATCACGCGCGTGGCGCGTGCCTGGGGGACTCAGGGACCTTCTGGTAATAAAAACCAAGTTCTAGGACCTTTTGGTAACTCGTACCAAAAAGTCCCAGGGGCTTGGGCGCAAATAACCCACTAAAATCCGCACATGCGCAAATAAAATGCTCACAGGGGCATAAATGCAAATACCAGAAAGTATATATTCATTCAATAACCATCCAGAACTACAGGATAAGAGATGCAAATAACCCAACTAAACACGTGACGAAGCACGTGGGCTCACATACACAGGGGTATCAATGCAAATAAAAACAAGCACAAGGTCCGAGGTGCAATTTACCCTACGTAAATAAAACTACTAAAATATTTACAGGACTAGGGCTGAAAACAAAAACTAAGAGGGGGCCCTAAGTAAATACCCCTTTATTCGTCGACGGCTGGATGCGCGCCACGTAGATGATCGGACGGTCCTGATGAGTGGCGCTTCTCTCTCTGCTCGAACGTGGGCCAATCGACGGCGCAGGGCGAGGCACGTGGAGGATCTAACGGCTGGCGGTGCAGGTGCCTCTCTCCTCTGCGCTAACGGTCCGGATCAGCCCCTCGAGATGATCGACGGCTACTGCTCCTCGATGAATGGACGGCTGTGATGCGAACTGGAGCGGAGGGGTTGATCGGACGGTGAAGGAGGATACTGGAAGAACACTCGGCCGGCGAGCTTCGCCGGCCTTGTGCGCGTGATGTAGACCTCCTCAGCTGCCTCGGATGATCGGATAAGGTCCGCGATTGAGTCCCGCAGCTGGTGATGGCTTCAGATGACCCAGCCGAGCCCTGGAGGGGCTCCGGCGAGGTCGGCGGCGACGAGCTCCTGGTCTAAAAGTGAGGGGGGCTCAGATGCCCTCCTCTTGATCTGCAAAATGCACCAGAAGCTTCGCGGGTCGAGGGCAAAGTGCCTCGACCCGATGAAGCGGCGTGAAGGTGGACTGTGGGTCGGGGCGAGCGAGCTCCGGCGAGCGGAAGATGGTGAAGCTCGAATCCCAGCTCCGGGGCGAGCTGGGTTGATCGAATGGGCGAAGAACGTGCGTCGAGGGATGGGGGAGGTGATAGTGTGTCCCGATGATTGAGAAGATGTACGCTATGGCCGGAATCAACGGAATACGGCGGAGAGTCGATTTGGGGGTAACTCAAAATTAAACGAAATGGCAAGGCTAGAGGGTTACCTGGGCGGAGTGGAAGACTGTGCTGGAGCTTGGCTAGCTCCTGGTCGTCGCCTCGAAGGGCGTCAAGGCCTGAGGCTCGAGCTCCGGCTGAGTGGCGGAGCACGGCGGCGCGAAGCTGCCGGATCAGTGGTCCGGCCACCCTCTCCTCGCTGCAACACCGGCAAACGGGAGCTGTCACCTCACTGGATGCGATGGAGGTCACGGGAGTGAGAGTGGAGAGCCAAAGATGAGAGTGGAGGTGCGGCGGAGCTCAGGTTTTATATGGTGGAAGGTCCGGCAAAACTCGATCGGGTAGGGTGAGCTGGTGCGCGGATCCCAAGGCGAGGGCTCCGGCGAGGTTCTCGGATGTGACGTGATCATTCCGGACCCGGAGTTGGGGAGGTGGCGATCGGGTCACCCGTGGAAAAAGGGGAGAAAACGGGTCGGGCACAGGAGACCCGGCTCTGGTGGTCCTGGGGGGGAGTTGACCGGGGGTCAACAATCCCCCGTGGACCAATCAGAGCCCGCCAAGCTTTAGGATTTTATTTGATTTTTTTGGGCCATTAAATGGCCGAATTTTCAAAAACCTAAAACATGAAATATTTTTGTTTTAATTTTTTATATTTTTTGTGATTTTTAATTAATTTTTGGAAATCAAAATAAGGTATTTACATAATAGGTCTATACATAGGTATATGTACAATATAGGGTTTTTAATTTTTGATTTTTAGTTAGTTATTTTTATACATTTTTATTCCTATTTTATATTTTATTTATTTATAGGATAAAATGAGGAATAAAAGGCTATTTTTATTTTATTTTTATTATTTATATACATAGGTGAAATAATTAGTTATTTACAACTATATACAAGGTATATATACAATATATTTTTGTACTTTTAATTTTGTAATTTTTATTTGATTTTTTGTTTTGTTTCTTTTTATTTATTTTATTTACAATATATACAATAGAATATTTACAAAAAGTTTCAAAAAAATTTATTTATTTATAAGGTTAAATAAATAAGGGGGGTGGTTTATGTACATGGTGAAGGGGTGTTTTTGGGTCTTTTGATTTTTAAATTTTTATTTTGTTTTTAATAGTGTATAAATATGTACAAATATTTACAAATATTTACAACATATTTTTGGGTGAGGAAAATATATATAATTTATTTATTTACAAATATTTACACTAGAGCCCCTATCTCCCTCTACTTGGCTTTTATGCGGTCAGGCCCATGCTGAGCCCTCCCTTGGGTTAGGTTGCTCAATATTTATTCTAAATATTTCCCTCTTTTTCTTTTTCATCTTTATTCTTTTATTTTTGCACAAAAACATGCTAAATATCTATATTTACAAACATGCATGCTTTTGTTAATTAATCCTATTTACACATATCTACATGCATTTGCATAGGTTTTTGTAGCTAAAATATAAGAATAAAGAGTGATGAATGGGTATTCATCACCCCCCTATACTATACTTTGCTAGTCCCTTAGCAAACACTTATTTGAAAAAGAAGTGAAAAAGAAAGAAAGAAAAAGAAAAGGAGAATGTACATGGATCAAGGTTGATTATTAAACTTGCCTTCATTAAATTGAGGTATGGAGCTTAATCAGATCTTTGGATTATTAATGTGTCGGAACCTTATTTAGACTTAAGCTTAAAACCTAACAGCCTCTAAGTTCCACCAATCTATAACCAAGACTCCTCAATGCTCCAGATCAGAACAAGTCATCAATCACAAACCCTGAAGCCCATGAATCTTTTCTTGTCCTGTGAAAGTGAGGTCTAAGCTCTCCACCTCAGAAATGGCAACTTGACAACCCTCCCCAACAAGGTAACTCTATGACCTCAATCTGGCCACTCTTTCCTCGAGGAGCGGGGTATTCCCTTCTAAGTTCAAGTACAACCGGCTCAAGAAGAGGGGGAAGAAGAGAATGGGTCAAGGCCAGTGTAGCCAAGTACCCTTGGGAGCTTGACCAGTGTAGCCAAGTCTCCCTACTGCAAGCTACAACAGGTGGATCATGAAACCAAGCTTTGCTTATTGCACTTATATACATACTCCGGTGGGATTATCATTTTCTCTCAGACCCACCACTTTTTTGGAGTTCTTTTCTTTTTTCACATTTTTTTTTTCGAGTGCATCTATACAACATGTACATGTGCAGCATATATACAAGGAGTTTTTCCTCTTGAGCCAGTAGACTATCCCTCTTTTGAAGCTTTATTGCAACCCACAACTCCCGTCGTTAGACCTCATGGCAACCAGACCAAGTTGAGACGCACTTCCTTCACTATAAGAAGAAGAGAGGTTCCGCCTAGAAGTACTACCCTCATATGCTACCCCAAGCCAAGGAAGACTGCCTCCTCACCACCTCATCCGTAGAGAGCTCGGTGCATAGTGCGGTTGTCCAAGTAAAGCCATAATCTATATGAGTCATGTGTTGTTGTTAAGTGCTCTACTTAGGCTCATTGAGATGACATGTGATCATAGCCTAGTGGACTCAAAGAATTAAGTCACCATGGACCTGAAAAGTCTTAAACCTAAGCCCTATAAGGTTCCTCTTAGAAATTAGGTGGATTAAGATCTTAATCAAGCTCCATTTCTCAATTTGATTCCGGGCTTAGTTTAAATGTCAACTATCATCCAGAAAACTATATACATATGTACAAAAAGATGCTTATTTACACAATATTTTACAATCATGCAAAATTTTTGAAAAATGTTTTGAAATCATGAATGATGATGCATGAGGTACAAGTTTTGCAAAAAGATATTTACACACATTTACACACGATTTTTGCAAACTTTTGATTTTCAAAACATTTTGGAAAAATTTTGTACTATATACATAATTTTGATACAAAAATATTTACACAAGCTTTACACACAAAAGATTTTTGAAATCATTTTTACAAAAAATAATTTGTACACTAGCTATGTATGTGCAAATAAAAGAAGATTATGTACATGAAAATTTTTAATTTTTGTGGTTTTTAGCCATTTTTATTTATTAACACACTCACACAAAGTACGAGTTATGGCTAAAGTATATATGAAATATATACACACCCCCCTATACTTAGCTCGAACGATGTCCTCGGAGTCAAGAGCGATGAAGAAGACATAACTCGTGCTATGTATAGGGAAGTGAAAAGGAAGGCTATACAAAAGGAAAATGAAAAGTCAAGAAGGACTCGGGTCTTCCCCCAATACTTAGGATCAAGTAATCCTAAGTATAGCAGGCTGTACACGAAGGGAAAACCGAGTGGAGAATGTACAGGGTCTACCCCCCCTATACTTAGGGTAAGATATCCCTAAGTATAGGCAGCAAAACAGGGGTAGACAGAAACAAAAGAAATACCCGAAAGGTCTCACATCCCCCCTATACTTAGGGTAAAGTGCACCCTAAGTATAGCATAATCACAAGATGGAGAAAGGGATGTGGGACTAAAGAATGTGCTGATATGGACATCTGGATCTATGTACAGCGGAGGATCAGTAAAGCTCAGGCGTGAGATGCATTAGATGTGAGTCAAAGACCACATCTCACGCAAAATGAATAGGGGCAATATCAACGACCCGCGGCTCATGATCTAGAAATGGTTTGAGCCGCTGGCCGTTCACTCGGAATGTACTCTCAGAAGACAACTCAGATATGTCGATGCTACCGTTGTCGTGTACCTTCCGAACCAGATAAGGTCCTTTCCATTTGCTCTGTAGCTTCTCTGGAAATAATCTAAGCCTCGCATCAAACAGCCATACTCTCTGTCCAATCTCAAAATGTTTGTGGCTGATATGAGAATCATGCCACTCCTTAACTCTCTCCTTATAATGTAGGCTGCTTGAGAAAGCTGAATCTCTAAGCTCCTCCAGGGCAGCTAGCTCTGCCCTCCTCTGGTCTCCTATACCATCTGGATCCATAAGTATGTCTGTAACTGCCCAGAGTGACTTGTGCCTCAGCTCAACTGGTAGGTGACAGGGCTTGCCATATACGAGGCGAAAGGGAGATGTACCCAAAGGTGTCTTGAAAGACGTCCTATATGCCCACAAGACCGAGTCCAAAAGCTGTGACCAATCCCTTCGGTCAGGGCGGACGACTTTCTACAGAATAGTCTTGATCTCCCTATTCAACACTTCGGCTAGACCATTCGTCTGTGGATGGTACGGTGTAGCAACACGATGATCTATGCCGAACTCGCTAGCAAGTGCCTTCACCTGGTCGTTGATGAAGTGAGATCCCCCATCAGAAATAAGAACTCGTGGAACCCCGAACCACGTGATGATATGCTTCCTCAAAAATCTGCAAACTGTCCTAGCATCAGCGGATCGGGCGGGGATAGCCTCCACCCAACGACTCACATAATCCACGGCCAACAGAATGTACTCAAATCCCTGACTCTTAGGGAATGGACCCATGAAATCGATGCCCCATGCGTCAAAAACCTCACAGAAATGAATGGGCTGCATCGGCATCATATCACGCTGTCCACAAGTGCCCATCCTCTGACAGTCAGTACACCTCTTCACGAACTCATCTGAGTCCTTGAAGAGGGTAGGCCACCACAAGCCGGATTGGAGCACTTTCTGTGCCGTTCTCCTCCCAGAATGATGTCCTCCTGCCTCAAGCTTGTGGCAGTAAGTGAGGACGCTATGGTGTTCCTCCTGAGGAATACACCGACGCCAGACGCTATCCCCTCCTTCGTGGTAAAGGATGGGATCCTCCCAATGGTAAGACTTGGCCTTCGCTAGGAAGGTCTCAAGTCTCTGCCTGGGCCAATCTTGTGGAACTTTCCCAGTAACGAGAAAGTTCACAATATCGGCGTACCATGGGAGTGAGGCGATAGCAAGGATCGCCTCATCTGGGAAGGTATCTCTAATAGGGTCAATCTGCTCAGAATCCTCAGGCTGCTCTAGTCGGGAGAGATGATCCGCCACCACATTCTTGACTCCAGGCTTATCCTTGATCTCAATGTCGAACTCCTGGAGTAGAAGGATCCATCTAGTCAGTCTGGCCTTGGCATCCTTCTTTGCCATGAGGTACCTGATGGCGGTGTGATCTGTAAACAAAGTCACTCTAGATCCAATGATATACGATCTGAACTTATCTAGGGCAAACACTACGGCTAGCATCTCCTTCTCTGTGATCGTGTAATTCTGCTGGGCGGAATCCAATGTGCGGCTAGCGTAGTGTATGGCAAATGGAACTCCATCCCTCCTCTGTCCCAGCACTGCCCCTACGGCAAAATCGGAGGCGTCCGTCATGATCTCGAATGGGAGAGACCAATCGGGCGGCTGGAGGACAGGAGCCTCAATGACACACTGCTGGAGAGTCGCGAACGACGAAAGACACTTGTCATCGACAAGGAACTCGGTGTCTTTCGTCAAGAGGTCGGTCAACGGTCGGGCAATCCTGCTGAAATCCTGAATAAATCTCCTATAAAATCCAACGTGCCCCAAGAATGACCGTAGCTGCCTCAGATTGGACAACGGTGCGAGTTTTCTAATGACATCAACCTTGGCCGGATCAACCTCCATGCCCCTGTTGGAGATGATATGGCCAAGCACCGTCCCTTGAGTCACCATGAAGTGACTCTTCTCCCAAGATAGCACCAAATGATACTCAATACATCGCTGGAGTACTCGATCTAGGCAGTCAAGACAAGAATCGAATCTGTCGCCGTAGATCGAGAAATCATCCATGAAGACCTCCAAACACTCCCCTACCATGTCCGAGAAGATCGACAGCATGCACCTCTGAAAAGTCGCAGGGGCATTGCATAGCCCAAATGGCATGCGTCGAAAAGCATATGTGCCGAAGGGACAGGTAAAGGTGGTCTTCTCCTGATCCTCAGGAGCGATGGCCACTTGGTTGTAGCCCGAGTACCCATCCAGGAAGCAATAATGGCTCTTCCCTTCCAGTCTCTCAATGATCTGATCAATAAAAGGCAGGGGGAAAATGGTCCTTCTTGGTGGCCTGGTTGAGTCTCCTGTAGTCAACACAGACCCTCCAAGAGGTGGGTACTCGTGTAGCAATCTCCTCTCCTGACTCACTGATCACAGTCGTGATGCCCGTCTTCTTGGGCACCACATGCAAGGGCTAACCCACTTGGAGTCAGAAATGGGATAAATAAAACCTGCACCCCACCACTTCGATATTTCCTTCATCACAACCTCTCTCAGGTTGGGGTTCAGACGCCGCTGGAACTCACGCGACGGCTTCGCCCCATCCTCGAGATAGATATGGTGGGAGCACACTGATGGACTAATCCCATGGAGATCTGCTACGCTCCATCCGATCGCCTTGCGGTTCTTTTCAAGAACCCCCATCAAACGGGATTCCTGCTCTCCAGTCAACTCAGCGGAGATGATGACTGGGTACATCTCTGGATCGCCCGCAAGGAATCGATACTTCAGCGAAGTAGGGAGCGGCTTCAGCTCTGGAATGCTGGGTGCCGGCAAATCTGGCTGCGGAAGAAACTGAGTGAAAGCTGCAAGGTCTGCCAAATCTGCCTGGGAAAGTGAAAGCATACTCTCGCAAACTGGATCGGGAGAAGGCGGCTCTACTGCACTGTCTCTGCTCGGCTCTGCATCTACCTCCTCCTCATCAATAGGCTCAACTGGACTCAAGTCTGGCATCTGATCATAGCAATCGGCCCAATCAGACTCTGAATCCGAGGGATCTGTATCAGAAACGGTGGCATCAGTACCACCGGGAAACAAGGTGGCATCAGCACCACCACCACTAGTCATCGTGCTGCGATCGAGGACCGGCTCCGCTGCCGCAATGGTATCCTGAACCAGGTCTGTGCTCTCCAGACTCTCCCTCTGCTGTCATCTCTGCATCAGCTGTGTCTGAAAGTGAGAGGGTGGTCTGTGTCTCAAGGTCTGCCCAAGCTGCCTCATCATCTGTGATCACAAAATCACAGTCCTGGTGGAGGTCTGGCTCTGCGTCTGTCAGCTGCTCTGAATCGGTACTCGCATCTGAGCGGGATCTGAATCTGGCTCTATAGTCCTCGACCGTCTCTATTTGTATACTCTCGCCCTGGACGCGAAAGTACACCTTCCCGCTATCATGATCAGTCACCACCTTGGCTGTGGCCAAGAACGGACGACCAAGGATGATGGGGGTATCGGTCACTGACTCAGGGATCTCCATGTCCAACACTACGAAGTCCACGGGGAATTGCAGGCCCTGAATAGTGACGATAACGTCTCGTAATAACCCCTTCGGCCTCTTGACAGATCGATCAGCGAACTGAAGGACTGTCCTGCTCTGTCGAAGAGTGCCCAACTCGAAGCGGTCGAGAAGGGTGCCGGAAGAAGGTTAATCGACGATCCGCTATCTAGAAGAGTACGGTCGAACCACTGCTCACTAATCTGGCATCTGACATACGGGGCCCCTGAATCTGGCCTCTTGGCTGGCAGTCGGTTCTGGATCGCAAAGCACGTGGCTCTGGTCAACACATGGATCTCTGAAGTGTGGTTCCTCCTCCTCCTCCTGACTGTAGTCCTCTCTCTCAAAGATCTCTGGAGAAGGGGGATGTGCTGCAAAGCCTCCTGGAGGGTCAGCTGAATGTGAAATCGATCTATCATGCTCTGGCTGAACTCCTCAAGCTCTCTCTTTTTTGGATCATTTTTCTTCCCCCTCCCCATCTGAAGGGCTCTAGGGAAGGGGATCACTGGGTCCTTCTCAGATGAAGGACTAGGAAAAGGTTTAGACGGTTCAAGGACCGGATCCACACATACATCATGCACCACAGTGGGACCAAAAGAAAGTAAACCTTTTCCTTTATTCATAGCAGAATTCTGAGATACATGGACACGAGGAAAAACAACATCTCTGTCTCTACAAACACCGGTGGCCTCAGTACCACCACGGGCTGGCTGCTCTGCTGATGCTGAAGGTAGACGTCGCGCGGCATCAGTACCGCGGGCTGGCTCGGCTGCATGGGTGGCATCAGTACCACCTCCTAGATCTGGTGAAGCGGCGGCCTCAGTACCGCCGGTGGGATCAGCATCCTGGTGGCCTCAGTACCACCGTCATCGTCTGGAGCGGCCTCAGTACCGCTCTCCTCCTCCTCCTGTGGCGCCTCGGGATGGTGCTCAGATGAGGCGTCGCCGCCTGCTGGGGTCCTACCGCTCCTAAGTGTGACAAAATCAGCATCAATAAATCCGAAGATGTATCATCAAATGGGTCACTAGGAGTGGCTGACTCAGTATGTACTACCTGCTCAGATTTCCTCTTGAGGCTGTTCGGATTGGGCTCTATCTGGGCTGGTATGGCGGCCTTCCCTCTCAACAGGTCCCGCATCTCCTGGCGGAACTCGTCCATCTCCCGTCGGAATGTAACCTGCTGGTCCGTGAGGAGGCGGGCGATGTCATCCAAAGCGGGGCTCTCGTGGGAGCCCGACGGGTGGCCTCTCTGTGGGTGAGGATGCTGGAACTGCTGTGATGGGTAAGAAGGGTAGGATGGAGGGTGCTGCTGGTATCCCTGGTGAGCCTGCTGCTCACGTCTCCAAGGCTGTCCCTGCTGCTGATAGGGACGAGGACCGTAGGCTGACTGCTGCTGATACGCTGGGGGCTGCTGCTGCGGCTGGTGATGGTCTCTCTGCTGGAAGTACTTCCCTCCCTGTCCTGACGGCTGCTGCTGGGGCTGGGCACCACCACTCCCCCACCTGAATCCGGGATGGTCTCGTCGGATCCCAGGCTGGGGACGATCGTACCAGATCCCGTTGACATCCATCAACGGCTCGGCATCAAAGGGGGCTGGCGGGAGTACTGCCAGAGGCTGGTCCGGCTGGTAGACCACCATCTGCATCTCTGGAGATGGTGGAGACTGGTAGGTGGGCTGCGGCTGCTGGTACGGCTCCGCCTGTACAAGGTGAACCTGTCTAGGCTGCACTGGGGTGCTGGAGCGCTGGGACGAGCTGCTGCTGCTGTCGGCGTCGCCTCGCGACTGAAGACGGGGCTGAGAAGCTGTCTGTGCCTCCTGGAGACACATGAGCTGTGTCTTCATGTCGCTCAAGACCTGTGCCATCTGATCCATCTGCGCTATGCCCTGGCACTGCTTCTTCTCTATCAGCTCCATGCGGTCCAACTTCTCGCTGATGATACCCATGTCTGCAGCTGATGACTCTGCATGTGCTGCTGCGACTGCAGATGAACTGGAAGGACCTGCATCTACCCGTGCTATCCTCTGGTACTGCACGGGTCCTGGCTGATGTGGCTGGGTCTTCTGAGTGTAGAGCCGGGTCTGGGACATCACCATGTAGTTCTCTGCCATCTCCTCAAAAATAGCCCAGACCTGGTCGTGGTCCTTGGCGAAGTAGGACCCGCCACAAGAAGCATTCACCAGGCCCTGTAGCTCTGGTGACAACCCACTGAAGAAGCTCTGAACTAAGTTCGGCTTCGTGATGTCATGGTGCGGGCATCTGTCCAAAAGCTCTCTGAACCTCTCCCAAGCCTCGTGGAACTGCTCGTTGGGGAACATGGAGAAGTTGTTAATCAGGGCCCTCGCTGCATTCGTCCGCCCGAGTGGATAGTACTTGTTCAAGTACTCGGTGCGGAGCTGCTCTCAGGTATAGACAAATCTCCCCAAATGCTTCAGCCAGGTGGCTGCTCTATCTGCCAGTGAAAAGGGGAATGCGATCATCCTGATCGTGTCCTGGTCCACATGTCTGTCGTGGACAGTGCTGCATATCATAAGAAACTCCTGGAGGTGGAGGTGGGGCTCCTCTGTAGCAAGTCCATGGAACCGAGGGAGCATCTGCAAGGTGTTCGGGGGGAACTTGAAGTCCCCCACGATAGCTGGAACCACCACCCAATGGTGCATCAGTGTAGATCCGGGATTGTGTAAATCCCGCATCGGTCTCGGTGGTCCTGCTCCTCCTGCGGCTGCTGCCGCTGCGGCGGCGGCCGCGGCTGCTGCTGCTGCTGCGGCTCGTGCCTGTGCATCTGCATCCGGGATCCCCTCGGGCTCGCTCTGCTGGTCTCTCTCTGCTCTGAGCCTCTCCAACTCACGCCTCATCTCCATCATGAATGCTCCCTGATCGCGGAGCTGCTGCTGGACTGTATCGAGTGATGCGATCAGGGTGGAGTTGATCGCTCCCTGGTCTAGTACAATGTGCTCTGGTCTACGGGAGTGATCATTAGAACTGCCTGCTCCGGCCATCTCGACGTCTGCAAAATCAAATGAGCCCAACTCAGGTGCCGTCAAATGAATCAGTCTCTCCTCGGGCTCATGTCTCTTGGGAAGATCAGAAAGGGGATCGAGGGGGAACAGGGTGGAGTCGTACTCGGGCTCGGAGAGCGGGTCTGAGCTCTCACGAGCCAACCTAGATGATGAGGTAGACGCGCCCGAAAGCGGTGCAGCCAGAGGCTACCTAAGAGATCGTCTACCCATCATCTTGATCTGGCGAGTAGGGCGGATGAGATCTGGAAACATTATGATCGAAAAACAAACCCCCGGTTCACCAACGCAACGCGAGCTGAAGACCGTGAAAGTTCGGTCAAATTATCTTGTCGATTTTATTTTGGTGAACACTCAAGATATCAAAGCGCTTACGTGACCTGTTGGGATATCCGCTGCTAACCCCAACCGACTGGCCCGCACGGAAGAGTCGGTAATCAGTCGGGTTTAGCCGCGGGGGGCTCTACCTAGTGTGCGGGTCACTCTCTCGCGCATACAAACCAAACAATGAGGGGGTTGCTCTCCCCAAGACAGAATTTTTAGGGCGAGCGAGTTTTAAGGTCAATAATTTTAGCAGTCCCAATTTTTATGATTTCACTTTTTAGGTATTTTTCAAAGCAAACAAAAACGCCTAACGAATTTTTCGATTCTCCTGATTATTAAGTCAAAAACAGGGGGGAGAAGTCGAAAAAGCCGATGCACGAGAAATCAATGATGCATGCAAAGTCAGAAATGCGTACCTTGCTCCAGCTCTCTACATGCAAAATGATCCGCGCATAAAATAAAGACAGAATTAAAACTAAGCTAAATGATGCAGCGGGAAAAAGCCGAGTCCTAGACGAGCAACTTCTAGCGAAGAACCGTCTAACCGGTCACCGACCTCCAAGCCAAAGGGTCCGGTCTTGGCTCGTCCCTCCCCTGCCCGACAAATCGGGGGTAGGAGTAAGCGCTTTACAGGACGAGCTACGGCACGTAGGCTACGGAGGCTATCGAGTCGGTTATTTTTATTATTTATTTTAAGTAGGTCCAATTACGGTCTATAGGAACAGATATGCAATTAAGTGTGTGGATCCTACTCAATTACGTCACAATCACCAGAAAGTCCTAAATCTAGGGGCTCGACAAAAACCGCGAAAAACCGGCAAATGACAGTAAGAAAGAAAAAGAAAACCGCGAGAAAAGCCGCGAAAAACCGCAAGTCCTAAT
This sequence comes from Ottelia alismoides, assembly GCA_037367405.1. Taxonomy (NCBI): domain Eukaryota; kingdom Viridiplantae; phylum Streptophyta; class Magnoliopsida; order Alismatales; family Hydrocharitaceae; genus Ottelia; species Ottelia alismoides. The sequence goes on from JAZKJV010002969.1 coordinate 752,881, forward strand.
GGGTCCCCCGAGCACACCGGTGCTCGGCGAAACAGACCCGCTACGGTCACAAGTCCACAAAGTCCAAGAGTGTCCTGTATTATTACAATTAATAATGAAGGAAATAAAAATCTATCCTAATACCTCACCCACTCAACTCTCTCTCTCTCGCTCTCTCCTGCGGCTTCGTAGAGAAAGAAGCCGCCTCCAAGTGCCGCGGCTGCACCGGCTCCTCGAAAGTCGCCTCCGCGGTCCTCGGGCCCTCGCAAGAAACAGAGAAGAGTGGTCAGTCCAGAAAGAATAATCAAATAATAGAGAAAAATAAAAGAAAATACAAGTGAGGGTATATGTGCAAAAATGGAAATAAAAAATAACACAAAATAAAACAAAAATAAAAATAAGAGAAAATCAAAATAAAACAAAATAAATCAAAAAGAAAATAGATACAAAAACCGCGAAAAGCCGCGAGCTCCGAAGAGCCGCGAAAATAAAAACGAAAATAAAAACAACACTACTAAGCCGTGCTCCCCGGCAACGGCGCCATTCTGATAACACCCGGAGATGAATGATCAAGGTAAAGGTCTGGAAGTGGTCGTTGCGACCTCAATCACTCAGACGGAGAATATCAAGAAAAATCAACCACTCAAAATAGGTCAAATCAATCAAAACAAAACGAGAGCGGTCCTAGCTATGGGATTAACCTGGTATAGCTCCCAGGGTCGAACACAAGGAGCACGGGTTGACCAGAGGCCTACGAAGTAGTAAAAATGAAATAAAAGAAAAACAAAATGTTTTTAGTGGTTTTTAATAATTTTTATATTTTTTTGGATTTTTAATATGTAAGGAAAATTAAAGAAAACAAGACCAAGCACACTTGAGCAATTTATTTAACACACCAAAAATCAAGCAAAAATTCAAGAAAAATTGTTTTTATGTTTTTTAGGTTTTTTAATGTTTTTGGTGAATTTTTGGGATTTTTATAAGGTGTATTTTATTTTCTAAAAATCAAACAGTAAGAAAAAGACTGGGTACTGTCCAGCCAGAACCAAAACCCTTAAATAAAATATCTAAGGATCTCAACAGGTTCTGGAGGTAATTTTCCTATATTCTAGATAAAATAAGGAAAATTTGAGCACCAAAATTATTGTTTTTGGATTTTTAGATTATTTATTATAATTTTTATGAGTTTTTAGGTGTTTTTAGATTTTTAGGGGTTTTACTTAATGAAAAATAGCCAAAGTTGGCTAGAAAATCAAACAACACACAAAGAACAGTAACTAATGTTTTTAGAATTTTTGGGGATGTTTTTATATTTTTTTGGGATTTTTAAACCTAGACAGTAGCTAAAAAGAAGGTTTTTGAATTTTAAAAATACTAAATAAAATCAAAAATGTCCTCAAAAATTCTCAAAAATCCAACAACATGGCAGGAGCCATGTGTCAAATTTTCATAGAATTTGGAGGTGGTTTGATATTTTATTCAAAAATCAAAAGGGGGCACTGTGCACAGGGACTTAAGTGCAAATACCCGAAACTCTGGGGGTCCAGGTGCAATTTACCCAGCAAATCACGCGCGTGGCGCGTGCCTGGGGCACTCAGGGACCTTCTGGTAATAAAAACCAAGTTCTAGGACCTTTTGGTAACTCGTACCAAAAAGTCCAGGGGCTTGGGCGCAAATAACCCACTAAAATCCGCACATGCGCAAATAAAATGCTCACAGGGGCATAAATGCAAATACTAGAAAGTATATATTCATTCAATAACCATCCAGAACTACAGGATAAGAGATGCAAATAACCCAACTAAACACGTGACGAAGCACGTGGGCTCACATACACAGGGGTATCAATGCAAATAAAAACAAGCACAAGGTCCGAGGTGCAATTTACCCTACGTAAATAAAACTACTAAAATATTTACAGGACTAGGACTGAAAACAAAAACTAAGAGGGGGCCCTAAGTAAATTACCCCTTTATTCGTCGACGGCTGGATGCGCGCCACGTAGATGATCGGACGGTCCTGATGAGTGGCGCTTCTCTCTCTGCTCGAACGTGGGCCAATCGACGGCGCAGGGCGAGGCACGTGGAGGATCTAACGGCTGGCGGTGCAGGTGCCTCTCTCCTCTGCGCTAACGGTCCGGATCAGCCCCTCGAGATGATCGACGGCTACTGCTCCTCGATGAATGGACGGCTGTGATGCGAACTGGAGCGGAGGGGTTGATCGGACGGTGAAGGAGGATACTGGAAGAACACTCGGCCGGCGAGCTTCGCCGGCCTTGTGCGCGTGATGTAGACCTCCTCAGCTGCCTCGGATGATCGGATAAGGTCCGCGATTGAGTCCCGCAGCTGGTGATGGCTTCAGATGACCCAGCCGAGCCCTGGAGGGGCTCCGGCGAGGTCGGCGGCGACGAGCTCCTGGTCTAAAAGTGAGGGGGGCTCAGATGCCCTCCTCTTGATCTGCAAAATGCACCAGAAGCTTCGCGGGTCGAGGGCAAAGTGCCTCGACCCGATGAAGCGGCGTGAAGGTGGACTGTGGGTCGGGGCGAGCGAGCTCCGGCGAGCGGAAGATGGTGAAGCTCGAATCCCAGCTCCGGGGCGAGCTGGGTTGATCGAATGGGCGAAGAACGTGCGTCGAGGGATGGGGGAGGTGATAGTGTGTCCCGATGATTGAGAAGATGTACGCTATGGCCGGAATCAACGGAATACGGCGGAGAGTCGATTTGGGGGTAACTCAAAATTAAACGAAATGGCAAGGCTAGAGGGTTACCTGGGCGGAGTGGAAGACTGTGCTGGAGCTTGGCTAGCTCCTGGTCGTCGCCTCGAAGGGCGTCAAGGCCTGAGGCTCGAGCTCCGGCTGAGTGGCGGAGCACGGCGGCGCGAAGCTGCCGGATCAGTGGTCCGGCCACCCTCTCCTCGCTGCAACACCGGCAAACGGGAGCTGTCACCTCACTGGATGCGATGGAGGTCACGGGAGTGAGAGTGGAGAGCCAAAGATGAGAGTGGAGTGCGGCGGAGCTCAGGTTTTATATGGTGGAAGGTCCGGCAAAACTCGATCGGGTAGGGTGAGCTGGTGCGCGGATCCCGAGGCGAGGGCTCCGGCGAGGTTCTCGGATGTGACGTGATCATTCCGGACCCGGAGTTGGGGAGGTTGGCGATCGGGTCACCCGTGGAAAAAGGGGAGTAAACGGGTCGGGCACAGGAGACCCGGCTCTGGTGGTCCTGGGGGGGAGTTGACCGGGGGTCAACAATCCCCCGTGGACCAATCAGAGCCCGCCAAGCTTTAGGATTTTATTTGATTTTTTTGGGCCATTAAAGGCCGAATTTTCAAAAACTTAAAACATGAAATATTTTTGTTTTAATTTTTTCTATTTTTTTGTGATTTTTAATTAATTTTTGGAAATCAAAATAAGGTATTTACATAATAGGTCTATACATAGGTATTTGTACAATATAGGGTTTTTAATTTTTGATTTTTAGTTAGTTATTTTTATACATTTTTATTCCTATTTTATATTTTATTTATTTATAGGATAAAATGAGGAATAAAAGGCTATTTTTATTTTATTTTTATTATTTATATACATAGGTGAAATAATTAGTTATTTACAACTATATACAAGGTATATATACAATATATTTTTGTACTTTTAATTTTGTAATTTTTATTTGATTTTTGTTTTGTTTCTTTTTATTTATTTTATTTACAATATATACAATAGAATATTTACAAAAAGTTTCAAAAATAAATTTATTTATTTATAAGGTTAAATAAATAAGGGGGGTGGTTTATGTACATGGTGAAGGGGTGTTTTTGGGTCTTTTTGATTTTTAAATTTTTATTTTGTTTTTAATAGTGTATAAATATGTACAAATATTTACAAATATTTACAACATATTTTTGGGTGAGGAAAATATATATAATTTATTTATTTACAAATATTTACACTAGAGCCCCTATCTCCCTCTACTTGGCTTTTATGCGGTCAGGCCCATGCTGAGCCCTCCCTTGGGTTAGGTTGCTCAATATTTATTCTAAATATTTCCCTCTTTTTCTTTTTCATCTTTATTCTTTTATTTTGCACAAAAACATGCTAAATATCTATATTTACAAACATGCATGCTTTTGTTAATTAATCCTATTTACACATATCTACATGCATTTGCATAGGTTTTTGTAGCTAAAATATAAGAATAAAGAGTGATGAATGGGTATTCATCACCCGCACCCATCCTGACCGTCCGATCGCCACGTGGCGGCCATCCAGCAGCTCCGGTTAATAAAGGGTAATTTACCCTTAGGCCCTTATCTTTGCTTTATTTCATTTGAGTCCTGTAAATATTTAAATACGTTGTTTAGTTTAGGGTTTATTTGCACAATGGACCTTGCGCTTTAGTGTAATTGCATATATACCCCCGCTTATTGTGAGCCACGTGCTTCGTCACGTGTGATTTTGGGATATTTGCTGTTCATGCCCTTGTAGTTCTGGATTGTTCTGAAATGAAAGAAACTTTTTAGTTAATTGCATTTATACCCATGTGCGTGGTTGTTTTACGCATGTGCGTTTTATTTTGGGTTATTTGCAGCTGAGGCCCTCGGACTTTTGGTACGTGTTACCAATTGGTCCCTGGGACTTATTTTTATTACATATAGGTCCTTGAGTGCCCCAGGCACGCGCTTGGTGCTTGATTGGCTGGGTATTTTGCACCTGGACCCCCAGAACTTTGGGTATTTGCATTCCAGTCCCTGTGCACAATACCCTCTTGTCATTTTTGAATAAAATATCAAATCACCTCCAAATTCGACGAAAATTTGATACATGGCTCCTGCCATGGTGTAGAATTTTTGTGAATTTTTGAGGATATTTTTAATTTCGTTTGTTATTTTTAAAAGGGATTTTTACCCGGCAGACCCTGTAATCTTTTGCAATTACCGCTACGACCTCTGAAACAACGTAATTCCTGCCTCGACCCCGTAAACTTGTTCCGTCTTACCCCACAAACCCTGCCGTTAAATTGACACATCTTAAGCTAACTTGGGTGGGTTAAAACTGAGTTAATCTAACCAACCACAATCGGACGGGTAGAATTAACCCAGAGAAAAAAAAACGGACGGCTCAAGTAGGGAGGCGGCTGGGCCGGAGGAGGGCTCGATCAGGGGACACGGCGGGATCAGGGGAGGGACACCGACCTGAGGTGATGGTCGAGGTGGGGGGGATCTTCGACCTGGGGGAGGTGCGGGTGGGCCGGTTACGTGGGTGAGCTGCGTACCTTGCTCTTGGTAACGGAGTCGTTGACGTTGATGGCGGGGAAGAGCAACGCGCCGCTGGCCTGCATCTTGTAGAGCCTCTTGACCCCGGTGGTGGTCTCCTCGGAGACCCCGACAAGCCTCTCCTTCATCCTCCTGTACTTGTGGGGATCCACCTTGAGCCCATCCCTGATAAGGCCAAGCACGATCTGGAACTCAGCGTTGTCGGTGGACGCCGGATCTGGGAGAATAAGAAAATTGGCACACATCCAGTCCGTCGTATCCGCAGCAACGCCATCTTCCATCACCATCATTGACTCCTGGCGATCACCCTCCTCCATAGGAGCCCACCATCTCCATCGCAGACCTCCTTGTCTGCCATTGTCGACCCCCAGCAAGTCTAGCCATGAACACCTGCTCCTGGAGTGAACATGCGCTGCCTGGAGTCGCCAGCCATCGCGAAGGACTTCCGTTGACCTCCTCCCATACCGATCGCATCTCCACAGCATTGCGCAATCCCATCCACCATTCGCCATCTCTCCATTGACCATCTCATCCACCGTTGGAGGAGTATCTATCATCTGAAGGAATCCGTGCCCCATCCATTGAGCGGAGTACTACTGCTGGAGGAAACCACTCCACCATCCTTTCGCCCATGCGCCACCATCTAAGAGGAACCCATCCGCCATCCAGCACTGCCGCAGGAGCTCGTGACCGCCTTCATCAACATCTGTCTGGAACTCGTGCAACCACTCTACTGTCCTGACAGGCCGCCCAAGCTGCCAGCTCCTCTGCTTGAGGGAGTTCCGCTGCAACTGACATCCACCGGAAGTGGAGGGAGCCGGAGATGCGGGCGCCCTTGAAGGGCTGGGAGGGGCCGTACTCGGAGCGGCAGGACATGAGGGCGGGCATCTCCACCTCGGCGAGCTCGATCTCGAGGTGGCCGAAATCCGCCTGGGACATGTCCTTGACCTTGAGTAAGGTACGCAGCTCACCACCGAGGTGCTTCGAGCAGGGAGCCGGTGAGCAATGGAGGCTAAGAAGGGGGAGGGAGAGGGAGTGGTACTTATGGTAAATTTGATAGATAAAATGGGCATAATGTACAAGAAGATAACAGAATCCGGCCTACTTTAACGGCTTAATGGATGATGGTTAACCACAGGGTCTGTATGGTAAAGGTTAACTAGTTTACGGGGGTGAGGGAGGAATTAGGATGTTTCAGAGGTCGTAGCGGTAATTGCAAAAGATTACAGGGTCTGCCGGGTAAAAATCCCTTTTTAAAAATTCAAAAACCTTAGTTTTTGTTACTGTCTAGATTAGAAAATCATAAAAAAATATGAAAACACCCCTAAAAATTCTATAAAAATTAGTTGTTGTTTAGTTTGTGTTCTTTGATTTTCTAGCCAATTTTGGCTATTTTTCATTGCTTAAAAACCTTAAAAACATAAAAACCCCAAAAATACCATAAAATTCTAATAAATACATTAAAAATCCAAAAACAATAAATCTGGTACCTAAATTTTCCTTATTTCATCTAGTTTATAGGAAAATTACCTCCAGGCCTTTTTGAGGGCCTTAGTATTTTATCTAGGGACTTTAGGCTCGGCTGGACAGTACCCTTTGTTTTTGTTGCTGTTTGATTTTTAGAAATTAAAATAAATATCAGAAAAATCCCAAAAATTCACCAAAAACATAAAAAATTATAAAACACATTAAAACATTTTTGTTTTAATTTTTGCTTGATTTTTAATTCATTAAATAAATTGTTGAAGTGTGATTGTTTTTGTGCTTTCTTATTTTCTTTACATTTTAAAAATCCAAAAAAAATATAAAAATAATTAAAAACCACTAAAAAATATTTTGTCTTTATTTTATTAGTTTTACTACTTCGTAGGCCTTCGGCCAATCCGTGCTCCTTGAGTTCGACCCTGGGTGCTATACCAGGTTAAACATATAGCAGAACCGCTTCTTTGCTTTGAGTTGTTTTATTTATATCGAGTGGTTCATTTTTCTTGATACACATATCCGAGTGATTGAGGTCGCGACGACCGATTTAGCTACACCTGATTGCCTTAGTTGCTCGGGCTTTTGTGTTATCATTAGCTTGATTGGATGGCAGAATACTTCATGCTATTCACTGGAGAGTACCTTGAAAAGTGGCCAGTAGAGATAAAAAAAGGAATCCCAATGCAGCGAAGTGATTCCATTGATTGTGGGGTTTATGTAATGAAGTATATGGAATTCATTTGCAAAGGAAAAGATCCAGTCTTCCGAAGCGAATATATCCCCAAGTTTCATGCCGAGATAGCAGCTATACTACTTACAAGTGTTCAGAAGAAAGATTAAAAGATATGTGATATCTTAGACATGTAATTAGAGATGATGTAAATATGTACATGTACTGTTCAAAATTTAAATGTAGGATCTTTCTTTTGAACATGGAATTCTTTATGAAAGGGAAAATTTTGATGGATGTTGATTGTTGATTGTTGAAATTATTACAGATGCTACAATCGTCTACTACCTGATACTTACAGATGCATTAAGTTATTGATACATACCAATGCTACATTAAAAAAGTTACTATTGCTTTGGAGAATATTACTTGAGAATTGTATAACTTACTAATACTTATATATACTACATTTGAACTTAAAGTTGATTTTGCAATTCTTACTTGAATAAGCTAAGAACTTACGGATTCAAATGATTAAAAATTCTTCTAAATTTATTAACGATGACTTACAAATGCTTACAATAAATTATGCTATAAGTTACTAATATTTACTAATGATACGTAATAACTTACTAATGATTTTGCGAATATTACTTGTGACATATTAGTAACTTACTTATAATTAGATATGATACAAAAAAAACTTACTTATTATTTAAGTTACTGATACTTACGTTTTATAATGATGAATGTTACTGATGTCTTCTACAAACTTACCGATACAAGCTTCATAGTTACTGATGCATTCGTCAAAGAAAATATGGGAAATATATACTGATACATAAAATAAACTTACTGATGCATTCTTCAATGTTACTGATACATTTTCCAAACTTACTAAACATGTGACATGCAAGAACTTACTGATTCATACATCAAATTTACTGAAACATGATTCATACTTACTGATAATTGACAAGTAACAACTTAATTATACATTCTTGGAAATTACTAATGAAAAGTGAACAATAAGAACTTACATATACTACATAAGAACTTACTAATACTTACTAATACTTACAAATACTACATAAGAACTTAAGGTTGATTTTGCAAATATTACTTGAATAAGCTAAGATCTTACTGATACAAATGCTTAAAAAATCTTCTAAATCCTATTAACGATGGCTTACAAATGCTTACAATAGATACATATATTATCCTTTAAGTTACTAATAATTACAAATGATACGTAATAACTTACTAATGATTTTGAGAATATTACTTGTAATATATTAGTAACTTACTACTAGTTAGATATGATACAGAATAACTTACTTATTATTTAAGTTACTGAAACTTACGTTTATAATGATGAATGTTACTGATGTCCTCTACAAAATTACCGATACAAGCTTCATAGTTACTGATGCATTCGTCAAAGATAATATGGGTAATATATACTGATAAATAAAATAAACTTACTGATTCATTCTTCAACGTTACTGATACATGTTCCAAACTTACTAAAACATGTGAGAGACAATAACTTACTGATTCAATCATCAAATTTACTGAAACATGATTCATACTTACAAGACAATTGACAAGTACCAACTAACTGATACATGATTGTTTTTTACTAATGGAAATTGAACAATAGAAAAGAACTTACAACCAGATCATAAACACACAACTTTAGACTTGATGAATAGTACACAATTTAGAAAGATTACAAAGAAGGGAAACATAAAAAAATGGAATTCTTCTATAAATTGCAATGGCGTATGCCAAAATATGCTTCAGTCTTCTCGTTCCTTTGAATATCATCTGACTTCAAAACTTTCAAATATCAGTTGCATTGATTATGTAACCACCTGTGAAATGGAAAAAATTATACATAATGTTATCAGAAAGTTAATATACTGGAAGTACAATATAAACCATATGAATAAGAATTTCTCTTACCATCATGCATTATATGAAGATTTTGAAGGGCAATTCCTTGAATCATGTCCAGCATTGAATTTGTGGCATAATTTGCATTGTCTACCCTTTGACGAATTCTCTTCACTAATTGATTTCAATCTATTAGTGCTGCCCTTTGGTCTTCCACTTTTTCCAGACCCTTTTGGTTTTGCTACATTGGGATCTTTTACAACAAATACTGTCTTATCACTTTTTTCATTAACCTCATGGACATCTTCAACATTAACAATGATCCTTTTGCTCTTAATAGCTCTGACTCCTTCAGATGCATCTATAAAGACCTTCTTAATGTAATCATATACTTCTTTGTTACCATCAGCTTCGCTAATAAGTTCATTTACCAATACCCTTAATTGACTATTGTCGTCTTGTACTGTTCTCTTCATATAAAGTGGGTAGTAACCATTTCTCTTGATATCTTTCTTCCATCTATTCAATAAAAGAGAGGAATGAACGTCTAATGCATCTGTGTGTTTTAAAACACTAATAATGTGTCTACAAGGAATACCCATTGATTCCATTTTCATACAATCACATTTGAATTTATTGTAACAAGCATGAAAAGTAACTCTGTTGAAATCTTCAATATTCCCAATAGGATATACTCTGAATTGTATAACATCATCAACTGAAGGAAATGGAATCACATTTAGTTCAATACCTTCCATAAGCTCTGTCTTAACCATATAAAACATAGTTTTTGTGAAATGCTCAGAAAATTGTTTTCCAATGCTCCACTGCGTAGCCAACTTAGGAATTTTATTCTCATTTTCATTGTCCAGCCTATTAGCATGCTCTCTCATTCTTTCAACTGCGTTTTGAAATCTAGTCATGAACTCATATAAATTATTCAGCTGATTGACATGGTTAGTCAAGAATGAATTCATGCTCTCGCTCCTCTGGGTTGTATTCATCTCAGCAAAAAAATATCTTCTCATGTAAATAGGCACCCACTTTCTCCTGATACGATACATAACATTAATCCATCTATTTTTTTCTAAATTACATTCTGTAACTATTCTGTCTCACTCAGCTTCAAAATCTTGTTCACTTTTTGCACTCCAAATAATCTTATTCAATGAAGGAATTGCTATATCAGCTTTCTTTATTAAACCAATCCTCTTCTTCGTGTTAGCTGTAACGTGCCAACCACAATATCTATGTTTGGTAAAGGGGAAGACTTCTCTTATAGCAGCATTAATGGATGGGCACTGATCAGTAATAATTGACTTGGGAGCGACATTAACAGCCATCAGAAAATTTTTAAAAAGCCATACAAAAGACTCCTTTGTCTCATTCATTAAGAATGCGTTGCAAAAGAATACAGTCTGTTTATGGTTGTTAACTACACAAAAAGAAGCAAAAAAGAGCTTATACTTGTTTGTATCGTATGTTGTACCAAATGTAACAGCATCTCCAAACAATTTATAATCTTCTATAGAGTAAGAATCTATCCACATGCAATGAGTTAAACACGAATCCTCATCTTGCTTGTACACATAAAAAAAATCAGGTGTAATGCTTTTGCAATATTCAAGATGTTCCAACAACATAACAGCATCATGACATTCAATTTCTTTCTTCTGATCACGCTTCAAATTGTATATGTCTCTAGCTATAGAACCAATACGTTCGTCAGATCCACTTTGTTTGTCCAAAAAAGCAATTTGTTTGGCCGTAGGGATGTTAACTTGAGACATAGAAGCTAGTAGATTCTTTGTGGCCTTAGTTATTCTCCTATTCGGTCTCAAGTACTTCTTCTTACTTGGAGAAACAAGTGTATGGTTATGTTCCTCAACGAATGAGACCACATCCCACTGTTTTGATATCTGATTCAATTTAACACACAACTTTACCTTACAACCACAACGACTTATTCCACATCGTCTACCCTCGCTGTCTATTCCCTCAAGATTAGCTTCTGCGTCTAACACTGTCAGGCTCGATGATATCTTCCTTTTTTTGGCATTTTGAACATACTGTCCTTCCTTCCAACAAACATATTTTTTAAAAGAAAGATTCTTAACTTTGTTTTTTCGATCAAAACAATATTTGGTGCTACTCCTCCTAATATTAAAGCTAAGTTCAGTAGCATATTTCTCATAGAACATTTCACATTCCTTTAGGTTTGAGAAAGAAAGACCCTCACGAGGAATAATAGCAGGATCAACAGCTGATATAGGGGAATCTTCATCATTTAAATCTTCAACGCTTTCATATTCATCATTGACTAAAAGAATAAACCATAAAGAGAGTATCGGTATGCATATTTAAAGTATCAGTATGCTTACTGAAACTTACGTATTCTTCTGCAATTATTACTAATGAGTTTAATAATATTACATCATGATATTGTATAACTTACTAATACTTACATATGAAACATAAAAGCATACTTTTTCTTTTGCAAATAGTACTATTGAATTTGAAAATATTAGTCATAATATAGCTTACCGATACTTACGTATTCTTTTGCAATTATTACTAATGAGCTTGATAATATTACATCATGATATTATATAACTTACTATTACTTAGATATGAAACATAAGAGCTTACTTATTCTTTTTCAAATACTACTATTGAATTTATGTATATTACTTGTGTCATAACATAGCTTACTGATACTTACGTATTCTTTTGCAGTTATTACTAATGAGTTTGATAATATTACATCTTGATATCATATAATTTACTGATACTTATATATGAAACATAAGAGCTTACTTATTCTATTGCAAATATTACTATCGAAATTGAAAATATTACTTATATCATAATAAAGCTTATTGATACTTACATGTGCTACACTAGAGCTTACTGATTCTTTTGCAAATATTACTATTGATTATAAAAATATTACTTGTGTCATAATAAATCTTACTGTGATTACATGTGCTACAATATTTACGTATATTACTTGTGTCATAACATAGCTTACTGATACTTACGTATTCTTTTGATGTTATTACTAATGAATTTGATAATATTACATCTTGATATAATATAACTTATTGATACATACATATGAAACATAAGAGCTTACTTATTCTATTGCAAATATTACTATCGAAATTGAAAATATTACTTATGTCATAATAAAGCTTACTGATACTTACATGTGCTACACTAGAGCTTACTGATTCTTTTGCAAATATTACTATTGATTATAAAAATATTACTTGTGTCATAATAAATCTTATTGTGATTACATGTGCTACAATATTTGATCTTATAGATATTACTTGTTTCCTTTTGAGATCTTACAGATTCTTAAAGATGCTTATATAATACTAGAGCTTATTTAATCTTGATGATGCTACGATGTTCGAAATTTCAATGATACAAAGAACAACTTGAAAATGAAATTCATATGATTACATAAAATATATAAATAATACCTAATCTTTCAGAGTTCTTGTTGACATCAATCAGATCGAAAAGATTTCCTTCATCTTCTAATTCACATAAATAATCTTCACTTTCTGAACCATGGACAAAGTCGTCTTTCATAGTTGAATCTGATATATCAAGATCATAATCTACTCGCGAATTATCCATGCACGAACCTATTAAATACATATTAGCAACGAAAAACATGTAACGAAAAACCTATAAAAATAAAAATTGTAAATCAAAATACCTTTGGTTCCAGATTACGAGTAAAGAATCGATCGATGCTCTCGCGAATGACAAAAAGGGCTTTTTTACCTCGAGAGAAATTCACGTGAGAAGAAATGACTCATATGCTAATTAAGGAATCTAATTAATTTTCATTTTTACAAAAAAGGCGGTTACAAACGCGGTTCCTATAATCATGAGATCGCATGATTTAATCTGACGGTGCAGCATAAGGGCTCATTTTATATTAAATGGGCACAGTGCCCTCTGGATAAAATTCCTATATATATATATGGATATGGACATACATATCATAATGATACAAATGCATATAACATGGACAATCATCTTCCATCTGCATTTGGATATTTGGATGTTATACTGTCTATCTTCAACTAATTTTTTTGCTATTATAATTTCTTGACCAATCGAATACTGATGATGGTATGGATTTTTTATTATTGTAATATTTTTATGTGTTGAAAAGTGATCATCAATGTTAAAAAGAAAATATTAAAAATAAAATGTGTAATTAGGAGAAATATATAAAGTGATCATTGATGTTAAAAAGAAATATGGATCTTTTGCCAATCATCCTGCATGAGCTTCTTTGGCGCCTAGTTATTCATTCTTTGATGTTTGGAGAGTTCTTTCTTTTTGTTGCGTTTCTCATGCATAGAGATTTGATTTTCTTCTTCCATATTCTAGTGTTGTTGTTTCTTTCGTAAGTAGAGATTTCTTTCCTTTATTCAATATTCTATTTGTTGCTTCTTTCCTGGGAAGTGATGTATATATATTTATATAGTTCGATCATAATATCTCACCCAAGAGATCTATAAATACTTGTAAGAGGTCTCTATTAGGATAACAACAACAAGAGTCTTCAAAACACAAAAACTAATGCCTATCTTCCTCATTATACCAACATCGATAGAGTGACAAGTAATCAAAAAACAGTAAATGAGTTATGAAAAATTAAACATATGTATTTTTACGAGTTCTTTTAATTTTTATTAATTTTGATTTTCTTTATTTTTAGATGAAACAGACGTTTAACTCTACCATTCCTCCATCATAGTCTTTCATTTGTTGTCTTTCTTAGTTTTTAGATGTAATAGACTTTTAACTCTTTGCTTCCTACATCACAGCCTTTTTTTGCTATAATAATATGCCATCTTTGCTTGTTAGTTTTTTTATAATTTTAGCTCTTCATTTTTCTAATTTCTTGTAAATCTTATCCAACTAAACATATTAAATTATTCTTATCTATTGTTATTTAATTGAGATTAGTGTTTTCAATATACTAATAATTTTTTGTGTTTTTTATAAGACTTATTTATTCTTTTGTACTTCAAAGAGAATAATGCTTCATTTTTATATTGTTTCATAAACATGAAGCATGTTTCTTATATAAAGTATAATGCAAGGTTTATCGACTCATATTTTCATCTAATTATATGACTCATATTTTCATCTAGTTATATACTTGAAGATTATACATTAGAATTAATGAACTTATACTTACTATTGAAGCAAAATCCTTTAAATCACGGTCTTTAAGTCTAATTAGATTCACATGTTAGATGTAAGGTCTTAGAAATCAGACCGAACATGCCAGTTCGATTGGTCTGATCGGAAATTAATCAAAATCCGATCATTTCAGCAAGTCTAAGTGTAAAAGAATAATTATATACATCAAAAATAAAAATCAAGTTCAAGTTGATAGTCTAATTCAGTTCACCGACCGAGATCGAGGATTTGAAATTTTCCTAACCAAAACACTTAAAACCTCTTATGTTTTGCTTCATAATCCTTGAACCCTCCTGTCACGCTACTCTCTTCGAAGGGAGCCCCCTCCTTCCACTATCGGGGTGCATCTTCTTCTCCCACGAGTAGTGAGCACCCATCCTTCTCCCCAAAACGACATTGCCTTGTAGAGGTAGTAGAGACACTATCCAATTTTGGCTTGAAGGAGAGTTGCTTACAAGCACGACCTTGCCAGGGGTTTGCAGTATTTGCACATTTCCTTCCACACAAGTAGGTTGTTCGATGAAGTGAGATGCTATATTGTGAATCTAGATAAGATATTACCGACACGGTTGGAATAAAATATGTAAACGACCGGTTCAATATCAGATCTAATTTTCAAAACCACGGGCCATGCCTTTCTATGACGACCACTCTCGTAGGATCCGGGTACTCGACAAACCAGTTCCACGTACATACATTCCACATTCGACACACATGATATAAATATAAGCAGGAGAAAGTTGCACAAAAGAAGATTGAAATTTAAAATTTCTTTCTATTCATAACATGTCCATCATTTGTTAATTACAATCCATGTCCACAAAATATTACATGTATATGCCAAAAAGTGTGTCCATGCATACATTATACATCTCATATCTCTCAAAATACTACAAGTAAAGTAAGCAGTAAAACTACAAGTAACAACTACCTACCATCATTGTACAACAAGAAGATCGTGTAGTTGCACGAAAAGAAACTTACACACAAACAATGACCTCTCACCGTTGCGGTTGCTTCTAAGAATCTGCATAATCCAACACATGGGTACGTTATGAGAAAAACTGCCCAGTACGATATAAGAATTTTGAAGAGTAAGGTACTAAAGAAGTGTGCAAAAGATACAATTGGGTAGATTATCCTCACAAAGAAATAAAACTCTAGTCCTTCCCATTAGATATGAATTACCTAAGATTCGTGGATAGTCTCTAGTCTTGATCCACGCGAGACCTCACACTATGACTCTAAGGGCCCGTTCGGTTCGGGAATAAGCAGGAATAAGGATTGGGAATAAGGAGAATAAGGGTCTATTCTTTATTCGGCTGGAGAATAGGAATAAGGAGAATAAGGTGAAATAAAGGTAGGTAAGGTGTGATAAAGATAGGAATAAGAGTGAAATAAGATGGAATGAGGAGGAATAAACGTACCACGGGAAACCGTGTCGGATGGAGAATAGGCCCCTTATTCCAGGGTCTATTCTCCAAACGAACAAGCCCTAAGTCAATAAGAAGGCCTTAGGGTTGGGGTGCCTTCGAAGGGATGCAGTTGGGTACAATGTATCCTAACTAAGTTTCCAACTCATCCACTTGGCTTCCTTTATCACACTATAGCTCCGACCCTAAAATCAAGTTCCAACCCACGAATCATCGTGAATCGTCCAAGACCACTACCCACGTGTAAGAGTCCATGGTGGCATAAGGTACGAGTCAGAGCACGGATTACTAAGATCATTCTTACCATAGTCAGAATCTGACCATCCCAATCCTCCCTTGCACAAGAGACTTGTATTTCATTCCAACTTCATCTACCATATTTCCCAGAACTCCCCTCTTAGTTCTCCCACTCGGAATACCAACCAGTGTGACCTACACAAGCCAGTAAACGACTGTTAACTCTAAGTGAACAAGTGAAACATTAGATTACCAACCATGACTACTTGGCCTGCATTCGAAGCACTGGACTGAAGGCACGCAAGTATTGCGGTTGAACACCGCGTGGTGATTCCTTGTTGTGCCAAGCAACATGTCCCCCGACCAACACAAATGTGAATTCGTGGCATCTAGGTTTATACCTGGGACCACAAGGGTGAATGCCAATCTCTTGCTGCACCTAACTCCTTGACTCACGAGACGATAAGCATGGTTATTATAGATCATCTACTGAACTGTCGGGAGATCGAAATACTCGATCAAATTATATGTCATCACAAGGAGACTATTCAAAATTTTCATAATGATTATATGATCAAACCATATCAATAGTCACCCGTGATCATTATCCGTCTTATTTATTTTCTTGTTTTATCTTTCTTTAGTCTCACATGAAAGGAAAGTTATGATTCTTCATCCTCGGAATAGATGTATTATAATACTTAGGGAGGGATGTACCCCCAGCGAACATCATGCTGACAGATTCATGCTGGTCTTGGCTGAAAATACGACAAGCAAGTACCGAACCACTCAAATAATCTAATTATGTTAAAGATGTGAAGAATAGATTGAATCTACTAAATACTGGTATAAAGAGGCATGCATATTGCTGTAGAGTGTTCTATGGTGATAAGTTTAGGACATGAGGAGGAAGCGACGTCTAAGTCACATATAAAATATCGCAACACAAAAGAAAAGTTCAAGCCAACCCTCCCAAACAACTTACAGACACTGAGTCCCATTGATCAAATGCAAGAGTAAATGCGAAGCGCGATTCCAAGATAAAGATAAGGTACGATATGGTGGGCTACAAAGTTCTTTTGTTGCTGAAGCAAGCGCGGTCTAAAAGCTCTGTAAAGTTAAGATTGTTCAGTTTAGGCATTTTAGGCATTTTGTTGCTGAAGTAATTTAGGCATTTCTAAATGCTTATGAACATACTAGACCTCTTTCCAGTTTAATAAGTAGAACTCCTTTTCATTCAACTGTTCAGTTTCAGGATTTAAGATTGCTGGAGGAAATCGGGGGCATTAACCATATGTTAAATGCTTTGGTAACAGCAATAGATCTTGGGCAGTAAAAGCTCTGTGTACATTGTGAAGACAATTGCAATATAATGGAAAGGCCGGAAACCACTTCACAGATGAATGATCAACCATCTATTGGCCAAGAAACTGACAAGAGCAAAATAATTGAAACTATGACGAGGCATGATCACACAGTACCAAATAACTGGTCATTTGTTATGTCTGTAGTTGGAATGGGTGGGGTTGGTAAAACTACACTTGCTCGATCTGTTTATCTTGATGACAAAGTAAATGATTATTTCGAGCTCAAATGTTGGGATTTATATCTCTAACCATTTTGACCTTAAAAGGATCACTAGAGAAATCGTAGACTCTATCTGTAGCCTCTAAAAGATGGAGATGTAGAATTTGATAAACCTGAATGCATTCCAGCAGAAACTTATGGGTTTATTAGAAGGCAAAAGATTCCTTCTGGTCTCAGATGATGCATGAAAGGATGGGATTTTGTCTATATGGTTTTGGCTACTGAAACCTTTGAAAGTTGGGAAACAAGGAAGCATGGTTTGCTATGGCCATTGGGCATAATATGGAGCCAATCACTCTGGAAGGCTTAGATAATGAAGACATTTGGAAGCTATTCAACAGAGAAGACCTTTGGAAGCTATTCAGCAGACATGTTTTTGCTGCGATATATGTTTCCGAATGGAGGATGGAAGGAACTAGAGAATACCTCAAGAAGTTCGTCATTTCTGTTATTTTGGAGGAGACTTCAAAATATTGAAGGACCTGCAAATATCCCGCAAGCTCAGGAGTTTGATCATCTTTTTTTGTGTTTACAAGAATGTGTTGATGCCAATGTCAGTGGTCTCAAAAGTTTGTTTCCAAGATTTAAATATCCGCGGATGGATAATGATCATAACAAAAAAAGAACCTAAGGCTCTAAATGTTCAAACACATAGATTCAAATCGCTGGAATCTGGCAACAAGGAGGGGAGGGGACATCGTACCTCAAAACTCTCCTCCTCGGTACCTCTTCCCATGGAGAAATGACGCGTATGGGGCATCATTGACGACGAGCACCTGCGCACGAGGATGACCTTGATCTCTTCTACGCGATGGTGGTGTCGGATCGTCGATCCGATGTACTGCAGCAAACTCTGGCAGCGCTTTAATGAGGTTTTCGGTGAGGGGAAGGGAAGAGGAAGGAGCTGCTCTTTGGGTTAGTGCTTTTGGGTGAAAACAAGATCTCTTTTATGTAGTGGAATTCAGATTTAGATCTTGGTTTGGATCTGAAATGGAGCCCGACCTGATCTTGTTAAAGCGAGCATAATTTGGGCTCCCCAACTCGGATTTTAATTTCTTGGACTCGTTAGAATGTCTCAACGAGCACTATACGATAGAGTGCTCAATCATCCCATTTGGTCACTGGATTGGAGTAGTTTTTAAGAAAAAAATTAAGTCCCATTACTAGGGATCTCACACTCTCCTCCCAAAATAGAAACTATGAATGTGTTTATTGGAAGTTTCTATCGTCCCCCTCCTATAATTAAAAATTCGGGAGAAATATCCATTGGTTAATTTATTTTGAGATCTGAAATGTGCAAAAATGTGCATTTGTATAATTTTTTAAGATATGTCAATCATTTCAGTCTATGCTTAAATTGAGTGAGGTATATTGCCAACCAATGGAATCATTATTTGCATTATTTCTGTTCGGATGGAGAACTTGTGGCACTATTCTTAAACTGTGCTAAGATAGATGGCTAAGTAATGCATAAACTTGTGGCACTTGAGCATGGGATGTTTCAAACCCGCATCAAGAACAAGCAATTATCTTAAAACCTTTTCCTATATCAAAGAACCGGATATATGCCAACAAGAAGATAAGTTGCATGCACATTTTGGATACGAAACTGATCTATGCAACTATCACCTACGATCTCACTAATCAATATTAGTATATCTCCCAGTGTGCATTAATAGCGTGTTATTTCCCACGCAGATCACTTGTTGGACTGTTATGTTGCATTGTTGTGATCATGGAAGGCCATATTGCGATATAACGATATCGACAGGTGACCGATATATCGCTGATAAGGCTAATATTGCCCTTCCAAGGCAATTTCCTTTACAAAATCGGGCCGATTTGGGCGATATGGCATTGTCGATATATCATATCGACACGGTACCAATACCGATATTACCTACCCTGGTTGTAAACTATGATGATTTACATGTATTCTGAATATTAGATCTACCTTATCCTCCATTTTTTGGGCTTTTTAGCGGATGTTAACAAAAACAAATGTCATTATAGGGAGATTATAATTGCATGAGTAATTTCGAAGTCATGATTTCCTATTGCCAAATTGATGCCATATTTGTTTCATATACTTAGACTAGTAGATCTAAATCTTCGTGGTGATTTCACTTCCCATGACTTTATATAGAGATGATATCCCAACTAATAAAAGAATTTTCCGGGATTCCATTCCAGAGATGCTCTTCTTCTAATCTAGAGGAAGGATCCATCCAATTTATGATCCCCTCAACAAAATCCTAATTAGAATTACTTAATTAAACGCAAATGCAAAGGCAACTATATCATTTACCGATATGTTGCTTCCTTTGTCCTTTGTCTCGACAGGTTGTTACTGTCTTTATTACAGTCCTGCTCATGAAAATGTGGTCTCGAATCAGCAGAATACTGGATAATCTTACAGTCAAGCTCAAACTGGCATCAATACTTACTAGTTGTGTTTTTCTAGTTCATTCTAAGTAGAACTGCGGTCTGGAATCCTATGAAGTGTCCAAGCAAGTAGTAGGTTTTTTAGGGAAAGCTAAGCATAGAAGAATACACCGTTGATTCCACCACATGATAATAGGTCACGGCATAATTGGGGCGTGTTATTGGAGATGGATAAATACAACGAAAAATAACTCATTCTTTCCTCATTTTTTTATTTTTTATGGTATTTTTTTATTTTTTCTTAATTGTGGAATAACCATTCCCCCTTTTTTATCACCCATTTTTAATGGAATAGTTATTCTCATTCTTTTTGATAATGATGGCTAGTCATCCATTCTTCATACTACATATTTCACAATAACCACAGTATATTCTCCATTGTCAAGAATGACGAAGAAACATTAACATGAATAAATCCTTATTCTTCCTTCTTTCTACGACACAGAAGAATGAGAATATGGAATAACCTCCTTATTCCTTATAAAAGAGATGTATAATGGGGCTTCATTTTATGTAAGGATCCGGTTTGGGAAGACGGACTATTTTAACATCAACATCGGTTTGCATCAAGGTTCAACTTTGAGTCCATTCCTTTTTACTTTGTCTATGAACGAGTTGACTAATCACATTCAAGATGAGATACCTTAGTGTATATTGTCCGATGATGATATTGCGTTGATTGATGAGACAATAAATAGAGTAAATGAGAAGCTAGAGATATGGAAACATGCCTTAGAGACAAAGGATCTCGTATAAGTAGAGCTAAGACTAAATATATGGAGTGTACATTTGATGGAAACAACGATGATGTACTTGAGGTGAAGATTGGAGATGATAACATTCAGATGAAAGATCTTTTAGATACTTGGGATTTATTTTGCAACAGGATGGGGAAATTGATGGAGATGTTACTCATATAATAAATACATGTTAAGTAAAGTAGAGAGGAGCCTTTACAGTTCTTTGTGCCAAAAAATCCCTTTGAAAGTCAAAGGAAAGTATTACAAAATAGTTGTGAGACCTGCTATGCTCTATGGATCATAATGTTGGCTCGTGAACCACAAACATGTGCAAAGAATGACAATAGCAGAAATGAAAATGCTAAAACAAATGTGTGGTGATACACAAAAACATTAGATTCGGAGTGATGCGATCAGAAGGAAAGCTGGTGTAGCTCTGATAGAGGATAAGATGAGAGAAAATCACTTAAGACAGTTTGGCCATTTGTAAAGGAGATTGGTTGATGCACCAGTTAGAAGATGCGGGATTTGAGATGTTGAGCCGACTAAGAGAAGTGAACAAGACCTAAGAAGTGTTGGAATGAAGCTATCTGAAGGAATCTTAGTTATTTGGATTTAAACCCGAGAATGACCAAAAATAGATCTGAATGGAGACAAAAAAATCCATGTAACCAACCATACTTAATTATGAGAAAAGACTTTGTTGTTGTTATTGTACCCCTTATTTTACCTTCCTTAAACCGCAAGTGAACATGCAAGATGGAGTCAACTTCATCTGCTGAGTCTACTCAAATGGTTTAATATTAGGGCATCAAAAGGATTAAATTTCAAATTCCACTGTTACAATTAAAAAAAAGAACTTCAATTTGTTGGGTAAAGCGACAAATCTAAGATGGTATACAATTTATAGTGGTTTCGCAATACCACAGTAAAATAAAAACGTAAATATCATCATTTAATACATGTATCGCTATCTTCGATTATTGTTAACAGAGCGTTAGAGGAAATGGGATTAAAAGTCCTACATCAACTAATCTGATTAGTTTTTTTACAGTCAAAATGCGATAAAACATTCAAAGCATAAACTGAACATGATGAACTTTTCTCATCCTGAAACTGATTCAAGTCGCACTAAAGGAGAGAAATTGTTTCACAGATGCCCAAAATTCAAAATATTTCTTGTAAGTTGCTGACCCCTAGCCTCAACCAAGCTACACCCCGGAGATTTTGCTAAACCTCTTTCTTTCACCATTTTCCTCATCGATTCGACATCCTTCCACCTGCCCACAGAAGCATATAGATTTCCAAGGAGCACGTAGTTACCGGTATTTTCAGGCTCAAGTTCAAACAGATGCCGTGCAGCCTCCTCCCCAAGCTCGACATTCCCGTGTATGGCACAACCACCCAACAGTGCTCCCCATATCGCATAATTTGGCATGAAGGACACCCCCCTTATCAGTTCACGAGCTTCAGCCAACTGACCTGCACGCCCAAGGAGATCAATAATGCACACATAATGGTCTGGTCCAGGCTTCACGCAACGATTGTCGAAGACCATCCTTTTGAATATGTCAAAGCCTTCATCGACCAAACCAGCATAACTGCAGGCCTGCAATATCGACATGAGTGTGACTTCATTCGGTTCGATTCCAGATTCCAGCATCTTATTGAAAAGCTCCATGGCCTTTCTTGCTTGTCCATACTTTCCATAACCAGCTATAATTGTACTCCAGGCAATGGTATCTTTCATTGGAACTCTGACGAAGAGGCTGTAAGCAATATCCAGGCTCCCCATTTTCGCGTAGAGATCGACCAAACCAGTTTGAACTTCAACCCTTTGAAAGAAGCCTGTCTTAATCAGGTAACCGTGAATGTTTTGAGCCACATGCAAGTCTGCCAGATCTGAATATGCAGGAAGAACACTCATAACTGTGATATCATTGGGAGGCATAGCATATCGCAGCATTGTTTGAAGTGCTCGACAGCTTCTCTAGCTTGCCCATTTTGGCAATAGCAAGATATGACTGCATTCCAAACAGCAGTTTGCTTGGAACTCTTTGCGAACACCATATAAGCGAGATTCATGTAACCACAACTGTTGTACATGTTAACTAGAGAAGTTTCCACTATACTTTCATCCAAGAGGTTCAACCTGATACAGAGTCCATGTATGCCTTTTCCATACTTGTGATAAGATGAACCGGCACAACCAGAAAGTACAGAGGCCATTGTGACAGCATTGGGTCGGATACCCGAGAACAACATATCGCGGAAGAGATAGATTGCTTCTTCCTACAACCATTCAGGATGAACCCCCCAATCATGGAAGTCCACGTAACAACATCGCGTTCGAGCTTCTCGTCCTCGAACAATCTCCTTGCCTCCTCTAAGCTCCCACACTTCACGTACATATCGATCAATGCATTCCTCACCACAACCGATCGAATAAATCCTTCCTCGCAAGCTGCATCATGCACCAGCCTCCCTCTTCGCAGGTCCTTCGAAGCATAGCAAGCTGGAAGAACCGAAACAGATGTAACGCAATCAGGCCGTATCCCAGCATCCACCATCCGCTCGAAGAGCTCCAACGCCTTCTCAGGACGCCCGCACCTGACCAACCCGGCAATCATGCTGCTCCACGAAGCAGCATTCCACTTGGGCATCTCATCGAAAACTTGATTAGCCTTCTCTACGTCTTGGCAACTCATATAGAAACTAATCAAAGCATTTCGCAGATACCCATCTACTGCGAACCCACAAAGCACCGCCTTGCCGTGCACCTGCGTACCCAACTGCCTCGAAGACAAATCTGTGCATCCCTTAAGCGTGAACGTGAAGGTGTACCAATCAGGCCGATCTCCGGCAGCCATCATTTCCGCGAACAGTTTGAGGGCATCCGTGGGGCGCCCAATTTTGGTGTACCCACGGATGAGGGAGTTCCAGAGGAAGGGTGTTCGGTGGGGAATTTGGTCGAACAGGTGGCGGGCACTGGGCAGGTCCCCGCAGAGGGCGTAGGTGGCGGCGAGTGTGGAGGAGATGGGGTGGAGGGGAGGGAGGAGGGCGGCGGAGAGGAGGTGGGCATGGAGCTGCTTGGAGAGAGGAAGGGATCTGAGGCGGAGGAGGGAGAGGTGTTGGGGAGTGGAGAAGGGGACTATCGCGCGGGAAGAGCCGTTCATTCATTTGCACCTAATGGCTCCGTGATTATTTAATCCCGTTAGTTATTAGAGAGTAGCAAACATCATTTGTGGGTATTTTTTGTATTTTTACCCTCTAGAAACCAAAAATACTTTTAGTTATAGACACCCTTTAAAATGCAAATATTTGCATTTTTGTCTCACTAAAGTAAGTGTTAGTAGGCATATTATTTTGAAGTTTTACCAAGGTTTTTGAAACCGTAACGAAGACTGGATCGGAAACTTTGATGGATTGGGTTTAACAATGAAATCAAATCGGTTCAACCGGATGATGACGTTATCATTCTTAAAAATTTGGATTGAATTGAATCGGTGGGAAAGAGACACTAATCCATCTAATCGAATCAAAATGGTTTAAAATATAAATATAATTGAATAGATATAACTTACATAACTAATGTATATATGTTATAATTTACATAAAATATATTTTAATATGTAACATTAAAATGTTATACATACATACACATATATAATATTTACACATTATACTCAATAGAAGGACGATAGTTTAAGTTATAGTTAAATTGTATTTAATACAAGAACTTATGATAGAGTAGTTGGTTAGAGGTTTGTTGTCGATTGATGAGGATCATGAGTTCAACTCCCGACAATTTTAAAAAACCAATTATGGTTCAATTTTGTTTGAATCGGGTTATATCGGGTTCGAAAAGCAAATTGAACCGAGATTAGACTGAAATCGAACTTTCGAACGGAACCAGTTAACCGGAACGGTCCATGCTCGATTTGCGGGACCAATTGGTTAGCCAGAGCGGTCGATCCAGTTTCTTTTTTCAGAACATTGGGTTTTACGCTTGTGCCCCTCTGATGTTCTTCAATTACAATTATACCCTTACCTTTTTTGCAATACCACTTATACCCCTATGTTTTTTTACATAAAGATCTTAGTTCTGCACTTGTGTTATTACACTTAATGGCCTCATTTTTTATCTTAAAGGAAGAGAAGAAGTGGAGATTAGAATCATATATGCATCAAACATTAGAAATTAGAATCATGAGATTACACTTATGGCCCCATTATGTTATTACACTTACGGTCAATTTTTAGGAAAGCGATCGAGTAAATTGCATACTCGGTCACATACTCGTACTCGATAGCTTTGCCGCTCCGAGTATAGTGAAACAATTATGTATGTGGGTTGACTCGCATATTTGTCCAAGTATACCCCTATGCGGCCGCCTACTCGGTCGCTTTTCTAACAAACATTTTTTACTTAACCTGAACCCAAATAACTCCACCCGCATATAACATAAAAACGCATACTCCCCGCATAAAACCTCATAAAACCGCATACTCCCCAACTGAGGATATTAACATAAAATTAAATTTTTATTTATGTTTTTTAATAATAAAATTACCAAACCGCATAAATAAAACCGCATACTCTCCCGCATACCGTATACTCTATATGCAGTGACCCCTCCGATTGAATACCGTATACCGCCTTCTGAACATTACTTATGGTCCCACTTATGGCTCCAGACATCACAATCTTAGAAAAAAAACGAGAGATCTTTCTCAAACAATCCTATTACATCTCATTCTTCAATAATCAAAATGATCATTTTCGAATTTGAATTTGTTCATTTGGAATTTCGATCCTTCTACTTATTTATTTAATTAATTTTTCTTCTTCCCCCTATCCCTATGAGCATGGACATAGCAAAAATCACAAGCTATGAACAAGACATCCTCTATTAATCTATTGATATACAATAATTTTTATTGATCGATCGACTAATTGCGGTGACACCAGTGATCATCATGAAAAAACTCTATTTAACACTAAAAATAACAAGAAAGCATGAAGAAAGAAGAATCAGATCAATGTGAAGATAACTTGAAACTTAAAAGAAAACTCACGCTCGTGTGAAATTTGGAACCCTCTTATCATTTTGGATGGACGTATGCAGTAACGTAAATGTGTATTCTTCCACGCGGCTTCTCCTTCGCCCATTTTCTAAATAAAACTATTGACGAACACCAATGCTTTTGAAACTGAATCAGAAATCATATATCAAAATGCCTGGATTGGGTTGAACCATTTAATCAAATCAGTTCAATTGGATTATGACATCATCATTATTTAAAACCAGATTAAACTGGACTGATGAAAAAAGTGGTTGGACCGGATAATCAAATCGTAATGAAATAATATATATCTATATATATAATATACATGTAAATATACCTGAAATATGAATAAAATAGATAGACAATACATATATTTCACTATACATAAAATATTTTTTGTATGCACTATCAAATATCATATATATATATATATATTATTTGAACTAGTTGTATATTTAAAACCCATTACAAGCAATATGTTAGAGTAGTTGGTTAGGATTTTGAAATTCGTTATCAAAGGTCATTGATTCAACTCCCACTACTAACATTATTTTTAAATAAATTAAAAATTAAATGTGGTTCAACTTTGGTTGAACCTGGTTAAACCAGGTTAAAAATAATAGGTTGAACTGGGTGGATTCTATAAAATTTCAAATTCGAACCGAATCGACAAAAATTGGTTAACTGGACCAGTCCAGGCTCGGTTCAACGATCAGACCAGTCGAATCGTCCGATCCAATCCGATTTAAAAACACTGACGAACATGTCTCTAAAGCTCATTCTTTCCTTGAAAAAAGAAAATACAACTAAATATAAAAGAAAGAGGAAATAATAACTCAGAGAACGAAGAAAAAACACCGTCTCTTTCTGGTATGGTCTTCGCTCCTTCTCTAACCAAAACCTGTTAGAGTAATTGAAACTCTGATATGATATTCCATAGAGCCCTCGGGTCTCTTATATAGAGAGAAAACCCTTGGGTAAATTACATAGACGTACGTTATATAAATAGGAAATACATAACAGTACATCACAACATAATATAGCCTCTACACTCCCCCTCAAGATGGAGCATAGATATCTATCATGCTCAGCTTGGAAGAACATCTCTGGAAAGGTCCTCTGAGCAATGGCTTGGTGAATATATCAGCAGTCTGGTCCTCTGAACTGACATGAGAAGTAGAAATGAAGCTCTTCTGAATCATGTCTCTAGTATAATGACAATCCACCTCGATGTGCTTTGTCCTCTCATGGAAGGCCGGATTATTGGCAATAAACAGTGCTGCCTGATTGTCACATTGGAGATTCATAGGCAAGGAGACATCTACATTCAAATCTTCTAAGACTGCTCTAACCCACATCATCTCTGCGCTTGCTTGTGCCATGGCTCTATACTCAGATTCAGCACTGGATCTCGTCACTACAGTCTGTTTCTTGCTTTTCCAAGAAACTAAAGAGCTTCCTATGAAGATAGCAAATCCAGAAGTAGATTTACGATCTCTTGGACATCCTGCATAGTCTGCATCTGCACGAGCTGAAATAGACAGATCTGTATCTTTCTTGAATAGCAACCCTGTGCCTGGGGAGGACTTCAGATATCTCAGTATCATGTACAAGGCATCCATATGAACTTGCCTAGGCTGCTCCATAAATTGACTCACCTGGTTTACTGCAAATGCAATATCCGGTCGAGTTATAGTAATGTATAATAGCTTACCCACCATCTCTCTGTACCTTCTTTTGTCCACTTCTTCGGTATCATCATCGTACAGCTTCATGCTTGGGTCCATAGGTGTGCTTGACGGTCTGCATCCAGTCATTCCTGTTTCTCCTAGCAAGTCTGTGACATATTTTCTTTGAGTCATTACCATCCCTTGTGCATTTCTTGCAAACTCTATCCCCAGAAAATATCGTATCGTGCCCAGATCCTTCGTAATAAACTGGCTTCCCAACAGGGATTTGGTTATCTCAATTCCATGAGCATCATCTCCTGTAATCAAGATGTCATCAACATATATCATGACAACAACTGTACCTCTAGGGGTCTTCTGGATGAACAGTGAATGGTCTGCATTTGATCTTCTGAACCCCTGTCGTTCAATTAGCTGGGAAAGCTTCTGGAACCAGGCTCGGGGACTCTGCTTGAGGTCATAGATAGCCTTATGAAGTCTGCACACCATCGGAGTCTCCCCTTCAGCAGCAAACCCTGGTGGCTGCTGCATGTAGACTTCCTCCTGTAGATCACCATACAAGAAAGCATTCTTGACATCAAGCTGAAAAATGGGCCAGTTACGTACCACAGCAACCGATAGTAGGATACGAAGAGTAGAGTGTCGAGCCACCGGTGAAAACGTATCCAAATAATCTACCCCATAAGTTTGGGTAAATCCACGTGCAACAAGTCTGGCCTTGTATCTGTCGAGACGTCCATCTGCATGATATTTCACCGTAAACACCCACTTGCATCTCACCACGGATGCACCTGTAGGAATGGGTACTAGAGACCAAGTCCCTCGAGACTGTAAGGCACGCATCTCCTCCTCCATAGCTAGTCGCCAGCAGTCAATCTTCATGGCTTCTTGATAGGTCCGTGGAATGTCAACGGATGAGGCAGCAGCTGCAAACTTCTGGAAATCCCCATTGAGACGATGAAATGAGACCTGGGAGGCAAGAGGATATGAGGCACATTTTCTTCTCTGCTTTCTTTGAGCAATAGGCTGATCAAGATCATCTATCACTGTAGTGACTGACAGCTCCTTCTCCTGTAGTAAAGGCTCCTGCATCGGTGCATTATCTAACCCATCATTAGTGATAACATCAGAATATACCTGAGGCGTGCTGGATGGTTGGCATGTAGATTGAGCAGGGCATGTCCGCCTTGTATAGAATTTAGGAAACAGTACAATTGGAGGTGGTGGAGGTGGTGGTGGTGGTGGTGGTGTTGTAGTGGATTGACCCAGGCTTGGAGGTGGAGGGACATAGACATTAGAATCTGTGGGTGTAGAGGAGACCAATCTGTCACCTGCAGGGGAGAAGTACATGACAGGTTCGAAAAATGTAACATCAGCACTCACATAGTACTTGTCATGAACAGGGTCATAGCAACGATACCCTTTCTGTGTCCTAGAGTAGCCTACAAAAACACACTTGATAGCCCTAGGAGAGAGCTTATCAAGCCCTGGAGATAACCTGTGGACAAATGCAACAGTGCCAAAGACCCAAGATGTAAGTGTAAACAAGTCTTTGTCAGGAAAGAGAAGAGAGATAGGAGACTTTTCCCCAAGAATAGTAGCAGGCATGCGGTTAACCAGATAGCATGTTGTAAGTATAGCATCTCCCCAAAAGGCTAATGGGGCACAGCTCTGAATAAGCAATGTGCGAGCAATATCAAGAAAGTGTCGATGCTTCCGTTCGGCAAGACCATTTTGTTGAGATGTGTATGCACATGTGGTTTGGTGGATAATGCCTTTAGAAGAAAGAAAGTGAGCAAGGGAACGAGTGCAGAATTCCAAAGCATTGCCAGTACGCACATACTTAACAGTTGATGAAAAAACATTTTGAACTTCATTGATAAGATTTTGAATAACACTTCCTGCTTCGGATTTATTTTTAAGAAGAAACGTCCAGGACATTCTAGAAAAATCATCAACCACAACTAAATAGAACATGTGCCCCTGATGATCTGGGACACGACTGGGACCCCAAATATCTATGTGAAATAACTCAAATGGGGAGCGACTGCTCCGACTCTGACGACTGGGGAAGCTGGACCGATGGTGCTTCCCTAACTGACATGCTTCACAACGAAATGACGAACTTGGAGAGATCTGAGGCAGGAGGTGACGCATTTTCTGAAGCGGCAGGTGACCAAACCGAAGATGCCAGGTATATGGTGATACGGAGCTCTGGGAATGCAGTGAGACGCCAGCATAAGAGTTCCGTATGAGACGATAGAGGCCATTGTGCTCATGACCACAGCCAATCACCCTGCCCGTTAGTATGTCATGAAAAATAACAAACGATGGGTCAAAAATAGCACGACAGTGCAAATCTTGTGTAATCTGACTAATGGATAAGAGATTCATAGAGAATTCTGGTGCATGTAGAACATTTTGTAAGTGCATAGAGGGCAGCAAAGCCGTCTCCCCTGACCGATGATAGGGAAATGAGTGCCATCAGCAATGAGTACAGAGCGACCAGGCTAAACAGCTCTATAGGACTGCAGGATATCTCTCTCACGACAGAGATGATGGCTCCAGAATCAACAATCCATCATGTGAGATCACGGTTATGATACGAGACTGAAGGACTACCTGAGGCACTGGCTGAAGCAGATGTACTAGCTGACGCTGAAGCCGCAACATCAGAAGCATCAGCACCCTCTGACGATGATTGTGGCATGATGTCACGAAGCCGTGCCACTAGCTCCTTGAACCTGTGATCTGGAGTAGATGCTGGTGGACCCTGAACATGATCAGCAACACGTGCAGAAGGAGGGAAGCCATGCTTGGAATAGCATGTATCCTCCGAATGACCAGTACGACGACAGAATGAGCACGTAGAGCGTATGCGACCTCCGCGGCCACGTCCACCACTTCCTCTTCCACGAAATGAGGACGAACTACCTCATCCTCTGGAGACTGCCATTGCCGAGGGAGGTGGAGTCGCTGTATTCGATGGAACTGGTACACGACTGAGCCTTCTGTAGACTTCTTCCATCGGTGGAATGGTGGCATCGACAAGGATCTGAGAGCGTGCTACCTCATACTCCGGGTCAAGGGCAGCAAGTAATACGCCAACCATAGTGGTGTTGCGGAACGTCTTCTGCTGTTCCGGCGTGGCTGTGAGTGGGATGGTGCTATAGAGTTTCTCGAACATTCCACGAAGAGATGTGTACAGAGAATGAAGAGGCCTCTCATTTTGCTTCGTGGTAAAAATATCATGCTGCAACTGCAGCATCTTTGTCTCGTTCCGCACCTGAGAGTATGTCGTGGCCAGAATATCCCACATCGCTTTGGCGGTGGGCTGATGGAGGACATCATTTGCTATCTCCGTCGTGAGCGTTCCTGACAGCCAAACTTTAGCATACGCGTCATCAGCCTCCCATGAGGCATATATTCCCTTTTTCTCCGACGGTTCATCTTCGGTAAGAATATGCTTCTTACCACATGACTGCATAAGACTGAGGAACTACATAGCCCACAGTTCGTAGTTCGTCCCATCCATTTTGACGATTGGTGCCGAACCTTTAAAGGCACCTATGGCGGGCATATCGACCTTTTAATCTGACATATTGCCGGAGAAGAACAACTAGGGATGATAGACAAAAGAACCAGTGTCTACCAAGACCTTTGTGGATTCAAGTGCATATGTAGACGTTATGCACTTGAATCCATCATCTATCCGAGACCGACCGGAGGAGAGGTGCTCCGGTGATGAGGCTATGGAAGCCTCGGCGGGAGAGAGAGGCGGCGGCTAGGGGGACCCGGCGGTGGGGCTGGGCACTGCTGGCGGGGCCGGGGACGGCTGGGGGTGCCGGGGACGGCTGGGGGGCCCGACGGAGGGTTGGGGGCCTGGCTGGGGTGGTGAGGGCCCCGCTGGAGGGCTGGCGGAACCGGCTGGAGCGGCTGGAGGTGCCGGCTGGAGGTGCCGGCTGGGCTGGCGGCGGTGGCGGAAGGGGGGGGTGAAGAAAACCCTAGGGTTAGGGTTTTGGCTCTGATACCATGTTAGAGTAATTGAAACTCTGATATGATATTCCATAGAGCCCTCGGGTCTCTTATATAGAGAGAAAACCCTTGGGTAAATTACATAGACGTACGTTATATAAATAGGAAATACAAAACAATACATCACAACATAATATAGCCTCTACAAAACCACTTTACAGTCTCATGGAAAAATGTGGAAATCTTGAACTTGTATGAAGTTTCAAGAATCATGACACAAGCCATTGAATCATCTTCTAATCCATAAGGCCATGTTTGTTACGCCAAAAGAGAGGGAAAAAAGAACTACTAATCTCCTATCGATTCCATTCATGTGTTTGTTGGATAAGATTGGAATAATGATTACAATAAAAATAGATTCATCAATACATTGGAATAACCACTTAGATATAAGCATGGGTCGGGCTCTGAAGGGTCCAGTCCCAAGCTCATTTAAAAACATCGGACCTTGGGTCGGACCTAGGCCTGCAAAAGCTTTTTTGGTTCGGTCCAAGTTCAGGCCCGACTCAATTCCTTCGGACCATCTCCACCCATTATAAATTATTAACTTTGAGTTTTTGTTTAAAGTCAATCTCAATTCAAGTTCGACGAGCTAAAACTATTTCAAATCTATACCATAATAGTTGTGAAGCAACTAAAACTGAATTCTACCGGAGATGATTTCTCATTTTATACAAGTGCACTCAATGTTAGATACCATAAACGTTTCTCATCATAAAAATTGAAAGAGTGAACCAAACATACACGGTTGATAATAACAGGTGTACCAGGCACTGCTGTTAAAAAAAGGGCATAATGCAATATTGGGTAAAGGTTCAATAACAGAAAATATTCTGATGAAAAAAATAATAAGACAACAAAATCTAAAACATAGACTAAATAAGGAAAGTTAAATCCGAATTGAAATACAATGATCATCAACTCATATGTCACACACTTGAATTTCTTGATATATAAACA
Source organism: Ottelia alismoides (assembly GCA_037367405.1). Classification (NCBI taxonomy): domain Eukaryota; kingdom Viridiplantae; phylum Streptophyta; class Magnoliopsida; order Alismatales; family Hydrocharitaceae; genus Ottelia; species Ottelia alismoides. Next base: position 785,615 of record JAZKJV010002969.1, read on the forward strand.
TTGTACGAAGACATGATACATGAACAGAGTGTGCATGCAACACGTGAGAGTTTCCAGGCATGTACGATACATGAACGGTTTGGGCCCTCTTCGGGCCGGGCCCTTGGGCCAGGTCGGGCTGGACCGAGCCAATCCCGAGTCTGGTCTAAAAAAATTTTAGGCCTAAATATTGGGCCAAAGCCCAGCCCAATGTCCGTTTGAGCTTGGGTCGGTCGGTCCAGCGCAATGCTCATCCATATAACAACTATTAAGTACTCTCCTAAAAATCGAGATTCCATTCCTTGCAAATGATAAGGAATGTATTGTTCTTCAATATTTTTTAATCCATACACCGTTGTTAGAAATATATGCATATTCAAATGCAAACAATCGGATAAGTTACAAATATATGCCTATATGGATACTGACATGGATATGGATTTTCTTTTTTTTTGTGGATACAAATATGAATACATGCCATTTACTTTTTAAATATATGAATACATATATAGTTGCAAATATCCTAGGGAATATGAATACATACACACACATATATCAAATATATCTATTATATGAAAAAATAAATGTGTTTTTTTGTGGATACGAATAGATACCGATTTTTATTTTATTTTTTCCGATATAGATATGAACAAAGATATTGACTTTATTTTCTTAGCAGATATGGATATGGACTTTTATAACGAGTTTGGGTATGGATACGGATACCATTTTTAATTTTTTTAATATATGGATCGAAAATATATTTTAACGGATACGTATATGGACATGAATATGTATTTTTATTTTTTGCGGATACAAATACATATATGATTACAAAATATTTTAGCAGATGCGGATACAAATATATCAAATATATAAATTATAAGAAAAGAATATATCAAAACAGTCCATTTCAATTCAACCATCGATTCATTATATGAAATATATCAATTATATGAAAAAAAATAAATCGGATGATACCGGTATTCTACCTAATGAAATATATAAAAGGAATGTTAATCTCTTCCTGTTCTTTTCTCCTTTCACAAACATAAGAGGCCATCATAGAATCACAGTAGACGTCAATCTGTGATTCACATCATGGGGTAGCCATTAAGATATCGGCCGTATCATTCCAAAGCTTGAAGACGACCTATGAACAACTTGCCTCATGTGAACAGCACACCAATCAACTAACACAAGAAGAAGGGGATGATGGTTGCGTTTCTCCAGAAGCAATGCTTCCCACAAATAACACTTGGTTTTTAGTTTGACTTCTCATCTCTGCTTCCCACAGGGCTGTAGAACGGCTTGTGACTAAGTGGTCAAGAACCGTTCGCCGCCCGATCCGGCCGTTTCGGAGGGGCAGCAGTTGCGGCGTGGTCGAATCTTTAGGAGGCCATAACCGTCGGGCGTGGGGAAGGGGGCGGACTAAGCGAGGGCATTCACGCCTATATAAAGACCTCCGTGAGAAGGAGAAGAGTCATCAGCTCCTAGCCTCGCCGTTGGAGCCCCCCTTCCCATCTCCACTTTCTCTCGCTCTCACTATATCTCTCTCGAGGTCAAGTCGGAGGCGTACCTTGAGAACCCTAGAAGGGCACCATGGGGAAGATCTGCTTGCCAGAAATCGACCCCCTCGGCCTCCTGGTCGCAGCTGCGATCGCTCTGATGCTTCTGGTCTTCTGCATTTCGCCTCCTCGCCGGCGCGTCGTGTCATATCACTACTGCTGAGAACCGGTTTGTTTCTCCACCTTGTGATGTCTTTGCAGGCGGAGAAGGTGCAGCGAATGTTCTTTTGTTCTCCTCCTTATATGTTGTACAATTCTCTTTATGCAGAATGAACAAATTGTGTTTTACGACAATATATGACAAAATAAGTTGGTGATTTCAAATGTAAAATTATCTTCGAAAAGAAAGCAGTAGATATCGTCTTCAATTGCATGAACGCAGCAATCAAACAATCCCTTGATCTTTTTATTTGTTGCCTTCTGAATCTGCTTACATTCAGTTATTTCTGATTCCAAGAGATTTACCGTCTGTTTCAAGTTTATCTTGTTCAATGGAGGAAAATTCTTATGGGAGGTATGTTTTGAAACATATTGACTCTACGGTCTGCAATATTTTTTTGTTATGTACGTATGTAAGTCACCTCTTTGAGAGACGGCTTTGATTTTAGCCAAAGCCGTCTCTTCAAGATGCGGCTCTCACTGGTATGTGCCACAAAAACTCCAAGGGAAAAGCCGTCTGGTTTTATCAAAAGCCACATCTTCAAGAGGCGGTTTTCACTTGTATGTTACACATGAAAACTTTAAGGACAAAGTCTTCTCTTGAAGAGGCGGCTTACCTACGGTACATAACAAAAAAAAATATTAGCGACCGTATATGGCCAATATGTTTGAAAATATACCACCCGGACGAATTTTTCTCTTGTTCAATGTGTTCCAGTCTTTTGACTTTTGTAAATGATATTAAATTCCAGATTCGCTAATAATAGCTTCTGCATCTTTCTGTAGCTTTCTCTGTTTCACTGAATTTAACATTTTATTTGCAATGGAGTGATCCATATCTGCAGTTATTCTCTTCCATGAGAACGCTCCCAAGCAAGAGCTTCAACTTTTTTTCATCGTTCTTTGTAAATTTGCAGTGGGTAGCTTCTGTGCATTCTGATTATCTTGTTAGGCAGATTGTGTGGTACAAGTGTTCTTGAATAACTCTGCTGCAAAAAGATGGAAGATAAACATAATAAATATGAGGGTGATTGCATGAGAATTTATTTTTAGGGATATTTACTCCACAAACCCTATAAAATTTTGTCAATTACCTCTACGACCTTTGAAACAACATAATTCCATCTTCAACCCTGTAAACTTGATAACTATTATTTTACAGATCTTGCGGTTAACCTCCATCCATTTATCCGTTAAAACTAACTGAATTCCGTTATTTTCTTTTATATTATATCCATTTTTATCAAATTTACAATGAATGCCACTCCCTCTGACCTCCTCATCTCCTTTTCCCCAGCCAGCACCCATCACTTCCTCAACCTCCGTCGCCCTCGCCCTCCTCCTTCCCGACCTCCACCTTCGCCCTCGTCCCTGACCTCCCCCTCATCTGCCCGCACATGCGGACTTTGTGCACCCAGATGAGCTCGACCAGGAGTTTGATACATTTCCAACAGCACGACCACAGGAGATCGTGAGAATGAGATACGAGTGGCTGCGCAGCATTGCTGGAAGGGTCCAGACAGTAGTTGGGGACTTTGCGACGCAAGGTGAGCGGGTTGGGTACATGTTGGTATTGTTCATAGCAATACAGAGTAGAACTCGAGACGGAGTCATGGTGTATATGCAATTGGTGTAAAGGTCTTTGTCGTCTGGGTGTTGTAGTAATAAGTTATAAGTTGTAGATGTTTATATTGTAAATACGTGAGATAAGTTATAATAATCATGTTCAAAATTTTTAGAGATCTTTGCAGATGCAAGCGGGCGGCAGATTAGGGATGAAAACGAATGTGAATATATTCATATCCGATCCGCTATCGTATTCATTTTATACGTATTTTAACATTCGTATCTATATTCGTTTTAAAATGGATGCGGATATGGATATCACTTTGACATTAGCTAATATTCGTATTCGTATTCGTATATTCGTTTTCGTACATAAGTATAGTAATATATTTATTTATAACTGTGTGTAACAACATATTATGATTGCATTCACCATTGTTGACATAATTGTTATGAATTTACTATATTCGGTACATATATTTTATGTATAAACCATTCTAAACATGTATATTTTTAGTTACTTTATTAAAATTTTTTGTTATTATCCATATCCGATTCATATTCATTTTACATTCGTATTCCTTTTTAAGGATATGGTAACACAATTTTCACATCCGTCAATATTCGTATCCGCATTCATATTCGTATTTTAAAATGGATAAGGATATGATTATACCTATATTCGTATCCGTATCCGACCGTTTTCATCCCTACGGCAGATGCAAACGGTAGAAGGAGAGAGAGTGAAAAAACATACCTTTGAATTTACTAGGGTTTGATTAACTCAACTTAAACCCAAACTAGCTAAGTCAAGCAGTGTCAAATTAACGGCAGGGTCCGTGTGGTAAGACGGAGTAAGTTTATGGGGTCAAGAGGAGAATTAGATTGTTTCAAATGTCGTAGAGGTAATTGGCAAAGTTTATAGGATCTGTCAAGTAAACATCCCTTATTTTTATATCTTTTTTCAGAAAAAGGAGAACAAGGGAGTAGAAGATTGGGAGAGAATTACTTGAATTGTCTTGAGAACCTTAGCTTTCTTTATATAGATGGAGAGATAAGGTTAGGGTTACAATGAAAAACGCATCCACTTAAGAAAGGACTAGGGACTAAGGTTCCAATATAGCACTCAACACTTCCCTTCAAGTTGTAGCATATATGTTAATCCTTCTGAGCTCGTTACAATATTGTTCAAATTGTGTGCAAATGAATGTCTTCTGAATGTATCAACATTATAATAATAGAGTGCACGCTTAGAGTACTAAGAAACCCTCTCAGCATGAGATCTCTGTTACAACGATAATTAACTTCCACATGTTTAGTATGTTCGTGAAACATAGGGTTGTTTTCTATAGGCAAAGTTCGAAAAAATGAAAGGTGGAATGATGTGTTTTCCTTGGAATCGAGGCAAGGCGTAGCCTCGAGGTGCAAGCTTCAGTTTATAGAGAAAATAATATGCATACACTATAATTATACAAATGTTGATGTAATTATATTTTTTCTGACCAACATATAATACATAACACTATAAGATATGATAAAATATTTGTAATAAATACATCAAATTAGAAGATACAAAACTCCATATCCATTTCTATAACATTTTTATCCAATCAAAGATGGATTCATTGTTAATAAATGACACATAAGAAATAATTATTGCATATTTAATACGGATTTTTACCCCATGAACCTTGGAGTCTTTTTAAATTACATGCTTGTTATTATCCCCTCAATCTTGTAAACTTGCTTTGTTTAATACCATGAATCCTGCCATTAGGTTGACCTTTTTTGAGTCAACCTGAGTGAACCATTCATGAGTTAATCTAGCTAGAAACACCAAAAATACAATCCAATGGTCCCGGTAACTTTCCACCATCTCTTCTTCTCTCATCTCCCTTCCTCTTCCTCTCCCCTCTAGATTTGGTTCTCCAAACCAATGCCGAAAGTCTAAACGCAAGGGGATAGAAGACAGAGATCACGGTGTGGTGGGGAGGGAATCCCAAGGTACTGGGTACAATGGGGTGGTGGGTCGAAGGTCTAGGAGCGAGGCAGAGGAGAGCCAGAGGTCCTGGGTGTGAGGGGGAGTGGAGTTGGAGGTCCTGGACGTGAGGGGGATGGAGGCCAGAGGTCTGGACATGAGGGGTAGAGGGGTCGAAGGTCTGAGCCAAGGGGAAGGGGGCAGAGGTCCTGGTCGTGAGGGAGAGTGGAGGCAGAGGTTGGGGAACAAGGAGAAGAGTGGTTGGAGGCTTGGATTCACAGGTGGCTTGTGGATATTCAGAGGTGGAAAAATGGAGATGCAAAGGGGGGGTCTCGAGCTCGGGCTTCGGACAAATGGGTGCAGGTGCTTGAAGATCGGAGAAGCGTTGAGGGTAGGAGATACGGGAGGAGGAGGTGTGGGGAGGTGGAGGTGGTGCTGGGGACTACTGACGGAGATGGAGGGAAGGATATGTGAGGAGGGTGAATGAGGGTGATAATGGTTTTGATGGAAGTTCAAAAAATGTCATGTTCTGGAAACCACTCAAGACAGTTAGCAACATGTTTATTTCAACTTCTTTTGATTAACCAGGAGAAATAATCCCGGGTCGAACACAAGGATCAAAAACTAAGAAGTTTTCTTTTCGATCGATATTTGTATCAAGTGTTTAATTCACTCACAAATAGACAATGATAAGAAATAAGCAATGAAGACGAACAATCATAGGTTCATATGCATTACCATATAACAAGCAATTACAAGAGAGAGAAAAGGAGGAAAAGATATGAACACAAGTAATCAACTCAAGAAATATAAGGAAAATAAAGAAAAATATGAAAAATGTATCCTTTATATTTTTAGATATATTCAAATATTTTTGGAAGTTTAAAATGGATAATCCTACACTTATAAAAATAATGTGAATATGACACTTGGAAAAATGTTAAAAATGGCTCAAAATGAAGTACTAAAACGATACCTCTATTTTTCTATATAGATAAGAATATATACAAGAAAACATGACGTTATTTTTGAATTTTTGACAATATAACAATTTTTATTTTCAAGGGTTGAAGTTTTTTTGCAGTTCTGAACTCTAAACACAATAACACTGAATTCATTTTTGATATGATATATATAGATAGATAGATGAGCACAAGGTATAGTATTGTTTTGGTATTTTTTCTTGAATACAGTGAGAAAAATAAAAATAAAAGACAAAAGGAATGCAGAAATGATGTTTTTTTAATTTTTTTATACTGCTTAAACAACAATATAAAGTACAACAAAATTCCCTGACTATAGAGCAATATTAGTGGCATATGAATGTATTTTCAGATTTTCAAATATATGAAAGATGCCCCTTGAAAAAATCAATCACTCAAAATATTGTATAAATTATACGTGCCACAAATCAAATTATTTTCAGATGAAACTTGGGCACGAGTTCGGTCTAATTAATTTCTACAACTCTGTTCTAATAACGAATCATCAATTTAACTAAATAACTAAATAAAATAGGGATTTTATCACTTGTGCCCCTCTGAGATATCGTAATATCAGTTATGCCCCTCTCTTTTTGGTAATATCCGTTGTGCCCCTCACTTCTTGCTCCGTCATCAGTTGTGCCCTTCCGTCAGATTAACCATCAAAAAATTAAAATAACCATGGTTTATTCAAACCATGGTGTGGTTAAGAAGGGTATTATGGTCCATACATCTTCTTCATCTTCTTCCTCCTCCATTTGCTCTTCTTCCTTCTCTTCATAATTTCTCTCTCTTACTAACACCTTCATGCAACCATCGAATCTCTAAAATTTTTACATTTCCACAGACATATCACTCGTTACGGATCAAACGATGAATTTTATTGAATTTTTGGATGAATTTTTATGAATCAATTAGTCAAAAATTTATCAAAATTTAACAAAAAAAGTCAACTCCAGTTTCTCAGCCACAGGCGGAGGAGGAGGGCGGAAGGGGCCGGAGGAGGCGCGGGGGCCGGAGGAGGGGTAGGCGAGGGGGCGTCGCATTCAGGGGGAGGCGAGGGTAGGGGACGGGGGGAGGTCGGGGCGGAGGGGCGGCAGGGGTGGGGGAGGTCGGGGCGGCAGGGGGTAGGGGAGGTCGGGCGGAGGGGCGGCAGGGGGTGGGGGAGGTCGGGCTGGGAGGGGGTGCGGGAGGTCGGGCGGAGGGGCGACAGGGGGTGGGGGAGGTCGGGGCATAGGGGCGGCAGGGGTGAGGGAGGTTGGGGCGGCAGGGGGTGGGGGAGGTCGGGCTGGGAGGGGGTGCGGGAGGTCGGGGCTGGGAGGGGGGTGCGGGAGGTCGGGGCTGGGAGGGGGTGCGGGAGGTCGGGGCTGGGAGGGGGGTGTGGGAGGTCAGGGCTGGGAGGGAGGTCGGGGCGGAGGGGCGGCAGGGGGTGGGGGAGGTCGGGGCAGCAGGGGGTGGGGGAGTTTGGGCTGGGAGGGGGTGCAGGGTTGGGCGGCGCGGGGCAGGGGCGGGGGCTGCATGCTGGGAGGAGGTGCGGGGAGCTCGGGGAGGAGCTGGGCGGTGCGGGGAAGGGGCGGGGGCAGAGAGGGAGGAGGAGGAGGTGGAGGAGGAGGAGGAAGAGGATGGGGAAGAGGAGGAAGAAGAAGAGGATGAGGAAGAGGGTGTAAAATGACTTCATAACCTTTTTTTAAAATTAATTCTGCCTATGTCCTCAAAGTTAACGTCCGTTTGCACTGTAGATGGACGGTAACTAACCTGAGGGGAACAAGTGAAAAAATAACAAGAAGTGAGGGGCACAACGGATATTACCAAAAAGATAGGTGTATAACTGATATTGCGATATCTTAGAGGGGCACAAGTGAAAAAATCCAAATAAAATATATAGGCATTTCTCTTTATCTTAGTGATGGAATCGAATGGATAGGGGTACCAAGGTCCGATCTTGAAGGGCATGCGGTATCCAACAAGTTAGAGCCGAGAATTGTTGTATCGGCCACTCTCACGATGTATGGCACCTAATCCAAACGAATCAATCAACAATTAACCCACGATATAGATAAAGCAATGCAAATATATGTGGGGTTAAAATTTATTATAACTATATAAGAATGTGTATAATGACAAGCAATAGAGGTTGACTTATAGAGAGCAAACGATGGATAGCTTAATCATTAATAATTATTACTAATTAATAATTATTTTTGTATTTTAGCATTTTCTTTATTTTATGAGGGTTTTATTATTATTTTAATATTTATATTTTTTAAAACTTTATTTCCTTTTTGTTTTTTTGCACATTTTTAGCTTCTTTTTATTGTTTGAAATAAATATATGATTATATATTCTAGTATTATTATTATATACTATATAAGTAATGTATAAGATATATATGATATATAGAGTATTATATTTTTAAATATACATAGATATAATCAAAATACATAAAATAGGATATTTTTTATATATTCTATTTTGGTAATTTTTATGTATTTTTAAAATATTAAAATATACAAAACAATGAACAGATTAATTACCCAAACTTGTTTTAGTTTTACTAAATATAAATAAGTTAAAAACTAACCTAACACTATTTATACTATCTAGTATACAATATATAGAAAATTGGTAGATAATAAAAATATTTTTTGGATTTTTTAAGAATTTTTCCATTTTTTATAAGATTTTTATAGCTTTGTAATTTTTTAGTTTCTATTTTGTAATTTTTAGGGATTTTTTATACGTATTAATATATAGTATAATATAATATTGATAGTATATTTTTGGAGAATATTTGGAGATGTTTATCTAATTTTTATGGGCTTTAATAATTAGAAGGAACAAATTGCATGTTTTTGTATTTTTAAGAAATAAGAAAATGATTTAAGATGCCATGTGAAAAATATAAGTCATCAAGCACAGTAGTAGTCACTTAAATAATTTTTCTTATATTATTTGAGTAATAAAATATTTATAGAAACAAATATACACAAGATACAAATACTGAACTATCAGGGACCTATCTGCAACTTAAAGAAATATTTAATACATTTAGTAACATGTCTTGGAAGTCATGAGATATATATTCTCCAAAAAGCGCCTCACAAGTGACGACGTGTGAGGTGACGTGGATTGGATCTAATTGTAAATACGATAAAATATAGGCTTCAAATCACAATTTTTACACAGATTATTATACTACAAATAATATTTATAAGACTGCATAGATAATACAAAAAGACGGAGGGGCTCAGTGAAATTTACCCTCCAAGTGCTCGATCCGATAGTGGATATGGATTCACTTATCCCCGCGGCGTGCCCTGCTCGCTCAATACCTCTTAGGTGATGGGTGACGCAGATCAACTCTCGGGATTCATCGAACGACTGGTGAGTGGCACGATCCAATGACTCCAAAAAGAGTTGGCGCGACGGGGAGATCCAATGGTGACTGCTCTTCCCCAAGAATAGGGAAGAACAACCCATTGGATGATATTCGTCTCACCGATTATTCCTCCTCCAAGCTCCTCTCTCGTTGTTGGGGTGCTCAATCGAATCCAGAAGATGATCCGCAACTGCTGGTGCACTCCAAATGGTCCAGATCCTGTCGAAGGGGACCTGGAGCTCAAGATTAAAAGCCTGCATCTAGGGCTTCTATCTAGGCTTAAATACACCCCAGAAGCGTGCCTTGAAGGCTTGTACCTGCACAGGAATCTCCGAGGAACAAGGGTGAAAGTGTAGGGCCCTTTATTGGGTGGAATTGGGTGGATATGAGATGGGATGGAGGCTCTACGACAAAAGGCAGAGGATGTAGAGATGTGGGCTCGATCTAGCAAATATCAAGAAGATTTGGGCGAAGGGAGAGGCGTAAAAGGTGATGAGAGATGTTCTGGTGGTGGTTTGAGGTCGAAACGAGGCTGGTAATAGCAGGACAGTGATCGAAGCTCTAGAGCTCCGACATACTTAAAACTTGAAACTAAGCTAGACTACAAACTAATTACATGAATTAAAAGCTACACTAAGATGTTGGAACAAAAATCTACCTAGAAATACATGAAAAGTAGCTCGACATGGGTTACTTGGACCATAAGAAAAGTGTCACCTGAGGTGCTCTGACAAGTTCTGGATTGAGCTTCTCCTCCTCCTTCTCCATGCCTTAGTCACGAGAAGCTCACCGATTGTAACTAGGCAGGCTCCATGTGGGGAATTAAGGGGTTATGGTGGATTAAAAGTAGATCAAAATTGAGAATGAAGGCATGGTGTATTGTTTAAAGGAGAACGAGGGGGTAGTTTGATTAGGGTTTTTATCTGATCGATGCATGGTTGACTTAATCACAAATAGGGTGTGATGGGTGGTAGTACTGAGATGATTTTTCATGAAGAAGGCAAGTTAAATCGAGCCTTATGCAAGGCATGAAAAATTGGCAAAGAGAGGGGGTTAGTCGTTTTGATAGAGAGCGGCAGGAGAGAGGACAGTTATCTGGAGTCAACAAAGACATTCTCCCCATTGGTCCAAGTCAGTGCATAAAACGATAAAAAAGGAATAATGCTCTTATTAATTCAATAAAAAATAATAAATGATTTTGTTAATTAAAAGTCAAAATATGAAAAATGTTTCTTATTTTATGTACTATTTTATAGGTATTTTTATTTATTTTTACAACCTTATTTATTAGATGTTAATTTTTTACAAGTATATAAATAGGTATATTTACCTATATTTTGAGCATTTTTTATTTTTTATTTTTTATTTTTATTATACTATTTACCTATTTTATATATGAGCTGCATGGGGCTGCCCCACCCCATTTTCTGTCAATTTTTTTTATTTTTTTGAAAAATGTCACCATGTAAATTCATCCCTATATCCCTCCTATATGTCATTCGAATTTCATCACAAACAGAGACTCTCACGGCCTCCATCCAGATAGGGTCGATTTAAAAAATCCTGCGACCTTTAGAAAAATGTCCCCTAGATGGGGGCCGTAGAAATCTCTGTTTCTGATGAAATTCGAATGGCATGTAGGAGGGATATAGGAATGAATATACATGGTGATATTTTTCCAAAAAAATTGAACATTTTTGCGAAAAATAGGGTGGGGGCAGCCCCATTTTTTCCTTTATATATTTATGATATAACTAAATACATATTTACATATTTATTTTTTTAAAGCTTTATGTACATACTTAAATAAATATATGTATATACATTATAAGTATAATATACATATATATCTTAATTTATTATTTATTTTAGTGTATTTTAATTGTTTTATTGTATATTTATATTTTATATATAATTCAAATATCATATAAAATTATTGAAAAATATAAGATGAATAAAAATATAAAGAATTGAATATATGAATAAAATATACATGTATATAGTACATGGGACCCAAAAAGCTGGCTTTTGCATCTTAATTCTATTTTTAATGAAACTACCTTGATTAGATAGATAATTTAATTTAGAATACAAAGAAGATGAGTTTGGTGAATTTTAAGCTTGATGGAGATGATATTGATATGTGAAGTTTGGTTTATTGCTTTTTCAACTGTCCCAATTGCATAGTGCATTATTTTTATGTGCAAATATTTCTATAATTTTTTGTCTTTTTAGGTACAAGTTCCATTTGAATATCTTATTATTTTAGGTGTATAAAATTAATAATAGAATGATGCAAAAATAGATATTTTCAGGAATAAAAAGTACGGTTTCTATATATAGTGCAGATCTTTATCTCCCCGTATTTTATTCCTTATCAACCAAGTCAATATTTACCTAGTCTCGAGGTTTAGGGTCACAAAGTATCTTTGATACTTTATTTATTTTCTTTTCTTTTCTTTATTCTTTTACTTTGGATTTATATACAAAAAATTATGTATTATTTACAAGTAAATAATGGATGTTAATTGTACAAGTTAGTTGTGTTTGCATGTATTTAGACAGGGATTTATACATAAAATAAAGGAATAAAGGTAGATGGATGGTTATTTATCACCCCTTATAGTTACCTTTGCTAGTCTCTAGCAAAAACTTATTAGAAAAATAAGTGACGCAAAAGAGAAAATTAAGAAAAGGAAAATAAAGAAAGGTGGAATGATTATAAGTTTTAAACTGGTCTTTACAAAGTCAAAGTTTGGAGCGCAGTGAAGACATTTGGATTGTTAGTTTGTTCGAAACCTTATTGGGAATATGTAATAATTACGGGATAAGTAAAATTGTTAAAAAAAACTCTTGTAAAATTTTGTAAAATCCTTGTAAATTAATAGCTTTGTGAAAAATATGAGGTATACCAAAAAAAGCTTCTTATTAACTCTTGCATATCATCCTTGCATTCATTAAAAAAAGAGAGAAGAAAATCATATTGCACCTCATATACATCTCATAACATCTGCATTTTATTGCATATCTAGCATATGCAACGTGGAAAGTTATTGAGTTCTGAATTGAGTTAAGAATAGAAGTTGAGAGTGGTCTTGACTTGGCCTTAATCTATCTAACTTTTAAAGGAACTTCATCGAAAAAAGGATTTTAGAAGCTTCAAGTCTTCGACTTAATTCTTCGAGTTCAACATGACAATGTGCAGACTTTGACTTTTAATGTCTAACATGGTCTTCTAATTCTAAGTATGACTTCTAAATAAAGAACTAATATGTACTCCCACACTATGCACTTAACTCATCTCAGACGAGGTGTTGGAAGATTGTATGAGTTTCTTTTCTGGTAGTATAGACATCTAACGACCGGAGTACAGGTTGAAATAAAACTTCGAATGAGGGATGGATGACTAGGCACAATTTTTCGTAGACCTCAAAGCATGTACGGAAAAGAAGATTCCATGTCCGTAAGGGCACAACAAGATCCATGCAGAGTTAACACAAATTCAAACAAAAAGAAGCCAACTGCCAAATAAATATTTGACCAAAAATGTCCAAGCTTCATGAAAACCTACAGATCTTGGTGGAGACTTGGCTAAACTGGCCAGCTTCACAAGGAAAAGTGACTACACTAGTCACCCTCTAGCTCTTTTCCCCTTCTTCTAATTTCTCCCCCCTTTTCAATTGTGAATACATCACAACATACCTTAGAAGGAAATACGTGACTCCTCGAGGACGAGTTATTAGAGGAGAAGTTTGAATGGTAGTCCGACATTCTTGATGGGAAGAGCTAAACCTTTCACACAGATGAGACAGTTGTTCACTGTTCATGGGGTATACTTCAGGAGAAGGATTGATCTAAGATGACTTCTGAGCCAGAATTGTTACAATGATATATGGAACTTGAAGGATGCTGATTTAAAAACCCTACTTCTCACAGGAGTTCCGCTACACTATTAATCCAAAGGTCGGATAATTTTCATTGTTTGTTCATAACATTGGTAACACTTTTGTATTTCATTTTAGTTGCTTCGGAATGAGGACGGTTTAAGCATAGGAGGTTGACGAATCTGTGATTCATCACACTAAAAGTTGAAAATAGAGCTTCGCTCTCGAGTAATTTGTTGCATATATCCATTTATTTTAATTCTTTATCATTCATGCACTTGTAATTAATATCTTTATTTTAGCATGCATGTATGCACTAAATAAGAAGCCAAATTTCCTTTGTAAATATTACATGTATATTACCATATTTCCCTTATTTTTATTTATTTTTATCTAACTCGAAATTGAATAAAATTAACTTGATAGTATATATATTACTAACATTAATAAAGGGAAAATATCAAAAAAAACTAACTTGTAAAATTGACCAATAAAAGCCAAGCCATGGTTTGAGACTGAGAGCTTTAAAATGTGAATATCTCTCTCATAAAGTCTCCTATGGATCGCTACTCTTTTCGAATTGATGTACGTTAAATTACATTCAAAACAAGATCAAATTCAAAAGAATCGGAGTCTATATGCGAAACTAGGGTTTTGGACCCTTATTATATATTGCACATATTGAACAAACTACCCATTTATTTTATCTTTTTATATTCTTAATTATTAAAAATAAAAAAATTATTTAAGTCGTAAATATTTATTTCATATTTTATACAATGTTATTTTGATTTTTATTTAATTTAAAAATACTGAAAACAAATGCAAAAGACAAAAATTCGGTATTTTATATCTACATGATGCCCCAAAAATACTTTTTGTACATATGATTTATTTTGGTTTTGGGTCCTTCACAAAAGTTGTAGATATCGTTGAGATGAACAACTTTCCTGTTAAATATTTTTTTATTTGACTTATTTGTTATTTCTTTTTTATTTTTCTTTGCATTTTATTTTTAAAATTTTCTAGGAGCGAGACAAGGCAGCTCCTAGAGTTGTCCCGTATCCCCACTTTATTTTAATTATTTTTATATCCTTTTTAATTTTTTATTGATTATTTTTAAGTATTATTTATTATATTTTTATTTTAATAATAATTATTGTTTATTATAAATTTTAATTTATTTTTCGTTACCATGTGGCTGCACCTTGCGACGTGGCACCTCCCCTCCTCTTTCCCCATTCCTCTCGCCACCTCGTCGAGAGCCGCCTGCCTCTTCGTATCCTCAAGCGTTAACCAACCACATCCACAATCTTCTGCAACCACCGATCCGTGTTCGTCGATCCTCCTTATCCTCTCCTCCATCGTTCCAATCTCCAACCGCCTTTCCCGCTCTACTGGCTCCGTCAAGCTTGCCTCGCTCTTCCCCGCAACCCCCGCTCTCTTCCTCTCTTATTTTATCTCTATCGAACATCAACTGCTCACCTGCAAACTACGCCTCTCCTGCTTCATATTTAAACCATCACCGACGACCTTCACCGCATCCGCCATTGCGAGGAGCGAAACTCATCAACCTCCTATTCCATCCTTGTGATAGAAGGAAGGAGTCTTGTTGAGGCGGCGACGGAGTGGAAGCATCCAAGGCGAGATCCGAAGGAGTACCTCTCTACTGTTGCTGCTCTTTGAGCTATGAATCTTGTCATCTCCACCGCGTGGCTTGAGCGATGATCAGAGTTGTGCCACCGCAACCCTTCCTTCCCATGCGAATTACCTGTAGAGTCATACCATCTCCTCTGGTTGTTTCCCCTACACACCTACGACCATACAAAAAACTACCGCAGATAGCTCTTGCACTGTCCACTTCGCCTCTGCCCCCTACCAACTGCCTTCGACTCAACTATGGCCAAGAGGAAGGAGTAGGATCCCACGTCCATCGATTTCCTCGAAACAACCACTGCCTTGGACGTGCCTCAGCTTGCTACAACCATCGTTCATCACTTCGAGACTCGATCGTGTATCGACCGAACCCTTGGAGCCCACGCTCCTCGCACAAATTACCTTTGTGCCCTCCGCCTCGAGCTCCAAGCCATCCTCTGCCAACATGTCCATCCCGCCATCCACTGTTCACACCATCCTGCATATGCCCGCATCATCACCCGCCGAGCGTGTTAACGAGCCTCAGTTTCGACACCACCGAAGCTACAACAGGTTGCCATGTGGAGACGGGGGTACTAGCGCCTCAAGCTTACACCCGAAGCAGCCCTCCGTGCCTCACAGGGCACATGGACCGCACGTGTGCCGTGTGACTTTTACACCCTAGCCCCCTACATATTCCACAATTCACATGAAGCCCTCGCTTACATGCGCGACGCATGAGCGTAGGGTAAATTGTGCGAAGGCCCTCGTAGAACCACCAATTCACGCCCACGTCCGACTCTCAAGGAAGCACGTGACATGTACGTCCATGGTGGAGAAATTGCATTCATATCCTCTCAAGTATAGGTAATTACTTCTAGGTCTTGTCAGCATATTATTTATTATCAATTTTATTTTTGTAACTGCATTTAGGTCCCTATGTTTGGTCCTTAATTTGAACCTTCATTTAGCATCATTTCATTATTTTAAAAATTGCATATTGTAGAACAAATCATGCTCTATCATTTAGATATTGAATGTATTTTCCATATCGCATTTTATTTAATATAATTATTTTGGTGAAACATTGTATAATTTACCCACTACGTGCTATTTATTTCATATTAAATTAATCACTGCTCCAAAAATTCTCAAAAATTTATACTGCTAGATTTTTAGTGTATTCTACATTGTGCTAAAAAATCGTGTTGTTCACATGCATATTGGGGTCACAATTAATTAAATGGTGAATTGAGTAATTATTTTTTAGTTAATTCTACACATAGTATTTTAAGGAATTAAAAATTATTTTAGATACTTCTCACATAGACCTATCTAGGATAATTTATTCTGAAAAATATTGGTGTTTGTTATTTATTAAAAGTAATTTTCTCAAATATTTTAGTTTGCATATTTTATTCATAATTAATTCATATTGCATCCAAAAATTTCAAAAAAAATTAGTAGCTCAAGCTTATCATGCTTAACATTCTGGCTAAGTTTGAGGATTTGTGGACTTGATTTGAATGAAAATTGTATTTTTGTCCCTAAACTTTGCTAATTTGCATTTCACCCATTAATTTGCATTTAAAAATATCAAAAAGATATACACAGAAAATCTAACCTCTGGACCATCTAGAAAATTAATCTAAGGAGTCTGTTCCTCCCTGAGTTCGATCTTGGACTAACCAAGCAAAAAATAATTGACGGCTTGTTTTTAATTGACACATCAATTAAGTGGTTTTTGAATAATCTGAATTTGCCTGGATACAATGAAAATTTAACGTTAATTCCACCAAATTACTTAGGGCTTATCAGGGTTCTTCTCCTATGGAACTTGGGCAACAACTAAATTATCTAAGGCCTGAGCTTGAAGTCACCAAGGATGGCGGGCAGTTGGATCCATCTACTGTAAGAGTTGCACCAAGATTGTGCAATTACCTCATGGTATGTGCAGGTCTCGCGTCTTCCTTGACATATGTTCGATCCTTAGGTATCTCTCCTCTTACTCCACTGGCCGGTTTGTTGTTTCTTACGTCTGCTCTCCCATCCCTCATCTGATTCATCTCCCTCCTCACATCTACCATGAGCATACCTTGGTCTCCAATCTATCTCTGCATGGTTTGCACGGATGCTGAGAGGGTATTATTGGTGGTGGCCTGGTCTAATATGAAGGAAGAGGTCTGTGGTTGCTCATCAATTCTCCCGTCACTGGCCATCTCTCTGGTCTCTGCAAAGGAAAAGGAAGTGAGCTCCAGTGCTGTCAAGTGAACATACAACTGTGCTGGCCTCTCTGCCTATACTTCAGGTGCAGAAGAAGGGTAATCAAGGGGTAATAAGGAGGAAAACAATTCAGGTTCAGAGAGAGGATCCGATCTCTATGAAGCTGCCTTAGATGAATGGACATGGGTGCTGAGAAAGCAGTGCCACTAAAGGTAACCCAAGAGACCGACGACCCATCATCGTGATGTGGGGATTTATGAAGATTAGATCTGGACTGCAAACAATATGAGAAATCAAAGCCCTATTTTCACCAACTCAACACTTTGATGACCTTGAGAAATTGATCGTTAATCTTGCCGATTTTATTTTGGTGATAATACTGTCTCAACAAAAGAGTTAGAGCTGTTAGGTGCTCGATTTTCCCTGGAGACTGGCCCATTCTTATGACTAGTTACGCCTACTTCCAGCTAGTATGGTAGTAAGTATAGACCATTTCTAGCAACCCGATACATAAGGACGGAGCCTTACGCAGTGTCCTCTAAACTACCCACTCTACTAAGGAAATACGGACCGTTTACCGGCTACCTGTGGCAGTATATCCTCGTTGAAGAGTAGCTAATCATTCTTGTAGAAGCGGTAGTCTTAAGATAATTCAGATGTGGCTCTATCCTAGTCTGTGTCGCTCAACTCTCTGTAGATAAAATCAGACAAAGGGGGGGTTACTCTCTCCAAAATAAGAAACTTAATCTTTAAGCTCAATTTTAGGTCAAGTTTGCTTAATAACCCCAATTTTATCAGGTTATCTCTTTTTAGGCGTTTTCTGAATAAGAGCATGTTTAACGAATTTTCTGATTTCATTTTTATTCTATGTCTAGAAAATCAAGGGGAGGAAGACGGAAAAGTTAATGCGTGATAAAAATCAATAATGCATGAACGGTTCGAATGTAAACTTTGCTCCAATAGTCTATATGCAAAATGATCCGCACATAATTGAAAGACGGGAATAAAACTAACTAAATGATGCACAAAGAAACCACCCTAAGACATAAATTTCTATTATCCGGAAGAATAAGGAGCTAATTAGAAGAGAGATCAATAATATGGTCTAGGATGCCGATCAGAGCCCACCACAACGGGTCCTACAAGTTCTATATACGACCTCTCTCAGCACACTGTCTCTAATCCAAATATTAGCTTTTCTTATTTGACTAAGTCCAATCGCTTTCTATAGACACATGTATTCTATTAGGAGCTTTGGACCTTAATCGCTACTTCGCTTAATCAAAATAGAATCCTAAGTCTAAAAGATAAAACCACATAAAACAAATAAAAATAAATGCAATGAAAACAACAGAAAAAACTCGGTGAGGTCTCCTGAGTGCACCAACACTCGGGGAAACATACCCCGAATATAGTTTGAGCGTCCAACAAGTTTCTCTCAAAATATTACAAGTTTTTCAGAAACGAAAATTATAGAAAAAGAAACTATTTGCTATAACTATCTCTTCCTCATCCTGCTTCCCCTTGGTCTCTTACTTGTCGGTGTAGAACAGTCAGCCTCCACCACACTCGGGTGAGTCGACTCTCTAAAGAGCGCCTCCCTTGCTCCATAGGACCTCATCTTAAAGATGAAACAAGAATGGGTCAGAAACAATTATAGAAAATAGAGATAAATAAAATAGAAAACATGCAAACAGAAATCCTAACTACCTAGTCGTGCTCCCTGGCAACGACGTAATTTTGATGACCACCCGACTAACTAGGGTTAAGTTGATTAATTAAGTATTGTTGTGACCAGAATCAGATATGTGATCAATGGGAAAATTATTCAACCACTACAAAATCAAGCACATGTGGTAGAGCTGATTTTATTAACATGGTATAGTGACCAAGGTCGAACTCAAGGTGCACTGTTTATAAACGAGGTAGGCAATTCGAAAATCAAAGGATTTTTATGGTGTTTTTAGTGGTTTTGAATTTTGCAAGTTTTTAAATTTTCAAAATAAGGGAAATAAAAATAACAAGAACAAGCAGCTTTTTTGGATTTTTCAAATATGATAAAAAATACAGAAAAATCAAGAAAAAATATTTTTGGATTTTATATGTTTTATATTATTTTGGAGATTTTTAGGGATTTTTTAAATGTTTTTATAGTTTTCTAAAAATTGAAAAGTGAGAAAATAAACAAATAATGCATAGTCAGGAGAATTTTGTAAATCAAGAATACCAATAATGCTCAAAACTTCTAGGCACTGTCTTTATTAAAAACTACAATGAATATATAAACAAAGCTTGGAAATGCATTTTTTTGGGGTTTTTGATTGATTTTATATGGTTTTTAAAATTTTCGAGTGTTTTGCAAATTTTTAGGTATTTATAAAAGATAATGCAATGAAACTTTATCAAAAAATCAAATAAATCAAAGACAATTACTTTATTTTTTTGGAATTTTTAAAATTTTTTTCGATTTTTTATGATTTTCTATGACAAACAGGGGCTTTTTAGTGGGTTTTTGAATTTTTAATAATATAAAATCAATAAAATTTGGCACACAAAAATTACCTCCTAAAATGGATACTAGCATGAGCCAATGTTAATTTTTGAGGAATTTTTTGTGTCAAAAAGCTATTTATTGTCATTAATAAAAGACTTAATTTTTAATCAGTGAACAGGGACCTAGTCGCAAATATTTTAAGTTCCGGGGGCCTAACAATAAGAAGCAAGAAAATTATAGGGGCCTTAATGTAAAAAGTCTAGAATAAATGCACTCTACATGCGATTGACTATCCACAGGGGAATAAATGCAATTAATAGAAAAATTTAATTTATTCATTAACTAGTGAAATGTTCATGGTAAATCATGCAAATACATCATAAAAACACATGTGGAGGTATGTGACTCAGACTCAACTAGACTAAATGCAAATAAAGAAAGTATGAGGTCCACTATAAATTATCCAAAATAAATTACACTACGACCAATATTTACAGGACTGAAATGGAATAAAATAGAAGTGCTAGGTGAAAAGGGAAATATACCCTTCGACAGGCATGCGTGGCACATGAGGCTCTAGCGGCTTTGATGGCTCTCTGCATAGGGATCTGACGGTCTAGGGAATTTCGGAGACATGCAGTCAGATCTGCTATGTCAGGCCTGATCTAACGGACTGAAAAGATGGCAAGCTTGTGCGGCGTGGATGGGACCCGACCTGATCAGGGTGTTGAGATGTGGGCATGAACGGATGGCTCAGATAAAATCTGGGGCTTCAGATCCCTATCATATGGTAGGGGAAGATGTTGGAAGAACATGAAGAAGGTGCATGCTACTGAGCTTCAATCGTGTGTATCTTGTGTTGCTGCGCTCGGATCAACTGGCCGGAAGATACATCACCTTCGTGAGGGTGCTCCGCATCGACTGGAATCCTCGAATGGGGCGATTGCTGGTCAGATGTATGTGGTGGACTCCACGACCTGGAGATGTTCCACCACCCGAGTTAAGGCTCAAATCGAGCCTCTTGCGCGTCCAGGACCTGTAAGGAGGGTCTCGGCTCGAAGACGATGCCCCGACCATGGTTATTTATAGCAAAAAGTAAGAGAAGCGGATGTGGGTGCTAGATTGGTCTCTAGAGTAAGTGAGGGGAGGAGACCTATACTAATCTTTATCTGGTGAGCAAGATATTGGGGGATTAGTTGCATAGGGAGGTGGATGGGGAGTGGATAAGTAAATCTATGTGGGTGGAAATGATTTCAGAGCCTCGACACCGATGGTCGAAGCCAAATAAGGAAACGACAGAAATGAACTGAAGTCAAGTGATTAAGGCAAAAGTAAAGGTAGATGATGGTACCTGAGTGGTATACAGTGGATGACGAAGTGCAGTAAAAGTGGGAGGTGAGGTTGTAGCCTCAATTAGATGGTGGAAGGCCTGGGAGGTTTATCATTATGGAGCTTCGGCCACGAGATGAGCTCTGTGCTACCCAACGTCAAACTAAGCTTCCAAAGGGACCTCGAGGACCCTATCACTGCCCTGAAGGTGCTAGTGGAGTAATGGTGGTGCGAGGGACGAGCTGCTAAGGTGTGGAGGTGGAGGAGCATATTTATAGGCCGCTCTATGGTCTAGAAAGATCGATGAGTAGCATGAAACCCTAGGAAGATCCACACATCACTAGGGATCTGCGAGAATCACATATGTACGAGGAAGAAAAAGGGTCTACAATCCGAGGAAGATCATGGTCAGATTCTGGCATGAAAAAGGGGAGAATCAACATTGGTGAGGAAATCGAGCTTGACCCGACTGAAAGGAAGGGCCGACCGAGTCAATAAAATCGTGTCGACCAATCAGAAAATTCCATTATCATAAATCAAAGAATAACAAATAATAAAAAGTATTTGGTTTTAAAATAAAAAAATGAAGAACATGACAAATGTTTGTTATTTTTCAGATTCCTTTATGTGGTTTTTAATTATTTTTATTTATAAATATATTATGGTATATATAATATATTCTGTTAAGTACAGATATAATATACATATATATTACGTACACGTATTTTTATTTTATTATTTTTATAAAAATACTTTTATTTTATATTTTATTTATTTACAAAATAATTCAAGGAATATAAAAGATTTTTTATTTGTTTTTTTACAAAATAGGCGTTAAATAAATAGTTAATTGTTTAATATATACATGTATAGCCATTTGTACAATGAGAAATTGAGTTGCTTTTTAATTTATTGTATTTTATGAATTTTGTTTTAACTTTATAACATTATTAAGAAAATTCACATGTATTTAGAATACAATATATAGAAATCATGTACAAAATAAATAAGTAAATAAATATATAAATGCATAGGTACTACATAGCTATACAACACACTCAAAAAGCCAATTTTTACATCGTAACTTTAAAAATCATGAAATCATGCTTATTTTAAAGATAACTTAATTTAGAGTCCAATAAAGATTATTTTGGAAGAATTTGAGTTCATATGGAGATGGAATTGAACTTTTCAGTTCTGTTTTGCAGTTTTTTACGAGTAATATTATTTGTACTATGTACATCAATTAATTTTGCAATTATTTTTATTATTTAGAAACTATTTTTATGTACTGGTTTTATTAAGGAAGTAAACCTATTCGAGATCTTTTTATTGATGAATAAAATAAGGGAATGATGTATATACACAAGACAAAAGAATAATGACCCTATCTCCCATACTTTATTCCTCGTTAATTAGGTCAATATTGATCTTCTCTCAGGGTTCGGATCAGTGTGTACTTATTACATAATTACATCTTTCTTTTTATTTCTTTTCCTTTATTTCTTATCTTCTTTATTCTTTTATTTTGAACAAATATGTGCTAATTATACAATTTCGACAAAGGCATAGTGAATGTCAATTAATTGGTTTTAATACATATTTACAGATTTTTTGCTAAAAGATTTGACTAAAATAAAAGAATAAAGTATGACAATCATAGATTCAGCAGCAAGTTTTCTCAAAGTATTAGATTGAAAGTTGAGATCTTTGAGGTTGAGGAGGAAGGAAAAGCTAATGTGATGCGCTTAAACGGAAGCCTAGGACCCTGAAAGTCGGATTTCAAAGGAAAAGATGGAAAATACCCACAGATCTCGTGATATGGTTGTGGAAAACATGGCCATTTTTAGGTTGATTGGCCCAAAAAAAAAGAAAAGGCCAAGAAATTCTGAAGCATTTGAGAACCAAGGCAAGAAAAAAATTTGAATTCATGGTTGTTGTAGAGTGCAACTCCATCATTTCGGGTTTGTGACAAATGATGGATTGACTCGGGGCAACTCGCCACATTGTAAAGACAGAAGGAGGATCTAGTGGACTTCGAGGAGCTGAAGAAAGGTGAACATAAGATCTTATGGGGATTAACACCTAGTTGGATGATGAAGGTGTTTGGACATACATGCTTGACCTACATGACTGTATAATGGTAGTTCGGGATGTACTATATGTTCCAATAATATATCAGAACTTCGTATTTGTTGCACTTCTGCTCAAAGAAAGTTTTTGAAGTTCATTTTTATATTAAGTACATATCAATAGAAAGACTAAAAGGTATATGCCATGTGAAGGTCCCGAGCATGCCCTATTATGTCTTCGTGTAAGAAGTTCTAATAAATCGATGGATGTGGTTCACGAGTACTCTTTGGATTATTTATCCGATTATGATTCATGGAACATGGGACTAGGTCATCCAGAAAATAAAAAAAATAGATCAAATGTTTAAATTAATCTTTTGCATAAGATTATAGGGGCAAGACATTACCTTGTAAACATTGTCTAACTGGTAAAATGACGAGAGAACCTTCTCGATGGGAATGTGGTCGAAGAAATTATTAGACTTGATCTATTCAGGCATATGTGGATCATTGAGCATCAATACACATAGAAAAAATGAGTACTTCATAACATTTGTTGATGACTATTTTAA
The DNA here is from genome assembly GCA_037367405.1 of Ottelia alismoides. Lineage (NCBI taxonomy): Eukaryota > Viridiplantae > Streptophyta > Magnoliopsida > Alismatales > Hydrocharitaceae > Ottelia > Ottelia alismoides. The sequence goes on from JAZKJV010002969.1 coordinate 809,436, forward strand.
GTTCACTTATGTCCAACTCTTAGGAAGAAAAGTAGAAGCCTTTGAAATATTTAAAAGAAAGAAGACAAAAATAGAGACAAAATTGGAAAAACCATTTTAGACTCTTAGAATTAATAGAGGCGGAGAATATACCTCAGATGAAACTGAGGAGTACTGCTTTCAAGCTTGCATTTGTATGCAGACAATGATGCCTTATAGACCATGATAAAATGATATACCTGAAAGAATGAATAGAATACTGATGAATGCAATAAGGTGTATGCTGTCACACTCATGAAGCTCAAAGAAGTTCGTGGAGAAGCAGTGTTAGCGCTAACCACATACTGAAAAAGATACCCATTAGTCCGCAGAATCAACACCATAAAAAAACCGAAATGGCAAGAAACCCGAGTTCTATCATCTTCGGAAATGGGGGATGTGTTGCACGTGCCTTGGTACCAATCAACCATGAAGCTTAATCTTACTACTTGTTTTTGTAAAGGAGTACCTTAGAAAATATTTGTAAGAACTCTATTCTGAATGGGGACTTCGTCCCACTTTTGGCAATAAAGATGAAACAACTCTAAAACTAATCAAGGATAGTCTATATACCTATATTTTATATGTTACTATATTAATGTTTAAGATTTTAATCACTTGTGCCCTCTTAAATTCTGCAATATTATTTATGCCTCTCCATTTTTGGAAGTATCAATTTTTTTCTCGACTTCTTGTGCCATTATAACTATTGCCCTTCCATTAAATTGATACAAGTTGAACTAAACCATTGTTTTTTTTGCTGGCCAAATAAACCATTGTTTATTCAAACCGAGGTGTGGTTGGGAGTGGGAAAATGGTCAAAACCGAACCCTACTTCCCCCCTCCCTTCGCCTTGATGCCTCCGTCCTCATGCCCTTTCCTCCTTTGTCCCCTCTCCGCTCCATCCCCTTCAACATCCACCCCTCACCTCTTACACCTCTCTCCCTCCTCCTCCCCCATCTTCCTCTGCCCCCTCTCCCATCCAACCCCTTCCTTCGTCGCCCCTCACCTCCTATGCCACCCTCCTCCTCCCACCTCTTCTTCTCCCCCCTCTCCCATCCAACCCTTTCCTCCGCCGCCCCTCACCTCTTACACCTCCCTCCTCCTCCACCACTCCTCATATCCTCTCTCTATAAACTTCTCCCAGTAATGTCTGCATATCAATGCACCGGTTTCCTCTCTTTTTCTACCCCCTTGTTTCTTTGATTGCCCATGACTGAGCTCGTAGCCAACCACTTCCTTCGAACCCCACAGTCATGACCCAACCATCGGGGCTAGAACCTTTTTGTTCACGATGAGATCCAGCAGGTTCCCCAATACCTGCTATAGTAGCTTTGCGTCGTAGCTATCCGACTTCTCCTAGTCCTCGCCAGATATGAATGAGGTGAGAATAGGGCCATCTCCTCCGAGCTCCGCTCACACTCCCGACGAGCACAATACATAATATTCTTCGAGGTCTCTTCTCCTCCTTTTTTTCCCAATCTCTTCGCACCCTTTACGATTTTGCCCCATATCCTATCTTTGACAAACCAATCCACCATTAATTTCTTCTTAGTGTTCCTCTTTTATCACTCGCCATCGTCTGCCTCCAATGAGTCACACCGGAGAAACAACTCCTCATTCCACCTCTCCGACGTCACATCTTTTTTAAGTAATAGATATAGTGCGAGGATACTTCATTGAACGCAAACTCATCATCCTTCTAACCGATTCTTACACCACCAAGGTTTTTATATTAAATTGGTTGGAAAATAATAGCAGATTTTACATACTAAACAATGATACATTGCAAAAAAGGCCTCGACTACGAGTAAATTCTCAATCAAAGACCTCATATTTCAAATGCAACAAAAGGGAATGAACTTTTAAATCTATTGTTTAAAGTCGACATATAAGAGTCGTGGAAGCTTACATAGGCTTGTATCTGAGACAAAGAATAAGACCATAATCCTTTGTTACATTAGAATGATGAGGCCCCTACTTGGGAAATTACATATAATTAGTTTTTTTACTGGGTCAAGGATACATCATTGACACAAATACGAAGGATCGAAAAATGATTTTATCTTTACAGTAAATTACAATGTTGCTTATAAGTAAATATAGGAATGATTAAAGAAAAAATGAATATTCTCTTGATAAATCAACTATTAATGTTAAAAACTAATGCCAATTAATATGACTTGTCCAAAAAATTATGATATTTTGGAATCTTAAATATATTATTGTTGTCACATTATCAACAACCAACTAAATTATCAAAATGATAAAGTTATCTTTAATTACAAAATACCCCAAACTAGGTTTGGATAATTTGTCCTTATTCACTCCAACATGCTGGACATATGTTGAACTTAGAATAATAAATATTATTCCTTATCAATTTCCTTTCAATATCTTTAAAATTCATGTATCCATATATCGTAATCGTTGATAATTCTATCAAGAAATCATGCAACGACGATGATCCACCGGGTTCTCATATACAAATACCAAGGAAAAGTCTAGAACTAACTTTTAGCAACTAATATGATATTCATGCAATTTTCAAAAATAAAATGCTCAATGATATAAATTCAACATCTAAAACATGACGACGATATTCATATGATTTATAGTCGTAAGCCCATATTATCATATATTTTAGCAGAAGCCATTTTAAGAATGTTAATAATTAAATATTAATTATAGTGTTATATTGAACCTTAAAAAACCTTTATTTTGAAATCTCTTCCTACCCAACCAGTCACACCCAATACCCAAACCCTACCTCGTCCAAACACCTTTTTGCCGCCTCCCCCACAGGCGACGACGAAGCCTTCAACCCACCGCCTCCGCCACCGCATCCACCACCGCCTACGCCACATCCACCTACATCGCCACCTCCACTGGCTTCGCCACCTCCACCTGCATCGCCGTCGCCTTTGTCTCTTCCAGCTAAAAATTTTCTGTACCTCATATATCCACCAGTGGGGTATGCGACACCTCCGCATCCGCTTCCGCCTCCGCCCGGTCTATCAGAATGCGTTCTGAACCGCGCCATTTCCCTCTCAGCGGAGAGTAGCTCATCGTATTTGTTGGAGGGACCCTCTCCGTCTCAGCTACAATATCGGAAGCGGTGATTCGAAGCCGGCAGCCCTTCCGAAGGTGCATCGGCCTCCGCTCCAATTGTAAGCTTTTAATCACGTTTTTACTATTTAAACATTGTATCATGTAACCATTTATACATATCTGTAGTTGAATTTCTTTTTAAAAATTAACATCGTGTTGTTTAGATATTGTATTTTAAAATACATGAAGAAAATAGATAAGAACCCAAAGTATATTTTCTGAGTTAAATGCTTTGTATGTCCAATTTTTTAATCTAATATGCGGGATCAAATTGGTCTTTATAGACTCCACATTAAAAAACTCAAAATGTGAATGAAGAGAAAACATAGAAAATACTCTGTATGTCTAATTTTTTATTTCCTTCTTGTCATTGAATATAAATTTTTTAGTCTAATATGCGGTATCAAATTCATCTTTATAGATTCCACATATAATTCTTTTATTCTCCGATAAAACCTCGGCTGACCAACCATCACATGTCTTCTTGTGATCAACGGGTAGGGTGATTTATTTCTTAAAATGTGCGACCTCCACATGTCGATGTTGCAGCAAAGGTGCATGCGACATCCACCACCGTACTTTCATGTAGCAACCCGTTTCTCCTGCGAGGCTGTATTTATTTTTTGTTATCTTGTTTATCTTATGTATTTTACTCATAGGTCTTTCCTCTATATAAGAGATACTAGAGTTCAATGAATAAACAACGATTCATCTTTTTTCAACATGGTATCAGAGCGGTGGTCCTAGACCGGAGCTCTCGTACCCTAAACCTAACCACACCTACCGCCCCCACTCTCCTTCCTCGGGTGTTGCCGCCATCGTCTCTCTAGTTTCGGCGCCACCGCCTTCTCTACCCGGGCGCCACCACTTTCTCTCTTGCCCATGCGTCGCTGTCGACCCATCCAATTGCCCTCGTCACCGCAGCTAGCCATGGCCGACGACCAGTTGCGGGCTTCAAACCCTTCTGTCCACGCATTGAAGTCCAATGTGGATTGGTGGATTTGATTGCATAAGTCTACATATGCATTCAAATCTTCATATGTCTGTGTAGACACTCATCTTTTGGTCTACAAAACCATAATTTTCGTCGGGCAATATGTCAGAAAATAAAGTCGACATTCCCGCCACAGGCGCTTTCAGAGGTCCATCGTCGATTGTCAAGATGGACGAGACAAACTATGAGCTATGGGCTATACATTTCATGAGTCTTATGAAGTCTACGGGTAAGAAACATATTCTTATCGAGTAGCCGACTGAGAAAATTGGGGTTAACGCCTCGTGAGAGGCTGATGATGCATATACCAAGGTTTGACTTTCAGGTACATTGACGACAACGATCGCCAATGATGTGTCACATCAGCCTACCACCAATGTGATGTGTGATATGACAACTTATTCACAAGCGAGGAATGAGACCAAGATTCCGTAACTTCAGCATGGTATTTTTACTATCAAGTAGAATGTACGCCCTCTCCATTCGTTATATACATCCTTGCGTGGGATGTTCGAGAAGCTCCCAATTTCATGCCCCCCACATCTACTCTTGAGCAGCAGAAGACTTACATGAATGCCACCATGGTTGGTGTATTCCTGGTAGCCCTTGATCCGGAGTATGAGATTGCTCGTTTCCAGATTTTGGCAGATGCTACTATTCCTCCTATGAAAAGCTTTTCGCAACCTCAATAGGATTACTGCCCTATCTACTGTTGCAGTCAGACTTCTTTAGCGATTGCTGCCTCTCGAGGTCGAGGAGGCTCTTTCCAGCTTCGTGGACATGGACCTCGTGGTTGAGGAGGTCGTATTCGTCAACCCTGTACTTAGTGCCATCGTCCTAGACATACAGAGGTTACATACAGAGGCTACATACAGAGCTTCGTGGACATGTGCCTCATGGCTTTTCTGCTTCTGCCTGAGTAGCTGAGCAGGTTGAGACCCCGGTTGCTCCCTCTTCAGAATAGAGATTTGATGAACTTGTAGCACGATCGAGGGGCATCATGCCTCCTGTCAATCCCATTGCTTTTTCATCGGCCTCATGAAGTCACTTGGATGTGGTTGCTTCAGCATCTTCTAGTACCTCAGCTTGTACTTATGCACTTACTTGGTGTAGTGGATCTGATGCTATATAATGGATTATGGATCCTGGTGCTACACATCACTTGTGTGGAGATAAAGGTCAACTTACGGCATATAGAGAGGTTCCTCCAGGATGGACTGTGGTTATAGCAGACGTGACTCGTTCCCCAATCATTGGAAAGGGGGAGATTAGCTTGACGCCCTCTATGCGATTACAGAATGTGTTGCATGCACCGGATTTTTTTATGAACCTGCTATTTACTAGTCAGATTACGAAGGTTCTACATTGTCGAGCCATTTTTGACCCATCTTCTATTGTATTTCAGGACATCCTTACGAGCAAGGTGATTCGTTGTGGCCGTGAGCAGGACGGTCTGTATTGCTTGGTTCGATCACCTTGTGCATGCATTTCCTCTCATTCTGCTGGACCTGTCTCACCCTTTACATGACATGTGCGCTTTGTTCATCTCCTGCTACAGAAAATGTGTCGTGTTTTGCCGCAGATTTATCCACACTCGTCCTTTCAGTGTGAGGAATGTCAGTTGGGAAAGCATCGTCGGTCTGCCTTCCCTAGTCGTCAGAGTCATAGCAGTAGCTTCATCTTCGGGTTATTTTATATTGATATTTGGGGTCCAAGTCGTGTCTCGATCATCAGGGACACATATTTTATCTTGTTGCCGTGGATGAGTTCTCTCGTATGTCAGGGTCTTTTTATTACAGAATAAATCTGAAGCATGAGATGTTATTTAAAAACTTTGTAAATGAAGTGCAGAATGTGTTTTCTTCATCTGTGAAATTTGTGAGAACGATTGGAATTCTGTACTCATGCACTCTCCTATTATTTTCTAACTCGGGTATTATTCATCAAACATCGCGTGCCTATACTTCCCAACAAATTGGTGTTGCAGAGAGGAAGTATCGTCATTTGATTGATGTTACCGGTACTCTTCTTATTCAGAGTCATGCTCCGCATTCTTGTTGGGGTGATGCTATTCTTACAGCATACTATCTTGTGAATCGCATGCCCTTGTCAGTCTTGGGTGAGAAAATTCCCTTTTCACTTGCTTTTCCTGAGAAGGAATTATTCTTGCTTCTCATGTTTTTGGTTCGATCGCCTTTGTTCTCCAGTTGTCTCCAGGTTTTGACAGGTTCTCTCCTAGAGTAGTAAAGTATCTTTGTTGGGTATTCCATGACACAAAATGGTATAGATGCTATGATTCAATGCGCATGAAGTACTATGTTAGTGCCGCTGTCACATTTTTCGAGTCTGTGATGTACTTTCCTCCTTCAAATGATTGGTTAACTTCCTCAAACCCGGTTAACTTCCTCAAACTCTGATGATGAATCTATATACCACCACCACTACCATCATCACCACCTTCTCCACCATCTCCACCACCTTCACCTCCTGTACCCTCACTTCCCATTGTCCTTGTCCCACCGTTGCCGCATCACTATACCCGTCGACTTGCTCCTGCTCATGGTCATCGCTCATCATCTTGCATACTTTAGGTATGTTCTGAATACATAGTTTCTAACGACGGTTTTACTGATTTGCTTGAGCAGTGTTCTCTATAGGGGGCAATCATACATGTTGATGATATGGACTTACCCATTGTGCTTCGAACATAGAAGCATAGTTGTGCGTCTTATCCTTTAGAATCTATGGTATCCTTTGCTCTCTTGACAGGGGAATTCAGGAAATTTGCAGTTGCATTGTCTGTCGTGGAAATTCCACGAAATTATCAGGAGGCCTTGAAGGATAGTCATTGGCGACTAGCTATGGAAGAAGAGATGGCTGCCTTACAGTCTCTTGGTACCTGTAGCTTAGTTTTTGCTCCTGAGGGAGCTTCTGTTGTCAATTACAAGTGGGTGTTTACTGTTAAACACCGTGCAGATAGGAGTCAGGACAGATGTAAAGCCGGACTGGTTGCTCGTGGCTTTACTTAAACATATGGAGTTGATTATCTAGACACATTCTCCGCAGTGGCTCGTCATTCTATTCCAGGTATTCTTCTTTCTGTCGCTGTGGTACGCGACTGGCCTCTCTTTCAGCTTAATGTTAAAAATATCTTTTTGTATGAGGATCTATATGAAGAAGTATACATGCAACAACCTCCTGGGTTTACTGTTGAGGGGAAGTATTCACAGGTCTGCAGACTTCATAAAGCAATATATGGCCTTAAACAGAGTCGAAGGTCATAGTTTCAAAAGCTCTCAGATTTAATTAAGAAGCAGGGATTTCAGAGGTTGAATGCGGATCACTCATTGTTTGTACAGAGAACTCATAGAGGTACGGTGGCTATTATGGTATATGTTGACGACATACTTGTTATAGGTGATGCCCTGTAGGGGATAAAGAGGGCTAATGAATTTCTGGGTTGTCAATTTGTCACCAATGATCTTCTTACGGTATTTCTTGGGATTAGAATTTGCCAAAAAATCAGCAGGGTCTTGTGATGACCTAATGAAAGTATGTGACAGATATGCTAGTTGAGACGGGAATGATTGGATGTCGACCTGTTACCATTCCTATAGACCCCCGTATGAGGTTATATGATGATGATACAAAGGAAGTGGATATGAGAATATATAGAGAAATAGTGGGGAAGCTTCTTTATGTTACTATAACGAGGCCAAGCATCTCATTTGCAGTTAACCGGGTGAGTCAATTCATGGAACACCCCCGACAAGTACACATGGATGCTGTATATATGATTTTGAGGTACCTAAAGTCCTCTCCAGGTGCAAGATTATTATTCAGAAAAGGGGCAAGACTTACTATTTCTACATGTACTGATGCTGATTATGCATGATGTCCAAAGGATAGAAAGTCCACTTTTGGTTTTGCAGTTTTTGTTTGTAGCACTCTCGTCTCTTGGAAGAATAAGAAGAAAATTGGTTTCCAGGTACAACAGTGAGTCTGAATATAGGGCTATGGTATAAGCTAGTACAAAAACGATGTGGGTCCGAGCAATACTAGCAGATTTACGTATAGATGCTCCTATTCAAATGCAACTACAATGCGATAACCAGACAACCATGTTCATTGCAAACAATCCTGCATGTCATGAGAGAACCAAGTATATTGAAGTGGACTGTCGCTATATAAGGGATATGATTCAGAAAGATTGTATCTCTACCTCTCATGTCAATTTTGGGAATCAAACTGCATATATCTTCACCAAGGCTTTATTCAAAGGGCCTTTTTAGAAATGCGCATGCAAGCTGAGCATAATTGACATCTATGCTCCATCTTAAAGGGGAGTGTAGAGATATATTTATATCTTTGTACTGTTTTCCTATTTTTCTGTTCTCTTGTTTATCTTATGTAATTTACCCATGGGTCTCTCCTCTATATAAGAGAGTCTAGGGTTCAAGGAATAAACAACGATTCAACTTTTTCCCAACCGGGTCAAAAGAGATATTTCTTGTGAATTAAAATAATCATAATTTTTAGATCAATATGTTATGTATGAATATACCCTTATAGACATGAAGGAGGTGTATTTGGCTTCCTAACAATATGTTACATTATATACTAAGTATAAAAAGATCTTAGTGTTATCCGAAATGAAATAAACATATATCAAGACCATATACTACATTATTTCATGATAACCAAAAAGAAATCTAATACATATTACAATCCAACATTTCTCGTGATCTAAGATAATCAATCCCAAGGGCTTATCTTGGATCCAAATTGACTGATTACTAATACTTGCTAATTAGATATTTGGTTACTTTTTCGTGTCGGATTTGTATCCACGTGTGTCCATACATGGAGACGCTATGCAAATCCTTGAACAAATCAACACATAAAGCTTGAGAAGTCAAAAACTACCTTTCGAGCTCCTTAGCTTATAAAAAAATAATGAAATCAATCAACAAGGTTGATATCGATGATATAGTATTGATATCCACATGATATCGACATGATCAATTAGAATGATGGAATGTCTGCACTAAATACGTCAATTTTTATTGATATCTATGTTTATGAGATGATATATCGCTTGATATTGATTGATGTCGATATCCTAGTGATATCAATGTCGTCAACTTGTCGATATCGATATATCATGGATACATCACTGATATATCGAGATATCTCAATCCATGGGCAAAGCTGGTAGATCAGGTTAATCAATAATTTAAACTAGTTGGTTGATCAACTGATGATCGTTGGGGGCTGTATTCAAAATATGGTCGATCAAGATCAAGGTTAGGCATTTGGTGAAGCAATTTGATTGATCATGTGTGGGCGATCAATGAAACATCTTGGTTCATTTAATTTTGAGTTCCTAATCGGTTTTGATTTGCAGTGTTATGAAGTGCATGTATATCTGAGGTTGCAACTTTCTTAAATACAATGTAAAATACAACTTTTAGTCAACAACAAACTTTGAGCTTTTTCAACCAATCAACTTAATTAAGATCATCTTTGTTGAATTGCCATGCAGTTCTGTAAATAAGTACACGAGCAGGGGACTATGATATCCTGGTAGTTGTTGCTATATATCTGAGGTTGTTTGTCATGAAGTTGATAATGTGGTAGTTGTCTGTGAGCCAGCTGTCATAGTCTTTGTCCTTCTAATCCGGAGGAACTTTAGTCAGGATATAGTTTTTCACTTACTTCGATTAGTACACATATGACCCCGAAGGGTTGCATGAATCGGATAAAATAAAAATTACAATAACTCTAACACCATGGTTGTGGTGCTGACAACATGTGGATATTGAGTGACTGTGGCTTAGGTTTTGCAGGACGATAGTGGTGCGGTTGGTTGTAGCGATGGGTTTGCAACAATGTGGAGGCACAAGAAAGGTAATGGCTAGAATGGTGGGTGGGTGCGGTGTCGGTGATCGTAGGAGGCGACGATGGAGATGTTGATAGCTGCATTAATGTGGCATGGTAGAGGCGAGGCATGAGCAGGGCTGGCTGCTACACAGAATCGTAGTGGTGTCAGTGTTGGTGTGTACGGTACAAAGAGGGAAGGCATAGGAGGAGAAGAAGGGTGGGGGGAGAGAAGAAAGGAGAGGGTTAGGGTTTCATATGGGCGGGGGAAAGAAAAGGGGTAAGTCGGGGTGGGGGTGGGTGGGGGTAAGTGGTAGGGAAATATATTTTTCAATCGTTTGTCTTTCCCCTTTTCCCTTCCCATAGGTGGGGCTTTATATATGCTTTTTTCCACCAAAACAAACCACAAAATACACCTCTTTATATAAGATCTTTTTTATGGACCATTTACATATTCAAATAAATTGGACTATTTCGATTAAAACTGTACACCTAATAATAACAACTGTCAGAAAATATGACACGAAAGCGTATCAAAGGATTAAAGATAAAAACATTGAATGAAGACAAGATTTAACGTGGAATCCTACTTCTTAAGAAGCATGATGAAACCACATGAGATCGCCACAAAGGGTTGATGCTTGTATTGCTTTTCTCTGTTTGATACAGAGGGTGGGGGGCTTCTTATATAACCCTCATTGAGTCTCCACTAGGAATGTAAACGAGCCTAACTTGAGCGAACCAACCCAAGCTGGTTCGGTTCGTTTAACATACTTTCAGGCTCCGGTTCGGTTTGACTCGATAAAATGAAAACTGTAATCAAGTTCGGTTCGGTTTGGGTAAGGTTCGTAAAGGTTAGGTTCGACTCGTGAAAGGTTCGTTTAAGAATGAATATTGTGATGAAGTTTCTGTTCAAAGGGGAATATTGCAACCGCATGGGAGGGTTTTGTGGGGTTTCGGAAATAGAGAATAGGAACTTAGGGAGTGGATGACTAGATGGGTTTGGGAAAATTAGTGAAAAACCCTTATGTTAATATAGAATGTATTTTTCCCTATATATACAATATGTATGTATATATACTTTTATGTATGTATGCGTATATATTATTGAACTTTTAACGAACTGAACCTGACTGAACCTATGTTTTTGAGGTTCGGTTTGTTTATTTAATCGATGCCATCTTGTGTTCATGTTCGGTTCGTTTATTTTCGAATCGAATCCAAATCGAACTTTTAGCGAGCCGAATCTGAGTGAGAACCTGAGAATTTTCTGACAGCTCTAGTCTCCACATCCCACCAACTGGTAGATGAGGGAGTAAAGACTTGGATGGGGGAAATGGATCCTGGAGAGATCCATTTACCCATCTCCCACATAAGTGACACATAACCAAATGCTCCAACACTCTCCCTCAAGCTGGGGCATGCAATGCTCAGCTCGGACGAACTGAAAGAAACCTCAACTCACAATACAAGACACTACAGACAATATCAACTCAATGGGCACAACTGTCGATTGCTATCAAGGACGTTGCTTCCCATGCCGTGCTTGTGAGGAGAACGGACGGGCTGGAGTGTGAGTCAAATCGAATCTCCTCGTCGGAAAACATATGCTCTGTACTACGCTTGTCAGAGTCACTACAACTGAAAATGAGTCTCTACATGGAGAACTCTGGCCTGCCACGACAATATGGACAACTGGCAACTACTCCATCTCTGAAAGGGCTGAAAAGAGCATCGCTAATTATCCATACACAGATCTCTGAAGATGGGTCTCTCTCATAGGGACTCTGAAGTGGCTTCTCTCATAGGGACATTGGAAGGATCTCGTACTGAAGTTCACGGTTGCTTGAGAATCAAATCCGAAGAAGTCTCATCGTCGGAGAACCGGGTCTCTCCCATCTGGCACTGAAAATGGTACTCTATACTGGAGTTTCTATGAAACCACATGAAAACCCTAGCCCACATGGGATAGGGAATGTGATCTCTACTCAGGAGTCCCAATGGAACACATGAAAATCCTGGTCGAAACAAAAATGATGGGGACCACACAAAAGATGGCAAACATGTGCACATCTGAAAAGTAGATCGCATTCATGTGCGTGTCTGAAATTGAGGACTCGTAATCTGACGTCGAGTCTGAAATTGAATTATAGATCTGAAAAACTGACTGGTCTGTAAATCTGGTATTTGACATGTGACTCTACACAATACTCCTCCTTTCTCCATACTTGTCGGAAATCAATGGCATCGACAAAGTTGGGAGAAGGCAAATGAAGATCGGGAGAAAACAAAAAACATGCATCAAATGATAGGGAATGTGATCTCTACTCAGGAGTCCCAATGGAACACATGAAAATCCTGGTCGAAACAAAAATGATGGGGACCACACAAAAGATGGCAAACATGTGCACATCTGAAAAGTAGATCGCATTCATGTGCGTGTCTGAAATTGAGGACTCGTAATCTGACGTCGAGTCTGAAATTGAATTATAGATCTGAAAAACTGACTGGTCTGTAAATCTGGTATTTGACATGTGACTCTACACAATACTCCTCCTTTCTCCATACTTGTCGGAAATCAATGGCATCGACAAAGTTGGGAGAAGGCAAATGAAGATCGGGAGAAAACAAAAAACATGCATCAAATGATTTTTTTCCAAATCTCTTTCTCTCTTTTGCAAATTGCGCACATCTTTTCTTTTGTACGTGCCTTTTTCTTCCCATTTTTTAACTCCTCTTCTCCCTTTTTATTCAAGTTGTTCGAACATTTTTTTGGAATAAATGGTCCAAACAGGGCCCAAATTGCAGCAACTCCCTTTTTTTCTTTTCCTATGGCCCATCTTTTGGGCTCAACGATAAACAACCCATTTGGCCCCAAAACAAAGCCCCTCCCATTTTTTTAAAATGAAAAACACACCCTACTGCCTTTTGTTTTTATAGCCATTAGGATTCCCATTATTCAGGGTTCCCTTCGTGGGAACCCTCAAAACATGAGACCGTTGCCACTGATGCCTGAAGGAGGAGGAGAAGAGCAGGTCCTTGCGTTGCTTGGAGAAGGAACCGAAGTTCAAGGCCCCCCCCCATGGGGGTATTGAAGAGTGTCGCCACCAACTGCTCGAACTATCGCTTGAGAGGAGGTCCCACAGAGGAGAGGCTCCTCTGAAGGGGCCTGCACGATCCATTCTTGCACCGCCTACATGGGAATCAAGATGCGGTTGGAAGTTCGCATGAATAGGATTTAAGGTTGGGAACCCGAAGGGGTGCCACCTGTAGGGTTTTTGGGAAGAGGCGACGTCGCCTGGAGGCGCTTGAACTGGGGCTGCACCGTCAGCTGGAGGAGATAGCGAGGAGGATCTGCCTAGAGGAGTGCGGCATAAGGGGTGGCAACATCGAACAGGGGCTGCGTCGCTGTCACTGGGGATCGCTGCTGAGCGTGATTGGAGTCTTTGGGCTCGCCTCCTATGCGAGGAAACTGGAGCGGGCTCGCCTGGAAGTCTCCTCCGCCTGTGCGGCAAGGGATGAACTGGAGGTGATCGATGGTGCCTCCTGCGGCTGTGTTGCCGCCAGAGGGGAAGATCCTCGCTGGAGTACAATGCGGCTCTGCCGCCTGCCTTGGAGCATGCTGCTGGATTGGCTGGAGATGATTTGGAGCTTGCGGGAATGCTGTGAGCATGCTCCAGAGGGGAGTTACCTTCTATTACTTTTCTCTCTCTGATACCGTGGGTGAGGGGCTTTTTATATAACCCTCACCGAGTCTCCACATCCCACAACTGGTAGATGTGGGTCTAACGACTTGGATGGGGTTAATGGATCTTCGAGAGATCCATTTACCCATCTCCCACATAAGTGTCACATAACCAAATACTCCAACAATAACTACGTCAACTTTACTCATAATAATAACTAACTAAAAAACAATGGAATAAACATGTGAAACTCATCTGCTGCATCATATGTAATTGATAGATATTAGCATATTCCTTAGTGCATTGTTTAGCGTTGTTTGTATGAGTAATGGTTACTCAGACCCCCAATCTTTTTATTCATAATCTTGATATTAGAGGGTTCTTTATGTTATAAGTTTGAAAAATTAGAAAGTTTGTCCTTCACATGTATACATGAAAAATGCAGGGATAAATCAAGCCGACATTAAATTATAGTACATTTTTAAAATTTTCGATTTTAGAACAACTTGTAATGTCATACTGTGATTGTTGATTGGTGTGTCTCTAAACTCAAACATCTTTCATGAACAAAATAGGACTATCCCAAATATATTCTTTATTTTTTAGGAGCCTAAAATTATTTAACCATAAGTACAATTATCCTTACTTAGCAACAACATTTTTCCTCAAGTACAACAAGAATTATTACTTTGAGATTTTTAGAAATGGATTTTGTCTTCATTAGCAGAGTGTATTATGCAGGGCTATTCTTATATTTTTTTGTAAGGTAAAGTGGTTGATTAGCTATTTGTTTTGTGGGTGTTTGGATGGAAGGTTTGCTATTAGGAAAACTTCTCACGGTTGGTTGTTTTTTTGTAATTATTGGATGGGTGGATGTAATGATATACTATTTTTTTGTTATCCATATATAATATAATTTGATGAGACGGAAAAGAGAAAATTTATATGAATTGCTTAAAGAGATCGAAAAATTATGTGAGTTGGTCAGAGAGAGAGAGAGAGGATGTGAGTTGATTGAAGAGACAAAGAGAAAGAGAACGTAATAATTTGGTCTGATGTGAGTTGATTGAAGAGTAAGAGAGAGAAAACTGTAATTTGGTCTTTGTGTCTTAATATGGTGGACAACCTTTTGAAAACTAGATGAATGCCCTTTTTTGTAAGAGTAACTTGCAAGTGAATGTACTTTGAGTGAACCTTTCGAGTGATCCTTTGATCCCTCTAATTATGATAAGTCCATATCGGGCCTTAAGGGGAATTCTTCAGGAAAGAACTACAACTAATAAGACAACTGAAGTACATTTCAGTTCCAATATAGCGGTTTCCGCTAATGCCAAACAGTAACACATCTTTGCAGTTGTAAATGTTAGTGTTTCCATTATAAATATACATTATTTAAGTAAGCTCGTGCTTACTAAAATTACTCCGTTGTCTTATCTTAAGCTATTTTCTGAGTATGTTTAGGTTGTTTCATTGAAGATTACTTTAGTTATTAACTCAAATATTAATAAAATTATCTGGTGAGTTGGAAATTGTTGTTGGATCCTTTTTATTTTTTAGAATTGTTTTATAAATTAGATCAATTAATTAGGCATCCATATTCTGTGTTTGACAATGCAATGCTTGAGATTATTCCTATATTGATTAATTTATAATATAAATTTAAAAATGTGATTATAATATTTTTTTAAAATAATTTTATATTTAAATATTGCAGATTGCTAAATTTTGCATATGCCACACATGATCCCCTCCTTTACCTGCTTAATCGCTTTAGGCTGCCTCGTCGAACAAGTATTGCATATTGCATTTCCCTTCGGTGCCATTCCAAAGGTTGCCACTTCATACGTTGCAACTTTAATATTACATGGTGGATAATTGTGAATACTTTCTCATTTATTTTCTTTCCTCATTTTTTCCTGATTAAGAAATGTGTTATATATTGAATGATGTCTTTTTTTCTTCAATTTATTTAACTTTATTTCAATCGTCTTTTGCAGGCTCTCGAACATCTTGAAATGATGCAAGTTAATCCTCATCCTCAGCCTGTGATGATTTACTAGAATGGTTTGTTTGTTAAATTATAGTTAGTAGCATAACTTACTTATTTGGGTCTTAATTACATATTTTTTTAAGATTTCTTTTCGCAATCCCCTTGACATGTATATCAGGTCCAAACCTATAATCGGTTTAAATGCTGATTTTCGGATTCGAAGTAGACTTGATATTATACGATAGAAACACTTTTCAAAACTTTATGTACGAGACTTTATTAAAAGCTTCATATTGGTATGAATTCCTAACATATTATCAAAAATATACACATATATGGCTGAATAATTATACATTTTCATAAAAAGAATGTTATTGATTTTTAGGCTCTTTTACGATTCTACCATGATGTGATGACATGAGATAATGCTATCCATTTTAAGGATATTACAATCTTAGCCAAATAAGAGCAAGCAATGTATCACTTAATGTAGATATCAAAGTGAAAAATCTTAAGAGTCTTCTTATAATAACATATTAAATTGGATAGATTTAAAGAAGGGGAAGTAACATGATGTATATTTTTGATTCGAGGGTAGGTATTGTTCACATTACATCTTTATTTACATCTCAGTTTTATTCCTGCAAGCATTTAAACATATGCATGTTATCTAGATACACTTATTTATGTAAGAAAAAATGTATTTAGATATGGTAACCTATGTCATTATGTGTAGGGACATGTTGACTTTTGTGCCATTCAATATTCGGGCATTAATAATAATACGTAACGTACCATATACTAAACAAAGTTTTTATAGCAAACAAGAATAAAAGGTCCTACTATCCAAACTTATAGTGGTCCAACCATCAACTTGTTTTTAAAATCTGTATGGTATAAACATATGTATCGGGTAAGTTTTTTTTAATTATGATTGATTGTATACCGTTATAAAAATATATATAACTAATATTTCAAAATTAATAAATAAAAAATGTTATAAAGATAATACATTTGCCTACAGACTTGAGAAAATACCTTTTACAATGTTGCATGACATTTCTCCTTTGTAATGAATCTAACAAATGTTCAGATCAAAATCTTATAACAAGTTTTTTTACACTTTTAACAAACAGAAGAGCAGTCTATAGTTTTGATATACAGAATTGCACTGACAAGTAAACAAAATCAAATCTGGTAAAAGTTGTAGATGGAATACATTTACAAAATGAAATAGATGTAAGATTTTAGAATTCAGAGATGTGACATACTTCAGAATGATACATGTTCTGAAATCAACCAGACACACGTCCTGCATGACATTTCCATTATACTAACATTGATGAAAAGATTTCAGAACAAATGAACCATACCTGTGAAAGTAGAAACAATAAGGCCAGCGAAATGTCGACGGAAAGGCTGGATCTACGAGCATTGCCTCTATGGTGGTTGGAGCGGGGACAAGGTGGCCATATTGGCTGTAACAAGGAGGCTTTAACAGGTCATGTACGAATATGGAGGGCATTGGGGTATAATGAGGGAGGTTGAAGTGATGATGGACGACACTTGGGTGGTTGGCAGTGAGAAGAAGTCTTTATATAGATAGAGAGGGAATGAGGGAGAGATGACATATAGGAGAACATTGAGAGTGCGGGGTTTAATTCGAAGTGGTGAGAGGGTTAGTCAAGGAATTTCGGTCAAGTAATGTCATCACATAGTAAATAGATTTTAATATGCGGTTGCATATGCGAGTGCTTGATGTGTATAGTCGCACAAACTGCATGTGTGCTATAGTGTGTATAGTCGCATAAACTTTGTTTGTATAACCACATATATTGTATATGTAACACATATGACCTATGCAGTTCGTAAGCCTAACCAACTCTGCATTTGTGGCCACATGTGGATTCGACCGAACCACCGTTCTGAACACCGAGTCATGTAGTGCATGAATATGATTGTTGTGATCTTTGTCGCTGACAAAGCCCTTGTATAGTGCGTGTAGGTTGGTCAAAGGGCGAAGGGCAATGGAAGAAAGTACTTCAGAAATATGATGCTTGGTATGCCATCGTTTGTTTGTTTATACTTATTTTGTTGTATGTTCTCGTACCATGTATTCGATCTCTACATAAGAAC
This sequence comes from Ottelia alismoides, assembly GCA_037367405.1. Classification (NCBI taxonomy): domain Eukaryota; kingdom Viridiplantae; phylum Streptophyta; class Magnoliopsida; order Alismatales; family Hydrocharitaceae; genus Ottelia; species Ottelia alismoides. The sequence goes on from JAZKJV010002969.1 coordinate 827,251, forward strand.
GAGGAAAATTTTCTTATTTCTTGTTCATCATAGTAATTATATTGCTCTTCTATGATATTGGAAAGCTAATAGAGAACTTCCTTTAATTGAGTTCTGCCATAATAAACATCAAAATAGACAGTAATATACGTAGTGGTTCTTGGTAAAACACATCCCCTTTGTTTAGAGACTTGATGTAGCTTAAAATCATCATGTATGCATCGAAGACAGTTTGAGTAAAAAAATTCTTTCGTGTATGGTGGGATGGAAACTCCTAAGTAATACCTCGAGATTACAAAAATCCCCAAGTACTACAACATCTTTTTTTATATGGATATTATGACGGTGTCACATTCTCAAAATGCGACATTGCCTAGTGTTTTTTTATCTGTATACTACAGAGGTAGCGCATGTGCGACATCGGTATCACACATCATGAATGCGATATATTAGGTATCATGGCTTATTTACCTGCTCTGGTGATTGCATGTCGAAAGCATCATGGTATGGTGTCACGACGTGGCTTGATTGTCGACGATGCGCGAATGTCGCAACCCAACGAACTCCTAACGGACGGTCGTTCCACTGCAGTGCTTCAATGCATAGAAAATGCTCTCATGCCCACAACTGTAGCAATATGACCGAGCCTCCAATCTCCTCGGTCGCCATATTTGCCGCTAAACATAGATGCCTGTATAGGAAAACAAGAACCGCAGATCCCCAGCTCAACATCTTAAAGTACTGTAGATCATGCAGATGTGCCAGTGTAATCAGAGAAATCAATTACATGACTTGCCTGTGAATAAAACACCTCCCAAAAACTTTAAAATGTATGCTCATGCATGCCTCTGCAAGACGAGCTCATCAGCATCTGGTGGCAATTCTGCAAAATGTATAAATAACCAGCTCAGCAAAACTTTGCTGCCAATAATATCAGAAGGTAAGGGCCTGCCACCTAGAAGCTGCTCGCACGTGTCAACTCACGTTGCGCCAGGGGTGATCTCCCCTGTAACCACCGGTCCATTTATCCGTAACCCCAAGATGAAAGCGACATCCTGCAACGTAATGGTCATCTCTCCACTAGCAATGTGGAAAGTGTGTATCTCAGGCTTCCATCGCTCCACCAAGGCTGTAATTAAATGCCAGTCTACCGTGATAAATTCTAATTCTGAAATGCATCCAAATCCCGCCTGAGCTACGTAAGGATGTAAGTTGTCGTCCAAAAGGATGCGTTGTACATGTGTTTCTCGTCGTCGACAACGCAACCACGATGATGCATGTAATTTAAATGACTTAAGATATATTAGGAAAAACAATTAGTAATTTGAAATTATTAAATGACTTACATCGCCTGCCCAAACACGACGTGAACGATGTCGCTCCTGCTCAGTTAAAATTGATGAATCAAGCGGGTCATCCCTCACTTGGCCACGTAAATACCAAACACATCTTTCCAATCGTTAGGTGCAAAAACATACCAATTCAAAGTTTCAAACTGGTGAATTCTTTAACCATAAAGTCGTAGTATGTGAGGATGTGATGTTTCTTCACGGCATACATCAAATCATCTTTACATTTGAAGGTTGTGCTCTTGCCTATTTCATCAACAACACCGTGAAGTCCAGACTTCTTTCGAATGTCATCCTCATAGGTTGAACGAGTTTCAGATCCTCCCATCCCAAGAAATGATAAACGGGAACAATTGATTGGGGAGTTTGTTCATCGGCTCGCATCTCTTCATTTACGACATTATCTTCAACATTATGATCATTGTCCTCTTTCACCTCATCATTGGTCCCCAAGGGATGAAGTCGTCTAAGGCATGATTAATCTCTCACAACAGGACGTCACTCATGTGCATTCATGATCTGTAGATGGTTGCGGTATGTGATCATTGGTGCTACGGACAACGAAGGATCCTGAAGCAAGACGATCATATGCATCAACAACAATCGATACTTTGCCCACCGGTAGACTCTCAATAATAATGTCAGTAGGTGTCGATTTCTCAATAGTCCGAGCATACAAAAAACTCCTTGTACATCATCATCGGTGATAGATGAAAACGTAGGCTCTTCGCCTGCGTCGCGAGGGATACAATGTGATAGTTTAATTTTTTGATTGTTTACGTCCAGGTTGAACTCCCGGTAAACTAGTTCAACAACTCATCGAATGTCATAGTCAGCATTAATCCAAAACCACACACATTATACGTCGAAGAATCTATAATCACACCCTTCAAATGGAATATACAATAGATCGCCTCTATTCCGACATAATACGTGAAGCTACGTATAACTCAACATTATAGGATCATGAAATTGAGAAAAATACGTGTATTATATATCATAAACCTAACAACATAAAATCTCGAGGATTTTACCTAAGCCTTCGAGATATAATAATGTCATAGTCAGCATTAATCCAAAACCACACACATTATACGTCGAAGAATCTATAATCACACCCTTCAAATGGAATATACAATAGATCGCCTCTATTCCGACATAATACGTGAAGCTACGTATAACTCAACATTATAAGATCATGAAATTGAGAAAAATACGTGTATTATATATCATAAACCTAACAACATAAAATCTCAAGGATTTTACCTAAGCCTTCGAGATATAACGGAGGACTCACGTGGAGAGGCGGCAACACAAGAGGAGGAGGTGAACCATAGAGGAAGCGGTGGAGCAGGAATTCGAATGGGGGTAGCGGAGCAGCTGGTCTTCGCGTGCACAATGAAACGGGAGAGGAAAATATGCATGACGATCGACAGAGGAAGAAATGTGGGATGATCATTTTAATGAGGTTTTAGAGGATATCACATTCCGGATGTCCAATACTGGTGTCACATATTCAAGATGCTCTACCTCTGTAGTATCCGGATAAAAAAATATTCGTCAGTATCGCATTTTAAGTGCGACACCGTTGTAATATCCAGATAAAAAAAGATGTAGTACTTAGGGATTTTTTTAATCTCGATATACTACTTAGGAATTTCCCTTGTATGGTGCGACAGAGGGGGTGCATACAACGATTTTTCAATTGTTTTTAACAAATCGAATAGTTAACATCATAGCATATAGATATATATGTTAGTTCCTATGTGATGGATGTCATAATAAGCTTTACTTTGTATATGGATTTCATTGCGAGTTAGGATTTATAGTAAATCATGCAAAGTATCTTACATGTTTTCAGTTTTATAATATATATGGTGAATATATTAGGGAATATCTAAATTTATTATTTTGTAAAACGTATAGAGGTATGTTTAATTGTATTTTATGACATTGTATATTTTTTCATATATAAGGGTCATAGATGATCAATATATGTGATGTTTTTAGAACTTGGATGAATACCATTTTCATTATTTATTAGTCGACAATCAAAATTAACAACGATATGCGCGATATAAGGGGTATGGATGAGCGTTATGTGTGATATATGTGTGTATTTGTAAGTTATTTATTATTCTGTTAATTTGAATGATCTTAATTTAAAAATGACAAAAAGACAATTGGTGAGATTTTCTTAAATTGTCAAAATTCCTATAAAGTCCATCGATATAGCTCAAAAAGCTGTTTTTGCCATTTTTTTTGGAAATTAAGTTATTTTTAATTAATAGAATAATAAATAACAAACAAATATATACTTATATCACCCATATTGTTCATCCATACCCCTTATATCTCGCATGTCGTTAATATTGATTGCTGACATATAAATATTAGAAATAGAGTTCATCCAAGTTATAAAAATAGTATCACACATATTGATCATCTATGACTCTTATATATGAAAATATACGTAAATGTCATAAATTACAATTAAACATACCTCTGTATATTTTACAAAATCATAAAATTTGGTAATCCCTAAGATATTCAACATATATGTTATAAAACTGAAAAAGTAAAATATGCTTTGCATGATTTGCTCTGAATCCTAGCTCGTAATGTCATCCATATATAATGCAAAGCTTATTGTGGCTTCTATCACATATGGACTAACATATATACATACATATATATATGCTTTGAATGCTAACCATCTGATTTGCTAAACCAATTAAAGAACCTTTGTATGCACCCCCATGTCTCACCATACTCGAAATGAATTTTTTACTCAAGTTGTCTTCAATGCATGCATGCTAGTCTAAATCAAGTCTCTTCATAATGGGGATGTATTTTACCAAGGGGACCACTATATATATTATTACCTATTTAAATGTTTATTATGACATAATTCAATTATAGAGGAAGTCCTTTATTAGCTTTCCACTATAATAAAAAGTAATCCGATTGCTATCATTAACAAGAAATAAGAAAATTTTTTCTCGTTCTTGTGCAACGAGCGGATACATGGGACGAGAACACACAACAAAATTAGTATAAATAGACAAACGACATGATACCAAGAATCATATTTCTGCGGCATTTTCCGCCATATCCTCCAATCTTAGATCAATCTGCAAACACTGTACAGGAGCTTTGTCAGTGACAAAGATCACAATAGTTATATTCATGCACAAAATGACTCGGTGTTCAAAATGGTGGTTAGCTGTACCCATATGTGGCCACAAATGCAGAGATGGTTGGACTTACGAACCACATACATCATATGTGTTGCATAAACGATATATGCGACTATACAAAAAATGTTTGTGCGACTATACATACTAAGTATAACACATAATGTGTGACATCATTACTTGATTGAAATTTTTTGACTAACTCTCTCACCCTCCTTATCAAACCCCACAACCTTACTGTTCTCCCATATGTTATGTCTCCCTCATTCCCTCTCTATCTAGATCATGACATCTTTCCACCGCCAACCACCTATTGTCGCCCATCGTCACGTCAACTTCCCTAATGATGCTTGATCGTCCTTCATATCCATGCATGATTCGTTAAAACCTCATTGTTGTAGCCAATATGGCCACCCTGTCCTCGCTCCAACCATCATATAATCATTGCTAGTCGATCCAGCCTCTCCGTCGACGCCTCTTCGATCTCCATATTGTCTGCAGTTCTATATGTGTGGTTAATTTATTCTGAAATTTGTTCATCAGTATTAGTAAAATAAAAATGTCATGCATGCCATTCATTTTAGAACATGCATCATTGTAAATGTCACATATTTGAGTTTTAAATCTTACATCTATTTCATTTTGTAAAATGTTTTCCTTCATCTACAATCTTTACCAAATTAGATTTTATCTACGTCTTGTCAATGCATTTATGTATATCAAAATTATAGACTACTCTTCAGTTTGTTGGAAGTGTTAAAATTTAAACTTGTTACAAGATTTTGATCTGAACAATTGTTGGAATATTTACAGAGGAGAAATGTCTTGCAACCCCACATAAGGTATTTTCTTAAAGGTCGTAGGCCAATGTATCTTTTATATAATATTTTCTATTTATTAAATTTGAAATATCAGTTATATTTTTATTTTTGTAACGATATACAAGCAATAATAATTTAGAAAAGTTGGCTGATGCATATGATCATATTATATAGGTTTCAGAAATAGGTTGGTGGTTGGACCACTATACGTTTGCGGAATATGACCTTCTATTCTTATATGCTATGAGAAGTTACATTGAGTACATGGTAAGCTACATATTCTATTAATTTTCGAATGATTAGGACAAAAGTTGGCATGCCTCTACACATGGTGACCTAGGGTACCATCTCTAAATATATTTTTTCCTAGCTACATAAATGTCTCTAGATAACATGCATATATTTAAATGCTTTTATGAATAAAACTACTTAAGATGCAATTAGAGATGTAATGCGACAATACCTACTTCGAACAAAAAATAGACATCACGTCTCTTCACCTTCTTTATGGCTCTTGAAGTTAATATATTATTAGGAGAGTACTCTCTTGAGATTTTCCACTTTGATATCTATATTATATGATGCACATCCTTCTCTTGTTCGACTAAGAATGCGGTATTTTTAAAGTGGATAGAATTATCCCGTGCCATCCCGTTAGAGTAGAATTATGTCAGAGCTTAAAAATTAATAACATTCTTATTATGAAAATGTATAATTAAACAACCATATAAGTGTGGATTCTTGATGATATATTAGGAATTTATACCACTGCTAAGCTTTTAACAAGTTCTCGTACATAAAGTTTTGAAAAGTGTTTCTGTCGTATAATATTATGTCCAGTTTGTATCCGAAAATTAATATTTGGACCGAATATAGGTATGGACCTGATATATATGTCAGGGGAATTGAGGAAAGAAATTTGCCAAAAAATTTGTTATTAAGATTTAAATAAGAAAGTTATGCTAGTAAAGTATAATTTGACAAACAAACCGTTCCAGGTAAATCATCCCAGGGTTGATAACGAGGATTAACTTGTATCCTTTCAAGATTTTCGATAACCTACAAAAGACAATTGAAACGAGGTTAAATAACTTGTAGAAAGAAAAGACACCATGTAATATATAACACGCTTCTTTATTAGGAAGAAAAATGGGAGAAAGAAAATAAATGAAAAAATATTCAGAGTTATCCGCCACATAATATCAAAGTTTGTAATCTATGAAATAACAACCTTTGAAATGGCACCGATGGAAATGCAATATGTAATACTTTTCCAACGAGGCAGCCTAAAGAGATTAATCTGGTAAAAGGAGGAGTGGGGCATATATAAAAATATTATAAAAATATTGCAATCATATTTTTAAAATTTATATTAAAAATTTAATCAATTTAGAAATAATATCAAGTATTACATCGTCGAACACAAAATATGGATGGTTAATTAACTTATTTAATTTATAAAGGAATTCTAGAAAATAAAAAAGATCTAGCAACAATTTCCAACTTACCGAATAATTTAATTAAAGATTTGAGTTAATAACTAAAGTAACTTTTAATGAAACAAGCCAAACACATTCAGAATATAGTTTGTGATAAGACAATGTTGTGGTTTTAATAATCTTGAGCTTATTTAAATAATATATATTTATGATGAAGAAAACTAGCATTTACAATTGCGAAGATGCGTTTACTGTATGGCATTAGCCACAACAACTATACCCTTGGATGGGGATTTTTTTACTATGGACAACTTGGGCCATTTCTACAAGTCGATCTACAGGTTGGAATGTCCCATAAGAGATGAGAGAAATCATCTCCTCAATGGCATGTTGGAACTGAAGTCACATAGTGCATCAATGATTGATTAATGTTGGAGGACACTATTGCAGAAATTGGGTGTATTTATACCATCGTTTGCCTTTTTCATGTGCTAGTGGAACATCTATTATTCCAGTAGGTGTACTACCTCCGCGGTTATCACTTTATTTACTGCCATCAATGCCAACATCAAAAGTTCTTGTCCATGTAATATCATCATATGGGATTTTTACCAGATGATAACGAAATATAAACATATTTAACTTGAGATTGAGGGAGACACTCAAGGATAGTATTACAACATTCTAAAAGATAGTCGGGCGGAGACATATGGTAGTTGTTATGGAAAAGAAGGGAATGTAGTAGTGAGGAGTTATGTTTGCACTAATATAATGCCTTAAAAAAGGTAAATAATCTTGTTTTGTAGCATTGTCGCATGGGGTTCCTTTTAAACTTTTCTATTGTATGTAATACTTGGATGCTAACTGTTGAATATAACACAACATTTATAACATAAAAAGAAGAGCTTTAAGTATGTTATAATGAATATATGTATTTTTTATATTTATATCTGTTTTTTATTCTTTACAAGTCGGGTCGTAAAATGATCGGATTTTGATGAATATATGTTATATATATTTTATATATTAAGTATCTTATAATGACTCGTTCTTGCTCTGCCCATTTACCAGGCGTGCTAAGGAGTATGGCATGTCGTTGCATGCATCCATTTTTATGGCCAAGCACGACCCATGAGCGGGATGAGTGGGTTGACCCTCGGTCAATTAATAAGGTCTGTTGCGAAGTATAGGTTCAAGTCATCTAATAAATAATCTTTTGAGAAAAGAAAAATGCCTTCAACTCTTTCGATGAAGAATTTACCGGCATTATTTGTGACGTAGCACTCCATTTGGGACTTGGGGGTAGAGACAATTAATCTGGTCTGCACGAGATCTCCTTTTAATCAATTGAGTTAGTGTATTAACCAATGTTCACAACGGCCACATACAATCACCATTCAAACATATTTAAGGAAATAACCATAAATGAATGTCAAAGAGTTGTTTGCCCATCTATTTTCGCAATTCATTGATTATCTGATACACCGTATTCATATTCAGTTAGAAGGGTCACTATATAAAGAATAATCAATATGCCATTTATTTATCTTTGATTCTTTTAAATATAAAAATTATTTTGGTTGAAGAATGTCTTTTATGGGTAAATGGATCACTGTAGAATCTAAATTATCACAGCTTCATGTTTAGTCCCACATCACCTATTGGTGGTGACTATGGGGTGTTATTGGGGCTAATATAAAGACTCTACACCCTGTACTCATTGAGAGAAAACTTAACCAATTATCGAATCCCTTGAGTTGTTTTACCGTGGTTTGATAAGGGAGCAGGGTTACACGTTAATCGTGATCTTCTTATTTATTTCTTTGCTATTTTTTGTGGAGACGAAAGAATGAATTTCTTATTGATGAGGCCCTAAGGTTCTCTTATATAAGAGAGTAACCTGTTAGGCTAATTATATAGATAAGATAAAGAAAATAAATATTACATAAATGATATGAAAGATAACTAATATCTTGTAGAGAAAATAGAATGGGATGAATTTATAAAGACCCTAGGGCTCTCTTATCCCTTGGGTAACCGTAAATTACATACAGTTGACAGAGAGAAACATAAATAAGAGAGTAATAAATGAATACAAGTATCTCAACACTCCCCCTCAAGCTGGAGCATTTATATCTATCATGCTCAGCTTGGAATTGCATCTCTAAAATGTGCCTTGAGCAAGTGCTTTGGTGAATATGTCAACAGTATGATCTCTTAAAGTGACATGGGAGGTGGATATGAGTCCCTTCTATATCATATCTCTGGTGTAGTGGCAATCCACCTCAATATGCTTGATTGTCTCGTGGAATGCTGGATTGTTGGTAATAAATAGAGCTCCTTGATTGTCACATTGGAGCTGCATGGGAAGAGGTACCTTAACGTCGAGATCAGTTAGAGCTAACCTAACCCACATTATCTCTGTGCTCCCTTTATCCATAGCTATGTACTCGAACCCTGCACTAGATCTAGCAATAACGGTCCGCTTCTTGCTTTTCCACGATACTAGGGAACCACCAACAAAAATTGCAAAGCCAAATGTAGACTTCCTATCTTTAGGCCATCATGTATAATCTGCATCTTTGCATGCTGTTACAGCCAGAGAAGTGCCTCTGCTATATAGAAGGCCAATACCTGTTGAGGTCTTTAGATACCTCAGAATCATATGGACTGCATCCATATGTGCCGACCTGGGCTACTCCGTGAATTGACTCGCTTTGTTCACAACAAAGGTTATGTTTGACCTAGTAATGGTAACATAAAGGAGCTTCCCATCTGGCTCTATGTATCTCCTATTGTCTACCTCCTCGGTGCCATCATCATATAGTTTCATGCTTGGGTCCATAGGGATAGTGACTGGCCTGCAATTTGTCATACCTGTCTCCAGTAGATTAGTCACAAACTTCCTCCAGGTTATGGCAAGGACACGTTGATTCTTGACAAACTCTAATCCAAGGAAGTAGCGTAGACTACCAAGTTCCTTGGTTAGAAACTTTTGATCTAGGAACTCCTTAGCAGTTTGAATACCCTTCTCATCATTTCTTGTAATAATTATATAAACAACATAAACTAGAATGGCAACAGTACCTCGCGGTGTCCTGTGAACGAATAGAGAATGATCGGCAGTGGATCTCACGAACCCTGTAGCTCTATCAACTCTGAAAGATTCAGAAATCAAGCTCTCGGGCTGTGCTTAAGGCTGTAAATCACCTTCTCGAGCCTGCACACCTTCTGAGACCCCCCCCCCCCAGCAATGAAACCAGGTGGCTGCTGCATGTATACCTCCTCCTGTAGATCCTCATACAGAAAAGCATTCTTCATATTAAGCTGGAAAAGCGGTCAATCCTTAGTCACAGCAACCGAGAGAAGAATCTGTAGAGTAGAATGTCTAGCCACTGGTAAGAGGATATCATGGTAATCTACCCCATGTGTCTGGGTGAACCCACACACTATAAGCCTTGTCTTATATCGATCCACACTGCCATCTGCATGTTGCTTTATCATAAAGATCCATGTACACCCCACCATAGAAGCATTTGGGGGAGCAGAAACAATCCTCCATGTACCACGAGATTGTAATGCTACCATTTCCTCTTCCATGGCAAGTCACCATATGCAGTCCTGTATTGCCTCCTAGTATGTTCGTGGGAAAATAACAACTGATGGACCTTCTATAATCCTCTGAAGGATAATCCAGGGAAACATAAACAACTAGATAGTAAGTAATACAAGTGCGACGTGACTTCCTCAAAGCAATAGGCACATGAAGATCATCAGCCTCTCTGCTCTCTAGAGAAGGTATTAACTCCTCCTGTAAAATGTCCAATAGAACATTCATGTCACCAGGGCCATCAGTAGAAACAATATGTTCAGTACATACCTGAGGCATGCTGGATGACGAGGAAGGAACATGAGCAGAGGAAAAAGTAGATGGCCTGCGAATGTAAAAACTTGGTAGAAACTATGTCAGCGAAGATGGTGGTGGTGGTGGTGGTGGTGATGAAGGAGATGACTGTGGCTCACCCTGAGGAGGTGGTGGTGGAAGCAACAGTGGTGATGGAACAAAAACATCTTCGTCAAAGACTCAGAGTCAGAGTTAGAGAACCTGTCACATGTAGGTGAAAATAAATGACATAATCAAAAAATGTGACATCAACACTCACATCATACTTTCTCCAGGCATGATCAAAACATCTATACCCTTTTTGGGTACGAGAATAGCCAACAAACACGCATTTGACAACTCTTTCAGAGAGCTTGTCATGACCATAAGTAAAATTATGGACAAAGGCCACATACCCAAAGACTCTGGGAGTAAGAGAGAATATCTCCTTCTCGAGAAACACAATCGAGAAAGTAACCTTCTCTCCAAGATCGTGGAAGGCATGCGGTTTACTAAGTAACAATCAATAGAATCACATCACCACATAATGAATGAGGAGCCCGACTCTGAATCAAAATAGTCCTCGTGACATCAAGAAGGTGACCGTGTTTGCGTTCAACAATACCGTTCTACTGTGATATGTACACACATGAAGTTTGGTGAATAATATTACAAGACCTGAGGAAATCAAACAGTTGTAAAGTGGAGAACTCCAAGGCATTGTTAGAAAGAATAAACTTCACATGAGCGGAAATATATTCTTTATTTCAATAAGAAATTATTTATTGACAAGACCAACTTTAGACTTATTCTTTAACAAGAAAAACCAAGACAATCTAGATAAATCATCTACAACGATAATATAGAAATGATGTATCTGATGATCATGAACTACTAGGACCGGCAATATCAAAATGAAATAACTCAAATGACTGACTATTATGGCGTCTCTGGCGAGGTACTGTGAGGTACCCCCTCTGTCGTGAGAAGCAGCCATCGTATAGGGGTTCTGAGTCACTGTAATGGATGATCTGATGATCATGCTTAGCCTTTTATAGGCTTCCTCCATTTGTGGAATAGTCTCTCTTGTAAGGAGATGAGTACGTGCATCATCATACTCAGAGTCGAGAGAGGATAGAAACACTTCCGTCATAGTGACATTCCTGTAAGCATGCTGTTGCTCTATACTGGAAGTAATAGGCACGAAGCCGTGAAGCCACTCGAACATGCGTCGAGGATGTGAGAAACGAACATGGAGAGGTTGACCATTCCGTTTGGTTGAAAAAATGTCATACTGAAGCTGGAGGATATTGCTCTCATTCTTTGCTTGCCCATATAAGGCAGTTAGAATGTCCCATGTAGCCTTGGTTGTGGGCCGATTGATGATGTCATTGACAATCTCCGTGGTGAGTGTCTGAAAGAGCCAATCCCGTGCATAAGCATCATCTTGCTTCCAAGAAGCATTGGCTCCAGTCTTATCCTTCGGCTCCGGGTCAGTCAGGATGTGCTCTTTGTTATTTCACTGCATGAGGATGAGAAACTGCATGGACCTTAACTCGTAGTTGTTCCCATTCATCTTTATGATGGGAGTCGAGCCTCTGAAGGTATCAGATGAAGAAAATATATCACCCTTGTTCTCTGGCATGATAAAGAAAATGACCGAAAAATGGAACTCGACTAGGGAGTAGACCGATCTGAGTGAATCTACACGATTATACAGAGGATCAGTTGTACGTGTCAACTTATAGAATAATCATCGTCAATCCTTGCTACGTGCTAAGGTTGGAAAACACGATTTATAGATCAGAAATAGCATTTTCCAGTCAAAATAAGACCGGTTCAGACCACATACATGCTTTCAAGAGAAGCACAAAGAAGCATTGAGAAGCGCGAAGGAGCAATATGCCCTGGGGGTATCACTGTGGCCTAGGTAGCGGCACATGTATGGCCATTGTGGCCCAAGCAGCGGCGTAGGCGACCACTGTGATCCATAGTGGCCTAAGCGACGACATATATGTTGCAGTCGCTCAGGCAACGACATAGACAACCGCTGGTTCCCTTGGGTGCTACGGTGGTGCCTAAGGTTGCGAGAAAGGAAGGGAGGGGGGCTTACAACCTTACGCTATGGGACGGATTTGAGGTCGGGGCTCCGGTCTAGACTCTCGCTCTGATACCATGTGGAGAGAATAGAATGAGATGAATTCATAGAGACCCTAAGGATCTCTTATATAGGAGAAAAATCGTAGGGTAAATTACATTCGGTGGACAGAGAGAAACATAAATAAGAGAAGTTAATAAAAGAATATAAATATCTCAACATCTCAACACTCTCCTTCAAGCTGGAGTATAGATATCAATCAGGCTCAGCTTAGAGCAACATCTCTGGTAAGGTCCTCTGGTTAAGGCCTTTGTAAGTACATCCATTGTTTATCTCCAGATCTAAAATGAGTAGTGGCAATGAGACCTTTCTGTATCATGTCATGAGTATAGTAACTGTCTACCTCTATGTGCTTGGTCCTCTCATGGGAGGCAATGTTGTTTGCAATGAAAAGAGCAGTTTGGTTGTCACATTGGATGTGCATGGAGAGAGACACCTCAATAGTCAGGTCAGTAAAAACAAATCTGACCGATATCGTCTCTGTACTAGCTTGCGCCATAGCCCTGTATTCTGACTCATCACTAGATCTAGTAACCATATTATGCTTCTTGCTCTTTCATGACACCAGGAAATTTCCTATGAACACTGCAAAGTTAGAAGTTGACTTTTTGTCCTTGAGACACCGAACATAATCTGCATCTGCACTTGCTGTAACTGCAAGGGATGCACCTCTGCTGAATAGAAGAGCAATGCCAGCCGCCAGGTGAGGCATTCAGATGCCTCAGAATCATATGGACTGCATCTGTACGTTGTTATCTGCATCGCTCCAAGAATTGACTCACTTTGCCTCATCAAAGCATATATTTGGTCTAGTGATGCTCAATACAGAACCTTGCCAACTAGTTCTCTATACCTCCTCTTGTTGACCTCCTTGGTGTCATCATCATAGAGCTTCATGCTCAGGCCAATAGGAATAGTGGCAGGTCTGCAATTTACTATGCTTGTCTCAGAAAGATCTTTAATGTATTTCCTCTGGTCTTCACAAGACCTCGCTGGTTCTTGGAAAACTCCAGTCCAAGGTAGTAGCGTAAACTACCAATTTCTTTGGTCACAAACTGCTGACCTAGGAAATCCTCAGCAACCTAAATGCCCTGCTCGTCGTCAAGGCCTTACATGTCGATTTCGGTCACCATTTCGATATCGACCAAAACAGAATTTCGGTGGAATTTCGATCGGAATTTCGGTCGAATTTCGATTTCGACTGGATATCGATATTCGACAGAAATTCGACAGAATTTCGCTGAAATTTGAGGCCATGCTCGTCATCCCCTGTAACAATGATATAATCAACATAGACACGAATGACAACTGTACCTCTACGAGTCCTGTGAACAAACAAAGAGTGATCGACAATCGATCGCACAAAACCTTGTTACTCTAGTAAGTCCGAAAGCTTCTAGGACCATGCTCTTGGACTCTGCTTAAGGCCATAAATAGCCTTGTGAAGCCTGCAAACCTTTCTGACACCCCTCCAGCAGCGAACCAGTTAGCTACTACATGTAGACCTCATATAGATCACTATGTAGAAAAGCATTCTTCACATCAAGCTTATATAGGGGACAATTATGTGTCATTGCAATTTATAGAAGGATACATAGAGTAGAATATCTGGCTAGTGGAGAAAAAGTATCCTGATAGTCCACCCCATATGTCTTGGTGAACCAACGTGCCACAAGTCTGGCCTTGTAGCGACCTACATTGCTATTTGCTTGGTGCTTCGCTGTGAACATCCACTTGCACCCAACAAAAGATGCACCAATTGGAAGTGAAACAAGGCCCCAAGTACCACGCGACTGTAGCGCGACCATCTCCCTCTCCATGGTTAGATGCCAATGATGGTCAGAATAGCTTTTTGGTATGTCTTGGTATCTCCACGGCTGACAGTGCCGTAGTAAATCTCCTGAAATCCTATGCATGGCCTCTAATTTCAGCGAAATTCAGTCGAATTTTTGCCGAATATCGATATCCTGTTGAAATCGAAATTCGATCGAAATATGAGGGCCTTAGTACAAAAATGACCGAAATTTCGACCGAATTTCAACCGAAATTCCATCAAAATTTTGTTTCGGTTGGTCACCTAAATGGTGACCGAAATTGATATTTAAGGCCTTAATCCTATGAAAGTTTGCTCAAAGAAACATGAGCTGCATGAGGATATGTAGCACATATATGTATCTGCTTTCGCAGAGCAATCAACACATCAAGATCATCTTCCACGTCCTGAACCTGTAAGTTTCTCTCTTAAGAGAGTACTTGCTTGACAACTTTGGAGGAGCTTGTCACGACCAGGAGAAAAATTATGAATAAAGGCTACAGATCCAACACACATGGTATAAGGGAGAATAGATTTTTTCGGGAAATGTAATCGAGAAAGGGACCTTCTCTCCAAAACAGAGGAAGGCATGCAATTCACTAAGTAACATGCAGTGAGAACCGCATCATCCTAGCACGACTATGAATCAACATTGTTTTGGTCACATCAAGTAAGTGATGGTGTTTGCACTCAGCAATACCGTTCTGCTGAGATGTATAGGTACACGATGTCTAGTGTACAATGCCAAGAGATCTGAGAAATTCCGATAGTTGTAAGGTGCAAAACTCAAGGGCATTATTAGAATGCTGATACGTGACAGTGGTAGAAAAAGTATTTTTTATCTCATTAATGAATGACTTGATAACAGTCCTAGACTCGGACTTATTCTTTAACATGAAAACCTTAGAAATTCTAGAAAAAATCATCTATAGCGACCCGATAAAAAAGGATGTCACTGGTGATCAGGGACACGACTCGGACCCTAAATATCTAAATGAAGGAGCTCAAACAATTGAGAACTGCTCCTACTCTAACGAGATGGAAATGCGGATTGTCGATGCTTCCCAAGTTGGCAAGCCTCGCACTGGAAGGAAGATCGCACGGAGATTTGTGGAAGACATGACACTGCTTCTGCAGAGGAAGGTGGCCAAAAGGAAGGTGCCACATTTACAGTGAGACTGGTCCAATAGGAATAGTAGCGGCACCAACATGAGGAGGTTGGACTAATAGAGCTCATGTTAGTCATGGCCACATCCTATCACCCTGCCCGTGAGTATGCCTTGAAACACAAGAGACAAAGGGTCAAAAATAGCACGACAATGGAGATTTTAGTAATCTAACTAATAGAAAGTAAGTTCATTTGAAAGTCAGGGGGCATATAAAACATTCTGAAGGCGCATGGATGGCATCAAATGCAACCCCCCTATCTATGATGGGTAAATGATCCCCATTAGCAATAATGACCCATCTACCGGGAGGTATAATCATGTAAGACCTGAACTGGGCTTTGTCACCACATAGATGGTGGGATGCGACAGAGTCCATGATCCACTGTCATATCTGCAGTGCTACTACCAGAAAATCGTATGTGATATTTAGGAGCTCGCAGAGGCTCTGGCCGTAGTTGCAGTATCTATGAATGCTGTGGTGGTAGTGCTATTCATTGGAGTCATGGTCTCTCGTATACGAGAGATGTAAACATATATTAGTTACTTTTGTACTTCTATGTTATTTTCTTTTCTGCCGTATGCTTTATGTAATTTACCCATAGGCTACTCTCCTATATAAGAGAGCCTAGGGCTGATGGAATAAACATCTTCTTCTCTTTTCCCAACATGGTATTAGAGCGACTGTCCTAGACCAGAGTTCTTGAAACCCTAACCCTATCCCCACCCCCACCCGCGTGCCTCTCTCTTGCCGCCGACGCCTACCCACGCCACTGGCCGTGCGCGCCTCTCGCCTGCGGTGAACCGCACACCGCGCGCCTGCGCCCCATCGCGCCCCTACGCCTGCGCCTGCGCCCCATCGCGCGCCTGCGCCTCCATGTGTGCGTGCCCTAGCACCCATGCACGCCCCTGTGCGCGCCCCTTAGCGCTCCTGTGCGTCCCTGTGCGTGCCCCATTGTGTGTGCGCCCCTGTAAGCGCATGCACTAGCGCCCATGTACCCTCTCTCGCGCTATCTGTTGTGCGTGCGTAACTCTTGAATAAGCCCTACACGTTTTTAGTGCGCACATCGTCAACTAAATGGGTTTGGTTGCTTGAAGTCTACACATGCAACTAAACACGTCTATGTCCGTGTAGACGATCTTATCTTCAGTCTATCGCTCCAGTCTTCTGTCTCCAGTATGTCAGAAAGCAAGGCGGATATTCCATCTATAGGTGCCTTTCGTGGTCCCATGCCTATTGTAAAGATGGATGGTACGAACTATGAACTGTGGGCGATGCAGTTCATGAGTATGATGAAGTCAACTGGTAAGAAGTACATTCTTACCGAAGAAGAGCCTGCTGAGAAGACTGGAGTTAATGCCTCATGGGAGGCAGATGATGCATACGCGAAAGTCTGGTTACCTGGAACTTTGGCAATCGAGATTGCCAATGATATTCTTCGTCTGCCCATGGCTAAAGACATGTGGGATATTCTGGCGGCCACATACTCTCAAGCGAAGAATGAGACAAAGATTCTGCAACTCCAGCATGACATATTCACCATTAAGCAGAATGGTCGCCCTCTACACTCACTCTACACATCTCTGCGTGGGATGTTCGAGAAGCTGTACAGCTTCATGCCCCTGACAGCCACGCCAGAGCAACAGAAGACCTACCGGAATGCTACTATGGTGGGAGTTTTTCTTGCTTCCCTTGATCCCGAGTATGAGGCAGCACGGTCTAAAATTTTGGCAGATTCTACTATTCCTCCCATGGAGGAAGCTTTTCATAGATTGAGCCGGATCACTGTTCCATCAACAGTTGCGAATCAGAATGCTTCAGCCATGGCTGCCAACAGGGGCCATGGATTTCATCATCAGACCCGTGGTCGTGGACCTCGTGGTAGAGGAGGCCGTACTCGGCTAACATGTACCTAATGCCATCGCGTCGGACACAATGAAGACACATGCTACTTTAAGCATGGATTTCCTGCACCTGCACGAGTCACCGAGCAGATAGAGCCTCCATTTGCTGCCTCTTTGGATCAGCGGTTCGATGATCTAGTTGCCCGTCTAAGGGGCATTATTCCTCCATCTGGCCCAGCACCCACTATTGAGAATCAATCTGATGCTGCTGCATCTGCGTCTACGTCTACCAGTGCATCAGGTAGCACACTTGCATTCACTAGTAGTAGATCAGATACTTTACCTTGGATTATGGACTCAGGAGCCACACATCATCTATGTGGCAATCAGAGTTTACTTACAGGATACACTCAGATCCCTCCAGGCCGAAAAATGGTCATTGCCAATGGTACTCATTCCCCAATTACTGGTTAGGGGGAGATTAGACTGACGTCGTCTATGCAGCTCAAAAATGTGTTACATGCGCTTGATTTTTCAATGAATTTATTATCAATCAGTCAGATTACAAAGGATTTACAATGTCGGGCAATTTTTGATCCATCTTCTCTTGTTTTTCAGGACATCCTTACAGGCAACGTGATTGGTCGTGGCTATGAGCAAGGAGGCCTCTATCGCCTCAATCAGACTTCTTTTGCTGGAACCTCATCCCTACCTACTGGACCCGTGTCTCCTCTGCTATGGCATCTGTGCTTGGGACATCTACCGCTTCAGAAGTTGCGTCGTGTGTTACCCCAGGGTCTGCCTCACACATCAATCCAATGTGAGGCTTGTCAGTTGGGAAAGCATCATCGGTCTACCTTTCCCAGTCGTCAGAGTCGGAGTAGTACCTCCAAGTTTGAGTTATTTCATATTGATATCTGGGGTCCGAGTCGTGTTCCTGATCATCAGGGACACAGATTTTATATAGTTATTGTGGATGACTTCTCTCGTGTGTCATGGGTATTTTTGTTGAAGAATAAATCTGAAGCAGGAAATATTATTATCCATTTTCTTAATGAGATTCGTAATGTTTTCTCCACATCTGTTAAAATTGTAAGAAGTGATAATGCCCTGGAATTGTGTACTCATGTCCTAGCCAATTACTACTCATCCCAAGGGATTATCCACCAGACATCCTGTGCCTATACCTCCCAACAAAATGGGATCGCTGAGAGGAAACATCACCACCTACTAGATGTCACCAGGTCACTTCTTATACATAGTCATGCTCCTTATTCTTACTGGGGTGACGCGGTTCTCACAGCATGCTACCTAATTAATCGTATGCCGTCCTCTGTATTAGGTGAACATATTCCTTTCTCCCTTATCTTTCCTGGTAAAGATCTGTTTTCCCTTACTCCTCGTGTGTTTGGTTCGATGGCCTTTGTCCACCAGTTGTTTCCCGGTACTGACAAGCTCTCTTCTAGGGCTGTCAAGTGTGTTTGTTGGATACTCCAGAACTCAGAAGGGGTACAAGTGCTATGATCCATTGCGCAGGCAGTATCTTGTTAGTGCAGATGTTACATTTTTTGAATCCGTAATGTATTTTTCATCCTCAGGTGATCAGTTGCTACCTCCAGTTACTACAGATGCCATCTATGTGACACCACCACCACAACCACCACCAGTACCACCACCACCAGCTCCTTTACCATCATCTGCACCTCCTATTACTATCCCTGTTTCACCACTACCATTTCATTATACCCGCAGGCCTACTTCAGCTCATGGTCATGACTCATGACTCATCACCTAACTCGCCTAAGGTATGTTCTGAAGATATTACTCTTGATGGATCTAATGATGTTTCTGAGCAGGATGTGTTACAGAGGACAGATGAGGACACAACTGATTTAGATGTTCCCATTGCTATACACAAATCAAAGCGAAGCTGCGCCTCATATCCTTTAGCAGCTTCTATGTCATTTGAACGACTATCTGGGGATTTCAAGAACTTTGTGGTTGCTTTTTCAGCTGTAGAGATTCCACGGAATTACCAAGACGCTCTGAAGGATAGTAGATGGCGTCTAGCAATGGAGGAAGAAATGGCAACACTTCAATCTAGAGGAACTTGGAGTCTGGTTCCTATACCTGCAGATGTGTCCCCAGTGAGCTGCAAGTGGGTATTTACGGTCAAGCAGAATGCAGATGGCAATATTTACAGATACAAGGCTCGCCTTGTTGCTCGTGGCTTTACACAGACATACGGGGTGGACTATCTTGATACATTCTCGCCAGTAGCCCGTCATTCTACTCTACGGATCTTGCTGTCAGTTGCGGTTACTCGTGAGTGGCCGCTTTATCAGTTGGATGTGAAGAATGCGTTCTTATATGGTGACTTACAGGAGGAAGTCTAAATGCAACAACCACCTGGTTTTGCTGTTGAGGGGGAGTGTTCCAAGGTATGCAGACTTCATAAGGCTATCTATGGCCTTAAGCAGAGCCCCAGAGCATGGTTTCAGAAGCTCTCAGACCTCTTTGAAAAACAGGGATACAAACGCTCTAATGCTGATCATTCCTTGTTTGTACAAAAGACTTCAAGAGGTATTATTGCAATCATGGTTTATGTAGATGACATCTTGATTACAGGAGATGATGCACAAGGAATAAAGAAGGCGAAAGAAATGCTGGGTAGCGAATTTGTTACCAAGGACCTTGGAGTCCTTAGATATTTTCTGGGGTTGGAGTTTGCTTGAAATCCGTATGGGTTAGTAATGTCGCAGAGAAGATATGTTACAGATCTGTTGAGTGAAACAAGAATGCTCGGTTGCCGGCATGCTACAACACCAATGGACCCCAGTATGAAGCTATATGATGATGATACAGAGGAGGTGGACAGGAGAAGATACAGAGAACTGGTGGGCAAACTGTTGTATGTCACTATTACTAGGCAAGATATATCCTTTGCTGTGAATCGTGTGAGCCAGTTCATGGAGCAACCACGTCAGGTTCACATGGATGCCATACATATGATACTCAGGTACCTCGAATCATCTCCAGGTGCGGGTTTGCTATTCAAGAAAGGCAAGGTGATCTCTATCTCAGCATGTGCAGATGCAGATTATGCAGGGAGTCCCAAGGACATGAAGTCCACCTCTGGGTTTGCGGTTTACGTTGGAGATTCTTTAGTCTCATGGAGGAGCAAGAAACAAACTGTGGTAGCCAGGTCTAGTGCTGAATCTGAATATAGGGCTATGGCTAAGGTTAGCACAGAGATGATGTGGGTAAAGGCTGCGCTTACAGATTTATGTTTAGAGGTCCCACTTCCGATGACCTTAGAATGTGACAATCAGCCGGCCTTGTTCATTGCAAACAATCCAGCGTTCCATGAGAGAACCAAGCACATTGAAGTTGACTGTCACTTCATACGTGACATGATTCAGAAGGGATTCATTGCTACATCCCATGTTAGGTCAGAGAATCAAACTGCATATATATTCACCAAGGCATTACTACGAGGCCCATTTTAGAAGTGTGCGTCCAAGCTGAGCATGATTGATATCTATGCTCCATCTTGAGGGGGAGTGTAAACATATATTAGTTACTTTTGTACTTCTCTGTTATTTTCTTTTCTGCCGTATGCTTTATGTAATTTACCCATAGGCTACTCTCCTATATAAGAGAGCCTAGGGCTGATGGAATAAACATCTTCTTCTCTTTTCCCAACAAGAGACCATGTTATCAAGATGTGGATCTGCATGGGGAGCTATAATCTTTTAATGCTCGATCTATTCTGCCATGTAAGCAGATGTATGGTATCCATGCTTCTGATAGCATGTGTCCTCTGAGTATCCTAAACGACGACAGTAGGTACATAGACCATGTTGACATCCACCACCTCTACCACGGGGACTACGTCCTCTGAACTGAGTAGACCCTCCTCTACCACGAGAAGCAACCATCGCTGAGGAGGGTTGTCGGGGGTGGCATTGTTGAGGAAGGTTTGGGATCCACAATATCCCACATTGCCTTGATAATGGACTGATTCACAATATCATTAGCTATTTATATGGTGAGGGTTCCAGAGAGCCAAACACGTGCATACGCATCGTCTTTCTTCCATGAAGCATTGTCCTTAATCTTATATGTCAGCCCTTGCTTCATCGGAGTGTACTCATTATTGTTGCACTGTATAAGGGTAAGAAACTGAATGGACCACAACTTATATTTGGTCTCATCCATCTTTATGACGGGGGCCATGCCCTTGAAGGCTCCGGACGAAGAGAAGATATCACCCTTGTTTTCTGATATGATGGATGAACAAAAATCGGATCTCGTCTAGGGAAGTAGATTAATCTAAGCGAGTTTACACAATCATATGGAGGATTGGTTGTACGTGTATACTCATACGACCATCCTCGTCAATCCTTATTGCGTTATGGTAGGAAAACATGATTTATAGATCTGAAATCACATTTTTCAATCAAAATCAGACTATTTTCAGATCAAATCAGACTCCTGGGTGGCTTGAAGGCCCTTGGCGGTAGCGAGCGAGGCCCAAAGAGGAGCCTAGCAAGGCCTACGAACCCCTAGGAGGTAGTAGCAGTGGATAAACAAGGCTTGGAGGCTTGCTAGTGACGCCCTCGGAGAGGCCCAACGACTTGGTGGCGGTGCTAGGGTGGGCATTGGTGGATGGCGGCGCGGTCTAGAGACCTTAGCAGCCCTCCGACGATGACCTGATGGCTTAAGGAGGGGCCTGTAGAGGCTGGCAACGTACGAAGGCTGGCGACGACGCGTAAGGGCCCCACGAGAGCTTGTTGTGGCGGCATGCTCAGCTCTTGTCGACTTAAGGCTTGTTGTGGCGGTAGAGATTAGGTTAGAAATTTGATTTAGGACTGTTGCTGTGATACTATGTGGAGAGGAAAGAATGAATTTCTTATTGATGAGAACCTAGGGTTCTCTTATATAGGAGAGTATTATGTTGGGCGAATTACATAAAGAAGACAAAGAAAATAAATATTACATAAATATAAGAAAGATAACTAATATCGCAATAGTTTTCATAATATATTTTCATATGATATCAAAACCAATCGATTTGGGAATTTATTTTAGTTATTTTCTTAGTATGATTTGAATGATCTGGGTATTACATTTATGTTTAAATTTGTTTATCGATATTGTATTCTTAAACAGTAGCATCGGCAATGTTTGTTTTCCTTGTGAAACTATAGATTTCTTTTTAGGGGAAAAGCCATATAGGAAATGTGGAAAGGTGTGAAATGAAAATTTATATTCATTATAGTTCTAAAGCTCTCTTATGTTGGAGGAAAGGTTTATGAAAAATTTACATAAAATGGACAGAAAAAATAAGGAAATACAAAAAAGATAATGAGATATAAATATTTCAACACCCCCCTCAAGCTGGAGCATATATGTCTATCATGCTCAGCTTTGAATTGCAACGGTGAAAGACCTCTAGCAAGAGCTTTGGTAACATATCTGCAATTTGGTCGCTTGAAGCAACGTGAGAGGTGGAAATTAGTCCTTTGTGAATTAGATCACGGGTGTATTGGCAATCCATTTCGATGTGCTTTGTTCTTTCATGGAAGGCTCGATTATTCGCTATGAATAAAGAAACTTGGCTATCACATTTGAAGTGCATAAGAAGAGGCACCTCAACAGTTAGGTCTGTCAAAACAGACTTGACCCACATCATTCCGTGCTCCCTTGAGCTATAGCTCTATACTTTGATTCAACGCTAGATTTGACGACAACTGTCTGTTTCTTACCCTTCCATGAAACTAGCGAGCTACCTACAAACACAGTGAAGCCTGATGTGGACTTCCTGTCCCTTGGGCACCCAATATAGTCTGCTTCAGCACATTCGGTAATTGTGAGAGATATGTCTCTTCTGAACAAAAGTCCTGCACTTTGAGAAGACTTCGGATACCTCAAGATCATGTTAACTGCATCCATATGAACATGCATTGGTTACTTGATAAGCTGGCCGACTTTACTATTAGCAAATGATATGTCAGACCTGGTGATAGTGACATACAACAACTTACCTACTAGCTCTTTGTATCGTCTCTTATCCACCTCCTCGGAGTCATCATAATAGAGCCTAGCATTGGGATCCATTGGAGTAATAGAAGGTCTACATCATGTCTTGTCC
The DNA here is from genome assembly GCA_037367405.1 of Ottelia alismoides. Lineage (NCBI taxonomy): Eukaryota > Viridiplantae > Streptophyta > Magnoliopsida > Alismatales > Hydrocharitaceae > Ottelia > Ottelia alismoides. The sequence goes on from JAZKJV010002969.1 coordinate 851,058, forward strand.
GTCTCAGATATGAGGTCAGTGACATATTTCCTTTGTGTATTAGCATATCATGCTGATTTCTTGCAAATTCTAGACCAAGAAAGTGACGAAGATTGCCAAGGTCCTTGGTCACAAACAGTTGTCCAATGAATCCTTAACTGCCCGAATGCCCGTTCATCACTGCTTGTAATAATAATGTCATCTACATAGACCATAATAGCAACGAAGCCTCTCTGGGTTCTCCTAACAAAAAGGGAGTGATCTGCAATAGATCTGACAAACCCCTATTTTTCAATCAACTCTGAGAGCTTCTGAAACCAAGCATCAGACTCTGCTTAAGGCCATAATTGGCATGGTGAAGTTTGCACATCATATGGAACTCTCCCTCAGCAACAAACTCTGGTGGCTGCTACATGTAGACTTCCTCATGCAAGTCCCCATGCATGAATGCATTTTTGACATTTTATTGTAATAACGACCAGTCACGTACCACGGCAACAACAATGAGAATGCACAACGTAGAATGACGAGCAAGTGGAGAAAATGTATACTGATAATCCACCCATAAGTTTGGGTGAACCCACGACCAACAAGTCTGGCGTTACTCCTCTCCACAGTACCCTTTGCATGGTGTTTTACTGTAAACACCCATTTGCTGACAACAACAGATGCACCACAGGGATCCTGCACAATATTCCAAGTATCGAAAGATTGTAACGCTGACATCTCCTCTTCCGTAGTCAAACACCACTGACTACTCTGCAATGCCTCATGATATGATCGTAGTATCTCCACGACCGATCGTCCTACAACAAACCTCTGAAAATTCTCTAAAAGTCGTGCCAGAGGGACGTGGTAAGCAAGAGGATACATAGTGCATGTACGCCTCTTCTTCCGTAAGGCAATAGGCACATCAAGGTCCTCACCTTCCTCAGTTCCTGAGACTAGATCATCTACTTGCACATCAAGTTGTTCACACAAATCATCAGTGCCATTAGTGGAACTCAAGTGCTCAGAACATATCGAGGGCGTGCTGGATGATGGAGGATGCATATGAGCATGAGGTCTGCGCTGGTAAACCTGCAGAAAGAAAGTAGGTACGACAAGTGGTGGATGAGGTGGTGGAGGAGGTGATGGGGAGGCGGTGGAGGTGGTGGTGTCGACTGTGGTGAAGTGGAGCCTAGAGTAGACGAAATCGGAGGTAAAAGCATGTATACCTCGTCTCTATTCTCCGAAGGAATGAGCTTGTCACCTATTGGGGAGAAATACATAATAGACTCAAAGAAGGTGACATCCGCACTAACATAATACTTTCGTCGAACACGGACAAAACATCTGCATCCCTTTTGGGTCCTGGAGTACCAAACAAAGGTGCACTTGACAGCTCTAGGAGAGAGCTTGTCAAGACCTGGAGACGTCTGATGAACAAAAGCAATTGACCCAAAAATGAGGCATAAGAGAGAAATGATCCGTCTTCGGAAACACAATCGAGAACGGTATCTTCGCCCCCAGAACCGATGAGTGCATACGATTCACCAGGTAGCAAGCAACTAGAATCGCGTCCCCTCAGTAAGAATGAGGAGCACGACTCTAGATCAAGAGGGTCTTGGTAAAATCCAAAAGATGGCAATGATTTCATTCAGCACCTTGTTCTGTTGAGACGTATAAAGCTTAAGAAGTTTGATGAATAATACCATAGGTTTTAAGAAATTGAGAGAATTGAATACTGTAAAATTCTAATGCATTATCGAAACCAGTGTTAATTAAATCGGTCGCACATGCCACATATGCGGCTGCATATGCTTGTGCGGCTTGCATACCGCACTGATTACATGAATCAGTGCAATAAGCACCCTCCCTGCATATGCGGCCCGCATATGCCTCGCATATCCCGCATATGCCCTGCATACTGCTCCAGCAGCTCCAACTTTTCAATATTCTCATGCAGGTCCTTAATTCCGTATCTCTGCCTCTTCCTTCATTCAATGGTAGGAATATGACATGCATTTCTACACAATTGCAGTGCATTATATCATTATGTATATGCAATGCTTTATGGTTTTCTCATGTATTGGTTTCACGAGTATATGCAATGTATCGTCGAATATTTTTTATATATACCGATTGAGGTTTTGCTAATGTAGTGCATGTATGTATATTGAAGTTTTGTTATTATGAATCGTTTAATGTGAAGTTTTTATTGTATTTTTTTTGTAATTAAATATGAGGCAATTAAAAGCATATATACATACCCATTTAACATCAATCGTTTTCCTTAGATCTTCTTTAACTCCACTTAAATACATAAATTCAGTGGTAATGTTATTCATTGATGTTTAGTTATTTTTAAATTAAAAATTAGAAAACCGCGTAGAACCACATATACCCTGCATATGCCCCTGCATACTGCTTATTTGGTATTTGGTGATCAGTCCGAACGCATACGCATACCGCTTTCCTCAACCTTGATCGAAACAAATACACTTGAAATTTGCAGAGAAAACATTCCTTATCTCACTAATAAAAGACCAAGGGCTTAAATGTCGGATTTTGATTTCGTTTCGGTAAAGATTGGAATGAGAAATTCGGTCGAATTTTGCTAGAATTTCGGTGAAATGGCCCGAAATTGAGGAAATTACTTAAAAAGTTATTTTTTTTTCTAAAATTAAGATTTCTGGTCTTTTTTAACTCAATAAATGATATAGAAATATACGTTTTTTGCTAATAATAAGATATTCACATGATATGTTACATTAAATTTCCATCCAATCTCCCAACAATAAAAAAAATCTATATACTGCTCGAAATCAAAATTAGATTTCGAGCGAAATTAAAAGACATTAGTTTCACCTCTTGAATATGAAGAGAATGGTGACACTTTCAATAATAACAGAGAAAAATATAGGCCAAAAAAGAGTACTAGCAAAATGATATCTTATGTAAGAAATTGAAGATTAAAATAATAGCTTAGAACTTGTATCTAATCAAAATACCTTCAACTTAGAAAAATATCTAATTTTAGAAATAAAATAAGGTGCACACGCATACGCACACAAACGCAACATGTATGTCTAACAGATGTATTCTATAACTTGTGATTGTAAAATATATCCTATAAAAGATACAAACAAATCAACTAATACTAAGAAATTACATTGTATTTACAAGAACAATCTATATCCAACTTTAAAGTAGGCAAATATTTATAGTAACAAGATTGGAAGGATGCTAACAAACTAGCACTCGCACAACTGCATATCATTTGTCCAAAATCAAATGTATAGGGACTCTACTGAGTAGTGTGCAGATAACGGAAACCCTTCCCGATGAATTGATTCTCAGTATTACTTCTCTCCCATGGTGTGCCAATATTGTGAACTATCTCATCTTTGAGAAAGTTCTACAAATTTGGATGAGAATAAAGGACATGTTTTTGTCTAATATTCTTTTGTCATAGTTATGTTAAGGATCATTATTGATCAATTCATGTTAAATATGGTTTAGTTGCATCTCCCTACAACTCCATTGATATGAGATGTGTCTGAAAGAGTGAGATAGGAAAAATATTCCTTTCTCTATAAAGTATTATCTGAATTTATCTGATAGGTATTGTCTAACTCGATCATATCAAATTCTTTTCACCTTCTTTCTAACTTTGGTTTACAATCCAATTATGAAAATCTTTGACCATTTTAAAGGTTACTAATGTGTAAGTAATAAAATCCTCCCCTTGAGCATTGCAATATTTTTGTGCAGGTGTGATCTCCAGTCGAGGGACCTGGAAGCGAAATCAGATGAAGAACATGAGCTCCAGGTCTCCTTAAGGCACTCGACGCTTAGGCCTTGATTAGTGAGATCTAGATCTTGTTAAGGTCTCTTGCAGCTTCGACGTGCTTCCAAGAACACAGGGGGCTGATTAAAACCGAGGATGACGCTCAGTGCGAGGAACACAGAGGGTTGATCAATTGAGGTAGCGCCCGTGAACCCATCCCTCGACTGCCCGTCACAGCTCTTGAAGACAGTGTCTGATATGAGTCAGACTTTAGACGATCTGACGACAACCAAAATGATTATCCCTGCGTTGGTCGAAGAAAATCCTAACAACTTTCATCGTATCTAGTTGCTAGGGTCCAAAGTCAGATAGATAGGTAGAGGGATTCCCAGATGTTGCGTGAAAATTTGGTGCTCAGAACCGTACCACTCGAAAGAGGTTGTTATAGACAGAAGCTGCAAGAAAGCAAATATTTAGATTTTGGATTTTGGTTTGGCCATGTCCAAACAGAGAAATTTCGGATAATTTTGGTAAAATCGGCGAAAGTCTTGGAAATGAATTTTTTTCCTCTCCAAAAACTAAGGCTTTTACTATTCCTAAGTCAATAAATAGAATAGAAATGCACGCTTATTTATAAAATAGAATTTACATATATGTTTCGAAGTAATATCATCGTCATAATCATCACACATGTTGATATGTAGAGCAATATGTTGTCTAAAGTCAAAACTGTATCCTTAACTGGAAGCAAAAGTCATGGTAATCTCCTCATCAATAAGAACGAGGTGTTCCAGATAATAATTGTTGAGATTCTTATATCTTGTGGTCTTTATTTATATTTGTTTATCTTTCAGTTTACCCATAGAGATTTTCTCCTATATAAGAGACCTCTAGGGCTTCGTGAAGTATAACTTCATTTTTCCCTTCCGCATGATATCAGAGCGACGATCCTAGACCTCCAGCGCCTTGCGCTTGCATGTCCCCACGAGCTTTGCCGCGCGCATCTAGCACTGCCTGCGTATCTCGCGAGCAGCAACACATTCCCGTCCGTACCGCATTGCATGCGAGGACTGTGTGGTCTTTGTCCTCGTACCACCAATAGAGATTTGATGCAGTGATCTTGGGTACCTAGGGTGTGATGTAAATATTTAAAAAAGCCCTTGTTATCCAACGGAATCTCCAGAAGAATAGGAGAGGTTGTGGTATGAGTCTACACGCACAACCATCTTCCGGTATGTTTGTGTAGACATAAGTCTTTCTTGTTGTTGACCCGATCTTGGTTATAGTTGTCATCATGTCTGACAACAAAGTAGAAGTCCCATCCCTTGTGCTTTCAAAGGTCCAACACCCATCATCAAAATGGATGGAACCAATTATGAACTGTGGGCCATGCAGTTCATGAGTTTAATGTAGTGCAATGGAAAGAAGCACACCCTCACGACAGAGGAGCCACATGACAAGACTGGGACAAATGCCTCATGGGAGGCAGATGATGCATATGCATACGTGTGGCTATCTGGGACTGTGTCCACGGAGATAGCCAATGATATTTTGAGTCAGCCTACTACAAAGGCTATGTGGGATATTCTCGACGCTACATACTGTCCGGCGAAGAATGAATCGAAGATACTACAGCTCCTGCATGATATCTTCACATAGAAGCAGAATGGTCGCCCCCTTCATACCCTCTATACTTCTTTGAGGGGTATGTTTGGGAAGCTACACGGATGCATTCCCTCGACTGCTACGCCTGAGCAGCTCAAGGCATACAGAGACTCTATGATGAATTGAGTTTTTCTAGCAGCTATTGACCTGACTATGACGCAGCTCGTGCTCAGATTCTTACCGATGCTACCATACCTCTGATGGAGGAGGCATATCGAAAATTGAGTAGATTATCTATATCCTCAGGTAGTAGTTACCAGTCTCAGACATCTTCAGCTATGGCTGTATCACATAGTAGAGGAAGCCCTACACCACATCGTGGTAGAGGAGGCCCTAACTGAGGCAGAGGAGGGGGTGGTCGATCCTGTTAGCCATGCACTTACTTCCACAGGCAAGATCATTCTGAGGAAACCTGCTATTTTAAGCACGATAGTATCTGACCAGATATTTGACGAGCTTGTGGCACGGTTAAGATAGATTATGCATGTTACTTCTAGATCTATGATGAATCTCATATTCATTATATTAAAATCGGCATATTAAACTCCTACCTTAAATAATTCAATGAAAATCACTGATAATTCCTTATTATTACCCTAATATGAACTGTGTATAAATTGCCTATGTTCTAACTATATTAATTGTATTTAATTATAACCATTTTTCTTGTCTTTTTATCTTATAAAAAACCTTTAAAAATTTGGTTAATTATTGATAATTGCCCTAACCATTAAAAGAAATAAAAAATACCAAAAATATCAAAATAAAAAAGGCGGTGTTTTTATCCTTTTAAAAAAACCCCTTAAAAATACTTTTTGTACAAAGGACATTGTTTTGCTTTTTGTCCAACATGAAACTTGTAGATCTCATCATGGAAGGCCGTATCTTGATATATCGGCGATATATCGGTGATATATCGGTATCGACAGGTCACCGATATATCACCGATATGTCTGATATCGGGTATCGACACACAAAAAAGGCGAGCCAAATCCCGATGTCGGCGATATGGCGTCGATATATTGCCGATATATCGGCGATATATCGGTATCGACATGGTACCGATATCGATACCGATATCAATATGTCCTTCCATGGATCTCATCAAGATCTACACAACTTTCATGTTTTGAATTTTTCTTAATTTTGCCTCTAACCAATTCTTTTATATTTTTTCTTTATTTTTACATTTTCTGATTATTCTATTGGGCCACGTGGCGCCCTCTGGGCCACCCACGTGGCATGCTTCCCATTTTGCTACCCGAAGCTCTCCTGGCCGCTGGATCTCCCTAGACCACCTCAATCTCCCTCGTTGATCCCGGCTTCTCTCTCAGCCGTCTGATCAAAGCTCTTGATCAGATCCTAGCCGCTCCCTCACGCCTAAACCTCAACCACCCGATCTCCATCATCCTCCGACCATGTCAAGGCTACCCCCATGCGCCGCTGAGCACCGAAGCCAGGCTGACTTCGTCATGCGATGACTGGAGCGACGTTCGCTGCTCAACCCAAACCGCCTCGATTGCCATCTTCTTCTTACGACCTCCAGGTTCCTCTTCCCCTTGGTTTTTCGTCAGCTTTCTCAAAATTTTTTCCCACCGCTCAAGATAATCTCCATCATCGCCTAACCACCTCACAAGCTCCGCTGTGTCACCCTCAACCTCGTTACCATCTCTGACCATCTCCCCTCTTCCATCACCGCTCCGCCTCATTCCATTTCCTCCGACAACACGCCGGAGGACCCATTCGAGCCTCCACCTTCTACGTACGATCAGGCTCCTGCCTCACCCCCACTTCACTCTTACGCACTTCACGAATGCATGCTTCGACTATTCTAATGCTTGCAGGTACTCCTCTTCTTCAATGGTCGGAGTTCTGTTACCATCGTCGATCAAGTCCTCCTCCGTTGACCCTTCATGGACTACCACTTCCATCTACCCTCGCCCCTCCGTCGTTCGACCGCCATCTTCGCGAGATGGTCACGAAGATCTTTGGGCCATTTGCGTGGCTCGGAGGAGCTCTGGTCGGCCCGCCGACGCTTCATTTACACCGCCACTCCTCCGCTGATGACGAAGAGCATGTGCCGTTTGATGGCGCGCATCGGCAGTTCATCCAACGACCGAGATGCATCCACGTTGCTCGTTGGAGCTGCAGGCTAGGAGCCACCGAGCCAAGAATCAAGCCATGATATGAAGCTCCAGAACATGTCACGTGCCTACTGAAGTTGTTGTCCGCTCGAACCTAGCCCTCGCGTGTATGTCACGTGCGGAGCTGGGATATTTGCATGGATGCCCTTGACCTTTCACAGAATTGCAATTAAGTCACTTGGCGCGTGCCTTACGTACGTGCTGGGGCAAAATTACATTGAGGTCCTGCCGACTTCTGGAATTTACAAAAATGCCTCATGTATTAGAAAAATTTCACATGGGTCCCTTCGGATTTTGTTTATTGCAAATAGGCCCCTCATGGGACCTATTTGTGATTATTTATCCTTTATTTTCTCACATTTTTATTACAATTATGCCCCTACATCGTTTCTTTCATAACTTGAGCGCTGTATGTCCAAATTGCATGATTTCAATGTCATTTTGTTCTTTATTTAATTCTATATCTAATGGCATATTTTGTTTTCTATTTTGCCACTCATTTAAATATGATGAATTTTTAATGATATATAGTGTCCCTTGCTCACTTAATGGTCTATTGGTAGTAAAATGTGTCTACCACACTAAAGAGCAGGGTTCAAATCCCACTCTTGCATGGGTTGTGTTAGGTAGTCGACGAGTAGCGTAAAAATTTGTCGAATCTTTCAACATGGATTTGAGCAAGAATCCATGTAGCCGACCCTACTTATAAGTGGAGAAGGCTTAGTATATTTTACAGCGTCCCTTACTCAAATGCCTTTCCATTAAATAGATGTTTGCTCGTATTTTTTATGCTCTATTTGACTCTGAATCATCATTTATGCTCATTTCCTTTAGGGCATATTTGTAATTCATCTTCTGCTTGTTTATCCCTTGCATTCAATCATGCATTATATTCATGCATCATTTTAATTTCATCTTAAAATCTAACAAAAAATTGCACGCATCATTATCTGCATTATTTGACCTGCATTTTATTCTGCTTTTGCACGAAGACCTGAAAAATGAGAAGATATTAATTGACAAATTCGATAAATAGATTAAAGTAGCTCGTGTCCATGGGTTCGACCTTGGTAGACTTGCAACTGTAAATACTCCACAACATTCAAAGAGTGTGGTTTTTGCTGACTGAAATCTACTTCATGTGCTACGACTATTCCTAATTATTAAAGAGGTAAATTTCACGTTCATCAATTGGCACCGTTGTCGGGGACACAACTCACTTTATTTATTCCTTGAATTTTTGCATATTTTTCATTGTGAATATTTTTGAAATTTGCAGGTATTCTCATCATGCATTGTTGCATCATTTTTGTTTATTATTTTCCTTGCTACTTTCTAACATTTTCTTCCGTGGCAGGGCCCATGAAGATCGAAGACGCTTGATCTCCGTGGAGGCGTGGAGTTGGGAACTCCCGTTGAGAAGGTCGCAAATGAATTGAGGAAGAATGATAAGAAGTTTAGTCAGTTCTGCTTACATTTGCATGTAAAAAAAATTTGCATGTGCATTTTATGTGGCCTCCCACGCTCCACGTCGCCCCTTCTCCCAACACCCTTGGGTAAAGTCGCTCCTCCATACGATCCATCCATCACTACCTCATTACAACCGATAAATCATATTCTAAGATCTAATCCACTCCCTCCTCTTGTGCCATCATCATAGACGTTGGATCGCAATATCTAACGGTTGAAACCTCATCTTCCTCCTCAAGGCACCCACCCCCAGGTATTACGCCTCGCCGCTGCTCCTCCCCCTTCCTATTTTGGAGAACACGTCAGCCACCTTCTCCCTCTCGTAACGTCTCCCCTCCGTCGACCGCTCCCCTGCTGTTCTCGCGTAACCCCCATCGAACCTCACCATCATTTTTGCATCACTCATACAACTGTTCAAAAACCCTGCCTCACCACCGGAAACCGCCACCTTCTCCCTATAAAACCACCTCCCTCCGCCATGTTTACCCTCATCCACTATCTAAGGGGCTTTGGCCCAGCTTGCCCCATCCCTCCGGTGACAATGAATGGAGGAAGACACTACGAAGATGACCAAGCAACCTTGGTGAGATCCATGGTCCTCCGACCATGTCGCAGCCACCCCCAGGCGCCTTTGAACACCGAAGCCAGGCTGGCTTCGTCGTGCGACGATCGGAGCGGCATTCACCGCTCATCCCAAGCCGCCTTGATCGCCATCTTCTTCTTCTGACCTCCAAGTACTCCTTCCCTCTGGTTTTTCGTTATCTTTCTCACAATTTTTGCACTGCTCATAATAATCTCCATCATCGCCTAACCACCTCACAAGCTCCCCCGTGTCACCCTCAACCTCGCCACCGTCTCCGATCATCTTCCCTCCTTTTCCATCACCCGCTCCACCTCACTCCATTTCCTCTGACGACACGTCAGAGGTCCCATTCGATTCTTCGCCTTCTCCCCCTGATTAGGCTCCTGATGAGCGACCTGAAGGCTAGGGTATAGGTGCTAAATCGGTCGTTGCGACCCACGCGATCAAATGCGCTCAATCAAGAAAAATAGACCACCAAGATAGATAAAATCACTTAAAACACGAAAGCGGTCTCGCTATTAGATTAACCTGGTATAGCGACCAGGGTCGAACACAAGGAGCACGGGTTGGCCTCTCGGCCTACGAAGTAGTCAAAAAGAAAAATAAAATAAAAGAGGCAAATATTTTTGGTGGTTTTTAATTATTTATTTTTTTTGGATTTTTAATGAATTAAGAAAATCGGAAAAGTAAATAAACACACACTTCAACAAATTATTAAAAGCAATAAAAATCAATCAAAAATTCAAACAAAAATATTTTTATGTGTTTTATAATTTTTAGTGTTTTTAGTGAATTATTTGAGAATTTTCTGATGTTTATTTAATTTTCTAAAAATCAAAAAGTAGGTAAAACAGTAGGTACTGTCCAGCCGAGCTAAAAGGGCCTAGATAAAATATCTAAAGGCCCCAAAATAGCTGGGAGGTAATTTTCCTGTAAAAAGAATAAAATAAGGAAAATTTAGGCACCTAATTTATTATTTTTGGGTTTTTGGTTTAATTATTAGAATTTTTAGAAGTTTTTAAGTGTTTTCAAATTTTAGGTGTTTTAGATAATGAAAAATAGCCAAAATTGGCTAGAAAATCAAACACAACAAAACACACAGTAGACATTTTTTTGTAATTTTTAGACACTATTTAATATTTTTTTGTGATTTTTGAAGATAGATAGTGAAGAAAATAGATGTTTTTTAATTTTTAAAAATATCAAATGAAAACAAAAATGTCCTCAAAAATCCTCGAAAATTTTACACTATGGCAGGAGCCATGTGTCCAATTTTCGTTGGATTTGGAAGTAATTTGCTATTTTATTCAAAAATAAAGAGAGGGCACAGTGCACAGGGACCAAAGTGCAAATACCCAAGAGTCTGGGGGGTCTGGTGCAAATAGGCCCCCTTCAAGTCTTGTTTATTGCAGATAGGCCCCTCCTGAGACCTATTTGTGGTTATTTATTCTTTATTTTCTCGCTTTTTTATTACAATTATGCCCATGCATTGTTTCTTTCATATTGGGAATCGCAAGTCCAAATTGCATGATTTCAGGATCATTTTGTTCCTTATTCAATTCTCTATCTAATGGAAGATTTAGTTTTCTTTTTTAGCACTAATTTAAATGTGATGAATTTTTAATGATATATAGCGTCCCTTGCTCAAATGCCTTGCTATTAAATAGATGTTCGCTCGTAATTTTTATGCTCTATTTGACTCTGAATCTAAATCATCATTTGTGCTCATTTCCTCTAGGAGATATTCGTAATTCAACTTCTGCATGTTTATTCCTTGCATTCATTCATGCATTATGTTTATGCATCATTTTAATTGCATTGTAAAATCGGACAAAAAAATTACACGCATCATTATCTACATTATTTGACCTGCATTTTATTCTGCATCTGCACGAAGACATGAAAATGAGAAGATATCAACTCATTAATTGACAAATTCGATAAATAGATTAATGTTGCTCGTGCCCTTATGCTCGATCTTAGTAGTCTTGCCGAGTATAAATATTGCCAAGTATAAATATTCCACAACATTCAAAGAGTGTGGTTTTTGCTGACCGAAATCTGCCTCCTATGCTATGACAGTGCCTATTTATAAAAGAGGCAGATTTCACATTCATCAATATACTAGTTCTCCTTCAGGATCCTCAGAGGTAGCTGCCTCATCATCAACATCTACGTCAGGTTTAACGTATGCCTTTATTAGTTGTTACATGGCAGACTTGTCAGAATGGATCATGGATTCCGGAGCATCCCTTCATCTTTGTGGTGACAGAGGCCAGTTTAGTGTTTTTCAACCGACTCAACCTGGACGGTATGTTGTGATTGCAGATGGGACACATTCCCCCATTACTGGTCAGGGGGAGGTGCAATTGACTTTCGGACCGAGGTTTCAGAATGTTCTTTATGCTCCTGATTTTTCTTTGAATTTACTATCAATCAATTAGTCAAATCACCAAAGATTTACATTGTCGTGCCATATTTGATCCATATGCTCTTGTGTTTCAGGATATACTCACGGGTAGGGTGATTGGAGATGGTTGTGAGCAAGGGGGTCTCTACAGACTAGTGCAATCTCCATATACTGGTGTCTCTTCTCTTCACACTTGATCTGTTTCTCTATATATGTGGCATCTTCGATTTTGTCATCTTCCTCTGTAAAGTTGAGTCATGCTCATTTCTCCTTACTCCACTTTCCTGTGCGAGGCTTGCCAGCTTGGGAAGCATCATCGGTTCACTTTCCAGAGTCGTCAGGGTCGAAGTAGTCATAGTCTGTTCGAGTTAATTCATTTTGATATTTGGGGTCCCAATCGTTTCCTAGATCATCAGGGACACATGTTTTATCTTGTTGCAGTTGATGAGTTTTCGAGATTGTCGTGGCTCTTTCTTCTTAAGAACAAGTCAAATGTAATTCCTGTTTTTCGGTCCTTTATTAATGAAATAAGGAACATCTTTTCAACAAAAATCAAATTTATACGTTCAGATAATGCCTTGGGATTTTCCACTACTCAGCTTTCTCAATTCCTTAGGTATCATGGTATTGTGCATATACTTCCCAACAGAACGGTGTGGCTTAACAAAAACATCACCATCTTTTAGACATTACCAGAACCCTTTTGATTCAAAGTAGGGATGAAAACGAATACAAATATATTCACATTCATTCGCATTCGTAAAATGGGGGATATGGATGTTATTTCTTTATCTTTGGCGAATACGAATGCGAATATAAATGTTAAAAATCAACATCCGACGAATACGAACTTAACATCCTCAAATTTCACGGATACGAATACGAATGCGGATGTATATTTTTTAACGAATAGGAATGCAAATATTTGTTTTTATAATTCTATAAGTAAAAGATATAACAATATTAACAAGGATGTCTCATAAATTTACCCCACTTAAACATCGCACACCACCCCCTCACTCACGGATTAAAATAAGTAATATATAATAATAATAAGTTAGTGGGTTTCTTGTACAATTTACCCACTTAAACATAGCAGATCACGACATGGAATTGGAGATGGAATCACTGACCCCCTAAACCCATTCTGTTCTGCAGTTTGACTTCCCCAAGTTCCCTTTCGTTTTCCCCTTTCTTGAAACCCTACTCTTGATGCCTCCTTTCCCCAACTTGCTTCTAAGCAATCGGGCTACCATCCTCGAGATCAGTCAGTGCTCGCGCATGCCGGCAAGATCTCCTCCGTTATTGGTGTCGGCATCGCTCGTCAGGCATCGTGGGCAAGTTCGCAGCTCCTGTTCTCGCACATCTGCGTCCCCTTCGAGTGCATCTAGGGATTAAAAAGAGGTGTCCACCTAGGTGAGCTTCTCCATCCATAGATTTACTGATACGTTATTTACGAGTCCCTCTTCCTAAATATATATTCGATTTTGCAATTTCTATTTTAATCTCAATCAACACTGTGTGTATTTTGGATGTATCTCGATATTAAAAATATGCAACTGTAAATGACCACCTAGTAATACATAATGTGTGTCCCAATGTAAATGTATGAATGATAACTTCAAGTGATGTACACTCCTATTTTGTCCGAGTTGATATGTTTAGTATTTATGCATACAATTGCACTTTTTTCGTATTGTAATCTCATTTGTTGCCAGATTTATATCATAAATTTATTTTTGTGTAGATATTTCATCATTCTTGATATAATGGGCACCGATCCATCTATTAAAATTTCAAGTAATGACGTTGAGAAAAACGATACGAATCGTAAACCTATGATGCAGAAAAACTCACCTCAGATGTATGGTTGGATTTTGATAGAATTTATAAAAAAGAACAAATGACAATAGATGGAAAGACATCCGAGCGTGAAGTGGCGTATGCTAAATGTAAGAGGTGTACCAAAGAATTGCGTCATGGTTCGGGCATGGGAACGACCCATCTGAGTAATCACTCAAAATGCTGTCCAAATCGAATAAAGATAGAGCATGGTCAACAACAAATTCATACAATGTTAAAATCAGATGGAAGCGGCGTAATTACAAATTATACTTTGGATGATGAGAAATGATAGATGCTCCTTGCTAAAGCAATTATTGTTCATGAATATCCTTTTAATATGGTAAGCCAATCTCCTTTCCGGGCATATGCTTTATCTCTTGGCCCCCAGCGTAAGATTCTATCTCGCGTAACAATGGCGAAGATGCGCAAGATAGTATTTAATGATGAGAAGAAAAAGTTGTATCATGTCTTTAGGAACTTATCTTCTCGGATTTCACTTACAATGGACAAATAGACATCATCCACACAAAACAAGTCCTACCTTTGCATTACTGCTCACTTCATTGATGATTCGTGGAACTCACGGAAGAGAATCATTAAATTTTATAATGTGAACAGCTCCGTGGATTTAGATATTAGCAACTATTTTTTATCTCGTACGTTTGTGTGGAACATAGATCAGAAATTATTCATGATCACAATTGATAATGATAGGGCTAATGACTTTGCACTGAGGCACATTAAAACTCGGTTGGGAGATCATTGATTTCCAATGGTCTATTTTTTCATGTTCGTTGTGCAACATATATCATTATTGTTGTTGTTCAGGATGGCTTGAAGATGATCTCAAAGTTAATAGAGAAAATACTACTGAGCATCAAATATGTAACATGTTCACCTCAGATGGAGGCAAATTTTTTGGAGACTGCGAAACAGATTGATTTTGGACCCAAAAAATCTTTGTCATTGGATTGTTGCACGAGATGGAACTCCACTTTCCTCATGTTGTCCATTGTTTTGGAGTATAAGGAGGTTTTTAAAAGATTTGGATTCCGAGATATAAATTATATTCATGGATTAAGTGATGATGAGTGGGGCTACGTCAAAATTTGTAGTGCCTAAAATATTTTTATGATGCTACTGAGTTGTTGTCTGGTTCAAATTATGTCACTTCAAATCTTTTTTTGTTGAATTCTGTGAGATTCAACTACTCTTTGTTGAATGGTTAAAAAGTAATGATAGCATAATGGTTTCTGTGGGAACTGTAATGAAAAAGAAATTTGACAAATACTGGACTTGTGCAACCAACTGCTATGCTTCCATTTTGGATCCGCTTTATAAAATGAAGGCAATTGTCCTTTATTATAAGGATATATATCGATCAGATGGAATGAGAAAAGTAGAGGAGCTCCATGATGTCATTACTAATATTTTTCATACATATGTTTATGCTGGGACTCCAACGAATGTGTCGCATGCCATATCTACTTCTCCTAGTCATCCACTGGAGAAAAAAAGTAGATTTGCTCAACTTATGGATGATGAATATGCTCAACCATTGAAAACTGAGTTGGATGAATATTTGGAAAAGAAGTGTTTGAGATGGAAGGAGACAAGTGAACTTAAATTTGATATTTTAGAATGGTGGAAACAGAATGTTGGGAGATTTCCTATTCCTTCGAAAATAGCCAGGGATATTCTTGGAGTTCCAGTATCTACTGTTGCATCTGAATCTGCATTTAGTACTGGAGGCCGAGTAGTTGATGCATACCGTAGCAGACTGAATTCTGATATGGAGGCATTGATCTGGAGCCAAGATTGGCTGCAAGATGAATTCAAGGGTAAACAATCATTTGCACTTTTCTCAACTTATTTTAAGCATATTCACGCATAACTCACATTATGTTGTATATATAGATGTAAGTGATGACACTTTCATTGACATGAATGAACTGCTTGAGACTCCATTTCGACTTGAGGCATCTCCTTCGAGTAAGATTTTCCAACATATATCATTAGTAAGTTCTCCTTCAATTTATCTAACGACTTCTTTTTATTTATTTAGTACTAAGTTATGACAAGGATAAAATGGTAGGGTATGGGGCAGATTTCATGGATGATGAGTTTTGGTATGGTTGATATTTTATATGTATTTTCCTCAAATGTTTAATGATAATGTTAGAAAATAGGAAGCGGAAGCGGAATCATAAATAAAGAAAAATAAACATGAAGAACAGAAAGATTTTACGTGGAACCCTACTCCCTGACGAGCGGGATGAAACCACGGGAGAATGCCTCAAAGGGCCAGGTTTGTCTTTTGACTTTCTCAATGGACTACATGGGTGTGAGGCTCTATATATAAAACCCACCAAGTCTCCACATCCCACAGGTGGTAGATGTGGTACTAAACTCTCGATGGGATAAATGAATCTCTCCATGATCCATTTACCCATCTCCCTCATATATGACACACGCAATGAATACTCCAACGCTTCCCCTCAAACTGGAGCATGCAATGCTCAACTTGGACAAACAGAAAGAAACTCAACTCAACGCGCACAACTGCTTCTGTCGAGGATGTTGCTTCTCATGTCGTACAGGTAAGGAGGACAAACGAGCCGGAGTGAGAATCTACTGAATCTCCTCGTCGGAGAGCATGCGCTCTGAACTGCGCCAGTCAGAGTCACTGCAACTGGAATGAGTCTCCTCTTTGGAGTATTCTGGCTCTAATGTGGACAACTGCTCCATCTCTGAAAAGGGCCAAAACAAAAAAGATCGTGGAAGTACAATCCTCGTCAGAGTCCACTGTCGTTGGAGAATGGAGTCTGAAAAGTCTCCTTGTCAGAGAACTAGGTCTCTCCCATCTGGCTCAGAGAATGGTGCCCCACTCCGGAGTCCCTATGATACCACATGAAAACCCTTGCCAACATGGCATCGGGAATGGTCCTCTGCTCTGAAGTCCCTATGGTTCACATGAAAACTCTGGCCGACAAAACAAGGGATGATTGGGACCACCAACAAATAGATAGCATACATGTGCACATCTGAAAAGAAGACCACATACGTGTGCGAGTTTGAAACTGAAGACTCGGAACGTTTGACGTCGAGTCTGATAAAATCTCTGTACAGTCTAGAAATTGGTTGGTCTGGAGAATATCGGAATCTAACTTCTGGAACAGGATCTGTGACTCTACACCATACTCCCCTTTTCTCCCAGACTTATCGGAAAACAATGGCATCGATAAAGTTGGGAGAAGACTAAATAATACATAAATATGGGGAAAACATGAATATTCTCAAAATTTCATTGCAGTTTTTTTTCTTTCAATTTTTAATAAGCTGTCCCAACTTTTTTATGAACCATTTTTTCTCGTTTTAAGCCGTTTTAATTCTCTCTCTTTTTATACGGCTTTTCTAATTTTAGCGTACGGTTTTTTTCTTACACGACCTTTTTTTTGATATGCTTGGCCCATTGGTCCCTTTCTCCCCCTCCTCTCTTTCCTTTCCTTTTTTTAAAATCACGACCTCATTGGCCCATACAACAATAGTATAATTCTTAAAAATAATTACGACCCCTTATTTGGGGACAAACCCTATTTAGGGTATGGGTCCCCCTTTGCATTGATCCCCGCCGCACCCCCGATGGGGTTTTCTACTCTTTGTAAGAGATGGAACGGAAGACTGGCGGAGCCGCCAGTAGGGTTCCCAGCTAACCCTCTGCCGCCAAGGAAAACGTTGCGCGGGCTCGCTCGGGGATGGTCGGCCGCACCTGGTTGCCCGCGACTGCGAAGAGGGAGCATTGCCTCGTGGAATGTCCTGGAGATGGCGTTAGAGGGAACCGGGGTCACCTAGCGAGTTGCGAAGGTTCAGTTAGAATCTGAAAGGAGGCGAGTTGGGGAGGAGGCCTGGAACCGGGAGGAAGAGAGAGGATGGATCGCCTGAGGGAGGAGGTCCCCTCGTGCCGTCTGGATTCGATGGTACTCTTGCCTGCGCTAGGGATTGCGCCGCGATGGGCGATGCGTCACGATGGGGTGCTTCGTGCGTTGCTCTTGTTAGAGGTGCCGCACGGGGGCTTCGGCGCAGGGCTTGGGTGTCGCCATCGCATAGAGTAGAGAACTGCCTTGTTTTGTGAGATCTGCGAGAAGGAGGCCTTCGCCTCTTTCACGCTGCCAGTGCGAGTTGTGCGTGCCTGGGATTGCACGTTCTCTTGTATCGACTACCGATGGAGGAGGCCTTGCATGGCCTGAAACTTGATGGGGTTGTTGCAACCTTATGCATAAATCTAAGACTCCATAGAACTCGATTTGTTTCAATAGTTATCAACCTTAAAAAAATCTTCCATAGAACCGACTTACCTTTAATATATTCACAGAATTAGCATTTCACGAAACCCTAGAACTCTTGAACCAAGGCCCTAATGTCAGTTTCGGTCACCATTTCGATGACCGACCGAAATGGAATTTCGGTGGAATTTCGATCGAAGTTCGACCGAAATTTCGGTCATTTTTTTGTGTTAGGACCCCTATATTTCGATCATTTCGACCATTTCTGTTGAATTTTGATTTTGATAGGATATCAATATTCGACAGAAATTCGACAAAAAATCGACTGAATATTGTTGAAATTTGAGACCATGTCTTGAACAAACCCGAACATAATGATCTTAAAAAATCCGAGAATCTAACCCGCTCTGATACCATGATTGAAAATATGAAGCAGAAGCTGAATCTGAAATAAAGAAAAATAAACATGAAGAACACACAGATTTAACATGGAATCCTACTCCCTAAGGAGCAGGATGAAACCACGGGAGAAGGCCTCAAAGGGCCAGGTTTGTCTATTTGACTTTCTCAATAGACTACAGGGGTGTGGGGCTCTATATATAGCACCCACAGACTCTCCACATCCCACAAGTGGTAGATGTGGTACTAAACTCTGGATGGGATAAATGGACCTCTTCAGTATCCATTTTCCCATCTCCCTCATAGATGACGCATACAATGAATACTCCAACAGACAATTCAACGTATCATTTTTCTAATATACTTTATTCGTTGTATTGTTTTTTCCATAGGTATTGACTTGAAGACATTTAATTAGAAATTATGAGTGGATGATTTTATTGTCCATATAGACCTTATCATGTAAAAAACATGTTTTTACTTTTCAAAATATTTTTATTAACATTTGAGATGTAGCAAGTCAAATATTTTTCGTATTGACTCTATCATCTATCTTTGCTTTTCAGCAACTATTACTATTAGGTTATTACACGATTTATTGAAGAGTATATACAATACTTTTGTGTGGGCCTTTTGACTTTATTTGTAGGTAACATGATGCGCATGGGTTGATATGATTACATTTTCCCACAGAAAGATATCTTAGGTATGCTCATATTATGGCCATGTTGAGCCAAATTTGAATTAGATGGTCACGTCGAGACAAATTAGATTTTTTTTGGCCATGTCGAGTCGAACTACTCATTAGTTGGCCTTGTCGTGTCATTTTGTCATGTTGCTATATTCATAAAGTTCAGGTTCTCAAGTTACAAAGAGCATGCGATATCAATAATGGATTGAGATACAAACGTAAAACAAATAGCCAAGGTGTTTGGTAAGCTTCCTTTATTTCCTAATTTTGTTGTATTAAATTTTCGTTATCAAAATATTCATTGCACTTGTTATATATAGAAGTTTACTTTGAGCATAATGTTCGTATAGATTTTTAATAAATTAAGTTATTTATAACATTCGTATATTAATCCGCATTCGTTGGTCAAATTTTTGTATCTGAATTGCCAACATTCATTTTGCATTCGTATTCGTATTTTGAGGATATGATTTAGCATTTTACACATTCGTGTGATATTCGTATTCGTATTCGAATATTAAAAAGAATAAGGATATGATAACACCTATATTCGTATCCGTATCCGATCGTTGTCATCTCTAATTCAGAGTCATGCTCCGCATTCATACTGGGGAGATGCTATTCTAACTGCTTGTTATCTGGTTAATCGTATGCCCTCTTCAGTGCTGGGGGAGAAGATCTCATTCTTGATTGCATTTCCCGAGATGGATCTTTTCTCACTTACGCCTCGTGTTTTCGGTTCAGTTGCTTTTGTTCGTCAATTGTCTCGTGGTCTTGACAAGCTCTCTCCCAAAGCTGTCAAATGTATGTTTGTTGGGTATTCTAAGACCCATAAGAGATATTGTTGCTTTGATCATGTTTGACGAAGATACTACGTCAGTACTGATGTCACCATTTTTGAGTCCATTATGTATTTCTCTCCCACATGTGACAGTCTTACTCCTTTAGAGGATGGAGAAGAGGTCTATATGCCCCTTCCTCCGATCCCCATTACATCTACACCACCATCTCCTACATCGCCATTTCCACAACCACCTCCTACATCGCCATCTCCACCACCACCTCCACTGCCACCTCCACCGTCTCCTACTTTATTTCCGCAGGTTTACCACTGACGGTCTTATGCTCATGTGCCTCCATCATCTAGTATGCTCAAGGTATTTACTGAACATTTGAGTTCTTCTAATGACACTAGTGATTTGCATGTACAAACTGAGGTGCATGATGTCATGGATACTTTATCTTCTACAGGTAATGAGGATCTGGACATACATGTTGCTCTGCGGAGGCCGAAGCGGGATTGCACTATGCATCCTCTAGCTTCACATATTTCCTTGGATCGTCTTTCCAAGAATTTTCAGAGGTTTGTTGTGGGACTGTCTTCTATGGAGATACCATGAACCTATCAGGAGGCATTGCACAGTAGCCATTGGCGTCTAGATATCGAGGATGAGATGGCAACTTTACAATCTCGTGGCACATGAGGCTCCACCAGGTGCGTATGTGGTTGGCAACAAGTGGGTGTTTATTGTGAAACACCAAGCGGATGGCACTGTGGATAGAAATAAGGTCAGGTTGGTTGCTCGAGGTTCGCCCAAACTATGGGGTGGATTACCACGATACTTTTTCTCCGGCTGTGTGTCACTCTACACTACGAATTCTTGTTGTTGTTGCTATGATTCGTGATTGGCCGCTTTTCCAATTAGACGTAAAGAATGCGTTCTTGTATGGTGACCTGCAGGAAGAGGTTTACATGCAGCAGCCACCGGGATTTGCTGATGAGGGGGAGTCCAGTATAATGTATCGTCTTCATAAGGCCATATATGGTTTTAAGCAGAGTTCGAGGGCTTGGTTTCAGGAGCTCTCAGAGTTGATTGAACAAAAGTGGTTCATCCGATCCATTGCAGATCATTCTCTTGTTGCTAAGAGAACTCGGAGAGGTACAATTGTTGTTCTGGTTTATGTTGATGACATCATTGTCACTAGTAGTGATGAACATGGTATTCAGGCAACTAAGGATTTCCTTGGATAACAGTTTGTGACCAAGGACCTTGGTATACTACGTTACTTCCTTGGCTTGGTGTTTGCACAGAATCAATATTGTATGGTTATGACGCAAAGGAAGTATGTTACTGACCTTCTATCTGAGACATGTATAACAGGATGCAGATCTGCTACTACACCAATGGATTCTAATGCTAGGCTCTATGAGGATGATTCTTAAGAGGCGGATAAGAGTCGTTACAGAGAGCCGGTAGGAAAGTTGTTATATGTTAATATTACCATGCCTGATATATCATTTGATGTGAGCAGAGTCAACCATTTTATAGAGTAGCCCAGACAAGCTCACATGGATGCAGCGTGCATGGTTTTGAGATACCTAAAATCATCCCTAGGGGCATGTCTTCTTTACAAAAGAGATACATCTCTTGCAGTTACTGGATGTGCATATGCGGATTATGATGGGTGTCCAAAGGATAATAAGTCCACTTCGGGCTTCATTATGTTTGTCGTTAGCTTACTGGTTTCATGGCGAAGTAAGAAATAGATAGCTGTTGCTCGATCCAGTGCAGAATCAAAATGTAAGGCTATGGCCCAAGGAAGTACAGAAATGATGTGGGTTAAATCCGTTCCGACTGACCTAACTATTGAGGTGCCCCTTCCTATGCACTTCGAATGTGATAATCAAGCAGCACTGTTCATTGCTAACAATCCAGTCTTTCATGAGAGAATAAAACATATTGAGGTGGATTGCGACTACACTCGTGACTTGATCCAGAAGGAGCAGATATGCACTACTTACGTTACTTCAGGTGAACAGATTGTAGACATGTTTACCAAATCTCTAGTGAAGGGTCCTTTTCATCGTTGTTGTTCCAAGCTGAGCATGATAGATATATATGCTCCAGCTTGAGGGGGAGTGTTGAGATTCTTATATCTTGTGGTCTTTATTTATATTTGTTTATCTTTCAGTTTATCTTATGTAAATTTCGCATAGAGCTTTTCTCCCATATAAGAGAGCTCTAGGGCTCGTGAAATACTTCATTTTTCCCTTTCACAATAATTACTAATCAATATATATATATATCAAAATAAAGAAAGAACTAAAAAATACAGCTCTCCAGCTAAAACTTGAATTTTACTCTTAGGAAAGTTCATCAAACAATGTAAAGCACATCACTTCGATGAATAAATAAGTGAAAATTCATTAATATATGCAAATTCCAATGAAAGCGAAGGTTAGATTCACTTATTTTTATTCCGCTGAAATGACATGTAATTTTGATGAAATTTCACTAACATTTTGGTGATAATTCGTTGATATTCTAGATAAAGAAATAAGGTAGCATTTCGATTTCGGTGACCTAGTGAAATGGAAATTTTGCAGAAATTCAGTGGAATTTTATTGAAATTTGAGGCCATGTAGAAGTCTGAATAACATGACTAGCAACAGACTTGTTTTTAAGAAGAAAGACCCACAACAATCTTGAAAAATCATCCACAACAAAAAGATAAAACCTATGCCCCAAATATCAAGATGAATTAACTAAAAAAGACTATGGCTACTTCGATCCTTACGATTCTGGAAGGTAGACCGATGATGCTTCCCAAGCTGTCAGGCATCGCACTGAAAGGTAGAGCCGGGAGAAATACGAGGAAGTACGCGACGCAACTTTTGCAGATGAAGATAACCAAATCGAAGATGCCACACATAGGGAGAAATAGATCCATTATGGAGAGAAGAAGCACCAACATGTAGAGATTGTACCAGGCTATAGAGACCTCCTTGCTCACGGCTAGATCCAATCACCATGCTCGTAAGAATGTCTTGAAACATAAGAACAGATGGGTCAAATATGGCACGACAATGTAAATCCTTGGTGATTTGAGTAATGGACAGTGAATTTATAGAAAATCTAGGATCATTAAGAACATTCTGAATTTGCATTGCAGGAGTAACATCGCCTCCCCCTGACCAGTGATGGGAGAGTGTGTTCCATCAGCTATGCTACCGATCTCCCTGACTAAGCTGGACTGTAAGTACTAAATTGTTATCTATCACCGCAAAGATGATGGGTGCTCCTAGCTCCATAATCCATTCTGACAAATATGCCCTTTAACAGCTAGTAAGAGCATATGCTATATCTGATGTGGATGCTGAGGCATCTACCTTTGAGGGTCCTGAAGGAGAGCTGGTTGACCCAAGAGCAAGCATAATCTCTCTGGGCCACGATACAAGCTCATCGAATCTCTGATCAGATGCAGGTAATAGACTAGCAACCTGCTGAGTCTGCTCTACGACACGTGCTGAAGCGAGAAATCCATGTTTAGAGTAGCATGTTTCCTCAGAGTAGCCTGACCTATGTCAGTAGGTGCATTACTGACGTGGTCGACTACACCCTCCCCTACACGGTTACCTCGACCACGGTAGTGCGTAGGGCTCCCCCTACCACGAGATGTGGACGTTGATGAAGAGGTTTAAGTCTGATGAATACTATCGGGAGATATAGAGAGCCTGCTTAATCTACAACATGCCTCCTTCATTGGAGGTATGGTGGCATCAATAAGAATCTGGGCTCGAGCAGCGTCATACTCATGATCAAGAGTTGCTAAAAAAACTCCGGTCATCACCGAATCTCTGTATACCTTGAGCTGCTTTGGTGTGGCAGTCAAGGGAATGAAACCATGGAGCTTCTCAAACATACCCCTTAGAGAAATGTTTAGGGTATGGAGAGGACGGCCATTCTGCTTTGACGTGAAGATATTGTTATGAAGTTGTAGTATCTTCGACTCGTTTTTCATCAGATATTACATAGCGGCGAGAATATCCCACATAGCCTTTGCAGTAGGCAGACTCAATATATCATTGGCTATCTCCATCGACACAGTCCCAGATAGCCACACACGTGCATATGCGTCGTCTGCCTCCCATGAGGCATTAACCTCAGTCTTGTCACTTGGCTCCCTCCTTCGTAAGGATGGGTTGCCATTACACTACATGAGGCTCATAAACTGCATGGCCCATAGTTAATAGTTCGTTCCAACCATCTTGACCCAAGGATGAAACAATTGCTTTGTTGTCTGACATGATGGCAACAATTTTTAAGATTGGGTCTGCAAACTGTAATACATACGCCTACACTGAAATATGAGAAGATGGTTGTGGGTTACCCTAGAAACCCAGAAGCAGACCTAACAGGAGACAAATCCCACAGAAGACGACAGAGGTTGCGAGAGCGGAGGCGGCGTCGGCTTGGACGGTTGCAGTTGGTATGGCGGCGACGACCGGTTACGCAGGAGGGGGTGGGGTTGCGCGGCGGCGACAGCCGGATGCACGGGGTTTTAGGTGGGGTGGGGTTTCTAGGGCATAGGCTCCGGTCTAGGATTGTCGCTCCTATACCATGTGGAAAGGCGCGAAATGAAAAGGTTGTGTTCATCGCAAAGCTAGAGCTCTCTTATATAAGAAAAAAATCTCTAACAAAAATTACATAAAGTGGACAGAAGAAATAAGGAAATACAAAAAAAAGATAATGAGATATAAATATCTCTACAGCAAAGCTGGAGCATGTCTTGTTATCCTTGTGTTTTTTTATTTCACAATCGTATGATATGTTTATTTTGAGATCATGCGTTGATTCGTGCACGATCTGGAGACACGATATGGGGATGGATGCTTATATCAATAAAAATATCGATGAAAGTGAAAATATATTTCAACAACAATAAATACAGAGTTACAATTTTGTGATGCCCGCGGATCCTGGTTACCCGTTTACATATCACTCGCATATTACGTTCTCTATCGATCGCATTAGGTTACCTGAAATTTAGGGAAAAATTTTCGTGATTTGAATGACATTTACAATAATATAAACAACCACAGAAATAACAAATGTGTCATCAAATTCGTATTTGCATTAATTTTCATATACGGTTACATGTAGCAAAAGAACTGCATTATGTACATATATCCCAAAACGTAATATAAAAAAAAGAAAAGCATTTACATTATCTTGAACAAAAACTATAATATGTGTATCGTAACAGAAAGTGACAAAACTACGGAAGCTCAAAGTCTAGCTGAGGACTATTGTGGTGCATGTGTTCCACCTGGCCTTCATGTTGGGAACTAGAGAATTGTCAACAGAAGTTGAGTTTTATTAAAAATAAAAATAAAACATGTATTTTAGAGGTTTCAAAAAGAAACAAGTAGATAGGTTTTGACATTTAATATTTAACAAGCTACTTGTGTAGAAATTTAGTTTTCAAATATTTCTGTATGTGAATCTCTTGTTCACCCATCACCCTTTAAGTTTTAACTAATATTTTCACATTTTTATTATATGATCCATATATAGGCTACTGCATTTTTATTACTTGTTCATGTTGATGGATCATAGTATTGAAGATGATGAGTCTTGGATCTGATCTTTATCTTTGTCTAATTTCTTAAGCTTAGTGGATAGTCTGTGGTCTTGGTCTAAGTGTAGCATCACATTATGACTCTAAGACAGGAAGAATATCTTAGGGTTGGGGTGCCTCCGTGGCATGCAATGGAGTATAATGCATCCTAACTAAGTTCCCAACACGTCCATTAGCTTTTCCTAACAACTGTCGTATTAGGTCTTAGCCTGATATTGGTGATTTCCATGATATGATCTTTTCCTTTCTATGTGCTACTGGCATAACAATAAACAATCTCAGTAGTAACCAACCTCAACTACAACTAAGCTCTATTGTAACCAACTCTCAACTGTAACCAAATTCAACTATAACCAACTCTCAACTATAATTCTTCGTCAAGACCTACTGGCGACACAATAACCAAAACTCAAGCGGTGAGGAAGCCTCCTAAGAGACTCTTCCGTCTCACCCTCCCTGTAGAAGTGCGGTCTAGGAGAGGGTTAGGCACACTTCCATACTATGCCCCAGAGATGGGTGGGAGATACTCTCCAGTCCGAGTCACTAAAAAAATCGGCCCGACCGGTACGGGCAAAAAGAGCTTGAAAAATAAAAATAAAGGTCCTCCTGCATAGGCACCCTACTAAAACATGATCAACGGAATTGGTTAAAAACCTAGATCCCAACGAAGCGTAGAAACACCGTTAGCTCGTGTAAAAAATCGTAAAAAGGATTGGGATTCTAGACCCGCGCTCGAGGTGGTCGTTGTCCTAACTGAGCTTCCTTTCTCCCGCCCAGCTGAGGGTCATCGCGCCCTCGTACGGTCATATGTAAGGGTCACCCTGACCCGCACCATTAATTATAATCATTACTGATTCTCAATATTTTTACTTGCTTGATTACTCATTTCTTTCTCAATCCTTTATGTAGTTGACTATACAGATCTAGATCCTTTGTTCACAACCTTATTCAACAATGATCCATAACGATTCACTCCTAAAGGATTGATCACGAGGATTTCAGTCATTGATTTACATATTACCTTATTTAAAATTATGAGATTAGAAATTTATTGGATCTAGATTTAAATTCATAACAATGCAAAATTCTCAACTTTTTAATTTATGCTATTAGGATCTACTCATTAGGCCAAGATTTACCAACCCTTAATTAAACAATGGTTATATATCAACATATACATGCAAGTCATTATGAACAATAATAGAGAATTCAATTCAAAATTGTAAACATTGAGCACGGTAGAGAGAACTCAATTTAAAATTTTAAACTGGATTTGAGTACAGTAGCAAAGACTTCAATTTGAAATTTTAAATTAAAAATTTAGCACAATAGCAGAGAATTCAATTCAATGGTCTAGACAAAATTTGAGCACAATAGTAGAGAATTCAATTTAGCATTTTAAACTAAAATTTGAGCACAATAGAATAGTATTCTATTTAAATTTTTAAACTAGAATTTGAGCATAATAGCAGAGAATTCAATTCAATTTTTTAAAGTAAAAATTGAGCACAGTAGCATTGAATTTAATTTAAAATTTTAAACTAAAAATTTATCATAATAGTAGAGAATTCAACTCAAATTTTTAGATTAAAATTTGAGCACAGTAGCAGCAGAGAATTCTACTCAAATTTTTAAACTCAAATTTGAGTACGCTAACAGAGAATTCATAAATTTTTAAACTAAAATTTGAGCACAGTAGCAGAGAATTCAATTTGTATTTTCAAACTAAAAATTTAGCACAGTAACGCAGTCAATTTCATATTATTAATCATGTTGATATTATTGATTGATTTTTGATCTACTACATGCTAATTACCCCAAAATTCTCACAACATAATAGAAAATCAGAACATCCACAGTGATCTGAAATTTATACCCAATTTGCATGCAAATTAGTCCAATTTCATCTATCTTATACCTATGATCAGGGCTATCTAAACAATTTCATCTATCTTATACCTATGATCAGGGCTATCTAAATGATCTTAAATTTTTTGATCAATTATAATACTCTACTTATTATCTAATTGCATGAGCAATTTATAGGCCTTGAATCATGCATGAAAGACAACAAGAGGGGGAAGTGATTGTACCTTAAAATCTCCATATTTTTGGAGAAAACTGACATGCAGGAGCAACTATAGCTGTTGGCTTCTTCGAGCTGCTGCTCGAAGGAGTTCCAGCACTTGGAGTAGCTCCAGCAGGGCAAAGGAGAGCAATAGCCCTACCAATAGAAGCAACAGCTGCAGCTGCTGGCTCCAACAGCTGTAGGGAGTACAACAACAACTGTGGCTGCTTGTTGCTGCAAAGAAATGGAGGCTCCAGGGGGTTCCAACAGGAAGATTAGTAATACCGGCTGCTATTTTCAGAAATTGAAGAGGAGAAAGGAGTCCTCGACTGGAGGATTTGGAGAGAAAAAAAGATTTTAGGGAAATTGGGAAAGAAGGGGATTGGGTTGGTGTTATAAATGAGGGAGGGTGGGTTCTTTTGTTGACAAGTGGAGAAAAAGGAGCCAAGTGGAGGCTGTTGATTGTTCTCTGAATTTTTTTATTCCTTGATCTGCCATTTAGGTAAAATATCAAAGTCACATGTATTTCCATCTCAATTATCCGATTCCGATGTACAATAGCTCATTTTGACCATCTCTGAGTGCCTATCAAAATGTGTATAATATTCGTATATTTCTGATCTGAAATACATTCAGAGATTATCGAGATACAATCTCGGGTTACGGTTAAATTTTACGATTTTAAATTGTCGAATGACGGACGGTCAATTTTATTGGTCTTATTTTAACGAATCGGATTTTATGGTAGTGCCAGTTTGTTTAGTGCAAGGTTGCATAAATCGATAGTCGGTACTTGATCGGCGAGGTCACTGACTAAGGATTAATCGGTAGTTGGGCGATAATCTGATTTAGTCAGTCATTAGTCGGTTTGGAATTTTTTTTATAATTTTAAATATATAAATCATTTTTTATACATATATTATTATATATTTGTATAGATTTATACATTTTCTATACTATAATAATGAAACAAAAGAAGTAGTTGACTTTAAATATTACATTAAGCGTATTAGAATAAGATTGTTTTAAAAAAAAGCAAAAAATAAAAAAAATAAAAAGTTCTATGTAAAAGTCGGTCGAGTAGTCAGTCAACTAGTTGGGTTGATCGACTAATGGCTGACATATCCCCCCTCGATTCGACTAATTTGTTGACTTTTACAACAATGGTTTTGCGGTTTGGATTTTTGCATCACGGCTTTTCTGATGGCACACATTACTATGCGATCGATTTTTGGTCGATTGCATTCGAACGAAATTCGATCTGCGATATATGGATCGATCTGGGTTTATTCAATTTTAATTTAATATTAATTGATCATGCAGACCCTTAATTGAGTCGGATTCGATTTATTCGGATCCGGATATCACAAATTCCTTGAAAAAGATGCACCAATCCTCGTATGCAGCAAGGACTGCGTACGCACATATCCCTAATTATGGTGATGCCAATCGTGCGTAGCTCCCATGATCCCATCAATCATCGAACCGTATGAAGGACTCACATGCTTCCAATTTATGCTATCTTGACACCTCTTAGTTATGTGCATGCTCAAGTTCTAACCTAGATCTACATCTCAGTTATGGAGTTCAGCATCATACGCCCTTGCATACTTCAACCTTTTGCCACATCACCACAGATCTGGAGAGATTAGTTCTCGGGGTCTGTATTTGGTGATGTCATGAATGGAGTAGCATGCCTCACTGGAATCCGAAGTTGCATTAGCAACAATGCTAGAAGCCCAGAGTAAACACATAGGCCTCATCACCATGAGAGAATCAACGAGATGGTGATTTTTGATGAAGGTATTTTTGTTCAAAGATTCGATGTAAGCATGAGGTTGCGACGCTAGACGTGAGAAGAAGAACAAACGAGTGACTGATTCCAAAGATTGCGATGACGGGTTCCCCCAACCCTAAACAATAGATATAAGAAAGGGTTTTGTTAATGATAATCCTTGCCTTCTTGGGCTATTTTAATTTGATTTTTTAAATTCAGGCCCACTTGTAACCTTAGAAAAAATGAACGGAGAAGAAAACCACCCAAAATAAAGGGGGCTGGCTGAAGACTTGTGGCTGTAAAAAAGAGGAAAAAAGTAATAAAGAAAGCCACGTATTCTGCTACAAGATCCATCGGATAAGAGAGTGACCATGATATATAGTTCTATGTATTCAGAGAGATGAGACGGTTTTAGTACATGTTGCGGGCCAAAGTTCTCAAGGTGGGTGACCCATTTCGGCAATTGTGACTCTAACTGACGCAACTCAGTGAACACGATTGTCGATTTATATCTCTACAGATCATGATCATTATTGGCACTCTGACACTCTAGTTCCTTCTCACCAACATGACATGAGAAGTACCATTTTCAACATCAACCATCAGAGTATTCGTTGAGTCGATATCGTCCAAGGTGAGCATTACATGCGTTGAAGAATGTCTTAGGTAGATATTTGAATCTTTTTAGGATCAAAATTATTACTTCCTCATGTTTAGTCCCCCATCACCTATTGGTGAGACTTTGACGAGTTAGTGGGGCTATAGGAGGAGTCATATACTCATGTACTCTTTAAGAAAAAACTTAATAGAATATCCTATCCTATGAAGCGTTCTCCCATGGTTTTATCCCCCTCTTTTGGAAGTAGGATTCCACGTTAAACCCTAGTCTTCTTATTTATTTCTCTGCTATATGCTTCCGTATTATATTTTCACAATTTCTAATACGTATATTGTTATATATTTATACATATACGGTCATCAATTAACAAGAACCTTAGATAAAACTACCAATGCACAACATATATGTGTATATATGTGTGTGTGTGTGTATGCAGGCCCGACCCGAAACCCAACCCACCAAGCTTGGCCCAGCCCATACCTGAAATCATTTTGGGACGAACTCGAGCCAATAATTTGAGCCCATTTGTTAATTGGACTGGACTTGGGCTTGGCTCGGCCTAGCCCATCAAGCCCAGAAACCTGGCCCAAAATGGACCCGAATTAAGGTCAACTAACCCAACTCGATAAGGGGGCCGAATCTAACAATAAAGAGATATCCAACAATAAAGAAGTATCCAAATTCTTGAAAAACACAATGATTATCCAACAATAGAGTTAAAAAGTTATTAAACAACAACTCATAATGAAACATACAATCAAAATCAATAACCGAGGGTGTTTGTAGGAATGGAATTTATACAAACACCTAGACCAGCCCAGGCCCATAAAAATTGGGCCAGTTCAAGCCCAATTAATATCCAACATTTAATGTGCTAGCCCGACCCAGGACCATCTCATAAGAATTGGCTCGGGCTTAGGCCTTCAAAAACCAAAAATAGTTGGTCTAAGCCTGACCCAAAGCTCGAAAAAGTAGATGGACTTGGGCTTAGTCCCTATAAGGCCCAACCCAAGCCCGACCCAGTGTTCAGGAAAGCGGTCGAGTAAACTGCATACTCGGCTGCATACTCATACTCGGTAGCAGTGCTGCTTCGAGTATGGTGAAACGATCATGTACGTGGGTTGACCTGAGTAAACCGCATAATCGGTTGCATATCATACTCGGTAGCATTGTTGCTTCGAGTATGGTGAAACGATCATGTACGTGGGTTGACCTGCATGCTCGGTCGAGTATACCCCCTATGCGGCCACCTACTCGACTGCTTTTCTAGTAAACATTGTTTTATGATCCGCATAATAACATAAAACAACATACTTCCTGCATATAATCGCATACTCTCCCGCATAAAACCACATACTCTCATGCATAAAACCGCATACTCTCCCGATCAAGGATATTAACATAATATTAAATTTTATTTTTATTTTTATAATAAAATTATCAAACCGCATAAAACCACATACTCCCCACATACTCTCACGCATACTGCATATTGTCAATCCAGTGACCCCTCCGACTGAATACCACTTAGCGTCTTCCTGAACATTGGTCCTACCCATGCTCATCCCTAATATGGAGCTTTGACATTTGTGCTGATATCACGATAAATGATAACACTCGAGAATAAAAGATGAAAAATTCTAGTTATGAGCCCATAGTCGAAGTGTCTTTGGGACAAACTGACTAGTGCTTTACTTGAGGTTATTTTGTCAAAGACCCCCTCCCTTTATCGCATAGTCGAAACAATTAGTCGGTTTATTTGGTCGGCTATTGCAACAATAATCTTATATATGACAATTGTCACTCTCGAGATACCGGCGATATATCGCCATATCGAGCCTTATTGCTAAAAAATGATTGGTTTAAGTACAAAATTTCTCGTATATCGGCCGACATCGATGATCCTTCGTTGATATCTATATCTATATATATGTGATATTACCCTTTTAAACTTGATTTCACTACTTATTTTGCTACTCATAGTATTAAAACACATCGTTAACTATATATTTTATTTCAGGTCGAGAGCGTTGTCCCCGCCCCCCCGCATGTTAGACTTTAGATCTATGACGTTAAACTTCAGCTCTTGTAGCTTCCTTAGGAAGAGGAAATTGAGGCTCACATCATGGGCACAATCTTACTCGGAGCACATCATTTGGATGATGTTGGTACACTAAGTGCACATTGTGTGGGAAGCATGGGCATCTTGAGAGCGATACTGAACTAAGAATGGATGATATTCTATTCTTAATGCAAATCACCATTGATGATTGTTGGGAAAAATGAGAAACTTAGTATTCCATGGAACCCTATGCTCTCTTATATAGAGGAGAGACTTATGGGTAAATTACATAAGTTACCCAAAAGAAAAGAAAATATAGAAAATAGTACATAAACAGGAATATATTTCTATACCCCCTCAAGATGGAGCATAAATATCAATCATGCTCAACTTGGATGAACACTTCTGGAATGGTCCTCTGAGCAGTTCCTTAGTAATGATGTCTGTCGTCTGGTCCCCCGAGCTGACATGAGATGTAAAGATGAAGCCCTTTTGGACCATGTCTCGTATATAGTGGCAGTCAACTTCAATATGCTTTGTCCTCTCATGGAATGCATGACTTTTGCAATGAATTGGGCGTCTTGATTACGACGTCTATGTGTAGATCAACTGGTACTGCTTGATCCCACATCACTTCTGTACTAGCCTATGTCGTAGCCTTGTGCTCGGATTCAACTCTAGATCTGGGTACCACCATCTGTTTCTTGCTTTTCCAAGAAACAATTGAGTCACCAACAAATATAGCAGTTTCTGACATCAACTTCCTGTCCTTAGGGAATCATGCGTAGTCTGCATCTACACATGCAGAAATAGTGGCATCTTCTCCTTTTCTAAATAGTAGCCCTACATCTGGTGATGATTTCAGATACCTTAATATCATATATATAACATCCATATGTACCTGACGCGGTTGCTCCATTAATTGGTTGACCCGACTGAATACAAAAGCGTTGTCGAGTCTAGTGATAGTTACATAGAGAAGCTTTCCCACCAGCTCTCTATATCTTCTCTTATCTACCTTATATGTATCGTCTTCATATGCTATCAGTGACATACTTTCTTTGGGTCATCACAAGACCCTCTTGATTCCTAACAGACTCTAACCCCATAAAATATCTTAAGGTGCCAAAATCTTTGGTGACAAACTGATTGTCCAGAAATTCTTTCGTCCTTTTTATACCTTGATTATCATTACATGTAACCAAGATATCATCAACATATACCATAATAACCACTGATCTTTGGAGGTTTTCTGTATAAAGAGAGGATGATCAACGTTCAACCTTTTGAACCCCTGCTTCTCAAACAAATCTGAGAGCTTTTGAAACCATGCTCTTGGGATCTGTTTAAGGCCATATGTTGCCTTATGGAGTCTATACAGCTGCTGACACTCACCCTCAGCAACAAACCCTTGAGGATGTTGCATGTAGACTTCCTCATGAAGATCACCATATAAGAAAGCATTTTTAACATCGTGCTGGAATAGTGGTCAATCACGTATCATTGCAACGGGGAGAACCCTTAAGGTAGAATGTCGAGCAACTGGAGAGAAGGTTTCTAGATAATCCACCCCATATGTCTGAGCAAAGCCTCGTGCAACCATCCTGGCCTTGTATCTATCAAGGCTCCCATCAGCATCATACTTCACAGTAAATACCCATTTGCAGCTTGCCACAGATGACCCACTAGGTGCAGGTATCAAGGTGCAGGTTCTGTGGGTCTATAAAGCGGCCATCTCCTCTATTGCTTTACGCCACTGAAGGGACATAAATGTTATGATCCCATGCACTGGAAATATTATATCAGTGTTGATGTTACATTCTTTGAGATCGTAATGTTTCTCTCTCTAACATGTGATTGGTTAACTCCTTCAGACTCTAATAACGAAATATATATCCCTCCACCACCTATATCATCACCTCATTTGTCACCACCATCCGCACTATCTCAGATTCCTACGCCATCACCTCCATCATCCCATGTCCTACTACCCATTATCCCTACCCCACCATTACCACTTAGTATTCCTTGGCACCCTTTTAAGGGTTGAGGGTCGTTGGGGTAGCACCTGCTGGAAGGGGTGGGGGCACCCGCTGGAAGGAGGGAGGGAGTGGCACCCGCGGGGGCGGTGGAGGAAGATAAAGAGAGAAAGAGTGGAACAACGGGGTTAGGATTTTTTTGGTATGAGAGCTCTGGTCTAGGACCGCCATTCTGATACTATGTTGAAAAATGAACTTAGTATTCCATGGATAGACTCAAGCAACCAACCCCATCACAAAAGGGTCGAAGATGCTGGACCCGAGGCAATGAAAATGCTTAGAGGTAGATGTGGCTACTCCTGATGAAGGAAGAGTGGGTGCAGTTATACTCTTTTAAGAGATGAGGGTCGTTGGGGCAACACCTGCTGGAAGGAGCGGTGGTAGCACCCGCTGGGGTAGTGGCAACCGATGGAATGGACGACGGCAACCGCTGACACCCGCAGGGGCGACGAAGGAAGAGGAAAAGAGAAAGAGCGGCGCAACGGGGTTAGGGTTTTTTGGGTATGAGAGCTTCAATCGAGGACCACCGCTCGGATACCATGTTGGGAAAAATGAATAACTTAGTATTTCATGGAACCCTAAGCTCTCTTATATAGAGGAGAGATCTATGGGTAAACTACATAAGTTAACAAGAAGAAAAGAAAACTGAGAAAACAATACATAAACATGAATATATTTCTACAATGATAATGTGTTATCTGTGATAATCTAATGCAATGTCTATGCACGATGGCACCTACTAGGGCTACTTCATCCCATTATCCCGAAACAACTTCTGTTGCACAATCATGTATCTTTGCTTGCTTAATTAAGCATAACGAAGATTGGTTGGTTGATGGGGGGCGTCCTACTTCTCTATGTAGAGAAGAATCTCGTTAGACAATTATTATGCCCATTATTCCAAGATCGAACAACACAAGTAGCTTATGGCATATGATCTTGGTAGAAAGTAAAGGAGTGGTTACCTTTTACCTTCAAGACCAGACTTGAAAAAGTTTACCTGTCTAGATTTTTTTATTGCATGTTTGTGTGTTTTGGGAGATATTGACTCATATGACAATGCATCTCCATTAAGCATCTTATGCACCGGCATTTTAGTCATTTATCTCCACAGAAGCTTCATTGGATTCTTTATCAAGTTCTCACTACTTCATTACAGTGAGAGGCTTGCTAACTAGGGAAGCATCACATGAGCTTTTTTTTATTTTAGATAATTGATTGCCAAAGAAATCATTTTTATATGGTCCTTCTCGATGATTTTCTCGTAGCTCATTGGTATTTCTGGTTAAAAATAAGTCTTATGTCTACTCTTTTATTGTTAAGTCAATGGAATAAAAACTCAATTTGATGCCATTGTTAGAGCTCTTAATTCTGATAATGGTGGGACATTTCTATCTTGATATATGCTGATTTCTATCTTGGTATGGAAGCAGGCAAATACGATAACATGATCATTCATAGCGGATCATTATCAAGAGTTCTTTCATCAACTGACAATAGTTAGTAAGAGAAGTGATTAAATATACCTCTGAGAGGAATTATTATCTAGCCCACAATTTGCCCAGAGATGACTAAAATAAGCCCAAGACTAAACAAAGAGAAATGAAGAACGGACTTATATCTCATTAAACTTTTTGCGCCCCACACTTTATGGGGAGAAGAGATTCCTATGTTATAGTAAATAACAACATATGCCCGCGACTGCGAGGAGGGAGCACCGCCTCCTGGAATGTCCTGGAGATGGCGTTAGAGGGAACCGGGGTCACCTAGTGAGTTGCGAAGGTTCCGTTAGAATCTGAAAGGAGGCGAGTTGGGGAGGAGGCCTGGAACCGGGAGTAAGAGAGAGGATGGATCGCCTGAGGAAGGAGGTCCCCTCGTGCCGTCTGGATTCGATGGTGCTCTTGCCTGCGCTAGGGGTTGCGCCGCGATGGGCGCTGCGTCACGATGGGGTGCTTCGCGCGTTGCTCTTGTTAGAGGTGCCGCGAGGGGGCTTCGGCGCAGGGCTTGTGTGCCGCCATCGCATAGAGTAGAGAACTGCCTTGTTTTGCGAGATCTGCGAGAAGGAGGCCTTCGCCTCTTTCACGCCGCCAGTGCGAGTTGTGCGTGCTTGGGATTGCACGTTCTCTTGTATCGGCCACCGATGGAGGAGGCCTTGCATGGCCTGAAACTTGATGGGGTTGTTGCAACCTTATGCATAAATCGAAGAATCCATAGAACTTGATTTGTTTCAATAGTTATCAACCTTAAAAAAATCTTCCATAGAACCGACTCACCTTTAATATATTCACAGAATTAGCATTTCACGAAACCCTAGAACTCTTGAACCAAGGCCCTAATGTCAGTTTCGGTCACCATATCGATGACCGATCGAAATGGAATTTCGGTGCGAATTTCGATTTTGATAGGATATCAATATTCGACAGAAATTCGACAAAAAATCGACTGAATATTGTTGAAATTTGAGGCCATGTCTTGAACAAACCCGAACATAATGATCTTAAAAAATCTGAAAATCTAACCCGCTCTGATACCATGATTGAAAATATGAAGCAGAAGATGAATCTGAAATAAAGACAAATAAACATGAAGAACACACAGATTTAACATGGAACCCTACTCCCTAAGGAGCAGGATGAAACCACGGGAGAAGGCCTCAAAGGGCCAGGTTTGTCTATTTGACTTTCTCAATAGACTACAGGGGTGTGGGGCTCTATATATAGCACCCACAGACTCTCCACATCCCACAGGTGGTAGATGTGGTACTAAACTCTGGATGGGGTAAATGGACCTCTTCAGGATCCATTTTCCCATCTCCCTCATAGATGACGCATACAATGAATACTCCAACATACAATTCAACGTATCATTTTTCTAATATACTTTATTCGTTGTGTTGTTTTTTCCACAGGTATTGACTTGAAGACATTTAATTAGAAATTATGAGTGGATGATTTTATTGTCCATATAGACCTTGTCTGTAAAAAACATGTTTTTACTTTTCAAAATATTTTTATTAACGTTTGAGATGTAGCAAGTCAAATATTTTTCGTATTGACTCTATCATCTATCTTTGCTTTTCAGTAACTATTACTATTAGGTTATTACACGATTTATTGAAGAGTATATACAATACTTTTGTGTGGTCCTTTTGACTTTATTTGTAGGTAACATGATGCGCATGGGTTGATATGATTACATTTTCCCACAGAAAGATATCTTAGGTATGCTCATATTATGGCCATGTCGAGCCAAATTTGAATTAGATGGTCACGTTGAGACAAATTAGATTTTTTTGGCCATGTCGAGTCGAACTACTCATTAGTTGGCCTTGTCGTGTCATTTTGTCATGTTGCTCTATTCATAAAGTTCAGGTTCTCGAGTTACAAAGAGCATGCGATATCAATAATGGATTAAGATACAAACTTAAAACAAATAGCCAAGGTGTTTGGTAAGCTTCCTTTATTTCCTAATTTTGTTGTATTAAATTTTCGTTATCAAAATATTCATTGCACTTGTTATATATAGAAGTTTACTTTGAGCATAATGTTCGTATAGATTTTTAATAAATTAAGTTATTTAACATTCGTATATTAATCCATATTCGTTGGTCAAATTTTTGTATCTGAATTGCCAACATTCATTTTGCATTCGTATTCGTATTTTGAGGATATGATTTAGCATTTTACACATTCATGTGATATTCGTATTCGTATTCGAATATTAAAAAGAATAAGAATATGATAACACCTATATTCGTATCCGTATCCGATCGTTTTCATCTCTAATTCAGAGTCATGCTCCGCATTCATACTGGGGAGATGCTATTCTAACTGCTTGTTATCTGGTTAATCGTATGCCCTCTTCAGTGCTGGGGGAGAAGATCTCATTCTTGATTGCATTTCCCGAGATGGATCTTTTCTCACTTACGCCTCGTGTTTTCGGTTCAGTTGCTTTTGTTCGTCAATTGTCTCCTGGTCTTGACAAGCTCTCTCCCAGAGCTGTCAAATGTATGTTTGTTGG
Organism: Ottelia alismoides; assembly: GCA_037367405.1. Taxonomy (NCBI): domain Eukaryota; kingdom Viridiplantae; phylum Streptophyta; class Magnoliopsida; order Alismatales; family Hydrocharitaceae; genus Ottelia; species Ottelia alismoides. Next base: position 889,307 of record JAZKJV010002969.1, read on the forward strand.
GTATTCTAAGACCCATAAGAGATATTGTTGCTTTGATCATGTTTGACGAAGATACTACGTCAGTACTGATGTCAACTTTTTTGAGTCCATTATGTATTTCTCTCCCACAGGTGACAGTCTTACTCCTTTAGAGGATGGAGAAGAGGTCTATATGCCCCTTCCTCCGATCCCCATTACATCTACACCACCATCTCCTACATCGCCATTTCCACCACCACCTCCTACATTGCCATCTCCACCACCACCTCCACCGCCACCTCCACCGTCTCCTACTTTATTTCCGCAGGTTTACCACTGACGGTCTTATGCTCATGTGCCTCCATCATCTAGTATGCTCAAGGTATGTACTGAACATTTGAGTTCTTCTAATGGCACTAGTGATTTGCATGTACAGACTGAGGTGCATGATGTCATGGATACTTTATCTTCTACAGGTAATGAGGATCTGGACATACTTGTTGCTCTGCGGAGGCCGAAGCAGGATTGCACTATGCATCCTATAGCTTCACATATTTCCTTGGACCGTCTTTCCAAGATTTTTCAGAGGTTTGTTGTGGGACTGTCTTCTATGGAGATACCATGAACCTATCAGGAGGCATTGCACAGTAGCCATTGGCGTCTAGATATCGAGGAGGAGATGGCAACTTTACAATCTCGTGGCACATGAGGCTCCACCAGGTGCGTATGCGGTTGGCAACAAGTGGGTGTTTATTGTGAAACACCAAGCGAATGGCACTGTGGATAGATATAAGGCCAGGTTGGTTGCTCGAGGTTCGCCCAAACTATGGGGTGGATTACCACGATACTTTTTCTCCGGTTGTGTGTCACTCTACACTACGAATTCTTGTTGTTGTTGCTGTGATTCGTGATTGGCCGCTTTTCCAATTAGACGTAAAGAATGCGTTCTTGTATGGTGACCTGCAGGAAGAGATTTACATGCAGCAGCCACCAGGATTTGCTGATGAGGGAGAGTCCAGTATGGTGTATCGTCTTCATAAGGTCATATATGGTTTTAAGCAGAGTCCGAGGGCTTGGTTTCAGAAGATCTCAGAGTTGATTGAACAGAAGTGTTCATCCGATCCATTGCAGATCATTCTCTTGTTGCTAAGAGAACTCGGAGAGGTATAATTGTTGTTCTGGTTTATGTTGATGACATCATTGTCACTAGTAGTGATGAACATGGTATTCATGCAACTAAGGATTTCCTTGGATAACAGTTTGTGACCAAGGACCTTGGTATACTACGTTACTTCCTTGGCTTGGTGTTTGCACAGAATAAACATGGTATGATCCCATGCATGTATCAAGGTGCAGGTTCTGCGGGTCTATAAAGCGGCCATCTCCTCTATTGCTTTACGCCACTGAAGGGACATAAATGTTATGATCCCATGCACTGGAAATATTATATCAGTGTTGATGTTACATTCTTTGAGATCGTAATGTTTCTCTCTCTAACATGTGATTGGTTGACTACTTCAGACTCTAATAACGAAATATATATCCCTCCACCACCTATATCATCACCTCATTTGTCACCACCATCCGCACTATCTCAGATTCCTACGCCATCACCTCCATCATCCCATGTCCTACTACCCATTATCCCTACCCCACCATTACCACTTAGTATTCCTTGGCACCCTTTTAAGGGTTGAGGGTCGTTGGGGCGGCACCTGCTGGAAGGGGTGGGGGCACCCGCTGGAAGGAGGGAGGGAGTGGCACCCGCGGGGGCGGTGGAGGAAGATAAAGAGAGAAAGAGTGGCACAACGGGGTTAGGATTTTTTTGGTATGAGAGCTCTGGTCTAGGACCACCACTCTGATACTATGTTGAAAAATGAACTTAGTATTCCATTGAAATTTAGACTCAAGCAACCAACCCCATCACAAAAGGGTCGAAGATGCTGGACCCGAGGCAATGAAAATGCTTAGAGGTAGATGTGGCTACTCTTGATGAAGGAAGAGTGGGTGCAGTTGTACTCTTTTAAGGGATGAGGGTCGTTGGGGAAACACCTGCTGGAAGGAGCGGTGGTAGCACCCGCTGGGGTAGTGGCAACCGATGGAATGGACGACGGCAACCGCTGACACCCGCAGGGGTGACGAAGGAAGAGGAAAAGAGAAAGAGCGGCGCAACGGGGTTAGGGTTTTTTGGGTATGAGAGCTTCAATCGAGGACCACCGCTCTGATACCATGTTGGGAAAAATGAATAACTTAGTATTTCATGGAACCCTAAGCTCTCTTATATAGAGGAGAGATCTATGGGTAAACTACATAAGTTAACAAGAAGAAAAGAAAACTGAGAAAACAATACATAAACATGAATATATTTCTACAATGATAATGTGTTATCTGTGATAATCTAATGCAATGTCTATGCACGATGGCACCTACTAGGGCTACTTCATCCCATTGTTCCGAAACAACTTCTGTTGCACAATCATGTATCTTTGCTTGCTTAATTAAGCATAACGAAGATTGGTTGGTTGATGGGGGGTGTCCTACTTCTCTATGTAGAGAAGAATCTCGTTAGACAATTATTATGCCCATTATTCCAAGATCGAACAACACAAGTAGCTTATGGCATATGATCTTGGTAGAAAGTAAAGGAGTGGTTACCTTTTACCTTCAAGACCAGACTTGAAAAAGTTTTCCTGTCTAGATTTTTTATTGCATGTTTGTGTGTTTTGGGAGATATTGACTCATATGACAATGCATATCCATTAAGCATCTTATGCACCGGCATTTTAGTCATGCATCTCCACAGAAGCTTCATTGGATTCTTTATCAAGTTCCCACTACTTCATTACAGTGAGAGGCTTGCTAACTAGGGAAGCATCACATGAGCTTTTTTTTTATTTTAGATAATTTATTGCCAAAGAAATCATTTTTATATGGTCCTTCTCGATGATTTTCTCGTAGCTCATTGGTATTTCTGGTTAAAAATAAGTCTTATGTCTATTCTTTTATTGTTAAGTCAATGGAATAAAATCTCAATTTGATGCCATTGTTAGAGCTCTTCATTCTGATAATGGTGGGACATTTCTATCTTGATATATGCGGATTTCTATCTTGGTATGGAAGCAGGCAAATACGATAACATGATCATTCATAGCGGATCATTATCAAGAGTTCTTTCATCAACTGACAATAGTTAGTAAGCGAAGTGATTAAATATACCTCAGAGAGGAATTATTATCTAGCCCACAATTTGCCCAAAGATGACTAAAATAATCCCAAGATTGAACAAAGAGAAATGAAGAGCGGACTTATATCTCATTAAACTTTTTGCGCCCCACACTTTATGGGGAGAAGAGATTCCTATGTTATAGTAAATAACAACATATTCTTGATATTGCTCATACATTGATTATACTTTCATGTCCTTGATTCCTATTAAGGGCATTTTTCTCACTGCCTCCCTTCAATTTCTTGTATGCCCTCCACTTCAAGTGAAGAGCACATTCCCTATGGAATTCTCTACCCTGGAAAAGCTATATGTTCTTATACTCAACTCAAATGAGACAAGATGGCTTCCAAGGCATTAAATGTCTTTTTTGGCTATGCTGAAAATATAACAGGACACCATTGTGATAATCCTAAGACATGAAGACACTACACTAGTGGGGGTGTTACCTTCTTCGACTTCATTCCCTTCTTTTCCAACACGGGTATCCACTTGTCTCTGCCTCCCATTATTTTCGGGGGTGATCGACTAGACAGAATAGTCGGTCCGATTATGTGGTGTGTGGTGCGTGGGAGGGGGGGAGGGTTGATGAATCTCCATTTCATCACCTTTATTCTTTCATTTTGACCTTAAATCCCTAGCTAAATGCATGTGTATATCATTAATTTTTGAATATAAACATTCAATATCTCACAATAAATATTGCATAAAATAATGTACATTACACTGTATTTAATTCTAAAATAAAAGAATAAAGGAAGAAAAGAAAAGAATGACCCAAACCCCTGAGGCCAAGTCATCATGATGACTTGGTCGACAACGAATAATGTAAGGGGAGATAGGGTGGTCAATTGTACACACAATACAACTCAAAAAACCTTAATTTCATAGCACAATTATTGCATTTTAGGACCTATTTTATTTTTCTTATTTTTCACTTCAAATCAATAAACTTTGAACATGAACATTGTACATAAAAATACAAAGAAAAATACAAAATTTATTTCATTCAAAAATAATGCATAATATGCCCAAGACACAGAATAAAAAGCCGCAAAGAAAATTTGCAGACCTGTATCCAAGGTTTTAAAAATCGAATAGAACCAGCTGGTTTAACTGGTTAAACCAAGAACCATAGGAAAAACGGTCCAACCACCTGGTTTATAGTCAGAAAATAAAATCCTTCAAAACCCGGTCGGACCGCTGACGAATCCATGATTCATTAACTTTTCTGTCGCATTTTGTCTTAAAACCCTTAACAAATACATGTAAAAACTCACTAATTCTCATACTTTAACAAAACCCCATTCATGTGTAGATATTCACTTTTAACCACTAAATTCATGTAAATAAATAAAGAACCAGAAAAAGAAAGATAAAGGCATATGGAATATATGTATATATATGTAATATGACTTAAACTATAAATATAACTGTAAGATATATTTATAGCCTAACCCCTGAGACTAAGTCAGCATGGATTGGTCGACACACCAATAAGTAGGGGGAGATAAGGAAAGAAAACCCAATAAAAATAATTTATCACATGAATACACACTCTTCACTATTTAAAATACAAAACTTCAAAGAATTTTAATTATTTCATCTTAACTTATTCTTCACCAAATCTTTCTCCTAATTATTCATAAAAATGTAAATAAAAATATAAAAATAAGTTAAAAATATTACCCTATAAATATACCAAGAAATCCAGCTTACAAATTGTCAAAATTTCAACTTCCGAACATCATAACTTCCTCATACGAACTCCAATTTCACTCTACTCACCTTTAAAGTTCATAAAATAATATTATCTAATTAATAAAGGTGATTTCACTGAATTCGGAGTCCGTTTGCAAAAAGTCGGTTTTGGGACAAAAAGACAAAGGGGTTTCTGGGCTATTTATTTTATGTAACACACCTTATTTATTATTTTCTTAATTTTATAATTTTAAATTATTTCATGATCCTCTAGTTTCACCATAAATTATTTCATAATTTTTGGAGACTATTTATTATTTTTATAAAATCAAACAACCCAAAATATAGGTATAATTGACCTATATAGACACTTACTCTATTTATTAAAATATGTAAATTAATTCCTAAAAATCTATAAAAATTCGTAGAAGTCTTATTTAATACCCTAATAATTAATAAAATATAAAATTATTTTTTTACTTAATTATTTATTAAATTAAAAATTCAAAACATATTTATAAATACATATTTATTAATAAAATATTTATATTTTAAATAATATTTATTATTTATTAAAAGTAATTATACCATAATTTAGAAAATAAAATTATTTAACTTTCTTGTATTTATACCTACTTGAAATAATGTAATTATCTATTTTATAATTAATTTATAAGTATTTAAAGGGTCTGGGCGAACCAGGTGCTGACACGTGTCAGCACCTGGAGCCTTCTTCTTCAAGAAGAAGTTGCGCCAACCGGCCAACTTCCCCTCTTTTTCCCGCTCAGCCCGCAACCTCTCCGACCGATCTCGACCCTTCGTCCCCTACTCCTAACAACCCTCTAACTCGCCCACCGTCGATCTCACCTTGGGGCCCAAGCAAACTCCCTATATAAGGGCCCCAAGTTCGCCATTTTTAAACAACTTCTTCAGCTTCCAAGCTTTCCAGCTCCAGTGGCCCGAACCCCCATCTTCTTCGCCTAGCCTAGCTTGCTCAGGAGGTGACAGCTCCGCTCGAAGGCGTTCGCGAGGAGGAGGGTACATCGGAGAAGAGTTCCAAGGCGTTCTTCAGCCTTGCATCGCCGCCATCGCAGCGTGAAGCTCCGGCGAAGGTCGACCGTCGAGCATCTTTTTCCAGGTAATACACCTGGAACTCATAGGCCTATTCATCCATCTTTGCGATTTTCTGTCTCGATCTCCGAGCCACGATTAGCGTGGCTAATCACTGTGTTAGATAGGTTAATCATTTGTCTAAACCGCATAAGTTAAAAACCTTTCGATTTAGTTTCAATTCCATTCCAAGGCCATCGTCAGCCTTGCATCGCCGCCATCGCAGCGTGAAGCTCCGGCCAAGGTCGTCCGTCGAGCATCATTTTTCCAGGTAGTACACCTGGAACTCATAGGCCTATTCATCCATCTTTGCGAATTTCGTTTCTCGATCTCCGAGCCACGATTAGCGTGGCTAATCACATCTTTAGGTAGACTAATCACCCATCTTTCACGCAACATCAAGAATCCTTTCGATTTACGTTCCATTCGATTCCAATCGATTCGCAAACCATTGTCTTCATGCATTCTGGTATTTGCTGAAACTTGAGTTGCATTTTTTCACCATTTTGGGAACTATATCTCTTAATCTCTAGGCTGATTCAACAAGAATCGAGCACATGCATAACTTCATTGCAGGTCCAAGTTCCTCGCGCGGTCGTTATTCACCATAGGGAAGCTTCGAGCTTCAATGAAATTCATCTTCAAGATCGGACATCAGGACAGCTAACTCTCCAGGTGCACGGAATCATCATCTTCTTCGAGTCACCGCCATCGCTCAGAGCTCCGCCACCGTCGAACCTACCGCGGGCGAGCTCGAGGGGTGGAGGAGCCACCCCTCTGGCCCCGCCGGAGCACCAGATTCGTCGGAGGCTGGCCGCGAAAAATCGGAGAAGACGCTTCGTCCGCCAGGAGCTCAACAAACTCAAGAACAGGCGAAGTGCAGGCTGGCGACACGTGGCAGAACGAGGAGCGTCCGATCGCTTCCTGCAGCTTCTAATCTCGGCCATTCAATCTGAAACGGTGGGGAAATTGCTTCATAAGCCCAGTCAAACTTCCAGATTTACATCCCGCCGCCCAAGTTCCCAATAATTACAAATAGGTCCCTCCGCAGGGACCTATATGTAAGAATTTGTTAGTTTTCTTGCAGAACAGTCCCTGAGGACCAATTTGAGAACAATTTTAATTAGTTTTTTTACGCTTATGCCCCTGGGCTGTAGGGGCTGTATCTTGTTCATTTGACCTCGGATTTCAACGATTCTTGGAGGGTAGTTACACAACTACCCCAGCTATCTAGTATAAAGTTTTCGCGGCTTTTCGACGAGTTTTTAACGTGTTTTGATTTTCTCGAAAACCACTTCGCTTTGTTTTGTTTTCTTGTGTAGTTCGAGTACGCGGCTCGAACCTCATTCACCTATACTATATAGTATCACCTATATTCTATCCACCTATTATATAATAAAAAAATCTTTTGAAAAATATCCCTTTTTGAAAATTAAATAAAAATCTGAAAAGAATAAAAGTAAATAAAAATAACAAAATTAAAAATCACCAAAAAGCATTCCGACTTAGAGAAGAATTAAAATAAAATCACGAGAAGAAAAATTAGGGAATATATTCTGCCTCCTTGAGTTCGACCCAGGAACACTTGCCTGGATAAATAAATAGTGAACGGTTTTCCGACAGAAAACCGTAAATTTGTTTGATAGGTTTAAAGATCCAAACATCTTTCCGTTTCGCGGCTTTCCGCTACAACCGACACTTCACTCTCTTCCTCTTTTAAAAAGTGAAGGCCGCGAAACTCGATCTTTAGACGCTCATCAAAATGGCGCCGTTGCCGGGGAGGCGTTAGATTCCCTTGATTTTTCGTTTTTCGTGATCTTATTCTTTTTCTTCTCTTTGTTTTGTTTTTCGTACAGTTTTTCGTACGGCTTTTTCGTGCGTTGTTTTCTGAGTTTTCTTTTTAGTTTCTTTACAGCTTTCTCGGCTTTCTCGATATTCTTTTGTGCTAATCATCTTTGTAGGGCCTGCAGGATCAACTGGTTTCTTCGGAAGCCGAGCCAGTTGAAAGGGCAGAGGTCGGCTTCTTCTTCACGAGTCGACTGTAGAGGAGCAGAGATGTAGTATCCTTTTATTTGAGAGAGAAAGGGAGAGAGTTGTACTTAGCTTAATAAAACTTTCATTTTTTTTAGGGGCTTGATTCATCGGATACCGTGTATCTGGTGAATCAGGGCACCCACCGCGGCTTTTTCATCGCTTATCGGTTTTCCGCGGTTTTCTAGATGCTTGCTTAGGTTTTTCGCTCTATCTGCTTGTGCCTCGTAGCTAGTTTTACGACTTGCAACCTAGGTGCTTGCTATAGGGTTTTAACAAAAAGACAGAAAAATAGACGTTGTTTGAAAATCCATAAAAAATTGCAAAATTAAAAATTGATTGCTAAAAATATCTGATCAAAAACCGTAAAATCGATTCAATTGATTTGGGGAGAGTAACCCCCGCACATTTTTCAGAGTGCGCGAGTTGAGAGCCGACACTTAAGGATAGAGACAAAACCCCGTATTTCTTACGGGATACTACTGGGTCCATACACCTGATCGCTGTTCCTCAGTGGGTAAGCTCGGGTAGCCGGAAACGGTCCGGGTTTACTTAGCAGAGTGGGAGGTTTAGAGGACACTGCGCAAGGCTCCGTCCTCAAGTAACACGGGTAGCCGGAAACGGTCCGTACTTACTCCCATACTGGCTGAGTGCGAGTGGTCTCGCGTAAGGATTCGGGCCAGTGTCTTGAAGAAACTATCGGGCTCCTATTGGCTCGCTCAGCCCGCGTAACCGCAACGATTGATAATCACAGCCCTAAAACCGAAAAGATAAAAAGACCGAACTCTTACGGTCTTCATCAGGGTTGAGTTGGTGAAAACGGGGTTTGCCTTGTGTTTGTTTGCGGGGCGTGAGTTTTCCGCGGCTTTCGCATTCCTTCTTCAATTGAATCGTACACGTGCTCTCCCAATCTTCTCTTGACATCGAAGATGACGTCTCGACGGCTTTTCGGCTCAGACTCTGTGAGCTTTCGACCGTCCACCGTCGAGCGTATGTCTTCACAGGCTTGGGATGACCCTCCTCCCGAGCTGGTCCCATCCGATCTCGAGGCGAGTCAGACCCAGACTCCCTCTCCTCCTGGCCAGATCATTGAGGCAAACCTTCGCCTCAATACAGAATCCAAATCTCCTGAGTATTTCTCGATGAGTTCTTACGAGAGTTTCCATTTTACAGACGATCAGATGGCTCGTGGGAAAGCACCGGCAGCAGATGAGAGGCCAGCAGCTGAGGATCATCCGGAGGGAAGAGCAGATCCGAACGGAGATGTCACGACAGGTATTCTCGACACACTTCAGCAGATGAATCTACAGATTCGAGAACAGTTTAGAGTTCAGACCGAGCTGCAGGCTGAATTAGCCGCACTCAGAGCAGGGGCCGGGAACCAGTTACCGCCTGCGGTTCCCGCTACTTTACGGGACGAGTATGACCAGGGCGCTCGAACGCTCCATCATTGGATTCGGCTACCGCCGAATCAAGGGCCATACGAACTCCGACCGTCCTTCATCTCTTTGCTTCCCAAGTACTATGGAAATGCCGCAGAGGAGCCGTTCACGTTTTTACAGCAGTTTGAGATGATCTGCGGAACGACCTGCTATCCAGGAGTGACACAGGAAGCTGTGCGCCTAAAGTCTTTTCCTTTTGCCTTAGCCGATAAGGCCCTTTATTGGCTAAGCCATCTAGGGAGAGAAATCTCCACTTGGGACGACCTGAAGTCCACCTTCCTGCGCAAGTATTTTCCTCTAGGAAGGACGAACATGATGAGGAGTCAGATCTCCAATTTTACGCAATTGCCGAACGAATCATTCCATGAGGCATGGGATCGATTCAAGGACCTGACGGAGAGATGCCCGCATCATGAGATACCAATGAAGGTGTTAGTACAGAATTTTTTCGGAGGACTCCAGCCGGAAATTCAGGGGCTAGTTAGTGCCGCATGTGGCGGCAGTTACTTGAACAAGGATGCCGAGTCAGTCTGGGCCATCTTCGAAGGGATGGCCGAGAACTTGAGAGTTGTAGACTCTACTCGGGCATATCAAAAAGCCCCGCAGCCACCACATCACCGAGAGCATCACAAGGTGGCGAATATATCAGACTCTGAATCCAACACCAACATGGGCTTCATTAGTGAGAAATTAACGTTGGTGGACGTGATTCACAAGCAGGTCCAAGACCTACAGCCGCTGCGGGAGTTGGAGAAACTCTCATCTCTACCTCAGCAGCTGAGTGATCTTTCGAAGAAGGTCTCTGATCTTCAACTTCAGTACCAGTAGAGTCAGACTTCTTCACAGCCAGCACGGAGGATCGCACCCGCTCCACCCACCCGTCAGATACAATATGTTCAGAGCGAGCCCGAGATTCCGCAGATTGATTGGCATGAGGATCAGTCTCATGCCAATGCCGGCCAGGTCATCAGCGCTACAGAGATGGAGGTGGAGCCGCAAGCCACTTTCGAGATAAATGGGATTTGGTATACTCCAGTTCAGCAGCCGAGTATACCGAATCATCAGCAACAGTAGCCGTACGGTCATCCGCAGCATGGACGTCCGCAATTCCAGCACCGCCAGAATTTCACGCCGCCGCAGTCTCATCCGAACGTCTACCATCAGAGACCGCAGCCTACTTATCAGCATCCTGCTCAGTTTTCACCGAACTATTCTTTTCAGCAGCCGCAGCAATCTTCCTCTACACCACAGCGCTACTTCCAGCCGTCCACCTCTCAGCACTTCACGCCAAAGCAGGAGAGAGGAGCAAGCCAGGGCCCCCATACCGAACCAGAGATGTCTTCACAGGCCCAGGCGCTCAACCAGATTATGGACATGCTCAGTACGCTCCAGATCGCACACAAGACAGAGATGGAGCAGGTTAACCGTCGACTGGACGAGTTAACCGTGCCGAAGACCACTCTTCCAGCCCAGCCTCAGATGAATCCGAACAACAAGAGGAGGCATCCAGATCAGGTAGATACTACAGGTAAGATCTCGTTTCCTGAATTTTTGTCTAACTTCATTCGTCTTAGGAGCGGTAGATCACCGCAAACACCTACTGGAGAGGAGAGGGAACCAGAGGAGCACGAGCATGATCCGAAGGCCGAGGAGGAGAAACCGCAAGAGGATGACGACGTAGAATCAATAGACGGGAGCAATGCCAACAGTTCAGATATGGATACTGGCGACTCAGATGATGATATCACGCCAGATCAGGCAGAATCCCCAGACAAAAACATTTCTTCCTCTGTTTTAGAGAGTTTTGTAAATAATTCTGAGACTCTCGATGTACAAGCCGATTCCAATGATTTGAATAAAAGTTCTGATTTTCTGAATCCTGACTTTATTCCTTTTCCCGATGCTTTGTTTGGAAAAGAAAAGAAAAAGACCAAAAATAATCCCGAATCTCCACAATTTGAAAAGTTGCTCAAAGATCATATCTTTCTGAAGATCCCGCTCCATGATGCCTTAGATCAATTTCCTACGCTTAAGAATCAATTGAAAAACAGATGCACCACACGTAGGAAAAAGAGATCCCGAACAGAAAAGCATGTATTGACTAAGGCTACATCCTGTGCGATACAGAATAAGCTTCCAAAGAAGAAGAAAGACTCAGGTGCACATTATGTCAGATGCGAGATCGCAAAAGCCGAATTCGATCGCACTCTATTAGATAACGGTTCCTCGATCAATCTGATACCCGCTTCCTTACTCGAGAAGCTCGAGTTAGGTCCTCTTTACAAATCCCGTGCGATCCTTCAGTTTGCTGATAGATCCGTAAAGAGACCTAAGGGTATACTTAGGAACGTTATCGTAACCGTGCAGGGTCTGCAATTTCCCGTTGACTTTACGGTCCTAGAGATGAATTGCCCTGCACAGTTACACCTTACCCCGATCATTCTCGGGAGGCCTTTTCTAGAGACCGCAAAGGCTCTCTTCGATTATGATACAGGGAAGGTATCTTTTCGCGCCGAAGGCGAAAAGGTACATATAGAGATGGCGAGAGAATCAAATATTTCCAGTGATGCATCTTCAGATTTTCTGAGTTCTTTAGCCTCCTGCGATTACATGGATGAGGTTCGCTTTGACGACCTCGAAAGATACCAGGTAGAGACCCAAGATTGTTTGACAGAAGACGGGTCCGAGACTTTAGGAGGTAACTCTTCCGATGGGACTTTATATTTTAGTCTGGATGATGATGAGCAAAGGGATCAGACTTTTGAGGACATTAATGCAGATCTTTCAGATTCAGAGAGTATACACAATTCCTCCATCTCAGATGAATCAGAATTCTATTTAGCTGACTTATTCTCTTCTGATCATTCTGAGAAGTCGGATGATGTCTCGAACATCTTCTATAGTCCGACTTTAGAGCACATTGAGATGGTGAATAATCAGAATGCAGACACATCACCTACCGACACAGATCCCCATACAGATATAGATGATGTTGCAGCAGATCCAGAGACTACCTTGCCAGAACTTAAGACTTTGCCACCAAACATGAAATATGCCTTCCTTGCGGGTCCACACCAACAGTTTCCGGTCATTATCAGCTCAACTTTGACCGATGATCAAGAATCTCGTCTGATGGAGATTCTAGAAAGAAACCGCAAGGCCATTGGGTGGACTGTATCCGATCTCCGCGGGATTAATCCTGCTTTGTGTTCACATCATATCTATCTCGATCATGACAGCAAACCCTCCAGAGAGTTTCAGCGTAGGCTGAATCCGGTTTTGCGAGAAGTTGTCAAGAAAGAGATCACGAAATGGTGTGACGCAGGATTCATTTATCCCATCTCCAACTCCGAATGGGTTAGCCCATTACATGTTGTCCCGAAGAAGTCGGGAATTCAAATGGTGAAAAATGAGAGTGGAGAGGAGATTCCAAAGAGAGTAACCACGTCATGGCGAGTATGTGTTGATTACAGGAAACTTAACACCGCGACGAAGAAGGACCACTTCCCTTTGCCTTTCATAGACCAGGTCATCGAACGGTTGGCAGGGAAGGGGTACTTCTGTTTCCTTGACGGTTACTCCGGATACAACCAGGTATCAATTGCTCCGGAAGACCAGGAGAAAACCACCTTCACTTGTCCGTTTGGCACGTATGCCTTTAGACGGATGCCCTTTGGATTGTGCAATGCTCCCGCAACTTTCCAGAGGTGCATGCTTGCTATTTTTGCGGACATGGTCGGTGATTTTCTAGAGGTTTTTATGGATGACTTTTCGGTCTATGGTGAGTCATTTGACGATTGTTTAGCGCACCTAGTCCAGGTTTTGAAAAAGTGTTGTGAGGTAGATCTCATTCTGTCATGGGAAAAGAGCCATTTTATGGTTACTCACGGGATCGTGTTGGGGCACGTCATCTCCCAGCGAGGCATGGAGGTTGACCCTGCCAAGGTGGACGTCATCAAGAAACTCGAGCCACCATCCAACATCAAACAGTTACGGTCATTTCTGAGGAACGTCGGCTTTTATCAACGATTTATTCAAGACTTCTCCAAGATTGCCCGACCGTTAACTGAATTATTAGGCAAAGACATCGAGTTCGTTTTAAATGACAAATGTCTTCATGCCTTCCTCACGCTGAAAGAAAAAATAATCAGTGCTCCTGTCCTACAGCCGCCTGATTGGTCTCTACCCTTCGAGATCATGACGAATGCATCAGATTTTGCGGTCGGGGTTGTATTAGGGCAGAGGAGGAATGGACTTCCCATCGCTATTCACTATGCCAGCAAGACCTTAAATGATGCGCAGAGAAATTATACAGTGACCGAAAAAGAAATGTTGGCAGTAGTGTTTGCATTAGACAAGTTTCGATCTTATTTACTTGGCTCAAAGATCACAGTTTACACCGATCACTCAGCTATCAAATTTTTGATGGAAAAGAAGGATGCCAAGGCACGCCTTCTTAGATGGATTCTTTTACTTCAGGAATTTGATTTGGATATCAAGGATAAACCTGGAGTAAAGAATGTGGTAGCTGATCACCTCTCCCGATTACAGTCAAATCAGCCTTCAGATGAGTACACGCCAGAGATCGCAGAGAGATTTCCAGACGAGAGCATTCTTGCGATTACAGAACTTCCGTGGTATGCAGATATAGTGAACTTTCTGGTCACACAGAAAAGTCCTCAAGGTTGGCCGAAGAACAGAGTTGAAAAACTCGTTTCTGAGTCACAATACTACCATTGGGAGGATCCGATTCTTTTTCGCGAAGGACCGGATTGCGTTTACAGGCGATGTATTCCTCAGGAGGAATATAATAGTGTCCTCACTTTGTGTCATTCTTTAGAATCAGGAGGACATCATTCAGGGAAGAGGACAACGCAGAAGGTACTACAGAGCGGATTATGGTGGCCGACTCTTACCAGAGATGCTTGCACATTCGTGAAGAGTTGTCCAGAGTGTCAGAGAGCTGTAGGGACAGTCAGTGCCAGAGATGCAATGCCGATGCGACCTGTCGTTATTTGCGAGATCTTTGACGCATGGGGCATAGATTTTATGGGACCGTTCCCTTCTAGCAGCGGCTTTGAGTACATCCTTCTCGCTGTAGATTATGTTAGCAGATGGGTGGAGGCTATACCCGCACGAACCGCAGACAGTAAGACCGTTTGCAAGTTCCTAAGGGAACACATCATTTCGCGGTTCGGAATCCCTCGTATTCTTATCTCTGATGGGGGTAGCCATTTCATTAATAAGAAGGTGAAGAAGCTAGTGAAACAGTACAGCATCGATCACATAGTAGCTTCTCCTTACCACCCACAGACGAATGGCATGGCCGAAGTCTCAAATAGGGAGGTAAAATCAATTCTCCAAAAATTAGTACGACCGGATAGGAAGAACTGGTCACTTCTTCTAGACCAAGTTCTTTGGGCTTATCGTACTGCATATAAGACTCCCTTAGGTACTTCACCATTCAGGCTAGTTTATGGAAAGCCGTGCCACTTGCCCGTAGAGATCATGCACAAATCTGAGTGGGCAATTCGAGAAATATTGATGGATATGCAAAAAGCAGGAGCCAAGAGGAAGATAGATCTGAATGAGCTGGTAGAAATCCGCAATCAAGCATACGAGAACACACTGATCTATAAGGACAAAGTGAAGAAATGGCATGACAGACACATACGACACAAGAGCTTTGTTCCTGGGCAGAAAGTCTGGTTGTTCAATGCAAGGTTGAGAATTTTTCCCGGCAAATTGAAAAGCAAGTGGGAAGGACCATACATAGTCAGAACGGTGCACGACAATGGCAGTATTGCAATATCAGATGTGTCACCTGGTGCAGAACCGTTCGTGGTTAACGGGCAGATGCTGAAGCATTACGTAGAGACTACTGATCATCTGGCCCGTACTGAAGTGATCTATTTTGTACAGGAATCATAATCATTCTTTTACTTCTTCCTGTACAATTCCTTTTTAGCCATTCGGGAGATTCACAACACTTGTATATTCTTCATAGACCACAATCGTCCCCGTTTTTGCCCGTCTTCTATGCTTAGGATACCAGATCCTAAGTATAGGGGGGACTGATTGCCCGCTGATTTACGTGTTATTTTTGTACTAATTCCTTTGTATAGCCATTGTTTTTCACGAATCACTTATCCCCAATTTTTGGCTACATTCTTTTCTATACTTAGGATGCCTTATCCTAAGTATAGGGGGGACCGAGTGATTTCGATGATTTCGTATTCTTTCCTTTTGAATTCTTCGTTATTTATCCTTTTCATTCAGTCATCCCGTTTTTGCTCTCTCATAATATTTACGATGACCAGATCGTAAGTATAGGGGGGTTGACTGACTTGACATCGATATCTCTTTTTCACCCACTTTTACTTAGCACGAGTTATGCCCTCCTTTTTCTCTTTTGACGCTATAAGGACATAGCTCAAGCTAAGTATAGGGGGTGCGTATATATTGTATATATACTTTTGGCCATAACTCGTACTTTTATGTATTTTCTATACCTATAAAATCCATAAAAAGTGGGTACGGGTTAATTTAAAATCCACTCTCTTATTTATAAAATCCTGATAAATAAGTAAAACATGCTTAAAATTTGTAATTAAAACTTGTATTTAAATTTTGTACTTAAAATATGTATAATACTTATTTAAAACCCTATTTATTAAAATTTGTATAAAAGCCATTCAACCCTTGTAAAATACTTTGTAGATAAAATTTGTAAAATACATTAGACACTTAACTTAAATAAAATTTATCTTGTAAAAATTGTGAATAAAACCCTGTTTATAAAAATCATAAAATCCATAAAAAATTTACAAAGTCCTAAAATTTGTAAAAATTACAAAATCCTTAAAATTCATAAAAAATGAGTAAAATCCAGAAAATGGACTTCACAAAAACATGGTTGCATTTGCATTCGCATTTTTCAGAATAAGTTTGATTTCCGGAACTAAGGACTGAGTCTATCTGAAGGATGGAGCTTGATTACGACCTTTAACTCTCATTGTAAGGAGCCTGATTAGGAACAGGAATTTAGACTCTTCAGGTCTGGTGACTTAAAATCTTTGGGTTCCGTAAGACCATATTCGGGAAATCAAGTCATCTGAGCTTAAGTAGACCATTTGGAGTCATCCGTACAACTCTTCACCAGTGAACCAACCTTGAACACATGCACTCTGCACTTAGCTCAACTCGCATGGAGTTCCGAAGGACAGTACACCTTGGTAGTGCATTTCTATCCTTATCTTTGCGGCATTGACGTCTAAAGACGGGAGAGATTGGGGTTGCGATAGTTGCTTCGGATGAGGGAAGGATCTGCTGACACAATTTTTCTAAGACCTCAAAAAATGGACGGATTAAAAAGATTCTATAACCGTCGAGGCACAAAAGATGAATGCAGTGCAAGCAAATTACAAAGTCAAATCAAAGAAGCCACCAAATAAGACCAAACTGGTCAAAGCTTCCACCAAATATGCCTGCACATCTTAGTGGAGACTCAGCTACACCGGTTGGGCTTCACAAGGAGATGCGTCTACACTGGTCGCACTCCACTTCTTTTCTCATTCTTCTAACTTCTCCCTATATTCGATTGTGGACATAGCAGAACTGAACTCAGAAGGGAATACCTCCCTCCCCGAGGAAAGAGTAGCGGGATGAGGAAGCCATAGGAGTGTATAGCCGGGATTGACGGTTTCTTCGGTTCTCTAAGCAGGAAGAGCTAAATCAATTCACACACTGTACAAGTTGACTTGAAGGATGATAGAGTTTGCGATATGAATAAGTGAGTCTGAACTAGCCGATGAAGTGATCTTGAGTAAGGATTATGGAACTTAAAGACTGTTGAGGATGAAATCCTAATCCTAGTTAAGGTTCCGACAAAATGCTTGTTTCAGGCCCGATCGAGCTCTGTCCTTTGTCTGTTCTCATGAATTGGTTTAGGAAAACAAATTCATTCTAACTTTCTTTCTTTTTCACTTACTTTTTCAAAATAAGTGTTTGCTAAGGGACTAGCAAAGTTTAAGTATAGGGGGTTGATGAATCCATGATTCATTAACTTTTCTGTCGCATTTTGTCTTAAAACCCTTAACAAATACATGTAAAAACTCACTAATTCTCGTACTTTAACAAAACCCCATTCATGTGTAAATATTCACTTTTAACCACTAAATTCATGTAAATAAATAAAGAACCAGAAAAAGAAAGATAAAGGCATATGGAATATATGTATATATATGTAATATGACTTAAATATAAATATAACTGTAAGATATATTTATAGCCTAACCCCCGAGACCAAGTCAGCATGGATTGGTCGACACACCAATAAGTAGGGGGAGATAAGGAAAGAAAACCCAATAAAAATAATTTATCACATGAATACACACTCTTCACTATTTAAAATACAAAACTTCAAAGAATTTTAATTATTTCATCTTAACTTATTCTTCACCAAATCTTTCTCCTAATTATTCATAAAAATGTAAATAAAAATATAAAAATAAGTTAAAAATATTACCCTATAAATATACCAAGAAATCCAGCTTACAAATTGTCAAAATCTCAACTTCCGAACATCATAACTTCCTCATACGAACTCCAATTTCACTCTACTCACCTTTAAAGTTCATAAAATAATATTATCTAATTAATAAAGGTGATTTCACTGAATTCGGAGTCCGTTTGCAAAAAGTCGGTTTTGGGACAAAAAGACAAAGGAGTTTCTGGGCTATTTATTTTATGTAACACACCTTATTTATTATTTTCTTAATTTTATAATTTTTAAATTATTTCATGATCCTCTAGTTTCACCATAAATTATTTCATAATTTTTGGAGACTATTTATTATTTTTATAAAATCAAACAACCCAAAATATATGTATAATTGACCTATATAGACACTTACTCTATTTATTAAAATATGTAAATTAATTCCTAAAAATCTATAAAAAAAAATTCTGTAGAAGTCTTATTTAATACCCTAATAATTAATAAAATATAAAATTAATTTTTACTTAATTATTTATTAAATTAAAAATTCAAAACCTATTTATAAATACATATTTATTAATAAAATATTTATATTTTAAATAATATTTATTATTTATTAAAAGTAATTATACCATAATTTAGAAAATAAAATTATTTAACTTTCTTGTATTTATACCTACTTGAAATAATGTAATTATCTATTTTATAATTAATTTATAAGTATTTAAAGGGTCTGGGCGAACCAGGTGCTGACACGTGTCAGCACCTGGAGCCTTCTTCTTCAAGAAGAAGTTGCGCCAACCGGCCAACTTCCCCTCTTTTTCCCGCTCAGCCCGCAACCTCTCCGACCGATCTCGACCCTTCGTCCCCTACTCCTAACAACCCTCTAACTCGCCCACCGTCGATCTCACCTTGGGGCCCAAGCAAACTCCCTATATAAGGGCCCCAAGTTCGCCATTTTTAAACAACTTCTTCAGCTTCCAAGCTTTCCAGCTCCAGTGGCCCGAACCCCAATCTTCTTCGCCTAGCCTAGCTTGCTCAGGAGGTGACAGCTCCGCTCGAAGGCGTTCGCGAGGAGGAGGGTACATCGGAGAAGAGTTCCAAGGCGTTCTTCAGCCTTGCATCGCCGCCATCGCAGCGTGAAGCTCCGCCGAAGGTTGACCGTCGAGCATCTTTTTCCAGGTAATACACCTGGAACTCATAGGCCTATTCATCCATCTTTGCGATTTTCTATCTCGATCTCCGAGCCACGATTAGCGTGGCTAATCACTGTGTTAGATAGGTTAATCATTTGTCTAAACCGCACAAGTTAAAAACCTTTCGATTTAGTTTCAGTTCCATTCCAAGGCCATCGTCAGCCTTGCATCGCCGCCATCGCAGCGTGAAGCTCCGGCCAAGGTCGTCCGTCGAGCATCATTTTTCCAGGTAATACACCTGGAACTCATAGGCCTATTCATCCATCTTTGCGAATTTCGTTTCTCGATCTCCGAGCCACGATTAGCGTGGCTAATCACATCTTTAGGTAGACTAATCACCCATCTTTCACGCAACATCAAGAATCCTTTCGATTTACGTTCCATTCGATTCCAATCGATTCGCAAACCATCGTCTTCATGCATTCTGGTATTTGCTGAAACTTGAGTTGCATTTTTTCACCATTTTGGGAATTATATCTCTTAATCTCTAGGCCGATTCAACAAGAATCGAGCACATGCATAACTTCATTGCAGGTCCAAGTTCCTCGCGCGGTCGTTATTCACCATAGGGAAGCTTCGAGCTTCAATGAAATTCATCTTCAAGATCGGACATCAGGATAGCTAACTCTCCAGGTGCACGGAATCATCATCTTCTTCGAGTCACCGCCGTCGCTCAGAGCTCCGCCACCGCCGAACCTACCGCGGGCGAGCTCGAGGGGTGGAGGAGCCACCCCTCTGGCCCCGCCGGAGCACCAGATTCGTCGGAGGCTGGCCGCGAAAAATCGGAGAAGACGCTTCGTCCGCCAGGAGCTCAACAAACTCAAGAACAGGCGAAGTGCAGGCTGGCGACACGTGGCAGAACGAGGAGCGTCCGATCGCTTCCTGCAGCTTCTAATCTCGGCCGTTCAATCTGAAACGGTGGGGAAATTGCTTCATAAGCCCAGTCAAACTTCCAGATTTACATCCCGCCGCCCAAGTTCCCAATAATTACAAATAGGTCCCTCCGCAGGGACCTATATGTAAGAATTTGTTAGTTTTCTTGCAGAACAGTCCCTGAGGACCAATTTGAGAACAATTTTAATTAGTTTTTTTACGCTTATGCCCATGGGATGTAGGGGTTGTATCTTGTTCGTTTGACCTCGGATTTCGACGATTCTTGGAGGGTAGTTACACAACTACCCCAGCTATCTAGTGTAAAGTTTTCGCAGCTTTTCGACGAGTTTTTAACGTGTTTTGATTTTCTCGAAAACCACTTCGCTTTGTTTTGTTTTCTTGTGTAGTTCGAGTACGCGGCTCGAACCTCGTTCACCTATACTATATAGTATCACCTATATTCTATCCACCTATTATATAATAAATAAATCTTTTGAAAAATATCCCTTTTTGAAAATTAAATAAAAATCTGAAAAGAATAAAAGTAAATAAAAATAACAAAATTAAAAATCACCAAAAAGCATTCCGACTTAGAGAAGAATTAAAATAAAATCACGAGAAGAAAAATTAGGGAATATATTCTGCCTCCTTGAGTTCGACCCAGGAACACTTGCCTGGATAAATAAATAGTGAACGATTTTCCGACAGAAAACCGTAAATTTGTTTGATAGGTCTAAAGATCGAAACATCTTTCCGTTTCGCGGCTTTCCGCTACAACCGACACTTCACTCTCTTCCTCTTTTAAAAAGTGAAGGCCTCGAAACTCGATCTTTAGACGCTCATCAACCGCCTAAACCCGGCCGAACTAATTGAACCAAACCATCAGTTCGACCATCTATTTTTTGATAAAAAATAATTTTCAATAATTTGACAAAAATACAAACTTTGTTAGAAATATTCATAATCTAGTCTCATTCTAGCCCATAATATAGTACCCCTTTATTCTTCTCCTTCACATGTGCCAATGATTCATTATCACTTGTCTCTTCATGCCATATGAGCATTGCCTCTCTCTTCCCACATTATGTGAGGTTGTCGACTTATAACAATAACAAAGAAGATGTCCATAGTCATAATATGAGAAGCAATAAACTAACAACATTTGTCGTTAATTAGAGTTTAAATAAATTTAAAATTATTAATTTTTTACATCGCATATATGCACATATATTACGAAATATGATTATTATGCACTTTTGAGTTTTTTTAAGAACATTTATACCCCTAACTTTAAGCAATTTCACTTGTACTCCTATATTTTCTTCAAAAATTCACAATATCATCCTTATATTGGTATAAAATGGGAGCATAAGTATACTAATAAAAGGCCACTACTATTGATTTTGTAAAAATATAGGGGACACATGCAATTGTATTAAAAATAAGGGAATAAATGTTACTAGAAAAACTTTGAAGGACAAGAGTAAACAAATCGTCAAAAGATATGATGTAGCATATTTCGTATTTAGTTGTATGATATACCGGTCTAACTCGGTTCAACCTAGTTGAACCATACGAACCAAACCAACACTACACCGGTTCGGTCTTTTTCGGTTCCCTTGGATGACCAATATCACCACCGGTTTGACCGGTCGGTCCCATTGGTCCGACCATAAAAACCAAAAATCGATATATGTAGGGTTTTAAAACCTTGCCTATATCTTCTCCATATAGACTCAAAATTCATCAAACCCACCTTTATTATTCATAAAATTAAATTATCTATTTAATTAAGGTGGTTTCATTCAATTGAAGTTAAGATGCAAAAGTTAGGTTTTGAGCCATCATTATGCAATATATTCAGTATATTTTTTTATATTTTTCACTTTCTTATATTTCTATGAATTTATAAATATTATTTACATAAAATTGCACATATTTTTCATGTTCTGACCAAAAATTAAATAAACCATTTAATAATTTTAATCGAATTAATAAGGATCCCTGATTTTTGGTTGGTACACGTGGACCAACCAGAGCTCGCGAACCGTTGACCCTTGGTCAACTGTCAGGCCTCTGATGCAGCACAAAATTAAAATATAGGGCATGATATTTTTATCCGTTAATTTTATTTACGCTTATTCGATTGTCGTATTTTTATTTAATTAAAGAGATCGCGTGTGATATCAATTTAGTTAGTTAGAGTCGATTAGAGATTTGAATTTATTTCAAATCAATTAGCTAGTTGGTTAGAGTCAATTAGGATAAGTAGTTTTGAATTTGAATTTTGATTTCTATTTTTGTAATCTCATCCCTCCTGTATAAAGGGATGACGGTCTATTGTTTTAAAACGGTTCAGTTAATATGAAAATTTGAGATTCATCTCATTATCTCTCTCTCTCGTTATTTCTCTCCCTCAACGTGTTCTTCACGTCTTTCATCTCCAAAATCCCGTGCAACCGGCGCGTTCTCCTCTCTCTTCCTCTCCTCTCTAAATTTCTCCACCAAACAACTATTTTTCACCGTTGCAAATTTTTATTTTGCATCATTTGGTATCAGAGCATGGAAACCGAATCGTTCCTACGATTCGACGATCCTATCGAGTATTGGCGTTTGCAACTCAATCTCAGTTGCATATCTCGCGGTTCGCATGCTCGTACGTGGCAACGAATGTTCAGAAAGCAACTTATATTAAGCGTTAAGGTGCAAGCATGGCTGGACACAACATTCGATGAAGATTCATACGGCAACGGCAAAAATCAGATCAATGAAGCTGCTGTGCAACCTATTTTTGAGCAAAAAAACGAAGGTACTTTCATGCAAGATGAAGATTTTATTGATACAACTTCGATACAAAACGAAATCGAAGACTTGGGCCCCATATTTGATGAAGACCCTATAGAATAAGCATGGGAAATCGTCGATCTGCTTGCTGTCCAAGAATATTCAGACCTACAATCGTTGGAAGAACCAATTCCAGTGCCACCCACGACTCCCTCCTGGGTCCCTGATGCAGCCCCCGCACCTCCGGCGCCCCCAATCTCCCAGTTGCAGCCCCCTGCTGTCCTCCAAATTGCCACACTGCCTCTCCTACAACCCATCTCTGTCACCCCGGCAACCCTCCCAACCCCAACGCCCCCTCGGGCAGTCCTCGCGCCCCCAGCTACAACAGAAAATATTGAAACGCCCCCTTGGACAGCCCTATCACCGCAGATACACCGTCTTTGCCGTCTGCAGTGCCACCACCGCCCAATCTCGAGCTATAGCAGCCACTGCGCACACACCAGGCGCAGTCGTCAACACGTGTGCAAGCGGGGGTCGTCACACCTCATTCCTCGGTGCCGCCTGAGGTTCCCCTTTCCAACCCGTCGCCTATTGACCTCGTACTCCAGCAGCCGCCGTGCGTGTTTTGGGTACGGTCTGCACCACGCACGTGATTTAGGACCAACGCACCACCTTCCTCGGCGCCGCCCCAGGCCTCCCTGGCCATTGCGCTGTCGTCGCTCACGGCCTCCTGATCCAGACCACTGCCGCCACCACCTTTTATCCTGGAGGCATGAAACCCTAACGGAAGTTGGGGAGCTCCCTCCTGCCGAATCCCCAAAAATAAGGGATGAGAAAATTTGGATAAATTACAAGAAGGTCCCTCCTCACAAGAGTTTTTACTTAAAGGGCCAAGTGAAGGTTAAGCTATGTTATAGAGGCATTTTAAGTGAAGGGGTAGAACATTTGCATCCATACCCCTCAGTGGAAAGAAACTACAAACGTAACATGGAAAATGAGCAAAATTGCGGATTTTTGCTCAACCAATCCAGATAGGATTCTCCAACCGTCAGAACGAAGATCAAGCAATTCGTCAGGAGACGAATTTTTCAAGCGGATGAGAATTGATGCAGCACAAAATTAAAATATAGGGCATGATATTTTTATCCGTTAATTTTATTTACGCTTATTCGATTGTCGTATTTTTATTTAATTAAAGAGATCGCGTGTGATATCAATTTAGTTAGTTAGAGTCGATTAGAGATTTGAATTTATTTCAAATCAATTAGTTAGTTGGTTAGAGTCAATTAGGATAAGTAGTTTTGAATTTGAATTTTGATTTCTATTTTGGTAATCTCATCCCTCCTGTATAAAGGGATGACGGTCTATTATTTTAAAACGGTTCAGTTAATATGAAAATTTGAGATTCATCTCATTATCTCTCTCTCTCTCTCGTTATTTCTCTCCCTCAACGTGTTCTTCACGTCTTTCATCTCCAAAATCCCGTGCAACCGGCGCGTTCTCCTCTCTCTTCCTCTCCTCTCTAAATTTCTCCACCAAACAACTATTTTTCACCATTGCAAATTTTTATTTTGCATCAGCCTCCACCTCATTTTTGTATAAATCTCGTGCAATCCCCTTCTTCTCTATTTCTGCATGCCTTCCTTCGTACCCCTTCTTCCTCGAGCACTTCACCTTCCTTTCCCCTTGACATCCATCACCCTCGCCCACTCCAGCATCTTCACCAACCTCCCTCACCTCGCACGGTATCTCCCTCCTAAGGTCGATGGTTCCTCCGCCTATAAATAACGAACCCCCTACCTCTTTTTGATTTTTGATCCCCTTTGCACCACTGTAACCCCAGTTGGACACTCCGTCGAGCTTCTGATGATATCAGAACTAGCTTCGATCCTTTTTGGCATGGAAAAGCGGTGGAGGGTGAGGTCCAGGTGTTGACCAGACCATCTCCGACGACTCCTTCGTGATCCTTGACTCCGGTCGAGTTGAGCTGCTGGTAATGTTCTTTTCCTTGCATTTTGTTTCCTTAGCTTAGTTTAGGTTTTAATTGATCTATTAGTTAGCTATTTAGCTTAATTTTAAAGATTAAAATCGCTGGAGCACTAAGCTCTAGTCCTAAATCAGTCATGCTCCACTCATGTTTTGCCTCCCTTTCGTCCTCATTTCCTTCCTTGTTCTTTTCTCTCCACCGAAACCTTCTGTTCCGCCTTGAATCTTGTACGAACTTGAGATGCTCGAGTCCCATCGCTCCATCTTCGCTAGAGTCCATTGCTTTGCCTACTACGCATGCTATGAGCTTTATCCTAGGGTGAAGCACCTTTAGCTCAAGCCCCTCAGTCTTTTGGTGCAGGCTCACGATCAAGAAAGCAACATGGAGCTCCACTATGACTCTTGAACAAGAGCTCCAGGTCACCAGTGCTCCAGGGCTCCTCTGACAAACCCCGGACATCATAGAGGCTACCTGCAGACGTGCGAAGCTCCCAGGAGGGAGAGGAGCCACTCATTGAGGGAAGAGGTGGACGAAGATGAGCGAATCAATGAACAAAGCTTGTTGGAGCTTTGTTCTTCAAGTGTTTTTCCATGGCACCCAACCACCATGTAATTAGGCAGAGGGCCCGAATCTAATCGGGGCCCTTGTATCAGGTCGAAGCGGTACGCAAGCCGAGCCGCTCATTAAGCCACGTGGACGCTTCCCTACCCTCCGATTGCGCACTATTAAAGGGGTAAATTAATTAGTATCCCCACCACCTTTTTGTAAATAATACTTGGTCTTGTAAATATTAAATCACATTCAAACATTTGTGTAAAAGTTACATCTAGGTCCCTGCTTGTTTTGTATATTGTGCATAGGCTCAATGTCAGGTCAGCTCACATGGCACCCCACGTGACTTGGCAATTTGCACTGAACATGTTATTTTGTTTCATTTTAGTTTATAAAATCTGTAAACTAGTTCAAAGCTTTGGTGTATTTGCACGACAACCCCTAACTTTTATTTCTATTGCAAATATGCCCCTGTCAACACATTGTAATTGATTTTGTGCATTTTATTTTTGATTAAATAGCTCATGTTCTTGAAAAGTTGTGTAAAAATGATAGTAGGTGCTTGATCTGATGCATGTTCACGCTCTAATTTTATTTTAGCATTTACTTCTCTTTTTCCATTTATTAAAAATCAATTAAAAGCTATTTAGTCCCTATTTAGATATAAAAATAGAAAATAGAAAAACCTATTTAAAAAATCAAAAAAATATGTTATATATTGCTATATAATATAGCTACAATCTTAAAAATCACAATAAAATAGCAAAAGAAACAAAAATAAAAACTCTCCTAACCCTAAAAAATTAGAAAATATTCTCAAAATTTTCAAATATTTTGTTGTTCAATATTTATATATATACCAATTATTATATATTGAAAAGAGTTTTAAGAAATTTTAAAATTATTATCTATTTTAATAACTCAAAACTAGTTGATCCATTTATTAACTCCCTGATTTGGAGTATTTTTTAATTTAAAAATACCTAAAAATAGCAAAAAATATCAAAAAAACTTCATAAAAATAGAGAAAATATAAAAAAAGACAAAAATATGTTTTTTTATAATTTTTGAATGTTATTAGCTATGTTTATAATTATAAAAGCCTATATTAACTATATACCCATATATATAATTATATACTGATTAATATAAGTATTATTATTATAAATACTTATAAATTTTTTATACCCTTAGAAAAATAAAAAAGACTGTACATAATGTATTTTCCTATTTTTATATATCTATTATATATTTGTATCATATATACTATTTATATTATCCATATTAAAAAGAAAAAACAATTTTAAAAATCGAAAATATAAAAAGAAAATAAAACTTATAAAATTAAAAGTAAAAATATAAAACATTAAAAATTCATAAAAAAATAAATAGAATTAAAATCCCACAAAAAATTAAAAAGTGGATATAAGCTATGAAAGAAGAGACGTGGGTACATTTTGTTGACAAATAGTTGCGAGCCTGAATGCTATAAGGAAGCCTTGTAAGATGCAAACAAAAAAATGGGTATAAACTATGAAAGAAGAGACGGAGTCCCTTCATGACAACACACCTTTGAGCTTGTGAAATTGCCCAAAGGCAAGAGGGCGTTGAGGAATAAGTGGGTCTTTAGAGTGAAACATGGTGAACACTCTACAAACCTAGGGTACAAAGCTAGGTTGGTTGTGAAAGTTTTCGACGAAAGGAAGGGAGATGACTTTAAGGACATCTTTTCTCCTACGATGAAGATGTCTTCTATCTGAGTGGTTCTCAGCTGGGCATCTAGCTTTGATTTGGAGGTTGAACAGCTGGACGTGATGACTGCTTTCCTCCATGGTGACCTTGAGGAGGAAATTTAGATGTTGAAACTAGAGGGATTTGACCATGTTTGTAGGAAAAAGAAAAGTCTATATTTCTTGAAGAAGGCACCCTAGCAATGGTACAAGAAGTTTGAATCATTCATGAGGGAGCATGGCTACTTAAAGACTGCTTCAGACCATTATGCATTCATGAAGAAATTCTCAGGTAATGACTTTATCATTTTGATGCTTTATGTTGATGACTACTTTAGATCATATTCTATGAAGGGCTTGGGACATGCAAGTTAAATTTTGGGCATGAAGATCACGGGTGATCAGAAGGCAAGGAGGTTGCAGCTTTTCCAAGAGAAGTACATTGAGAAGGTACTTCAAAGATTTCACGTGAAGAAGGTGATGAATCCGTGATTCATCGCCTTTATTCTTTCATTTTGGCTAAAATCCTTGGTAAAATGCATGTAAATATCCACTAATTCTATCTAATTAACATTCTAACCACAAATATTAATATTATATAATTAACACTTAAATTATCCAAAATAAAAGAATAAAGAGAAAAAAAAGAAAAAAAAAGAAGGTTGTATATGTAATATACAAACTGATCCTAACCGCGAGACCAGGTCAATATTGACCAGGTCGATAAAAGAAATAAGTAGGGGAGATAAGGATCCTAACTTATAAAAATATTCAGAAAATAAAGACTAAAAATGTAATTTACCCATTTTTCATAATGCAAATACTTCACCCATTTTATTTATCATCAAAACCACTCCAAACCAAAACACTTCTTTATAAAAATTGTTCATAAAAATATATAGTATTTTATAAAAATATTAGAAAAACATTGCGGTGCAAAAATAAAATAACTGTAATGACCCGGAAAAGCCGTAAAAGCCGACTTCCGAGGTTCATAACTATTTATAGAAAACTCCAAATTAACCAAACTCACTTTTAAAATCCGTTTTGTATATAGTACTATTTATTAAAAATATCAGAAAAATATTCGGATAAAACCGGTGAGTTTCGGCTTTTTGGACCCGTTGTATATATGTACTATATGTATAAACTTCCGGGATTTTTAATTAAATAACCGTAAACCGTATTAACTTAACTCTTTTTCCTAAAATCATCTAAAATTGTATATAAAAATATAAAAATAAAAATAACTTAAAATCTCGAAAAAAAATCCGGAGGCCCGAAGCCGCTACTTTTTTCGTCCGGGCCTCATAACTCGGCCGTGTGAACTCCGAATTGAGCAAACTCTGTCCCTAAAATTATATTTTTCAATTATCTACAAAATGACACTAGTTTCGCTAAAATCGGAGTTAATGCGAAAAATGCGGTTTTTGGGGTCCGTATTGGTATATTGTACAATAAGCCGTAACTTATATTATTATTTAATACATTAATCCCTTATTCTTATTTAAAAATAAATAATACTTTCTTTATTTATTTAAATTATTTATTTATTTAATTTATAAAATTAATTATTTACTTAATTTTATACTTAATTATTTAATTAATACATAATTATACACTTAATTACATAATTAACTATTTAAATAATGTATTAATTATATTTATTTATTAATTAATTAATTAATTTCGAAATTATTATAAATTAATTTTAATATTACTTATTTAATTAGATTAATTTTATTTTTTTCTTCTTCTTTTCTCTTTCTTTCTTTTCTCTCTCTCTCCTCTCTCTCTTACTTTCCCAAATACCCTTCTTCCTCCCCGTTTCTTCTTCTTCTCCCTTCTCCAACCCATCTCCACGTCGGCCAACCACCCAACCTCCTCAACGGCCGGTCGTTGGCCGGCCGTTTCACCAACCACTCGACGCTCCCGTCACCACCCCCGGTGACCGGAATCCCCCTCGCCTATAAAAAGACCTCCGACCCCATCCGTTTAACCATCCGCCATTTTTCCTCCACCTTCCGTCCCCGAGTTCCGGTGCGAGATCGAGAGCGCGGGAGTGACAGACCACCTCTCCTTCCGCCGTCGAGCGAGGCGAAGCGAGGTCCGGCGAGATCCGCAACGACGTAGCAGCACCGCTCCGTCGCGTCCAGAGCCTCCGCGAGCCGCCGTCGCGTCGAGGCGAGGACCCAGCTCCGCTGGGAGCTCCACCCGTAGGCGGCGAATATCTCCAACCGATTTCATTTTCCGCACGATTTCAGGTTAGTTCATTCCTCTTCTCTGTTCTCTCCTTCCTTCTAAGTCGATTCTCATCTCTTCTATTCCTCATCCCCTGTTCCCCCTAATATTTCTCTTCTCGTCATATTTGTTCATTTAATCGATTCTGTGAGTCATCATCTTCATCCGCACATCATTCTATTTTTTTTCTTTTTCGCACATTCTGCTACAATCCATCACCTCAGATCCGAGCTTGGATTCCAAATCCGTCACCGTCGCAGGAGTTTCTCGTCCATTTCTTATCTGCTCTAACGATTGGCCGAGGGATCATCCTCGAGCAATAAATGATCAATTGCAGGTTTCGATATGCGGATATGCTGGGAAGAGGCAAATTTGGATATCTATATCCTCATATGAAGCCAATCCATCTGGAGTTGACTTGACTTAAGAGTTTTTTTTATTTGAAATACTCGGCCTCATCGGAGATTCAGATCCAGACTTTAACTGGAAATTTGCTCAAGCACGAGAGATTTATTCCAATATCTACATTTCTGCCTGGAACATCTAAATTAGAAGGATCTGCGCAACTCCGATATCGGCAGCACCGGATTCGCATGTGAATCGAGGATAGAAACTCCGATACCTTCAATCACGACTACCCGATACAAAACACTATCGCCTGGATTGCGTCTATTTTCCACCGCGCGTGAAGAGCCTCCTATCGGGGAGTCACGGCGAGACACACGAACCCACACCGCCGCGCATTTCATCTCTGAACCTCCAGGCCCAGATAGAACTACAGCCGTTGATCAAGCCTGCGATCGAACGGATTAGAAATGGCCACGTTCACCCAGATCTGATAAGATCCGTCGGATCTAATTCAATCCAACGGCCACAAAAAGGCATAAAACTCGCACGCGTCAGTATCGAACACCTGCACCGCCCCACCGCTTGGGTGCATTGAAGTTATTTGGGCAAATTTACTAATATCCCCCGGAATTAAAGAAATTGGTAAGCAGGTATATATACAGGTGGATCACGTGTACAATAAGAGCTAAAGGGAGTTTTCTGCCAATTGCCCTCGAGTCCCTTGATAATCAATTGCAGGTTCCATTGTTTATTACCCGGAGATTCCAAGCCAACCGCCTGGAGCCGGAGTCTCGACATCGGATATTGGAGCATCATCTGAGCCAATTGTGCACCGGAGAGAAGAGCAACCAAGTGATCTGTGCTATTGTGCGTTTATTGAATCAACGGGAGTTTTGCGAGGGCACCCTCAAGTCTTCGGCAAAATTACACGCACATTCTCAAATCTCCAATTTATCACGCAGACCCCCAGATCCAGATTTCTTACAGTAATACCCCTGTATCTATAATAATTACTATACATACCATCTACATAATAAATAACAAAACAAAATATAAAAATACACTAAAATACTCAAAAATATTATATTTTACGTAATATACAGTATAAATACGTTTTTCTAAAAAAATAAAAAAATATTAAAAAAATATTAAAATCAATTTAAAAAATACAAAATTGATAAACACTTCAAAAATTCATAACTCATTCATTAAAAATCCTCCAAAAACGCACAACCTATCATTTTGAAG
Source organism: Ottelia alismoides (assembly GCA_037367405.1). Taxonomy (NCBI): domain Eukaryota; kingdom Viridiplantae; phylum Streptophyta; class Magnoliopsida; order Alismatales; family Hydrocharitaceae; genus Ottelia; species Ottelia alismoides. The sequence continues at coordinate 920,231 of JAZKJV010002969.1, forward strand.
ATAATTTCATCTACTTTCTACAGAAAATACAATAAAAATATTTTTTTGTTATTTTCAACCTTAAAAATCACAAATACGTCACTGTTTTCCATAAAACATACATTTTTGATATTAAAAAAAACCAAATACCATAAAAAGCCTAGAAACCTCTTAAAAATCCATAAAAACAGTAAAACACACTAAGAATATAAAAATAACAAAACTAAAATCAAATAAAAAATTTAAATATTTTCTAATAATAAAAAAATCGTAAAATAATTAAAATTACAAAAACAATATAAAATTCGTAAAAATCAAATAAAATTCAGAAAAAATATTAAAAATAACATAAAAATTAGGAAACCCTTAGCCTAAGTTTTTCTACCGATTTCCCCTAGTTTAAACAGTTTGCCTCCCTGAGTTCGACACTCCCGTACGAATCCACTATACATTTGTTTAGGAGTATAAATAAAAATAAAGAAGATTAACTAATACTTAATCTTTTCTGACAAAACTCACCTGGTCGATACAACGATCGAAAATCTTCTTTTCTGATTCTTTTGCAGGTTCAGAAGACAGCAGATCAGGTGGTGCGTTTTTCAGAAGGCAAAGCCAACAAACACTTCCCTTGGAGCCCATTTCAATTTAAGATCCAAAGATATCTCGTAGAAGGTTGTAGATAATAAAGACATGAAAGAGTTCCCCGTGCCTCAGCTACATGTAGTCTTATGTATGCCATGATTTGTACTAGGCTAGACATTGATCATGTAGTTGGAGTTGTTAGGAGGTTCATCTCAACTCTAGGGAAGCAATATTTAGAATCAGTTAAGTGGATTTTGAGGTATCTTCAAGGTACTAGCAACTATTGTCTTTGCTTTGGATCAAGGTCCTAAATGTCGGTTTCGGTCACCATTTTGGTACCGACCGAAACAGAATTTCGATGGAATTTCGACCAAATTTCGGTCATTTCGGTCGTTTTTTGTACTAGGACCCCCATAATTCGATCATTTCGGTCGAATTTCGATTTCGACTAGATATCGATATTCGACAGAAATTCGATCGAATTTTGCTGAAATTTGAGGCCATGCTTTGGATCATAGAAATATATTCTTCTTAGTTACACGGACTCAAACATGGCAGGTGACATTGATGGAAGAAGGCCCATATCGGGTTATTCGATGTAATTGGTAGGTGGTGTAGATTCTTGGCAATCTTGACTTTAGAAGTGTGTAGCTCTATCCAGTATGAAAGCCGAGTTCATTGCAGCTACATGGACATGCAAGGAGTTGTTGTGGATGAAGAAGTTAATGGGAAAACTTGGTTTTGGGCAAGACATGTGTCTTACTGTGATAATCATGGTTCTATTCACCTTGGCAAGAACTCCATATTTCATGGGAGGTCGAAGCGCATTCATGTGAGATATCATTGGATACGAGATGTCTTAGAAGAGAAGCAACATGTTATCGACAAGATTCCCACAAATGACAATGGTGCGGACATGATGACCAAGGCATTGCCTTTGGGAAAGTGTGATGGTTGCCACTCCTTTGCTGGATTGGAGCGGGCTACTCGTTGCATTTGATGAGAGTATGGATGGTGAGTTCCTTTTCATGTGGGAACTCAACCATCATGTTGGACCTCAAGAGTCCATCTTCTCAACATGCAACTTGTTAATTGGCAATCTCTTTCTCATGGACTGGAGGGGATGATTTTTTGGGTTGTTCTCTTTCATAATTTTTCTAGCCCATGTTGGGCGTACGTGCAATTGGTCCATGTTGGGCACCACTGAAATCTTCTCAGTTGCCCTTGCAGCCCCTGGCGGACAGAATTGATGGTGTACTTCTCCAATTCCTTAAGACTGTGGCTGATGTATGCTTGAGAGCAACTTGGGCTCACCTTTCCTTCCTCTTCTCTCATTAATTCTCCTTGGATCAGGCCGCACGTAGCAGCTGGAGATTGTGTTGTGGAGGTATCGACAAGGAGCATCCGTGGAGCTTGCTAGGGCTGCAACTTTGGGTGACATTTCTCCATCTTCTTTCCCTTTTATTTGTGTTGATGTGGTGCATTGTTGATGCACCTTAGGGGAAGATTTTGGCTTTATAGCCTATTGGGAGAACATATCATCACCAAGATTGGTGGGGAAGTTTGATCGGGTAAAGTCGGTCCCATGGTTCTCCCCTCTAATTTTGGGATTTCCACGTTAAAATCCCTTGTCTTGATTGTGCTTGTGATGGTGGTTATTTAAGGGTTGTTTGATTGCTTGTGATTCTTGTTGTCGTTTGATTTGATTTTGTTAATCCGTCAAGTGCTCGGTTTTATCCACACTTCCCCAATATTGGTGGGATTACTTGTTCCCAACAATTCCAGTGTTCGACGGTGACCTTTGAACAACTTGCCTCGTATAAAAAGCACACAAATAAACAACACAAGAATTAGGTGATGATGGTTGCGTTTCTCCAGAAACCTTTACCATCTCGAGATCCAAAGCAATTGGTTTTTAGTTTGAGTTTTCATCTCTGATTCCATAGGTTCCATGGTGAAGCTCCGCTTTGTGGAATCCAATGATGACGGGCCACAAATCGACCCCCTTGGGCTCCTGGTTGCAGCAATGATTGCTCTGATGCTTCTGGTTCCTCCGCGTTACGCCGCCTCGCCGGCATGTCGTATGATATTATTACTGCTGAAAACCAGTCTGTTTTTCCACTTTGTGATGTCTTTGCAATGGAGAAGGCAGCGAACTGGCCTCTAGATTGACTGAACAGGCTTCACAAGCGGAACTCGGGCATCACCTTCCTTCTCATTTGCACTCTGTACAATTCTGTAAGAAATGTTGTTAGATTTAACACTATGCAGGATGAACAAATTGTGTTTACGACAGTACATGATAAAACAAGTTGGCGATCCAAATGTAAAATTGTCTTAACAAGGAATGACCAAGACATTAGTATAGCAAAGTTTGATGTAGTATTTCTACATGGTACAAACCAGCATCTCCTGCTCATTTTTAGCCATATGGTTTAAATGCTACAGCTGATTTATTTTGTACTGCCATTTGGATAGAGGTTAAATCCATGCTAAAAAGATTCGATTGTCATGAGGCAACTTCCTAAATAGATATGAATGGAGGCGAAGAATCCATGTATCCACCCTTCTTAATTGTGGGAAAGGGCTTTGTTGTTGTTGCATTTGGATAGAGGTTAAGCATTGATTGGGTGTACCTCCATTACAAAAACCTTTCTTGATGTGGTTTCAGTTTGATAATAGATCACCTTAGTACTTAGTTTAGGTTTAAGAGGGAGAGAGCAAAACCCATTACAAATTTTTACATATTTTGGTTTGGTTGATAACAGATCTTTGTGCACTCATCCTTTTACTTCCTATATGAGTTGTACTAAAAAGATGTTGGCACAATACATGAATGTGTCACACTTACCCTCATTCTATTTGCTTTGTTATATACATTGGGAGACTATTGGGTCTCGCGGAGATCCTAACTGACAGGACGTGGGAAAGAGGCGGACGCCGCGAGGGTATACACCCTATATATACCTCCATCTGGAGGAGGAATGGATCATCGCATCTCGATTCATCCTTGTTCACCAGGAGCCCCTTCCCAATCACCCTAATCCCATCTCTCTCACATAAAGAAGTCAACGGTGGCGTACCTTGTTCCATGACCGGTATCAGAGCTCGGCGATCTCGAGCTTTGCATGCTTCTATGCAATGATCTGGAAATGCATCATCGTCGAAGTCATCGATCTCTTGTGACAGTATGCGAAGGTCCACCTCGTGTGGTTGTTGCCGCCGCAACACATCTTTTCCTTTGCAACCCTTACCATGGGTATACTTGAGGTAACTGCTCTTTAATTCTTTCGTTATAGAAAAATAATAATAAAGAAGAGGACTGATTATTAAAGGTGATGCTTAATGTTTGATAAAGACGACGTTTTGTGATGGGCTTTTAAATCAGGTTTGTTCTTTTAGGAGATAACAGTAGATGGATGCTGTTTTGTTGCTTGATAAATGATAAGATGATTTTCTTACCCATGTAATTTAGTTTATTGAAAATCTTTGACTTTAGTTTTATAAAATTAATCAATCACGTCTTCCTAAAAACTTGTAATTGTTGTGGAAAGTTTTTTTTACGTGGGGACTATTCTCGTGAGTTGAATAACTTGATTTTTCCAACTAAGGGGGTTCTCATGTCTTTGTTTTTTCCTTTAATAAAAAAAGGTAATGGGAGTCTATACATATCTTTTTCTTAATTGCGCAATTAGGGGTCGGATTTTTACCTTAACTAGGATGTATCACGCGCTTCGCGGTGGAATGAAATTGAGTTGATATAATTTAAAAAATCACCAAGTTTTACTATTTTCTTTTAAACATTAAAAAATGATAACAAAAAGTTTGCATGTTATGAAAAGATTTAGTTAATATTTTTATGGAAAAAATAAATGCTCTATATTTGTGATGTGAATGGAATAAGTTCATATAAGACAATTGCAGGTAACAACCACCATTGAAGTATAAATGAATATTGAATTGCTACAATTATACTGCAAGAAATTATTATTAAACTAACACTTAAATTTTAACTAATGTTTTATTGTAACGAATAGGTGAATAATTTAATAAAAAATTGTAAGTTAAATAATATAAGTAAAAGGAAATATATATATATATATTATTTGTATTTTTTCCTTACAGTTGATGTATATCAAAATTTAACTGACTTAATCAGAAGCAAATGTTAAACAACTTAAAAAAGATAGGAAAAGGATTATAAAAAATAGTTGTTTTCTATCCATTGATACTGCATCTCTGTGATAAATAAAACTTTTAATATTAGTGTAAATATATTTATATGCATATATTTCGTAATTTAATTTTAAAAAGTTTTGTTGTTTTCTACATATAATATAAAAGGGTACTTAATTAGTGAATTATCTGAGATTTGAAGTGGATGAACAAACAGTGCAAAGCAATCAACGAACGTTGAATCTCAAACAAAGATGAAAAAAATTAGAAAACTAAATTATAGAAATATGAGAAAATATAATCTTGTATGAAAACTTTACAAATGGAATATCATGCACATCCATTGATTCCATGTTACCTTAGGTATATCTATGTTTATGAAGAACCCGTATGATAATATTAAACAAATGAATGTTCTTTCTGTAGAAAGATTATTGTGTAAAGTTATGGTTGATAGTATAAAATTAATATTTATTATGTTAAAGAAAATGAAAAAAAATATATACCTTTGAAGTTTCGTACAATCAGCATTGAGAAGATAATAATTGTTGGATTATCTCTATGAAGAACCATTTTATTTGGAAATTCAACAACAGTTTCTGCTATATTATGATCAAAAATTCCTTCTTGTTGTTCAAAATTAGACATAGAATAGTTAATCAACATTATTATTTTTAAATTTCAATAATATCTATAAATACTATTATTTGAAATAGACATAAAAATTTAAACTAAGATCTTCAATTTCTTTATTTTTTCATGTGTTTGTCATCTATTTATGAATATGTATGAATTATTTGCAATACTTAATGAAATAGTATCCTCTAAACATCTGGAATAATTTATAAAAAAAAGCAAGATGATGCTTTAAAATTTAATTTCACATTGTAATTTCAAATACCAATTAAAGGATTTTCTTTGAAAATTAGAACTTTGAAATCATCAAAACCAATAAAAAACTTATATCTCGTGATAATAATATAGTTTCCATGCTACTGTTTGGTGGATCTTTTGGAATTTTAAAAAGTTGTACTGGATTTTTATGTATTTTTAAAGTTTGTATATGGTTTTATGATTGACTTCTGATTTATTAAAATACAATATCGTATTTATTTTTCAATAAGCATTAATACTGTATAATAGTACAATATTGAGTAATTTGAGATATTTTTATTAGAATTTTATAATACGCAGTTGAATTGATACAAATTTATCAATCTATAAATAAAATTCCTTTAAATTAACTTGATTTTAATTTGTGAGATTTTGTATTTTATAAATTTAGAAAGAGGGGGAAGGAGATAAAGAGGAGAGAGGAAAGAGGAAAGATAAGGAGAGAGAGAGAGAGGGTATATAAATTTAGAAAGAGAGAGGATAATAAAGAGCGGAGGGGAAAGAGAAGAAAGGAGAGAAAAGACACGAGAGAGACAGAGAGGATTATTGATGCTTTCAAATATATCCTTAGGTCATAAATTCTTGTAGACTATTGGGTACTTTATGTACAATAATTGATGAAATAATCACACCTTATTCTTTTATAAAAATTATATTTTTAGAAGAATGTGGCCGGTGAAAAAAATGAAGAATACAAATGTTGAAAAAAAGAAAAGAAAAATTGAGGGTGTGAAAAAGACAACCATATGGAGTAATAGTTTTATTATGTTGTCTATCAAAGAATTATCATAATATCATAAATCATATATGAATTTGTATCAACTATTATTTAAGTTCTAACAATTTAACTAAGAAATAGTGATTATGGGTGCTAATCGAATCGAGTATCTTCGAATCTATCAGGATTCTGATTCAGTTCATTATTAAAGTGTCGAATCCGAACTCGAATCAAATTTCAAATGAATTTACTAGCTAAAATTCAAATTCACTTCATTTTGAATTTTGAATATTCAAATTTAATTCTTTTATTTCGAATTTGAAATGTCAATGGGTGTTTTAGAGTCTATATAAATAATATCATATGAATAATTATATAATATAATTATTTGGGTTAAATGGGGGCTTCCCCCACCTCATTTTCGAGTATTTTTTTTATTTTTTTTGAAAAATATCACCATGTGCATTCATCTATATATCCCTCCAATATGTCATTCAAATTTCGTCAGAAATAGAGACTCTTATGCCCTCCATCTAGAATAGGTTCGATTACAGCAATGTTTAGACCATTAAAATTACCTGTTCTAGATGCAGTGCGTAGGAGTCTATGTTTCTGACGAAATTCGAGTGACATATATGAGGGATATATAGAAGAATATACATAGTAATATTTTACAAAAAATGGGGAAAATGGGGCGAGACAGCCGCATTTTTTATAAATATTTTATTGTATACTTCTAATATTGAAAGTATATTACAAAAAAAATAAAAAAAACTATAAAAGTAAGGAAAAGATCAAACCAATACAATATATTCGATAAAAATACCTAATTTTTACAATTATTGTGTCTCTTTTACAATCTAAATATACCCTTGGAATGTGTACATATAGGATAATTATATGAGCTTATCAAAGGGATATAATATCAGTGACAAAAAAGCTGAATACACTATAATTACCATTGCATGTTAAAGCAAGATAAGATAAAACTTATATAGAAAGTTGATTCAAATTAATATTATTATTTGAAATAATAGGAATCGTAAAAAATATTGTGGAAAGATAAATCCTCTTCATTAAACATGAGGATCTTCAATATCAAAAAACTAAGTCATGAAATGAAATATACGTATTTTTCATGTAGAAAGGAACAACTTACATTATGGTGAGAATAACTTGTATATTACTCGTGTGATGATAAATTTCGTCGTGACAATGATAATCATCATGGATTGTCATGCAAGGAAATTAAAACAACAAAAAAGATAAAGGAGATATATATGGATAAACTTTGAATCACAACACATGTTAAGGAGGAACTCGAAGTAGCAAAAGCGTCATTTTCACGTGCTAGGAGAAAGGCCACCATAATCTACCGTGGGTTTAGGATCATTGATAGATAATGAACAGGAGAATGGAAAAGACAGTATAAGGAATGTGGGAACATGAAAATAAATGTGTGGAATAACAATATTAAACATTTGATCTTTCATGTTAGATTTTATAACTAGTATTTCTTACTCTTTTTCTATTCAATATTTACTCTTTAACAAATAGGATTATGCGCACATATATGCATATTAAATTGGATATGGCTTAGAGTGCTTTGTATCCTCTTAACTCAAAATTTCTGAATAGCATGCTAAGATTGATTATTGTACTTATAACTCATACATAAGCTATCATGACTAGGCTAAAATAAGAAGTAAAGATAGGAACTTAGATGTTTTGTATAACCGATGAATGAAGGACCCATATCTCTTACTCATAACATATTTTGCAGCCAAACCACTTGAACTTAATTGTAAAGAGGAAAGGAAAGAGATTGAGTCTCATTAGGAGTGCATAATGTTGCATATACACGTCATACAGTCATGTCGGTGTAGCGTGGGAGTATGGAAATCATAATGGTGAATGTTGCACATGATAAACCATATCAATGAAGCCTTTATATGATTAGAAGTTTAAAGTTAACTACTTAATGACTGCAGTAAGTTGGTTTTGAGAGTATCTTTAATTGCTTGCACATGTTTTGCTTAGTGATATAATGCAAATGCTAAATCTTTCAATATAAATTAAATGTAGTTACTTTTTAAATCCATATTCATATATTCTTTTCTGCATCTATTTACTTACACATGACAAGTGTTTGATGTAATTATGCTGTAATTCCTTATACAAGAATATTTAGAAAAGATCCTAATCAACCCTGAGTGATTGTTACATGTATGCATGCAAATATGTATGTATTATATGCATGTATATGTATATATATTTATACACATATGATATATATACATACATATGTATATAAATACCTAATCAAATCTAATTGTTATCGAACGAATTCAGGTTAATTCATATTCAATTCATTTGGGAATCGAATCAACAAATTAAATTCAAATTCAATTCTATTTGTTTCGAATAAAGATTTTTTCGAACTTTTATCGAACGATTCCTAATCGAATTCGAATGATTTAGTTCAATTAACAACCCTAGTAGAGAGAGTCGTGTGGATATAAAGAGAAAGACAACCGTAGGGACAATGATGGAAATGTTAAAAGTGGCATTAATGTGGCATGGTAGAGGAGAGGCATGACCATGGTTGGTTGCTGTGCAAAATCGTAATAGTGGCAGGTGCGGCGCGAAGAGAGAAGACATGGGAGGAGGAGAAGGATAGGGTTAGGATTTTATGGGTGGGAAAGAAAAGGGGTAAGTCATTGGGGGGGAGTAAGCGGTACTGAAAAATATTTTTCAATTAGTTGTCTTTCCCTTCCCACATGTGGGGCCTTTATATATGCTTATTTCCACCAAAATAAGCAAAAAAAATAGGTTTCTTTAAATTAGAAAAAGCAATAAGGCCGTTTATAATGCATCGTTTACATATTCAAATAAATTGGACTATTTTAATTAATACTTAATCCTAACCATAATAACGAAGTCAACTTTACTCATAATTATAATTAACTAATAAATAATAAATAATAAATAATAAATAAATTCATGAAACTCCTCCTCAGCTACATCATCTGTAATTGATGGATATTAGCATATTCCTTAGTGCATTGTTTAGCGTTGTTTTTATGAGTAATGGTATTTTTTACTCAGACCTCAATATGTTTATTCATAATTCCGATATTGGGGGTTCTTTATGGTATATGTTTGAAAAAATACAAAGTTTTCCCTCACATGTATACATGAAAAATGAAGGGAGAAATAAAACCAAAATTACATTAGAGTACATTTTTCAAAATTTTGATTTCAGAACAACCTGCAATCAACTTGCAATGTCATCATGTGATTGTTATTCAAAAAAAAGTCATCATATGATTGATGTGTCTATAAACTCCAGCATCTTTCATGAACAAAATTGGATATCCTAAATTTATTTTTTATTTTTTTGAAAGAAGCTAAATTTATTTAACCATAACTAACATTATCCATACTTGGCAGCAACATGTTTGTTCAAGTACAACCAGAATTATTACTTAGAGATTTTTAGAAATGCATTTTGTCTTCATTAGCCTGACTACATTTAGATGCAGGGCTATCCTTGTATTTTTTGTAAGTTAAAGTGGTTGGTAAGTTGTTTGATTTGTCCGTGTTTAGATGGAAGGTTTGTTGTTGGGAGAACTTCTTATGTTTGGTTGTTTTTTTCATTATTGGATGGGTGGATGTGATGATATACTATTTTTGTTTGTTGAGGATATATATAATATAAATTGAGGAGGAAACGAAAAAAATAAATTTATATGAACTGCCTAAAGATATTGATAAATTATACAAGTTGGTCAGAGAGAGAGAGAGAAGATGCGAATTGATTGAAGAGACAGAGATAAAGAGAATGCGAGAATTTGGTCTAATGTGAATTGGTTGAAGAGACAAAGAGAAAGAGAACATGAGAATTTGGTCTTTGTGTCTTAATCTAGTGGATGACCTTTTGAAAATTAGATGAATGACCTTTTTTGAAAGAGTAACCCTGCACGTGAATGTACTCTTAGGGTTCGAGTAATCCTTTGATCCCCCTAATTACAATAAGTCCATGTAAGGCCTTCAAGGGAAATTCTTCGAAAAAGAAAATACAACTAATAAGACAATTCAAATATATTTCAATTCCAATATAGTGGTTGTGGCTAATGCCATACATTAAACCTACCTTTGTAGATGCAAATGATAGTGTTTTCCATCATAAATATACATTATTAAAGTAAGCTCGTGACTATTAATACCACTTTCTTATCTTATTTCAAGCTATATTCTGATTATGTTTAGGTAGTTTCATTGAAGGTAATTTTTTAGCTATTACCTCAAATCTTTAATTAAATATTTGGTAAGTTGTAAATTGTTGTTGATCTTGTTTATTTTTTAGAATTTTATAAATTAGATAAGTTAATTAGGCTTTCATATTTTGTTTTTGACAATGTAATGCTTGAAATTATTTATAGACTAATTAAATTTGTAATATAAATTTAAAAAATATGATTATAATATTTTTAAAATATTCTAATATTTAAGTATTGTAAAATTGCAAAATTCTGCATATGCCCCCCACACTCCTTTACATGTTTAACCGCTTTAAATTATCTCATTGAACAAGTATTGCATACCGCATTTCCCTTTGGTGTCATTCCAAATGTTGCCACTTCATAGGTTGCAAAATTTATATTACGTGGTGGATAATTGTGAATTCTTTCTCATTTATTTTCTTTCCCCGTGTTCCTTTTAAATAAATGTGTTATATAATATATATATATTACATGGTGTCTTTTCATTATACAAGTTATTTAACCTTGTTTTAATTGTATTTTACCGGTTGTCGAAAATCCTGAAAGGATACAAGTTAATCCTCGTCCTCAACCCTAAGACGATTTATCTGAAATGTTTTGGTTGTTAAATTATAATTTGCTAGCATAACTTGCTTATTTGGGTCTCAATATTTTTTTTCGGATTTCTTTCCTCAATCCCTCTTACAGGTATATCAGGTCCATGCCTCTAATCGGTCTAAATGCTGATTTTCGTATTCGAACTAGATCTGATATTATATATGTTAGAAATGTTTTTCAAATCTTTATATACGAGAATTTATTAAAAACTTCATAGTGGTATGAATTCTTAATATATCATCAATAATTCACACTTATATGGCTGGGTAATTGTACATTTTCATAACAAGAATGTTATTCATTTTTATGCTATGGCACGATTCTACTCTAACGGGATGACATGCGATAATGCTATCCATTTTAAGGATGTCGCATTCTTAGCCAAAAAAGAGTGGGACATGCATCAGTTAATGTGGATATCAAAGTGGAAAATCTCAAGAGAATACTCTCCTAATACCATATTAACTTGGTGAGCCATAAAGAATATGAAGAGACGTAATGTCTATTTTTTGTTTGAAGTATGTATTGGTCACATTATACAACTTTAATTGCATCTTAAGTAGTTTTATTCTTATAAGTATTTAAATATATGTGTGTTATCTAGATACACCTATTTAGGTATGAAATAATATATCTAGAGATGGTATCTTAGATATCCCGGTGTAGGGGTATACTGACTTTTGTGTCATTCAATATTCGAGCATTCATACTAATATGTAGCATACCATATACTCAACGTAACTTCTTATAGTAGACAAGAATAGAATGACCTATTCCGCAAACTTATAGTGGTCCAACCACCAACTCACTTCAAAAACATGTATAGTATGAGCATCTGCATTAGCCAGCTTTTTTATAATGATTACTTGTATACCATTAAAAAATAAAAATATATCTGATATTTCAAATTTAATAAATAGAAAATATTATAAACATAGTACATTCACGTACGTCATTAAGGTAAAATCCTTTTGTGGTGTTGCGTGACATTTATCCTTTGTAAAGATTTCAATAATTATTCATATCAAAACCTTATAACAAGTTTAGATTTTAACACATTCAACGAACAGAAAAGTAGTCTATAATTTTGATACACAGAATTGCATTGACAAGACTTAGCCAAAATCAAATCTGGTAAAGATTGTATATGAAAGAATACATTTTACAAAATGAAATAGATGTAAGATTTTTGAATTGAAAACTCTGACACACTTCAGAATGATGCATGTTCTGAAATGAACTAGACACACAGGTTACATGACATTTCTATTAAACTAATGAACAAATTTCAGAACAAATGAACTACTCATGTGGAACTACATGTAGTAGGGAGGTTAGATAGGTGTCAATGGAGAGGCTGTATCGATGAGATTTTCATCAGTTATGCTCCTCTGAGATATTACAATTTCAGTTATGCCCCTCCCTTTTTGGGAATGTCATTTATGGCCTGACTTCTTATCGTTTTATCACTTGCACCCCTCTATTACTTTAGTTGTCAATAAGTTAAACTTAATCATGATTTTTCAAACCATGGTACGATTAGGAGGGGCATAACTATCCAAACTTCTTCTTCCCCAATTTGTTCTTCTTCTTCCTTTCTCTTCATGATTTCTCTCTATTAACTACACCTCCATCTATCCATCAAATTGCCAAAAATTTGCATTTTCACGGATATATCATGCATTGCAGATCAAATGGTGAATTTTATTGAATTTTCAGGCAATTTTCATTAATCGATTAAAGAATTTATCTTAACTAAACAAATTCAGAAAGCTCCTTACTTTAGCCCCAGCATCCTCCCCCTCCCCTTCCTCATCTACCCTAGTTGTCTCCTAATAGGCCCATCCACGGATGAGGCCTGTGCCAATCGGGTCACGCAGACCTGGTTAATGGCTTTTTCCCCACCTGTTGTTGAAAAACGAAGGCGACGGTCAGGAACATGATGCGACATGTGATAAGCTTCCACTCAAAGGCATGGGGGGAGCTAGGGGGAGCTAGGGGTGGAGGTAGGGGAGGAGCTCGGGCTGGAGGAGGGGGAGGCATGAGGGAGGAGAGTTGGGGTGGGGGAGGAGCTTGAGGAGGAGGAAGGCGGCAAAGGAAGAGGTGGGGGAGGAGCGGAGACAAAGGGGGAGTCTCGAGGGTGGAGGAGAGAAGTTCGGGGCAGAGGAGGCGACGAAGGAGAAGGTGGGGGAGGAGAGGGGGTGGAGGGGGAGATACGAGGGCGGGGGAGGGGAGGAGCTGGGGGCCGAGGGAGGAGCTAGGGGCGGAGGGAGGAGGTGGTGGAGGATTAGCAGGAGGTTGGGGAGGAGGAAGAGAAGGGAGAGGATGAGGAAAAAGACGAGAAAATGATTATGTCTCCAATGTTAACGTCTATTTGTGTTGGAGATGAACGACAACTAACCCGAAGGGCACAAGTAATAGAACGACAAGAAGTTGAGGGTACAAGTGATATTCCTAAAAAGTGAGGGGCATAACTAAAATTGTAATATCTCAGAGGGGCACAACCGATAAAAAAATCCAAAATATCGTCTGCTTGAATCAGGCTCTAATATTAAACATGATTTCCTCTTGATCGCTAAACATATTGTTATGCTGATAAACATTTATCGTAGATAACAATCACGACTAATATAAACAAACACACCACAGACAAATGCAACCACAAGAGACAAAGATTTTAACATGGAAACCCCACTAGATAAAAACCATGACCCAATTCTCCGATCTAGGATTTTCAATAGACTGAATTAAAACAATTATTCTACTATCTCGACTTATTTCATTACAGATAACTCAACTTTTTACAAATACTTTGGATCACGCTCCAAAGAGTTTCTTCTAACTTGGATCAAATACTATGTGTTACAATAAAGCAATAATGTAAGGAAAAGTACAACAATCTATGAAACTTCAAATATAAATACTCACTAGATACTTGACTAAGAAATGCAGTCACAATAAATAAAGAATTGCAAATCGATTGTGTAAAAGAGTGGCTCTCAAGATGTGATCTTGAAGCATAGAGAAAGAGAGACTATGTCGAGTAGATCTGTGAGATATGCTAGAGGGAAAGAATTGAGATATGCGTCTACAACAAAGATTTGGAGCTCTATTTATAGTGGAGAGGGACACCCATCCAAAAATATGTCGTTGGAAACAAATCAAACGAAAATCAACAAGATTTGATACATAAGATCAATCACATAAAAAAGGTGATTAATTATTTCAAGTTAATCTATCAGATAGATTAAGGTGATTGATCATCTAGCAGTCATTGGAGGGCCTGAATTAAAATAATGATCAATCATGAAAAGTGGATTTTCCACCAAGGATGCCCTGTCAGATCAAGTAGGTCGGTCAATCAGTCATGGTCGATCAGGTCAAATAGGGTGATCAATCAGAGACGGTGGATCGATCAGACCATGAAGATTGATCGATTAATATGGCTTGGATGGTTGGAGCTAATATGCCTCCATGGTACATATGTATATATATTTGAGAATTTTTACCTATGCCTAATTCAAAAGTCTTCTTTCTTCTTCTTTGCATTGTCCACAGCTTTTAGTTTGTCCATTGCATAACACTTTATCGTCCTTAAACTCTCCATAAAGTCTTTTTTGTGCTTCATACTTGAAATGAATCCGTCATTAGATCTGCAATGCAATATGTATTAACAAATTTTCTTACATCAAACAATAATTCAACTACCATGAAATCAATATATTAATAGCATGTACTACATTTTTTGGAGTCCTTAATCTTTTGGTTTAAGACATTTCATAGGTGAGCACTTGCCAGTGGTATTCACCTAACATTCTAAATAAAATTTTATTCAGCCTCCTCTCAATATAAAGAGACTAGCACTGTTTATGTAAAGAGATCAATTTGTAATATAGAATTAAGAGTTGTTCTCCATTTTATCTCATCTTCTCCCCCTCTCAACTCTAGCATCTCCATGCTTCCTTACCAAAATCCATATATGTATATTTTCTCCTTTATACCTTATTCTCCATCTCTTTTCTCTCACCATAGACTTATCTATTTGCATCATGGGTTGAACCTGCACATGACATGATGAACCAAATATTTGCATGGCAACTTATTAATCTACATGCTTGGGAAACAAATCAAATAAGAAAGATGAACTCTTTTTCCTACCTCTACTTCTGTAATTGTGAACATTAGTTCCTCGTAATATTTAGTTAGATATATTAATCTTTTCCATATAGAGTTTAGTTACAGTTTCCTTGTTCTTGTTAGTCATTGCTAAGCTCCTGCTTACTCTCTACTTCTATGGAAACCTCATTAGGAGCTGCAAAGTTCAAGCAGGATAGTTGCCACTGGAGATTCTGTCAGAAAAGTCTGTGAAATGAAATATCAAAATTGCAATTTAGACATTTTTAGCATCATTTATATTATGAATAATATTCAGTTATCTGATGAAATATCAGTTAGAAGGTGTGAGATTTGGGATGTTGAGCAAGTTAAGAGAGTGTGAGGAAGGTCCAAGAAGTGTTGGAAGGAGACTATCCAAAAGGATTTTAGTTATTTGGATCTGAATCCGGGAAGGCCCAAAATGGATCTGAATGGAGGTAAAGAATCCATGTAACCGATCTACTTAATGAGGGAGAAGGCTTTGTTGTTGGTCTTTTTCTATTCGAGAAGTTACATGTATCTGAGTGTATGACTACTGTTTAGAATCTAGAACCATGCAATAATCAACTTGGTGGTCTATTCCATGAGCCAGTTATCAGTTTGTACCTTCAAGAAATATATTCCTTGGTAGCATGTAATCAAAAAACAAGAAAATGGGAGATTATATATATGAATATGATTCATATATTCGAAATTAGATGTAAATTGGATTTACATTTTGTTGTGAGGTAACTCTCATACATTTCCCAAATATGATAATCGAATTATCACAAAGATTATGCAACAACCAATTAGGACATCAATTAGGACAAGGTGGTTGTCTACTATGATTCGTAATTTTATTAGGACTCTAAGTGTCTCCTAATTTTTGTTTAAGTTGTGTTGTTTATTCTTTAATAATAATTGAGAGGCAACTTGTTTCTCATTCCTAACTAAGACCAGGATATGATATCGGTCATTGGTTGCTCATCCAAAGGCCATCATAATAGTAGTGCTCCCTTAGAGTAAGACTCTAAGGGATGCCCACCATGAGTATAAAAGAGAGGGCATGTCTCTCTCTTGAAAACACACAAAATAGATGAAAGCCTTTACCTTCTAAGTGCCATAAGAAGCATTGATCATTGACAGAGAAGCATAGAGCGTAGAAGACTCTCTAATACACGTTCTCCCCTCTCTCTATAGCCCTACGCATCCCCTTTCAAGCATGCATCTTCTCTTCGTAAGTGTATGAAGGATATGGTTAGATCCTCAAGCGCATCACGGAAGCGTGAGCATCGTATCGAATACGACGAAGAACGACTAGTCGTACTAGTTGTTCTATGCAGCGGAAATTAAAATTTTTCATGTGACGAAACCACATGATCCAAGAACACTTCTCGGATCATTTCGTCTAAACCACAAACAAGTATTAGGGTTACCTCTTCAAGCGCGGTTGCGATCGAATCTCTAAACAAAGAGACTTCATGTCTCAAGTCCGATCCGATGGAAGAGATGCTTGCGAGCGTGTGGATGAATCGTGTGCTTCTCGCAATCCATGTTGATGATCTAAGTGGAGGATCTCTTGATCTCGTTGCACGAGATCCGACGTCTTCTTCACGAGCGAGGTGCACCGAAGGAGATGGAGATCTACGAGCAAATGATCGGGCAGCATAACGATGATTCTGTGGCGATGGAGAATCTCTCTAGGGCATCCACGGTGGACGGCCACATGAGAGGGAGAGAGAGGGCTGACGTGTACAGAGAAAGAGAGAGAGACTTATGTTCTCTTGTGTGTGTGTGTGTAGAAGAGCAAAGGGGTGCCTCTCCTTTTATAATATTTTAAGATCTATGGATCTCAATCCATGGGCAACACAAATCCAATGGCTTACATTGATTTGTGTTAATTTTATGGCTAGGATTTTATTGGTAAAAACCAACAACAATTAATTTAATGAAAATCAAATATATATTAAATATAATTTGATTTATACCAAATCAATCTTCATTGTAGAAATAGGAAGGAGGCAAGCCTCCTTCTATGAAAGGAGTGGACGGCCACCACATTCCATGTAGGAAATGTGGCCGTCCATCCTCCCTACAAGGAAGGTGGCTTCTTCTCCTTTTATTCCATGAGATACATTGTCTCATTAATTTCTCCAATATTTGCAACAACTTTTGTTGCAAATTATTTCACAAAAATAAATTCAATTTATTTTGTGAACATTGCAGTCATGTCATTGGAAATTTGTGAATCACATTCACAACCCAAAATAAAATGTAAATTACATTTTCAATTTAATGTTCCATGCGAATCCAATTCACATTAACATTTAATTAACAAATGTAAATTACAAATAGCTCTCTCTCATATATTATAAATCACATTTATAATATATATGACTAATATAAATATTGCTATCCACATTATTCATATCCATGATAATTAAATCATATTTAATCATCTTGGATCTCTATTCTCATGTGCCCAAATAATATGAATCGCATTCACATTATTCACATCTTTGATAATTAAATCACATTTAATTATTTCAGATAACTCTCCTTATAATATAAATCAAATTCATATTATTCGTGATAATTAAATCACATTTAATCATCAATTTTCTCAATGCTCGGATACACATATCAACAATGAAACCTGAACTCTTTCAAGGATAATGTGCTTCCTCCGCGAATACTTGGAGATAAGGACAGTGTGATTGTATTATTCCACGTATAGTGACTTGGATATTGATATCATATCTCAAATCCAGATCGCGGGCCTCCCATAGATGCTTGATTAAATCAAGACCGCAAATCTAATCTTCTCATTGCATCTGAATCATATTCAGATCAATGTCCAACATTTGGACCAAGATCAGATTACTTCTCTACTGAGAGGAGTCAATAAACTCCAGACCCATTTCATTACTCCCTAGGAATGGAAGCGTCATGGTTATACAATCGTTTATGATCACATCACCCTCAGGTATTCCCAATACATGTACATCATGCATACTGGAAAAATCAGAATAAACCTGAAGTATTAGATCAACTTCATACTGTCTACTTCAAGGTTTTATCAGTAAGTTTCTCATTTGATCATTGGGAGTCGATATCGATCATATACTTTCCAAAAAACATATATCGTACATAGGTCTTGATCATATACTTTCCAAACGTATTTATCAAATCTACAAATTCAATCAAGCTTCCAAAGCGAGACGACCGTGCACGAAATTTAATTCTTCCCAATATCTCATGAGTGAGCTCATGCCTTTCGGATCAGTAAATGAACCTGTATGATCCCTTTGAGAGATCGTATTACTCATATGCCCTTATATGCACACCAGAGCACCGGTGTATAGACCTTGGTTAGGTCATCAACCTATTGGTCTGCCAAATGTACATACTCATACATATAGCAACACATATGTCTCCGGTCAGAGGATGCGTGCCTATATCATGACAGCATACGATATAGGACTTTGGTTATCTCGATCTCGTTAAGTTAACTCTTTGACATAACTAATATGGCACCTCCGAGTCTCTATTCCTATGTAGAGGACCCGCATCAAGAGGTCGGTCAGATATCAACCTAATTGAGAAAGAATTGCCATCTCCTACTCAGGCTGGAGATCATCTCATAACAATCATTTGACGGTGCTTGATGAGTCCTCAATCTAACTCATTAGATATTCATCCAAGCACCAGCCTCTATGATTCAATAATTGAATCAACATATGTATGATCATTAAGATGGCCATGGTACATAACCCTAATTGTACTAAGGGACCTATTATGCAAATTATCTATTCTTCATTTCAGATCAGGGAATGATATTCGCAATAACATTTATTGCATAATGGTTCGTCGTGGGCTCGCATTTCCAATAATCTCCCACTAGCCCAAAGAGCCATTAATAGGCTAATAATTTAAACCCGCACTCATGTGACAATCATAGGCTATTAAGAAAATAGCTAGGTAAGCTGATCAGTCACTTTGTTCCCGTGAGACTATGCCAAGTCCTTTTACGGCACTTGCATATCCCTAGTAACAGTGCTCACATCTAATGCGAATGTTGCATCTTATGCAACCAATACTCAATCTTTTTAGTTATAGTGTCCTTGACACTACAGCTTAACAATTATTATAACCAGTATTTCCATAATCCTTATCTGAATACCCTTATTTCTGGAGATCACTATATCTTAAGGTATCCACAGTTAAGACCTTTTAGATCTCTATCTATAAAGTCCAGTTTTTGAAGATAAGACTTTGAGATCACTATCTTAAAAATCTTGTCATCTATGAAGATTTTGTTATTACTGCAATCAAGTGTTTTCTCTCCATAGTAGGATTAGCAACACTTTATTACTCCCTCTGCATGGCAGATATCTGACTTTTGTTCACATCTAGCATACACTCAGCTTCTTGTAACTAATGCACAAGTGCAAGTAGTTCTAGCATTCACTTCCTCAACTCTTTGAGGTGATATCCCTTTAAATAGGTCAGTACCATGTCTTAAGGGATGGAATCCTTTCTTGAAATTTTCAAGAAAATGGAATATGTTCAAGGTGTATTACTTTTGTGACAGTCCCAATACTCTCTTCTCTTTGCTTCTGAACACCTTCAGAACTAAGATCCAAGAGGTATCCTTGAGATCATATCTCAAGTTATGGAACAATCATATTATAAAACACTTATTATTATCCTTATATCATTTGAAATGATTAGGATATCATCTACATTTAGCATGATGAACGCAAAGGCACTCCCACTAAGCTTCACATGGCTCGTCAAGATTCTATCTGAAATCATAACATTTATAATTTCATCAAATCTTATGGTCCAACTTCAAGAAGCTTATTTGAGTCCATAGATGGATTCCTTAGCTTGCACACCTTGCTTTCCTCAACCATGAAGCCATGGGGCTACTTCATGTGAATATCCTCAGAGAGGTATTCATAGAGGAATGCAATATTGACTTTCATCTCATAGATATCAAAGTCAAGTCGTGTAGCTATAGTTAGCAATAGTATGATGAGTACAAGCATGGTCACTGAAGAGCAAGTCTCATCGCAAGCGATGTCTTCTCTTCGGTATGTAGCTCATGGCTACAAGCCGTGCTTTGAAGGTCTCTACCTTCTCATCAAATTCCCTTTCTCTTGAAGATCCAGTTACACCTTTACAGGTCTTACCCATATAGGTGGATCCTCGAGGGTCCATATACAACACTTGTATATGAAGTCTACATTAGACATTTATTGCTAACATCCATCTATCCAAGCTATGATCTTCAGAAGCTTCATCACATGAAGTTCGATTATTGTCAGATTTCTCTGACACATGGAATCCATCCTCAAACTCATTTGAAGAGGTATTAGTGTTTCATCTTTAATTGTCCTTTTAATTTCCAATTTCAGGAGCCTCATTATCTTCTCAAGATTAAATGAGTTCCCACACTTCATTTTCATCTTTATTCTCAAGAGTCTCAACCTCTAAGAATCACATTCTCAGAGATGAGATATTTTAAGAATCTCAAGGTTATAAAGTAGGTATCCAATATCATCCTTTATTTTCCTAATGAAGCAGCACTTTCTAGTGCTAGATTCCAGCTTGCATGCATGGAACCTTATTAAGCATATACATTGTAGTCTCTACTACATATATATACCAGGAAACTAAGAGGAAATTATGCTAAAAATCATTATTGATCAAATCATGTCACACATGATCCAATTGTATCTCCCTATAACTCTATTGAGTTTAGGTGTGTTAGGAGGATTGAGATAGAAATGGCATTCATATCTCTATAAGGTATTCTCTGAATTTATCTAACATGTACTTGCTACCTAGATTATATCAAATTCATTTCATCTTCCTTCAAACTTTGGTTCTAAACCAAACTAATGAAATCTTTGAACATTTCAAAGGTTTCTTAGGTGAAGAGAAGAAATCTCATATCATACATAATCATCAATAGATATCACATATCCATAATGTTTACTATGATATAGATGATCTGCATACATCAATATGTATGAGATCCTGAATATCTTCACATCTTACACCTTTCCCAAGGAAGGGTATATTGGACATATTTTACTTTTGAATACAATCATAACCATTTAAGTTTTGAAATTTTAGACATTCTAAAGTTCCATCTCTTACTAGTCTATTAATCTCATCAACAGACATATGTCCAAGGCTTGATGCCAGAACATTGTCAAATGATCTTCATTCTCCTATTGATCTTTTAAGGTTTAATTTCAGTATTAGAAATGTTAATGAACCGTTCATTAATTTTCTAATTTAGTAGAGTCCACAAGATTTTAGATTACTATCTGAAATATCTCCATCATAACTCTTTATGATAGTTCTATTCCAGAATTCATGTTTATTTCCAACATTTAGAAATAAACTATGAGTGTATTCTAATATCTAGGTTACAGAGACATTCTCTAAGACTAAGAGCTCCCACTGAAATAATGAAGTCTGTTGATCCAATGGATATTGTTGCAACAATGGCATCAAAAATCCATGTAGATGACTATTAAACCTGAAGATCAAATTCTCCAGTCTTCTAAAACATATGCAACCCATTGCAAGTGTTGTTAGAAGAATGTGATACAATTATTAGACTTTTATCTTATCCAATAAGAAAGTCAATTTCAATGATTAAATGTAGATTATTCCAATGCACTATCTGAGTCCTTCTCTAAAGATCTAGATAGACTTGATAGTCATACTATCTATACATCAGCTTATTGCAGTATTGGCATTCATCCAACTATTTGGATGTCATATGGAAGTCACAGAAGTACAGTCAACTCTTTTACTTTCCTTCTTACTTGGGTCCAACCCATGCTTCCACTGCGCTCCCTTTATCTATGAATGACCATTGCTCAAGACAAAGGGTATCTTATGTTGAAATCAAAAATTTTCAATATGAGAGTATTTCAACATTTATACATGCTTCATTCAATTCATACAATATGAATATTATGAAGCTTCATGAATGACTAGAGTATAGACAGTAGAATGATGACACTCATCATGTCTACATCCATCTAGACTCTTAAAACATTTGTTCAGGTAGGTATTCAAATATTTTGAATACATCATCTCTTATGGAGCCACCATTCTGCATGATGCAGAGAACCATGTCATTCATGATCAAATGTTGAGAGCACATATGTATACCAGAACATCTTCTTAAGTCTTTATAAGGATTATTTGACAATTGCGATCATCATCGACATGTCACTTCCAAAGTACATTCGATGAGAGATCAAGACTATAGAGACATACAAACCCTAGGGTTGTAGTCCTATTATCTATTTAATTGTCATTCCTCGTTAGTATGAGGAGACTTGCATATTGCAATCACATACATTATGTATCCAACTGGAAGTACAATATCTGGATCATGAGTCCAATCCATGATATTTTACTGGTTATCATTGAGTATAACATTGAGTGGGTTTAATGAAGGATTATCTGAAATAAGAAATTTATATAAGTGTATATATTTATATATTTATATATATACATATTTTACTTTGATTTAGGAATTTTTATATTAAAGTTGTCTTGCCTAGTCAACACTGAAAGTTCACTCCCGTAATCACTTTCAATATAAGATATATACTTACCATTATATCTTAGCAAGATCTGGGATATCCTTCTTTATCTTTGTCACATCCCAATAATATGAGAACCTGTGACTCCGATAAAAAGAAGTGGGAATACATTCCACCTTGCAAGTCCAACTTGCGTCTCCCAATTCGGTCTTTAACACCCAGGCCCACCACCCTTAAGGCGATGTTGACCCGTCATTAATTGAACCAACCGTCAATAGGAATACAACTCGCTATGCACAATCCAATATCACCCCAATAATATGAGGACCCGATATTGGGGTCACTACGCATACGTCCTTACTCTTTCGAGAAGCAAAGAGCCCGATCCAAATGGCTTGTATGCAGGAGCTGTCACTTCGGACATGCGTCTCCGACATACAATCTCTGGCGATGGAACCCTTCGCCTTGACGGGAGACCATGGATGTCACTTATGTGATCCTCCACCTTATATTCAAATTTTAATTAAATATTATGAATCATATTCATATATTTAATTCTTCCAAGGGAAATACACATCTATTCATAATAGAGTGTTTTTAATTGGATATAATTAATTCAATCATATTAAATTAATTATCAATTCAATTCAATTAACAAACTTGATTGTTTTTGCTTGAATGTATATATGGTATTATCTCAAAATACGTATTAATTCGAATTTTCATTTTAATAATTAGAAAATACATCTTGATTTCTCCAGCATTATCGAGTCCCTACCCGTTGTCATGGCCAGTACCGACGAGAGTGGGACGGACCACATACGTTGCAACCTGCTACCCCAATGTTCTCCGACTAGACACCATATCCACCTCAGGAAAGGATAATGCCAAATAGATCAATTTGTACTTGAGATGAGTTCAACCGAAATTATACCATATAGTAATAATCAAAACATCTTTTGATTATAAAGAAATTTGTTAGACAAATTCCCAATCCCATTCAAGCAAGAAGTTTGATGATTGTGTTTCCAATTATGATCTAGATCAAATCTAACCAAATTATTGGTTTAGGCCAAGTCAATTAAGGAAATAATCATCTTCCAATATTTCTCAAATGTTTTCCATAATTATTTCATGAAATTAATAATTAATTTCACTAATTGACAATCACATGATTCTAGATTAGGAATGTAATTTCAGCAGTGACCCCTACTTACTAAAATTAACATATCTCAATCAATTTAAATCCAAAATAGACAAAATAAATTTTTCAAAGATTGCTAATTTTATTTAGGGCAGAACCTAAGTGATATTTCATGCATTTCGAGGCGGATCAAAACAGTAAGCAGTGTGGTTTCAGGTGTTGTCGCGTCATTGAGATCCGCAGGGTGGGTGGAGGGGACTTCGACAGACCTTTAAATAAGGGGTGCTAAGGTTAAAAGGTCTCGAACATACAATATCACCGTTATGAGCGGTACGTTTCAACCAATTAAATTATAAGCTCCTACCGATATTTACATGCAATTCGCTCACTTCGAGAAGAGCGGACTCCTATTAAGGAGACCCGGAGTCTACGGAGGAGTGGAGCCATTGACTTCATCTTCTAACCCGGGGGGATTAACTCATAATCATGTTAAGATTTGCAGTTCTCGCAACAGTGAATACATGTTCATTAAAACAACCATATCTCGAGAATACGGAATCCAAATTACGTAAACTCCGATCCTATGCTTTCCTTATTTAATGGAGAACAAAACACAATTATTATTTTCGTGTTTAAACAGGGCTGAAAATAATCAATAAACAGAGATGCGAAAATGAAATGCAAGAAAACTTCGCAAACCCTAATGAACCCAAGTCGTCCTCGGTTCATGGATCGCATCCAAACCTTCAACCTAAGGCTTTGATACCACTTGAAGGATATGGTTAGATCCTCAAGAGCATCACAGAAGCGAAAGCATCGTATCGAATACGACGAAGAACGACTAGTCGTACTAGTTGTTCTATGCAGCGGAAATTAAAATTTTTCATGTGACGAAACCACATGATCCAAGAACACTTCTCGGATCGTTTCATCTAAACCACAAACAAGTATTAGGTTTACCTCTTGAAGTGTGGTTGCGATCTAGTCTCTAAACAAAGAGACCTCCTGTCTCAAGTCCGATCCGACGAAGGAGACGCTTGCGAGCACGGGGATGAATCATGCGCTTCTTGCAATCCATGTTGATGATCCAAGTGGCGGATCTCTTGACGTCGCACGAGATCTGACGTCTTCTTCACGAGCCAGGTGCGCCGAAGCAGATGGAGATCCACAAGCAAACGATCGAGTAGCATAACGACGATGTTGCGGCGATGGAGAATCTCTCTAGGGCATCCACGGCGGAAGGCCACATGAGAGGGAGAGAGGGCTGACGTGTAGAGAGAGAGACAGACTTATGTTCTCTTGTGTGTGTGTGTAGAAGAGCAAAGGGATGCCTCTCCTTTTATAATATTTTGGGATCCATGGATCTCAATCCATGGGCAACACAAATCCAATGGTTGTCATTGATTTCTATTTCTTTTAATGGCTAGGATTTTGTTGGTAAAAACTAACACCAATTAATTTAATAAAAATCAAATATATATTAAATATAATTTGATTTATATCAAATCAATCTTCATTGGAGAAATAGGAAGGAGGCAAGCCTCCTTCCATGAAAGGAATGGACGGCCATCACATTCCATGTAGGAAATGTGTCCGTCCATCCTCCCTACAAGGAAGGTGACTTCTTCTCCTTTTATTCCATGAGATACATTGTCCCATTAATTTCTCCAATATTTGCAACAACTTTTGTTGCAAATTATTTCACAAAAATAAATTCAATTTATTTTGTGAACATTGCAATCATGCCATTAGAAATTTGTGAATCACATTCACAACCCAAAATAAAATGTAAATTACATTTTCAATTTAATGTTCAATGTGAATCCAATTCACATTAACATTTAATTAACAAATGTAAATTACAAATAGCTCTCTCTCATATATTATAAATCACATTTATAATATATATGACTAATATGTATTTTGCTATCCACATTATTCATATCCATGATAATTAAAGCATATTTAATCATCTTGGATCTCTATTCTCGTGTGCCCAAATAATATGAATCACATTCACATTATTCACATCTTTGATAATTTAATCACATTTAATTATTTCAGATAACTCTCCTTATAATATGAATCAAATTCATATTATTCATGATAATTAAATCACATTTAATCAAAATTTTCTCAATGCTTGGATACACATATCAACAATGAAATTATCGTGAACTCTTTCAAGGATAATGCGCTTTCTCCGCGAATACTTGGAGATAAGGACATGGTGATTGTATTGTTCCACGTATAGTGACTTGGATATTGAGATCATATCTCAAATCCAGATTGTGGGCCTCCCATAGATTCTTGATCAAATCAAGACCGCAAATCTAATATTTTCATTGCATCTGAATCATATTCAGATCAATGTCCGACATTTGGACCAAGATTAGATTACTTCTCTACTGAGAGGAGTCACTAAAATCCAGACATGTTTCATTACTCCCTAGGAATGGAAGCGTCATGGTTATACAATCGTTTATGATCACATCACCCTCAGGTATTCCCAATATCTGTACATCCTGCATACTGGAAGACTCAAAATAAACCCGAAGTATTAGATCAACTTCATACTGTCTACTTCAGGGTTTTATCAGTAAGTTTCTCATTTGATCATTGAGAATCGGTATCGATCATATACTTTCCATAAAACATATATCGTACATAGGTCTTGATTATATACTTTCCAAAAGTATATATCTCATGCAAAAGTATATACCCTACAAGCTCAGTCAAGCTTCCAAAGCGAGACGACCGTGTACGGATTTGATTCTTCCCAATATCTCATGAGTGAGCTCATGCCTTTCGGTTCAGTAAATGAACATGTATGATCCCTTTGAGAGATCGTATTACTCATATGCCCTTATATGCACACCAGCGCACCGGTGTATAGACCTTGGTTAGGTCATCAACCTATTGGTCTGCCAAATTTACATACTCAGACATATAGTAACACATATGTCTCCGGTCAGAGGATGCGTGCCTATATCATGACAGCATATGATATAGGACTTTGGTTATCTCGATCTCGTTAAGTCAACTCTTTGACCTAACTAATATGACACCTTCGAATCTCTATTCCTATGCAGAGGACATGCATCAAGAGGTCGGTCAGATATCAACCTAATTGAGAAAGGATTATCATCTCCTACTCAGGCTGGAGATCATCTCATAATAATCATTTGACGGTGCTTGATGAGTCCTCAATCTAACTCATTAGATATTCATCCAAGCACCAGCCTCTATGATTCAATAATTGAATCAACAGCTGTATGTTCATTAAGATGGCCATGGTACTTAACCCTAATTGTACTAAGGGACCTATTATGCAAATTAACTATTTTTCATTTCAGATCACGGTATGATATTCGCAATAACATTTATTTCATAATGGCTCGCCGTGGCCTTGCATTTCCAACAGTGTAGCCATGCAAGAGAGAAGATAGTATTCTTCATCATACTTCGCATACGTGCAAGAGGACTCAATTTTGTGAGATGGAATCAGAAGCTTGAGATCTTCTTGGTCTCATCATTAGGTGAACAACTTCAATAATTATATCAACTTCGTGGGAAGCAATGCGACTCATCATTGTGCCTTTGAGAGAAGAGTCATCAGATAGAACTTCATTCAGGAGGTCTCTTACTTCAGAGACACGCTTCAAGGGTTAACCCTAACATATCTCTAATATTCATAAGAATATTTGAAACCTTGTTTTGGAAGTTGTTTCCTTCAATATATGATTTTCCTTTGCATAACATTTTTATTATGTTAAAACTAGCATTCATACGATGAACACTTCGAATATGAAAATTGTTTGCTATCTATTTCACAATTCCCTGATGCGGAGCTCATAAAAGGTTTATTTTCTTCATTCAATATATATATATATATGACTATGATTCAGATATTATTTCAAGGCATAAATGTAGATATAATTCACATGGAACATTATATGTAAATTGGATTCACATTTTATTTTGGGTATAAGATTCATAATATATGAGGTAGCTTATAAAATACCCTATTGTAATTTTTGTAAGTAAATCATATAATTGAATGGTAATTAAGAGTTTCAAACAAAAAATAAGACAATGTGGACATCCCATGTAGGCTCTATATGGACACCCACCATGGAGTCCTATATTGATTATGAGCATCCTAGTTTTTTAATATCTCTTGATTTATTTCCTATGATAATTAATAGGACAAACATAACTCCTATTTCTTGAAGGTGAAGAGTTAAATCTTTGCCTTTTAGATCATCATCCAATGGCTCACATGATGGATATCCTCTATAAGAATAGGACTCCTAGGAACGTCCCCCTCTAATATATAAGAGAGGGCTTGGTCTCTCTCTTGAGAGCGTGATTCATTCCATCCATTCTTCATTACCTTGAAAGCTTAGAGAGAAAGAGAATAGAGAGTTGAGACTTCTCTCCTGTCTATCCCCTCTCTCTTCCATACACAACCCTACACGTCCACCACATTGCCTGCATCTCCACATTGGTTCATCCCTTCGTAAGAGAAGAAATCCTTCTTCTCTGCGCTTCTTGTAAGTGAAGGACACGATTTCATGCAACAAAATCAGGAGACAGAGATTACTTTGATCTTCCCATGTTTTCGTGATGTGAAGTTATGAACTTCCTTCAACAACAACATGAAAATGAGATTATAGCTATCAAGACTAATGTCGATTATCTAATGAACATTGTTGCTGAATTAAAGAAAAACACACACTCTAGTAAACGATCTAGAATAATTCACTTAGGGGAAGGAAAACTTAGATAAGCTATTAGGGTATAATTATCACACAAAATCAAATTTGAAATTGATTATGAGCCATCAATATAAAGCAGCTGTAGATATGCTAAAATCAAGAAAACCTACTAAACATGTTAAATCGCTAAGATTATCTATGGTCAATTCAAAACTAGTAAGGTATTAGAACCAAGGAGAAATCGTAATACCATTCTTAACATCCAATGACCCAAAAGTAATGGGTACCAAAAGATTCAGGAAACTATTTTGAAGAACTGGAGATATCTTACAACTGGGGATATCACGAGCCTCAACTTATGACCAATCTGTATTTTCGTAGGATGTCAAATGCGAAAGATGTGAAAAGTGGATCATAGATAATGGATGGTCCACATGACTAGAGACAAAGATATCTTCCTCAATATCAAGGGAATGATTAAGTTCGACAACCACAAACATGTGATTATAAGTGAAGTTAAGATCAGAAAGGTCTGATGCATAATCTTTTTAGTGTATTCCATATCTATGACAAAACTTTAAAATATTATTTTATAAACATTATTTCAAAGTTGTTGAAGAAGGCACACAAGAAGTTTTAGGGGAAAGTGGTACAAAAATATACACACTTAGGTTCGATTGATCATTTATCGCTAGAATGCCCATCGACATCACAAGAAGAATCTTTGCTATGGCATAACCGATTATGTAATATTCACATGTAACCAATCAATAGGATTAATAAACTAAAGACTTACGTAACTATCATCCAGGAATGTGGACTTAGTTAAAGACTTGTCTAAAATATCCCACCAGAAGGTGGACATGTGTTTGGCATATGAATTAGGGAAATTCCATAAAATAACCATAATAAATAAACAGTATATCAACACTCCAAGACCTTTGGAGCTATTACACCTAGACTTATTTGGATCCACAAAATTCAAAAGTTTAAGTGGATGAAATTATTGTTTTGTCATAGTAGACAATTTCACATATTTCACGTGGTTAAAGTTCATTTCCTCCAAAAACTTAATTGTTTCATAGTTTGAAAAGATATGTAATCAAATTCAAAATATACATGAAATTATCACTACTAAGTTAAACAGTGGTTATTGTAGAGAGTTCGAGATGAGAATTTTTTTGAGTTCCATATAAAGGCTAGGAGCAAGCATGAATTTTTAAAACCCAGAACAATAGCTCAAAATGATGTAGTGCAGTGGAAGAATCACGCTCTTCAAGAATGTACCAATGCAATGTGATGTGAATCCAACCACTTCAGATATTTTCGATCAAAAGTTATAAATATTAAAGAAGACTCCTTTTCAGATATACTACTTGTGCTCACCAATGATAGGTTATTTCCATATCTTTGGATGTAAATGTTTTGTTCCTCAAAACAAAGAGAATCTTGACAAGTTTGATCATAAAAGTAATTAAGATATCTTTCTAAGAAACTCTTCATGTAGCGAAGGCTCTTCATATAGAAACCAATGATTGTTGTGGAAGCTAGTTAATGTTTCATTTGATGAGAACTTGACCTCGACTCTGGCAACCACCACACCACCTTGCTCCTCTTACTCGAGCACCTTCTCCTACTTCAGTCGCTCCAAACTCACCCTTTACGCTCATGGTGCATCCTCCTACTTTTAAGAAGATCGTGATACCATAGAATGAAGAAGAAGAGGAGGAAGAGAGTGACGACCTTGACAAGCTTGATGAGTTTGGTACTCCTGGGTACAGCTAAAGTTTATAGACTGCCATCACATTGAAAGAGGAAAGCGCTCCTTGCAGATGATAGTGAGTGATACCCTAATATAGCATTTCCTTTTCTCTTTCCTTTTGTTCTTTGTTTTTCCATGTATCTATCTATTGGAATATAGTTTTTGCTACAAACATTTTATATTAACCCCTTTTTTAATTATTGAAAGTTTCATTTTATATTTCTCTTGTTGATATTTTTAATGCATTGCAAAGGGAAATAAAAAAATAAAATTATGGTTAGGAAAATTATTGCATTTATGAGGAGAATTAAAATTATCATAAGTTTAATTTACTACTAAGATTTTATAATTGAAGAATAAAAAATAGTTTTACGATTCTTTTAGTAAAGGAGATAAATTAAAATTTAGATATTAAAAACTTGACTCAGAACTTTTATCTCTGTTCATTTGCATGGTTTTGTGCTTACAATGTTGCATCTCTTTAAGATTTTATATGTTTTATCATCATTAAATTGTTAGTTTTTTGTATATCTCCAAGTTGATTTTTAAAGATGTCACACATATGTTGCAGTTGCTTTCTTGTGTACTTATTTACGGAACTGCAAGACAATTCAACAAAGTTGCTCTTACAAAGTGAACTTCAGCTGGGTGATTATAAAATCTTAAAGTTGTTGTTAATAAAAAGTTGCAATGTTACTTTTTATATTGTATTTTAGAAATTTGCAACCTCGTCTATACCTTCAAAACTTCCCAAATCAATATAAGTTAAGAACTCAGCCATTAGTTGACCAACCTTACTATATGATCGACAACATTGATTGATCAACCTCTTTTTAATGATCAGTCTTATTTTAAATTCAATCTTCTGAAACTATCATTGGTTGATCGACAAGGTAATTTTCCTTATCAATCAACCAAGTTTACATGATTGATCACAATTGCAAAATCTTTAAGATTTCTTGTTGAATTTATTTGCATCGATCATATTTTTGTAACACTATGTAAAAAACCCATGTCCACGTTGGAACATATCAAATCATTGTCACTCTGTACAACAAAGAAAATAATACTCTTTAAGGGTGTGTTTGGTATGTGGGTTAAGGTGGGTTAAACTGGTAGCAGGTAACCCATTTTTGTGTTTTGGTGTTGGGATTTTTACCCGGCAGACCCTGTAATCTTTTGCAATTACCGCTACGACCTCCGAAACATCCTATTTCCTCTCTCGACCCCGTAAACTTGTTAACCTTTACCCGGCAGACCCTGTGGTTAACCCCCATCCCTCTGACCGTTAAAACAAACCGGATTCTGTTATCTTCTTTTATACTATACCCAATTTATTTAACAAATTTACTGGAAATGCCACTCTCTCCAGCTGCTCCTCCCTCCCACCGTCCACCTCCAATGGAAGACGTCGCCTCCCAGCGATTTGTGTTGCGGTGTTCGACAGTCGCAGCATCTTCTTCACCAGCACCGGCACGGCCAGCGCGTGCCTGTACGCCCTCTGCCTCCCGGAGTCCGATCCCAAGAGCCTGTCGAGCACTCCCAGCGCCTTCTCCGCCATGCTCCTGTCGGCGTCCACGAGTATCTCCAACGCCAGATGCACCATGCCCAATTCCACAAACCTTGTGGTGTCAATCTGGCTGGAAGAGATTATGTAGAAGGTCGCGATTAGTGTTGCCTTTGTCGCCTGCGGCGAGATGGGTTCCTTGACGAGCTCCACGAGAGCTTCGATGATTGGTTTCGACTATGGCGTCGGTTGCGCCCTTCGATGGATGGATAAGCTCTTTTAGCACCAATGTTGCGTTGAGCCTCGCCGCGAGGTCACCGTGTTTCAGCAATCTAACAAGGGAACTCAGGGACTCCGGCGTGGTCATGTAAGAACACGCATCTCCGTCGAGCGGGAGCGTCGCGATCATCGCTGATACGATCTCCTCCAGAGCTGCCGAGCTCCCGGGCAATCGTGTAAGAGACTGGAAAGATGAAGCGAGCACCCGCCTGCGCATATGGTCGGAGGGCATCGACCTGGAAGCCCCCCCCCCCCCCCCCCCGTCCCCGCGACTTCCCAAGATCGGAATAGCCCCCTCCCTCCGACCCCATCCCACCCGTCGCACAAGCCCCCCCTCCCGCCCGTCGCCTCCCCCTGCAAGTACCCGCCGCCTCCCCCTGATAAGCCCCGCCGATGATGCTGCTACCTGGGGCCACCCCGGCTTCACCCCCCTCCCCCCTTGTCCCCGGTCGCTGGAGCCCCCCTGATGACCAGGGGATTAGCCGAGGTCGTATCTTTCCACAAGGCGGAGAGACAATCGCTGAGTTGACCTCAGACAAAATCCCCAAATCAATCAACAATTAACCCACAATCAATGTATGCAATAAATATTCAAAAATGTGGAGTTAAAATTTATTATAACTCTACATGTAAATGTGTATAGGTGTAAGTACAGGTAGAGGTCGAACACTGGGAGGCAAATGGTTGTATGTGATGGATCATTCAATTATTCAATCAATTGTTCATGTCCTTTTATTGTTTTTGTGGGTTTTGGGTTTTGTAATTTTTTTATGTTTTTGTTTTTAAATTTTTTTTGTTTTTATATTTTATATTTTTTTATTTTCTTTTAATATTTTCGATTATATAATATAAATAGATAGATATATATATAAGACGTATATATCGAAAGAGATATATATATAAGAAGAGAGAGAGGAGTACTATAGTCTATAAATATATATACATATATAAATACTTAAAATATATATAGATATAATTTTTCTTTGCTTTTTAATATTTTTCTAATTTTTTTTATTTTTCTGAAATATGTCTAATTTTTATGTATTTTTAATTTCCAAAAATGTCCGGAATATAGGACTAAATAAATGGCTGAATATAATTTGGGTTTTAAAATTATAAAATAAACTCCAAAAATTCCCAAATTAATTTTAATACATTAATAATAATCTATAGATAATTATAAAAGAGAAAAATGTATTTTTGGGGTTTTTTTAAGGATTTTTCTATTTTTTGTTGGATTTTGGAGCTTTCTGATTTTTTTAATTTTCTTTTTCATATTTTTAGGGTTTTTCAATTTCTGGACTCAATATATATATATATATATAATTATACCATATATAATTTTTTTGGAATTTTTCAAAAAACATTTTCTAATTTTTTTATATTTTCTAATTTAGACAGTGCAAAAATGGCTTCTATTTCATTTTTAATACTTAGGAAAAATGCAAAAAATGCGAAATAAAATATGGGCGTGAACAAGCATGGCATGGAGCACCTATCCTAATTTTTGTGGATTTTTAGAAGCCATCTAGGTATTTTTAATAAATGGATAAAAGACACAAAATAATTAAGCCTGGCAGGGGTATTTTTGCCATTAAAATAAATTCCAGGGGCATCAGTGCAAAAAGACAATAGGAATAAACATTTATTTAAACTTTTAGAACTATTTTACAATTATCAAAAGTCGCTAGGGGTTATAAAATAGTTCTTGGAATGCTATATACAATTAAAGGTGAGTTTGGGTGATTTGGAGTTTTTATTTGCAAGATATGGGTCTGTGAAGTTGAGATTTTGGCTTTTTATTTTGTGTATAAAATGTACATTGTGTATTATTTTTACACAAACTCAATTTTTTATTTTTATTTATATTATTATCTACAACTTTCATGAAGAAAGTTTCTTTATTTGATGAATAAATAATTATGTACAAAATGGGTGTCAAAATGCATAAATGGATGAATAAATAAATGAGGTATTTATTGTACTCTTGGCCCTTATCTCCCCCTACTTTATTCCTTGTCGACCAATTCCATGTTGGCCTTAGTCTCGGGGTTAGGGTCATAAAATATTTGCAATATTTATTCCTTTTTCTTTTCTTCTCTTTATTCTATAATTTTGGCATTAAAAATCCTTATTTTCTGTATAATTAATACAATGAAGAATGGTTGCTATTATGTACAATTTGATGCTATTTACATGCATTTGCTGGGGTTTTTAAGGCCAAAATGATAGAATAAAGGTGATGAAATGGAGATTCATCACCCCCCTATACTTGCCTTTGCTAGTCCCTAGCAAACACTTATGCAATAAGTACAAAAGAACAAAGAATAAGAAGAAAAGAAAAAGCAAAAATAAAGAATTTAAAGAATAAATTGAATTGATCATGATTATTAAACTCATCTGTACAAAATCAAAGTTTGGAGCTTAGGTTAGACCTTGATGTGAGAATGTGTGTGGAACTTAATCAGGAACTAGCTCTAAAACACAACAGCCTTCGATAGTCACAGAACTCGGTTCAATCCCACCTCAATAGCCTGGTCAGAACCAGTCTACATCATATGTAAATCCTTATAACTATGAAGCTGACTTGTACAGTGTAAGTGATAGTGGCTCTTCCCAACTGAAATGAAAAGAGACTAGCTTCTCCAGAATGACAACCCAATGATTCCCTAATCCAACAGCTCTTTCCTCGAGGAGCAGGGTATTCCCTTCTAAGTTCAAGTGGCATCCAACTCAAGAGGAGGAGGTAAAGAAAAGAATGGATGGTAGCCAGTGTAGCTACCTCTCCTGGGATGCAAGATCAGTGTAGTCAAGTCATCCAGCTGCAGGCTCACATGGTATAACTTTGATGCTCAAGCTTGCTTATTTTCTATATACATACGTTGCAGGCATTTTATTTTTCTACAGGCCTGACCATTTTTTTTTCAAACATACTATTTACAGCAGCATTTACATAAGGACTTTTTCCTCTTGAGCCAGAAGACTATCCCTCTTTTGAAGCTTTATTGCAACCCACAATCTC
This sequence comes from Ottelia alismoides, assembly GCA_037367405.1. Classification (NCBI taxonomy): domain Eukaryota; kingdom Viridiplantae; phylum Streptophyta; class Magnoliopsida; order Alismatales; family Hydrocharitaceae; genus Ottelia; species Ottelia alismoides. The sequence goes on from JAZKJV010002969.1 coordinate 955,618, forward strand.
ATGTCTTTAGACCTCATGGCTATTGGATCAGGTTGGGGTGCACTTCCCTCCCTAGACGAGGATGAATGTTTCCACCCGTGTGCGTCTCAGACTGGCAAATCCAACCCCCTCACCACTCCAACTGAGTTGAGCCAAGTGAAAGGTGCAAGTGTCCAAGTTAGGTCACGGTCGGCAAGAGTCGTACGTGTGTTTTGAAAAGTTATAGTTAGTCCACTGAGGTGACTTGAACCCAGCCCTGATTTCTCAAAGAATTAAGTCTGAATAGACATGAAGTACCTTAAACCTAGTTCCCATAAGGTTCCAGTGCAGTTAGGTGCAGTAAGTGTCCAACCAAGCTCAATCTTCGACCTTATTGGACTAGTTCAATTATCAAGCTCAATGAAAGAATATGAATGCAAATGCTATTTACAAATATGCAAAGAATAATGAAATTTTTCAAAGAATTTGAAAACAAAGAGAAGAATTTTTACACAAAGAATTTTTTTTTTGCAAATAAAATAATTTTGGCACTCGAAGTATAAAATATGTACACTATTTACACGGGCGTGCTGCTTTATTTACAAGAATTAAGAATTTACAATATAGTTTTTATTAGTATATATGTACACTTATTAAAGAATTTTATTTTTATTTATAATAATTATAATATATATTATTTTAGTTATATGTGACTATTCCTCTTATTTGACACAAATTTTTCAAATAAAATTTTGAAAACTATAGTCCAAAATAATTTTTACAATCATTTTTACAAACATGTACACACATTTGAAAATCATTTTGCAAAGGTTTTTCAAAACAGTATATATAGATTTTCAAGATATTTTTGCAACCATTTTTCAAACCATTTGCAGATCATTTTTCAAACATTTTATTACACAAAGAAAAGGAATTTTTACAAACCACAAATTTTTACACAGGTTGAAAACATGTAACAAAATATTTTCAAAATAGTTTTCAATAAATGTTCACAATGATTTTCAAACTATTTTTCAAACATTTTACCAAAAAAACATTTTCACCTGATTTATTAATCAGTATATACAAAATTGAATTCGAGGAATAATCACATCTCTTTTTATTAAGGGTTTTTAATGAATTTAAAGAATTATTAGCCATATTGTTACAAAAGTACGAGTTATGGCTAAAGTATATACATAGTATATACGACCCCCCTATACTTAGCTTGAGCTATGTCCTCATAGATCGAAAAGAAAAGAGAAGACATAACTCGTACTGAGTATAGACAAGTCTAGAGAATATATGAATAAGAGATGAAGGAACTAGAAGTTGACCGCTCCCCCCTATACTTAGGATCAAGTAATCCTAAGTATGGCAGACTGTATACAAATCAGGGAGGGTCAAGGGTGGTAATAGACAAATGAACAATCAGGGTGCACCCCCCTATACTTAGGACAAAGTACGTCCTCAGTACAGAAAACTGACACAAAGGGGCGACACCTTTTATTTAGATACAGAAGATAGAAAAGGAAAAGAAGAAAAGAAGAAAAGAAGAAAAAAGAGATATATATAGATTGATGAAAAGATCGTTGAGAATCTACACATCACTCCCCCTATACTTAGGGTGAGATATCCCTTAGTATAGGCAACAATAGAAGTGACGAAAATGTGCAAGGAAAGAACAACTCGGTGTGTGCCCCCCCATACTTAGGACAAAGTATGTCCTAAGTGTAGACACAAAGATGTGGCGGTAGATCTGGGGCACACATAACATACGGGAGAAAGAAGGAATAGACAACACATATATACACTGGTGGAGAAGCTGGTGGAGTACAGGACGGTATCTGATAGGTGAATACCGTACTATCGTCGTTGTCTCCCTGTGAGAACGAGGATGCATCCAGAAGTTGAAAAGACACCCTGATATGCAGTCAGGTGGGTGTCGGCTACCGGGGATAATCAGATCGGAAACTTGGATATCGGGGTCCGGTAGCATGAAGCAGATGAACGGCTCATATGGTCATCATGGGGGAATATAGCCTATACCGTAAGACCGGGAGGAAGAAAGAGCAGTACGAACTCCTCTGGTCAATCAGAGTCTCAGATAAATATGAAATAAAGCGTATGAGACTGGGTGATGCACGGTGATGATATAATCTGAAAGTCACAAGAATACACCGAACAACACAATATGTGGCTCACTCCTGCGAGGGTCCTCAAGGTGAGCAAAATCAGAAAATAATCAGCGTACTCGGCTCTGTGCTCCATCAGATAGGAGACACAACCAGGGAGGAGACCGGGTAAAAAGCTCAGAAGACTCGGCTTCGTGCTCCCACAGATAGGAGACACCAGAAATGAAGCCGAGTACCTACAAGGTGATGTACCCTCCCGCAGATAACCCTCGGGCAATGGTACATACTAGTCAATGAATAATCAGAACAGAAGCTCACCCTTCCGAGGGTCGTCAAGGAGAGCGGGCTCAAAGGAGCCTGATCCATCAGACGGATCATAGAAACGGTCTCGGTAGGCGACAGATCGGCTACCAGCAGAAGAGACCGTAAAATCGAGAAAGTGTGGCAGCGTCCCGCAAATAACCCTCGGGGAGCGGACTGCCAACTAGTCATGAGAATAGCAGATACCAGAAGCTCCACCTTGCGAGGACTATCAAGGCGAGCAGACTCAAAGGAGTCTAATCAGATAGGTCCCATGATCCACAGATCGGATACACGACTCAAAATGGGACCAAAAATCATGTATATCAGATGACTCAATTCCGTGCTCTGCCGATCGGAGACACAGTCAGCAGTGGAACAGAGCGTAAAGAGAGTGTCGCATGCTCCCGCAGATAGTCCTCGGGGAGCAATGCAAACTAAGCAGTGAATATTCAGAATGTGTCTCTGCCTTGCAAGGGTCGTCAAGGAGAGAAGAGGGCTCAAAGGAGACGGATCCATCAGACGGATCCACATAAAATGCGGTCTCGATAGACGACAGATCATCTACCAACAGAAGAGACCAAGAGAGCTATACTGTGTTATAGCCTCTCGCAGATATCCCTCGGAGAGCTATGAACTAGGCATGGAATAATCAGAAAAGTGGAGCTCTGCCTTGCGAGGATCGTCAAGGAGAGCGGACTCAGATGAGTCTAGTACATTGGCCTCGTGTACTGACAGGTCAGGTACACAATCACAGGGGGAGGCCAATCAAGCGTAGCATCTGACTCGGTTCAGGTCCCATCACAATGGCGACCAAAGCAGTGAATGAAACCGCAGTCCTAGAAATTGTCACATTCTCCCGCAGATAGTCCTTAGGGAGGAATGCGAGCTAGATCAATGTAGGTCATGGGAATGCTGGCAAGTCATCTCAGGTCCTCAAAAGCAACAAATCATTCAATCATTTGGAGGGCATAAGATCATGCAAGGGAGAAAATAATCATGTCATTCACCAAACATCCCTTGGGTCAATCCAGTCAGCTGAGATGGCATGCAAAATAGTCAGGAATCCTCTAAGTGCCAGGGCGGATCAGAGAGTAAGGAGATCAAGGATGGGTCAAATAGGAAGATGAGAGATCATGCAGGATCTGTACACCTCTATCATGCACTCCAAGTCAGAATAATCATTCAATCCTCAAAATCAAGATGGCTGGAACCTCAAGAAAGATAGATCACTCAATACTCATGAAATCATCACCAATTTATCGTATCACATCACATCCTCAATCCGGTGTGCGAGAACTAAGATTCCTCGATAATGCATCACACCTATGCTCTATGCATCAACAAGAATCCTCAATAAGCTCGTATGCCTATATCAAAGACAAATCCATCATATCAATCTCGGCATCCTCAACATCATGGGCCCGACTTACAAATAATTTGTATAAATAATCCTCGATGCGGGCTTCATCAAACTGCACAGCATTCCCGGGTCAAGGGAGAGATGATACGGGGGCTACGAGGAAGATGGACAAGAAAGGTACACAATGGGGTGGAGAAGCTGATTGAGCGGGCGTGCCAATATCATGGGTGGTAGAAAGGTGATACAGAGGGAACGAGGAGGGCGGGCGAGAAGATCGGGACGTAGAGAAAATTGGGTGCTCCACACAGGGTGGGAACATCGTCAAAATTACGGTCCGAAGAGCGGTCTTTCCTCGAACCAGAGGAGATGGTACGATGGATACATAGAAGATGGTGAAGAAGCAGGAAACAAAGGACTTGGCGAAGAATGATTGAGCTCAAGCGCCAATATCATGACTCGATGAAGAGATATATGTATAAGAGGGATAGAGAGACTCAAAGATGAAAAATGCATGACTCACACGGGCGGGACCGACTACTCTAGTAATGAATGAAAAACACAACGAACTCCAAGTCACAATCAAGACACAAGGCAAACTCCCAATTCACCTACTCCACACAGTGGGGACCATCAGGTGACGGTCATTTATCTTTTCGATTTTATAGTTAGGTGGGATCACAAAGATTGTACAATCACTTAGGAGGCTCTGATGGGATTTGGGCTCTAGTCCTTAGTGTGTACGTGAGCACTTAAAATGCATCCAATGAGGGGGTTGCTCTCCCCAAGACAAGGAATCCATTACGTTTTATTTTTAAGTCCAATAGAGTTAGCAGTCCCAATTTTATTTGAGTTATCACTTTTTTGGGTATTTTCAATGCATGTGCCTATCGAGGTTCCAATTTCCATTAAGCATCCTAAGTTGGCAAAATCAGAGGGAGAAGATCGGAAAAGCCATGCAAGTCGGAAAACGATGATGCATGCTAAGTAAGAAGACTTACAGTGCCTCCCAGCTCTCTCCATGCGGGATGCATAACAGAATTTGAAACCTATGCTATATGCAGATGCAAACCGAAGAAATCGCCCTAGGTTCAGAAATTGCTATTATCGTGAAGCACCACAAGTCGCTCATTCACCTTTAGACTCAAAAAGTCCGGTCTTGGCTCACCCCTCCTCTGTGCTCAACACACTTGAGCTTAGGAGAAAGCGCTTTGCGGGGCTTGCTGTGGCACAAAGGCTAAGAGATAAATGAGCGGTTGTTTAGAGTTTGATCTAGGTCCAAAGCGAACTATAGGTACATGCAAATATTAGGGTGTTTGGACCTAACTCTACGAGCAAGCAACTCCTAATGCTAAGGATCATTCACATACAAAATAATAAAAATAAAATAAAGCGTCAAAAGTCATCGAGGCCCCCAAGGGAACAATCCTTCGGGCACTGACCTCGGGAGTCGGAGTGTCTGAGAGTCCTGAATTATTACATGTTTCTAAGTGCCACTCTCTCACATGAATATACATAATAAAATGGAATAAAATAAAATGCCTAAAAATAGTGACTGTCTTCAAAATTCTCCTTCTTCTGTCATGGATGCTCTCTCCTGTTGGCTGGCATAGAAGAGCCAACTCCACCTTGCTTGGGTGCTTAGGTCCTCCTAAGAGGTCCTCCTTCGCTCGGCGGTCCCTCGCATCACAGACAAAGAAAGGAGATGGTCAGAACAATCAATCAAATAGTGTTAAATAAAATAAAAATCACACAAATAAATAAATGAAGGACATGAGCAAACAATTGAATAAATAGACCAATACGCTCACAAAAATCATACAAAATCCGTTGCCTCCCCGGCAACGACGCCATTTGATGACAAGGGGATTAGCCGAGGTCGTATCTTTCCACAAGGCGGAGAGACAATCGCTGAGTTGACCCTCAGACAAAATCCCCAAATCAATCAACAATTAACCCACAATCAATGTATGCAATAAATATTCAAAAATGTGGAGTTAAAATTTATTATAACTCTACATGTAAATGTGTATAGGTGTAAGTACAGGTAGAGGTCGAACACTGGGAGGCGAATGGTTGTATGTGATGGATCATTCAATTATTCAATCAATTGTTCATGTCCTTTTATTGTTTTGTGGGTTTTGGGTTTTGTAATTTTTTTATGTTTTTATTTTTAAATTTTTTTTTGTTTTTTATATTTTATATTTTTTATTTTCTTTTAATATTTTTGATTATATAATATAAATAGATATATATATATAAGACGTATATATCTAAAGAGATATATATAAGAAGAGAGAGAGGAGTACTATAGTCTATAAATATATATACATATATAAATACTTAAAATATATATATAGATATAATTTTTCTTTGCTTTTTACTATTTTTTATTTTTATGAAATATTTCTAATTTTTATGTATTTTTAATTTCCAAAAATGTCCGGAATATAGGACTAAATAAATGGCCGAATATAATTTGGGTTTTAAAATTATAAAATAAACTCCAAAAATTCCCAAATTAATTTTAATACATTAATAATAATCTATAGATAATTATAAAAGAGAAAAATGTATTTTTGGGGTTTTTTAAGGATTTTTCTTTTTTTTGTTGGATTTTGGAGCTTTCTGATTTTTTTAATTTTCTTTTTCATATTTTTAGGGTTTTTCAATTTGTGGACTCAATATATATATATAATTATACCATATTTAATTTTTTGGAATTTTTCAAAAACATTTTCTAATTTTTTTTGTATTTTCTAATTTAGACAGTGCAAAAATGGCTTCTATTTCATTTTTAATACTTAGGAAAAATGCAAAAAATGCGAAATAAAATATGAGCGTGAACAAGCATGGCATGGAGCACCTATCCTAATTTTTGTGGATTTTTAGAAGCCATCTAGGTATTTTTAATAAATGGATAAAAGACACAAAAATAATTAAGCCTGGCACGGGTATTTTTGCAATTAAAATAAATTCCAGGGGCATCAGTGCAAAAAGACAACAGGAATAAACATTTATTTAAACTTTTAGAACTATTTTACAATTATCAAAAGTCGCCAGGGGTTACATGCAATTTTCACGCGCCTCACGTGGGATTGCACGTGAGGCGCGGAAGGACCTAAATGTAATTTCAAGAACCACAGGGGGCCCTATTGCAAAATATACAATCATTTTATAACGTGCAAATTTATTTACAGCATTAAATATTAAATACAAAAAAGGCGGGGGCTGGATGTGCAAATTACCCCCAATAGGCGCTGAATCGAACGGCTGGTCTTCATCACTAATCCACATGGCGCCTCCACGTGCGCCGATGACGGTTCGCTGCTGGATGGCTGAGATTAGATCAGCCAAGCTGATCTGACGGTCGATGCAGAGCTCCATCCAACGGTGCTGATCTCATCTGGGCCCTTCGTCTTCATCCAACGGTAGAGAGCACACGTGCAAGAACAGGGAAGAACACCCGCCGGGGCGAGCCTCTTCCGACCCGATCTCGTCTCCCGCCGATCATCGCTGCTCCTGAAGGTCCCAATCGCTTCCTGGAAGGTGGCTTGATCTGCTGGAGGTGTTGGGTCGACCGGAGGCACCCTCGAGTGCTGCCACGAGCTCGAAGAAGGATAGCAGCTCCAGGTACCTCCGCCTGCTTGTAACTCGACTCCTGGTGCGCTTTGGGGTACCTAACCTGCACAGGAACGAAGCTCGGCTCGAGGCGGTGCTCCTCGGCCCAAAACTGAAGCTGTTAGCATAGGAAATGGGTGAGGGCGGCGATGCTCCGGCGATGCGGAGTAGGTGAGCATCGATTCGCAGATCCAGATGCGAATCCGGTTGGGCAAGGTGGCTGGAAGGTGGAGAAGGCATAGGGGAACGAAATGAGGGTGGAAGCGAGTCGGGGCACAGTCGAATACACGGTGGATAGCTCGCCGGAGCGGAGCTCCGGCGAACTACGAAGCCATTAAACTACGCTAAACTAATAAACGAAACCTAAAACTAATTGCAGGTTTGAAATGCTAGAATCGAAATCTACCTAGAAATATAAAAAACGCAGCTCTTATACCTGGGGGCCGCCAGGGAGCAGGGTGGCTGCCGGAGCGCCACCGCGACAAAATTGCCCTCCGCCATGGCTGAATCGAGGTGCTGGGAAGTGCCTCCTGTCACGAGGGCTCCACCAGGAGCTGATTCAAGCTCAAAGAAGGGGGTGAAATTGGCCAAATTCGGCAAAGGAGGAGGGATGAGTTATTTATATACATTCCAAGGGACCCCCAGTAACCGGCGATTATTAAAGAATCGGGGCTATGTACAATGGATCTGAATGATCGGCGGGGATCATGGATGAAGGGAGAGCAAATCTCGTGTAGTGATTGTTGTTGATGGAGCGATAGATCGAGCGAAAAAAAGGGAAGAAATCGGGGGAAAAGATGGTTCACGTCAAGTCAGGCGGCTGGAGGTCAAGTTGACCGGGGTCAACTCGCGAAAGGACCTGATTGGTCTACCTCAGCCGCTAAACGCCAAAACAAGGAACCTTATTATAAATTGATTTATTTAGCTGAGTAAATGATTTTATTAATTTTTGCTTATAAAATAAAAAAATGTGTATTATTTCATGTAGTATTTATTTATGATTTTTATTGAATTTTTCGAGGTGTTTTATTATAGTTTTATTTGAATAATGTGTATATGTATGTATTTACATGTATTTTTATGTATTTTTAATTTATTTATTTTCTTTTATTATTTTATTGGATTATTTTATAAATTTATAACTTATTTTTATGAGTATAGATATATTTTTATTTGATTTTTATGAATTTATTTATATTTTTAAATAAATAGGTACATGTATATGTAAGTATACTTATAGGTATTTTACCTATATATTATATACATTTTATTTATTTAATATATTTTCTTAGTTTTTATTTTGGATTTGTATTTTTAATGAATTATATTTAATATGTACATTATTATAAAAATATGAAAGAATAAAATAATTAAAGAATGTTTTCCCTTTTTATTTATGTGCATACTTCACATAGGTGTTTTGTCTATGTATCTTGTAGACTTATTTTATTTTACAGATTCTTTTTGGTTTTCTTTTAATTTCAATATGTATATGTATTATATACATTATTTACAAAATTCTAAAAATATGAATTTATAAAAATAATGATTATTGAATAAAATGAATATTTTAATCAGGTATTATGTACAAGAAGGGCTAAAAACCTAACTTCCACAGATGGACTTCAAAAATCATGAAATCAATTTTCTAAATAGTTCTTGGAATGCTATATACAATTAAAGGTGAGTTTGGGTGATTTGGAGTTTTTATTTGCAAGATATGGGTCTGTGAAGTTGAGATTTTGGCTTTTTATTTTGTGTATAAAATGTACATTGTGTATTATTTTTACACAAACTCAATTTTGTATTTTTATTTATATTATTATCTACAACTTTAATGAACAAAGTTTCTTTATTTGATGAATAAATAATTATGTACAAAATGGGTGTCAAAAATGCATAAATGGATGAATAAATAAATGAGGTATTTATTGTACTCTTCGCCCTTATCTCCCCCTACTTTATTCCTTGTCGACCGATTCCATGTTGGCCTTGGTCTCGGGGTTAGGGTCATAAAATATTTGCAATATTTTATTCCTTTTTCTTTTCTTCTCTTTATTCTATAATTTTGGCATTAAAAATCCTTATTTTCTGTATAATTAATACAATAAAGAATGGTTGCTATTATGTACAATTTGATGCTATTTACATGCATTTGTTGGGGTTTTTAAGGCCAAAAAGATAGAATAAAGGTGATGAAATGGAGATTCATCACCCCCGCTCCCCCCCGGTCCCCGATCGCTGGAGCCCCCCTGCTCCCCCCCGGTCCCCGGTCGCTGGAGCCCCCCCTGCTTCCCCTGTCGATGGATCTCCCGCGTTCCCGTCGATGGAGCTCCACTTTGCAGGATTATTTTTTCCTATTTTTTTAAATTTTGGGTAATCCTAACCGTTCAATGGTAAATGAGTTGGGTTAACTCAAGATTAACCCGAGTAACTGACTCAAATATAGTTAAAATTGACGGCAGGGTTTGTTGGGTAAGACGGAGCAAGTTTATGAGGTCGAGGGAGGAATTAGGATGTTTTAAAGGTCGTAGCGGTAATTGCAAAAGATTACAGGGTCTACCGGGTAAAAATCCCTTTGGTGTTTGGATAGAGGGTTAAACTGGAGGTGGGTTAGAAGTGAGTTTATTGTGATATGATTGTATTGAAGTTTGAAAAAGTGAGTAGTTATTGTGATGTAATTGTACTGAAGTTTGAAAAATTGAGTAGAAGTGGAGTAGTTTATAATTTTTATATGATATGATGATATAATATATTATTTTTTGATGGAATTGATGATGGAGAATTGATTTATTTAATTTCAAAAAAAAATGGAGCCCAATTAGGAGTGAGAAAGAGGGGTTAGGGAGGTACCCGTGTGCTGAACGTACTATTCTCTCTTTGTTCTTTGATACTTTTGAGAAGAATAAGTTTTGAAGATAGCGTTGTCCAGAAAGCTATCATAAATTGCATTTGATCACATCCAAGTTTTCTAGTTCTTGTTACAGCAGTAGAACTCTTTCGGTAGGCTACAACTCTATTTATAAAATTTTTGATGTATTCTTATTTACATGTGATATCTATTACATTATTTCTTGTGCTTCAATTTGTAAATATATCTTCAACTATCTATATCATTTATTCAAGATATCACATCACTTATAATTGAGATTCATCGATGGTATGTTGAAAGAAAAAAATTGTAAAATATAGTAAATAATATTTCTATCTTTAACCTCTTTATGATGGGACTTTTGGTATTTATCCTTTAGTTTGCAAGCAACTATTGGAATTGCAGAGAATGTTCTTTCCAAGGAAGTCAGAGCATAGTCGAAGTTCGTCCACCTTCGGTGTTGCTACATTGTCTTATTGTAGTGTTGACTTTGATGTCAGATCCAAAGTTATAAAGCAAGAAGCTTTGTAAACAGTTGAGATATCTACGTAACTATCTCAGGCTTAATAATGAATCACTTGTTTGGCTCGGTTGACTGGAGGTCCCGAGTCAGGCGACACTGGTCGTAGTTTTCACCTAGTTGATTTTCCACATTAACATCACATGTTGTGTGCTTACTTGATTGGTTGATTAGTTGTGTTGCGCTCAAGATTATTCCTCAAAAGATTTTAAATTATCATCAATATAATATTCACTCCCATCTATTGGTATCTGGATCCTCGGGAACTCCCACAAGTATCCACAAGTTAATTCGCCCCTTCCAACCTTGTTCATTAACTAAATCAATGATTTGATTATGGTCCATCTTTAGAAATAGGTTAAACATCTTGGATTGTAATTGGATTTTGGTTTGGCAAATAGTCATGGATGGACTTGATCAAGATCTTGATCGACCATGCATTGAATGAGATTTTGATTTGTTTAAGAGGTAATGAATTTGGCTTAAAGTTTAGCTAAAAAAATCAGCTCTCAGCTGTTGCTCTAATGGATTTTATGCTTTGAAAAATAAAATAATTCCAAGTATCGAATATCTACCGAATCGTGTAATACACATGTGCGCATGTGTTTCCAATGTATACACGAGTTGGGTTTCTTTCACACTATGTTTATTACTGATTAGTTTTCTTATTAAAGGTTATGTATTTTTGTCTAATATATATTGTGTACAAATTTGTATATTTATTCAATGTTTTTTTGTGCTAAAAATTATTCGTGAATAAACGCATGTTTAGGTGCATTTATACGTATATTAGATCTAGGTTAATCTTAATTTAGACAATTTAACATGATAAGATAGATAATGATAGATATTCGTCGTTGACTAATCAATGCGATTAGGCAACCAATATTTTGCACTACTCATATTGTTAATGTTCAGCAATCAACTTTGCAAGGCTACTGTTATGCAATTTTTCATATAAGGCTAAGTTAGTTGCCATATATAGTGTTAGCGAGTGCAATGAAAATAGGTACTTAAAGGTGTGTATGACCATCAGATATATACGATAGCTTACAGGAAGAGGATCCTCTATTGTACAGAGGATTGCAACAGAGGTGTTGTAATCCTCTTTAATTTTTTTATGATTTATATTCCAAAATCCAACCTTATAGATTGAATCTTAGATTAATGTTCTATGTATCCTTCAAATTTTGCTTAAATCAAAGATTATTTGTTATTTTATCTTAATAGTCAACCAATTGGTCAAGATCTAAGTAACTTAAAAAAAGATCCGAATCTTCAACCATGAAAATAAAATAGCAAATAATCTCGGATTTAAGCAAAATTTGGAGGATACGTAGAACATCAATCTAAAATTTAATCTATAAGGTTGGATTTTGGAATCTAAATCACAAAAAAAGAGAGGATTACAGCACCTCCGCTACAATCCTCTCTACAGCAGAGCTCTTCCTGGGCAACAGAAATAATTATGACAGCTTACATCCGATGTACCACCTAGGACTGCTAATTGAACTGAATCATTCAAATTCGATTAGGATTCGTTCGATAAAAATTCAAAAAAAGTTCGATTGGAAACCAAATGAACTGAATTTGAATTTAACTTGGGTATTCGATTCCCAAAAGTATCGAATCTGAATTTACCTGAATTTGTTTAATAATAATTCAATTTGATTCGATATTTTATATCCATACATATATGTATATATGTAACAATGTATTTATATATACATAGTATATACATATACATGCATATAATACATACATATTTACATATATACATGTAACAACCATTATGGATTGATTAGGATCTTTTCTGAATATTCATGTGCAAGTAGTTATAGCATAATTACATCAAAAGGTTGGCATGCATCTATTAGAATTCATTAGTAAGTAAATAGATGTAGAAAAGAGTATATGAACATGTATTAAAAAGTTACTACATTTCATTTACATTGAAAGATTAGCATTTGCATTATACCACTAAATACAACATGTGCAGGCAGCTAAAGATACTCTCAAGCCAACTTACTACATTTATTAAGTTGTTAATTTTAAACTTATAATCATATCTAGATTCTATTGATATGATTTACCATGTTCACCCTTCACCGCTATGATTTCTGTACTCATAGTATCACGCTATACCGACGTGACTTGTCAATGCGTGACGTGTATATGAAATATTAGGCTCCCTAATGAGATACAATCTCTTTCTTCCTCTTTATAACTAAGTTCAAGTGGTTTGATTGCAAATATTATGAGTTAGAAATGTAGGTCCTTCATGCGTCGGTTATACAAAACGTCTAGGTTCAAGTCTTTATTTATTATTTTAACCTAGTGACAGTAGCTTAGGTATGACTTACTTTGTATAAGTACAATAACCAATCTTAACATACTATTCAAAAATTCTGAGGCACTAAGAGTATACAAAGAACTCTAAGCCATACCAAATCTAATATATATATATATATATATATGGGTAAAATGGGGCTGCCCCAAGGGAAAATCTAATCTTAATTGTTATTATGAATCCTCACACATTTATTTTCATGTTCCCACATTCCTTACACTGCCTTTTCCATTTTCCCTTTCATTATCTATCAAAGACCCTAAATACCAACTACATATTATGGTGGCCATTCTCCTAACATGTCACCATAATCTATAGGTTCCTATAATTATATTATATTTATACATGTCTTCATTATTTAAAAAAGAGTATATTTATATTGTAAAAGACATAATAATTATAAAAATTATGCACTTTTATCCACTATAAGTAGAGCAATAAGAATCTTCCGTAAAAGAAATAATAAATAGCACATACTTGTTCGAGACTTGTCTAACAAGCAGAATCTCAGGACAACCCATGCAAAGTACATAATGAGACAAGTCGAGTCCTCCTGAATCTTGGCTCTTATGATTGCCATTGCCATTAAGTAGCTCCGCTACGATTGGTAATTTTAAAGTAATTTACTATTTCAAAGGAAACTATTAGCATCAATGCAATGGATATATGCAAAAAAGGTCATATACTCCAAATCCAAGCTGTAACATATCCATGGTTTACTAGCCAGCACTAATTCTCGGTATCATAAAGCATTGCGGATCTTACTGCCCTGCTGTTAGAATTCGAAGTTGCCTTCGAATCACGAAGAACACCTGAAGTCCCTCTCCACTTCATCCACCACACTCCCCTTTGAAAGATCAAACCTAAGCAGGGGTATTTATTGAAAGAAATATTGCAAGAATATTATTAATATACATAGTTTATTTAAAAGCAAGTCCAAATTTGATTCAAATTAGATTTATTTAGAGGAAATGGATCCACAATTATAAAAGCACATGGATGAGCACTAAGCCTGACTATAGTACATAAGCATCGAACCTCTATCCCACTCCAATGGAGAAAAGTCGTGTTTTTTTTGGCAAATCTTTAAGTTGGTTAGGAACCAGCTATATTTTACCATTGAAGCATAAAAGAAATTGACCAAGGAGAGAAATAGTTGACGTCAAGGTATCGGTTGATTAGATGAAAGGTTAATCGACTGTGAGAAGGAATGGTTTGGTTATTGTTGGGAAAAGACATTGAGTTATTTATTCCATGAACCCTAGGCTCTCTTATATAGGAGAGTAGCCTATGGGTAAATTACATAAGACATTCATAAGAAAAGAAAATTAAGAAACATTACAAATAGCGTAACATAAATATATCTCTACATTCCCCCTCAAGATGGAGCATAGATATCGATCATGCTCAGCTTGGACGAGCACGTCTGGAACGGTCCTACGAGTAACGCATTGATGAAGATGTCTGCAGTCTGGTCCCCTGAGCTGACATGAGATGTGGAAATAAAGCCCTTATGAATCATATCTCGTATATAGTGGCAATCAACCTCGATGTGCTTGGTTCATGTTGGAGTATTTGGTTGAGCGCCTATTGAGTTGTAGATGGGTAAATGGATACCTACAGGATCCACTTACCCCATCCATTTGTTTAGTCCAACATTGTCCAGTGGTGAGACTTGGAGGCTCTGTGAGCCCCAGACCTCCTGTATCAGATGAGAAAAAGCAATACATAACACGCCCCTTCGAGGGCTTCTCCCGTGGTTTCATCCCGCTCCTCAGAGAGTAGGGTTCCACGTTAAATCATGTTCTTCATATAGTTCTTTATCTTTATCCATGTTTTCGCTTCCGCTTCCGATTTTCTAACATGATATCAGAGCGGATCGATTCTAGAGGATTTCAAGTTCTTATATCTTTATTCAAAATTCGATTTTGAAAATCGTGTAAAGATTATTTCAATATTGGAGGGTTGTGATTCGTCAAGAAGGCTCTACCGTTTGTTTTCTAGGATTTTCGTTGGAAACCCTGATCGTATTTTGTTATCGAAGATCTGACGCTCCGTTGCTCCAACCTTCATACGGCGATTCCCCAGGCAAAGGCGACAAGGCCGCTTCTTCCCAGGCAAAGGTTGCATCACGAAAACCCTAGGTGCAGGCCACGATCCTCTCCTCCAGAACGTCGTAGGCGGCAAGGTCCCATCGCCATCTGGGCCCTAAACCTCGCGCCCTTCAGATCGTCACGAAGGCCCTGGCGGAGCTCTTCCCTCCAGTGGTGCCGCTCATCCTCCATCATCGCGCAGCCCAGGTGGCCTCCAGGTGCGACCCAAGCACCCCGCAGTACCCATCAGGAGGCGGCGCATGGCGCAGCAGAAGCCATCTCGCATGAGATCGTGCGATCCTCTCCAGCCAGGCTGTGCTGCCCCAAAGGCCATGGCGGCCTCCTTCGAAGCCCAGGCAGCATCTCGTGCAGCCCCAACCCGCCTCCTTGTCTCCAGTCCCCAAGCGGAGGAGATCCCAGCGCCACAGCGCCGCACCTCCTCGTGCAATCCCTTCTAGGTGCAACTAGCCCTCTCGCGCGATCCAGATGCGTGCGAGCAACCTCCAAGCAGCGCCGATCTCGCGAAGGCTTGCGCAGGCATCACCATCTCTTGCACTTCAGGCGCACACCCTCTTGCGGTGGCGGCGCTCCAACAATCCGCGAGGTCAGAAACCCCCTCTCCGCGCAAACTCGGAAGAACCCAGGCGGGCGGCAACCTTTGGCGGCGCGTACCCCATCTGACGCGGGCTCCTCTCCTTGCCCGTGGCTGCGGCGTTCATCTTGAGGGTTTCCAAAGGGGAACCCTAATTAACAACCTATGTGTTGGGCCCGATGTCTCCATTTAAAAAAATGTTTTTAAGGCCCAGGTGGGCTGCAGCCAAAGGGAGTTCAAAAAAAAGGGGGGGAAGAAGTTGGGCCCATGTGGGCCACGATGAAGTTTGAAAAAAAAGGAGAGATTTCAAAGAAAAGAAGAAGAGGAAGAAGGCCCAAAAAAAGGGGCAAATTTTGGGAGAAAAAAGTCACGTACATTTGAAAAGCCGTACGCATAAAAAAAAGAAGATAGCCTTTAAAAAAATATATTGAAACGGCTTACGAAAAAAATTAAAAAATATGACAGCTTATATAAAAAATGAAAAGCCGCAAGTTTCATGTTTTGTTTTCCCCATGTCATTGTCTTCTCCCAACTTTGTCGATGTTGAGTTTCCGACAAGTATGGGAGAATGGGGGAGTATATGTAGAGTCACAGGTTTATTCTCCAGATACAGATTTGTCAGACCAGTCGGATTGTTCAGACTCTACAGTTGTTGATCAGACTCGACGTCAGATGTTTCCGAGTCTCCAGTTTTAGACACGCACATGTATGCGGTCATTGTCAGTGGTCCCCATCCATTCTTGTTGTTTCGGCCAGAGTTTTCATGTGAGCCATAGGGACTCTAGAGCAGAGGGCTATTCCCTATGCCATGTGGCAAGGGTTTTCATGTGGTATCATAGGTACTCCAGAGTAGAGCACCATTCTCTGAGCCAGATGGGAGAGACCCAGTTCTCCGACGAGGAGACTCCAGGTGCAGTTTCAGACTCGATGGTCAGATTCCGAGTCTTCAGTTGACTTACACTCCAGCCCGTTCGTCCTCCTCACCAGAACGGCATGAAAAGCAATGTCCTCGACTGCAGCAGTGTGCGCGTTGAGCTGATATTGCTCGTAGTGTCCTGTAGTGTGAGTTGAGTTTCTTTCTGTTTGTTTGTCCAAGCTGAGTATTGCATGCTCCAGCTTAAGAGGGAGTGTTGGAGTATTTGGTTGAGCGCCTATTGAGTTATAGATGGGTAAATGGATACCTACAGGATCCATTTACCCCATCCAGTTATTTAGTTCCACATTGTCCAGACCTCATGTATCAGATGAGAAAAAGCAATGCATAACACGCTCCTTTGAGGGCTTCTCCCGTGGTTTCATCCTGCTCCTCACGGAGTAGGGTTCCACGTTAAATCATGTTCTTCTTATTGTTCTTTATCTTTATCCATGTTTTTGCTTCCGCTTTCCGATTTTCTAACAGTCCGTTCATGAAATGTTGGATTAATTGCAATAAATATAGCAACTTGATTGTCACATTCCAGTACCATAGGAAAGGGAACCTCTATATATAGATCTGTAAGGACAGCTTTAACCTACATCATTTCCGTACTGACCTGGGCCATAGCCCTATATTCAGACTCAGCACTAGATCTGGCTACAACAGTTTGCTTCTTGCTCCTCCATGAGACAAGAGAATCTCCAACATGTACAACAAATCCAGTGGTGGACTTCCTATCCTTTGGACACCCTGCATAATCTGCATCTACGCATGCTGAGATAGTGACCTCCTTGCCTTTCCTAAACAGTAGACATGTACCTGGAGATGATTTAAGATACCTGAGTATCATCTGTATATCATCCATATGGACCTGGTGTGGTTGCTCTATGAACTGGCTCACCCGACTGACAACAAAGAAATATCGGGTCTGGTAATGGTAACATAAAGAAGCTTTCCTACCAGCTCTCTGTATCTCCTCCTATCAACCTCATAAGTATCATCATCATATAGTTTCATTCTTGGATCCATAGGTGTGGTGGCAGGTCGACATCTAAGCATTCTGTGTCACTCAACAAATCAGTGACATATTTCCTATGGGTCATGGGTCATCACAAGCCCTTGTTGATTTCTGACAAACTCCAGTCCCAGAAAGTATCTAAGGACTCCAAGATCCTTGGTGAAAAATTCACGACCCAAAAGTTCTTTCGCTCTCTTGATTCCTTGTATGTCATCTCCTGTAATAAGGATATCATCAACATACACCATAATTACAATCATACCTCTGGATGTTTTCTGTATAAAGAGAGAATGATCTGCATTTGAACGTTTATACCCCTGTTTTTCAAACAAGTCTGAAAGCTTCTGGAACCAAGCTCTAGGGCTCTGCTTAAGGCCATAGATCGCCTTATGAAGTCTACATACATGTGAACACTCCCCCTCAACAGCGAAACCAGGTGGTTGTTGCATGTAGACTTCCTCTTGAAGATTACCATACAAAAATGCATGCTAGACGTCTAACTGAAACAACTGCCAATCTCGAATCACTGCAACAGATAGAAGGATCCGTAAGGTGGAATGACAAGCAACTGGTGAGAATGTGTCAAGATAATCCACCCTGTATGTCTGAGCAAACCCTCGTGCAACCAGGCGTGCCTTGTATCTGTCGATGCTACCATATGCATTTTGTTTAACTGTAAATGCCCATTTACAGCTTACTGCAGACACTCTGGGACGAGGCTCCAGATACATGTCGACTGAAGAGCAGCCATATCTTCTTCCATAGCCAACGCCATCGACTGTCCTTCAAAGCCTCTTGATAATTCTGTGAAATAGCCACAGCAGATAGTGCAACAACGAAATTCCTAAATTCTCCAGTCAAGCGATTAAAGGAAACCATGGATGCTATAGGATATGATGCACAACTACGCTTTTGCTTCCGAAGTGCAATAGGAAGGTCCAAATCAACAGCCTCCATATCTATCTCCTGTAAAGAATCCTGCTCAGGTAGACCATTAGATCCATCATTAGAATCTGTATTCTCAGGACATACCCTATGCGTTCTAGATGATGAGCAGTGACCATGAGCAAAAGCAGGCCGGCGGGTATAGTGGTGTGGCAATGGTGGAACATGGACTGTAATAGGAAGTGAAGGTGGCATAGGTAGTGGTGGTGGTGGTAGTAAAGGAGATGGTTGTGGTGAAGGTGATGGAGGTGATGGAGGTGGTGGCATGTATATGGCTTCATCAGTGTTTGAAGACATCAACCTATCACCTGTAGGAGACAAGAACATGACAGACTCGAAAAAGGTGACATCGGCGCTAACGTAATACTCCATGCGTATCGGATCATAACACATGTACCTTTTCTGTGTCCTGGAGTACCCGACAAAGACACACTTGACAACTCTAGGAAAGAGCTTGTCAATACCTAGAGACAACGGGTGGACGAAGGCCATTGAGCCAAACAAACGGGGAGTAAGTGAGAACAATTCCTTTTCAGGGAAGGCTGGAGAAAAAGGAATCTTCTCACGCAAGACTGACGATGGCGTGAGATTAACGAGAAACATGCCTTTAGAACAGCATCGCCCCAAAAAGAATGAGGAGCACGACTCTAAATGAGAAGCGTCCTAGTGACATCAAACAAATGACGATGTTTCCTTTCGGCAACTCCATTTGTTGGGAAGTATAGGCACAGGATGTCTGATGAATAATTCCTTGGGTGGAAAAATAATTGGAGAGTATTAGTACAAAATTCCAAGGCATTATCAGTTCTCACAATTTTCGCAAAAGCAGAAAAAATATTACACGCTTCGATTAAGAAATTTTTGATAACATCCCCAGCTTCAGATTTATTCTTTAATAAAAAGACCCAAGACATACGAGAGAAATCATTAATAGCAACAAGATAAAACATGTGCCCCTGGTGATCAGGGACACGATTGAGACCCCAAATATCGACATGAAACAACTCAAAAATGGAGCTACTGCTCTGACTCTAACGGCTGGGAAAGGTAGATCGATGATGCTTTCCCAACTGACATGCCTAACATTGAAAGGATGTGTGAGGCGAGATATGGGGCAGAACACGACACAGTTTCTGGAGCGATAGATGACCAAAGCATAGGTGCCATATAAATGGTGAGATTGGTCCAGCAAATAGAGAGGAGATTCCGGCATAGGGAGTTCGAACTAGGCGATAAAGACCGCCCTTCTCATGACCACGCGCAATCACGTTGTTTGTAAGGATGTCCTACAAAACAAGAGAAGATGGGTCAAAAATAGCTCGACAATGTAAATCCTTCGTAATCTGGCTAATGGACAACAAGTTCATAGAGAAATCAGGTGCATGCAACACATTCTATAGATGCATAAAGGGCATCAAGCTAATCTCCCCCTGGCCAGTGATTGGGGAGTGAGTCTCATCTGCAATAACCACAATACGTCTTGGAGGACCTGTCTGTGATGTAAGTTGACCCCTATCTCTACACAGATGGTGTGTGGCACCATAGTCCATTATCCATTCTATAGCATCAAATCCACTACTACTAGTGAATGCATAAGTACTACTTAAAGTACTGGAGGAGGCTGAAGCAGCAGCATCTGAATGACTCCCGGGGATCGTCGAAGGTGGCACAGGACTGGAGGGAGGTATAATACCCCTCAATCGTGCTACAAGATCATCAAAACGTTGATCCAAAGAGGAAAAAGTTGGGGGCTCAATCTATTCAGCCACTGGAGCAGAAGCAGGGAATCCATGCTTGGAGTAGCATTTATCCTCAGAACAATGGTAGAAAGTACATGGCTGACGAACACGACCTCCCCTGCCCTGAGGTCCGCTACCACGAAACTGAGAAGATGCTCCGCGACATCGGGATGTCGCCATTGCTGAGGATGTCTGGTTGGCAGTAGAAGATGGAACAGTAATATGACTGAGTATGCGGAAAGCTTCCTCCATAAGAGGAATAGTTGAATCTGCCAAAATCTGGGAACTGACCGCCTCGTACTCAGGATCAAGGGCTGTCAGGAACACACCAACCATGGTGGCACTCCTATAAGTCTTCTGTTGCTCAGGGGTAGATGTAAGAGGCATGAAACTATAAAGCTTCTCGAACATCCCATGCAGGGACGTATATAGTGAGTGGAGAGGCCCCCCATTCTATTTGATAGTAAAGATATCATGTTGAAGTTGCAAAATCTTCATCCCGTTCTTTGCGTGTGAATAAGTAGCAACAAGAATATCCCACATTCGTCTTGGTTGTGGGCTGATGGAGTAGATCATTAGCAATCTCTATTGCCAACGTACCTGAAAGCCAAACTTTGGCATATGCATCATCCGCCTCCCATGAGGCGTTAACCCCAGTCTTCTCATCCGGTTCTTACTCGGTAAGAATATGTTTCTTACCAGTACACTTTATAATGCTCATGAACTATATCGTCCACAGTTCATAGTTTGACCCATCCATCTTGACTATAGGCGCGAGACTTCTGAAGGCGCCTGTGGAGGGAATATCGGCCTTGTTATCTGACATGGCGGCTTGAAAAGACTAGGGCTAAAGACTAGACAAGATCACGTCTACACCGACATAGAGAGATTTGACTGCATGTGTAGACTCATGCAACCAATCTCAACATGGAAGAGGACTGGATGGCAGTGCTCCTAGAGAAGGATGATTGCACCTCGCGGAAGAGGGAAGGGGCGCGCATGCAGGGGCCCGTATGGAGCAATGCTAGGCAGGGGCCACGGAAGAGGAGAGGGGCGTGCATGCAGGGGCGATGACGCAGGGCGTGGCCACGGAAGGAGCCACGAGACGGGGCCGCGTTACGATGCGGGGCTAGGTCGGGCTAGGCGGTGGCGCATGGAAGGGCGATGGGACGGGGAGGGGGGAATCGGCGGCGCATCAGGCACGGGAGGTGACCGGCGGCGCACCAGGCACGGGAGGAAGAGAGGGGGTTGGGCAGGGCTAGGGTTTCGAAGCTCCGGACTAGGACCGCCGCTTTAATACCATGTTGGGAAAAGACATCGAGTTGTTTATTCCATGAACCCTAGGTTCTCTTATATAGGAGAGTAGCCTATGGGCAAATTACATAAGACATTCATAAGAAAAGAAAATTAAGAAAGAGTACAAATAACGTAACATAAATATATCTCTACAGTTATTAATTCAAAGTATGTCATTAGTTGACTAAAAAACAAAGCTTTATCACCTAAAAATTAAGGTCGATCAACTAAATGACCTTAAGTTCAGCTTTTTGGACTTGAAGAATGCTTTGATTTTAGAGCTCCACGTTCATCTTGGATTGGTCAAACTGCAACCATGTACTTGCTTTTTGGAGGCTGCATTTTGTCCATGTCTTTGTGTCATTTGACTTCAAACAATCTTGATTTTTTAAATCTTATTGTTGAGTTGTCTTTCAACCACTAGACCAAGAAACAATATGAGATACATTCTTAGCTTGAGCTCGCCCAAAAAATAAAAACTTTGAGAGAGATAAGAATCCTCTCTCAAACACCCCTCTATCTTTCAAACCCAAAAAAGTGGATGACTTAATTTTGACCACGGTGGCATCAGGATCAGAAGCCACATCAAAAAAGTGAGGGAATTTCTCAATAAGAATCCCTCCCTCCGTCCAATCACCTCGCCATATATGGAAGTCATTTCCATCTCCCAGAACTTGCTACAACTTCTGCCTAACCTCTAGCAGTACACATCCTCCAAAATGCTGACAGCGAGCCACTCCCTCGTCGGGGCTTGGAAAATGGAAAGAGACCCCATAGGTCCAACATAACAAAATGCATAACAAGTCATTGCTACCGCCGCCAAATGCAAACGATGCACTTCGCTAACAGTGCCTTGTTCATTTCTTTCAAACTGTGAAGATCAAGTCAGTTGTCATCCTTAGAACATGTGAGAACTGACCGTCCTTCGGTCCACCAAGTTTATACCAGAGGATTCGTCAGAGGTGGACCAAAAGAAACGCATCATGTTAGACTCGAGCCTTCCTATGATACCGAAAAAACTTTCTCAACCATGGGTAACCACGCTGCTTGTCGTAACCACCCAACCACAAGCGCTAGGCCCACTTAATGCAATAACAAACACACCCGGGGGGGTCTCATTGAGGCCCCAAAGCATGCAACCTCATCCTCGATTAAACAAAAGAACAAAAGCATACCTAGCCATGTTAATTTTCATGCCAAAAACCTCACCGAACAAATCAAACACCATCAAAATTCTTTTGTAGTTCTCCGCAACCCTCTCAACAAATAAGATCGTATTATCATACTGCATAATTGTAATAGACAGCCCCTCCCCTTGAGTATCCAAAGATGTAACCACCAGCAGCAATACAGCCCACATTAACCGTTGGAGCATTAGCAATTAGGATGAAGACAAGAGGGCCCAAAGGACAGCCATATCGCCCCTGCCCCCCATCCCGATAAAAGAAACCTCCCTGAAGCAAGCAATTTCTAAAACACAGAAGATGCAGTCGTAACACAAACACGTTACCAAGTTATCCAAGTATTCAAGAACCCTTACGATGCAACAATGCCAACAAGAAACGTCATTCAATGCAATCATAAACCTTTGTATTGTCTCGTACAATCAGAAACAATCTCCGGCGCCATCACAACGCTATTAGCCATCAATTTGCTCGACAATAAAACATTCTGCGCAAGAAAAATAATACAACCCAGCACCCCTCTCAATCTGATTGCTAGAAGCTTCACAATAAGGGCAAAAGTCATCCACCCTGACCATCACGTCCCCATGAAGAACATAGGGAACACATCGAGACTCGGGCTCCCATTAGCATTCACCTCGAAGATCACCTTCTCGACCTCCATCGGCTCGAATTCCTTGAACAACTCCCTGACCTCTTCACAAGACACTTGAGAAACACCCATACCAAGCCACTGGGATCGGTGAGGGGATAAACGTTGACTCATGCTCTTAAAACGATTAGTAATTGCAATAGTAATTGCAATAGCCACTCTACTATCGCTGTGAAAAAACACCTCCCAACTGCAGTGGACTGTATGAAACTTCATGGATGTCTACCATTAGCTACTGCAAGGAAAGATCACGTATTAGTGTTGCCTCCATTTAACCACTTCTAATGCAACCTCTACGTCCACTCCAGCCCCTTTCAGTCTTCCTCCTCCATAATCTTTAACATCGCTCCCATGTTAAACAACACAGTCTCATTTAACTCATGCTCATCCTGTATGAAATCAAAACGCACCACCTCCTCCTGCGCCAAGCTTCTCATATGCGCCCTCGCCACTCAACATTACGTGATGCACATGAGAGCCCGTTCCCTGACAATAGCATCAGTCTTGAACCAGGCCTCCTATAATCCAGCACCACATACACCGAATGATCAAGGATCAATTCCTCCACCAGTCTGAGCATGTCTTCATTTCAAGCCACCACATTACCACCCGATTTCCTCTTCACGTCGTCATAGCACCCAATTTTCGTCTCCTACAAATAAGCAATGCCTACATGCCAAGATGTAAGTAAAGCCCCAGTCATTACCCTCTTCTCTGGTTGCCTCGAGCCTACCACATTCCACAAAGATAACTTAGCCTTGCCACCTGAATCTATGCGCAACTCACCACCTACTATAGATATCAATCTACTACAGCACTATAGTACTATCTACTACAAAAAAACAAAAACAAATATGCAGCACTAGAATGCTATATTATTTAAATCTCTGTTAACTTTATCTTAAAGAAATATCTCACTACTCTTGCATTTACAAGCTTCTCCACCAGAAAAATTGGTCTAACATGTGTGTTCCCACTTTCTTCCTCTCACCCTTTTTAACGCATTTTTATTTTGGATCAATTACTATCATCACATGACATTTGAATTGTATCCAAGATTCCATGATCATGTTGAATACTAGTGAGAGTAGCTTGAAGCGTGTCGTCTAGACCACAATTCAAAATTGAGGTAACAAACATTGAAGAATCGACATGTTATGTTTAAAGAGAGAAATTCCTTAGTAATACTCAGAGACTCTACATAGATCCCCTGAGTAGCATGAAATGTTTTTTTACTTGACTACTACAACAATATCACATTTCCTAAATGTGGCATTCATATCGCATTCTGAAAATGTGACATCTCTTATAGATTTTTTATCTTGGACTTAATAACAATAAAAATAGATGCCGTGTGTCCCAAATGCGACATCTTTATTTTTTTAGTGGATGTCGCATTTGGGATATGCAACATCTATTTTTTAATTTTTTTGAAGTGGATGTCGCATTTGGGACATCCGACATCCATTTTATTTTTTTAAGTGGACGTCGCATGTTCCAAATACGACATCCTTTTAAAAAAATTTGGAGTGGATGTCGTATTTTGGGCATGCAACATCTATTTCTTTTTCTAGAAGTACAAACCGAAGATATCGCATTCGGAAAATGCGATATGATTGTCGTATTTGGGAAGTGCGATATTGCTATAGTAGTCAAGAGAGAAAAAAACATTTCGTACTACTTTGGGGCTTATGTAGTCCCTGAGTATTACTAAGGAATTTGCCTCTACGTTTAAAGGCATGATAGTGGTTGGATACATTGATCTAGAAAGACAGTCCTATGTGACGAAAGTTCAATCATCAAGGCACATATACCATCAATAAGATTGCCATGAGAATCAACGAACGAGCCCTTAGATTCTTCTATGGCAACAAGACCTTTTGACTCCTGTCTATGCCACTCGTGATCACCATTATTGGCCCTTTAATTCAATCTTGTTGCCCGTTCACAAGCAAAACTACCAGCAATGGCATCTTCCATGTTGCACCAACTGCAGGATTTCCCTCCCCATATGCATCAGCTCATGTGAATACGCAATTGCACACTATAACCTCCAACCATATCCTCTAAACCAATTCAACAACCATATGCCAAACTTCAAGCCTCTTGCTCGCCTCCATTGATTGAACATCATAGTAACATGGCTACTCATTGCCATAGTTGAACCCATCGTCACCACCCTTTAAGACTCTCCTTTCAAAAACCGCCTTCCATTCCAAATTTCGTCACCCTTACTATGGGAATGCTTCCATGTGGTTGGATGAGCCCCATTATACTGTCGAGCAGAAAGCAACTTCAAGCGACCACCTCCGTCTTGGGCCTTCATGTTTGCGCTTCTCTTCCCGCGTTCGATACAACTCTTATTGAAATCTAGATTGCGAAAAAGAAATGATAAACATAGCAATAAAATATGAACACGAAGGATTTTACGGGGAGCCCTACTCTCAGAGGAGCAAGATGAAACCACGGGAGAATACGTCAAAGGACATGATCTTTCTATTAGTATTTCTCATTGAGTACAGGGAGTGTGGGGCTTCTTATATAGCCCCACAGACAACCCGGAATCCCACAGATAGTAGATGTAGGACTAAACATGAGTGGGTTTAATTGGATCCTCGAGAGATCCAATTACCACTCCATTACATTCTCCAACACTCCCCCTCAAGATGGAGCTGAGAAACCTGCAGCTTGCGACAAAAAGAAAAAGTGTACAACACATCTTCACACGATACATCATAAGAAGAATATATGTCCGCTGCTAGTAGAAGACCTCGCTCGAGGACGGGTCTGCGACTTTCAGATCACTGGAACGTATCCCTGTCATGTATGTGGAGTCGTTGCGATACCAGGTCACCAGAACGTAACTCTGTCGTGCTTGAAGAAGAGTCGCAGTAGAAGAAGTCTAGCGCAGAGCAGCAGTCGGGTAGTAAAAGAAGAAGTATACACCTTGACGAAGAAGTCGATGCTCGGTGAAGACAGATGATCGCAGTGATAGTCTGGATTATCGGTATGTCAGTCGTGGATGTGAAGAAGTTCTGAAGAATATGTTCATTTCTGACTCCCCCTTTCTCTCATATTTGATAGAACAAGAGTGTGAATCATCAAATTGGGAGAAACAAAACATAAACATGCGAAAAAAATTTGTACTCCTTTCTCTTTTTTGCGCAATTAAATTTTTTTAACATGCATTTTCTTTTTTGTTCATATGATTTTATTGATTTAGAGAAGACTTATAATTCTGTGCCATGGGAGATATTGTGGAGAGTTTTGGAGAAGAGACAAGTACTTATCCTATATATTAACCTCATAAAAGATATGTATGATAGGGCTTCATCTTGTGTAAGGATACAGTCTGGGAAGACTGACTATTTTGACATCCACACTGGTCTGCATCAAGGTTCAACTTTGAGTCCATTCCTTTTTAACTTTGATTATGGACGAGTGACAAGTCACATTCAGGATGAGATACATTGGTATATATTATTCGCTGAAAATATTGTGTTGATTGATGAGACTAGAGATGGAGTAAATGAGAAGCTTGAGGTTTGGAGACATGTTTTGGAGACTAAAGGATTTCGTATAAGTAGGGCTAAGACTGAATATAGGGAGTGTACTTTTGATGGAAGCAATGGTGAAGGAATCAATGTTAAGATTGGTGATTATAGCATTCAGAAGAGAGATTCTTTTAGATACTTGGGATCTATTTTGCAACATGATGGAAAAATTGATGGAGATGTTACAAATAAAATAAACGCAGGTTGGCTAAAGTGGAGAGGAGCCTTTACTGTTCTCTGTGATACGAAAATTCCTTTGAAATCAAAGGAAAGTTTTAAAAAGCAGCTGTAAGACCTATTATGCTCTATGGATCTGAATGTTGGCATGTGAACCATAGACATGTGCAGAGAATGGCAGTAGCATAAATGAAAATGCTAAGGTGGATGTGTGGACACACACACATGTAAAGATCGGATTCGAAATGATGCCATCAGAATGAAAGTGGGTGTGGCTCTGATCGAAGATAAAATGCGAGAAAATCACATAAGGTGGTTTGGCCATGTGCAAAGGAGGTCAGTTGATGCACCGGTGAGATGTGAGTTTTGGAATTTTGAGCCGGTTAAAAGAGGGCGTGGAAGGCCCAAGAAGTGTTAGAATGAGACCGTACGAAGGGATCTTAGTTTTTTAGATCTAAGCCCGAGAATGACCCAAGATAGATCTGAATGGAAGCAAAAAATCCATGTAGTTGACCCTACTTAAAGTGGAAAAAGACTTTGTTGTTGTTGTATGTCTTCTTTTTTGTTCAGATAGTAGTTATATTTTATATTGTTAGAGTATTTCTATTTTATTTGTCTTCTTCTTGTAATTTGCCCAACATGTTTCTCTCATATATAAGATAATACTAGGACCTCTCAATAATGCAATTCATTCTTTCATCTCCACATGGTATCAGAGCGATGGTCCTAGACAAGAGCCCTGACCTAATTCCTCTCCTACCACCAGCCCTAGCCGACCATGTGTGCCGCCCTCTCGCCCGCCATGAGGTGCTGCCTCCAGGCGGCTGCGCGGCATACAATGCCACTTCCAGGCATTGTGCGGCCCTCATCGTCACCTCCAGGCACTGCTCTGCTGCTCCAAGCGTAGCCAGCCCTCACTAACTAGGTCCCAGGTGCCCTAACGGCATCGAATCTCACCACCTAGGCCTCCTTTTTATGCAAATCAGACATGTTGTAGGTCTGTGGTTCCCACTAAGGGCCCTAGCGATTGGTCTCGCCCCTCCGAAGTTGCAGCTCGTGATCGCCAAGGATCTCCAAGTCACTCAGCAGCCTGATTTGATCGGAAAATACGTCTGATTTTGACTGGAAAGCGTGATTTCAAACTTATAAATCATGTTTTTTTGCCCTAACGTGCACCCAGGATTGGCAAGGATGGGTGCATGAGTCTACACGAACAACCAATACTCAATATATTTGTGTAGACACATTTTCCATTGGTCTATAAACCCTAGTTTTTCCTCAATCCAGCAATATGTCAGAAAACAAGATTGATGTTCCTTCCACATGCGCTATCAGAGGTCCTCCAACGTCGATTATCAAGATGGACGGGACAAACTACGACCTTTAGCCCATGCAGTTCATGAGCCTCATGAAGTCAATAGGTAAGAAACATATTCTTACCGCAGATGAGCTGGTTAAGAAACTAGGGTCAACGCCTCGTGGGAGGCAGATGATGCATATGCATAAGTCTGGTTATCTAGCACATTAACGACAGAGATCGTCAATGATGTGCTAAATCAACCTACCGCCAAGGTGATGTGGGACCTTTTGGCAGCCGCTTGTGCCCAAGCGAAGAATGAGGCCAAGATTCTTCATCTTCAGTTTGACATCTACATGGACAAGCAGAATGGTCATCCTCTACACATGTTCTACTCCTCGCTTCGTGGCATGTTCTAGAAGTTTCACAGCTCCATGCCTATTACGACATCCACAGAGAAGCAATGGCTTGCAAGAACTCTACGATGGTTGGAGTTTTTTTATTGTGCTCGACCTAGAGTATGGTGTTGCATGTGTACAGCTACTCACTGAAGCGACCATACCTCCCACGGAAGAGGCCTACAACCATCTCACAGGCTTCTTATTCCTCCTACTATCACACTGCAGCCCTCTTCAGTGTTGGTCGCTTCTCGCGGCAGAGAAATGTCTACCCATTTCAGAGAACGAGGTCCCCGTGGCATAGGCAGTGGACGCCGGCATGGCCCTTGCACCTATTGTCGTCGTCCAAGGCACTCATAGGACACATGCTATCAAAAGTATGGATGCCCTGCATCTGCTCGTGTGGCAGAACAAATTAAGCCTTCAAATACTACTGCTTCCTAGGCATATCCATGCTTGGATGACATTGTCTCTAGTATACGAGAGATCATGACTCCGGTGACCGGTACCACCACTACATGATTCACTAACACTGCAGCTGCAGCCAGAGCCTCTTTGAGCTCCTCAGGTATCGATTAAGCTTTTACTGGTAGTAGCGATGCAGATATGACAGAGTGGATAATGGATTCTAAGGCATCCCACCATCTTTGTGGTGATAGATCCCAGTTCAGGTCTTACAAGACTATATCTCCCGTAAATGGATCGTTATTACTAATGGGACTCACTTACCCATCACATGATAGAGGAAGGTGTATATGACACCATTCATGCGTCTTTAGAATGTTTTATATGGCCCTGACTTTCAAATGAACTTACTTTCTATTAGTCAGATTACTAAGGATCTTCATTAACGTGGTATTTTTTACCCTTCATCTCTTGTGTTTCAAGACATATTCATGGGCAAGGTAATTGGATGTAGTCGTGAGCAATGAGGGCTCTAGAGACTGGTCCAACCTCCTCATATTGGTGCCTCTACTATTCCCAGTGGACCAGTCTCTCCGTACTTGTGGCAACTTTGTTTTGGCCACCTTCCGTTGCAGAAGTTGTGTCATGTCTTCCCGCAAATCTCCACACGATCTTCCTTCCAATGTGAGGCTTGCCAATTTGGAAAGCATCATCGTTCCTTGTTTACATCTCATTAGAGTCGGAGATGTTCTTAGTTGTTTGAGCTCCTTCATTTAGATATCTGGGGTCCAAGTCATGTTGTTGATCACCAAGGACACCGTTTTTATCAGGTCGACTAATAAAGAATAAGTATGAGGCTGGGTTTGTTATCAAGTCATTCATTCATGAGATAAAGAATATTATTTAAGTGAAATTTGAACCCACTTAAATGGTATGGTGGTAGTGCAATGTGCCTACCACCCAAAAAACCAAGGTTCGAATCCCCCTTGTGGGGGCTGCGTTAGGTAGTCGATAGCCAGCGTAAAAAATAGTCAAATCTTTCAACATGGATTTGAGCAAGAATCCATGTAGTTGACCCTACTAATAGTGGGAGAAGGCTTCGTCATATAATGTCAAGTATCTGTATTTTAAAAATGCCTTAGAGTTTTCCACATTACAGCTATCCGAGTTTCTTAGATCTCTTGGCATTGTACACCATATCTTGTGTAACTATACATCTCAACAGAACGGAATTGTCGAGCGCAAACACCGTCACTTACTCGATGTGATCAGAACCTTGTTGATCCAGAGTCGTGCTCCTCACACTTACTATGGTGATGCGGTTCTAACTGTATGTTACTTGGTGAACAGTATACCTTCCTTTATTTTAGGAGAGAAGGTCCCTTTCTCGATTACATTTTCTGAGAAGGATATGTTCTCCCTTACACCTTGTGTCTTTGGACCTGTAACCTTTGTTCATGATTTTCCGCATGGTCGTGGCAAGCTCTCCCCCAGAGTTGTCGAGTGTGTTTTTGTTGCCTACTCGCGTACCCAAAAGATGTACCATTGCTTTGATCTGCTTCAGTGGAAATACTTTGTCAGTGTTGACGTTACTTTCTTTGAGTTTGTCATGTACTTCCCTCCTACAAGTGACAGACTAACCCCTTCCGAATATGATGAGGAGATCTACATACCTCCACCACCTACAGCGTAAATCTCTACAAGGCAAGGCTTTTGGTACGTGGGTTCACCCAAACATATGGGGTAAACTATCAGGATACTTTTTTCTCCAGTTGCCAGACATTCTACTCTGTGTATCCTTCTATATGTTGTTGTGACACAAGACTGGCCCATCTATCAGCTTGATGTGAAGAATGCTTTCTATATGGTGATCTACATAAGGAGGTCTACGTACAACAACCACCTGGGTTCGTTGCTGAGGGAATGTCAGAAGGTTTACATTCTACATAAGGCTATTTATGGCCTTAAGCAGAGTTCAAAGGCATGGTTCCAGAAGCTCTCGGACTTGATAGAGCAATAGGGGTTTGTGTGATGGATTGTCGATCACTATGTGTTTGTGCATAGGATTCAGAGAGGTACAGTTGTCATTCTTGTCTATGTTGATGATATTATTATTACAGGGGATGACGAGCAGAACATTCAGGTTACCAAGGATTTTCTAGGTCAGCAGTTTGTGACCAAGGATCTTGGTAGTTTATGCTACTTCCTTGGATTGGAGTTTGTCAGGAACCAGCGAGGTCTTGTGATGACCCAGAGGAATTACGTTAAATATCTCCTTTCAAAGACAGGCATGGACAATTGCAGACTTGCCACTACTCTTATGGACCCGAGCATGAAGCTCTACGATGATGATACTAAGGAGATCAACGAGAGGATGTACAAGGAGCTTATTGGCAAGCTCCTGTATGTGACCATTAACAGGCCAGATATATCCTTTGTCGTGAGCAAAGTGAGTCTGTTTATAGAACAACCCAGACATGCACATATGGATGCAGTCCATATGATTCCGGGGTATTTGAAGGCATCACCTGGCACTGGACCTATATTCAACAAAGGTATATCCCTTTCAGTTACAGCATGTGCAGATGTACATTATGTTGGGTGTCCCAAAAATTGAAAGTTTACTTCAGACTTCGTAGTATTCATAGGGAATTCTCTTGTGTCATGGAAGAGCAAGAAGCAGAATATAGTTGCCAAATCTAGTGCTGAGTCAGAATACATGGCCATATCGCAGGCTAGCTAATGAATCCACGATTCATCATACTAAAAGATGAAAATAAAGCTTCATTCCCGAGTAATTAGTTGCATTTCATCATCTATTCTGCATTTTTATGATTCATGCACGTAAAATTAATATTTGCATTTTAGCACTCATGATTGCATTCATGATCATATTCACATTTGCACCCAACTTCATGCATTTTTAACTAATTCATGCTAAATCCAAATCACCTCAGACCAACTCCATTATGTACATATCACTAACAAGATTAAATGAAAAATACAAAAAAAATACTAACTCAAATAATTGGCCCATGAGACAAAACTCCAATTTCAGATCAGACAGACTAAAATGCTCATATCATCCTCATACAGTGTTTGATTTAGGTCTACTCACTTTTAAAGTAATGCATATTCAAAGATCTTCAAAACAAGACTAATTTCATAAAAATCGGAGCTCGTATGTGAAAGTTGGGTTGTGGGCCTCTTTTGCGCGTTTTATGTTTTACCCGTTTTTGACTTGAAGTTTTATGTACATAAATAATTCTTTTTCGCTTATTTATTTTTCCTCTATATTCTTCGATGAAAGCTTTAATAAAATCCACAAAAATCCAAATTCAATTCAAGACTGACATCAAAGAAATTGACCGAGTCCGAGTGTCCTTTGCGAGTCTGTACAAATTTCTCACTTTTTCTTCTTTATTTTATATTCCTATTTTCTTATTTCTTAAAAATCCAAAAAAAATAGATTAATGTATAAATATTTATCTTTGATTTTATCGTTATTTTTCTCAATTTTTCTCTCGATTAAAAACCACTAAAAAATTACAAAACCTGAAAATCAAGGTATTCTATAGACAGAGTAAAAATATCGTTTTGCACAGATGACCTCATTTGCTCTTGGTCTCTTCATGAAAGTTGTAGATCTCATCGAGACGAGAAATTTTCATGTTGAGCACTTTTCGATCCGAGGTTGTTTGCTAATTCTTCTGGATTTATCTTTCTATTTAATTCTCGGAATTTTTCTGGAGTTGACTATTTAATTCTCGGAATTTTTCTGGAGCTGACACGTGGCAACTCCTGGAGGCACCACGTGTCAGCTATTTTTACACCACTTTATTTTCGTTTTTATTAAAAAATAAAAAAATAATAATATAAAAAAATTACCTCACGTGCCCCTTCCAATCAACGCCTTTCTTCCCCTCATCCATCTTCTCCGCACCCAACCTCCACCCCCTTATCTCTTCGTCGGCCTGCGCCTCCACAGTCGCCCACACTGCGCGCCTGCACCTCCACAGTCGCCTGCACCTTCATAGCAGCAGACGAAGCCTCCGTTAGAAGCGCCTACTGCAACCTCCCATCGTGCCGGCCGACACTGTAGTGAGCCAACCAGGTCGCTATTCCAGACTCCACGAACCCGCGAGCGCCTCTCCTCCACCGACCCCACCGTGTCGCCAGCGGGCGCACGCCAACGTCGTAAATCATCTGTGCGTGCCCCAGCAAGCAGCCATCAGCGTTCGCCCCCGCCTCTGCGGTCCTTCAACGCCTACTCCACCGATACCATGCTGCCCGCGCTACTCCGCCTCAGCCAACGCGTGGTCGCATGCGCACCGGAGCAGCCACGAGCACCTCCGGACGTGCCACCTCCTCGCGAACAACCATCGGCCGCCGACCTACGCAGAAGAACCGCATCTTCGTCTGCTCCGTCGTAGACTGTGCAAGAAGAAACCCCCCCTCATGTAAGGAGCAGCTGCTCCTTGGGATATTTGCACCACAGCCCCCCGAGGATACTAACAATTGCAAGGAGGACCAACTCTAGATCAGGCACGTGCTCAGCACATGCCCTGGAGGACATTTACACCAAAGCCTTTGGATTTTGTGGAAATGCGCTGCCTCCCCTACCAGTTGGATATCACGTGAGGGGCACGTGCAATCTGGAAATCTTGTATTCATACCCCGCCCCCCTCTATAGGTAATCACACCTAGGTCCAGTCTGCATATTTATTTTGCTTTTTATAATTTTTACATTCTGAACCCTATGTTTGCATATTTATTTAAACAATCATTCATCATCTTATTATTATTAAAAAAATAGCACTTTGTTCTACGACTAATTCTCTACATTGTGGCATATGCTTTATATTTTTATGTTTTGTGGTTAATTAATAATAATTGTTCTTGTAAAAATTGACATATTTTACCCAATCTGCGTTTAAAATCCGTAGATAATTAACCACAGTTCTAAAAATTGCCAAAAAATCATAGATCATAGAATTATTTGTTAGGAACATTGTGCCCAAAAAAGAATTGTATTTGCATGCATAGTTTTCTCTAGAAAATCATTTTGCGCATTTCATTGATTAATTTTTAATAGGTAATAAATCCAACATTTTTAGGGTTTACGATTTTTCTGAGATAGATCACCATATCATAGATAACTTTCTTTCTTGAAAATAAATAGATTTAATATTTATTATAATTAATTAGTGAAAATTTCATTGTCTGCATTCATTTATTCACAGAAAATTCATTATACATCCAACACAACAACAACAACAAAGCCTTTTCCCACAATTAAGTAGGGTCGGCTACATGGATTCTTCGCCTCCATTCAGATCTATCTTGGGTCAATCTCGGACTTATATCCAGCAAACTAAGATCCCTTCGTATAGTCTCTTTCCAACACTTCTTGGGCCGTCCTCGCCCTCTCTTAGCCGGCTCAACATCCCAACACTCGCATCTCCTAACCGGTGCATCAGTTGACCTTCTTTGCAAATGACCAAACCATCTTAAGCGGTTTTCTCGCATCTTATCCTCGATCGGAGCTACACCAACTTTCTTTCTGATTGCATCATTCCGAATCCGATCTTTACGTGTATGTCCACACATCCATCTTAGCATTTTCATTTCTGCTACAGCCATTCTCTGCACATGTCTATGGTTCACAGGCCAACATTCAGAACCATAAAGCATAGCAGGTCTCACGGCTGCTTTGTAAAACTTTCCTTTAATTTTTAAAGGCATTTTCTTATCACAGAGAACAGCGAATGCTCCTCTCCACTTTAGCCAGCCTGCATTTATTCTATTAGTAACATCTCCATCAATTTCTCCATCATGTTGCAAAATAGATCCCAGATATCTAAAAGAATCTCTCTTCTGGATGTTATCGTCATCAATCTTCACCTCGATTCCTTCACCATTGCTTCCATCAAAGGTGCATTCCATATATTCCGTCTTAGCCCTATTTATACGAAAACCTTTAGTCTCCAATGCATGCCTCCAAACCTCAAGCTTCTCATTTACTCCATCTATAGTCTCGTCAATCAACACAATATCATCAGCAAATAACATACACCAAGGTAACTCATCCTGAATGTGACTTGTCAACTCGTCCATAATCAAAGTAAAAAGAAATGGACTCAAAGATGAACCTTGATGTAAACCAATGTTGATATCAAAATAGTCAGTCTTCCCTGTCGGGGTCCTTACACAAGATAAAGCCCTATCATACATATCCTTTATGAGATTAATGTATAGAACAGGTACTTGTCTCTTCTCCAAAACTCTCCACAGTATCTCTCGTGGGACGGAATCATAAGCCTT
This sequence comes from Ottelia alismoides, assembly GCA_037367405.1. Taxonomy (NCBI): domain Eukaryota; kingdom Viridiplantae; phylum Streptophyta; class Magnoliopsida; order Alismatales; family Hydrocharitaceae; genus Ottelia; species Ottelia alismoides. Next base: position 991,324 of record JAZKJV010002969.1, read on the forward strand.
CTCCAAATCAATAAAGATCATATGGAGATTCTTCCTTTTAGCTCTATAAATCTCCATTGTTCTCCTCAGCAAATGGATGGCTTCAATAGTTGAGCGACCTGACATGAATCCGAATTGATTTTCTTTTATTTGGGAAACTTGCCTCAACCTTCTTTCGATCACACGTTCCCAAATTTTCATAGTGTGACTCATCAGCTTGATACCTCTGTAATTTGAACAATTTTGAATGTCTCCTTTGTTCTTATAAAGAGGCACCACGATACTCCTCCTCCAATCTCCAGGCATTTTCTTGCTTCGCCAAATAACATTGAATAGATTCGTAAGCCAAGTCAAACCACGCTCACCTAAAACTTTCCAAACTTCTACAGGGATGTCATCCGGTCCAACACCTTTCCCAGGTCTCATAACCTTCAAAGCCTCCTCTACTTCTTTTCTTTGTATTCGTCTATAGCATGCACGATTCAAGTAACTTTCACTACTAGCTAGATCACCCAAAGTGATCTCTCTATTTCCTTCTCCAATAAAAAGTTTATGGAAGTATTGCTCCCATCTAGTCTCTATATCCTTCTGATGAACAAGCACGTGACCTTCCTCGTCCTTAATGCATCTCACTTGAGAAAGGTCTTTGGTCTTTCTTTCTCTTGCTTTGGCCAACCTGAATATATCCTTCTGGCCCTCCTTAGAGTTGAGATTTTTATACAAAACCTCATAAGCTTTTGACTTAGCTTCGCTTACAGCCTTCTTCGCTTCCTTCTTCGCTATTTTATAGTCTGTGACAGTTTCCTCTGTTCTATCCTTAGACATAGCTTTAAAGCAAGCTCTTTTAATTTTTAGCTTCTCCTGCACCCCTTCACTCCACCACCAAGCCTCCTTTTGACCCGGAACTCCTCCTTTTGACTCGCCTAGCATCTCTTTGGCTACCTTTCGGATACAAGATGATACTGCCTCCCACATCTCGTTTGCACTACCGCTACAATCCCAAGATAAGTCTTCTAAAACCTTCTCCCTGAAGCTTGATTGCTTCAGCGGAAGATTCCACCACCTAGTTCTAGTGATCTTAGGAACCTTCCTTTTCTTCACCAGCCCTTTTATTTGTAAATCCAAGAGTAACAAGCGATGTTGGGTTGTCAAACTCTCTCCAGGGATTACTTTGCAATCTTTGCAACACAACCGATCTCTTCTCCTCAACGCAAAGTAATCGATCTGTGTTCTAGTTGTGCCACTCTTATAAGTAATTAAATGCTCCTCCCTCTTCTTGAAAAGAGTGTTTGCTATGAAAAGATCATATGCAGTTACAAAATCCAGAATGACTTTTCCATCTTCGTTTCTATCCCCAAAACCATGTCCTCCATGCACACTTGCATACCCTGAAACATCTTTTCCCACATGTCCATTAAGATCTCCACCTATGCAAACCATCTCTCTTTGTGGGATTACTTGTAAAATCTTATCCAGATCCTCCCAAAAAGCTTGTTTAGTCCTTTCATCTAAACCAATTTGCGGTGCATAAACTGAGATGATATTCAGAATTTCTTCTTCAAGCACCAACTTTAGCAAAATAATCCGATCCCCAAATCTTTGCACCTCAACCACACAATCCTTCAAATCTTTATGAACAATCACTCCAACACCGTTTCTGCCCTTATCTTTACCTGAATACCAAAGTTTAAAGCCTGTCTTCTCGATCTCCCTTGCTTTCTCTCCAACCCATTTAGTCTCTTTCTAAATTCTAAAAAAATGCAGTAGTCTAATTTCATTGCATTTCATTGCATTTCACATCCTGGTCAAGTTTGAGGATTTTTGGAATTCATTTGATTGAACTTTGCATTTTAGTCCCCGAAATTCGCCAAAATTGCATATCATGCATTTATTACATTTAAAAATACCAAAAAAAATTCTTCTTCGAAAATCCAATTTCTTGATCGACTAAAAGACAACCTAAGGAGACAGTTGCATCCCTGAGTTCGACCTTGGACTTACCCAAGTAAAAAAATGACCGCTGGCTTTAATTTGACATTGATTGAAATAGTGGTTTTTGATTAACTCTGAATTTATCCGCCTACAACGAAGTCATTAATTCGACATTATCAAAAGGGTGAATTTCACGATTCGTCAAATGGCGACGTTGCAGGGGAGGCACGGCTTAGGTTATTTTTAAGAAAATAAAGTTTTTAGGTTTTCCATCCCCGGGTAGTCTGACCCCTAGTTTTTCTTGTAATTATTTCTCCGTTTTTCCTTTTTCAGAATTTTATTTTTGTATATTTTTCTGTGAACCTCTCTCTAATATTTGATCTTCTATTTTTCGTGCAAGGTACCCGGCGAACTTAGAGTGGCTTTCTTGGAAGTCAACGCAACTCGAAGCGACCGACCGCTCGAAGAATTTAATTTTTGAAGAGAAAATTTTTTAAATTAACTACTAAATTCCAGCGATTCCCGATCGGGTTCTCACATGTGTAAAAAAAACTGAACATTTTTCTATGGTGTGTCGGCATGTTTCACCCTCCGATGAGGGTGGGGTCGACTTAAGTGGCGAAATTAAGATAGGCACGCGGTAGGATAAATTCAAATTTATTTGTGCCCTTCATAATTTAGGACCACACTGCATTTAACTATACGTAGGGATGGGCATTGGGCTGGGCCGGCCCGACCCTGCCCGAAGCTCAGCCCAAAAAGCCCAACTCGGCCTAAGTCCAAGTTAGCATTGGGCCGGGCCTGGGCCAGATATCTAGGCCCGAAAGAATTTTGGGCCGGGTTCGGGCTTGAGTCGGCCCAGCCCGCTTAGTCCGAAAGCCGGCCCGAATAATGGCCCAATACAAGGCCCGAGGCCCAGTCCGAATAATGACCCGATACAAGGCCCGAGGCCCAGTCCGAATAATGGCCCATGATTGCCGACCCTTCCCATTCCAATTTCCATCATTGACCCGCCTCCTCTTCCAATTAGAAATTATACAATAATACAACTGGACAGTGGTGGCCCATTACATGCACCCCTCCTACGTTTTGTGCCCCTTCGATTCTTCCAGTCCAAGTCTAAAAAGACAACCACCTATGTATTGTTGATCCCGTCCCTACCGCTACCAGACCCCACTCCAACCAGCGTACGGCATCGCCAACCTCGCCGTTGTGGCTCCTCCCCTTGGGCTTCTGCAGTCTGCACACCCTTCAGGCTTCGATCTCACGGCTCGCCGGCTCCTCTCCTCCGCAGTCCCACAAATTCGTAGTCTCCAAGCCCGCACCGAGCTTTCCCCCTTCGGGCGTCCTCCTTCACGCTTTGTGCTCCACTCCTCTGTACGGTCGCATCGCACGGCTTCACGGCCTCCACCTCTCTGCTGCAAACTGCAGCACGCATCAGCATCGGCACAGCCCAGTCCTCGTGCGGTCTCGCGGCCTCCGCCTCTCTGCTTCAAATGTATTGCAAACCAGTTGTGAGGCATTGCAAAGTCAGCACTCATTCTTTATGTTACATCTGTAGGTAATTTAGTAGTAGTTTATAATTACTTCTTTTCAGTTTAATATACATGTACATGAGTACAGTTTTTGAGATACTTTGAAGCACCATGCCTGACTAGAACAAACTTTTAGGCTGCTACTGAGCGTGCAATAGTAAGAGCTCCTAGTGGTCAATAAGCTGCCGACCGGAAAGGGACATGAGCTGCCCATTCAAGTGAATCAACAGACTAATAGACCCATCAATTGGTTGCTCAATAAGGAAAATGGTTTCTATTTCCAGTCTGATTAGGCTAACTTCGTACTATAAATTCAAGGTTGATTTTGTACTCTTTATAGATAAGGACTTTACTTTCCTGTGAAAAGATTAGAATATATTTTTGGTGGAAAATCTAGCGCAAGTCTAAATCATATAATAAGAGACAAGAACTACAAGGTCCAGTGAGACATATCTTCCTTCACAATTACATATTATACATCATCTCATTTTCTATGTCCAAGTGAGACCATTTTTACAATCACATGGCTAGACCATTTTTACAATCACATGGCTATGCAAACACTGCAGAAGTACATGGTACAGAATTTAGCCAAAAGTCAACATCTTTCCAAAGGGATTTCATTAAGTAACAAGACAATTTCCAAGGGTATAAAAAATGGTAAACAGAGGCTTGGAAAGTATGCCCACATGAAGAAGAGGGGGTCAACTCTGTCACATCTTTAAATCCAGCATACACAGTTATCTGAACTGAGTAATGTTATATGTATAATACAGTTAACATGTACAACAGACAATAACCTATTCTCATTCATCTTCTTGCTGTAGAATTCGCATATTAATGCATATATAAATCAGAAGTTGATTGATACTTTGACTTTTTTTTGTTCAGTTTCTTGTATTATAAATTGAATTCTAATCCCAGTTCCAAGAATTTCTCAGGTACAACATTTACTAATCACATTTGATATGCTATTATATTTGTATTGTCTCAACATGGATATATTTTTTACATTTGATTCATCTTTTTCTTTCTTTATATTTTTTTATTGTTTAATTTTATTCAACTACACAGTTTTCCCACTCTTTAAGCGACAAAGTTATATAAATTCAGCTTGAAAATACAGAAAAAAATACTAGAATTTGATACATGTATATTTATATGGGCCGGCCCGACCCAAGCCCGGCCCATGAAAATTGGGCCGGGCATGGGCTTGGGCTGCCGAAAATAAAAAAACGTGGGCCCAAGGCCCGGAATTTTATATGGGCTTGGGCCTGGGCCCTTCAGGGCCCGGCCCATGCTCATCCCTAACTATACGCACTAGATCGTTTCTCATTTAGCTAAATTAAATTATTCTATCACTCGCTAATAGAAGTTCATGATCTAGGTGCGATTTCCCGTGCATGCATTAGATTTATATTTCTAGGTAAATTTCAATTCCATCTAGCATATTGCAGGAAGATTGCGAGGAGGCACTGTAAGTATTTCGAACTCAGCATTCATCATCGTGTTTCCTGCTGCACGGCTTTTTCGACTCTCCTTTGGTTTTCACTCACCTAAGAATAAAGGAAATTAGAATCTCCTTGTAGATGTGCATTGTTCCCCACTCAAATTCAAGTGATAATCAAATTAAAAATAGGGGACTGCTAACATTATTGATTAATTAAAATTGGATAAAATTAAAAATCATTATTTTCAGGAGAGCAACCCCGTCATTGTTTGATTTCAGGCTGAGTACAGAGAGTGTGTGTACACACTAAGATAGAGCCTAAATCCCCACCTTCCATATCAGCGTACCCCGCTCTTCGCAAATATCACAGGCTAAAGTATTCAAAGTTCAACTAACCAGCACCAAGTAGCCTATGCTTGCTTTGGCAAGTAGATAGGAGTGAACCAGCAGTGCGACGCGACAAGTTGCTTAGTAACCCCCCAGGGCGAAGTGACAAGCCTTGTCAACCTCCACCTACTTCGGTAGGTAGATAGGGGCAGATCCCTAAACTTCATCGGTATTAACCGGGTAAGCTGGTGATAGGAGTTAAGAAATGAAGGGCGTTGGTATCTTAGGCGACAGGTTAAACAGGAGAGACGCAGTCGGCATTGAGTCGATTCCCCCTATAGGCCATCACGTAATCCTTGATATCTTTGCTTGAAAATCACATTTAAACCCAACCAGATTAATCGGACCCAGCTTCGGGGCCTTCACTGAGTTGAGTTGGTGAAATCGGGGTTTGCAATTATGTATTGAATTGTGTGACAGTGCACTTGCACACACAGATCATGGTTTCGCAAATCTTTTCTCCATTCTATTCGAAGATGTCGGAATTTTGGAATTCATACCCAGACTCCATGGGTCGCGCTCACATGACAAATATCCAATCTTCGTATCCACGTTCTTTCCAGAGGAACCTCTCTTTGAGGTAGTTTCTCCCCAACCATCATTTCCTTCACCCACCTGCCCACCCTTGGTTGAAACTTTGAAATACGAGCTGCTCTCAGAACCAAACATTTTTTATGAAGACACAATGGAGCGAGCGGACTCGAGGATGAATATTGGCGTAACCGATTTTGATAGAGGAACACGATTTCCGATTACGTATGAAAATTCACTGTTTGAACCATCCTCTACTCGGGACGATTCACAACCCGAGTATGATCACTTTTCCCTTGACCACATAGATGATATCCAAAGTCAAGGAAATAGACATCATGACCATACCTCGATCATAGTGATCGACTATATCTCGGTTGAAGAGAAAATGCCAATGCCGTGGCATACCGAGCATAGTCACTTATCTCCGGGTCATGAGACGATAATGAATGACATAGCTCAGATCAATACGAGGACGAGGTTTTGACTGAATAATTTGATAATGTCATCCAAATAGTAAAAGACATGATCATCAACCAAGAGGAATCATGACAATCACAGAGCGAACCCGAAAATCAGCATGTACCTGACACCTACACACAAACACTACAGACCACTTACCCTCCTACTGACTTTAGTGAAAATTCCAAAAAAATAAAAAAAAACCAAAAAAATTCAAAAAAATTGGATACTAACAATACGGAAGCATTTTGCAAAAGTTTGATCTTAGAGCTTCCATTAATCAAGGCCATAGAGTATGTTCTCGATCTTCAGAGATTTGTGAAGAGTCGATTATCACCTAAGAAGACGAGAAAGAAAAGATCTCGATCAGAATATCATTTAATCACTATGGCCAGTTCAATGGTGCTGACCCAGACAAACAAAGTCCGGAAAGTGAAACGATTGACCAAGGAGACCTGTGAAATTAAGAATATTGAGTTTAATAATATTCGAATTGGCGATGATTCTACACTGAATATCCTCCCGAAGTCCGTGTTTGACAAACTCGAACTCGGACCGCTCAAAAAGATCCGATTAATCGTTCAATTCCCTGATCGATCTACAAAAAGACCGAGAGGAATCTTTTCCGTCGACATTAATTTCCAAGGTGTCACACATAGAGTGAACTTCATTGTCCTGAACATTGAACACCGAGGAGATTTATCTGAGTCTCCCATTATTTTGGGAAAGCCGTTTCTGGCCTCCGCCAGAGAGACTATTAACTGCGAAACTCAAGATATCATATTCCCGAACCCAAATCAAATTGATCAAATTTTCGAGGACACACCAAACCCTGAGACAATCGAACCAAAAACCGGCAGTCATGACATAGAAGATTCTTCATATGTTCAGATCTCTCCACTTATCACAGACATAAACGAAGGAGGGACATCTTATGAGACGACTTACGAAACTACAAAGGTGAGTGATATCAAACGAGACACATGCGATTCACCATAATCGTACAAGATTATGTCGGATTTCCCTGAGTCCACACAAGCAAACAACAGAGAGTAAATATAAAGGACGTGTGCTGACCTTACAAGAGTACTACTATTTATATGGAGACTCATCTGATAGGGAACTCACGGGCAGCACCTCACAAAGAATATCTCCTGAACCAACTAAAAATGTCACCTTCAATATTTCAGATAAAGCATCTCCTGAGAATTACTCATCAAGTTCGGAGGATAAGAGCAGTATGAGAGAGCTCGGTTCATAGAATCTAGAGCCTAATCGGACAAGAAGTCATATATCGACCCATGGCCTCAAATTTCAGCGAAATTCGGTCGAATTTCTGTCGAATGTCGATATCCAGTCGAAATCGAAATGACCGAAATGACTGAAATATGGGTGTCCTAGTACAAAAAATGACCGAAATGACCAAAATTTGGGTCAAAATTCCACCGAAATTCCATCGAAATTCCGTTTTGGTCGGTACCGAAATGGTGACCGAAACCGACATTTAAGGCCTTGTATCGACCTACGTTGGACTTTCCTTGTCTTTTCCTATTATTCATCTAAGGCTAACTGCCCTGGTCCCATTCAATATACTGGAACAATACGTTATGACCAGACTGACACTTGTTCATCTGAATATTCAGAGGAAGAAAAGATTGACCCAAAAACTGAGCGAGCTCTAAGAAAAAAGCTCGAAAATAAGAATAGTTGGAGTGACGTGACCTTTGATTATTATTCCAATGAAAGCTTCAACGGTAGCTCGGATTCTTCTGATTCATCTTCTTCTAATCAATATTCCCTTCCACCACATTTCATGAAAAAGATCGACCGTAAATCGCATTGATCATCGGCCAACCTTTCCCTCGTCCCCATCGGTTTCCTTGTATATTTTCTTCCTAGACTTAGGCCAAGGCCTAAGTATAGGGGAGAACCGATGCCATCTGTATTTATTCATCATTCTACTCCCCATTCGATTTGTATATACTCCAGATCTCATCAGTTCTCAAATACACTCTTGCCCTATACTTAGGTTGACCAAAGCCTAAGTATAGGAGGGGCCGATGCTCGTCCTGTATATATTCGACCATTTCTCCTCTTGACCTTAACCGCTTCATTTTTCTTCTTCTTCTTCTATACTTAGGCTATCCATAGCCTAAGTATAGGGGGCGATCGACTCCTATCCTCCTTATTATTTTTCTTTCTACGCTTAGCACGAGCTATGTCTTCTTATCGCTTCTTGTGCTCTGAGGACATAGCATATGCTAAGTATAGGAAGGCTTGTATATATTACATATATACTTTACCCATAGCTCGTACTTTCACGTATTTTCGTATATATTATTACGGGATGGGTAAAAGTCAAAAAAGAAAAAAAAATAAAATACATAAAAAATCAAAAAAAAACAAAAAAAATCTTCTCTTGCATAGCACTTTTGCATTCATAAAAAAATCATCATGCATCTAATATGCATCTGCATCTCATTTTGCATATCCAACATATCCAAAGTGGAAAGTTATTGGGTTCTGAACCGAGTTGTGAGTAGAAGTGGAGACTGGTCTTGACTTGGACTTAATCTACCTAATTTCCAGAGGAACTTCACCGAGAAAGAGAATTTTAGAAGCTTCAGCTCTTTTGACTTAATTCTTTGAGTTCCGCGTGACAATGTACAGCCTTTGACTCTTAGTGTCTTACCTGGTCGCCTAATTCTGCGTATAGCTTTTGAGTAGGGAATAAACATGTTCTCTCGCACTATGCACTTAGCTCAACTCAGACGGGATGTTGGAAGATTGTGTGAGTCTCTTTTCTAGTAGCGTGTACATCTAAATAGCGAAGTACGGGTTGAAATAAAGCTTCGGAAAATGGATGGACGGCTGGGCACAATTTTTTCTAAGATCCCAAAACAATTACGGAAAAAAAGATTCCATATCCGTAGAGTTACCGAAAATTCCATTTCAAAAAGAAGCCAAATTACCAAATAAATATCTCCCCAAAAAGGTCCAAGCTTCAAGAAAACCTGCAGATCTTAGTGGAGACTTGGCTAAACTGGCCAGCTTCACAAGGAGAGGTGACTACACTAGTCACCCTCCAGTTCTTTTCTCTTTCTTCTAGTTTCTCTCCCTTTTGATTGTGAACACAGCGCGACAGATCTTACAAGGAAATACCTGACTCCCCGAGGACGAGTTACTGGGAGGGGGTTTGCATGGTGGTCCGGCATTCTTGATGGGGAGAGCTAAAACCTTTCACACACATGAGACAGTTGTTCAATGTTCATGGGATATGCTTTGGGAAAAGGATTGATCTAAGATGACTTCTGAGCCGAATCTGTTACAATGATATGTAGAACTTGAGGGCTGTTGATTTTAAAATCCTAAGTCTCACAGAAGCTCCGCTACACTATTAATACAAAGGTCGGGTCTAGCTCCATTTTCACCTTTTGTTCATGACTTTGGTATGGAACCAAAAATCATTTCAGATTTGCATTTCATTTTAGTTGCTCGAGGACGAGCAAGGTTTAAGCATAGGGGGTTGATGAATCCATGATTCATCATACTAAAAGATGAAAATAGAGCTTCGTTTCCGAGTAATTAGCTATATTTCATCATCTATTCTGCATTTTTACCATCCATGCATGTAAAATTAATATTTGCATTTTAGCACTAATAATTGCATTCATAATCATCTTCACATTTGCACCCAACTTCATACATTTTTAATTAATTCATGCTAACTCCAAATCACCTCAAACCAACTCCATTGTATACATATCACTAACAAGATTAAAAGAAAAATACAAAAAATTACTAACTCAAATAGTTGACCCGTGAGACAAAACTCCAATTTCAGACGAGACAGACTAAAATGCTCATATCTTCCTCATACAGTGTCCGATTTAGGTCTCCTCACTTTTAAGGTAATACATATTCAAAGACCTTCAAAATAAGACTAATTTCATAAAAATCGGAGCTCGTATATGAAAGTTGGGTTTTGGGCCCCTTTTGCGCGTTTTGTGTTTTACTCGTTTTTGACTTGATGTTTTATGTACATAATTAACTCTTTTTCGCTTATTTCTTTTTTCTCTATATTCTTTGGTGAAAGTTTTAATAAAATCCAAAAAAAAATCCAAATTCAATTCAAGACTGACATCAAAGAAATTGACCGAGTCTGAGTGTCCTTTGCGAGTCCGTACAAATTTCTCACTTTTTCTTCTTTATTTTATTTCTCTATTTTCTTATTTCCTAAAAATTCAAAAAATATATATTAATGTGTAAATATTTATCTTGATTTTATCGTTATTTTTCTCAATTTTTCTCAAGATTAAAAACCACTAAAAATTTACAAAACCCGAAAATCAAGGTATTCTATATACATAGAGTACCCCATAAATATTGTTTTGCACAGATGACCTCCTTTGCTCTTGGTCTCTTCATGAAAGTTCCAGATCTCATCGAAACAAGCAATTTTCGTGTTGAGCACTTTTCGATCCGAGGTCGTTTACTAATTCTTCTGGATTTATCTTTTTATTTAATTCTTGGATTTTTCTAGAGATGACATGTGGCAGCTCCTGGAGCCGCCACGTGTCAGCTATTTTTACACCTCTTTATTTTGTTTTTATTAAAAAAAATAAAAAATTATAATATAAAAAAATAAAAAATAAAAAAATACCCCTTCTAGTCAACGCCTTTCTTCCCCTCATCCGTCTTCTCCGCACTCAACCTCCACCCCCTTATCTCGTCGCCAGCCTAACGACCAGCCTCGCACGAAGCCTGCAACTCCTCCTCCGTTATCTCCTCCTCAGCTTCCTATAAAATCTATCCTCAAACCCCCCAGGCTTTGGCATCCGCCCATATCCGCCATCTTCCAGATCAGAGAGAGACAAGGAGAGTTGGAGAGAGAGATCGGTGACAGAGGCCTCTCTTCTCCGGCGTTTGTCCTCCGGCGAGATCCAACCCAGCTTCGTGGCTGTCGCCAACCTCTTGAGGCGAGAACCAGGAGAGCGGCACATCTAGCCCTCCAATCCCGGGCGATCCACCCATATCCCCTCCCTTTTCTTCTTCCTCTGCTTTTCCCTTCATCCTATGTTTCTTCTCTCGCACGCCTCGTTCACCACCTGTGTGCGCCTCCGATACCATTTCGACTCCCCTGCGAATGTTCAGGAACCCTCAAGCTATCCTGTGTGCATAGCGACTACCTACTCACGCGTGGCCAGTCAACCTCTGCAGAGCCTCGCACAACGTGACGGCCACTACCTCCAGCCAGCCGACGTCGTTGCTAGAACCGCGCGCATGCGCCTCCACAGTCGCCCGCACCTTCGCAGCAACAGACGAAGCCTCCGCCAGAAGCGCCTACTGCAACCTCGCGCCATGCCGACCGACACTGTAGTGAGCCAACCAGGTCGCTATTCAAGACTCGACGAGCCCGCGAGCACCTCTCCACCGACCCCACCGTGTCGCCAGCGGGCGCGCGCCACCGCCGCAAACCATCTCCGTGTGCCCAGCAAGCAGCTATCCGCATTCGCCCCCACTTCCGCGACCCTTCAACGCCAACTCCACCAACACTAGGCTGCCCACACCACATCGCCTCAGCCAAAGCACTGTCGCACGCGCACCGGAGCAGCCACCAGCACCTCCGGACGTGCCACCTCTTCGCGAACGACCACCGGTCGCCGACCTACATAGAAGAACCGCATCTTCGCTTGCTCCGTCGTGGCCTGCGCAAGAAGAACCCCCCCCCCCCTCATGTGAAGAGATCCTTGGGATATTTGTGCCACAGCCCCCCGAGAGTACTACCAATTGCAAGGAGGACCAACTCTAGATTAGGCACATGCTGAGCACGTGCCCTGGAGGACACCTACACCAAAGCCCCTGGATTTCGTGGAAAATACGCTGCTGCCCCTACCTGTTGGATATCACGTGAGACGCACGTGCAATCTGGAAAACTTGCATTCATACCCCCCAGTCTATAGGTAATCACACCTAGGTCCAGTCTGCATATTTATTTTGCTTTTTATACTTTTTGCATTCTGAACCATGTGTTTTTTTTAATAGGAAAAACGGGGGAGCCCTCCCAAGGCGGGAGTCACCACACCAAAATATTCATTAATAAATGAGAAGGTACATTAGTTGGAAATCCAGAAATTGTACAATGCATTACAGTACGCAAGCACATTTTCAAAGTAAAACCGTTGCCCCTGGAAAGTGGTATCATTCCTGCCAAGCCAAATAGCCCAGAGCGCTGCAAAAGGAGACATCACCGGAAGACCCTAGGCCAACCGCCCGAATAGATCCCCAAAAAAGCTCTGCATCTGATGTCCAAACCCACGGAAGCCCCAACGAATCCCACACATTGGCCGAAGACCTGCATCCAAAGAAAATGTGATCCGCATCCTCCACGTCGTCCTTGCATCTGTCACACATCAAATCCGTCGCACCCAACAGCCTCCCTCTTCTCACCTTGTCACATAGACGGTCTCACCTTAGACACCAAAGAAAGAACTTAACCCAAGTAGGAACCTTAGCCACCCAAATCACCTTCAAGTCAGCACATAGGTCTTCGTCACGCTCCACTAAACCAGCACTCAGCTTCCGATAGGCAATCATCACTGAGAACTTACCATCTGCCCACGCAAAATGCTCGGGGTCACCCGAGAAATCCCCAAAAGGGGGAATTTCCGATAGTAACCGCAAAAATTCCTCCAATCTCTGATCCGAGAGAACCATAAGGAACCTCGGTGCCCACGACCCAGAGTCAGCCACCTCCGCCACCCGCGCCCCCCTGTCAACGGCTAACGCCATCAATCTAGGAAAGCGGAAGGCCAACGCCCCCTCCCCCATCCAGTCATCCTGCTAGAAACCGAACCGGAGACCATTCCCCAACTTCGGCCGGAGGAGAGGCCTGAGCCTCGGAATCACGGCACGGATCCCACTCCACAAGGAAGACTCATGCCGCTTCTGCACTGCCACCAACTCCCCAGTGACACCGTAAATCTCCCTCAGCAACCGCAAAACCGGCGAGTCGGATGGACCCCAAATGCGCACCACCCATTTGGCTAAGAAGGCTCTGTTCATAGAATCCACATCCTTGACGCCAAGATCCCCCTCCGAGACAGGTACCACAAGATCCTTCCAAGCCACCAGGTGCAACCCCCTTGTTGTCTGCCTTCCATCTGACCAGAAAAAGGATCTCATCAAAGCCTCCACCTTTCTTCTGACCCCAACAGGCATTAATCTCGTCGAGAAGAAAAAAATCGGAATGGCTGAAAGAACGTGCTTCAGTAATGTAAGTTTCCCACCCTTGGACAGGGTGGTAGCCTTCCATCCTTCCAACCGCTCCTCCATTCTCCGAAGCACACAGTCCCAATCGGACTTCCTCAACCTGCCATCCACCAGTGGCAACCCCAGATAGGTTAGCGGCAGTCTCCTCAGAGGGCATTCCGCCCACGCCGCTAGCTTGCTAATCTCCTCGCCATCTATCCCCATTGGAACCAAGACCGACTTCTGCATGTTAATCTGCAAACCAGATCGGCAGCCAAACATATCCACCAAAATAGCCGCATTGTGATTCTGCTCCTCTGTCCCCCCTAGGAATATCAGCGTGTCGTCCACGTACTGCAGCACCGGAATAGAGATGTCCCCCATCCTGAAACCCTCGCACCAACCCACTTCAACTGCCCGCTGAAACAAGACTGCAAGACAATCCGCCACCAACACAAAAAGCAAGGGAGCCAGGGGGCATCCTTGACGCACCCCTCTGCGCATTGACCAACACCAAGCAGGAGCTAGTGGTGACACATCTCTTTACCCAAGCAATCCATTCTTCCGGAAATCCCCTTTTCTGCAGCGCTGTCCACAGGAATCTCCAACTGGCACAGTCGTAGGCCTTGGTGTAGTCAATCTTCCAAACTGCCCCTTTCTTTGTAGACCTCTTCCACTCACGACATATTTCCGAAGCGGTCACGATACCATCCAACATACACCGACCTGGAATGAACGCAGATTGTGTTGGTAAGACCATAGAGGGCAAGACAACCCTAAGTCTGCTCGCTAACACCTTGGCGATGATGAGATAAATGCCATTGGAGATAGAAATCGGCATGTAGTCCACAACCCCACTGGGGTGTCTTTCTTCGGCAGCAAAAAAATCAATGCCCTGTTAACTTTTTCGAAGCCCATGTTGCCATCCCTGAATTCAGTCAGAATCTCCAAGAGGTCACCCTTCAGCATATCCCAGAACTTCCGGTAAAAGGATATAGAGAAGCCATCCGGGTCAGGAGCCCCGTCCACACTCAGATCCCGAACCGCCCTGCGCACCTCTTCCTCCGTAAACTCGGCCACTAACAACTCAGCCTGGGTTCCACTCAAAGACCACGCCCCCCGGCCCGTCCAGCCCCAACCATTCTCCTCCCTCACTCTCCTCGAAGCCCTCACAAAGTGCTCCCACAAGGCGACACCAATGTCCCTTTCGCCCGATACCCTTTGGCCCCCCACCTCCACCTCATGCAAGAAACTCCTTCTCCTCCTCCCGGAAGCCACAGAATGAAAGAAACGTGTGTTCCGTCTCCTTCCCTCAGCCACTTATGCCTCGATCTCTGGCGTCAATGGACCTCTTCTTTCCTGTCCTCCCGAAGCACCGCCTCTAACCACGCTGCCCTCTCCTCCACCTCCTCCGGAGTCAGTCCCCAGTCATCATCCAACCCATCTAGCCTGCTTATCCCAGCCTCTGCCTCTGTCTTGACTGCCCGCCGCCTCCTGGCGACATCCTTCCCAAAAGTCAACAGCAACCGCTTTAGGGAATCAAGTTTGAACGCAAACCGCGACACCGCCGAACCTACCACCACACAATCCCGCCAGTGGTCAACCACCATGTCCCTGAAGCCATCCTCCAACAACCACTTCTTCTCAAAACGAAAGGAGAACCGAGCCAGACGCTCCTCCCCAGAAAACCACAGAACGGGAGTGTGATCAGAGAGCGTCCTCGGAAGGGCCCAAGCCCTCGCCAGCGGGAAAGCCTCTCCCGCCTCAACCGACATCAGGAACCTGTCAAGCCTGGACCTCAATCTCGTATTCCTCCAAGTGTACTTGCAACCGGTCGCATCCACAACTGACAATCCCAGAGAACGAACCACCTGCCCAAAAATTTTATTTGAACCATGTGTTTGCATATTTATTTGAACAATCATTTATCATCTTTTTATTATTTAAAAATTAACATTTTGTTCTACAACTAATTCTCTACATTGTGGCATATGTTTTATATTTTTTATACTTTGTGATTAATTAATAATAATTGTTCTTGTGAAAATTGACATATTTTACCCAATCTGCGCTTAAAAATCCGTAGATAATTAACCACAATTCCAAAAATTGCCTAAAAATCACAGATCATAGAATTAATTGTTAAGAATATTGGCCCAAAAAGAATTGCATTTGCATGCATAGTTTTCTCTAGAAAAATCATTTTGCGTATTTCATTGATTAATTTTAATAGGTATTAAATCCAACATTTTTAGAGTTTAGGATTTTTCTGTGATAGATCACCATATCTTAGATAATTTTATTTCCTGAAAATAAATAGATTTTATATTTATTATAATTAATTAAAAAATTTCATTGTCTGCATTCATTTATTCACAGAAAATTCATTATGCATCCAAAAATTCTAAAAAAAATGCAGTAGTCTAATTTCATTGCATTTCACATCCTCGCCAAGTTTGAGGATTTTTGGGATTCATTTGATTGAACTTTGTATTTTGGTCCCCGAAATTCGTCAAAATTGCATATCGTGCATTTATTACATTTAAAAATACCAAAAAATCTTCTTCAAAAACTCAATTTCTTGA
Source organism: Ottelia alismoides (assembly GCA_037367405.1). Classification (NCBI taxonomy): domain Eukaryota; kingdom Viridiplantae; phylum Streptophyta; class Magnoliopsida; order Alismatales; family Hydrocharitaceae; genus Ottelia; species Ottelia alismoides. Next base: position 1,007,436 of record JAZKJV010002969.1, read on the forward strand.
TCGACTAAACGACAACCTAAGGAAACAGTTGCCTCCCTGAGTTCGACCTTGGACTTACCCAAGTAAAAAATTTTGACCGCTGACTTTAATTTGACATTAATCGAAATAACGGTTTTTTATTAACTCTGAATTTATCCGCCTACAACGAAGTCGTTAATTCGACATTATCAAAAGGGTGAATTTTGCGGTTCATCACTAGCACAGAGATAATGTGAGTCAGATCTATCCTTACTGACCTGATTATCGAGGTGCCTCTCCTCATGCACCTCCAATGCGACAACCACCCTGCTCTTTTTATTTCAAATAACCCTGCCTTCCCTGAGCGTACCAAGCACATAGAAGTGGATTGACACTACACTCGTGACATGATACAGAAGGGTCTCGTCGCCACCACTCACAATAGCTTTGGAGACCAAACAGCAAATGTTCTTACTAAGGCCTTAGCCAGAGGGTCTTACCAAAGATGTTGCTACAAGCTGAGCCTGATTGATATGTTGAGATATTTATATCGCATTATCTTTATTTTGTAGTTTCTTATTTCTCCGGTCTACTTTATGTAATTTTCTCTTAGAGCTCTTCTCCTATATAAGAGAGCTCTAGGGCTACAATGAGTGAAAACTTTTCGTTTTCACATCTTTTCACATGGTATCAGAGCGACGGTCCTAGACCGGAGCATGTGCCCTAACCCTAGCCCCTCCCCACCAAATCCTGCGCCATCTGCACCGCCTGAGACCGTCGCCCTAGCCGCTCGAGGCTGCTACCCGAGGCTGCTGCAACCCGAAACCGTCGCACGGGCCTTGTCCTCTCCGCAGACCGCTGCCCCGACCTCCAGTTTCTCTCTCTTTCCGAGTGGTCGCACAGGCTGCCGTAGCGGCTGCAGGCCCACTGTTCCTTTCCTATTGCCGCCACATGCCTTTGTTTAGGCTTGTTCTTGGGCCTCTAAGGTGTGACGTAATCATCTAAAACACCCTAGTCACCTTAAGGAGCCTCCCAAGAATGGAAGAGGTTGTGGTATGAGTCTACACCCACAACCATCTTCCCATATGTCAGTGTAGTGTTGCAGTCCCAGTCTTGGTGATAGTTGTCAGTATGGTTAACAACAAAGTTGATGTTCCATCCCTGGGTGCCTTCAAAGGTCCAGCGCCCATCGTCAAGATGGACGGAATAACCTATAAACTATGGACTATGCAGTTCATGAGTCTGATGCAGTGTAATGGCAAGAAGCACATCCTCACGGTGGAGGAGCCAAGTGACAAGACTAGGGTAAATGCCTCCTGGGAGGCAAACGATGCTTATGCACGAGTGTGGCTATCTAGGACTGTGACTACTGAGATAACTAATGATATATTGAGTCAGCCTACCGCAAAAGCTATGTGGGACATTCTCGCCGCTACATACTCTCCGGCGAAGAATGAGTCTAAGATATTGCAGCTCCAGCACGATATCTTTACATCGAAGCAGAATTGTCGCCCCCTCCATACCCTCTACACTTCGTTGAGGGGCATGTTTGAGAAGCTACATGGCTACATTCCCTTGATTGCCACGCCAGAGTAGCTCAAGGCATACAGAGATTCTGTGATGACTGGGATCTTTCTAACGGTCCTAGATCCTGAATATGACTTAGTTCACGCCCAGATTCTTACTGATGCTACCATAACTCCTATGAAGGAGGCATATCGCAGACTGAGTAGGCTATCTATTTCCTCTGGTGGTAATGTGCAATCTCGGACATCTTCAGCCATGGTTGTATCTCGTGGTAGGGGGAATCCTACTCCATATTATGGTAGGGGAGGACCTAGCCGTGGCAGAGGAGGAGGTGGCCAACCCTGTCAGTCGTACACCTACTGTCACAGGATGGGACACTCTGAGAAAACCTATTATTCTAAGCATGGGTTTCTTGCTTCAGCTAGAGTTACAGCATGGTCTCAAGAGATTGGGAGTCCATCTCCTATTGTTGATCAGAGATTTGACGAACTCTGGCTAAACTCAGGGAGATCATGCCTACTCCTGGGTCAACTAGCTCTCCCTCAGGATCCTCAAAGGTAGATGCCTCTGTTGTTGCATCTTCATCAGGTATAGCATATGCCTTTACTAGTTCTTACAGGACAGATTTGTCAGAATGGATCATGGACTCAGGTGCATCCCATCACCTCTGTGGTGATAGAGATTAGTTTAGTTCATTTAGTCCAACCCAACTTGGACGATTGATTGTGATAGCAGATGGAACACACTCTCCCACTACTGGTCAGGGGGAGGTGCAGCTAACTCCTGCAATGAGACTTCAGAATGTTCTTTATGCTCCTGAGTTTTCAATGAATTTACTATCTATTAGTCAAATCACCAAGGACTTACATTGTTATGCCATTTTTGATCAGACTACTCTTGTGTTTCAGGACATTCTAACGGGCAAGGCGATCGGTTCTAGCCGTGAGCATGGAGGTCTCTACAGACTAGTGCAATCCCCTTATGCAGGTGCTTCTTCCATTCGTACTGGGTCTGCGTCACCTTATATGTGACATCTTCGTTTTGACCATCTTCCTCTGTAAAAGTTGTCATGTTCTTCCATATATTTCCCCTCGCTCTACCTTTCAATGCGAGGTCCGCCAGCTTGGGAAGCATCATCGGTCCACGTTCCAATGTCGTCAGGGTCGAAGTAGTCATTGTCTGTTTGAGTTAGTTCATTTTGATATTTGGTGTCCCAGTCGTGTCCATGATCATCAGGGGCATAGATTTTATCTTGTCGTTGTTGATGAGTTTTCCAGATTGTCGTGGGTCTTTCTTCTTAAAAACAAGTCTGATGTTGGTCTTATTATTCAGTCCTTCATTAATGAAATAAAGAACATTTTTTCTGCAAAAATCAAGTATATACGTTTCTGACAATGCATTGGAATTTTGCAGTAACCAGCTTGCCACGTTCCTTGCGTCCCATGGTATTGTGCATCAAACATCTTTTGCGTATACCTCCCAACAAAATGGGTGGCTGAAAGAAAAAATCATTCTGGATGTTACAAGGACTCTTTTGATTCAAAGTCGTGCTCCTCATTCTTACTTGGGGGATGCGGTTCTAACTGCTTGTTACCTGGTTAATTGTATGCCCTCTTTGATTCTGGGAGAAAAGATCTCGTTCTTGATTGCTTTTCTCGAGACGGATCTTTTCTCTCTCACACCTCGAGTCTTTGGTTCAGTAGCCTTCGTTCACAAGATGTCACCTGATCTTGACAAGCTCTCTCTTAGAGCTGTCAAATGTGTGTTTGTTGGGTACTCCAAAACCCAAAAGGGATATCGTTGCTTCGACCCAGTTCAATGAAGGTACTATGTTAGTGCAGATGTCATCATTTTTGTGTCTATCATGTACTTCTATCCTACAGGTGACAAGCTCATTTCTTCATATGATGGGGAAGGTCTATATGCCTCTACCTCCGATCTCTACTCTACTATTAGCACCGCCTCCTCCACCACCACCTCCGCCTCTACCACGGTCTTCCACCCCTACACTCTTTCCTCATGTTTACTAGCATCGACCTCATGCTCATGTGCCTTGTCCATCACCCAGCACGCCCAAGGTATGTTCTGAGCATTTGAGTTCTTCTAATTGCAATGGTGATTTGCATGTACAGCTTAAGGTGCAGGATGTTGACGATGCTACATCTTCTGGGAGCATGGATGATCTCGATGTGCCTATTGCTCTATGAAAGCAGAGGCGTGCATGCACTATGCATCCTATTGCTTCCCATGTGTCATTGGACCGCCTTTCCGAGGATTTTCAGAAGTTCGTTATGGGGCTATCAGTAATGGAGATACCATGTTCTTATCAGGAAGCACTAAAGAATAGTTAGTGGCGTCTTGCTATGGAAGAGGAGATGGCAGCTTTACAGTCTCGAGGCACGTGGAGTGTTGTGCAGGCTCCTCCGGGTGCATCTGTTGTTGGTAGCAAGTGGGTGTTCACTGTGAAACACTGTGCTAATGGTACAGTTGACAGATATAAGGCTAACTAGTTGCTTGTGCACCCAAACATATGGGGTGGACTACCAGAATACTTTTTCAACAGTTGCACGCCACTCCATGTTACAGATTCTCATTGCAGTTGATGTAGTCCGTGACTGGCCACTTTTTCAGTTAGATGTCAAAAATGCTTTCTTGTATGGGAATCTGCAGGAGGAAGTTTAAATGCAGCAGTCACCGGGATTTGTTGTTGAGGGGGAGTCCAATATGGTGTGCCTTCACAAGGCCATATATGGCCTCAAGAAGAGTTCGAAGGCTTGGTTTCAGAAGCTCTCAGAGTTGATTGAACACAATGAATTTATCAGATCTACTGCAGATCATTCTCTTTTCGTTAAGAGAAATCAGAGAGGTACAGTTGTTGTTCTGGTTTATGTTGATGATATAGTCGTTACGGGCAGCGATGAACAGGGTATTCAAGCAATTAAGGATTTCCTTGGAAGATAGTTTGTGACCAAGGACTTTGGCAATCTACGTTACTTTCTTGGGTTGGAATTTGCCTGCAGTCAGCAGGGTATGGTTATGACGCAAAGGAAGTATGTTACTGATTTTCTGGCTGAAACAGGTATGACAAGATGCAGACTTGCCACTAGACCAATGGATCCCAATGTTAGACTCTATGATGATGACTTTGAGGAGATAGACAAGAGACGATATAGATAGATGGTAGGGAAGTTGCTATCTGTTACTATTTCCAGGCCTGACATATCATTTGTGGTGAGCAGAGTTAGCCAGTTCATGGAGCAACCGAGACAGATTCATATGGATGCAGTTTGTATGATCCTAAGGTATCTGAAGTCCTCTCCAGGTGCAGGTCTACTTTTCAGAAGAGATATGTCACTCTCAGTTACGGGATGTGCAGACGCAGATTATGTTGGGTGTCCCAAGGACAGAAAGTCTACTTCAGGCTTCACCGTGTTAGTTGGTAGCTCACTGGTTTCATGGAAGAGTAAGAAACAGACAATAGTTGCTCGATCCAACGCTGAATCAGAATATAGGGCTATGCCCAAGGGAGCACAGAAATGATGTGGGTCAAGTCCGTTCTAACTGAACTTGTTATTGAGGTGCCGCTCCCAGTGCACCTCAAATGTGATAATCAAGCAGCCCTATTCAAAGCTAATAACCCAGCCTCCCATGAGAGAACAAAGCACATCGAAGTTGATTGTCATTATACCCATGACTTGATCCAAAAGGGGTTTATTTTCACCTCTCATGTTGCCTCAGGAGATCAGATTGCAGACATGTTTACCAAGACTCTCGCGAGGGATCCCTTTCACCGTTGTTGTTCCAAGCTGAGCATGATAGACATATATGCTCCAGCTTGAGGGGGAGTGTTGAGATATCTATATCTCATTATCTTTATTTTGTAGTTTCTTATTTCTTCAGTCTACTTTATGTAATTTTCCCTTAGAGCTCTTCTCTTATATAAGAGATCTCTAGGGCTACAATAAATGATAACTTTTCATTTTCACATCTTTCCTCATGATATCTACGCTCCATCTTAAGGGGGTGTTGAGATATTGGTTATCTTTGATATTGTTTATGTATTTCTATTTTCTTTGTCTTCTTCTTGTAATTTACCCAACAGGTTTCTCTCATATATAAAAGAACCCTGGGACCTCTCAATAATGCAATTCATTCTTTCATCTCCACATTTATGTATGTAGCCTCTTTTTACAAGTCGTTTATTTTTTTCGGCTTTCATCTTCTCTCTTATGTAATAATTAGCTAATGGTAACTTCTATTGATTTTTTAATTTTATGTTCCTTTCTTCTAGAATAGAAGAGTTGAGTCGATCCAAAATCAAAAGAAAGGGGGTTCATGGCGGATTTTACTCTTCCTTTTTTTTCCGTAATCAACATTTTCCTCTCTTTTTTGAACCGAAGCTTTCGGTCCACTTTGCCACCTTTTTTTCTTCTCTCTCCCCCTTTTTTCAGCATAGCCCAATTGGTCCCTTCAAAGAGGATCGCATTTTTTAAAGCCAACTCGGTCTTTAGGAAAATGACATATTCTACTTAGGGTTCCCTGATGATACCCTCTCTCATCACTTTCACCCCCAATGGAACACGAGGCAATGCTGGACGAGAGGATCAGCAGCCATTGTTGTTGTGTGCCTACACTCGGTGCCATCATTGGAGCCAAAGTTGCAGTTGTTGTTGGGGATGAGATTGCTACCGCCATCTGGTTGGAAGGAGAAAGCCCAAACAGCTATCAACTCATGATTTTCTGTTAGAAAATAGAATGTGGAAGCGGAATCAGAGAAAGAAAGATAAAATCATTAAGAACAACATGATTTAACGTGGAACTTTACTCCCTAAGGAGTGAGATGAAATCACGGGAGAACGCCTCAAAGGGATGATCGTTCATTGAACTTTCTCATCTGATACAGGAGGCATGGGTCTTCTTATATAGCCTCCTCAAACCCTCCAAGTCCCACCACTGGTAGATGTGGGACTAAATGTGATAAATGGATCTTAAAAGAATCCATTTATCCATCTACATGATAATGACGCATACTCTAACACTCCCCCTCAAGATGGAGCATGCATTTCTCAGCTTGGACAAACAGGAAGAAATCTCTCAAACTCACAAGACAAGACACTACAGACAATATCAACTCAATGAGCACAACTGTCGGGTGTTGTTGAGGATGTTGCTTCTCATGTCGTGCAGGTGAGGAGGACCAAACGGTCTGGAGTGTGAGTCAAACTGACTGTGCTCTGTACTGCGCCTGTCAGAGCCACTGAAACTGAAAATGGGTCTCCACCTGGAGAACTCTGGCCCGCCACATGCAGAAGACTGGATCATGGGGACAACGTCTTCATCTCTGAAAGGTCCGAACTGAAAAACCATGGATACATCCTCGTCACAGTCCACGATCGCTGGAGAATGGAGTCCGAAAAGTCACATCATCAGAGAATAGGGTCTCTCACATACTGGCTCAGAGAATGGGATCTCTACTTTGGAGTCCCTATGAAACCACATGAAAACCCTAACAACATGGCATAGGGAATGGGATCTCTACTCTGGAGTCTCTATGGAACACATGAAAACTCTGAGCCGATCAAAAAAGATAGAGACCTCATAACTGATGGCACACACATGCACATCGAACTGCAGACTCGGAAAACATCTAAACATCAAGTCTGAATATCTATAGAGTCTGAACAATCTGGTTGGCCTAGAATCTGACATCTAGAATAGACCTATGACTCTACACAATACCCCTCATTTCTCCCATACTTGTCGAAAAAACAATGTCATCGACAAAGTTGGGAGAAGACAATAAAATAGGGAAAAGAACACATCACTTAGCCAATCTCGATTTTTTTGCTTCTCTTTTTTTTCAAATCATTTTTTCTCGGACGGATTTTTTCGTACGATCCCCTCCCCCTTTATTACGATTAACTCTTCTTCCTCTCTTTTTATAGTTGACTCCCTTTCTTTAAGCATACGGTTTTTTCTGTACGCACCTCTCTTTTTAAATGTGATCTTCTTGGCCCAAATAATGGGCCCAAATACAAATCATGGTACCCCTTTTTTATCTCAGCCCACTTGGGCTCTCCCCTCTCTTTTTTTCTTTTCATTTCTCCTTTTTATTAACCATGATGGCCCATTTGCTTTTATTTAGGGTTCCCACGAGAACCCTTTTCCTTTAAAGGACCCCGACATGATTTTTTTTCCTTCTGGTTGCCGCAGCTTGGAGGGAGGGTGCGAGAAGGGATTGCGCAATGGAGCTCCTGCCGTTGGAGCGTCGATCTGGAGAGGAGGTGCGACGCCACTTCTTTCTTCATTACCATCGCCGGGTGTTGGGGGGCAGCGCAATGAGTAACACGATTGTGTTGTGTCGCCTGGGGAGGTTCTTAACTGAAGCCTTAGGGCTCACCGTCTGAAGCCTTAGGGGGCGAGTATATGTGTTGCCTCGAGATTTGCAGTGCACTGGAAGGAGAGCTCGCGCTGGAAGGAGAGCTCGCGCTGCCTGCGCGAGGGCTGCTCCGGCGGATGTAGGCTTCCAATGCCAGAGAGATGTGTGTGGCGATGGCATTCACCGCCTTGGAGATGGGGCTCATCGCCTAGGAGATCGCTAAAGAGATGGAGAAACTGAAGGACGGATCATCGCCCTCTAAATAGCATCGCATGGTAGATGCTCTGAATGGCCTAAATTGAAGGAGGGATCGCCACCCCTTGGATTTGTCGCCGCCCTTGGAAGGGGGAGAGAGCATGATTGCTGCTCCCGACCGTGCGCTGCCCCTTAGATTAGGGTTCCTAAACGGGAACCCTAGTTTCCTTCTTATTACACGATCTCCAGAAATAAGATACAATCTTCAATGCAGAAATTCCAAGAACAATTCTCTCATAACATGAACAATAATCTTCCAGAATAAATCCTCGAATCACAAATAAATCAATAGCATACAATAATCCTCGAGAATCGAGCGTGCTCTGATACCATGTTAGAAAATAGAATGCAGAAGCAGAATCAAAGAAATAAAAATAAAATAATTAAGAATAACAGGATTTAACGTGGAACCCAACTCCCTAATGAGCGGGTGAAACCACAGGAGAATGCCTCAAAGGGTTGATCGTCCATTGAGCTTTCTCATCTGATACAGGAGGTCTGGAGCTTCTTATATAGCCTCCTCAGACCCTCCAAGTCCCACCATTGGTGGATGTGGGACTAAATACAGGGATGTGGTAAATGGTTCTTAGAAGAATCCATTTACCCATTTGCATGATAATGACATACTCTAACAATTTCCAATGCCATAATTTCAGGGACACTGGATTACTATGAAAAAATTATGAGAATATGCTACGAACAAAACTACCTTAGGTTTGAATTAAAGGGATGGTAGTCCAATGTTTTGATCAGTTCAAAGTTGAATCAAAGTAGAGACTTATCTTATTTATCTCTCTCTCTCCCTTCTCCCACCATGTGTTCTTCGTGATTCTTCTCCCCCAAATCCCTCGCATCTTGCAAGTCTTCTCTTCTTCTACCCTCCAAATTGCTTCCACCGTTAAAAATATATTTTTACCACCGTTGAAAATCCTCGTTTACATCAAGAAAACACCATTCAGATTGTGGTGCTTCGGTATATTTAGCAAAGCTAATGAGAAAATTATTGCATTACAAAATATCCGCAAATATGGTGGACTTTGTGTGCTACTCATTCCATTCATCTGATATTGGAAGAAAATAGCAAAGAGTTAAAGGTTAGAGTATGATTACAAAGATGAAAACACTCACGATTTACATTTATGCTCATACAAAATGTTGAGCTTGATTGCAAGACCCTAGTTAGTAGTTCACTCAGAAAAATTGATGAGGATGTTCGACTTATAAGCCCTCGACGGCCCATTAATGAAATAAAAGGTATTATTTTATCATGTCCATATGAAATGAAATAAACGAATGAATGTGAATGCACTTTACTATTAAGGTCCCTTTGTACAATTAGGGTACCATGACCATATTAAATACCATGCAGTTGGGAGGACATAGCTGAATGCAAACATGTGATATTCAATAAAGATCTCCAATCTGAGAAAGAGATGGCAATCCTCCTCTAAAGATTGATTTCCAACCGACTTCTTGATGCAGGTCCTCTGCATAGGAATGGAGATTCGGAAGTCTTGGAATAATCAAGTCAAAGAGAGTTGACTTGATAAGTTATGAGATAAACTAAGAGATGAATCGTAACTGTCATGATCAAGCACACATCCTTTAACCTGAGACAGAAATCTATATGTCTGAGTATGCACATTTGATTGACCATTAGGTTGGTGACCTCGTCAAGGTCCATATACCGACGTGTTGGTGTGCATATGATGACATATGAGATGTATGATCTCTCAAAGGAATCATACAAGTTCATAGTTAATCAATCGGGAGATAGAGCTCACTCATGAGATAATTTGGGATCAAAATGAATTCCATGCATGATCGTCTTATCTATGAAATAGGACACGAATTCGAGGTATTAATATATGCTTTTGGAAAGTATATGATTAATATTGTCGTGCATCGATCAAATGATCAAGCACAGATCCTTTAACGTGAGACAGATATGCATCTATATGCCTGAGTATGCACATTTGATTGACCAGTAGGTTGGTGACCTCGTCAAGGTCCATATACCGGCGTGTTAGTGTGCATATGATGACTTATGAGATATATGATCTCTCAAAGGAATCATACAAGTTCATAGTTAATCAATCGGGAGATAGAGCTCACTCATGAGATAATTTGGGATCAAAATGAATTCCATGCATGATTGTCTTATCTATGAAATAAGACACGAATTCGAGGTATTAATATATGCTTATGGAAAGTATATGATTAATATTGTCGTGCATCTATCGAATGATAAATCTATTGAATATATTGTGAAGAAGACAGTTAAACTAGGGTTTCGACTTCGGATATATCAAATTCTTCCAGTATGAAGGATGAATGAGTATTGGGACTACTCATGGTTAAATCTATCATAATAGATCATTTACCATGGCACTTCCATCTCGAGGGAATTATGAAACCGAAAGGATTTTAGTGGTTCCATTTATTTGCTTAATGATTTAAGAGACTGGATTAAGTCTCATTTCATTGGAATCCAATACCAATTCCAATTCTATTTTCAATGTCCAAATGTTGGAAATAGAAATGGTAATGGAAATGGAAATAATGATTCTCTTTGAGCTCATTTTTAAGCTCCAAATGATTTGGACTTTGATTAGAAATGGTTAATGAAGTTGGATTCAGCTCACCGACACCTTCCTCCAACATATGAAGAGTGTGATGTGATTCGTTGAGCTCACTTAGAGTGTAAAGTGCTACAGCTCAAACTCAACATTCGTAGGTGATAGACGTATTTTTGCAAAAATGGTATAAACCCTGAAATTGGATAGTTATCCACATTTCAAGTCACTACACATGGATAATATGATCTCCCCGACGTTATCTCCAAGTATTTGCATTTGTATCCCGTGACCCTAATTGGATTAGGGCTCATATTGTTTGATGTCAATATTGTGACAATAATTGTTATTGTCATATTTTGTAAGAGTATCTTTATGAATATGATTCACAAATAAATTAATTTATATGAATAATGATTTATAATAATTACATAATATGAATACGATTCATATTATTATTTCAAGGCATAAATGTGAGTATAGTTCACATTGGAATTTTAATGTAAATTGGATTTGCATTTTAATTTGAATTTATGATATAATTCATAAACTCCAAAGGTCTTTCTCATAAAATCAGCAGCTATGATAATTGAATTATCATAATGATGATTAAGCAACAACCACTTCATGTTTGTTAATTGAGTTATTGCATATTAATTATCAAATTAATAAATAAGCAACAACCTCTATCCATATATGGAAAGAAGGGGCGTGTATCGTGAGGACGCATGGCATCCTCTATGAGAATCATAATTAGATAAGCTCTCAATTTTTGTTGCTTAATTTATTAATTTATTAATTAGTGATTTAAAGAAGATAATCTCAGTCCTAATTCTTATTAAATAAGGATTAAAAATCATTGTCCTTGATCCATGATCCAAGGGACACCATGGACGTCCTCTATCACTATAAAAGAGAGGGCAATGCCTCTCTTTCAAAGCATGTTTCTTCCTTATGATAATTCTATTGCCTTGATCATTGAGAGAGAAGTTTAGAGAGTAGAAAAATCTCTATAAGCATCTTCCCCTCTCTCTAGACCCCGACAAGTCTACCTTTAAGCTTTCATCTTCTCTTCATAGGTATGACCCTGCGAGAGAGAAGATTGTCTTCTTCGTCGTACTTTACGTATGTGTAAAAGGACTCGATTTCGTGAGATGAAATCAGAAGCTTAAGATCATCTCATCCTTGGATGGACAGCTTCAAGTAAAATAAGACATTGAAGTTCGTGGATAGCTATGCGACTCACCATCGTACCCACGAGGGAGATAAGTGTGAATCGGACTTGATTCGGAAAAACTCTTGCTTTAGAGACTAACGCTCCAAGAGGTAACCCTGATTTTATCTCAATATTCACTATAATATTAGAAACCATGTTAGGATAATAGTTTCCCTAATTTAATGATTTCGTAAAGCACAAAAGGTTGTGCTGAAATTTCATGTTCATATGATGAGCATACAATGTTTTAAGCAAATAATTCGTTTATTATTCCGTATTTCCGTGGTGTGAAATTATAGTTTTATTTGCTTCCTTCAGGGACTTCCTCCTCTACAAGATTCGGGGAAGCTTGGTTGTGATTATCAAATTTTTTGGGACGAATTTGTGTAATACTGCATCTGTTTCTTAGACTGTTGATTGGCGATTGAAGAGGGTTAAGGTTCTGGCAAGATAATTAGACGGAAGGCGATGTGCTTAGTGTGAGGTTTCCACAGTTTATGGTGTTGGCGACTGCTTCCGACATCTTTGTAATAAATACATGGGATAGTGCTTTTCTCTTCTCTCATTTTCGATTTATCTTTCAGATTAGTTGATGGTCGATCTTATGGATATGTTAAAGAGTTTGGAGGATCAAAAGTGTACTACGCAGGGACGTGACTGTTGGTCTTGGAACGATGATAGTTTCCTTGTTAGTAAGGCATATAAATCCTTAATGGAATATGTGCCATTTGATACAGGGGGAATCATGGTCTATTGTAGGAGGATAAAGAGTTAGAAGATTCCAATGTAAGTGAAAGTTCTTATGGCTTCTAAGGTATCGGTGATTGATCACGAGAGACATATGTGGATTTTTAGGGAACGAACTCTACGTGCACCCGATGTAGGAAGACTAATGAAGATGTGGATCACCTCTTCTTCGCTTGTGCATGATCAATGGATGTATGGCCGCATGTTAGCAGTATGTTGATTGTAGTGGATTGTGCGTCAAGCCTTTGGGAATCTATTAGGATCAATTGGCGAGGTCTAAAAGAGGAAAGAATCAAAGTTACAGCTATTGTGTGGGTGATATGGCTGGAGAAAAATGGGATGATTATTCATTTAGATCATTTTCATAAGGGTTTTTTTGTTGCGTCCCTCCGAGATATTGTAGTATGCCAGTATCAGGTATACCCCTCTCTTTTTTGGAATATCAATTTAGCCCTTGACTTCTTCCACAATGATCACTTGTAACCCTCGGGTTAGTTGTCGTCCAACCACATCTCACACAAATGTTAACTTTGATGATACAAGGGGAGTTTGATAAAAATTTGAGAATAGAAATATCATTTTTCTCCTTTTCTTCTTCTTCCTTTCACTCTTCCTCCCTCCTCCGCCCCCTCCAGCACCTCCTCCATGTCTGCCTACCCTCTTCCTCCCCCTTCTAGAATGTACTCCTCCCTCGATCGCCATCCCCTTCCAACACGCGTCCTCCGCCTCCGCATGTCCTCCTCCTCCCCTGATCGCATCGATTGCCTTCAAGTTGTTCTAGGAGATTCTATCGCCATCAAGGAGGATGTGGTGGAGGACGGATTGGAGGAGGAGGTGAAGGTTTTTTTTTCAAATATGCCCCTCTTTATTATACTATAGTTTAATTAAACAATGGTTTAGTTCAACTCATTGACAGTCAGATTAACGGAAGGGTACAAGTGATCATAATGGAAGAAGTCACGGGCTGAACTGATATTCCAAAAAAGGGAGGGGTATAACTGATATTGCAATATCTCGAAGTGGCACGATTGATCAAAACACTTTCTATAATGAACATCACTAATGTTAGGATTTTAAGAAGTGTGCATATCAACATGATATGTACACATAAAGCTAACTACTATTTACATTGAAACTTTTTCTGTAGTCTTATATGATTTTATTTGATATGTTTTTGGTGGTGTCCCTGAAGTTCTTTGAAATTGAAGATAGGTCCGTTCAGGGCTGGATCTCCTTTACAAGTTCCCACCCAGGCTGGAGGTGTTTATTTGGAGGTTTTTAAACGGTCGAACGATGCTATGGTTTAGTTTAAGTGCGTACATCTCTTTGGTGTATGCACAACTAGTTAGATACTTCAAACCTTTGGCTTAGTTTAATAGTTACTAGAAATTAACTATTCTATAGAATTTGGACTTTTTGGGCTTGCAGCTGCTACAGCTGCATTGCCATCAAAAGTTTTAGAGCATGAACTTTTGCATCGATGTTAGAAATGTACTGTGAGTTTTGAGGTGGAGTGGAAAGAAGTCATGTTAGAAGTATTCATGTGCGAGGAATAGAGGAAGTGTACATGTCCTTGGATGGGTGCATAAAAGTTGTCCGTGATTCTTGTTATGATTGCTTTCTGCATTTTGTTCCTTTTTATACATTTAATGAAAGATATTGGGTTTCTTCAGATTGAATTTCATAGCCTTCGAAGGCTTACTGAGTTGATGGTTCAAAGTTGAAAGGTAGAGATAAGTCGCATGTTTCACCTTTTTGTAGCAGCAGTTGGAGAACAAGGGTTTCAAGTGGCTAGAGTACAAGGGTTGATTCTTTCATTGAAGACTATCTTACATCATGAGATTGAACTATGGTCCATGATTGCACACACCCTGTAGGTTGGAGTTGTTACTGTAGAGAAATATGAATGCGGAAGCGGAATCGGAAATAAAGATAGAACAATAAGAACAAAGATTTTAACGTGGAACCCTACTCCAGAAGGAGCGGGATGAAACCACGGGAGAAGCCCCTGAATTGGGCATTTCTTCTATTGAAGTTCTCAATTGAGTACAGGGGGTGTGGGGCTCCTTATATAGCCCCACGGACAGATCCAATAGTGACCGCTCCCCCATGTGGTACTAAACACATGGGTGGACTCTTTTCTTTTCCAACACTCCCCCTCAAGCTGGTAGCTGGGACAGCTGCAACTTTCAATAATAAAGAAAAATATACATCATTACATCTTCACTTGAAATCATCACAATAAACGTATGTATCCGCAACTGGTAGACAAACCCGCTTCCTGACAGGTATATCAGGTCACCGGAACGTATCTCTGTCGTGCCTGGAAGGTCACCGGACTGTCTCTGTCGTGCCTGCATGGTCACCGGATCTCTGTCTCAGTCGTGCCTGCGGGTCACCGGACTTTGTCTCCGTCGTGCCTTGAAGAAAACAAATCCAGTGCGGAGTCGATGTCGAGGATAGAGACACCACGACGAAGATCGATGCACAGTGAAGATGGCTTGATATTCTGTGAAATCCGGAGTGTTTGGTCTGTCAATCAACGATGTAGGATGCATATGGCTTTTACTCCCCCTTTCTCCCGAACTTGTGAGAATAATGAAAATAATAGACAAGTTAGGAGAAGCAAACATGAATCACATTTTTTATGCGTACAACTTTTTCCTTGTACGCGACTTTTTTTTTCGTTTTTTTCTTTGTTAGCATATGCGTACGGTTTTTTTCTTATACGCGCCTTTTTTCTCTTTTTTTTCTTTTTTTTTGTAACTAACAAGCCTTCTTTCTTTCTTTTTTCGTTGAGCCTCCAATAACAAAGTCCCCTTTTTTTCAGGAAACAGGATCCAACTTTGGGCACTCAAGGAAATTGCCCTCAAGATTTTTTTTAAGGTGGGCCCCTCTTTTTTTTTCTCACGTTGATTCCCCCCCTTCCTGCTTCCTCCATTCTTCCTTTTTTTTATTTAAATCATCCGCCCACTTGGGCCGTTACAACAGTAAGGCCATTTGGGCTCAAATATCCTCACGGCATTTTTCTTTTTTCTTTTTAAATAAAAACAGGCTCTCCCGTTAGGGTTCCCACGATGGGAAGGAAAACTTTCGACCCCAACAGGGATGCCGCCGCAACATGAAGTACCCCATTGGGGAACGGCTATGGCTCGCGCGCGGGCCTGAGGGGTTGCAGTTGCCGCATAGCAAGAGATGTCGGGTCATGGGGATCCTGTGCGTGCTGCGGGGTCGAGGCTAGGAGGGCTCCTGGTGCCGCGGGCGGTGGCCTCGCCTGGGATGCGCGAGATCGGACTGAGGAAGGCTAGGGCGCGACTGGGGGGGTGCGCTGCCTTGGAGAAGGCCGCCGGAGGAGGCTACGGGATCATGGAGTAGCGCCACTGGGGCCTTGCGAGGAGGAATGCCGCCTTGCTGCGAGTTGGAGGAGAGAGGCGATGGGGGCGCGCGCAGGGAACCTGGGATGCGCGCCTCCACCTGCGGCCGTATGGAGTAGAATGGCCTGGAATCGCCTGGTTGCTCTGTGAGAAAGGAGCGGCACAAGGGATGCACGCGAGGAATCTGGAATCCACTGGGTCCGCGAGGAGCTCGATGATGCCATAGAATAAATATAGGTTTTTAAAAAAAAACTAGAACAGGAACTTGAACGAGCATGATCTTCCAGAGAAAAAAAAAACTTCACGAACAAACAATGAACAGGACGGACTCCTCTTGACGATCTTCAAGAATATAACTTTAAGAACAACGAATTGAATCTCGGGAAAAAAATTGAACGAATATAATCTCCTCGAGAATCGAACCCGCTCTGATACCATGTAGAGAAATATGAATGCGGAAGCGGAATCGGAAATAAAGATAGAACAATAAGAACAAAGATTTTCCAGAAGGAGCGGGATGAAACCACGGGAGAAGCCCCTGAATTAGGCATTTCTTCTATTGAAGTTCTCAATTGAGTACAGGGGGTGTGGGGCTCCTTATATAGCCCCACGGACAGATCCAATAGTGACCGCTCCCCCATGTGGTACTAAACACATGGGTGGACTCTTTTCTTTTCCAACAGTTACCGTGAAAGCATAATTGAAAGAATGAAGATTTCTAGAAAGCTGAAAACCAAAGTTCTTTAAGGAGGCAGTTAGTAGTTCCAAGATGGACCGTTTTATAGGAAATGGTAATGTAAATGGTGATGCATATCAAATATATCAAATGCTGAAATGCCGGATGGAAGGAGGTTGATTATTGGGATTTTTACCCGGCAGACCCTGTTAACTTCCATCCGTTTACCCGTTAAAAGTAACCGGATTCCGTTACAATATTTTAATTTATGCCTGATTTATTTATCGAATTTACATCAATTGCCACTCTCTTTCAACCCTCCTCATTTCCCACCACCCAGAACCCACCACCTCATCGAACTCCATTGTCCCCGCCCTCCTCCCCGACCTCTGATTTCGACCGTCTCGTTCTTGCCCTCCGACCTCGCTCTTCACCTGCACCTCGTGTTTGCCCTCTATCCGTGATTCCGTCGTAGAAGCCCTCTGCGACTCCCCTGCCTGCCGCACGAAGCCCTCCTGCAACTCACCCCCCCACCCCCCGGTCATCCTGCACCCCTGGAGCCCTCGGCTCGAAAGCCCCTGCAGCTCCCCTTCTTCCCCGAGCCAACCCCCGGCTCCCCTGCACCCTCGGAGCTCGAAAGCACACCCCCCCCCCGCCGGACCTCCCCGAACCCTTGCCGCCGGTCGAAAGCCCCGCGGCTCCCCTTCTTCCCCGCCCGCTCCCCCTCCCCCTGCGGCTTGCCTGCCGCACGAAGCCCCGCACCCCCACCCCCCCAGGTCTTCCCTGCCGCTCGAAGCCACGGGCCCACTCCCCCGCACCTCGCGACTCCCCTACCGCCGCACGAAGCACCTCTCCCCGGGCCTCCCCGCACCTCCGCCGCCTCCCCTCCACCCCTCCAGCGCTCGAACCCCCCGCATCCCTGGAGCCCTCCCGCAAGCGGCTCGAACCCCCCGCACCTCTGAAATTGGTGAGATTGGTCTGGAGGTAGCGGACGGCCTTGGAACTCATGGTGAATCTGGTGGAATTGCCCTCCTTCTTTCTTTCCCTGAGATGGATAATACGTGAGAGGTGAGCGGAGAGTGGGAGGGAGATTGAGGGAAGGTTGGTGCGGTAGTGCTTCGGCATGGCGGCGGGAAATGTGGCCGCCGCCGCCGCGCTGTTGCTGCTGGCGCGGTAACGGTCGTGCTTCGGTCGAGGGAGGAGATGCAAGAGGAGGTGCAGTCGGGGGAAACCGATAGAGGAGAAGGAAGGGAGGTTTTTTTTCTCTTGATTAATTCTAGTCGTCCGATCGTGGATTGGTTAGATTAACTCGTTTTTAACTCTATGAGTTAACTTTAGATGTGTCAATCTAACGGTAAGGTCCGTGGGGTAAGACGGAGAAAGTTTGAAGGGTCGAGGGAGGAATTAGGATGTTTCGAAGGTCGTAGCGGTAATTGCAAAAGATTACAGGGTCTGCCGGGTAAAAATCCCTTGATTATTTTAGTTCAACAATACATAAAAGAAGACCTAGTGCTTCTCAGAATGACTAAGTTGAACATGTGTTTGCTTCCAAATGGAATGTCTCGATCGCATTGGCATATCAGACACGTGGATTACAGTGTTGGTTGAAGACTTTCAGTTCTATATGGTGCTTACTTTTTACTGTTGATAGTTGTTCATAGCATTGTGGTCCCAATAAATTTCCTATTTGTATACTTGTATATCTATAGAAGAGAACACTGTAGCGTTGCAAATTTGATGAAATAAAAGAGCAGTCGAACCCTGAAATAGTAGGCTTATTAGTAAAAAAGCCGTCGCATGAGGTGGAAACCATCTTTAAAAAGCTACATACAAGAAAGTGTACATTCCCATAAACATCGATAAAAGGGTAAAGGTGATTTGCATGCAGGATTACCTCTCACTTGCTCGCTGACAACTAAATTCTGCATTTGGCACTCGTCGTCAGGAATATTCTTCGAATACCAGACGGAAGATTCAACATGCTCGCGCACAAGCATATAAAATCTAAAATCAGCAGCAGTTAAAGGTTGTGCTTTAATGGTGTGCATCTCCTGTAGAATATTCTGAAGAAGGGCCAGCCGTGTTTTGTTCTCCAAACAGGTACAATCATTATGACAGTGATCCACCTCCATATTGCTGGCTCGAACAAATGACATATCAGGCAGCGACGGCTTTGGATCAGGATTTACAGCCTCCTTAAGGACAAGAACGTCAAAAGGATGACGCCTACACTCCATCATGAGACAGGTGTATTCACGCATCAGGTCTCCAGAAACAACGAAATGATATGGTGTGGTGATGGCGTTAACGCCCCCAAAAAATTCCCCATGATACAGGTCCAAGTGCTTCCTAATAGCTGTAGATGGAAAAAATGTATGGAAAATCATTGCGAGATTCAGTAGATAATATAAACAATAAATATCATAAAGAAAATCACGACGAGATCCAGTACTTAAATTATGAAATAGATATCATCTGCACAGGAAATTACTTACGATGACGAAAGTTCTCATGCCACTGAAGTTTCCCTTGTATGCACCCCAAACAAGAGATTACCAACTTTCGAATTTCTTTGTATTGCCCAACTTCTGAAATAGTTGGCGCTGCATAAGATCGCCTGCGCCAGGAATTATCCAACTCCTGCAAGATAGCAGACAATATTTCTTCACGAACCTTCTCTGATACTACTTGAGCATCATCAGGCTGTATGCACATCCATTCCTGCGGTATATGCTTGTCGATCACAGGGGCACTAGTAGCATCTGTTTCCCCGGATAGATTCTTCAAGATCGACGATCTCCAGTACTTTACAAGATCGTACATTACACATAGTTCGAAAACGGATTGGAGTACGTTCAAGGCTTCATCGGAAAAACTGACGAGGCTCTCATCCAATTTAAAGGCAGAATGACCCCCGTCTGCAAGAAACAACAACAGCAGTAAGATCTTTATTCTTGGTTTCAGAAGGGCCATAACAATGCAGACTTCTTTAACCAAGAAGATTAACTCTTGATTTTTCACATTTCAAGGTATGCTGAATGTGCAAATGCCAGACGGTACCTTGTCCCTGTACCAGTGGACGCCCTTCCAGTGGTGTTGCATGTTCGCAGATAAAAAGAGAGCAGGAAAACGAAACATGTCTCAGGATCAAGGAATATAATATGATCTCACGATCGGATGGAGGTTCAAGGCTGTCGTCGTAGTGAAGGCAGTGCTCCAAGTATTTCAGGAAAGCAACCATGAGCCCAAGATTCTCCGCATCACCGAGAGAAGCAGATGCAATGTCGGCATCCATGACTTGAGATGAAGAAGAAGAAGAAGAAGAAGAAGAAGAGCGATGGAGGGCAACTGGATGCTGCATGGACATGGGACGGGGTTATAAAGGGCGGCGAAGGTGAGGAAAAAGGAAAGAGAGACACGATGGGAAGGATGAAAAACGCCGCCCAATAAAAACAACTCGTTCTTGCCCCTAACGCTATCCCCATAATCCGTGTCCGTTAAGAAATAGGATTTGATTGCCATTTGAAATTAAGCAACAAATAAATACAAATAATCACATTAGGACTTCAAGATGTCTATGCTTCTCACATCATCATGGATCCCTCCTTGTCCTATTTGTTGTTACTTGTTATTTATTTCATTATTTTAATGATAAGATAATTATCACTATTGGAATTCATGACAACATCCTCATAACTTATGAATCTTACTCATAATCCTAAAGAATAATGTAAATATAATTTACATTTAAATTTTAATGTGAATCATATCCACATAATAACTTTGAAAAAATTATATTTATCGAATTCGTATAAATATTATTTAGAGTGAGCCATTATTCATATTAATTATGAATCATATTCACAAAAATACCCTTGTAGTATTATAATTATGACAATAACAATTATTGTCACATGTTTGACAACACACAATACGAGTCCTGATCCAGTTAGAACTAGATGAGTTGCAATTGAAGATACTTGGAAATAATGTTAGGGAGATCACACTATCTACATATAGTGACTTGAAATCTAGATAAGTTATCCGTATGCATGGTTTATGCCACATTTGGCGAGATGTGTCACTTACGAATCGTGAGCATGAGATGAAATGATTCACACTATTTGGAAGCTCAACAAAACACATATACTCTTCACGAGCTTAATAAATGAACACAATGACAAACTCATCTTCCAACTCCATTTCTAATTATTATCCAAACCATTCTGAGCTTAGAAATGAGCTCAAGAAGTGAGTTCAGCTCAATTCCATTAGCATTTCTCTTTTCAACATTTGAACATCGAAATTAGAAATTGGAATCAGATGGAATGAGACTTGATCCAATTAATTCTCATATCATCGAGCTATGAAGTGGAGTCAATAAAATCCATCCAGTTTCATCACTCCCTCAAAATAAATGTGCCATTGTTGAGGATATATTAAGATAGCTTTAACCTAGAGTATTCTCAATACTCCTTCATTCTTCATATTGGAAGACTTTGATACACCCGATATTCAAACCTTAATTTGACAGTCTCCTTAAGGACATATCATTAGATTTCTTAATCAATAATTGAGCGACAATATTAATCATGCGCTCTCCAAAATCATATATTAATATTTTGAAATCATATTTTATTTCATAACAAGATGATCATAAATGAAATTCTTTATGACCCCAAAATATATCATGAGTGAGATCTCTCTCTCCAAGTATGAACATGTATGATTCCTTTGAGAGATCATTCTTCTAATATATCCTCATATGCACACTAACTTGCCAGTAAATGGACCTTGGTTAAGTCTTCAACTTAACGGTATGTCTAATGTGCACATTTAGACATATAGATGTATATCTATCTCTAGTCAAAGGATGTGTGATTGATAGCGACAATTACAATTCATATCTTACTTTATCTTGACCTCATCAAGTCAAATCTTTGACTTGATTATTTCGGCACCTCTGAATCTCCAATACCTATGCAGAGGATCTGCGGCAAGAGTCAGTCGGAAATCAGTCTTTAGAGAAAGATTACCATCTCTACCTCTGACCGGAGATCATTATTGAATATCACATGTTAATTTATGATATTCAATGTGACCATGGTACATAAACCTACTCGCACCAAGGGAACTTTAACGTAAGTGCATTCATAACATTCATTTACATGGACATGAGAACAGTAACTTTTATTGCATTTATGGGTCGCTAAGGGCTTACAAGACCGATTATTTCCTGTAGAGCACAGAAAGAAGAAATGAATTTCTATGATCACTTGGAGTTCATGGTATGTATTGAGCAAAGGGTAAGCATCCTTGAGCTTGGAGACTACGTAGATGAGCATCTTAGAGACATAATCCCCACCCCCACCCCCAAATTTCCCAAACCTTCTAAGGGCATTGGGCCCCTCCAGAGCAGTAGCCACATCATCATCCACTACCATGGTGGCAGCGGAGGAGATATCTAGTGGCTGTGAACGAGTTCTCATGAATGCTCATGGGGAGGCAGAGGCTGAAGACGAGGGGAACCGAAGATGGGACACACTTGGAGGAGGAGTGAGATCTTGGCATTTAGGGGTTTTTGTTAGAGGCTGGAGTGAGGATGTTGGGCGGAGGAAGGAGGGAGAGAGGCATATGGAGGGGAAGGTAGAGGCAGGGGGCGGGGTTGTAAGGGCAGCATCTTATCTATTTGGACTAGGAGGCCAAAGGCGAGCGTCGGGAGGGCAGACCAATGAAGGGAGGAGGAGGGAGGCGAATGGCAAAGAGCCCTAGGGTCTGTGTAGGAGGGAGGAGATCGTCAGTGGCGTGGGGTTTGCATGGGAGGGAAGCAAGCGTAAGAGGGGGTGGGGTGATGTGGCTGATGGGTTTGGTTTCTTCAAAGTTCAAACTGTTTTCGGGATCAAATCGAGCCGATATCGGGTCGGACGTTTGACAAAGACTCAAAATCAGGCTAGTGGGCGGGCCAGCCCACAAGCAAATGGACTGGAAATAGGGCCCAAGCTCGCCCGTTGAAAGATTGGGCTCGGGACAGGCTTTAGTAGGCCAAGCATCGGGTGCAAGCCAGGCCCTACCCATACTCAACCCTAGTTACAGGTATACCTTGCATATCTTGTCTTCGATAGTTTTCGTGCTTGCTTTCTTATATGTGTGTTTGATTGGAGCCCCCAAAATCTATTACATGCAACGTAGTGGTCTAACGCAATCTACAACTCGGATCCTCTATTATAGCAACTAAGGATGCAATCGAACGAAGTCCAAGCAATAATGTTGATGTTTAGTTCAATGGGCACAATTAAGGGTTCACATAGGTGAGAAATTGTATTTAGGTTTGGTCAAGTTCAAATTTTGATTCATGAAGGTTTGATTCGGCTCGTTAATAGTTTGATTTAGAACAAGTATTGAATAATACTTCACTTTATACCTATTTTTTTCTCAATTAGGGCTTGATTGATAACAAACCTAAATTGATGTACATTATATACTATTATTTCACTTCAATCAGTACCAATTAATATTTGTGTCAATAAAAAAGGTTGATTATTTAAAATTCAATTCATATATAAGAATTTATGTATTCAATAAGTAGTAATTAAATCTTCACACATTCTTCCCAGCATACACATGGTAATACATAAATATGTAGATTGATTCATACATATATGCATATACATAAATTTTATTTAATTGAACCTTTAACCAACCAATCATAAGCGAACATATTTTACTAAAGTTTGGTTCATTTACATAGAGAAATATAAGTCCTTATCATGTTTAGTTCGTATATTTTCAACTGAATCTAGATCGAATTTTCAGTC
This sequence comes from Ottelia alismoides, assembly GCA_037367405.1. Taxonomy (NCBI): domain Eukaryota; kingdom Viridiplantae; phylum Streptophyta; class Magnoliopsida; order Alismatales; family Hydrocharitaceae; genus Ottelia; species Ottelia alismoides. The sequence goes on from JAZKJV010002969.1 coordinate 1,030,959, forward strand.
AATCGAATCAAAGTGAAAAACAACTCTAAATTTTTGACAATCTTAGACAACACAATTTTGGATCGTTCATTCAGAGGATCAGGTGGTTCGAATCATCTACTAGAAGGTGAGTTTCATTGGTATTATTTTTTTAAAAAATGATCGAAAGTATGCCATCAGCTCTGATTCAAACCTAAGAAGTATCTGATTTACGTCCATTTATATTTGCTCTGAAAGATCCGAAATTCACCAGCTGGAAATTAATGCCTATGGTGTCCTTTCATAACTGATGAAGGAGACATTTGAAAATCCATTGACAATATTTGAGAGAAGTGGTACGCTGCTAATTAATCCGAAAAAATAGAGAGAGAGAGAGAGAGAGAGATGGGTTTGGAGTTTGGAAGGGGCTCCCGATGAGTGAAGTTCCGGTCGATGATCCTTACAGTGTAAACCCTGACGTTGGGTCTTCCATGAGATCTGACCTTGTCGCTATTGTCAATGGGGATTGCTTGCCCACATGCCCACACAATCATCAGAAGATCGTTCAACGTCTCCCACTTGACTGAAGTGGTCAAGGCTTCCGCATTCCTACTATTCATGTATTGTATCCTAAAAGATAAGTACTACCAAGATCAATATTCATGAATACCTAATGTTTGACTCGTACATTCTTGAGTCCAACTATAGTTGCATGTTACTTTTCCCTGGGTTGGAGAAACAATTGACATAACTTGTATGTAGGTTTGTTGTGATTCTTATTTTGCTACGGTATCTATTGATATTGGATCTCAATATACTTTTCTTGAGAACAGTTAATACCCATATTTATCAAGTGTATTTCATATATATTATTAAAACACATTGCAATTGATCATTTGACCAACTCAAGGCTTAAATTTTCCAGAAAGCTAACATGAATGGTGGTCATAGCAAGGTGGGAGAGTTTCGTCTATGAAGATGAATCATGTATGAATTTGAACTAAGAGTGTATTATGGAAATGTTATGATGTGTCCGATCGAAGGTAAAAGTTTGATTCTATGATTTTTCAACAAATCAGTGTGGGTGTATATATTTTATATCATGTGCAATACGATTGATCGTTCAATATGGTTATACAATAATGAGTTTATGGGAGGATTATAACGCTTGAGATTAACGCCTCGTTGATATAAATCTTGTATCTAATTTAAATCGTTGAGTATACCTGAGCCTCGAATGAATTGTGAACCCATGTGACTGGTTAAGTCTAAGGAAAACGTCTCTTGGGGTACATTAAAACTTCCCATATTGCACTTTGGTGAGTAGTCGACCTCCGATTTTTGGTGCTTCCTAAGTTCCTATATAGTAGCTGGTACGTCTCAGATAACGTGAAGTCCTAAAGCCAAAAAAGGTGGCAATTACATAGAAAATCTGGAGGATTGCAAATAGAAATATAGATAAGGAAATAAATAAAAGAGAAATACACAAAAAAAAGTTTATAATTCTTTGATCCATGCTGGAATATTTTTCTCGCTGATGAAGTCGAATGGAACCATCGAATTAGTGTTTCGTGTAGTAAAGTTTGTTCTTAAATGTTTTACATATACCCTTCCAGATAGATGTTTTACACATACCTATATATGGATATAAACAAAATTTGAACAATTCGATATAATCTAAGCTATTGAATGAAGTACATTGAACATAACAAAACACGCATTTTTTTAAATAGTGAAATCGGTAGAACCAATTGTTAGAAACCCCAATTTTTACATTTCAGATTTTTCAACTTACATTTCGTTTTGGTTTAATTTTTCTATTTTAAGAGTGTAAAGAGAGAAAATTCCGCAGCATAAATACTCGTGTTAAAACTTCTTCCACACCTTCATACTCCTCCTGTGCTCGGGAACATTTCAACACAATGCCTCAGCAAGCCTCCTCGAGCACTGCCTTGCCTTAGGCCATCAGCCGCCGCGTAACATCCACAAATTCGCCATGGATGTCTCCACCCTCACCCGGAAACATCCGCCTCCCAAACCCCCCATCTCCTCAACACCCTTGATCGCAATTCGTGCACGGTACCATTGTCCCTCCTACATACACCAACACCCCCACCTCCCAAGAGATCCTCATACTCTCTGAAAGAGCATTCAAGAATGTCGTTGTTCTTGTGAATGAGTACGGGGAGGGGACTTTGGGGGGGGGGGGGGGGGGGGGCGTCCTGCAGAGGGTGTGCATGCGTTCTCGACAAGAGGATGTTCCTGAAGCACAGCAGGGACCCCTGGTGGGTTGATCTGGGTGTGATTGGTCTTGCTTTGTTGTTGCCTACATGGTTCTCTGTATCTGATGCTTAGGCTCAAGTGTTCGGTCCGCTTTCTTCTACAATGCAATCGGTGTTGCAGTAGTCGATGATCAGTCAGAAAGGTCACTGAATAAAGAATAAACGGTGCTCATCGTAAACAGAAAATAATTTTTTTTAAATGTGTTGTTGACGAAAAGAAGATATAGATCTGACTATTGAGATATGTGGATGGCTAATGTCATTCCATTCATCAAAAATATAAATTAACTACGTGAGACTTTTCAATTTCAACAGCATAGAAAAGGAGGCACAGGTCTCAGGTATGTTTATCGCAGCGAAAGTCGAGAAAACCGTGGCACATTTTATTCAAGCAACTATTGAGAGTCCCAGTCCTCGAACACTCCAACTACATACAACTCGCTACTTCCCCGAGGTTTTTTGCTCATTATCTGGGCAGCTCGCTTTCATATTGTCTCACCAAGCAACTCGTGTGACTTAAATGAAAACCAGACCTTTCGCAACCTCAAGTGCCTTTTGTCGCCCAAAAAGCTTCTCTGCAATGGCTAGTGCAAACTCTATAGACGTCCCAGGTCCCCTGCTTGTGACCAAGTTGCCATCTACGACCACCCGATTCTCGGCTTCACTTGGATCAGACAGCTTGTTGCACATTGCAGGGTATGCGGTGGCCTTTTTGCCCTGCGCCAAACCCAAAGAAAAAATAAAAAAAGCAATGGAACTTGATTTCATAACTGAAACAGGAAAACCCAACAAAATCATTGGGCTTGCAGACTGCACCTTTAGGAGGCCATGTGTCTCCAGTACTAGGGCAGGAGAAGCACATATTGCCCCGTAGAGCTGTTTCGATTCAGCTTGCTTCTTCAGTAGATTCACCAACACCTCAGAACTTGCGAATGTTTGGGCACCGGGCAGGCCACCCTGGAGGATACATACCATATGAGTAACACCACGAATGCATACCACACGAGTAACACCATGAATACATACCACAAGAGTTACGACACAAAGTGTTTAGAATAGAAAATCAGCAGCAAGAGACTCACTGGCAAGAGAATGAGATCATAATGCGACTTAGCAGCCTCCTCAATGAGCACATCAGCGACCAGTTTAACTTTCCTCGAAGCCACGATGTCCAATCTGTCTTCGACAGAGGCCACTGTGACATTGGCACCGGCACGACGCAAGACATCAATTATCATAATAGCTTCCATCTCCTCCGAACCATTTGCAATGGCTACTAGAATCTAAATGATTGCATTAATGATGTAAATAAACAGTTGATAGGAACCAAGCCATGAATTTTGATTAAGGCAAACATGTTCATCAACTCATTACCAGAAGCAAGACAAAAGCTGCATGACAGATTTTAATGTACTGCGATTTGGTTACCTGATGAGAATCAGTTTCATGTTCTGTAATTTCAGCTTTAGCAGCAAATTTGCCCACTTAAAATTGCAAACCAGAAACATAGCAACTACATTTTTTTGTGAAAAGCCAAAGAATGGCCACTAATGGTTGATGCAAAACAGATTGAATTACAGTGCCGCCTCTTCAGATCTAAATATAACACCATTCCTTTGCAACCAAATTGAAGCAAATGGTATTTTTCACTCGGGTTATCTCAAGTATACGGCATCATTTCCATCTCCTTGGCACCCTCTCTGAAGGATTGCCAAAAGGATGCACGCAAGGATGTGTCAAGCCACGAAAAGTCAGTCTTCCCCGGATCTTCTCAAACCTCTGTAGTGAAACGACACCTGAAGAAAGGTGATCCACATCATTCACCTCATTGGCTCAGATCTTTCCCTATCCTCTCTGGAAAAAGGACGCTCGAAGAAGTTTTCCACAACCACCACCCCTTTGGAGAGTACCAGTTAAAGAAGCCCATCCTCTACCTGTAGAGCTATGCCATTGTTGATTTTTGAGAGAACGAGAGACATGGAGAGGTGACGGGGCGGCAGAGGGCTCCCTCATGCGAGAGATCATGTTGTGTGATTCCCCTTCTAGAGGAGATTAATATTTATAAGGCATATATGCCCCTCGTACAGTCCGCTCCCGTCCCTCCAATGCCCTAGAGACAAGGTCCATGCAACCGCCGGCACGCACAACTGCCGGCGGTGGTTTTGAGCGTGAGGTCACCTTAGTTTGATCCGTTCAAACAGTATCTTGACCATGATATGAGCCTCAAACATCCAGCATACAGACCCGCACGCTGATTAAAAAATGCATTTCTTCTTGCAACAATGATATGTCATGCATCTATTGCTTCTCCCTTCCGAGCCACTACTCTCTATAGGCCAATCTCAATTAAAGACACTCCCTTATTAAGGATCCATCAGCTTACAATATTATCCTTTATTTTTCCCGAAACTTCTTTTTCCCTCAGCCTCTGTCACACACATATGCCACCACCTCCGACCTCTATTCACCACGCACCATCTGCCATATCTCCTCCACATGGTCCAGCTCACTAGCCCAGCCTCACCTCCACCTGCACTAAATCTTGTCCACCATCTACTCGTCATTGCGTTGCATCCTCGCTGAAAACCTACCACCAACGAGAACCTCCCCCATCTCCTTCACCAACAATACATCATCAACGCACTTTATAAGTGTCATTTTACCACTGGGATCGCAGCAATACTGGAATTTTGGCTTCACCGACTTCTTGCCCTTGTTAACAATTAGCATTAGACAAATTGACACGGGTGCTACAACCATGACCACTGGTAGCCGTTACCTTCTCTACTACCAAGACAAGTGGTGTTATAGCTCACCAAGAAATCATTATTACGATCGGTCATGATCTTCCCCTCCATCGCACCCTTGTTGATCGTGCCACCACCAGCAAAGCACAATATCATCACCGTTGAACCGTGCTACTCGGAGTACTATACCATCATCGTCAAAGATGTGAAGCACCTTCTCATCAACGAATGCCAATGGTTTCTCCCCAAGGAATGCCAATGGTTTCTCCTCCTGAACCTTATTCTTACTGGATTTTCATAGGAAATTTGCAGCTTGTGCCCTTTAATTCTCAAAAAGGAGAAATTACATCATCAACTCGATCTATGCAGATATTACTTAGAAGCCCCTCCAACAAGTCACAAGTTTAGCCAACTTTGTGCATCTTTAACATAAGATATTAGGTGGTCTTTTTAGCATATGCACAAACAAGTTCAATGGATTTTTCTTCTATTAGCTTTTGACGTGACGCCATTTTTTTACATTAATCTCATTTGAACCTAATCCATTTTAGATGTGGCTACATATCCACGAAGCCTTCATCTGAACTATAAAAAAAAGTTCTAAGCCTTCTCCCACTATGAGTAGGGTTGGCTACATGGACTCTTGCTCAAACGCAAGATTCGACTATTTTTTACGCAGGCTGTCGACTACCTAATGCAACTCCTGCAAGAGGGGGATTTGAACCCTGATCTTTTGGGTGATAGACACACCGCACTACCACGGTACCACCAGACCATTTAAGTGGGTACAAATGGTCTCACTACATATCCGATAATAAATGCAATAAAACACATGTCACTACATATCCATAAGATTTACCCTTTTTATCTCCAAGAATATACACTTGACCTTGTCAAAGACGATGCTCTTGACACACGGAGCACTGACAAGCACCATGCATTAGTTCTGTAAGCCTAATTTCTATCAATTCCCATTACATTGTAAACCGACCCCAAATACATCAAAAAATACCATTCTTCCCTCAATGCAATATATTCAAGCTCTATGTCAGACACATCTTTAATTTCTCTGTCACAGAAATTGCATTACATGTACTTTGTTCTCATTCTACTTAATTAAAGACCCTTAATCTTCAAAGCGTGCCTCCAATGTTCAAGTTTTTTTTACTAACGGTTGGGAAAAGAACGAGAATTGTTTATTTCATGAACCATAGGATTCTCTTATATAGAGAAGAGACCTATGGGTAAATTACATAAGATAGACAGAAATAAAATAAATAGAGTAAACAGTACATTAACATAAACATATCTCTACACTTCCCCTCAATATGGAGCATAGATGACAATCATGCTCAGCTTGGGTATACACTTCTAAAAAAGTCCTCTGAGCAAAGCTTTGGTAAAAATATCTGCAATTTGATCTCCTAAACTGACATGTGAAGTAGAGATGAAACCTTTCTGGATCATGCCCCGTGTATAATAGCAATCTACTTTGATATGTTAGTTCTCTCATGAAAAGCAGGATCGTTTGCAATGAAATTAAGGCGGCATGGTTATCACAATGCAACTGCATAGGAAGAGGTACATTTATACAAGGTACATCTATATATAAGTCTGCCAGCACTGCTCGGACCCACATCATCTACGTGCTCCCTTATTTTCAGCACTTGACCTGGCAACCACAATTTGCTTCATATTCTTCCAAGATACTAGAGAACCGCCAACAAACGTAGCGAAGCCTGATGTAAATTTCCTATCCTTAGGACATCATGCATAGTCTGCATCTGCACAGGCTGAGACAGTAAGAGATGCTCCTTTCCTGAATAGTAATCATGCACCTACAGATGACTTTAGAAACCTCAAGATCAAATAAATTGCATCTGAATGTACATGTCGGGGTTGCTTCATGAACTGACTAACTCGGCTAACTGCAAAGAAAATGTCCGACCTAGTGATAGTGACATAGAGAAGCTTTCCCACCATTTCTTTGTCTCTTCTCCTATCCACCTCCTCGGTATCAGCGTCATATAGCTTCATACTGGGATCCATAGGAGTAGTAGCAGGTCGACACCTAATCACACATGTCTCAACTATCATGTAACATACTTTCTTTGGGTCATCACCAGACCCTGTTGATTCCTGACAAAATTAACCCCACGAAATATCGTAGGGTGCCATGATCCTTGATGACAAACTGTTGGCCCAGAAATTCCTTGTCCTCTCGATCCCCTGCACATCATCTCTTATAACAAGTATGTCATCAACATATACCATGATAACAACAATACCTAAGGGAGTTCTATGTACAAACAGTGAATGGTCTGCATTTGATCTCTTGAATCCCTGCTTCTCAATCAGATCTGAGAACTACTGAAACCATGCCCTTGGACTTTGCTTAAGGCCATATATTCCTTTATTAAGTCTACAAACCTATTGACATGCCCCCTTAGTAGCAAATGCCGGAGGCTGCTACATGTAGACTTCTTCCTGGAGGTCGCCATATAGAAAGGCATTCTTAAATCTTAACATCAAGCTGAAATAAAGGACAATCATGTATCACTGCAACTGAAAAGAGAACTCCTAGAGTGGAGTGGCAAGCAACATGTGAGAATGTGTCCAGATATTCCACTTCATAAGTCTGAGTAAAGTCACGTGCAACCACCTTGATCTTGTTACGATCAAGACTCCCATATGCATGGTGTTTGACAGTAAACACACATTTGCAACTGACAATAGACGCATCATGGGGAGCGGGGATCAAGCTCCAAGTACCATGCGACTGAAGCGCAATCATCTCCTCTTCCATGGCCAGATGCAACCGAGTGTCTCGCAAGGCCTTCTGGTAATTCTGTGGGATTTCCAAGGCTGATAAAGCAATGGTAAATCTCTAGAACGCTCCTGTCAAATGATCAAAGGAAACCTGAGATGCAAGAGGATATGAGGCGCATGTATGCTTCCGCTTTCGAAGCGCAATAGGTATATCCAGGTCATTGAGAATCTCCATAATCGGTATGCCAGTCTCTTGCAAAGATTCCTGCTCAGGCACATTGCCAGACCCATTGTTAGAAATAATGTTTTCAGAACAAATCTGAGGCATGTTGAATGACGGACGATGACCATGAGCAGAAGTAGGCCGACGTGTAAAATATCGTAGCAATGGTAGAACAGGGATCGTGGGAGATTGCGGTATAGGAGGAGGTGATGGAGGTGGAGTAGGGGGTGGTGGTGGTGCTGGAACAACTAACACAGGTGCAGGTGGTGATGGACTCGTAGGAGGAGGTAGCATGTAGACCACATCAACTGAATCTGATGAAGTCAACCTATCACCTGCAGGAGAAAAATACATCACCGACTCAAAAAATGTGACATCTATGCTAACCTAATATTTCCTGCGCAATGGATCATAGCATCCATATTCCTTCTGTATCCTAGAGCAAGCCCTTAAATGTCGGTTTCGGTCACCATTTCGGTATCGACCAAAACAGAATTTTGATGGAATTTCGGTGGAATTTCGACCGAAATTTCGATCATTTCGGTCATTTTTTGTACTAGGACCCCCATATTTCGGTCATTTCGGTCGAATTTCGATTTCGACTGGATATCGATATTCGAGCGAAATTCGATCGAATTTCGCTGAAATTTGAGGCCTTGTCCTAGAGTACCCAACAAAAATATATTTGACAACTCTAGGAAAGAGCTTGTCACAACCTGGAGACAACTGGTGGACAAATGCAACAGATCTAAAAACACAAGGAGAGAGTGAGAACAACTCCTCTGGAAATGTCAGGGAGAAAGGAATTTCTCACCCAAAACCGACGAGGGCATGCGATTCATGAGATAACATGTCGTAAGAACTGCATCACCCCAGAACGAATGTGGGGCACGACTATGAATGAGAAGAGTTCGATTAACATCAAGTAAATGACGATGCTTTCTATCCGCAATACCTTTTTACTGAGAAGTGTAGAGGCAAAAGATTGAATTACGTTAATGAGAGGTCCTAGAGTTCTCTTATATAAAAGAGGAACCTATTAGGCAAATTAATGGACGAGGACAAAAGAAATAGAAAATAAGCAAAACAATAACAATGATAACAAATATCTCAATACTCCCCCTCAAGCTGGAACGTAGATATCGATCAGACTCGGCTTGGAACAACATCTCTGATAAGGCCCTCGGACTAGAGCCTTAGTAAGAACATCTATTGTCTGGTCTCCAGAGCTGACATGCATAGTAGCGATAAGACCTTTTTCTATCATGTCACGAGTGTAGAGACAGTCCACCTCTATGTGCTTTGACATCTCATGAAAGGCTGAGTTGTTGGCAATAAAGAGAGCAGCCTGATTGTCACATTGGAGGTGCGTGGGAAGAGGCACCTCTATCATCGGGTCAGTAAGAACAAATCTGACCCACATCATCTATGTGCATGTACTCTGACTCAGCACTCGATCTGGCAACCACATACTACTTCTTGCTCTTCCATAAAACTAGGGAATTCCCTATGAACACAGCAAAGCTTGATGTAGACTTCCTATCCTTTGGACACCCAGCATAATATGCATCTGCACATGCTGTAACTGAAAGAGATGTGTCTCTACTGAAAAGAAGTCATGTACCAGGTGAACTCTTCATATATCTCAAAATCATATGGACTACATGTATATGTGCCTGTCTGGGTTGCTTCATAAACAGACTCACTTTGCCCACGCAAAGGATATGTCGGACCATGTAATGGTCACATATAGTAGCTTGCCAACAAGTTCCATATACCTCCTCTTGTCGACCTCCTCAGTGTCATCATCATAGAGCTTCATACTCAGGTCAATAGGAGTAGTGGCAGGTATGCAATCTGCCATACATGTCTCTGAAAGAAGGTCTGTAACGTATTCCTCTGGGTCATGACAAGATCTTGCTGATTCCTGGTAAACTCCAGTCCGAGGAAGTATAGTAAATGTCCAAGGTCCTTGGTCACAAACTGCTGACTTAGGAAGTCCTTGGCACCCCGAATGCCCTGCTCGTCATCCCCTATAACAATAATATCATCAACATAAACAAGAATGACAATAGTACCTCTCTAGGTCCTCTGCACAAAAAAAGAGTGATCAGCAGTCGATCGCACAACCCTTGCTGCTCTATCAAGTCCGAGAGCATGCTCTTGGACTTTGCTTAAGGACATAGATAGCCTTGTGTAGCATGCAAACCTATGACACTCTCTCTCAGTAGCAAACCCAGGTGGGTGTTGCATATAGACCTCTTGTAAATCACCATAGAGGAAGGCATTCTTCACATCAAGCCGGTAAAGGGACCAATCTCGTGTCACAAGCTCACAGCAACAGAAAGTAGAATACGCAGAGTAGAATGTCTGGCAACCAGGGAGAAAGTATCTTGATAATCCATCCCATATGTCTGAGTAAACCCTCGTACCATAAGTCTCGTCTTATAGCGATCCGCACTGGCATCTGCATGGTGTTTCACAGTGAACACCCATTTGCATCCAACAACGGATGCGTCAACTGGAGCAGAAACAAGATTCCACGTACCACGTGACTGTATTGCGGCCATCTCCTCTTTCATGGCCAACCTCCACTAACTGTCATGAAGAACCTCCTGATATGCCTGTGGTATCTCCACGGTTGATAGTGCCAAGGTAAACCTCCTGAAATCCTTTGATAATCTGCTCAAGGAAACTTGGGCTGCAAGACGGTAAGTAGCACATGTATGTTTCTGCTTACGCAGAGCAATTGGCACATCAAGATCATCTACCAGTTCTTGAGCCTGTAAGTTTCCCTCTAGAGAGGGCACATGCTCATCCTGTATAGAATCTTGCTACATATACAACTCAGTGCCATTAGTAGAAACAATGTGCTCATTACATACCTGAGGTGTGATGGATGATGGGCAAAACATGTGAGCAGGGGGAACTGAGTGAGACCTATGAGTAAAAACACGTAGCAAAAACTAAACCACAGGAGCAGGTGGTGGTGCTGGTGTCTGAGGAGGTAATGGTAGAGCTGGAGTAGAGGTAGGTGGAGGACCGACAGTAGGCGGTCGAGGCATGTAGATCTCATCGTCAGAGTCAGATGGAGCAAGTATGTCACATGTAGGAGAAAAATACATCACACACTCAAAGAAAGTGGCATCAACACTGACAAAGTATTTCCACCTTAGCGGATGAAAGCAGCGATACCCCTTCTGGGTATGAGAGTAGCCGACAAACACGCACTTGACAGCTCGAGGAGAGAGCTTGTCACGACCTGGAGAGACATCATGAACAAAGGCAACAGATCAGAACACATGAGGTGTGAGGGAGAAAAGATCCTTCTCAGAAAACGCAGTCAAGAAAAGAATCTTCTCTCCCAACACAGACGAGGGCATACGGTTCACCAAATAGCAAGCAGGAAGGACAGCATCGCCCAAGTAAGCTTGAAGAGCACGACTCTATATCAACAAGGTTCTGGTCACATCAAGTGGCGATGTTTGCGCTCAAAAACACCGTTTTGCTGTGAAGTATAAGCACATGAGGTCTGGTGAACAATGCCATGAGATGTAAGAAACTCAGTAAGCCATAAGGTGCACAATTCCAAAGCATTATCAGAATGAAGATATTTGACATTGCAGAAAAAATATTCTTTCTCATGAAAAAAATACTTGACCACAGATCCACCCTCAGACTTATTCTTCAATAAAAAAACCCAGTAAAGTCTAGAAAAATCATCGACAACAACCAGATAAAAACGGTGTCCCTGGTGATCAAGAACACGACAACAACCAAATGTCTGAATGAAGGAGCTCAAATAACTGAGAACTGCTCTGACTCTGATAGATGGAAAGGAGGAACGGTGATGCTTCCTAAGAAGGCATGTCTCACATTGAAAGGAGTATCTCGTAGAAATCCGAGGGAGAATACAACATAGCTTCTGCAGAAGAAGGTGACCAAAACAAAGGTTCCACAGATATGGAGAGACCGATCCAGTAGGTATAGTAGAATCATCAGCATGAGGAGGTTTGACCAGTCTGTAAAGCCCCATCTGCTCACAATCACATCCAATCATCCTTCCCGTGAGTATGTCATGAAACACAAGAGACGAAGGGTCAAAGATGGAACGACAATACAGATCCTTAGTGATCTAATTAATAGAAAGTAAATTCATCTGAAAGGAAGGAACATATAACATATTCTGAAGGCGCATGGACGGTATCGAATGCACCTCCCCCTGTCCTGTAACAGGTAAGTGGTCGTCGTTAGCAATGACAACCCATCTGTCAGGTGGTGTAATCCTGTAGGACTTCAAATGCGTTGTCTCTACATAGGTGGTGAGAAGCACCAGAATCCATAATCCACTCTGTCATGTCTGCATCAGTACTACCAGTAAAAGCATAGGTGATACCTGAGGAGCTCAAGGAGGCTCTGACTGTGGTTGTGGTATCTGTAGTGGTGGTGACAGCGGTAGGACCGAGTCATGATCTCTCGAATACGAGAGACTATCGTCCAGGTGAAGATTGACATGGGAAGTTGAAGTCTCTGAAGACACAATCTGCTACGCTACTCGACCAAAAGCAAGATATCCATGCTTCTGGTAAAATGTATCCTCTGCATGTCCAGGCTTATGACAATAGGTGCAAGGACCATGATGGCGTCCATCGCCTCTGCCTCGAGGGGTACGTCCCCTCTGGACTGGATCGCCCCCCCTCGACCATGAGAAGTGGCAATTGCTGAAGAGGACGGTGAAGTGGTTGTCGAAGGCATGATGATTCGGCTGAGACGGCTATAGGCCTCCTTTATGAGAGGTATGGTAGCTCTAGTAAGAAGTTGAGTACGCACAACATCATACTCTATATCAAGTCCAGCCATGAAGACTCCAACCATTGTGGAGTTCCTATACGTCTTCTGTTGATCAATAGATGTCATAATAGGCATGTAACTATGAAGCTTCTCAAACATGCCACAGAGCGAAGAGTAGTAGACATGCAAAGGGCGTCCATTCTGTTTGGCATTGTAGATATCAAACTGTAGATGAAGAATCATGGCCTCATTCTCCACTTGAGCATAGGTGGATGCCAAAGTATCCCACATCGCCTCGGTGGTGGGTTGAGTTAGAATATCATCGGCTATCTCTGTGGTAAGGGTCCCACAAAACCAAACATGTGTATGCGCGTCATCTTGCTTCCAAGAAGAATTTGCCCTAGTCTTATTCGTTGGCTCTGGATCTGTCAGGATGTGCTCCTTGTTGTTGCACTGCACGAGGGTGAGAAACTGCATCGACCACAACTCATCGTGGGTCTCATCCATCTTAGCGATGGGAGCTGGGACCTTGAAGGTTCCGGACGAAAAAAATACCGCCTTTATTCTTTAACATGATGGAAAAACGACTGAACGGAACTCAATTGGGGAGTATACGATATGAACGAGTCCACACAAAAATACGGAGGATTGGTTACACGTGTAGACTCATACAACCATCCTCATCAATCTTCGATGCTCGCTAGGGCTGGAAAATGTGATTTATAAGCTTGAAATCGCGTTTTCCAATCAAAATCAGACAGATTCAATCTGTAGATCGAATCGTAGAGGTGCGTGGAGACGTACAAGAGGGACTACAATGACCTGGGAGGGTCGTTAAGCGACCACCGCCGATCTTGCAACCGAAAGCGACCAGGCAGCGGCCTGGGATCAGTTCCCAGCACCCTGGGGGGCTGAGAGGGACCTAGCAGCGGTCTTGGGGCCCGACAACGGTCTGGGATCAATTCCCGGCGCCGCGCGATGGCTAGGAGGGTCTGGAGGGACCTCGACAGCAGCCTTGGGGCCCGACGGCGGCCAAGCGTGGAGGGTGGCGACACGGTGGCGCAGGGAGGAGGAGAGGGGGGTAGGGGTAGGGTTAGGGTGGGATATGGAAACTCCAATCTAGGACCATCGCTCTGATACCATGCAGAGGGAAAAGATTGAATTGCATTAATGAGAGGCCCTGGGGTTTTCTATATATGAGAGAAACCTATTGGGCAAATTACAAGACGAGGACAAAAGAAATAGAAAATAAGCAAAATGATGATGATAGTAAATATCTCAACAAGAAGTGTAGGCACATGTTTACTGAACAATATCTTGAGATGAAAAGAATGAAGATAGTGCACGAGTACATAATTCCAATTGACAGAAGAGGAAAAAATATTCTGCACTTCATTGATAAATATTTTAATCACATCCCCAGCCTCAGATTTATTTTTCAATAAAAATACCCATGACATACGAGAAAAACATCAACACCAACAAGGTAAAACATGTGTCCTTGGTGATCGGGAACACAACGTGGACCCCAAATGTCCACATGAAATAACTCAAAAGGGGAGCTGCTACTCCGACTCTGACGACTAGCAAATCGATGGTGCTTTCCTAACTGACATGCCTCGCATTGGAAGGATGGGAGAACATGATACATCTTCTGAAGGGGAAGGTGACCGAAGCGCAGGTGCCACATGAAATGAGAGATTGGTCACGTAGAATGAGAGGATAAGCCAACATATAGGGTTCAGACCAGTCGGTAGAAGCCTCCCTGCTCATGGCCACAGGCCCACAGCCAATCACCCTGCCCGTAAGAATGTCCTGAAATACAAGAGAAGACAGGTCAAAAATAGCATGATAATGCAAACCCTTTGTACTCTGATTGAGACAATAAATTCATAGAAAAATCAGGAGCATGTAACACGTTCTTCAGACGTATAGAAGGCATCAAACTGATCTCCCCATGTCCTGTGATTGGGGAATGGGTACCATCATCTATGACAACAGTTCTGCCAGGAGAAACATGTTTATAAGCCGCAAACTGATCTATGTCTCCACATATGTGATGTGTCATCCTGAAGTCCATAACTCATTCTGTATTACAACTAGTAAGAGCATAGATGTTATCTGAGGTGTTGGCAGTGGCAGAAGTACTGGCAGAGGCAGACGCAGCAACATCAGAGTGCCCTCCTGGAGTAGGCGAGGAAGCTATGGAACTAGCATGAGGCATAATGTCCCTCAACCAAGCCACTAGGTCATCAAATCTCTGATCCGAAGAAGTAGCAAGAGGGTCTGCTTGCTCCGCTACACAAGCTGATGTAGGAAAACCATGCTTGGAGCAGCATGTGTCCTCTATGTGTCTTGTGCAGCGACAGTAAGTGCATCGTTGACGAATACGACATCCTCTACCATGAGGTCCACGACCACGAAACTGAGAAAAACCTCTCCTTCCACGAGAGGTTGCCATTGCAAAAGATGTTTGACTGGAAGCAGAAGATGAGACAATGATCCCGCTGAGTCTGCGGAAAGCTTCCTCCATGGGAGGAATAGTAGCATCCACCAGTATCTGTAAATGTGTCGCCTCATACTTCGGGTCAAGTGCTACTAGGAATACACCAATCATGTGGCATTCCTGAATGCCTTCTGCTGTTCAGGAGTAGACGAGAGTGGCATGAAACTGTGGAGCTTCTCAAATATTCCGTGCAGGGACGTGCATAGAGAATGAAGGGATCACCTGTTCTGCTTGATGATAACTATGTCATGCTACAGCTACAGGATCTTTGTCTCATTCTTCGCTTGGGAATAAGTGGCTACGAGGATATCCCTCATCGCCTTGGCGGTGGGGTGATGTAACACATCATTGGTGATCTCTATCGTCAATGTACCAAATAGCCAAATATTGGCATACGCAGCATCTGCCTCCCACGAGGCATTGACCTCTGTTTTCCCAACCGGCCCTTCCTCGGTAAAAATATGTTTCTTACTCGTAGACTTCATTAGGCTCATTAACTACATGGCCCATAGCTCATAGTTCATCCTGTCCATCTTGACAATTGATGTTGGACCTCTGAAAGCACGTTTGACGGGGGCATCAACTTTTTTCTCTGGCATACTGTCGGATGAAGGATATTAGGGATTTTAGACCAAGAGAAGTACGTCTACACAGACATATGGAGATTTAATTGCGTGTGTTGACTTAGGATGCAACCAAATCTGATAGTAAGGAATGAACTGTGGCAAGGGCGGAGACGGAGGCCGTAGGAGGATGCAAAGGTCTGCCGATGGTGGCGGGCCTTCGGCGGTGCCGCCCACGAGGAGGTGGGGTCGGCGGCAGCAGCATGGTGGGGGGGTGGCGATGCCCAAGGAGAAAGAGGGGAAGCCAGCGGCAACACCCAAGAAGGAGAGGCCAGCAGCGGCGACGGCTCCCACGGGGTGGAGGCTTGCGGGTGGGGTTTAGGATTTGGGTTTCTAAGACACGAGAGCTCTAGCCTAGGACCGTCGCTCTGATACCATTTTGGGAAAAGAATGAGAATTTATTCTATGAACCCTAGGCTCTCTTATATAGAAGAGTGACCCATGGATAAATTACATAAGATATACATAAATAAAATAAATAGATTAAACAATGCATAAACATAAACATATCTCTACACTAATTATATATCGTGTTTTGTCCATTAAAATGACATTAGGTTATTTGGCATGCACTTATACCGAATGCAATAGGTAACGACTCAAGGTCAAATATCACGTGCGTATCAATGTTGCCATCAAAGAAGCGTGATGTCAAGTAGAGTCTTGCACAAGCAACTACTTGGACAATGCCATCTCTTGTAGAGACTCAATATTTGGAATTCGTCTCCCATCATGTTGCGTGTTATCATCATGAAACTATGAAGACCACATACGGTCCTTGAATTTTGAACAAAACTATGAAGACTAGAACTCACCCATCTAAAATGAAGGACCGGTGATCCTACCACTGGGCACGCTACATTTATAAAGTTCATGACCAAAACTAAAAAGAGAAGGGATTTTTACCCGGCAGACCCTGTAATCTTTTGAAATTACCTTACGACCTTTGAAACATCCTAATTCTTCCCTCGACCCTATAAACTTGCTAACCCTTACCCTGCAGACCCTATGGTTAACCCCCGTTAATTTATCCGTTAAAAGTAATCGGATTCTGTTATGTTCTTTTATATTATGCCCATTTTGTTTATCAAATTTACATTGAGTGCCATTCAGACATCCAACACCTGCCTCCCCCGTTGATGGCCGCAGCTATGCCGCTACCTGCACCATCCCTCCCGCCGATGATGGAGTCCGGCCTCCCCCCTCCCCCCCCCCCCGCGTCGCCGCTGACGGAGCCCCCACCTGCTTTCCTGGTCGCAGCAGACGATGCCGCTATGCGGGACGCAACTATGCCATTACCTGCACCATCCCTCCCGTCGATGATGGAGTCCGGCCTCCCCCCTCCCTCCCGCGCCGCCGCTGACGGAGCCCCCACCTGCTTTCCTGGTCGCAGCAGACGATGCCGCGATGGAGCCCCCCCCCCCTGCTTCCCACGCCGATGGAAGCCCTCCGCGCCGATGCTGCTCCCCGCATCCCGCCCCCGATGTTGCTACTCACATCCCGCACCCCCCACCCACCGCTGACGGAGCCCCCACCTACCTCCCCCGTTGATGGCCACAGCTATGCCGCTACCTGCACCATCCCTCCCGCCGATGATGGAGTTCGATGCTGCTCCGGGCCTCCCCCCTCCCCCCTGCGCCGCCGCTGACGGAGCCCCCACCTGCTTTCCTGGTCGCAGCAGACGATGCCGCTATGGAGCCCCCCCCCCCCCCCCCCGGCGGCTGATGGAGCCCCCCTACTTCCCCCGCCGATGGAAGCCCTCCGCGCCTGCCACTCGCATCCCGCACCGCCCACCCACCGCCGATGGAAGCCCCCCCCCCCCCCTCCCGCCGCTGGTGGAGCCCCCGGCTTCCCCCGTCGATGGATGCCCCCCTTTCCCCGTGGATGAAGCCTTCCCTGCTTCCCCCGTCTTTCTATTCTTTTTTTATTTTGGTTAATCGTAACCGTTCAATTGTTAATTGATTAGATTAACTCACGACTAACCCAAGTAACTGACTCAAATGTAGTTAAAATTGACGGGAGGGTTTGTTGGGAAAACGGAGCAAGTTTACGAGGTCGAGGGAAGAATTAGGATGTTTCAAAGTCGTAGAGGTAATTTCAAAAGATTATAAGGTCTTCCGGGTAAAAATCCCAAAAGAGAACAATTCCAACAAGCACCCTGAAATGAAGCCGTTACCCTTTAAGATTTCAGTGACAAGTGACCACATTTTGAACGAACTTTATTAGTGATTTAGTTACTATATAATACTGCATAAAGTATGCAGTACAAGTATTTAACAATGATTATTGGTAAGAATTTTGAAAGAAGTCGCCAGGGACCACATTTTGAAAGAAATTTATTGCAAAAGGTGACCAGTGACCGCATTTTGAAAGAATTTTATTGGAAAACAGTAATTATTAACATAAAAACAACCACATAAGTACCATTATAAGTATTCAACAAGCACAAAAATTGCGAGAGATGTGTGTGTAGGTTGTAAAGCAATTGCAGAGTCAACTCACCTGAGGGTGTTCCTTGGACTTCCACGCTATGGAATTGAACTCGGCCATTCCAAACTCTTCACCGTGTCTCGAACGCATAATCTGTCCCAATGTTAAACTGGATAATTATGTGCATCCAAAGCACTTCCACAAAATATAATACAAGCTCATATACGCGGTAGTGTAAGATATATGCTCTGTCAAATCTGAGTAGAGTATGCATACATCATTTTTAATTAGTCAAACTAAAATGTTGACAATTATATAAAACATGTGTGCCAAATAAGTCAAAAAAAAGTAAGGCTTGCATTGATTTGGCAATGGCACTCAATATCAAAAAAAGATGTAGATTCGCTCCACATCTGCCATTTTTTTGTTCGAATTGTTAAGTTATAGTCAGTGCCCAAAGAAAGATTAAAGGAAGATCACAAAGTGAAAATATAATGATAGCCCTTGACCTCAATAGATACACAGTGAAAGATTTATTAATATGAAATGGATTACTTGGACTTAACCTTGTGTTTGATCCCTTGATTACTCAAAAGCGCTTGAGATTCATAATTAAATATATTTGGAGATAAAAATATTTATGCATCTGATACACTTGTGTGATAAAGCTCATTGTTTTTGACTCGGTTCTTGAGTATTTGTAGCTCTCGTGGTGTGAACATTTGATATGAACTTAATCACCATGTTGTTAGACACAAAAATCAAGTATGCGGACTAAAAGAAGGGATTAAACATGGGAACAAAATAATATATTTCTTCGTTGTAGGAGTTACTTTAAGAACCATCCCATGATTTGTTTATATCGCCTAAGCGCCCATGCACTCTTTGCTTTATGTTTACACAAACGAACATAAATACTCATGAATTTTTTATATCATGCATCTGATCCACAAAAGCCAAAGGAATTTATAAGTTAGAGGCACTAAATATCCATACAAGTAGCAAATCTTTTACCAAAATCAATGCATGTCTCTTATACACTCCTCTCGTTCATTCCTTTATGTCCCTCACATAGTTATTTACCTCCATTGTCTACTAGATACACCTCCCAATTATCTCCATCCCTGCCTACCAGGACTAGAGTGCCCACTTGACCACCTCCTCATGTGCCTATTCGTCGCCTTAAGAACAACACTAACCAAATTATCATGCATGTTATGTCTATCTCCCAAGCCGCTGGTTTTTGTGAGTAAATCTCACATGCCATTGTATCCTACTTTTCTATATGATTGTTATTACCACCAAGGCAAAGGATCAACACCTTGCTTCTGATTAGGGAGAGAGTACTCATCAAGATCTACATGAGCCACCATGTACAGAATATGGACTTGACATGTTCAATGTGTGGGTCACACCCAAATGAGTGACCCCACTGATAACCAGCATTTGTTCTTTCAATGCTCCATTGCGAGGATGGTATGGATGAATGCAAATGTCTAAGATAAGGTCGAAGATGAAGATCATTGACCCCTTACATGCAATAAGTGGAAAGAACAAGGCCTTTTATCATTATTTGGGCAACTTGAATGCAAATGTAAGATGCATTTTCAGGCCTGGGTGCCCATACGTGATTTAACATTTTCAAATCTTCTTTGGATTATCGGGGGATTGGGAGGGAAGATCGTATGTTTTCTTAACTATATTGTATATCAACTTTCCTTTCAATGAATATATGGATAACTATTA
Organism: Ottelia alismoides; assembly: GCA_037367405.1. Lineage (NCBI taxonomy): Eukaryota > Viridiplantae > Streptophyta > Magnoliopsida > Alismatales > Hydrocharitaceae > Ottelia > Ottelia alismoides. The sequence continues at coordinate 1,051,034 of JAZKJV010002969.1, forward strand.
ATCTTCAATGGTTGTCCATTCATTTTGTTAGGTTTCATTTATGTAAAAAACTATCCAAACCATCATAAAAGAGAGAAAAATCAACGACCACCACCCCACAAACAAACACACCAAACCATAGCCACATGCGCATCCTCCCTCCACTTGTCTTTGATGCACATCGTCATCCTGATTATTAGCCACATGTCCTCTAGTTTGTATAGAAAAAGGGAAATGGAAGTAGTAAATATCAAATCATTTATAAGAAGAAAGGTCTATAACCTCCTGTGACTCCATTAGTATGGCACTAGCGATGCTATTGGTGTTAAAACTTGGTTTTTTCTACATGGCACCAAAAAACTTTGAAGGTATGGGATCAATGACTGGAAATGGAGGAGTGCTCCATGCAATAACTTCTTTCTTTTTGTTTGAAGTATATGGCACAATTATCGAATTAATATCCCTGATATAGAATACTTGTTTGTAAAGGAGTTTATGTGTATGTTTACCTAACATATGTTTGCAGAGGATTATTAAGGATTTTTTTTTGAAGTTTGTGTGGATGTTTTTACATAAGATGATGAACATTGTGATGCTACAAGTTTTTTTTCTACAAAAAACCCAAGGATGATGATCTGAGGTGGACAATCATCCAAAATACATTAAAAAGGCATTCAAGTGATATACTTTTGATGGTGTATCCTTCTCCTTGATTCTTTGATGAAATATTACATTGCTCAAAGGAGGGAAGTGGTAATAGGAAAGACATCATTTGAATCTTGATATCAAGGAAAAATAATGAAATTTAACTATGAAGGTGGAGAAGGAAATGGAGACAGATATGGAGGATAAAAAAAGACGAAGATAAAAGCCGGAGAATGATTGTATACTCTCAAGTTTTTAGTTTTTAGTATACTATTAGATCATTCAACATCATTGACCGAAGGATATCTACGTGCATACTCAACAAAAAATAATAATTTCAAGAGCATGTATCTAAATATGATTAGGTAAAGGTACTCATGTAATCAAATGTTTATAGGGCATTTACATGGGAAACCCTTATGAAAGTAGTTCATCCACTTCCCTCCATGGAACAATGTAATATTTCTTGAAATGTGATGTGTGTACCAATTTTTGGTCCGACTGCCCTACTCAGTGGGGTAACCGAATAGAATAACTCGTGATGACTAATCATCCGACTAAATAAAAAGAGAGAGACCGCGGGAACATTCCTCACATTAGTCTAAGGTCTTTCTCTTAGGGTTTTTTCTCATGGGCAGGCCATTTGCACTAGGTAGTCTCCAAACGTGTCCACCTCAATAGGCCAATTTCATTAGCATCAAGGTACGAAATATCGATATCGACACCATATCGACATGGTGTCGATATGATATTTCGACAATATATTGGTCCCATATCGACGAACTTTTGTGAAGGAATGGCCATAAAAGAAGCATATATTACCGATATTGGTCCCTTATCGATACCGCACGATATTACGTACCCTGACAGTCTCCCGAAGCTCATAATATTTATTATTATATTTTTGCTATGTATAACTTTTTAAAAGTGTGAAGTGAAAGTTAGACGTGAAGGATTTAATTTAACCTCAATTAGTACTTTTCTCTTATTAATTAATGACCATAAATGTATAAATATATAAGATTATATGTACTAAACATACTTTTTCTATGTAAAATAATCAAAAAAATACCAAATAGTTCCGACTAATCACATGAATATCGTTTATTCTTTATTCAGTGACCCTTTTGACTGAATACAAAATACCGACTTTTGCAATAATGTGGATGAATAATAGAAGATTAATACGATCTTTATTATTTCATTAATTAAAGCACGAGATGTATGAACAACAATAACCAAATCAATCAGATAATTGAATAAATGCGCTAGAAATGAACTGGCATACATATCCATAAAATCAAACATCCAACAAAGTAATGCCCAAAGAAATGTAATATTCTCTTCTTCTTTTTGAAACTATAGGCTACTTTCTATGCAACAAAATCTATAATATCCATAGAAAAAAATCGTGAAACTGACGAAGAAATAACTAGAGCTTTGGGTTTCTCACCAATGGTCCAGCAACCTCCTCAGCCTTATCTTTTCCATATAATAGCTCCACAAGTGTCCGCCGAATTCCATTGCAGTGCCAGCTCCCCGACTTGTGACAACTTTCCCGTCTATCTGAACCGTTGACTCAACTGCAGTAGCATCTGACGGCAATTTATCCATGAATGATGGGTGACAGGTAGCCTGAACAGTAACAAAATCAACAAAAGAAAAAAATAAGCAGAAAATAGCATTTATCAATCGGTAAAATAAATGTCCAGCACATGCACCATTATCTTCTATTTCTCTCTCCTGCCAGTAAAGAAGCTACTAAAACTGTTCAAGGTCGATAATGTACTGCTCAACGATAACAAGCATGCAATGTGTAATTTCAAATATTTTCTTGGACTCGAAACTTTCACTTCCTCAACAAACTATAAAAGTGCGTAGAGAAGACTGCAAGTTCATAATCCTATTTACACTCCTTATTCGTGGGGTATTTCATGTTTACTAATAGAATTCTCAAAAGTCTAAACATCAAGCTCGTTTTCCGTAATGGACTGTCAAGGTGAAACGACAACGAGCAACAAGATCTTACTTTCAGTCCCTTAAGAAGCCCCCATGACCCAAGCGCCACTGCAGGAGCTGCGCATATCGCCGAGCAGATCCGTCCCTCCTCCACCTGCCTCCTCGCCAGCGCCTCCAGCTCCCGGGAATCCCTCAAGCTCGTCGAACCCGGTATCCCTCCCTACACCACCACAAAAAGCATAAAGCCGTCACCTTTGGCCAAATTCCCACCGAATCCTGCAAAGATCGCGGTTCCCAACCGGAAGTGACACGAGATCAAATCTTTCGTCAGCGCAATCCTTCAAGAGAGTGTCTGCCACGAGCTTAATCCCCCAGAGAAGGTCAACCTTCGTCTCGTTCTCCACAGATGCGACCGTGACGTCGGCGCCCGACCTCCGGAGCACGTCGATGACGATAACCGCCTCCATCGGCTCCGTACCGTTGGCGACGGGCACCAAAACCTGATCGGCAACTATCGTGAGTACCGCGGGGATGTGGGGATTGAAGGAGAGTTGGCGGGATCGAGCGGGCACGTACCTTCTTGGATTGGGGAGCAGATGACGCCATGGACGCGGTGGTGCGAAGGCGAGGTAGGGTCTTCGAGAGGTGGGAAGTGGTGTGGAGGATCGGGGAGGGGTTTATGAATAGATGGAGAGGGACGAGCCGACAGGTCAGGATGGAGAGAGCCATCGATGGAGGTGGGGAAAGGATGGGGAGGTGCGGTCTGCGGGCTCGAGGCGGGCGAGTGGTGGCATGTGGATCACACCACGTGGCATGTGGTGACGCCAACTCGACTTGCACGTTGATTGGTGTACATCGAGGTACACCAGCATAGCCATGGTTCCAACCCTCTCAATGGTTGGATTACTTGTATTGACCTCATAGTTTCTTTGATATAATGTTTTTTAATTATGTTCAAATAAAATTATTAACATAAAAAATATATTACAATCATTTAAAAAGTTAATATAATACATAATCGATGTCACATTACATCTCAATTATCATTCCAGCCCTCCAAACAATTAACTATTCACGGGAGGATACCCCAACCCAACCCAACCTAGTTACCAAACATGCCCTAAAGTTCTACAGCTCTCGTTGGACCATGCAACGAGATGGAACATGATTTAATTTCCGAAATCGAATCCAGTCTCGATGTTAAGGTGATTCAAGAATCAAAACCGCATCTGGTCTCTATCCCAATGCCAAATTCACTTGTGTCGTGTAACCGAACATCATCGGATCTGATATCCCACGCATCATCGGAACTACGACCACCACCACCTTTGCGACCTCGATTTTGGTGTCTCTTCTACATGCGATGATGTGTACATTCCAAGCATAAATATCTATAATCACTCGTGGAACTAGTAACATTACGATTACATGGATATTCCAGCCACCAACGCACTCACTGCAACCATCTACCCCCGATTCGCTTCTAGCACAAGCAATTTCCTCCATTGAATCGCCCTTCTCCTCCTTGTCCTGATTTACCGTCCTTGTGGGTACCCGTAAGCTAGATACAGCACCTGCAATCATCTTGTGTTGGCGGAGCGGTTAGAGATCGAAGTCGCAGTCATTGCACTGGTAGAATATGCCTTCCATCATGGAAGTTGCTGTGGCATCGCGAGCTTGAACTTGTGTTGTGCAGAGAGGGGAAGAGGAGGAGCGGGTTATGAGACACATGGTGTGCTTGACGTCGATCTCGAAGTTGCAATGCATGTGTATGTACATCTTCCCAGTGTTGCTTAACTAATTGCAGGCAATGCATGCGAGTTGGGTATCCCTACATGAGATCGTGAGAGGGTGGTTGTGGCAGTGGCGGTCTCCTACGAAGAGGGTTTGGACTTCATAGATGCGGAGGGGGTGGAGGTCAAAGTTGTGGAGGTCGCAATTACATAAGAGGCCCTTGATGGATCCGATGTCATGAGAATTGTAGAAGAGGGTGAGTTTGCGAGGGGGTGGAGAGGGGAGAGGACACTGTGGGGGAAAGCGACAAGGCCACATGTCAAGTGCATGAAGGAAGGGGAGAAATTCCAGCTTAACCTTTTGGAGAACACAAAAGAATCACAACGAATCACATGGCAGGAGGAGGGAAAGAGATCGGCAGAATACAACTCCTACCTGTACATAAATCATTGTCTAGATTTTATCGATCTTCATATAATATATCACTACAACAAATGAGTTAATAGTGACCTTTTCTCGAAGTCCATCATTATATTATTTGCTTCAAATATATAGCAATGATATTATTCTTTACAAAATCATTTTTTATATCATTAATTAGCAAGAAATGACGTATATGTTGGTATATCATTAATGATGATCTATACAACAATATTTATATGTTTCTATTTTATAAAAATTAAATCATGGGATTTTTACCCCTATGAACCATATAAATAATGTAAATTGTCTTCTAGATCATATAAACATCGTTATTATCTCCTCGACCCTGTAAAATTGCTTCGTCTTACCACGTAAACCATGTGTTTAATTTGACAATTCTTGTACTACAAGAAAATACAGCTTTTGTGACTATAACTGTGGCAACAAGGGTGGTGTCTACGTGGTGCCAACGTGGTCGCAACGACTATTTACGACCAGTCGTAGTTCAATCATCTGTTGTCATCTATATTGATTAGAAATACACTCCTTTGCGACCATATGACCACCCCATTTCAGCGACCAGTTAACGACCACTTGCCATCGCTATCTTATTAATAATGACCATCTTGCTACTACTTCACTGCCACTATAGTAGCAACGTAGTAGAAATGTTGTAGCAGATTCTGTTTGCTACGACACACCACCAATTCTGCAACCACCAGACAACTACGTTGGTCAATGGTAGCAAAGTTGTAGCATCGTAGTCACAAACATTGTTGTCCAAATAAAAAAATAAACAATGGTCACATGTATAGCACGATTCTCATGTAATATAATACATGTTAATATAGTGGAAGTAATGTAGTCATCCAAGCCTCTTGAGATCTTTCAACATGTAGTTACAACCTAATATAATGTGATGCCTGAGATCTGGGTTACCCATTTACGCAGCATCCACAGTACCATATTCGTTATCGACCACATTAGGTTACAAAAAATGAGGGAACATTTTTCACGTTTGAGTGTCATTCACAATTTAATAATCAACCACAGAACAACAAGTATCATCAAGAGAAATTTGTATTGATTTCGATAAAATATCACGCATGTCAATAGAAAATAACATTCTGCACATACGTCCCAAAAATACAGCAAAAAGAGAGAAATAAGCACAAAAGAGATTACAATAGCATGTATGATGAATCCATGACTCATATCCTTTATTCTTTTACTTTAGCATAAATATCTTTGTAAAATACCTATAAATATCCATTAAATTCAATAAAATTAGTATTGTGCATGTTTTTGTTAATAGTGAATATTTAACATTCTTTTTAATCAAAAATAAAAGAATAAAGAAGAAAATAAAAAGAAAATAGGAAAAGAAGGTTGTAATTATGTAATAAGTACAGACTGAACTGAACCCTGAGAGAAGGTCAAGTATTGACCTGATCGATAAGAAATAAAGTAGGGAGAGATATGGTCCTTATTCTCTCTCTATATGTGTGTGTGTGCATCACTATTCATCATGTATGTATCATTCACTCATTTTATTTCTCAATAAAACGTCTCAAAATAATACCAAATTAAGCTATTTCATTAATGACACTTGTGCATAAAAATGTGTATGAAATAATAAAAATTACACTGTGTACAATTGTACAATACCTATACTTGTAGATATGTATTTATTTTTTTGCATATTAAACTTTGTGTATATTATATTTTTTAAATACTTGTAAATAGTCCTAAGAAATATATAAAATTAAAATAAAATTCATAAAATTCAAAAGAAATAAAAATAAAATCAATGCTTCATTGTATAATATCATCAAGTATATATGTTGTATATAATATTAATTATTAACACATTTAATTAACTTAAAATCCAATAAAACATATTTATGCACTTTAAATAATTTTATAAATAAATAAAATATAAAATATAATATATTTTGTAAAAACAATAAAATAAAGATACGTGTATATATATATATAGTATATTATACGAGTATGTAATATCTTATATTGTATACACCATATATATAATAAAATAGTAAAAATCACGGAAAATTGTCCATCAAATAACTAACATTTTTTATTTTTACATTTTTTTTAAAATTCATTTATTGTTTTTAATCAATTTTCTTTTAATTTCGTAATTTCCTTTTCTATTGGTCAACTCGGGTCTGTTGACCCGGGTCAACCCTCCCTCTCTTGGGTCCGACCCGGGCAGAGCTTCGCCGGACCTCTTTTATCCCATTTCTCTAGCCCGGGCTCGAGCTATGTTTGCTTCGTTTCCCATGCCTGATTGATCGCACTTCCTTCGCATTTCACAGTTCACCATCGATTCATTCATCTTCACTATTGTCCACCTTAGTAGTGCCGACCATCGGGTCTGGATAGGGATGAGTATCGGGTCGGGCAGGCTGGGCTAGACCTTAGCCCGAACCCGAGCCCGTTAACATTATCGGGTTTCGGGCCGAGCCTCGACCCGTTAATTTTTGGATGGGCCAGCCCGAACTTGAACCCGGCCTGATGTTAAACGGGCCGAGTTCGGGTCGATTCAGCCCAGTAATTTTTTTTATAACGAGCAGGAATCGGAGGGGATGCGAGAGAGGGTGGAACCGTGGAAGGGGCTGGAGGCTCGGAGACGGAGGGGGTCGAGGAGGTTGGGTCGCCGGAGGGAGTGGGGATTTGCTGGGTGGGGGCCCTGGGGGGCGGCGGCTGGGATTTTGGGAAGTGGAATAGGGTTTTGCGTTTTCAGGTCAGGGACTCGGGTGCCGGGTCGGGTGGGATGGTGCTCGGGGGGGGGGGGGGGGGAGGGGGTTTGGGGGTCGAGTTGGACCCTTTCGGGGGGTCGGGCTAGCGGGTTGGGCCTCGGGCCAGTTTTCTACGAAGCCCGGCCCGTTATAATAATGGGCAGATTTTTTAAGCCTGAGCCTGGCCCGACATTAAACGGGTTCGGGTCGGGTTGCGGGTCGGGTCGGGCTGGCCCGGCCTAATGCTCATCCCTAAGTCTGGAGCTCCACCCCACCATCTGTCTGCATCAATCAGGTTCCCACATCACCGCGGATCTTCCTACGCACCCTAGTCAACATGAATCTCGCTCGACGGAGCTACATTAGGAACAGTCCCCCATCATTCATCTTCGCTAGAGGACAACCACCCATCCCCGCCACTTCTCTTATTTTCTTTGCAAAATAACCTTGGTCAGAGCGTCGTCTCTGAGCAACAAGTGCCCTTGCAGGTGTAGGTATACGCGAGAAGTCCAAATCAGTTAGTAGCATAGGTGGTGGAGCTTCTCCAGATGAGCAGCTTCCCAGATCTCCATCGAGCACTCCGATCGACCATTCGAGCATCTTCGTCGACGCAGACACTTCCCAGCAACGTGTTGCACCTCTCTGTGAGTCGATCATTGCCTTGGATCGCTAGATACTCTTGATTGAAGCTCACCCAACTCCACCTTCTTCGAGTTCATCCAACATACCTCCTACCTGTCGGATGGAGGAGTATCACTCCTGTATTTGATCCAAGCCGCACTGTACATACAAATCTTGGCGCTCGGATCAAATCTAAGGGTAAATCACGACCACACGTCACTGCCCACCACTAGGACCGTTAGATCCGTACCTGGAAGATCAGATATGAGACACACGTCCTCGACATGTCTCTGACCGTCAGATCCTTTCTCAAAGCATCAGAGTCGTGCGCCTGCATCGAGTTCTCAGACTGTCAGATCTTTTCAGACCACGTGTCGCACGGTGCCTACATGGTATATTTCCCTTTGCCCCCTTTATTTCTTTGTTGTTTCCATTTCGTACAATAATTGTAATAATTAGTTAAAGAACATTTGCATTTAGGACCTTGTACTTTTATTAATTGTTTTTATTCCAGTCGAGCTGGACTCGCTTGTGTTTTTACGTGTTGTTGTGGGTTATTTGCAAACTCTTCCATGTGCTCTTAGTTGGTTAATGAAATAGAAGATGTATTCAGTATTTGCAGTTATACTCATGTGAGCTTATGTCACGTGTGTCGCGCATTTTATCAAGACTTTTTTTGCATTTAGGCCACTGATCTTTCATCGCGTGTTATCATTTGGCCCTGATACTTAAAAGAACTGCATTTAGGTCCTCATTTTCCAACAATTTATTTCATCTCTCTTTGCAATAGATAGCAAAGTTCATCCAAAAATTACATAAAAATTAGGTTTAGCTCGTGTTATTGTTTTCCTCCAGTGATAATTTTCATGAGTTGTGTTTATTTTATTTACTATTATTAAAAATTCAAAATAGTACAAAATGACCATGTTTTCCTTATAAAATTCATAAAAAATCGAAAAAGTTTTCAAAAACTCTAAAAAAACATAGTATCTTTATCTTTGTGTTTGATTCTCTATCCAATTTTCATCTTATTTGCTTTTATAAGACTCTAATAAGCAAAATCCTAAAAACACCATAAAAATTATATAAAATATTTGAAAAATCCAAAATTTATGATTTTCGATTTCTGTTGTAGATATTTTCTTATAGTTTTTACTAAAATTCTATCCCAGGAGTTTTGAGCTTAGTTGGCATTTTTAATATGAAAAATACCAAGTTAGTAGGTCTTCTTTCAGTCTCAAGTATGACGCTTCATGGACTGGTAAAATGCCTATCCCTAAGCCTCTGTCGAAAGGGAGAAGTGATGCGCCTCCTATATGGTTGTGTAAGCGTCCCATTTACTTGAGTGCCTGCTGACTTTCTTTTTCTCACTGACTGACCCTAGTCTACTATAGATGTCGAGTCGAAAGGGGACCCTGACCTCCCTTTCTATCGTCTTATAGGGATCAAAGAAGCCTCCTTTCCTGCTGGTAGAAGTAGTGTGTTTGTTCGGGCAGGACTAGTCTTTGTCATCCCCGATGATGCCTTACTGTAATATCGAATATTGATTATTTCACGCTTCCCGCCAGCGAGCTTATAGTCTAGTTCCACCCCGGATATCGAATATATAGTTGCGGTAGGGGTCAAGCTCACTCTCGGCTTCACTTTGACGTAAACCAAGCCCGAAGTGCTTCGTTGCCTTCCTTCCCCCTAAGAAAATGAAGGGAGGAATTAGAGAGAGAATGAGAATACTTGTTCCTGTTTGATTAGAATATTATAGGGGACGATGTTGCTGACTGAGGAATTGATTGTGGTCAGGGTAGGAAAAGCAGGTAAATAGTAAATAGTCGTAGTCCAGTTCAGTCTTATCAGAAAATCACCCATCACACGTAGCTAGAAGAACTCAAGGAGTTCTGGTGAGGGTAAGCGAAGAAAGAGGTATGGAAGTAGAGACTAGCTGAGGCTTGGAAAATCATCTGACGTCCTTGTTCATTGTTTGCTCATTTCTTACTTTGATTTTTATAAATTCCATAAAGACTTCAAAAATTACATGAAAACCAACAAGAATAGTATAAAATATAAAAACATAACAATATTTTTGTGTATGGTTTTTGAGTGTTTTACCATTTTTAAAAAATCCAAAAAGATTATTTGTGTTCCTTGTTTACATTTTATTTTGTGTCTTTGATTGGAGAATTAAAAATATAAAAAATACAAAAAGAAAATTCATTGAAAATTTGAAAATCAGCAAACATACCAAAATTGGAAAATTGAAAAATTATAAAAATTTAGAAGGTAAAAACGGCATAAAAAGCCAAGGGTAGTGGCCTTGATTGCTTCTTTCGTGTCTTTGATTTTTCATTGACTTGATTGTCTCTCTTATAAACAATTACCTCCTTGTGTTCGACCATGGTCGATATACCATCTTAATAAAAATAACTTAAAACACTCATTTTAATTGTTTGATTCATATTGTTGTTGAATAAATATTCTCTCAATCTCAGCTTGGTTGATTTGGGCGACAACGACACTATAATTAATCGACTTAACCATAGTTAGCCAAGCAGTCATCAATGTATAATGACTAAATGTATCGTCAAAAGTAAAATATCTGAACCTCAAAATCTCAGGGTCCAGCTGACGAACTTCTGTGACGCTTTATCTGACATCGATGTTAGGAAGAAAAGAATGTCAACAACGGCTGAGTAAAAATCTAATTTATTAAAAATAATAGGTATTCCATTGGTTTCAAAAGAAAGCAAGTAAATAAGTGTTGATATTTAAATTTAGCAAGCTACTTGCATGGAAGTTGGTTTTCAAGTTGTATCGTATACGAATCCCCTTGATCGCTCAACGTACCTCAACTACCCATACTTATTACTCTCATTTAATTTTATAAGAATGCATATTTAAGTCTCGTCTTCTTAATATTTATAAGCCATTTTCTTAGTAAGCGTAGATAATGTGTCTCATTTTCTGATCTTTAGCCTTGTTTAATTCCTCAAGCTTGGTGGATAGTATGTGGTCTTGGTCCGAGTGAGACCTCACACTATGACTTTTAGACACGAAGAATGCCGGGGCCTATTTGGTTGCAGGGTTGGGCAGGGTTGGGTTGGGCTGGGTTGGGTTGGGTGAATAGTAATTTGTGAGGAGGAAGTACCCTTGTGAATAGTAACCAGTGTTGGGCCAACCCTGCCCAACCCTACAACCAAACAAGCCATAAGGTTGGGGTACCTACGAAGGCATGTTGTGGAATATAATGCATCATAATTAAGTTCCCAACACATCCAATAGATTTGCATAATAATCGTAGTAATATCTCTCATTTTGATATACATGATTTTACGTTCACCTCCAATGTTGTGAGATGTCAGATGTGATGATGGGTCTAATTAAATGTTGATGTTTGATGATTTTCAGTGTCTAATTTCTTTCCTTGCCAGCACCTACTAGTGGAATAGTAACCAAACTCAACTCCTCCTAACAACGATCTTTTCCTCGCCATGACCTATTGGTGGAATAATAATCAAAACTCAAGCGGTGAGGAAGCATTCTAACAGACTTTTCCATATCACCCTCTCAGTGGAAGTGCAGTCCAGGGGATTGCTAGGTACACTCTGAAACTACGCCATTAAGAGAGACTCTCTGAAACGAGTCGCTCCAAAACGGGATGACTGATACGGGTAAAACGAGCTCGAAAATAAAACCAAGGGTCCTCCTGCCTAGGTACCCTACTGAAAACAGAGTCAGCAGAACTGGTCAAACAAATGCACATGGATCCCAATGAAGCGTAAAAATTGTGAGCTCGTAAAATATGTACAGAGAACTAGGATCCTAGACCTGCGCACTGGGCTTCATATATCCCGTCCAGCTGAGGGTCACCACACCCTTGCATGGTTAGGTGGAAGGGTCACCTTGACCGGCATAAATATCAATCATCACTTAAGTTCCTTGATTCATTAAATCACTAAGATTACTAAATACTAATGACGTGGTCTGAAACTTATGGTCAATTCCATGCACCAACCTCAATCTTTTTATTTTTAAAATCATGAGATTAGAGTTATTCATTAGATATGAATTTAAGTTCAGATTAATGCAAAAATCTCCAATTCTTTTCACCTTTAAATAATGAGATTGAGAGCTACACATTAGATCTAAATTTAATTTCATTGTTATGCAAAATCCCCAAATCATTTCATTTTTTCAAAACATGAATTTGTAGCCTAATCAATTATCTGAAACCTATATCAAATCCATGTAAAAAAAACCCCAATCTTTCTATTTTTCAAACATGGATTTGTAATAATTTTGATAGATCTGAATTTAGGCATGATTGTATTCCAATCTCCCAATTTTCATTCAAAAAAATCATGAAATATAGAGTCCATTTACAGTTTTGAAATTTGGCCTAAATATTTGAATAAACATCAAATTTTTTATTTCTAAAACTCACATTTTACCTATTTTACTAATGTAGAATTATACATAATTACATACAAAAATACCCCAATCTTTCTTCTCTTAATCCTATAATTTGTAGCATATAGTGGTCTAAATTTAGTACTAAATGCTTGCAATTCACCCTTCATTTTTATCTCTCAATCATGCAATATGAAACATAATTAATGGTTTGATTTTGAGTTTAATTATATGATATTCACCTCCAAACTCTCATCTTCCAAGTATATAATATGTAATTAAATAGTGGACTGAAATTAGACCAACATGCATGCACGTCACCACCAAATTCACATTAAGCATGAAAACTAGAAAAATCATCGGACTGACATTAAGTCTAATTGCATGATAAATCACCCCCAAATCTTTCACATTTTAACATGAAAAATAAAGCATAAATAGTGGTTTGATTTTAGGTCTAATTCATGTCAAATTATTTTTGAAATTTAAGATCATTGGCCTCCTAATCGATCTGATTTCGAAGATCAATTTCATATAAAGTCCTTAAATTTTCATCCTCTATATTTGTAATCTGAAGTTAATGATTTGGTCCGGAATTTAATACAATTTATGCACAATTCCTAAAATTTATACTTTTCAACACATAAATTTTTGGAGCCTACTATTGGTATGAATTAAGAATAATTGTAAGCTTAAAATTCCTAACTTTCCACCTTCTAAAAATGAATTCCGAAGCTTATTAATATGTCTGATTTTATGATCATTTGCATGCAAAAATATTCCCAAAATAAACCTTTAATAAGCATGGATCTACAACTGATTGGTGGTCTAAAATTATGTTTAATTTCATGCGTATGACCCTCAAATCCTCAGCATTCAAGCTTGCAAATATGAAGCAACTATAATACGATTTTAGGTTGAATTGCATGCAATTCACTTGATTTTTATCATTAAAATGTAAGTAATCAAGAGATATTAATAGGGTTTTGGATTTGATTCTTGATTGCATTAATGATAACAAGAGAAGGGGTTAAATTATAACCTTGATCTCCAAAATTTGGAGATCAAAATACATGCAACGGCTGGTCTAATGGTGCAATAGAGGTCTGCATGGAAGAGGGGAGCAACAACAACATGAGGCTGCTTTGGAGCAGCTCTAGGAGAAGAGAAGCAGATGCCAGTGCTGTGAACTTGGCTCTCGCAGTTCCTGACAATATTATGATAACAGCTGAGTTGCTTCTATGCAAGGAGCAGTAGGCTCCTTCGACTGCTTTGGGCGGCAGCAACTGTTGGAGATCAGAGAAGCAAGAAGAAGGGGAGGAGCTGGAGCTTCTTTGTTGGAAAAATTGAACGAATTTGGGGGGCTTTCTCGGTGGATTTTGGGAGAATAAATATGGAATAATAGGGGGTGGAGATATAAATAAGGGGGAGAGGTGACCCTTTATTTGACAAGTTGAGAGAATGTTAAGGTCATTTGTTGGATGCAAGCAATTTACACTTGTAATATATTTTTTTATATTTTTTTCAAAATATGTTATCTCTCTTACAGAATATCAATGCAATCCGTGTTTAGGCCCCAAATATCCAATTCAGATATATAATAGCTCATTTTGATCGTCTGGGAATGACAATCAAAATGAGTATAATACTCATATACTTATGATCTGAGATGAATTCAAAGATTGTCGAGATACAATAACTATTCGCGATTAAATTTTATGAATTTAAATTATCAAACGATCTCCGATCGACGAACAATTGATTTCGATGGTCTTATTTTGTTGAGTCAAATTTTATGGTGGCCTTAGTTTGTTTTGCGTTTCAGATCGCGTCATGGCTTTTTTCCGATGACACAAACTATGATGCAATCATTTTTTGATCAATGGTAACCGAATGAGATTTGATCAGTGGTCTATGTATTGATCTGGGATTATTCAATATTAATTAAATATTAATTTGTCATGCAGACCCTTAATGAGGTCAGATTCGATTTTGGATTCGGATGATTCAGATCCGAGTGTCGCATACAATCATCTATAAGAAAAAAACCAATCTTACTTGTATAAAGCCAAATTTCAACATGCACTTCTATATATATAAGCAAGATGATAAATGTGCAAATGTATTTAAAAAGTTACAAGTTCATGATAGATAGCTACACGTTCAAGTTCTAGAGAATCACAAGTTCATGACTAACATCTAGACACTGAAGTTCTTAACATTACATGGTTTTGCATCAAAACTTTTTTTCCCTCCATTTTGAGAAACCCCCTTCCATTGTCTTTTCCTTTCCCTTGTCCTTCCTCTCCTTATTAGTTTTGTGCATTCTTTTTTATTTTCGCTACGTTTGGAGATTACAACCACTCTGCGATGCGAGACTCTATATTGACAAATCCATGATTCATCTACTCTATATCGATATTTTAGCAAAATCCATTTAATAATTCACTAATAAAATCCCCTAAATTGTGTAAATTATCATTCATTAACAACAGAGTTAATTGTGTAAATAAATAACATGTGCTTTGAACTTAATATTTTATGTGCAAATACTCATTATTTTAACATAATTCTTTCACCAATTTATTATTTGATTAATCAACTAGCATGGCATTAAGAATTAAACCCAAAAAGAAAATTAAAAGAAAAAATATGATTTTGTACATATTTTATCTTTGTCAATTTTATGTTCCTTTATTTCTAACCTATAAAAAATCCATAAAATTAGGTTAAAAAGTTATATATTATATAAATTAATTCACAAATTAAAATCAAATTAAAAATAAAAAATATAAAATGCACAAAACGACATTTTATTATCTTTATAGTACATCCAAAAATATATTTGGTATAGTTGACCTCTTTTGATTTTGGGTCCTTCACCGAAGTTATAGATCTCATTGAGATGAGCAACTTTCCTGTAGACGACTTTTGATTTGACATATCATTCACTTTATTTTCTCATTTTCTTTCTTTTTCTCTCTAGTCAACCACTTGGTCAAGGATGCACGCCACATGTTCTCGTTCATTGGCTTCACCCAGCGCCCAACAAGCCTACATGGTTGACTCGTCAACCCTCTTTGTATGCTAGCACCACCTATTCTGGCCATTGGATCATGCTTGATCTAATGGCCCCTCTCATCCCCGCTCCTCTCACGTACCTAACACATGACACCCTCTCAAACTCCTCCTCCCGTACCCCTACCGTTGATCCAAGATGATCCAACAACTCATGCTCCATCCTCTTCCTCCATCCATTACCTCGCGCTGGCACAACCCATCTGTTTGCCACCTTTCCCCGTGCATCTTAGGTCGTTACCTGCCATTATCATCATTCTTATGAAACCCCCACTCATTATGGATAAACAACCGACCTTCCTTGGAGCCCTTCTCACTGTTTCGTCACCTTCAAACCTGACATATAAAATATCTTACTCGCCTACATCTCAGACCATCCACCATTTTACATCATTCGTCTCCAGTCACTAGGCCTCCTCATATGGTGACAATATATAGTGAGCCCCATCGTCGGCGATTGATAGAACGAAGAGGTGCGATCCTCGGCCACATCTCGGCCAAGTAACATCCTCGTGTTTCCATGCAGGAACATTGAGCAATGACCCTATGAGGAAGCTCAACTCCTCCATTCCCAGCAAGCGTCGTCGTTCACCTCCTCAGTGTCTTCGATCAGCTTCAGGTACATATCTTCCTCGCCCTTTTTCTTCTCCTCCTTCATCGGCTCCTATCCCGCTTCAGACCCATTTCATCGACTCGACTCCACCCCATTATTCTCCCCCTCCGGTTCATATTATACCTCCTAGATCCCTTCATCTCCACCCTCGCTAAGACCGGAGTTTAGCTCCGATTCATCGCCTCCCCAGGAGCCTCGATCCTCCATTACTCTTTGTTTTATGTACTAACCCCATACAGGAACACCTACCCGATCATTGATCGGACGACGATGAGTAGCTTTGGTCTCCCTCACTTCCTACATCGAACCAGAGCTGCCACCCGGCCTTCTACATTGCAACAGACTCGCATCTCCTTCAGCTCATTCGCTCGAGTCCTACCGAGCTCCCCCGAGCCTTCGCTTGCAAGCATAGGGTTGGTGGTTCTTGGAGGAAGCTGCTGGTGTCCAGCCTCTACCATGTCGCCACTCCGCGTGAGCCAGCTCTGCCCCTTCCTTTGTTGTTTGGCTCTGTCGGCATTGGATCAAGGGCCAACCCTTGATCCAACAACCCATGTGCAACCACATCACTCGCACAGAGCAGGCATCCACACCTCCAATCTCGAGTATCCTAACCTCGCATCGCCGACCATGTGGGCTGGGAGCCTCGAGCCTCCGCCTCAGTGCCCTAACCACCAGTGCACCCTTCGCACGTGCGTGGGAGAGTGAGTTACAAGAAATCCCCCATGCCTTCGGCTAATTACAAGAAAATCCCTAATCGGGGGTATATTACAGCATAGGCCCTTCAATTTTCTATAATTACAGATAAGTCCCTCGACTAAATACTTTTATTACATTTTAGTCCATGGAGTTGGTTTATTGCATATCTTTCTCATATGAACTCTGTTTTTAGCATATAATACGTTGTTTTAAAGCATATTCAGCGGTCTTTCATTTTGTGAACTGATCTGAAGATATTTATTGATGATTATTATATGAGGAGTATTTTAATTTATGCAGATTGATATATGACATGTTTGTGATCTTTATTGAGAAATTTTATTATATATTTTGCATGTACTTGTTGAAAGGGAAATAATTGTGCCCATTCCTTTGATTAATTGATATGAGGAATAAATCACAGAAAAAATCAAGATAATTTATCTTGAGAGCATTTCATTGATTACTAAGCCTGATAGATTAATCAATATTGATAATTAGGCCTGCAGCTTGGATTTACTTTGACCAATTTTTCTTGAGTACATTTCTGTTGATCTGCGATTAGTTTTTGAGGAACGATTGACTTATTTAACTGAGGATTGAATTTATAATCACATATCATTTCCTCTCAAATTGCATTGCATTTTCATCACATTTCTTTTCGTTTATTTTCGATTTAATTTCTGATACATATATTAACTTAGCATTAAATTAGTTATTTAAATTATTTTGAAACAGTGCAACTAAAAATCATTGTCCCTTGTGTTTGACCTTGGTACACTTACTGATTGAAAATTCACAACATTCAAAGATTGTGGCTTTTGATAGTTCGATTTCGGCGTCATATACTACTGACAATTCAACATTATTAAAAGAGATGGATTTCACGTTCATCATATATACGGTGGCGTCATCCTCATCCTCTCCATCCTCCTCTTCGTCCTCATCTTACCTCGTGAACTTTTGGAATTGTAGTTCTATTATTTTTAAGAAGCAAAAGAAGTCATTGTAAATGTTATAAAGATGAATCAATGTATAATTTAAAATATAACCTGAAATATAAGTCATATATGAAATAAGTTACATCCTCCTTCAAAGAGATCATTCCAAAAGATAAGTTTTGTAATCTAGAAGACATATTACCAGTTGTATTTACCAGTGAATTCACATCCTATGATAGCTGTCTAAACTCAGCCTTTGATACACCCGACTGAGATAGTGTGTTGTACGTTGAGGTCATCCCAAAATAACCATAGGCTCTGATGGAATCAGAAGAGGATGAGAATTTGGGTGGCAACCTGGTCGAAGTAACCTTCTATTAGGTCCCACTTCACGCTCTTTAAGGACTTCTTACCACGAGCTGGGGACTTGGTCCAGTTCCTCTTCAAATTATAGGGCATCAAACCTTTCTGTGTGCAACTCCTTTTAACGAAACTATACTATATTCTTTTGGTTATCGACCAAACAGATGTAATTTTATAGTAGTATTAATATCTATACCATCACGCCCTTTGCTTCAGGTGTAGACCATTCATTACCACTTGTATGCGCAACAATCCACCATTTATCCAATGACGGGGGACGTTTGTCAGCAGCACTCTATTATTGTCAATATGTTAGTCATCGGTGAAAGATGAAACTTGAAAAAAGTATATATATCTGTACATATCATTTCAATCCTCACATTTCCAAAACTTATTCATCCGCTGGCGGATCTGATTGACTGCTTCCCCGTGTTCGTCTTCCCTATGTTAGAATATTTTTTAAAATTCTCCTGAGCAAAGAAATCACAATAACGTCTCCACCTCTCTAGTATGCATCATGATGGGTCACATGCTTTTGCCCTCTCCCAACCTTCCACATCATCAATCTTTTAATTACGGCTTTTCTAGTCATGTGAACATTGTCTTTTCACCCAGTTTGTTGTTAACTTTACTATAACATGCTGATATATTTCTTTTGTGTAGCTATAGGCTAAAGCAAACAAATTCTACAATTCAAAATTGGTTACTAATAATCAATTGAAAAATAAAAAATAAAATGATTCTGTCAAAGTAATTCTTACATAAACATCATTCAATATTATCTCTCGTTCATTGGGGTCATGCAACTCCATTTGTAGTTTGAGCAATCTTGTATAGCGCGAAAGGTCTTGCTAAGTGCTTGAGACATTGCATGTTGATTATCAATACTATACATAAATATTCAAAACGGTTTTATAGAAGTATAAATAAAGCATGACCACGAATTATATTTTTCCTTAAAAAATATACAAAGAAATATATGTGTTGGAACCATAAATACACGACGGACATAATTTTTCATTCTTTTAAGAATATTTTTCTTCAAAATAGTAACTTTGGATATGTTATAGGAAAGACCATCTGCTATTTTTAATTTACTAGCCCATTGATATAAATCTTGCACTTGATCTCTACTTAAGCGGTATTTTGCCTTCGGTATATAAATACGACCATCTTTAGATTATATTGGTCCTAATTTAGGGCGTGCATAAATTTTCACAAAATCTCTACGAGCATTTTCCATATACTTTGTCTTACCAATGAGATTCAATACAATGTATAATACACTATCAAATACATTCTTTTATATGTGCATCACATCTAAATTGTGACTGATGAGTAGATTGGGTCAATATGGTAGTTCGCAAAAGATACTCACTTTCGTCTAGTTACGAGTACCCCCTATGAGTATCCCCGTGATTTGGAAGAGGTGAACAATCATCTAAACTCTTTAACTCATTTAACCTTATGAATATTCAATTCCCGATAGCCTGACAGTTGGATATGAATCTTCGATTGTATTTCTTTTGAATGACATATCCTATTTCCTATAAAGATGATCATTCGGTAAGAATTGTTTATGACAACCAAATAAGAATGGTTTTCGACCATGCTCAAGCTAAAATACTTCACATTTTCCATGCAATACGGACAACTTCTTTTCCCATGTACTATATCTTTATAGCATTCCATGTGCTGAAAGCCGCTAATTGTCTAAAATAAACCCACTCTCATCTGAAATCTGTTGCGACTGACAACGTCATATGTCTCATGGTCTTTCTCCCATAGCTCTTTCAATTCACCGACTAATATACCAAGATAAACATCCAAATATTTTCTAGGATAGCTTGGACCGGACACAAGTAGAGTTTGAACATATATTGCTTCTTGTTGCACAACATGGTGGCAAATTTTATGGAGTAATGATAACTGGCCAGTACGAGTAATCTTTCCTCTGATAATGTGGGTAAAATCCATTGGTGGAAAACCCAATTATCACATTCATATTATCCATAGCAGCAGCGGAAGATGACTCCATCATAGCTCTCCAACAAGCTAAGTCAGAAGTATGTTCCAAAAAGTCACCAGAGGTATGATCAGCATGCCAAGTCATGTCTTTAGCAGTTACTTTGCAATAACAGAGTCTTTATAAAGATTGTATTATATAAAAGTAATGAAGCACCTTCTGTGGAACATTTGTTTTCATATTTGATTTATACCTAAGTTCACCACATTTCGGAAATTTAGTATCATTATTATATTTGTCCTCATAATATATGATGTGATGGTTGGGGCATACATGTATTAACTTTTATGATAAGTCAAGTGTACTCATCATTGTTTTTACCTTATAATAGGCACCATGTAGAACATTATCTTCCGAAAAGCATTCTCTTTATAATCTTAATCTTGGCATTGGAACTAGCATCAATCATATTGTACTCAGTTTTAACTGACAGTAGCTCCGTAACAACAGATATGAGAGAAAAAGATTTCCAGCCATACCATAATGCCTCCTCAGCCTTTTGTAAATATTCAATAAAATATTTAGATTATCCATTGAATTCATCATCACAACCCTCTTGAGAAGGGTATAAGTCTGGACCTGATGAATCCATAACCATATCAACATAATGATTATTCGACATATGTGATCTCTCTAGGTAAGCTGCTCGCGCCTCTCCATGTGCATACCGGCACATGTAATCATTGACAAAATCATTCT
This sequence comes from Ottelia alismoides, assembly GCA_037367405.1. Classification (NCBI taxonomy): domain Eukaryota; kingdom Viridiplantae; phylum Streptophyta; class Magnoliopsida; order Alismatales; family Hydrocharitaceae; genus Ottelia; species Ottelia alismoides. Next base: position 1,071,974 of record JAZKJV010002969.1, read on the forward strand.
TGCACAAGTGTTCTGCAGCAACGTCTCTAAATTGTTTCTTCGCTAGTCCACATTGCATGCACGAGCAAATTATCTTCCCATCCATGTCAACTACTCTATCTCCTTGGGCAAAGCAACATTGAGAAGGCCTTCTACACCAATTAGAAATGGTATGCAAATGGATCCATTCACTACATGGTTATACATCCAATCTCTTGTTGCACTCGTTGCTCTACCTACAACGGAATCAAAACATGTATTTAATCACATAGTTTGATATAATGAAGACTTCTCCTTGTTATTCTTTGCGAGCATCCTATTTTTATTATCGAGGTACAATAAAAACTACTCAACAAGAATGACTAGCACAAGAAGCTTGTACATCTCTTCATTTTCTTCTGAAAGTATGACTGAAGCCAACATTTCGTGCAAACACATCTTCCATGGCCATTTGTGACTGCGGCCTCATCCCTGGGCATCGTCTCCGGGCCTTAGGGAAGTTATAATCATCTTCAGAGATGGTACATTATTCATATTCATATTCACGTTGTAACGAACCTCTTCTATTCCCTTAGTCTCACCATAATACTCCCACCATAATTCTCGTCTCCAATATGGCAGTAGTTGTCACTTATCGGTACCTTAACTATATATATATATATATATATATATTTTGTTTTGTCTAACATGATGATATTCATTTATTCACGCATTAACAACATGGAAATTTTTGAGATACAGTTGTGCTACCGATTCACAACAAATTTTGTCTCTAAACTCCTTGTTATTAGTTCACGACTATCGAACTAACTTGTACTCATTATTTATATGTAAAAAACTGTTTATTTTAACTTAATTTTTTTATTTATATTTATAATTCATTCACTAATCAGACATTAAGAAATAAGTTCCATAAAATCACAAAATCCAAAGAAATAAAAATGATTTGATTTTGTACATACTTCATTCTTGACATTTTTATTTCTTCTTTTTCTCAACATATAAAAATTCATAAAAAATAGATTAATCATGTATATATTATATATATTAATTTCTAATTGAAACCTAAACAAAAATACAAAAATTACAAAACAACAAAATATGAGATTAATTGGCAAGTAATACTCTAACAAAAATTGTATTTCGTACACGATTTCTTTTGATTCTGGGCCCTTCATAAGTTATAGATCTCAATGAGACCAACAACTTTCATATTGAACACTTTTTTATCTGACCCCTCCTTTTATTTTATTTTTTCTCCTTGATCAACATCCTGATCCACCCTCCATGCCACGCGTCACCCACTCACTAGACCACCTCAGAGCCAGTCAGGCCTTGATCGGTCTACGCCTCAATGCTCACCTCCTGGGCCGTTGGAGCAAATCTGTTCCAGTGTCCGAGATCACTTCTGCCTGATACCCCTTCATCTCACGTGCACTACACAAGAGATGACGTGTCTCCATCTGGGTCGCTCGATCTAATGATCCTTGAACATTTGTCTACCTCGGATGCCCTTTCCTCTACGACATTACGCACTTGAGGCAGCTTACTTCGACCATTTACTCTGGTCGTTCCATGACTCTCCTCCACGTTGCACAACCACTAAACGACTCCCCATTCAACAATCGTCCTCACGTAAAAATTCTATCCTCTACACGCAACATTAACCCTTCATGTCCAAAACCCTAGCTCCACCACCTACACCCTCTCCTGTAAATTCACCCCCTTCGCCACCTTCATTGCCATCCATCGATCAAGATAGATAGGACCGAGCTCCAGAGCTTTATTTTGATAGGTCGGAGGCATCTTGTTGAGCGAAGAAGCCCCTACCTGGTGTGATCCATGGTAGCCTGACCGTGTCGCATCTTTACCTTTCCAGTTGTTGCTGAGCTTCATTGTAGTCGACCATGACAAGTGACACCTCCGGAGACATCCTCATCTCCAGCCCAGATACTTCTCCACCTTAGACCTTACCATACTTATCTGATCCTCTATGTATCCTCCCTATCTCCGTCCCCTTTATATTTCTCTCAGTTTTACCACACATACCACAACAACTCCAGCTCTTTTGGGAACCCTCTCCCCAGCTCCACTTGACACCCATGATCCTTGACCGCACATCCAAGATCACCCTTCCCTTCTCCAAATCTTCCTCCACCGTGCTCTGCCTTTAGGTCTTGCACAAACCCGGAGCTTCAAGCCTCCACCCCTTCACTCGACTCCAATCCTCCATTTCACCCCCCTCGATTTGACTTCGATTTCTAACCCTGCAGGACCCTTATCCCCCAATTGATCTGATGGAGCAGCAGAGCTCCGGTATACTTCTTTGCCCCCGACGACCTTGCACTACCACACCGACTCGAGCATCGCAACAACTTCGTGACGCCTCCAACACCTTCGCCCTCACCCTTTCGAGCCTCCACGACCCCGAACCGACCTCCAAGATGTGGGAGGAGCTTATGGAGGCTCGTCGGAGCTCCGCCCCTTTACCACCGCATGTTGAGGAAGGATGGGTACATGTGCCATGGGATCTTCATCCAACGACCCCCTGATTGAGTTACACCGACCGTCAGATCACATATGTAGGATATCATCGACCATCCATCTCTACACTGCATCTGGATCGTCGGATCACATCAGATCTGACGACCATATCCTAGACAGAGCCTCCACGTGCACCTCCAGGCTCAGGATGCCCAAGGATCCTCTATAGCCTCCCCTCTCTGCCACATGTTCGTCCTCCACCAAGCTTCTTTCCGCACCTAGCCCTCACATGTAGGAGGCATGTGGGTGGGGAAGTTTTGCAATAGGATCCCTCTACCTTCCATTGACTACAGTTAGGTTCTCCTCACGCACTTCGCATACGCCCACTCATGATTTTTGCATTCAAGCCGCACTAGGTCTCCAAAACTGCATATATGTCCCAGTGCACTTGGATAAATGACAGAGGACCCCGTTCCGAGTTCTAATTTATGTAGATAAGTCCCTGACTTGGTCAATTTGATATTTCACATTTTTATTGCATTTAAGTCTACGTAACTTGTTTTATCATACCTTTGTGATTTTAAATCTAAAATTTACGCATTTTATGTCATTTACAGCTTGTTTCACTATCTATCTCTTTATAACATTTGTGAATAGAACAGAGGCATATTAAATGAAATTATTATATAAGCTTTATATGATCCATACATGCTTGATTTGACATATCTTTGTAATCATGTTTTAAGGAAAATTGATTTCTACGCAGGAACTAAATTGAGAAAGCCTGAGTGATTACTTCTTTGATATTTTTAGAGAGTTAAATTATTATTAAGGAGTGATTGAAGTATTGAGATGTGATTTATACGATCATTTTGACATTTGATCTCAATGGGTACATTATTAAATCCTCAGATACGTACATCACTACAAAATAGAATTTCATTGATAAATATTTCTTGGATTCTTCTCTATAGATATGTGAATTATTTGTGAGCTACTTGAGGATAGAACTATACATACTCAAATATTCTATCTCTATATTTCCCTATTTTTTTGTAGCTTTTTTATCTGCATATATTTTCTTACATTCAAATTTCTGACACGAAAATTTAACATTACAAGTAATTGAATACACATATCATTTTAGACCACATAACTAAGGAACACCGTTCATGAGTTACCTTGGTACACTTAGCAAGTAAAAATCGTCACGTATAAGAAATTATGGTTTTTAATGAATTATTTTCCATCTCCTATAATACAGTTCTTGATTATTACAAAAGGTGGATTTCGAGAGAATCTCGACAACGCAACAACCTCTCATAGTTCGCACATCCTTACCCTTCGTAATCTCCAGGAACCCCACTGGAAGTGACAAAACTTAATGAGATGGATTCCTAAGCATAAGGAGGACCCATACCCCATGTTATTTAAATTAAAAAAGAGGTGCTATTTCAAGCCCAACGGACCCACTCCGTTCGGTTGCCTTGTATACCGCCTATTAGAAAGAAATGAGAAGAAAAGTGGTCACTTTGAAAAAATAAAAAGAAAGAGAAAAATAACAGAAAAAGCGATTTTAAAAGCGATCGTGCAAAAAAGCCTTACGAATGTAAAAGAGAGAGAGAGAGAGAATAACCGGTAATAAAAAAGGGAATAGCTTGAAAAAAATATGTTTTATGCAAGAAAAAAATGGAGCACGCACAAGAAGTGCATGTTTTATGTTGATTCTTCCAACTTGATCCATGTTCCCATTCTATCAAGTATGGGAGAAAGGAGGAGCGAGAGTGGGCATATATTTTTTTTGACGTATCTACATATTTTCTACTGCATGTCCACGATCGACTGACCAACATGCAAGGCTACTACCACTATCAGCTATCTTCACCGAGCATCGACTACTTCGTCAGGGTGTCTCTATCCCCGACTACTACTCCATGCTGGACTTTCTTCTTCTACATCGACTTTTCTTCGTTAACGATATGGTATCACATTGACTACTTGATGAATCTCATATACATCTTTTAAAAATCCATTTATTATTCCCCAAACTTAAACAAATCGATAAAACCCACAATTAATTCACTTTTATTATCTCAGTATAAATTCCGTGTATAACACTAACCCTAAATTATGCATTTAATGCTAACATTTTCTTTTCTTATTCTTTACTATTAAAAATCCCTAAAAATTAGATTGAATATTATATGTATTTATTTTGGTCTTAAAAAGAAATCGAAAATATAAAGCCTCTAAAACCATAATGTTTTTATTCCTTAAAAATACTATGAAAATTTGTGCCTTGTAGAAATGATATCTTATGACTTTTCATTCAACACGAAACTTGTATATCTCATCGTGTTGAACAAAAAGTCAGAAGAAATCATTCCAGATATACAACTTTCATATTTTATTTTTTTGCTAATTCGACCTCCTTTTATTTCTTTCTCAATTTTCTTTACTTACTCTATTTTGAATAAATCTGATTGGGCCATGTGGCGCTCTCTGGATCCACCACGTGGCCTGCTCTCCTTCGGCCATCCAACCGCCTCCGCTGCCCTTGGATGACCTCAACCCAGACTCCATCAAGGTCGTCCACTCCCGTGCATCCCTTAGCCAACCGATCGGATCTGATGATCAGATCTAATTCATTCCATTCTCCCTGGTAGTTACACTCGAAACCATCCGCCCCTTCCTATTTTGGAAGCCGTCTTCTGTCACCTCTCCTCTTCCTAACGCCCCATCCACGCAGTCCCAAGATCCACTATCTTTGTGTGGTCCTTCATTAAACCCCTCATCACTCCATCCTTGCATTTCGACCACCATAATCCCTCATTTATCGCATGTAACCGCCACCTACCACCCTATATAGCTACCACCTCCGCCATACTTCCACCTTCACATGAGAGGAAGTGAGAGATAGATCGACCCTCGACCAATGACAGAGGCGAGAGGCTTCTTGGGCGATACCTCCATCCTTCGGTGATATGCAAGGGACCTCAGTCCCTTGTCGCAGCTGCTCCGAGCCACTGCTCTGCTCTGCGTCGTCGCCACATTAAGCAAAGACCATGTTGAGCCATGCTTCTCCATTCCCAGGCATCCACTTCATCCCCTTTGAATCTCCATGTACTCGTTCCTCCCCTTTCGTTGTGTTTTCTCCTAATTAATCATCCACATACCTACACTCCAGCATTCGATTCACATTGCCTTTAGCATCATCGGGTCTCCACGATTTCAGCTGGAGGTTCTGATCGCCTTCTTCCCTTCTCTGGAACCTCCTCTGCTCCAACCATTTTCCTCCTCCTACAAGGATGAGGAACCCATCTAGGTTCCACTTATCCGTCTACCCAGCCATGTTCACCTCACCAAAATCACACACACACTCGCTTCGGCTATCTTAACCCCCTACAGGGTCTCTGAAGTTCTTGAGTGGTCGGAGAGAGGAGGACATATTCGATCTCGAATCACCTTGCTGCTCCACCCTCATCGCCATCAAGATCCAGCCCTTATCCAAGCTTTGCCACCTTCCCATCACCTTCGAGGACCCATCAGCGGGCTCCTCCGACCTTCACCGACGCCAACATCCTCAGGAGGAGCTCGGAGGAGCTTGCTGGAGCTCCAACCGTGCTACCTTTAAACGAAGGAGAAAAAGCTAGAAGAACGTACAATTGCCGTTGGATGAGGCACCATCATCATCCATCTAACGACCCAGGAGAATCCATGTAGCCCACACAAAGCTCTAATCTGGGGACCATCGAGCCTCGCCCGATGCGCCAACCCTCGTCAAGTGGAGCCTCGTCCACCCCAACCCTCCGTCTGTGCACCTCACGAGTCATGTGCAGGAGGCACGAGATTGGGAAATATTACAGAACACCCACCACGCCTTCTCGGAGTTGCAGACAGGTCCATCACGCATAAAGAACGCACGTGTGCGGATATTTGTTCTTTGTGCACGGATATTTTATGCACAAGCCCTACTGGTTATTCATTGTTGCAATTATACCCCCGCATGTGGGTAAATTGCCATGATGATCCAATTGATTTTGCATAATTAAAGATAAGTCCTTCTGGGGACTAATTCGAGGCGATATAGTTAATTTTTATTGCGATTTGGTCCCTAGAAATTAAATACTGCATATTTCTCTCATCTTGAATCTGTCTTTAATACAGAATATGTCCTTTCAAAGCTCTTTTCATGCTCTTAAACTATAGATATCCTGTGAACTTAACTAAGCTTGTTTGAATTGATTTATTATTTGGAAAAAAAGATGGATATTGACTTGTTATGTCTAATTTCTATGTGATAATTGTCAATTGATATTCCTTCTGTTGGATCCCAAGTGAGAGATATGCTCCACAATAAATCCCTTATATTATTTATAATTATTGTTTTCAAGGAATTAACATTTGCAGGGAAAGGATGGCTATTAAATTGATTTTTGATTTAAATTTCTCGATTGATCAAGGACTGATTCATTTGCCTTTATGGTTATTAACAATCTCCTCTGATTACATGACATAGATCGATGCTTTTTAGAAGATTAATTAGGCATTATAAAGGGAAAATTCCTGTCATTATTGAACTATTCTATGCTTGGATTTTTGGGATCTAATTTTAAGAAGCTATTTGATCATTAATTCTCCTTGACTTACACTTTGGATCTAATGGACCTTATTGATGATATTTATGTAGATCTGCGATCATCTCTCGAGGATTAAGTGATTGAAAATTTATCTTGGATATGTGATTGATTTTTGAGGTTATTCAATGACTGATAATTGCTATTCGAAGGATTAAAGATAATATATAATCACAGTTCCTCTGTTTCCCATGTTTCTTTTTTATTTTGCATTCTCGTATGCATTGTCCATTTCCCTTTTCTTTATTTTATTGTCCGACACAAAAAATAACGTATTGATTAATTAATTAATTAAATTAATTAAAAACTATGCAATTAGAAATAGTTTGTTCCTTGTGTTCGACCTTGGTAGAGTTACCAAGTAAATTATTCCACAACAGTCAAAGATTGTAGTTTTTGTTGAATTGAAATTCATCTTCTATACTACAACTATAGCTTGTTAAAGAGATGATTTTTCGGTTTACCACTACTACATGCACGACATAAGTACTTCCCGGTAACTTGAGCATCGCAAATATGTCATCGAGCAAGGTCTTCTATCAGACGTGGACATATATTCTTCTTGATATGTAATGTATGAAGATGTGTTGTATATGTTTTCCTTTGTTGCAAGTTCTCGCCTTTTCAACTCCAACTTAAGGTGGAGTGTTGGAGTATGTAATGGAGGGGTGGTTGGATCTCTCCAAGATCTAGTTACCTCCACTCATGTTTAGTCCCACATCGATGAGTAATGGGACTCCGTCTTATATGTGGGGATATACAAGCAGCACCACACACCCATACTCATTGAGAGGATGGAATAGACTACCCGATCCTTTGAGGCATTCTCATGTAGTTTCATCTCGCTCCCTCATGTAGTATGGTTCCACGTAAAATATGAGTATTTCATATTTTATATCTCTTTGTGTTCTTGTTCAGATTATCAAGTTTGCTTCTGCTTGTTTATTGTGGCATACACAAATGGTGATTTGCCAATATTGCTTATTAGGCACTGGCTGGGATGACATGTAGGTAGCATGGAGACCTATAAATATCCATCCTCTTCATTCTCTACGATTCCATTCCATCCACCACCACCTTGGGCTAGGATCGAGATTGTGAGAGCAAAGGAGGGAGAGGCATGGAAGAAGCAGGAGCGAAGCACTGTCAAGAAGAAGAGGAGAAGGAAGACAATGAGTTCCTCTCCTCAACAGCTTCAGGAAGGAGGTAAGTAGATATTTTTAATTCACGTTTCGACCCGTTTCTTCAAAGACTCGTGCTTTCTTTTGAATTCCTTTAGATATAAGGAGAGACTCTACCTAACATTTCCTCGAAACATCACCCAATATAAGGGAAAATCTGTCAACTATTCGAGAGATTTCATGTTCTTCATGTTCTTCACGTTCTTTGTTCGTTATTCACATTCTTCGTGTGCTCTCTGTGTTCATGATTTGTAAATAGAATTTAGTTATTTCATGAGTTGATAAGCTCCTAGATGAACATGAATCGAGATAAATTGACATAATCAGGTAACGAAATCACTCCTCTTTATTATTGGATTTTCTATTAAATCAAACAAATTTCTTGATTATATGTTCTTCATTGTGAAGGATGCGAACATGTTTATTGTCATAATTTAAAGACAATCGATTAATGATTCACAACAAAAGTATTTGATACAACTGAAACGATGTAGTGATGCATATATGTAAATGTTATGGTTTTTAAAGCATGCTAAGTCGATCTGCTGAAGATATACATATATAATATATAAAAAGTGAGTATGAGTATATGTATGTATGTATACATACACATACCGAACTCAAGATACATAAAGTCAAGATAAATAATGATGCACGCACTTGTATCATGTGAAGTTAAAGATGATTTAATTAGATCTATTAAAATACTACATTCTATTATCATGGTGATGTAGATTAGATACTACAATTCGGACATGCAACCTGTAGGCATGCTAGAAGAGCATCCATATGACAGACCAAACCCAAGTATACACGATTACCCATATATGTTGAACGCACGGTATAAATTTTTGGCAACATATAGTACTCGATTTCTATCCAACTTATTGATTGACGGAAGATATGGTCGTGTCATGTGAAGGCACGCGTGGTTATTAGCGGTTAGGTCATGGTAGCATGCATTTAAAGTCGCTCGCAATGATGATTAAATGTTATCCTATGGTTTAAGCTGCTAGGTTCTCGAAGACGACGTGCTTCCTTATTTCTCATGCTGAGAGTTTGGAACCTTGAATAATGAAATAAAAGAAATGTGTGAGTTACTATCGGAGGATTGGGTGAGGGGATATGCGGCGGTATAAGCTCATAAAATCAGTGCAACCTCCAATCCTGATGTATACACAGCTTTGGAGTTCATGAGAGGTGATGTATATCACCAGGTGAGGTAAATCACATGGACTAATCCCCGTTCTGAAATAGAAGGAACATGATTTAACGAGAAGAAATAAAAAATTTACAGAATAATGATTTTTGCTAACTTACCAAGATTATTTACTTCCCCCCTTTTCATTACTTAGCAATGGCTAATAGTTACCATGTGATTTCTAGAAACCTAACATGCATTGGTGAGCCATCGTCCGGACTTTAAGCATCCATCCAATCAGGCAATAATAGTCGTTTCTATCCTAAGCTAGTTAATGGTTCTTTTGTGTCCTTTTCTTTCAACTTGATGTACATATGAAAGAATACAGCGAGATAATTTACTGTGTAAGCTTAATTGTGAATGGAAATATGTGAGATGCTCTTTGTGCGGACACACCTGCACAGATTACATGTGATGGTTACAAGAATGGCGGGGAAGTTAACATCATCTAACGACATTCATGGAAATTTCATTGCAATTTGTTTCTAAAATGTTAGCTGTTAGCATCCGATGACCCAAAATTGAGGTTGTTACATATATATTACATAGAAAAGATTTATTGAAGATCAATTTTTATCACATGTGAGTGAACCGGAGACAATGTGAAATGTAGCATAAATAAAGTGAAGAGTAACCATTATGGACAATATCAAGAACGATAACTATACCACGCTCCTTAATACGGAAAGACTTCGAAGAAGGAGAAGGCTTGCATGGGTTGTTAGTCAATGACAAATGGTATCTTTCTCCAAGAAAACTCCTGCACAAGCACGCGCTTGGCACGTGACGCGGTACGAAAAGAAAGACCGAGATCCGTCCACCAAGAGGAAGAAAGCAGACACAGCCCATGCCCCTTCCTCCTCTTCCTCCATCACCGTCCCCATCCCCATCGGAAGCAAAAACAGAATCATAGGCGGCAGCAGCCGCAGCAATGTCCCTGAACATGAAGGCCTTGACGCAGGCGTTCGCGAAGACCGCCGCCGTGATCGAGAAGACGGTCCAGACCACGGTCCAGGAGGTCACCGGCCCGCGCGCCCTCCAGGACTACGACCTCCTCGACCAGGTCGGATCGGGCGGCCCGGGCCTCGCTTGGCGCCTCTTCTCCGCCCGCCCCCGCCCCTCCGCCGCCTCCACTCACTATCCGCTCGTCTGCGTCTGGCTCCTCGACAAGCGCGCCCTCTCCGAGGCCCGTGCCAAGGCCGGCCTCTCCAAGGCCGCCGAGGACTCCTTCCTCGACCTCGCCCGCGCCGACGCCGCCCGACTCGTCCGCCTCCGGCACCCCGGCGTCGTTCACGTCGTCCAGGCCCTCGACGAGAGCAAGACCGCCATGGCCATGGTCACCGAGCCGCTCTTCGCGTCTGTTGCCAATGCTCTGGGATGCACCGACAACATTGCCAAGGTCCCCAAGGAGCTCAAGGGGATGGTGAGTGGTGGCCACTGTGCTTATTGCATTCTGGATCTAGCTCCCTGTTTTTTTTACTCCATTAGGACTGAATTTTTGATGCATCGATTGTTATTACTCACCAGTAAACCGAGTGGTCACCGATCGGAATTACTTATCAGGATGTTGAAAAGACAGAAAGTAGGTTTAGTGTGGTGGATTCGAGGATGTTAGCACGCGCTTGTTTTATATATTCGATTCAGGGTCAGGGTCACTGTAAAATCCCCTTGTGTGTGACGACTGTATTAGGTAGTCGACAAGCAACGTAAAATATAGTCGAATCTTTCAACATGGATTTGAACAAGAATCCATGTAGCCGACCCTACTTATAGTGGGAAAAGGCTTTGCCATTTTTTGGATCCACATTGAAAACCGAATAATGTCATGATTCGAAAGGTGCAAGAAGTTGGAGAATGCGACTTTCTAGCGATGTATGGTTAATCTGATGAATTATTGGAGAGGAAGTGCTGAAAGTAATTCGGCATATTTGGGTATGAGATACCATAATAGTTCTGGAGACGGCAGATCCATATGTCATCCTTACTCATCGTGGGAAGATGTTGAGTTTGGGTTTGGTTGGTTCAAGAGTAGTTCTGAAGCCGACGGATCCATATGTCATCATCACTAATCATGGGAAAATGTTGAGTTTGGGTTTGGTTGGTTCAAGTGTAGTTGACTGTTATTGGAGTATTTGGTTGTGCGCCTCTTATGATGTAGATGGGTAAATGGATACCTCCTGGATCCATTTACCCCGTCCATATGTTTAGTCCCACATCTACCGGTGGTGGGACTTGGAGGCTCTGTGGAGGCTATATAAGGAGCCCCGGACCTCATGTATCTATTGAGAAAGTTCAATGAACAAATCAACCCTTTGAGGCGTTCTCCCGTGGTTTCATCCCGCTCCTTAGGAAGCAGGGTTCCACATAAAAAACTTTGTGTTCCTTGTTTCTTTTTCTGTTCTTCATGCTCTATTTATCATTTTTGCTTCCACATTCCTATTTTCTAACATGGTATCAGAGCTGGTTAGATTCTTGAGATTTTCATTATATATATTTTTTCTGAATTTTGATTACCAAGTTCCTGTTCTAGGGTTCCCTAGAATTTTTTCGACGTTCATTTCGGCTGCACAATCCATATTTCCAGACCGAGAGCCTTCTATTCTCTAGTTCTATGCATTCTGCGATCTGTAGCTACCCAGCAAGCGATGCTCTATGTGGTGTTGGCGGCACCACAACTGGCGAAGTTTTTTTTTAAAACGCCGATCTCTCAACGCAACACGAAGGAGTTCCCAGGCGGGAATCCCGAGCGGCATCGCCACCTCCAGCCGCCCTCCTTCCATCCGCAAGTACCACTCCAGGAGCTCTAGTGGAGAGACCCCGGGCGCGTATCTTCTCCGAGTGCGCGCAACGCATCGTGCGTACTGTGCGCATACCCCATCGTTGGCGGTGCGCCTCCCTCTCCATGCTACATCACGTGCGACACCTCTCCTGCAGGCGCAAGCGACGACCTCCCTCCAGATCTCTTGTGGCTCTGCCCCTCTCCCATGCATGCACCTCCCTTGCGCATAGAGTCCTCATTGCTCTGCCTCCAGCCCCATCTGCCTCGCACACACATGCTGCAACATCCTTCACCCCTCCTCCCTTTTGCGGCGCCTTTCTCCAGATCTACGTGCGGCAACGGCTCGAGAAGGAGCTCCAACTAGGCATGACACCCTCTTCTCCGAACCTGATTGAGGGCGACGGTATTTGGGAACCTTAAATAGAGGGTGTGCCCTAAGTGGGCGTTTCTGTTTAAAAAAATGAATTAAACGATGCGAGAGGGGGGGGAGCTGAGTAGCCCGACATTAAAAAAATCTGGAGCAGGTTTCAGGCCCAATATGGGCAACAAAAAGGGGGAGGGGAGAGTTTATTTCTAGCCCAAGTGGGCCACTTTTATATTTAAAAAAGGGAGAGAGTGAGATTGGGCCCCTGTTTAGGCCGTATATAAATTTTTTTTGAGTGGGGGGTTGAGTTCAAGAGCCCCAATGAGGCCCTATGTCATTAAAAAAACGCATACAAAAAAAGAAAGAGAAAAGCTGTACACAAATTGCAAAAAAAAGATTTGAAAAGCCGATAAAAAAGGTGAACGACTTAGTTGAAAAAGGGGGGGAATACCAATTTTTTTTGAAAAGCCAGAAAAAAATTGATGATTATCGGGTTATGCATGTTTTATTTTCTTCCTATCTATTTTGTCTTCTCCCAACTGTCGATGTCTTCATTCCGACCAGTAGATGTCAGATTCTCCAGTCCGATCAGATGTTCAGACTCTACAAATTACAGATGTTCAGATTCGATGATTGTCTTCCAAGTCATCAGTTTCAGATATGCACATGTATGCGGTCTTTTCAAATGAGCACATGTATGTCATCTTTTTTCGTGGTCCCCATCATTCTTCTTGTTTTGTCGGTAAGAGTTTTCATGTGAGTCATATGGACTCCAGAGTAGAGGACCATTCCCTATGCCATGTGGGTAAAGGTTTTCATATGGTATCATAGGGACTACAGAGTAGAGTACCATTCTCTATGCCCGATGGGAGAGACCCAGTTCTCCGACGAGAAGATGTTTCAGACTCCATTCTCTAGCGACCGTGGGCTCCGACGAGGATTGAACTCCATGGCTTTTTCCAGTTCGGTCCTTCCAAAGATGGAGCAGTTGTCCACATGTTGTGGCGGGCCAGAGTACTCCGACGAGGAGACTCATTTCCAGTTGCAGTGACTCTGACAGGAGCAGAGCACATGCTCTCGGACGAGGAGATTCAGTTGACTCACACTCCAGCCCGTTCGTCCTCCTCACTTGCATGGCATGAGAAGCAACGTCCTCGACAACAACCGACAATTGTGCGCATTGAGTTGATATTGTCTATAGTGTCATGTAGCGTGAGTTAAGTTTCTTTCCATTTGTCCAAGCTGAGCATTGCATGCTCCAGCTTGAGGGGGAGTGTTGGAGTATTTGGTTGTCCGCCTCTTATGATGTAGATGAGTAAATGGATACCTCCAGGATCCGTTTACCCCATCCATATGTTTAGTCCCTCATCTTCCAGTGGTGGGACTTAGAGGTTCTGTGAAGGCTATATAAGGAGCTCCAGACCTCCTGTATCCATTGAGAAAGTTCAATGAACAAATCAACCCTTTGAGGTGTTCTCCCGTAGTTTCATCCCGCTCCTTAGGGAGTAGGGTTCTACGTAAAAATCTTTGTGTTCCATGTTTATTTTTCTGTTTTTCATGCTATGTTTATCATTTTCGCTTTCACATTCCGATTTTCTAACAATTGTCAATGAATTGTTAGAGTTGCTTGATATCTGATTCCATTGTTTCGATGGGTATGTGGCTATCTTGTTAGGGGAATGGACAAGATTTACTTCGGGGAACTATGAACTGATATCTGGTGCAATGTTTACAAATGTGTGATGCTTTTTGAGACAATTTTTTTGTATTAAGGGTTAGGCAAAGCATATGCCCCGAGACAGTTGATGCTTGAGAACTTTTATAAGAATAAAAAAGAAATGGTAAAATTATATAAAAAGCCCATTCACTATAAAAATAAGGGAAATTTACAAATTGGGTTCACATCTATGAACACGATCCCAATCCGGACCGTCATGTTTCATTTGCAATAATTAGGGTCCCCACTCCATTTGCGGATACAACATAAAAGTTTCCCGTTAAGAGATGCAAGTGTCTTGGCATAACTACCCTTGAAAATATCCTAAATCCCATGTTGATGATGGCGCCCCTCTTCCTCGCTACCATCCCCGAGATCACCGCATGTGTGACCCTCGTCAGTCCCTCCATGTTCACCTTCACTTTGTTCGACAATGTTGTTCATCCACCTCGTGCAACTACCTTGCTCAGGGGTACGATAGCTCGACGTCGTTCACAGGAATCCCCTCGTCCGAACCCTCTATTTTCCCCTTCAGCTTCTCCTTGCCCTTCGCTTTATTCCCCCACCAAATCCAGCACTACAATCTTGATCTTGACTTTTATGTGTTTCTACCTCATGGCGACGTGGTGTCGGAGAGCTTCTTGGGGCTGCGACCGATAAGAAAGAGGTGGAGGATGAGGCGGGCAAACTCGATGGCTACGGCCTTGTCGATGCTATCGATGTCGCTTGTGATGACTACCCATGAGCCATAGCAAAGACAGAGTTTTGCGGGGGAGGCGGAGGAATGTGACATAGAAGAACTTGAGGAGTTGAGAAGGAGAGGTGGAGGAGGATGTGGACGTTGAGGAGGGTTAGGTTGAGGATGTGGAGGGGTTGGGAAAGGAAGCTGAAATTGACGTGGCAGTGGCCTTAGGAGGGGATCTCCGGAGGTTTTCACAGTTGCTGCGAGTAGGGGAGCTCCGAGGTTCGTGTAGTTATAGGACAGGAGGTTGAAAGGGGGTCGGGGAACTGTTCGTGCGGCCACAGAGCAGGGTCCCTGAGGGCCGGAGGGGTGGGGGGTGGGCAAACCAAATGGAAAAAGGGTCCGAGTGTGGGCCGAGATGTTCAAAGGGGTTATTGGGAATTAATTAAATTTCAAGGGTAGTTATGTGACATGTCAAGATACTTGCATCCCAAAATGACAATTTTTCCTGCCCGCAAATGACATGGGTCCTTAAATAAGTATTCAACTGTAAATTATCCTAAAAATAATTATCTCAAAAGACATCTTAGTTCTGTAAGTACATGAGTTGAATAAGAAATGCTCAATTAGGGATAAAACAAATGAAGTAATGCCGAATAAAACGACCATAAAATGCCTAATATATAAAGTAATCGACATCATTTATGAATCATTTAATCATTTAATTGTCAGGACAATGGTCGTTGGTGGGGTGCGAGTGGAGGGAAACAAGGAGTTGGGGAGAGCGATCACGGACCATTTCAGGAGTTTTCAGCGAGGGGGGCGGGTAGGCGTTGGAGATGGACTGGTTCGTGAGTCGTGCGTTTATCGAATTCTCATGCATCCAACTTGACTCTGACGGTGACTTTGGAGGAGGTGAAGGCGACGGTATGGAATCTCAACGGCGATGGTTCGCCGGGCCCGAATGGTTTCCCCGTTTCTTTCTACAGAGACTTTTGGGACTTGATTGGCCGGGAGGTGCTGGATGTGGTAGAGGAGTGCTGCCATTGCAATGCAGGTTTTGAGCGGGTTAATAAGGCTTGGTGGTGTTTCTGCCAAAGAGGGACGGTGCTCAAAAGGATTGAGGATTTCCGGCCTACTGCTATCTCCAACGCGCTGTATTTGATTGTTGCTAAAGTCTTCGCGACTAGATTGAGTAGAGTGCTGGAGCACTTTATTTCCCCTTTTCAGTCAGCCTTCATGCCGGGGTGGCAAATTGCGGATTGTCTGGTTATGGCGTCTAAGATTGTTGCTGATTGGAAGAGAAGCAAGAGGAAGGCCTTGCTCTGGAAGGTGGACTTTTCTAAGGCTTTTGACACCTTAGACTGGCGTTTCCTCTGGGCGACGCTGCACATGAGAGGCTTTCCTGAGATTTGGATATCGTGGATGAGGAGATGCATGACCACATCTTCTATGGCCGTCCTCGTGAATGGGCGCTCGGAGGGGTTTTTTTTTCAGCCGCAGAGAGGGGTGAGGCAGGGCTGGCCTCTGGCCCCCTTGCTCTTCATCGTTGTCGCGGACGTTCTTGCTTGTATGGTTGACAGGGTGCAGCATAGGGGGATTACGAGCGGTTACTCGAGGGATGGGTTGAGGATCCCGCTGCTCCAATATGCTGATGACACTATTTTCTTCATTGAAGGGGGTCTTGAAGAGGCTAGATACATGGCTACAATGCTCGAGGTTTTTAGTGAGATGTTTGGGTTGCTGCAGAATGCAAATAAATGCAAGGTGGTGCCGTTCTCTATGAATGTGGAGGAGGCGGGGCTTTGTGGTTTGGCGATGGGAACGGATTGCGTCGGGCTTCCCTTTCACTATCTGGGAATGCCGCTGGACACGGGGAGATCAAGGTTGGCGGATTGGTTGATGCTAGTTGAGAAGGTGGAGAAGAGGCTCGCGGGGTGGTCCTGGTGCTCCTGAAGACGGTGCTCTTCGCTATTCCTGTGTACTACTCCTCCACGAGGCTCCTGCCGGCTGGCATTAGGAGGAGGCTGGAGGGGCTGATGCGGCAGTTTTTGTGGAGTAGGAGCGGTCAGGGAACGACCTGTATCCACCTTGTCAGTTGGGAGGATATTACGCTCCAGAAATGCGACGGCGGGCTGGGGTTGTGTAGGCTGGGCACGTTGAATGAGGCCGTGTTGTTGAAGTGGGTGGCCAGGATTTGGGGGAGCGGCGACAATCTTTGCACCACTCTGGTTCGTCGAATCTACGCTGTCAATGGTGTGGCACCGATGGACGTTGCAGTGGGCGGTGCGATGGGGCTAAGGCCATCGCCTTTTTGGAAGGGTGTTTTGGCGGTCACCCAAAACTTTCAGGCGTTGTTCAGACCGATGCTGGGGAGCGGGGCATGCTTTGCTTTTTGGAAGGACAACTAGACAGATGGAGGGGCTTTATCTTTGCGCTTCCTTCGTTTGTTTGCTTTGACAACGGACCAGGATGTGCGAGTTGCATCTTGCTGGTCTGATGGGAACTGGATGCTGATGTTCCGTTCGAAATTCTCTGATCAGCGCTTGGAGGAGTTTATGCGTTGCTTGACGAGCTTATGGAGGTGAAGGGCCCTTCTGCGGTGCGGGATCACTGGGTTTGGCGTGGTAGCTCTCTCTTCCCGTGAGAAAGGCTTATTTGGCGATTTGCAGGCCCCTGCCCTCTTTCTCGGCGGATCTGGTGTGTGACTGCGGGTTCTTCTGGGGGCTGGGCCTTCTCGAGAGGATTGGCTTCTTCTTTTGGTTGTTCAGGAGGAAGAGGCTAATGACACGGGACCGTTGCGCTAGGCTGCTTGGTGTGGTCTCTGGCAGATGCCTTCTGTGTGGGGTGGAAATTGAAACGGTGGAGCATCTCTTTTTCTCCTGTCAGGGGGTGACGCTTGTTTGGGGTGGCCTGGAGCTGGATTGGGTCAACAGGGATAACGTTGGGGCTTTCTGTGGTGGCTTGGTTGCGGCCAAGCATCGGACGAGGAAGGAGTTGCTCCGGCCGCTTGCGGTGATCTGGGCCATTTGGCTAGCCAGGAACGCGTTGTTTTTCTCTGATCAGAGGTTTTACAAGGAAAATGTTTGTATCCATGTGTCGGGTTTGTTAAACTCGTGGCTCGCTTAGTGCGACTCTTTGTAATTGGTTTTTACTTTCCTTTTATTAATGCATTCCTAGGGTGAACACATATGAGTGTCTCCCCCTTTCTTGGCTTAAAAAAAACTTTTATAGAACTGCTCAAGCAATAAAAACACCTCTTAAAAAGGTTAGATTGAAATATAAGAAAATAACATTAAATCATGAAGCAGCAACTTGTTGGTTAGGTAAGTATCATGTAATTTATTTATAAAGAAAATATAATATATTAATATATCGTTCACCGTAGGATTCATGCATTATAAAATTAATGATACTAATCAGCATACATTAGGGTAAAGAAACAATTAAAATCTCAATAAACTTTGTAATAGAGGGAGCCCCGTTCTCAACGATCTTGGTGAGGGGGCTTTGCCCTTGTGATTATTTCATGGTCGACATGTGCTTTCCTTTGGGTAATAATGACATATAATGTTGATGGCCATTGGTTGGGGAATGGCCATTGAGATCAAAGCACTTTCTTTAGTATTATGACTTTAATTTCTCCTTGTTGATACATTAATGAAGGTGATTTCTATGAGCTTGCCTAAGGGGTGATCACAGAGTTGTGACAACGTTATTGGAGGCCACCATCTCTTATTCTACACATGATGCTCTTTGTTGATTATTTCCTCTCCTGGGCCCCTACTGAATGAGGGAAAGTCCCCTTGAGAGACGTACTAAATCTACATATAAATATCAGCAAGGCAGGATTTGGTTGTATGTTGATAATATGGTTAAGACAACTCCTCCTGGATCTCCGTAGCCATCTCCTTCTATATGAGATTAACCGCAATGGCACACTCTACACTATTGGTAATCCGGTTCATAACCTGATAATTATCATCCAATCATGATTCATATTCATTATGTGCCTCATTGAGTGGTTCTTTTATGAGAACATGGAGTTCTTTATGATCGCCAATGGACATCTTGAAGCCTTGAGACTAAAGTGGATAGTTTTCCGCACCCTTGAGTTTGATAGAAGTTTCATGTACCACAATAGAAGATGTGGATATTAGGGGCTTTGCCTTGGAAGGAGTCATGGCCGTTGCGATTAGATATAAAAAGCGAGGAACAATAAAAGAACCATGGACTTATTCAAGTAGCAACCCATTTTAAGGATTGACCTCTCCTCGTCAAGGGATCGTGGCGATAGTGGTAGCCGCTGATAGTGGTTGCAGAAGATAGATAGAGTACAACATTGGTGACGGTGGGACTGCTACTATGATGATGGATTTGCTAGGGCTGCAATGATGAGTCTGCTTACTATAGTGGTCAGAAATAGGGGGCCTAGGATGACAATAGGAGTTGGGTGGCTGTTGGGGCAATGTGAAGGTGGAGGTGGCTGCGACTAGGGTTTCAACAAGAAAGGCCTTGAGCTGCGACAGATGTTATTGCTTTGATACCATATGAAGAAAGATGGGGTGGAATGAGATGATTCTTATTGAAGATATTAGTAATATATTCTTACGGTTATATTTTATTCATTGTAATCCCTTTAGGGATACGTATGTATTTTTCCCAGTATTGAGCTCTTTATGGTTTCATCCTATATAAAGACCCCTAGACCTCCAAAAAAAACACACAATTTCATTCTCTCATTATTTTCCACATGGTATCAGAGCAATGGTCCTAGACCGAAGTTCTGACCTAAATCCCGCTACCACCGCATGCCCTAAAATCGACACCATCTCCAAAACTCAGCACCAAACCCTCTACATGCCGCCCAACGCCTCCTCTAAGGTTCTGCACCACTACCCAGATGGTCTTCGAGGCCCCTGTATCGCCTAGGGCCGGCACCCAGCACCTCTACACCGTGTTTGGAGGTTCGATAGGACCCCATGATGCTGCCTGGAGGCCGATAAGGTCTCGTGCAGGCCCCCGGTGGTCTGGTAGGACCCCACGCTGCCTCTAGAGGGGCTGTTAGTCAACCGCGCCGCCTCCAGGTCCTTTGCACCTTTGCCTGGAGGTCTGATCAGGTCACTGCGCTACCCATAGCTGCACCGCTAGGGTCCAACACAACCTGCTGCGCTGCATGGAGGCCATATAGGGCCTCGATCAGCCTCTGCCAGTGCTATTTAGGGAATCACGCCGCCTACTATCCCCTATTAGGGCATGCACAAGGATGCTACATCGCATCTAGGCATCTAAATCTCTCGATGATGGTCTATTAGGTCACTTTGATGCTTGACTAAGACAACAAAGTTCTTTTTTGCTCACTTTTTCTTGACTTACGCGACCACCATGGCATCGACTGAGCCCAAGCCCTTGTACCCGCCGACTTCTTCTGTGATGATACATGGCACTTCTGTTAAACTGAAGGGATCCGTGAACTATGTACTCTGGTCTCGATCATTCAAAGTATTTATTGGTAGTCAGCGCAAGACTTATGTTCTTACTAAGGATCCGCGTAATGAGACATATAAGGACTATGATACCTGGTATGTGGACAACTGCCAGGTCATTACTTGGATGACCAACATCGTCGATCCAAATATAGAATCGAACCTTCTCTATAAGGAAACAATACATGCTATGTAGGAGAGTCTTGAGCATACCTACTATCAGAAGACTACTAAATCCAGGCTCTCAGACATATACACATGAATTTGGTCTGCTAATCGGGGAGATTCTACCCTGGTTGAGTACTACTGGCTTCTCACAAGTCTGTTTGAGGAGCTACTCATTTTTCAGCATGCTTGCTGCGACAAGCAAATAGGAGAACATGCAGAATGACTTGTGTATCACTTTCTGTCTGGATTGTGTTCACGATACAAGCCTGTGAATGACCAATTTCTGATTGCTGATTCACTGCCCACACTTGAGACCATCTTTGTTCGCCTGTAGGAACTTGATTCTCCAATCGAGTACCATACTACTACTCCATCTACGGAGACTACAACCCATTTTGCTCGGGGACAACCCAACTACCAGGGAGGACACAACCTTGACTTTGGCTGTGGTCGAGGTTGTGAGTCTAGACGTGGACGTGATTTTGGCCGCGGGCGTGAACGTGATCCTACTACTGCTCACTATACAGCATGCATACATTGTGGATGCTGGGATCATCCGTCTGAGCGTTGCTGGGCAAAGTTTGGCATGCCTCCTAATTCCAACAGTGCATGAGACAGCTTCATACGAGGGCCCTTTTGACACTGCTGAGGCCTCACATGATTAGCCTTCCGGTGATAGTCAGACATCATTCATGGCATTTGAATATGCTCGTCTGCGATAGCTTCTACAGAACTCCTCACCCGGTGATAGTAGTACTTCTGCTCCCACTGCTAGTTTGGCTACCACCTCATGTACTATTGCCAACTCTACTTCTGCATCCATCCCCTATTGATTATTAATTCTGGCGCATCGACTTATCTGATGGAAGAAGGCAGTATTCTCACCTCTTCACAACCGTCCTCCTTTGTGCTGGTCGTGTTGCCAACGAGGCACATTCTCCTGTATCTGCTGCGGGTACTGTAGAGTTTTCCTCTAAACTCCGGCTTACTTGGAGTTCATTACGTTCGTGCATTTCTATTTAGTTTTTTATCTGTTCAAAAGCTATCCATGGAGCTCAACCGTCGAGTTATTTTTGATGAGTTTTTTTTGTTATTTTCAGGACATCCGGACGAGACAGATTTTTGGTGGGGGACATGATAAGAACGTTCTCTATTATATTGATATCCCCTCTGGCTCTAGTTTGCTGGCATTGCGTCAATCTCAGAAGATCCTCTTCTCCGACACCTGGTCATCCATATGCTAAAGCCATCTCTTTATTGTTCTCCGAACTCTCTACGCTCAATCCTTTTGAGTGCAAGGCGTGCCAGTTCAGGAAACATCATCGAGCATCTTTCCCTGCTCGAACTCAGCCACGTCGCGAAGCTCTTTTCTCTTTAGTCCATTGTGATATTTGGGGATCCTGTTCGGTACGTACTCTGAGTGGACACAAGTATTTTGTGGTTTTTGTTGATGATTACATCATATCATCTTGGGTCTATCTGTTAAAAGAGCGTTCATAGATTAATAATATTGTCAAGAATTTTTTTCATCATGTCAAGAATATTTTCTCATCAGGTGTTCAAGTTTTTCGCTCTGATAATGCCTTGGAATCTATCCAACATGATATAACAAACTTCTTTGCATTCCATATACTTCCCAACAAAACGGGTAGCAGAAAGGAAACTCATACATCTACTAAATATTGCATGCTCCCTCCTCACCCAGATAAAAGTTCCTAAAACCTATTGGGGGATGCGATTCTTACCGCCGTCCATCTTTTCAAGAGATCCCCTCCACTTACCTACGTGGCTCCACCCTATTCTCCCTGTTATACCCAACCGAGTCACCCTTTCCTATACCCCTGAGAATCTTTGGATATGTGGCCTTTGTCCATAGTTTTCACACTACAGACAAACTATCCCCTCGTGTAATCAAATGTGTTTTCGTAGGTTATTCTCGTACTAAAAAAGGCTACATGTGTTATGATTCGATTGGACATCGCTATTGTATCTCTGCAGATGTAACCTTTTTGAGCATATCAACTTCTTCACTTAGTCTATTACATATATTCCTCTAGATTTCCCACCTCTACTCATTGTCTATAAGCGCAGGCAAATGTCTCCATCACCAGATGTTCCTTTACCAATGTCTTTATTGCAGGAAGATATGCCTTCTTCAAGTGTCTCCTCCACTGCTATCTCGGATGGTCCTCAGGAGCTTCCCATTGCTCTCCGAAGAACAAAAAAGCAATGTACTTTTCATCCCATGTCTCATTTCACTTCTACTGCTAGTTTATTATCCACTGATAGAAGATATACAAATGCTCTCATGACTATTTCTATTTCGAGAAACTACCATAGTGCCTTACATGATTCAGGATGGCGACAAGCCATGAATGAAGAGCTGGATGCTCTTACTTCAAAAGGGACATGGGATCTGGTACAATGTCCCAAGGGGACTAGACCTGTGGCGTGCAGATGAATCTTCACAACCAAGTAGTCGCCAAACGGGTCCATTGACAGATTGAAAGCACGTCTTGTGACCAACAGTTTTATACAGACATATGGGGTGGAGTACTTCGAGACATTCTCACCGGTTGCACGAATGGGATCTATAAGGACTATCCTTTCAGTGACAGCTAACAGGGCATGTCATATCTTTCAACTAGATGTGAAAAACACCTTTCTATATGAGGATCTCGATGAGGAGATGTACATGATACAATCTCCGGGTTATGAAGTCGAGGGGGAGTGTGTATGTCGGCTTCGCAAGGCATTATATGGCCTGAAACAGAGCCCAAGGACGTGATTTCACAGACTTACTACAGAAATCAACACTCTCAGCTTTCAGAATATCACCTCTGACTATTCCGTGTTTGTTATACTTGCTGTTTATGTGGATGATATGGTAGTTACATGTGATAATAATGGGATACTAGAGACCAAAACCTTTCTCTATAAGGTGTTTGTCATCAATGACCTTGGTCCACTACACTATTTCTTGGGCATAGAATACTACGCACTATAGAGGGACTTCATCTCTTACAGAGGAAATATTGTCTGGATATCCTTACTGAATCCGGATTACTTCGATGCAAACCATATGGTATTCCTGCATATCCGAAGAAACATTCCACATTCTCTGATTCTGTCTTCAAAGATGTTACTCGATACAAAAGCCTGGTTGGCAAACTTCATTATCTCAAGGTCACCAGACTGGATATGTCTTATCCAGTGAGTCGATCTAGCCAACACATGGAGCAACCTTGTTACAGTCACTGGCAGGATATTCTCTAGATTCTATGATACTTGAAGGAATCACCCGGGCGTGACCTCTTTTATGGGGCAAACGGTTACACCGATGTTATCGCCTATGTTGATGCTGAGTATGTAATTTCGTCGGAGGATCCTTGTTCCACCACAGGTTATGCTATGATGGTTGGAGGAATCCTTGTTATTTAGAGAAGCAAGAAACAGACTGTTGTATCTAGATCCAGTGCAGTAGAGTACACAACAATGACCCAGGCTACCTGTGAGATCACATGGCTATTGACATTTTTACAAGAATTCGACATTGTTGTCACTACCCCTATACCATTATACCATGATAACAAATCTGCTACATACATTGCCATGAATCATGTGTTCCATGAGTGAACCAAGCATATAGAGATTGATTGATATTTTGTTCGTGACGCAGTCTGGATTAGAAAGATTGCTACTCCTCACATCACCACAGATCTTCAGCTTGCAGATGTATGCACGAAGGCCTTACCCAAGAAGCGCCTCTCATGGATAGTTTCCAAGTTTGGCATGGTTGATAGATATGCTCCAACTTGAGGGGAAGTGTTAGTAATATCTCCTTACAGTTCTATTTTATTCATTGTAATCTCTCCAGGGATACCTATTTATTTTTCTCAGTATTGAGCTCTCTAGGATTTCATCCTATATAAGGACCCCTGTACCTCTAGAATAAAATAGACAATTTCATTCTCTCATTATTTTCCAAAGAAGATATATGATTTTTTTATACAATAATGTCCCAAAAGGCGGAAGACACAATAATGTCCTCCAAGGAAACTATACATACAAGAAAGACTAAGTTAATAAAACATCAATACCATTTGTATGACAATTGATTCGCTATCGATATCCAACCTTGTGTTTTGTTGGAGGAAATAACACATTAAGGTTGGCTACATACACTGGCAATGCTATCATGGAAGCACAAATGACATATCTCTACATGTTGTCTCAACATCAATGTATCAATATCTATGACCCACTTAATGAGAAGTGTTATTTGATATAGCTGATGTAGATTTTTTTTTACTAATTTCCTTTTTCCTTTGGGGGTCTCTTGTAATTCTTACCAACCCTTCTTCTATGTAAGAAGGTTGGCCTTTTTTATGGGGTAAGAACAGCTTAATTCTTTACAAAATTGTTACATTCTTTGTGTTGGGAATGTCTTTCAACCGTACAATACGTGTCCTACTATTGGAGCTCTTGGGTTAGAGACTCTAGTTCTGTGCGAATTACAAAGAGAAATAACCTCAGTTTTTTAAATAGGCAAAGAGCCTTGGACCTCGAGGATTGCCTCATCATGAGACTTATGCCTTAATAGGTTTGAGCAAGTCTTAGGCTTGCAGGGGCTTATCACTTTTATTAAACCATGATCCTAAGTGTAAACTGTATATTTATATATTTATCAAGCATTTTGTGGTAGAATTCTGGATTGTTATGGCTCGCTAGAAGTTAGATATGTTGTTTAGGTTGGGGGATGGGGGCTATTAAGTGTAAGTGTGTAATTGCATGGGGATTTTGTTTTTTTTTGAATAAGAACAAGGGGGTGCACTCCCAAGATGGGAGTCACCACACCACAAATTTCATTGATATAGAGAGAGATACATCATCATCCGGATACCCAAAAGTTGTACAAAGCGTTACACTGCGCCACCACATTCTCATAGTAAAAGCGCTGCCCCTTGAATATGACATCATTTCTACCAAGCCATATAGCCCAAAGCACCGCAAAGACTCTGGAATCATCACCGGTGGAGCCGGCCCCCACCGCCCGAACAGAGGCCCAGAAAATATCCGCGCAGGAAGACTGAACCCACGGCAACCCCAAGGACTCCCAGACGTCCGCCGACAACCTGCAACCGAAGAAGATGTGATTCGTGTCCTCCACACCATCAGTGCATCTATCACAATGAACGTCCGTCGCGCCCAACATCCTTCCCCTTCTGACCTTGTCACACAGACGACCCCGCCGCAGGCACCAGAGGAACACCTTAACCCTGGTAGGAATCTTTGCCGCTCAAATAATCTTCAAGTCCACACATAGGTCGTCGTCATGCTCCAACCCTCCAGCACACAACCTCCGGTACGCCTTCTTAACCGAGAACTTACCCTCCACCCACTCAAAACAGTCCGGCTCCCCCGACAACTCCCCGGCGGATGGAATCTCCGAAAGCAACTGCAAAAAATCATGCATCCTCTGCTCAGACAGAACCGCAGTGAACCTCGGAGCCCAAGAACCAGAGTCCACCACCTCCGCCACCCGCGCCTCCCTGTCCACAGCCAACGCCATCAACCTCGGGAAACGGAGCCCCAAGGGCCCCTCTCCCGTCCAGTCATCATGCCAAAATCTGAACAGAAGCCCATCTCCCAGCCGAGGGCGAAGAAGAGACGTCATAGCTGGCAGAACCGCCCGGACCCCACACCACAGCGAAGACTCATGACGCCGCCTCGCCGCCTCGCCGCCACCAACTCGCCCGAGACCCCATAAATCCTCCTCAGCAGCCGCACCACCAGCAAGTCCGACAGACCCCAGATGCGCACGACCCACTTCGCAAGCAACGCCCTGTTCATACATTCCACATCCCTGACCCCCAACCCGCCCTCGGAAACGGGTAGAGCAAGATCCTTCCAAGCTACGAGGTGCAACCCCTTCTTATCCCGCTTTCCACTAGACCAGAAGAAAGATCTCATCAAACCCTCCACCTTCTTTCTAACCCCAACAGGCATCAAGCGGGTAGAGAAGAAGAAGACCGGAATCGCAGAAAGAACATGCTTGAGCAGGGTAAGCTTCCCGCTCTTGGACAAAGTGACAGCCTTCCACCCCTCCATCCGCTCCTCCAGCCTCCGAATAACACAGTCCCAGTCGGACTTCCTCATCCTGCCGTCGACCAAAGGCAACCCCAAGTAGGAGATGGGTAACGTACCAAGGGGGCAGCCCGCCCACTCAGCTAACCGAATCCTCTCGTCCTCCTGCATCCCAAGAGTTACCAGAACAGACTTCTGCCTGTTGATCTGCAAGCCAGAAAGACAACCAAACACATCCACCAGGACAGCAACATTGTGGTTCTGAGCCTCCGTCCCCCCCAAAAAATCAACGTGTCGTCCGCATACTGCAAAACCGGGACGGAGATGTCCCCCAACGAGAACCCCTCACACCAACCTTCCTCCACTGCCCGCCGAAACAAAACCGCAAGACAATCCGCAACCAAAACAAACAAAAGGGGAGCAAGAGGGCACCCCTGGCGCACCCCCCTCTGCGGTTGGAATCAACCTCCCTCATGACTCCCATTGACCAGCATCGAGCAAGAGCACGTAGTGACACACCTCTTAACCCAGTCCACCCAAAGAGGAGAAAATCCCTTCTTCTCAAGCGACGTCCACAGGAACTTCCAGCTGACACAATCGTAAGCCTTCGCATAGTCAATCTTCCAAATCGCACCTTTTTTCCTCGATCTCTTCCATTCACGGCAGATCTCCGACGTAGTGACAATACCATCCGCCATACACCGCCCAGGAATGAATGCGGATTGAGAAGGAAGAATCACACTTGAAAGAACAGCTCTAAGCCTGCTCGCTAAGACCTTGGCCACAATGAGATAGATGCCGTTAGAGATCGATATAGGCCGATAGTCTCCAACACCCGCTGGGTTCTCTTTCTTAGGCAAAAGAAAAATCAAGGCCCTGTTGACCTTCTCAAAGCCGCAGTTCCCACCCCTGAACTCACTCAGAACCTCCATAATTTCCCCCTTCAACAGCTCCCAGAACTCCCTGAAAAAACAAATAGAGAAGCCACCCAGACCAGGAGCCCCATCCGCATTCAAATCCCAAACCGCCCGGCGAACCTCAGCCTCCGAAAAATCGGCCACCAACAAACCCGCCTGCTGACCGGTCAACGACCCTGACCCCCGCCCGGTCCACCCCCAACCAGCCTCCCTCCTCACCCTCCTCGAGGCCCGTACAAAATGCTCCTGCAAAGCAACACCAATGCTCCTTTCCCCCGTAACCCTTCGGCCCCCCACCTCCACCTCATGCAAGAAGTTCCGCCTCCTCCGCCCCGATGCAACCGAATGGAAGAAGCGAGTGTTAGCATCACCCTCCCTCAACCACTTCTGGCGCGACCGCTGCCTCCAATGAACCTCCTCCTTCCTGTCCTCCTGGTAGACCACCTCCAACCAAGCAACCCTCTCCTCCACCTCCTCCGGAGACAAACCCCGGTCAACATCCAGCTCATCCAGCCTGCTAACCCCCGCCTCCGCCTCAGCTCGCCTGTCCCTCCTCCTACTGGCGACCTCCTTCCCATACGACAGCAAGACCCTCCTGAGCGCGGCCAGTTTCGCCGCAAAACGCGACACCGCCGAACCGGAGACGGAGAACGCCCGCCAATGCTCGGAAACCAGATCCCGAAAGCCCTCCTCTAACAGCCACTTCTTCTCAAACCGAAAAGTGAATCGAGCCACGCGCTCCTCGCCGGAGAACCAAAGAACCGGTGTATGATCTGACAGCGTCCTCGGGAGAGCCCAAGCCCTCGCCAAAGGGAACAGTTCCCCCGCCTAAACTGACACCAGGAATCTGTCGAGCCTGGACATGGACCTCGCATTCCTCCACGTGAATCTGCACCCTGCCGCGTCCACCACCGACAAGCCTAAAGAGCGGACCACCTGCCTCAAGTCCGCAGAACCAGCATCCAAGCCCCCGCCACCCCCCGGCCTGTCCTCCGGGAACAAGGTGACGTTCAGATCCCCACCAATAATCCAGGCTCCATCCCCCACCTCAGGCGCCACATCGCTCAAATCAGCAGCCAACCTACCATCCTCCTGACGGCACGGGCCGTAGACATTAGTGATGAACATGCATAGACCATCCGCTCTACGCCGAAGCCTCACCGACAGAGTAAAACGGGAGGCGGAAGTCCCCAACAGGTCAAAAGAATCGGACCGCCAGCCAGTAAGAAGCCCCCCGGAAGCACCCTCAGCCTCTTTCACCGCCACCTGAAAGATGTCACCCCTACACACCTCCCTCCGTTGCTGATCATCCAACGACTGCAACTTTGTCTCCTGAAGAATAAAGATATCTGCCCCAGCCTCTCTCACAAAATTATGCACCCCGAGCCTCTTGTCGGGCCGGCCCAAGCCCCTCACATTAATAGACAGCAGCTTCATTTAGGCAACCGATCAACCATCTTCAAAGGAGGAATAACCCCCAACCGCCGTGCCATTCCCCGATCCAGAGCAGCAAAGCGGTCCCTCACCTCAACGGGGCTACGGCCCCCCGCGCCAGCAACCTCACCCGCATTCTCCGCCACCAACGCCGCCCGCAACGACGCCCGAGCCAACCTCCCCACCCTTCCCCCTTCGCCACTCCCCCTCTCATAAGCCAAACCGAACCGGCGGATCGAACCCTCACCGCCAGCCACACCAGCGGCCCCCAGAGGCGAGACAGGAGCCTCCACCATGCTCCCCTGACCGGCAGCGACAGCCGCAAAAGGCAAGGACGCTCCCTCCACCACCGACCCACCTGCCGCCAAACCCCCAGCCAACAGAACCTGCCCCTCCCCCAACTGCTCACCCACAAGCGGCACCCCGACCTCCAACTCCCCCCCGGGACGGGCGAACCTCCAACCACCCCCTCCAGCCCCAAGGACACAGCTGCCACCTCCCCCACACCACAACCCTCAACCACCTCACCCAAAGGTCCCCACATCAGAGAACCCGCCCCCGGAACCCCCACCTCAGAAAATGAGCCAAAGCGAACCACCGACCTAGCAGGAAGAAGCCCGTCGGAGGGCCGCCCCCCCCACAAGGAATCCCCCCCTCCACTGGCAGCGACCCCCCCCGGTGCTTGCGCGGCACCAAGGCGAGCCGCTTCTCCACCGCCACCCTCGGACCCAGACTCCGCCACGGAGCGGCCCCCCTTACGCACCCCTGCCCCCTGCCCCCTGCCCCCTGCAAAGCCGCCCAGACATCAGCGGCCACCAACTCAACCAAGACCTTCCTGCCGTCCAGCACCACCTCCCACCAGCCCATCTTCTCCTCGCCAACCGGCCTCACTCACAGCAAAACGTCCACAGGTTGGCCCAGGTCGCGGCCCGCCGCCTCGACAGAGTCCACCACAAGAACCCCCTGCAACAAGCTCGAGATGCGGTCCTTCGACCTCGCCCTCATCGGCAGCCCCCTGATCACAACACGCTCCACCCGAGCCGGCACGACTGCGACATCGGAGTCCCGGACCCTCCGCCACTTCAACAGCAAAGCACGCTCCGCCGACCCGCTCAGCAGGGCGTGCTCCTCCCGCGGCAGAAGCCCTCTCGCCAACGCCCGCCACGGAGAGATCAGCGCCACATCATCCCTGAAAAGCGCCTTCGACACGAACCCCACATCTGAAGTTGCCGAGAATAGGGCCCCATCCCCACCACCTTCCGCCACCAACAAGCTTCCAACCCGAATCAGCAACGGACAGGACCGCCGAGAGTGACCGAACCCCCGACAAGAGAAGCAGCGAAGCGGCCCGCGGCAAGCCCTCGCCCAGTGATCCAAAGCACCACACTGGAAGCACCCCCTGCCAAATGGAGAAACCAGCGGCCCCCCCCGAGCCCGCAAAGAAGGCCCAGCGTCGCGCCTCCTGCGCCGACCCTCCACGACACGCCACTCCCCCAGACCTCCGTCAGCCTCCAGAGCAGGCCCCACCCCCAGATCGACGTCCCCAGAGGCCGAACTTCTCACATCTCCATCTGCACCAACGAGAGAACCGCCCCGAGCATGCACTGGCACCAGACCGGGAACATCAGAATGCCCCCGGAGAGCTCCCGACCCCGGCCTGGAAGGCCCCGTCCCCAGATAAGGGCGCCGCTCTGGTCGTGGAACCCCCCCCAGAGGCGCCCCAAGACCGCCGACTCTCGTCACGCTGCAGCCACCGCGGAGGCGGGAAGTCCTCTCCCAAGCCAGACGGTTGCCATCGCCCGATGCTGCTTCGCGCGACGCGAAGACCTCGCAACCAGCAGCCTTCTCCTCGCGACGCGACACCAGGACACGCCGCAGACCCCGCGACAGACCACGAGTTCCCAGCCCATCGCGCCTCGCAACCTCGCGAGAAACCCTAGCTCGGGAGCGAGCGTCCCGAAGCAACATTTCGCGTGTCTTCGTTTGGACCGTACCCTGGGGATTTTGTTGAAGGAAAAATGAGAATCATCATTTCACGATGCCCTCTAGAGCTCTCTTATATAGGAAAAAAGTTCTATGGGAAAATTACATAAGGTAAACTAGAAAATAAACAAATATAAATAAAGACTACGAGATACAAGAATCTCAACACCCCCACTCAAGCTGGAGCATATATGTCTATCATGCTCATCTTGGAACAACAACGATGAAAAGGACCCCTTGCTAGAGCTTTGGTGAACATGTCTGCAATCTGATCTCCCGAGGCAACATGAGTAGTAGAGATCAACCCCTTCTGGATCAAGTCACGAGTGTAGTGACAATCTACCTCAATGTGTTTCATTCTCTGATGAAAGGTTGGATTATTATCAATGAACAATGCTGCTTGATTATCACATTTGAGGTGTGTTGGAGTATTTGTTGTGCGCCTATTGAGTTGTAGATGGGTAAATGGATACCTCCAGGATCCATTTACCCCATCCATATGTTTAGTCCCACATCTATCAGTGGTGGGACTTGGAGACTCTGTTGAGGCTATATAAGAAGCCCCAAACCTCCTGTATCAGATGAGAAAGTGCAATGCATAACATGCCCCTTTGATGGCTTCTCCCGTGGTTTCATCTTGCTCCTTACGGAGTAGGGTTCCACGTAAAATCCTGTTGTTCTTATTGTTCTTTATCCTTTTTCCATGTTTCGCTTACGCTTCTCATTTTCTAATATGGTATCAGAGTGGGTTCGATTCTCGAGGTTTTTCAATATGTTAATAATTTGTTCGAGATTCAATATTGAGTTCATGATAAGAGTAGTTTGATCTTGTGTTTGATTTCGAAGCGGTATTTTCATGTTCATCATCATTCAAGATCTTCTCCTGTTCATGGTTCGTTTCTGTCTGGATTAGGGCTCCCTAAGCATCCCTGAATGGTTCATTTAGGGTTCCCTGAATGGAACCCTAGCATTTCTTAGCATGTCTACAACGTTGTTTGTGGTCCTTATCCTCAATATGAAGCATTCGGTGGTTCCGATTCCTGGCCAGGCTCGAGGGCGGTGCCGCCGATCTCTCCTTGCGACTTCAGACTACGCCTCCTCGCACCTTACATTCTGGCGGCGCAGGCACGCGATACAACCATGCCGCGACTCCGCTCCAGCAGCCCAGAGGGCTCTCCAAGCGATGTCAGCTTATCGCGTGTCCCTCTTCTCCAAAACGACGCAGGCGACACCTCCCAGGCTCCGCCTCATCTCCAAACACCTCTAGGCGGAGGCGAATCTCCTCGCTGGTGCGAGCTCTTGATCTGGGAGTCTCCCTGTTGGCAGTGAATCTCAAGGCGGAGGCCTACCTCCCATCACGCGAGCCCCTGCGCGCATCCCTAAGAGGCGAACCCAGGCGGCGGTGCGGGCATACCGTCTTCCCGATTCCAGGCAACAACCCACGAAGAGGCGGAGCCCTCATCTCTCGTGCGCAACCCCCAGGGCTCCAGGCAGAGCCGCCAGGCCACAACGCAATACCGCCTCTCACAGTCTCGCAGCGGCACCCGCGCGACTCCTCTCCCAGTCCCAGGCGGTGCCTCTCTTCTTCTCGACACCTAGGCAGGGCTCGTGCTCCAGGCTTCAGGCGACAGGGCGTCAGATCCGGTGCGGCGCCCCTCTCGCTTTCGCGGTGCAGAATCTCCTTGGCGTGAATCCCAGGCGCACCCTTATCTTCCAAGTGGCGTCGAGAAATCCCTATCGAGGGGAGCGGCTACTACGTGAAGGGTTCCCAGACACAGGAACCCTAGAGCTCGACGGCTCCCTTATATATAAAAAAATTATTGTTTTGGGCCCCAACCGATGTAATAGGAAATAAAGAGAGAATGAGGGTGAAAGGGCCCACGAGGGCCGTAAGTTTTAAAAAAAATTTGCTGCAGTTGGGCTAGTTTATGGGCTGTGACAGTAAAAAAAAGGAGAGAGAGAGAGAAAGAAAGCCGAAAAAAATCATGAACATCTTATATGTTAAAAAAAATATTTTTCAAAAAAGAAAAGAAAAGAAAAGAAAGTCGGGGATTTTTTTTGAAACGGCTTGTTGTTTTTTCTACCCCCACTATTATCTTGTATTCTTCCAACTTGATCGATGCCAATTTCTGACAAGTATCGGAGAAAGGGGGAGTATATATGTAGAGTCACAGGTCTTGATCCAGATCCAGATGTCAGTCTCCAGACCAGTCAGATAATCAGACTCTGCAGTTCGGTTTTAGACTCGACGATCATGGTTCCGAGTCTTCAGTTTCAGACACGCACGAGTGTGCGGTCTTCAGTTTCGTGGTCCCCATCATTCTTCTTGTTGTCAGGCCAGAGTTTTCATGTGAGCCATAGGGACTCCAGAGTAGAGGATCATTCTCTATGCCATGTGGGTAAGGGTTTTGATGTGGTATCATAGGTACTCCAAAGTAGAGCACCATTCTCTGAGCCAGATGGGAGAGACCTAGTTCTCCGACGAGGAGACTCCAGGCGTAATTTCAGACTCGATGGTCAGATTCCGAGTCTTCAGTTGACTCACACTCCAGCCCATTCGTCCTCCTCACCTGCACGGCATGAGAAGCAACGTCCTCGACAGCAGCAGTGTGCGCGTTGAGTTGATATTGTCCGTAGTGTCCTGTAGCGTGAGTTGAGTTTCTTTCTGTTTGTTTGTCCAAGCTGAGCATTGCATGCTCCAGCTTGAGGGGGAGTGTTGGAGTATTTGGTTGTGCGCCTATTGAGTTGTAGATGGGTAAATGGATACCTCTAGGATCCATTTACCCCATCCATATGTTTAGTCCCACATCTACCAGTGGTGGGACTTGGAGGCTCCGTAGAGGCTATATAAGGAGATCCAGACCTCTTGTATCAGATGAGAAAGTGCAATGCATAACATGCCCCTTTGAGGGCTTCTCCCGTGATTTCATCCCGCTCCTTACGGAGTAGGGTTCCACGTAAAATCTCGTTAATCTTCTTATTGTTCTTTATCCTTTTTTTCCATGTTTGGCTTCCGCTTCTTATTTTCTAATGCAGCGGGTTCGATTCTCGAGGAATTGTTTTTTTAGATTCGACCATTCTTCAATGTTCTTGAAGATCTATTATCGAAGAATATTATTTGCATTCATGTTCAGGAGAAAATTGAAGATTCATTTCTAGGGCTTCTTAAAACCTTGTTTTTCTGAGATTTAGTTGAAGATTTGGCTGAGGATTTATTCGGAGATTTGAGATTCATATTCTGTACACTTCCAGCCAAATCCGGGGAGGACCTCCGCATCTATGGCCGTGCCTCCACCAACTTCTCTAGGCATCAACTCCATCTCTTCGGCGTGGTGCAGCATGGTGCCTCTAGATCCAGGCATCGCTCATGGCACCCTTCTCTTTCCAGTAAGTATCTCCCACACCCAAGGTGTCAGATCCAACCCTAGCGGAGGATCCATCCTCCTCGCGCACCGGTGCGCGCAACCCAGGCGGTGCCCTAACTTGCGCAAGACAGAGCCCCGCGAGCCCAGGCACTACCCAGGCAACCCGCAAGCCCCGCGAGCGCAGGTGGCAGCGGCGAGCCCCACGCGATTCTCATCCTCCTTGCACGAAGAAGCTCCACGCGCGCAACCCTGTCGATCCCCTTCACGATCTCCCTTCTCGCCGCCACCCCTTGCGCGGCGGCTCCCTAGCGGCATCGGCAGAACCTGCAGGCGGCCCTCTCTCATCCCTAATCTCCCTCTTGTGGTGATCTCCAGCGCCAGGCGGTCTTGAGTCGCCATCGACGGTGCAGAAACGATGGGTTCCCCATTCGGAACCCTAACACGTGAAGAGGGAGGCTCGAAGGCCTTGTTTATTTATTAAAAAAAGAGGTAGTGGATGTTCAGAGAGCTAGAAAAAAGGGGGTTGTTATTGGATGTATCCATTTACCCATCTACAACTCAATAGGCGCACAACCAAATACTCCAACGAGGTGCATAGGAAGGGGCACCTCAATAGTTAGGTCAGTCAGAACGGAGTTAACCCATATTATTTCTGTACTCCCTTGGGCCATAGCACTATATTCTGATTCAACACTGGATCGGGCAACAACAATTTGTTTCTTACTTCGCCATGAGACCAGTGAGCTACCAACAAACACAATGAAGCATGAGGTGGACTTCCTATCCTTGGGACACCCAACATAGTCCGCATCTGCACATCCAGTAATTGTGAGGGATGTATCTCTTCTGAAAAGAAGACCTGCTCCTGGAGAAGACTTCAGGTATCTCAAAATCATGCACACTATCCATGTGAGCATGTTTGGGCTGCTCCATAAACTGGCTGACTCTGCTCACAACAAATGATATTTCAGGTCTGGTAATAGTAACATATAGCAATTTTCCTACCAGCTCTCTGTATCGCCTCTTATCCACCCCTTCAGATTCATCATCATAGAGGCTAGCATTAGCATCCATTGGTGTAGTAGCAGGTCTGCATTCCATCATTCCTGTCTCATATAAAAGGTCAGTGGCATACTTCCTTTGCATCATAACCATACCCTGCTGATTCCGTGCAAACTCCAATCCAAGGAAGTAACGTAGTATGCCAAGATCCTTGGTCACAAACTGTTGCCCAAGAAAATCCTTAGCTGCATGAATGCTTCGGAGAGGGCATTCCCCCTCTTTTGATTATCTATATGAGATCCACACCTTTACACCTAAGATTCCGGAAGGATCATCACTTCCAGTAACAATGATGTCATCAACATAAACCAGAACAACAACAATACCTCTATGAGTTCTCTTAACAAAAAGAGAATGATCTGCAGTGGACCGGAGGAACCCCTTCTGTTTAATCAACTCTGAGAGCTTCTGAAACCAAGCCCTCGGACTCTGCTTAAGACCATATATGGCCTTATGAAGACGGCACACCATACTGGACTCCCCCTCAGCAGCAAACCCTAGTGGCTGCTGCATGTAAACCTCCTCCTGCATGTCACCATACAAGAACACATTCGTGACATCTAATTGGAAAAGCGGCCAGTCACATACCACCACTACAACAATAAGAACTCGTAGTGTAGAATGACGCGCAACAGGAGAAAACGTGTCCTGATAATCCACCCCATAGGTTTGGGTGAACCCTTGAGCAACCAACTTTGCTTATATCTATCCACAATGCCATCCGCTCGGTGTTTCACAGTAAACACCCACTTGCTGCCAACCACAGATGATCCTGGTTGAGTCTGTACAATGCTCCATGTACCACGAGATTGTAGGGCTGCCATTTCCTCCTCCATAGCTAGACGCCAATGACTACTCTGTAATGCCTCCTGATAGGTCGGTGGTATGACCACAGAAGACAATCCCACAACAAACCTCTGAAAATCCTTGGAAAGACGATCCAAGGAAACATGTGAAGCTAGAGGATGCATAGCGCAAGTCTGCTTCTGCCTTCGTAGAGCAATAGGTATGTCCAGATCCGCATTACTCGTAGAAGATATAGTGTCCACGACATCCTGTACCCCAATCTGTACATGCAAATCACCAGTGCCATTAGATGAACTCAAATGTTCAGTTCATACCTCAGGTGGGCTGGACGATGGAGGAGGTACATGAGCATGTGACCGTCGCTGGTATACCTGCGGAAAGAAAATAGAGGATGGTGGAGGTGGTGGTGGAGGTGGCGGTGGTGGAGATGGTAGATTAGGAGCTGGTGGTGGAGATGAAACGGTGATCGGAGAAAGAGGCATATAGACCTCTTCTCCATCTTCTGACAGAGTAAGCCTGTCACATGTAGGAGAGAAATACATAATGGACTCAAAAAAAGTGACATCAGCACTGACGTAGTACCTTCGCCGAACAGGGTCAAAGCAACGATATCCCTTTTGGGTTTTAGAATACCCAACAAACACACATTTGACGGTTCTGGGAGAGAGCTTGTCAAGACCAGGAGACATTTGACGAACAAAAGCTACTGAATCGAAAACATGAGGCGTAAGCGAGAAAAGATTCGTCTCGGGGAATGCGATCAAGAACGGGATCTTCTCCCCAGAATCGAAGAAAGCGTACGATTAACTAGATAACAAGCATTTAGAACCGCATCTTCCCAGTATGAATGAGGAGCACGACTTTGAATCAAAAGGGTTCTGGTAACTAGTGGTAATATCCAAAAGATGGCGATGTTTTCGTTCAGCCACCCCATTCAGTCGTGAAGTATATACACAAGACGTCTGATGCACTATACCATGAGACCTAAGGAATTGAGAAAGCTGAGTAGTGCAAAATCTAAGTGCATTATGTGAACGTATAAACTTGATTTTTGCTGAAAAATGTTTCTTGTTTCATTAATAAAGGACTGAATAACATGACTAGCATCAGATTTACTCTTAAGAAGAAAGACCCAAGACAATCTCGAAAACTTATCAACAACAACAAGATAAAACCTATGCCCCTGAAGATCAGGGACACGATTGGGACCCCAAATATCAAAATGGATTAACTCAAACAAACGATGACTACTTCGACCCCGACGACTCTGGAAAGTGGAACGATGATGCTTCCCAAGCTGGCCGGCCTCGCACTGGAAAGTAGAGCGAGGAGAAATCTGTGGAAGAACATGACTCAGCTTCTACAGAGGAAGATGACCAAATCGAAGATGCCACATATATGGTGAAACAGATCCAGTACGAAGAGAAAAAACACCAGCATATGGAGATTGCACTAGTCTGTATAGGCCCCCTTGCTCACGTCCAGTTCCAATCACCCTGCCTGTGAGTATATCCTGAAACACAAGAGCAAATGGATCAAATATGGCACGATAGTGTAAATCTTTGGTGATTTGACTAATTGATAAAAAATTCATTGAAAAATCAGTATCATAAAGTCCATTCTGATGCCTCAATCCTTGAGTCAACTGCACCTCCCCTGACCAGTCATGGGAGAATGCATCCCATCTGCTATCAGCCTATCACTACAGACCGTCCCGGCT
Organism: Ottelia alismoides; assembly: GCA_037367405.1. Classification (NCBI taxonomy): domain Eukaryota; kingdom Viridiplantae; phylum Streptophyta; class Magnoliopsida; order Alismatales; family Hydrocharitaceae; genus Ottelia; species Ottelia alismoides. The sequence continues at coordinate 1,110,027 of JAZKJV010002969.1, forward strand.
GAGTCGAACGAAAAACACTAAATTGACCTTTGTCACCACGGAGATGATGGGATGCTCCGGAATTCATGATCCATTCTGACAAGTCTGCCCTGTAACTAGTAAAGGCATATGCTATACCTGACGTAGAAGCTGATGCAGAGGCAGCTACTTCTGAAGATCCTGAAGGAGAGCTGGTAGAACCAGATGTAATAGGCATAGTCTCCCTTAGCCGCGCCACAAGCTCGTCAAATCTCTGGTAAGTTACAGATAATGCACTCCCAGCCTGTTGTGCCTGCTCTGCAACTCGAGCTGAAGCAAGAAACCCATGCTTAGAATAACAGGTTTCCTCAGAATGGCCTGGCCTGTGGCAGTAAATGCATGGCTGACGAGATCGACCACCTCCTCCTCTGCCCCGGTTAGTGCCTCCCCTACCACGATATGGTGTAGGACTTCCTCTACCACGTGATACAACCATAGCTGAAGATGTCTGAGACTGTGAAGTACCACGAGAAGATATAGACAATCTACTCAATCTGCGGTATGCCTCCTCCACAGGAGGTATTGTAGCATCAGTAAGAATCTGGGCACGAGCTGTGTCATACTCCTGGTCAAGGGCTGCTAGAAGGACCCCGGTCATCACATAGTCTCTGTACGCCTTGAGCTGCTCTGGCGTAGCAGTCAAGGGAATGTATCCATGTAGCTTCTCAAACATACCCCTCAAAGAAGTATAGATAGTATGAAGGGGACGACCATTCTGCTTCGATGTGAATATATCATGCTGAAGCTGCAGTATCTTCGATTCATTCTTCGCTGGTGAGTATGTAGTGACGAGAATATCCCACATAGCCTTTGCAGTAGGCTGACTCAAAATATCACTGGCTATCTCTGCGGACATCGTCTCGGATAGCCACACACGTGCATATGCATCATTTGCCTCCCATGAGGCATTTGTCCAGTCTTGTTACATGGCTCCTCTGCAGTTAGGATGTGCTTCTTTTTTTTTTTTGAAAGCTCAAAAAAGGGGGAGTCACTCGATGGTGATCGCCCCAATATATTTATAAAAAGGAAAGAAATAAACAAAAGAAAGAAAGAGGAGAGAATACACAAAGACGGCCCACAAGGAGAAGGCCCAACAAGGAAGGCCCCCCCCCCAGAAACATCAAAAAACCGTCAAAGGATTAGCCAATGTCCCATTCCTGAGAGAAACACTGAGCACGAATAATGATATTTTCCTTGTAGAACCGCTGAGCAGAGAAGATCGCTTCGTTCCTCCCAAGCCAGATACTCCAAAGCCGAGCTAGCGGAAGCATGATAAGCCTCCTATCGTTGTCCCGCAAAGAAATCAAGCTGTCGCAGAAGGCAGGAAAAGAGGCACGATTGAGCCACGAAAGATCCTCCCAAATCGGACACACATGCCCGCAATCAAAGAAAAGGTGAGAGATTGTTTCCTGTTCCGCCCCACAAAGGCCACACAAAGGATCCACATTTGGGAAAAGAGTAGCACATCGGTCGCGCTTCAAAAGCCTCCCACGACGAAGAAGCCATAAAAAAACCCCAATGCGTTCAGGAAGCTTAAGACCCCATAAGAACCGACAGTCACGCAGCAAGTTGTCAACATCGGCAATGAGAGGAGCAGTCATAGCAAAATAAGTCTTACGAGAGGTGAAGGGCCCATCCTTCCAAGCCCAATGATCGCGCATAGCAGACGGCCGAGGGAGGTCACCAAGAAGAGCCATCAAAGAGAGATACTCGCCAGTACGAGAGGTGAGGATGTGCTTCTTGCCATTGCATTGCATTAAACTCATGAATTGCATGGTCCACAGTTCATAATTCGTTCCATCCATCTTCACAATTGGTGCCGGACCTTTGAAAGCACCCGGAGATGGAATATCTGCTCTGTTGTCTGACATGATGACAACGATCTCTCAAGACTGGGGTGGCAAACAGGACCAATAATGTCTACACAGACATATAGGAAGATGGTTGTGGGTGTAGACTCAAACCACAACCACTTCCATTCCTTGGGGACTCCTTTGGGTCGCTAGGGTGTCTTTAGACAATTAGACTACACCTTGGAAGACCACGAGGGAGCGCCTACATCACTGGTGCGTCACGCGGAAACACCTATCCGCATTGGGGCACATGCGCGCAAACGTTCGAGCACGCAGACGCTAGTGCCTTGGGAGGACGAAGGGCGTGTCTTTAAAGAGACGCTGGGCACGCGTGTACACGAGGAGATGCACGCGCAGACGTGCGCGAGGACGAGGGCGCACACAACAGTGCGCGTGCAGGCACGCGCGAGAACGCGCGAGAGACCTGCTACGGCGTCGCGAGAGGCCTGCAATGGCGGCACGCGGCTGGCCTTGACGAAGGCGCTTGAGGGTTTTGGTGGGGACAGATCTAGGGCACAGGCTCCGGTGTAGGACCGTCGCTCTTATACCATGTTAAAGGAAAAATGAGAATCATCATTTCACGAAGTCCTAGAGCTCTCTTATATAAGAGAAAAGCTTTATAGGAAAATTACATAAGGTAAACTGGAAAATAAACAAATATAAATAAAGACTACGAGATATAAGAATCTCAACAGAATTTGGCTTGGAGATGTGGAAAGGAAGAATGAGGACCAACCCGGTACTTCTTTAGATATATCATATTTTTTAGATTTGGATGCATACAAATGTTTACTATTGTTCACTAGGACATTGACATTGAATCTTATTTGTTGGAGTATGTTGATATGCGTCATTTGAGTTTTAGATGGGTAAATGGATCACTTCAAGATCCATTTACCAAATCCAAGTTTTTAGTCCCACATCTACCAATTGTGAGGTGTGAAGACTCAGTGAGGGCTATATAGGAAGCCCCTCACCCTCTATATCCAGTGAGAAAGTGCAATGCATATATCAACCCTTTGAGGCGTTCTCCCGTGGTTTCATCCCGCTCCTTAGGGAGTAGGGTTCCATGTTAAAATCATGAGTTCTTTAATTTCTTTGTCTTTATTTCTCTGATACGCTTCCGCATTCCTATTTTCTAACATGGTATCAGTCTCTATCAGAGCGGATCGATTCTTGAGGATTTTAAGTTTGTATCATTCACGTTCATGATCGGTTCAAGTTCGAGAAACTCTAGGGTTTCTGAAGGAACCCTATTTTTTTACATGACGATCTTCATCTCCAGTCCAGCCGCACATGGCGATGACCCCAAGTGTTCAGATCACGATGAGGCCCCGATGAGGCGGGCCTCCAGATTCTCAGCCGGTGTGCCCCAGGCCGCATCTCCTGTCGGCAACTCGTCTCCACTTCCACGCACATCCAGCACTGGCGATGTAGGGCGCTACCTTCCAGACGAATGCGCATCCCACAACTCTGGCAGCATCTCCAGGCGGCTCTCATCGCGCAGATTCAGATGGTGAAGCCCTATCGCGCTGCCTCTCGATCGAGCTCTCATCAACGGCTCCGGGTGGAGCCTTCCCTTCCTTCAGGCAGAGATGTAGTGCTGTGCAGCCAGGCAGGCGGCGATGGCCCCTCCAGTTCAGCGGAGGTGGGGGCTATTTCCTGTCCTGCTCCAAAGCGGCGACAACAGCACGATCCTCCAACGGCCCTAGGAGGTGGCGCAACTTCTCCAAGCGGAGCTGCTCCAGCTGTATATGGCGGCAACGGCGACATCGGGAGAAGATACTCCCCCTCGTGACACTTCCTCTCACACGTCTCCATCTCGATCTAGGCAGAACTCCATGAGAGATGACATCTCCCCCTCCAGGTGCAGCCTCCAGCCTCCATACGCGCGCAGACAGTGCCCTCGCGCACGCAGATCCCCAGCGGTGCAATGCGCGAGCTCCGGGCGACACCCTCTGCTTCTTTCTCCTAGGAGCTTTCTCCCCAACTCAAGTGTGGCGACGACTTTCTTCAATAAGGAGGGTTTCCTTCGGGGAACCGGGCCCTGTTCGGCCACCATTTATAAAAAAAGAGTTTTTTAAGGGTCCATGCTATGGTAAAAAAATGGCTTGCTATTGTTTTGATAAAAGGGGGAGGCATTTGTTTCGAGAAAAAAGGTGCGTAAAAAAACCATACGCGATAATTTTTTTTGAAAAGAAAGCCGGAAAAGAGAGAGAGAGAGATGATTGGTTTATTTTAGAAAAAAAATAAGATTATGATGGCTATTAAAAAATTGATTATGAAATAGTCGGGAAAAAATTGATTGGTTGAGAAAAGCCAGAAAAAAAGAATATATGTAACAACTTATTGGATTTTCGTTTCTCCCCATCTTGATTTGTCTTCTCCCAACTTGGTCGACGTCATTGTTTTTCGACCAGTCTGGGAGAAAGGGGGAGTATTGTGTAGAGTCGCAGGTCAGATCCAGATTCTCCAGACTGATCAGATTTTCAAACTTTTCATTTCTTCAGATATTCATACTCGATGTCAGATTGGTTCCGAGTCCTTAGCTTTAGACACGCACATGTATGCGATCTTTTTTAGATAAGCATATATTTGCCATCATTTTTCAGTGGTCTCCATCTTTTGCGTTTCTGCTAGGGTTTTCATGTTATCCATAGGGACTTCAGAGTAGAGATAACATTCCCTATGCTATGTGGGCTAGGGTTTTCATGTGGTTTCATAAGGACTCTAGAGTATAGATCCCATTCTCTGAGCCAGTATGGGAGAGACCCAATTCTCCGACGAGGAGACTTTCAGACTCTATTCTCCAGTGTTCGTGAACTCCAGTACGAGATCCTTCCGAGGTCCTATGAGAGAGAACCCACTTTGAGGTCCTTATGAGAGAGATCCATCTTCAGAGATCTATGTATGGATAATTAGCGATGTTCTTTGTTCGACCCTTTTCAGGGATGGAGCAGTTGTCCACATGTTGTGGCGGGCCAGAGTTCTATAGGTGGAGACTCATTTTCAGTTTCAGTGGCTCTGACAGGCGCAGTCTAGAGCACACCAGTTTGACTCACACTCCAGCCCAATGTTCCTCCTCACCTGCATGACATGAGAAGCAACATCCTCGACTGCAGCCAACAGTTGTGCGCATTGAGTTGATATTGTCTGTAGTGTCATGTAGTGTGAGTTGAGATTTCTTTCTGTTTGTCCAAGCTGAGCATTGCATGCACCAGCTTGAAGGGGAGTGTCGGACTATGTTGATATGCGTTACTTGAGTTTTAGATGGGTAAATGGATCACTCCAAGATCTATTTACCACATCCAAGTCTTTAGTCCCACATTTACCAGTTGTAAGATGTGGAGACTCAGTGAGGGCTATATAAGAAGCCCCTCACCCTCTATATCCAGTCAGAAAGTGCAATGTATACATCATCCCTTTGAGGCGATTCTCCCGTGGTTTCATCCCGCTTCTTAGGGAGTAGGGTTCCAAGTTAAAATCCCGAGTTCTTTAATTTCTTTATCTTTATTTCTCTGATACACTTCCACATTCCTATTTTCTAACATTATTGAGTGTTGGCTTTCCCCAAGTTTGATGGCAAATCTATAAAATGTTGGTCACATCAATCAATTTTGATGATTTCACTTGTATGTTTCATAAGGGTTTTTTACACTACGACCCCTATAAACTTTTGCAAGTGCATGGCAGTACTTTAAGCTTCATATTTACCCAACGACCTCTATAATCTTACTAACTCTTACGCCATGTGGGTCAACATCCATCCATTTGACTGTTTGATTTAAAAGAAACCTTTAAATATTTCATTCTCTTTTCTTAAAATTGTATCAAATATTCCATGTCACGTCCTCCTCCTCCGTTTCCGTCGCTTGCCAATGTGGACCATCGAGCTCCATCATTGCCTTTGTGGTGAATCCCTCGTCATTCAATCCATATCTAGGCGACCCGTCCTCCGTGGTATCCATCCTTTGTTCCTATCGCAAGCCACGTCGTTGTTGCTCTTGCAACAGATCGTCAACCTTATCCTCCATCGCCACCCACGGTCAGCCCTCATCCTCCTTCTGTTGCACCTTGCAAGGGAACCTATTGACCTCATGTTAGGGTGTGCCCTCATGCTCTGTTGGCCCTCGTTCATCCTCGAGCTTTGCCTCTTCTTCATTTTGAAGGCAGCCATCACCCTCACTTGGGGAACCACTGGCCGTTATTGTCTCACTTCACCTGTCGCCACCTAATTGGTGTCTAATAAGGGGCATCGATATGAGATATGGGAGAAGGAACAGAGAGTAGGGGAGAGGAGGAAGGGGGAGCCCTCTTTTTTCCCTTCAAAGATCCACCATTGATTTTTCCCATGGCTAGCTTAATCTTAGAAGATTAAATTTCGAAGAGTTAAATTGACAACAAGGTTGGTGGTATAAGATAGAGTAAGATTACATAAGTTGTGGGGTAAATGCAAATTTTGCAGGATTGTCATGTAATTGCAAAAGTTTATAGGGGTGCGGTGTAAAAATCCATTTTCTTAAATTGTGATGACATGTCAATCAATTTTGAACATGCCCATCAATTTCTATCATCATGAGCGACTGCGTTAGATATCTTTCATAGCCAATTTATTATTTTATCCATACATTAATAATAAGTTACAGGATATTAATCGAAATTACGACACGTTTCCAATTTTCTAAGTTTCTATAGAAATGTTAGGTATAGCTTGTCAATAAAAATCCATTTTTATTTATCCAAGTTACATGGATACATGGCCATCTTAATGCTATCCAGGTATGTAATACCTAGAACAATGCCCATATATATATGTATATATATGTGATCACTTTCTTAATAATCATGCACATTTAGTAATCAATTTAATATTTTTCCTATATATTTTAGATGTGGAAATGGACGTGTATGTTGACACTTGAAACATTGCACTTTTTATATTTACATTATAATTATCTGAACAGAATGACTAGACTTCATATTATTGTTTGAGTTTATGCCAGTCTAAGATATTTTATCATTTGTTTATCTATTTCTGTTTTTTTTCTCTGTTTCTCGATTAACAAACTGAACGGTACAATGAACATAATTTCATGACATAATACCATATTATAATGTCGTCTACTAGCTATTAGGATTTGTAATTATATTATGCTTAATCCCATTACATAATCTGAAAAACTTTTACATTTATAATTTGTTTTATTTTTATGACAATAGTGCTTTTATGTAACTAACACATCGTTACACGAGAATGCATACAGCACGGCTTTTGATGATTAAGAGTGTTTAAACTATGTATGAGTGAAAGAAAGAAGAGAACTGCTTTTTCCCCCTGCAGGAATGTGAAATGTATTGGAATTCTAGTGTAATTTTATTGAAAGAAATTATTGAAGTACTTATTTGCCGTTTCCTCTAGTGCAGGAAATGGGATTATTGGAAGTCAAACATGGTTTGTTGCAAGTCGCAGAGTCCTTGGATTTTATTCACAACAATGCTCGCCTCATTCACCGTGCAATATCTCCCGAGGTGCAAAATTTTATTTTCACGTGCGATGAGGTCCTGAGTGTAGAACTTTATTTTATCTTTGGTTTCCATTCATTGCTTGCTGATAGTATTGAGTTGATGCGTTGAAGTGCCATTTGTATCGCCCTAATTATCATGGATGTTGATATGACTTTTTAACTAAAAAATATTTGCTAGATTTGGATTGACAACAATGTTTTTAGATTTCAAGCACCTAATGCTATTTGCTCCGTTCAACTGCATATCTTCTATTAATATAAGTTTGCATGGATAATCATAAATGTGTGAGAAAGGAGCACGTTAACACAATTGTGTGTGCCATGTAGTAGATGTGCAAAATCACGCAAATTTAACATCAAAAATCAGAAGAAATGTCCGCAGACAAGCCTCTATTTGAATCTCAAAATGAAGAGTTAACTAAACACCTTAGTCCCGTCTAGACTTGGTGACAAAATGCATATGCCATGCATATGTACAAATGAAAAAGTTCTTCACCTGGACTGCCAGCTACTATTTTGACTTCTTCTCAAAACCCTGACGTGAAATACTTCTTGTTTGGCCTTTTTGTCTCCGCTACTTCGCTCTTCTGGCTTTTGCATTTGATTTTCTTATTGTCTAGTTCACACATCTGCCTAATGGTTCAGCAGCCTTTGGCAGCCAGGTTCTATGTATGTGGTCAACTTGTGTCAGCAACCATCCGAAGGATACACCAAACACGAACAAATACAAAAATAAGTAATATGATTTTTTTGACAAGCTTAGGTAAATTGATTTTGAATTGGGAGAACCGGAGAAGTAGAAAATTATATGGTAAAAAAATCTCAAGTACATATTAGAAGGCCTGGGAGTATTCCTTTTCTCTATAAGCCATTGATGGAGATATAGTTGTTGTAGCGGGTAAAATGGCTTTTCATAATACACAAATGAGAAAGTACGAAAATATAATTTTCTCTCCCAAAAAATGATGACGTGCCACATTTTAATGCGTATTGTGGAGAAAAGAACAAATTGTCTATTCATCAAGTCCCAGGATTCTCTTATATAGGAGAGTAACCTGTTGGACAAATTACATAAAGAAGTCAAAGGAAATAAATAATACATAAAAGACATGAAAAATAACCGATATCTCAACACCCTCCCTCAAATTGGAGTGTAGATATCTATTATGCTAAGCTTGGAGCAACATCTCTGGTAAGGACCTCTGGCTAGGGCCTTGTTAAGTGCATCTGTTGTGTGGTATCCAGAACTGACATGAGTAGTGGAGATGAGACCCTTATGTATCATGTCATGAGTGTAGTGACAGTCCACCTCGATGTGCTTGGTCCTCTCATGGAAGGCTAGATTGAGAGCAACCTGCTTGTCACATTGGAGGTGCTAGGAAAAGAGGCACCTCAACAGTTAGGTTAGCAAGAACAGATCTGACCGACATCATCTCTGTATAGCTTGTGCCAAGGCCCTGTATTCTGCGTTTGCACTAGATCTGGAAACCACAATCTGCTTCTTGCTCTTCCATGAGACCAAGGAACTTCCTATGTACACTCAAAGCAAGAAGTAGACTTCCTGTCTTTGAGACACCCTGCATAATCTACATCTGCACACATTGTAACTGCAAGGATGTACCTCTTTTAAATAGGAGATCAGTGCCATCTGAGGCCTTCAGATACCTCAGAATCATATGGACTGCATCCATATGTGCCTGTCTAGGCTGCTCCATAAACCATGCGATCAAATTTCGTCGAAATTCGACCGAATTTCGGGCGAATTTCGATTTCGGTGGGTGGCCGAAATTCGGCCGAAATGGCCTTATATCGGTCGAAATTTGAGGGCTCTAGTTCAAAAACCGATCGAAATGAAGGAAATTTTGGTCGAAATTTGATCGAAATTCGATAGAAATTTCGTTTCAGTCAGTCACCGAAACGAAACTGAAATCCGTCATTTAAGGCCTTGCCATAAACCGACTCACTTTGCTCACTGCAAATGATATATTTTGCGAGGCTTGCCAGCTTGGTAGCATCATCATTCTTCATTTCCATCTCGTCAGAGTCGGAGCAGTTCTCAGTTGTTTGAGCTCCTTCACTTAGATATTTGAGGTCCGAGTCGTGTCCCTAATCACCAGGGACACCGTTTTATCTGGTTGTTGTAGTTGACTCTTCTAGACTTTCTTGGATTTTTCCTTTAAAGAATAAGTCTGAGGTTGGGTTTATCATTAAATCATTTATTAATGAGATAAAATATTGTTTCTGCAATTGTCAAGTATTTGCGTTCCGACAGTGCCTTAGAGTTTTGCACTTTACAGCTATCCGAGATTCTCAGGTCTCTTGGCATTGTACACCAGACCTCGTGTGCTTATACATCTCAATAAAACGGTGTTGATGAGCGCAAACACTGCCATTTACTTGATGTGACAAGAACCCTTCTGATTCAGAGTCGTGCTCCTCACTCTTATTGGGGAAATGAGGTTCGGTGTTTCAAATTTCGCGAAATTTTGCTGAAATTTCGACGCTCCACCAAAATCGAAATCTCGATATGAACCATTCCTTCACAAATCTAGGCATATTTTGGCCGAAATCGTCGAAATTTCGACGAAATTTCGAAATTATTTAGTTTTTTTGCCATCTCGAAACGAAATCGAGATTTAAAATCTTGATGCGCTTTTCACTACCTTCTACTCAGTGAACCGTATGTCGGTCTCACTGCCTTAGAGTTTTGCACTTAACAGCTATCCGAGATTCTCAGGTCTCTTGGCATTGTACACCAGACCTCGTGTGCTTATACATCTCAATAAAACGATGTTGATGAGCGCAAACACTGCCATTTACTTGATGTGACAAGAACCCTTCTGATTCAGAGTCGTGCTCCTCACTCTTATTGGGATAATGCGGTTCGGTGTTTCAAATTTCGTGAAATTTTGCTGAAATTTCAGTTTCGACGCTCCACCAAAATCGAAATCTCGATATGAACCCTTTCTTCACAAATCTAGGCCTATTTTGGCCGAAATCGTCGAAATTTCGAAATTATTTAGTTTTTTTGCTATCTCGAAACGAAATCGAGATTTAAAATCTTGATGCGCTTCTCACTACCTTCTACTCAGTGAACCGTATGTCGCTTTCTGTTTTGGGAGAAAAGGCTTCTTTCTCGATTGCGTTTCCCAAGAAGGATTTGTTCTCCCTTATACCCAGTGCGTTTGGATCTGTGGCCTTTGTTCACAATCTTTCGCCTGGTTATTACAAGCTCTCCCCCAGAGCTGTCAAGTGTGCCTTTGTTGGCTACTCCCGTACCCAAAAAGGGTACTGTTGCTTTGATCTACTTCGGCGGAAATACTTTGTCATGCTGATGTTACATTCTTTTGGTATCTTATGTATTTCTCTCCTACAGGTGATAGACTGTCCCCATCTGACTCTGATGAGGAGGTCTACATGCCTCCACATACTACAGCTCTACCACCTCCATCACCTCGTTCACCGCCACAACTACCGTCGCCTCCACCGCCATCTCCAATACCTACACCTTATCCTGTAGTTGCCCCTGCACCGCCACTCACCTTGACTCAGTTTTTGCCATGTGCGTTTACTCGTAGGTCTCGCTCTGTTCCCCCTACTCACATGTCTTTCCCATCATATATTACGCCTCATAATTCCTTATAGGATGAGCAGATACCCTTTCAAGAGGGAAACTTATAGGTTCCAGAAATGACAGATGATCTCGATGTGCTTATTGCTCTGCGAAAGCAGAGACGTACTTGTGCGTCATATCCTCTTGCAGTCCAAGTTTCTTTGAGTAGTCGTTCAAAGGATTTCAAAAGATTTACTGTAGCACTATCAACCGTGGAGATACCACGGACGTATCGGGAGGCCATCCAAGATAGTCAGTGGCGTCTTGCCATTGAGGAGGAGATGGTCATGCTACAGTCGCGTGTCACATAGAGCCTTGTTTCAGCTCCAATTAACGCATCCGTTGTTGAATGCAAGTGGGTGTTCACAGTGAAGCACCGAGTATATGGCAGTGTAGATCGCTACAAGGAGAGATTTGTGGCATGTGGATTCACCGAGATATATGAGGTAGACTACCCGGATACATTCTGTTCAATGGTCAGGCATTCTACTTTGCGTATACTTCTATCAGTTGCAATGACACGAGATTGGCCCCTCTATCGGCTTGATGTGAAGAATGCTTTTCTCTATGGTGACCTACAAGAGGAGGTTTACATGTAGCAAACACATTGGTTCGTTGCTGAGGGGGAGTGTCAGAAGGTTTGTAGACTTCACAAGGCCATTTATGGCCTTAAGAAGAGTCCAAGAGCATGGTTTCAGAAGCTCTCATATTTGATAGAGCAACGGAGGCTTGTGAGATCGACTGCTGACCATTCACTGTTTGTTCATATGACTAAGAGAGATACTGTTACCATATTTGTTTATGTTGATGATACAATGTTATATGGGATGATGAGCTGGGTATCCAAGCTGCTAAGGATTTTCTAGGTCAGTAGTTTGTGACCAATGACCCTGGTAGCCTACGTTACTTCCTTGGACTGGAGTTTACCAGGAACCAACGAGGTCTTGTGATAACCCAGAGGAAGTACGTTGCAGATCTTCTCTGAGACAGTCATGGCAGATTGCTGACCTGCCACTACTCCTATGATCCCAAGATTGGAGCTCTATGATGATGTCACTGAGGAAGTCGACAAGAGGAGGTATAGAGAGCTTGTTGGGAAGCTTCTTTTTGTGACTATCATCAGGAAGATCGCGTGGAGATATATGGGAGGACATGATACAACTTCTGCAGAGGAAGGTTGCCAAAATGAAGGTGCCACCTGTACTGTGAGACTAGTCCAGTAGGAATAGTAGAGGCACCAGAATGAGGAGGCTGGACCAGTCTGTAGAGCCCTCGCTACCCACATCCTCATCCAATCACCCTGCTCGTGAGTATGTCCTGAAATACAAGAGAAGATGGGTTGAAAATAGCACGACAATATAGATCCTTTGTACTCTGACTAATAGAAAGCAAGTTCATCTGAAAATCATGAGCATATAAAACATTCTGCAGCTGCATGGATGGTGTCAAATACACTTCCCCCTATCCTGTGATGTGTAAGTGAAGCCCATTCGCAATGACGACCCATTTACCAAGGGTATAGACCTGTAAGACATGAACTGGGCTCTGTCTCCACACAGATGGTGAGAAGCACCATCGTCCATGATCTGCTCTATCACATCTGCACTGCTACAACCAGTAAAAGTGTATGCGATACATGAGGAGCTCGAAGAGTCTCTAGTTGCAGCTGCAGTTTATGTGGATCCTGTTGTGGTAGTGCCATCCATTGGAGTCATGATCTTCGGTATACGAGAGACAATGTCATCAGGGTGTGAATCTGCTTGAGGAGCTGTAGTGTCTGAAGGCTCTATTTGCTCCGCTAGATGAGCAAATGTAACTACTTCTGATAGCATTTGTCCTCAGAGTGTCCTGGACAACGACAATAAGTACATGGACCACGTTGGCATCCACCACCTCTGCCACATGGACTACATACTCTGAATTGAGAGAATCTGCTGCGAGAAGCAACCATCACTTAGGAAGACCGTGGTGGTGGCAGCGGGTGGAATAAGAAGCCTACTGAGATGACTCCTCCATGGGAGGTATGATCGCCCTAGTAAGGAGCTGTGCTCGTGCTGTCTCATACTTTAGGTCAAGTGTAACCAAGAAAACTCCAACCATCATGGAGTTCCTGTATGCCATGCTTCTCTGTGGAGGTCGTAATAGGCATGAAGTTGTGAAGCTTCTCGAACATGCCACAAAGCGAGGAGTAGAACGTGTGCAGTGGACGGTCATTCTGCTTTGCCCTGTATATGTCAAACTGAAGCTGGAGAATTTTGGCCGCATTTTTCGCTTGGTCATAAGTGTATGCCACAATATCCCGCATCGTCTTGGCGGTGGGCTGGTTCACAATATCATTAACTATCTCTGTGGTGAGGGTCCCAGAGAGCCAAATACGCGCATATCTGTCATCTTACTTCCACGAGGCATTGTTCCCAATCTTGTTCGTCGACTCAGGTTTTGTTAGAATGTGTTCCTTGTTGTTGCACTGCATGAGGTTTTGTCCCATCCATCTTCATGATGGGAGCTGGGCCCTTGAAGGCACCGGACGAAGAAAAGATATCACCCTTGTTTTCTGATTTGATGGAAAAACGGTCGAAAAACGGAACTCGAATGGAGAAGTAGACCGATTTGAGTGAGTCTACATAATCATATGGAGGATTTGGTAATACGTGTAGACTCATACAACTATCCTCTTCAATCTCCGATCCACGCTAGGCCGAAAAAATGGTCTGAAATCACGTTTTCCACATCAAATCAGACCGATTCAGACTGCAGCTCGACGTCGGAGAGGAAACAAAGTGACCGTGCAGAGTCGGGAGGGGCCGCGAGAGGCCGCTAGGAACCACATAGGGCCTAGAGGGACCGAGAGGGGCCCAAGGGGGTCTGGGAAAGCCGCAAGAGGCTGCTGCGGTAGCCCTGCGATGGCGCTGGAATCCCCAACAGCTTGCTGCGGCGATGCTGGGGAGTCTTGGCGGTGCTGCTGCAGCCCTGCGGCGGCGCTGGGCGGTCCTGGTGCCGCTGCGGCAGCCTCGGGGGGTTCCTGTTGGTGGCGCGGCAGCCCTACGGCGGTGTTGGAGAAGCTTCACGTACGTAGAGGCTAGAGGGTGAGGTCTATGGCAAAGGTGGGTATTTGAACTCTGGTCTAGGACTGTTGCTCTGTTACCATGTAGAGAGAAAAGAATGAATTGTCTATTCATCAAGCCCTAGGGTCTCTTATATAGGAGAGTAATTTGTTGGGCAAATCACATAAAGGAAATAAGTAATACATAGAAGGCATGAAAGATAACTGATATCTCAACGTGTATCATTCACATGCTAATGATAGTGTTATGTTAATCTCCCTTTGGGATTTGTTATCTTAGTTTCTCATTTCCTTTGACATTTGCAGACAGTTTTCATTACTTCTTCCGGAGCATGGAAGCTTGGTGGATTTGGCTTTGCTGTCTCTGTTGAACAGATGTCTGGTGATATAAACTCTGTGCAACCATTCCACTATTCTGTGAGTTTGACATGACTTCACACTAGATATCCGCACCCCCATACATTTACATACATACAGAAATACTTACATAACACATTGTATGGCTGCTTCGCCTTTTATGCTCTTCCTATCAACGTGCTTTTTTTTCGTGAGTGTGATGTCTGTTGTTACAAGCAGAAATCTCAACCTTTGTAAAAAGAATCTTATATACCTCTGGCCTGTAACTTGAACTTTGCCGAGATTGTGCTTTCATAAATGATATTTCATCGCTTTATAATGCAATTATTGGATTATTTTTGTTTTGCAGGAATATGATGTTGACGATTCTATTTTGCCACTCCAACCTTCTCTGAACTACACTGCCCCTGAGTTAGTTCGGAGCAAATCACCTGCCGTGAGATGCTCAGCTGATATATTCAGCTTTGGATGCTTAACTTACAATCTGGTCACAAAAAAACCTCTTTTGGATTGTCACAACAATGTTAAGATGGTACTTGTGCCTCACAAACTTGCTATGCTTTGCTTCATATTACAATCTTTATTTCACCTTAAATTTGGGGGTTTAGTTCCTGCATTTTTATGGGTGTAAATTTCATATTTTCACACATCAGGAACATGTAGCAGTGATCTCTTATACTGAACCATGCAAAATGCTACTGTTGGAAGAAAAGGATTCATTGTTTATTCCAGAGAATCTTAGGCTCTCTTATATAGGGAAGGCCTATGGGTAAATTATATAAGATGGAAACACGAAAATAAAAGTAACAGAAAAGTACATAGAATATAGAACTATCTCTATACTCCCCCTCAAAATGGAGCATAGATGTCAATCATGCTCAGCTTGGAAGAACACTTCTGGAATGACCCTTTGAGCAATGGCTTGGTAAAGATGTCGACAACCTGCTCTCCTGAACTGAAATGGGAAGTAGAAATCAAGCCCTTTTGGATTATATCTCTAGTATAGTGGCAGTCTACCTCAATATGCTTTGTTCTTTCATGAAATGCATGATTATTAGCAATGAATAGCGCTGCTTGATTATCGCATTGTTGCTGCATGGGTAGATGCATATCTATATGCAAATATTCTAACACAGCTCGAACCCACATCATCTCAGTACTTGCTTGTGCCATGGCCTTATACTCAGATTCAACACTAGATCTAGCCACCACTGTTTGTTTCTTGCTTTTCCAAGAAGCCAAATAACTACCAACAAACACTGCGAAACCTGGAGTAGACTTCCGATCCTTAGGGCATCCTGCATAGTCCGCATCAACACATGTAGAAGCAGAAATGTTTATTTCTTTCCTGAATAGTAGTCTTGTGACTGGAGATGACTTTAGATATCTCATTATCATGTATATGGCATCCATATGTACTTGTCTGGGCTGTTCCCTAAACTGACTCACCTGGCTCACTGCAACGATATCAAGTCTAGTGATAGTAATATAGAGAAGCTTTCCCACCATCTCTCTATATCTTCTCTTGTCAACCTCATATGTATCATCATCATATAACTTCATGCTAGGATCCATAGGAGTAGTCGAGGGTCGACACTTGATCATGCCCATCTCAACAAGCATGTATGTAATATACTTTCTTTTGGTCATCACAAGACCCTGCGCATTCCTAGGAAATTCCAACCCTAGAAAATATCGTAGAGTGCCAAGATCCTTAGTAACAAACTGATGGCCCAAAAATACTTTTGTCATCTTTATCCCCTATGTATCATCTCCCGTAACAAGTATATCATTAACATACACTATGATAACAACCGTACCTCTAGGAGTCTTCTGGACAAACAGAGAATGATGCATATGATTTTTTGAACCCTTGCCTTTCAATTAGGTCAGAAATCTTTTGAAACCATGCCTACAGACTTTGTTTAAGGCCATATATTGCCTTGTAAAGTCTACACACCATCTGACTCTCCCCCTCATCAGCAAACCTTGGAGGCTGCTGCATGTAGACTTCTTCCTGCAGATCCCCATACAAAAAGGCATTCTTAACATAAAGCTGAAACAAGGGCCAATCACGTACGACAACAACTGACATGAGAACACGTATAGTCGAGTGATGCGCAACTGAAGAGAATGTGTCCATATAATCCACGCCGTATGTTTGAGTGAACCCTCGTGCCACTAGCCTTGCCTTGTAATGGTAAAGGCTGCCATCTGCATGATATTTGACAGTGAATACCTATTTACAGCTAACAACATATGCTTCTGGGGGAGCGGGTACCAAGCTCCATGTACCCCATGACTGTAGAGCAGCCATTTCCTCCTTCATGGCTGAACGCCATCATCTAACCTTCAAGGTGTCCTGATAATTCCGTGGTATTTTCACGGCAGATAGGGCCACAACAAACCTCTGAAAGTCCCCTATGAGACGATGGAAGGAAACCTGTGAAGCAAGCGGATATGATGCACATGTACGTTTCTGCTTCTATATGGCAATATGTACATTCAGATCATCAGACACAATACTCGCCGGTATGCTATTCTCTTGCAAAGATCCCTGCACTTGCACATTAACAGACCCATCGTTTGTAATAATATCTGGACAAATCTGAGGCATGCTGGATGATTGACGAGTACCATTAGTAGGAATAGACCGACGGGTATAGAATTTCGGTAAAGGTGAAATAGGTGGTTGTGGAGGTGGTGGAACAACGGGAACTGGTACGTGCAAAGACGGACACCGAGGAGGAGATGGTACATAGATCTCATCATCAGATGTGGATGAGGCCAACCTGTCACCCGCAGGGGAGAAATACATCACAGACTCAGAGAATATGACATCGACATTGGCATAATATTTCCTATTTATAGGGTCATAGCATCGGTAACCCTTCTGAGTCCGAGAGTACCCAACAAACACACACTTGACTGCATAGGTGAGAGCTTGTCAAGTCCTGGAGACAACTGATGAACGAAGGCAACAACGCTAAAGACACGAGGAGTAAGGGAGAATAATTCCTTGTCAGGAAAAACAACGGAAAGAGGAATTTTCTCGCCTAAGACAGAGGATGGCATATGATTCACCAGATACCATGCTGTAGCCTGTAAGGACTGTATCTCCCCCAAAGGAAATGGAGCACAACTCTAGATAAGTAGAGTCTGAGTGATGTCAAGAAGATAACGATGCTTTCTCTCTGCAACTCCATTCTTTTGAGACGTGTAAGCACATGTTGTTTGATGGATAATGCCTCGAGTCGAGAAGAAATGTGAAAGAGCACGAGTACAAAATTCCAAAGCATTATTCGTACACACAAATTTCAACGTAGAGGAAAAAACATTCTGCACTTCATTTATAAGTTTTTTAATCACATCCCTTGCTTTAGATTTATTCTTTAACAAAAATACCCATGACAACCGAGAAAAGTCATCAACAACTAGGTAAAACCTGTGCCCCTGGAGATCAGGAACACGACTCAGACCCCAAATGTCAACATGAAATAATTCAAAAGGAGAGAAACTTCTCCGAGACTGACGACTAGGAAAAGCAGATCTATGATGCTTTCCCAATTGACACGCTTCCCACTGAAAGGAAGAACTCGATGAAATCTGAGGCAAGATATGACGCATCTTTTGAAGAGGGAGGTGACCAAAGCGTAGATGCCATGTAAATGGAGAGACTGATCCACTTGATTGAGAGGAGATGCCATTCAAGCTTGCAAAAGTCGGCCGACTAGGCCGACTAGTCGAGTCTGGGGGGGTAGCCGATTCGACTAGGCCTAGTCGGCCTTTAGTCGGTCCACCCGACTAGTCGACCGACTAATCGGCCGACTTTTACAACAACCTTTTTTATTTTTTTAGTTTTTCAGTTTTTTTAAAAGCAAATATATTCTATCATGCTTAATTTTATATTTAAAGTCAATTACTTCTTTTATTTCGTTAAGATGGTATATAAAATGTACAAATATATGTATATATATAAGAATATATGTATAAAAAATGATTTATATATTTAAAATAATTAAAAAATTCAAAACCGACTAATGACCGACTAAATCCGACTAGTCCCCCGACTGCCGACTAATCCTTAGTAGGTGACCCCACCGACCGAGTACCGACTACCGCTTTCTGCAACCTTGATGCCATCATATAGGGAGTTCGGACCAGACGATAAAGATCATCCTGCTCATAGCCACAACCAATCACTCTGCCCGTAAGAATCTCCTGAAAAACAAGAGACGATGGGTCAAATATAGCACGACAGTGCAAATCATTCGTAATCTGACTGATAGATAATATATTCTTCAAAAAATTTGGAGCATGCAACACATTCTGTAGACGCATAGAAGGCGATAAACTGATCTCCCCCCGTCCAATGATGGGGGAATGGGTCCCATCGGCTATCACGACAGATCGCCCCAGTGGAATCTCCCTATAGGATGTAAGTTTATCTTTGTCTCGACAAAGATGATGTGTCGCACCGGAGTCCATAATCCATTCTGAAATGCTAGATCCATTACAGGAAGTAAAGGCATAAGCACTACCTAAGGTGCTAGCAGTGGCTGATGTACCGGCAGAGGCTGAAGCAGCTATATCCGAGTTGTCTCTTTGAGATTCTGTAGAGGCAGGAGGCATGATATCTCTCAATCTGGCAACAAGTTCCTCAAACCTCTTGTCTGAAGTAGATGCTGGTGGAGATGCAACATGCTCGGCTACACGTGTTGAGGTCGGAAAACCATGCTTAGAATAGCATGTATCCTCCGTGTGACGTGGGCGACGACAAAAGGTGCATGGCTAACGGATGCGACCGCCTCTACCACGGGGTCCACGACCACAGAACGAAGAAGAGGCTCCCCTGTCTCTGGAGACCGCCATCGCTGAAGGAGACTCAGTAGGAGCATTGGACGAGACTGTAATCAGACTAAGCCTGCGGTAGCATCTGCAAGAATATGTGAGCGGGCAGCATCATATTTAGTGTTAAGTGCCGCAAGTACGACCCCCACCATGATAGCATTCCGAAAAGTCTTCTGCTGCTCGAGAGTCGCCGTAAGGGGAATGATGCTGCAGAGCTTCTCAAACATCCCTCGCAAGGATGTATACAATGAATGAAGAGTCCCTCCGTTCTGCTTGACGGTAAATATGTCATGCTGGAGTTGAAGGATCTTGGTCTCATTTCGCACATGCGAGTATGTTGTTGCAAGTATGTCCCACACCGCCTTAGCAGTGGGCTGATGGAGTACATCATTAGCAATCTCCATCGTCAGTGTACCTAAAAGCCAGACTTTAGCGTATTAATCATCGGCCTCCCAGGAGGCATAAACCCCAGTTTTCTTACCGGCTCATATTCGGTAAGAATGTGTTTTTTACCATTCGATTTCATGAGACGTATGAACTGCATAGGTCAGAGCTCATAGTTCGTCTCATCCATCTTGACAATGTGCGCTGGACCTTTGAAAGCACCTATGGAGGGCATATCGACCTTGTTTTCTGATATTTTACCGGAGATATAGAACTAGGGTTTGTAGACCAAGGAACAAATGTCTACATAAACATCAGAGGATTTGAGTGCATATGTAGACTTATGCACTCAAACCCATAGGGGCCGGCGACGGGAAGGGGGGGGGGCACTGGCAGCGGGAAGAGAGAAAGAGAGGGGGGGGTTTTTGGTGCCGGCAACGGGAAGAGAGGGGAGGGGTGGGGGGAGGCGGTGGCGAGAGGAGAGGGGGCGAGAAGAGAGAGAGGTGGGAGGCGGTGGCGAGAGGAGGGGGGGGGCGAGAAGAGAGAGAGGGGGGAGGAGGTGGTGGGCGGTAGGGCTTTGATACCATGTTGGAAGAAAAGGATTCGTTGTTAATTCCAGAGAACCCTAGGTTCTCTTATATAGAGAAGGCCTATGGGTAAATTACATAAGATGGAAACACGAAAATAAAAGTAACAGAAAAAGTACATAGAATATCGAAATATCTCTATAGCTACCATTCGGTGTTATAATTCTCACAGTTGCATGCCAGTTGGTACTTATTGTGGATATAATCACATACAATAAAGTTGCTAGTTTGATGTTTTTAGAATATTCATTGTGCAATTAGTATAACCAGCCAAGCCTTAGATTCATCGCAGCAATGGATATTTTAAAAATGTACAATTGGCAAAAATAGAATCTGACACTTGGCCATTTATATGCATCATCTTTTGGACATATTCTCCAACTGAAAATGTAACTGTTTTACACGATTAGTTTCTTATTTAGCGTACTTCGAGAAACACATACTTTGCAGAATGGCACACGCACAGAGGATTCTAACTCGGGTATAAGGCTAATGAAATATAAGAGTGTGTTCATGGATGAATATAAGTGCAGAACTCATGACAACTATCAATGTGGCAGATAAAAGTCCAGGCTTTCTTATTGAGTTTAAATCTTGTACTTTACGTGATCTGCATAAGCCATGTCTCTCAATGTTGGATATCACTGGTGGAGTCTAGATTTGATGCATGGCCGATGCATAAAACATTCTGGGAATAGCTGCTGAGTCCATCCCCTATCTTGACTTCAATGTGTCCACACGAGGTGCTAACTGTCAAGGGGTAGAAATCTCTGACGACAGCTTGATCAGAATCCATGCTTGGTTCTTGACATCTTGTGACCTTCCATAGGAACATGACCAGGATGACAACTCGGCCCTGCTATCATGGACTCATCCATCGCAACTCAATCACACCATCTTTCATGCAAAATATATTGCTATTCATGATGCTTAAGCTTCAATTCCCAACTGTAGCAGGGTGAAGACTTGAGGATTCAACGTCTGACCTGCACAGATATCTTTGTGATGTCTCTCCTCTCCACCAAGCTTCTTGTATGGTTTAATGACCTGCCATTTCACAGCTTAAGCGTCATTATGTCTGCTTATGTGTTGTTCCTTAATGTGGTGTGTCTTTTTGACCTTGGCCATCCTTTTCAGTCAGTGTTAGCAGACATATTCCTCTCCTCCATGCCTCGTTCTTATCACGCAATTGACCAACTTTTAAGAGCATAGGTTCACCTTATCTGATATGGATTTTCTTGATCTGTGAGTAAATGGGGCTTGAGCAAAACTGGGCACGAGAGTGTGTGAGCTCAAAGCACTTTCCAACCTGCTTTTTCAAAAGTAATCATGGGCATTGAACTTCTCTAGGGCCTTGCTTTGTCAGTGTACACACTTGTTGTGTTGCGACTGTTCTTTCTTATTCTCCTCTCTTTTATACATCACTTTGACGAGTCTTGTGGAACCCCTTATGCTTTATAGATCCAGTTGCATAGGAATAATTGGTTGATGCCAATGTCAGAATCTCAATTCTAGTATTATTACTGTGATCCTAAACATTGGTCCGTTGAGAAAAACTGACTTTTGGCACTTCTAAGGTCCATGTGAATCTGTAGAGATATTTGTGTATTTCTATATTCTATATGTATCGTTTTCTTATTTGTATTTCTGTTTTTCCGTCTTATGTAATTTACCCATAGGTCTCTCCTCTATATAAGAGAGCTTAGGGTTCTCAGAAATAATCAATTCTTATTTTTCTCCCAACATGGTATCATAGCGGCGGTCCTAGACCGGAGCTCGTATACCCTAACCCTAGACCCCCACCCGCCGACCCCCTCTCTACTTCCGCCTGCACCGCCGCCCTTTGCCGGCCTACCGCAGCCGCCTAGGGCGGATCCCGCCCCCCCTTGCCGGGTCCCGCTCCCTTGCCAGGTCCCGCTTGCCCCTCCGCCTCCTTGCCGGGTTCCGCCACCGTCGCCCGGCCCTCCGCCCAGGCCTCCGCCTCCGTCGCCCAGGCCTCGGCGGTCTCCTGTTGCATCTCGCGGAACCCTAAAGACCGTCCAGGTCGTCGGCCTCAAGTGCCGTTGGTCTCCGTCGCTGTTCTCCATCTTTTTCGCGCAACTCGGGTGATGGATTTGATTGCATAGGTCTACATATGCAATCAAATCCCCATATGTCATTGTAGACAAATCTCTATTGGTCTACATACCCTGTGATCTTCATTTGTCATCATGTCAGAAAACAAAGTTGACGTACCCGCCACAGGTGCCTTTAGAGGTCCAACACCGATTGTCAAGATGGACAGGACAAACTATGAGCTCTGGGCTATGCAGTGCATGTGCCTTATGAAGTCTAACGGTAAGAAACATATCCTTACCGAGGATGAGCCGACTGAGAAAACAGGGATTCACGCCTCATGGGAGGCGGGCGACGCGTATGCCAAAGTCTGGCTATCTAGGACGTTGACGATAGAGATCGCCAACGACGAGATGCATCAGCTCACGGCGAAGGCAATGTGGGATATTCTAGCGGCGACATATTCACAAGCGCGGAATGAGACCAAGATACTACAATTGCAGCATGATATTTTTACAGTCAAATAGAATGGACGTCCTCTCCACTCACTGTACACATCCCTGCGAGGAATGTTTGAGAAGCTTCATAGTTTCATGCCTTTGACAGCCACTCCTGAGCAGCAAAAGACATACAGGAATGCTACCATGGTGGGTGTATTCCTGGCTGCATTTGATCCAGAATACGATGCTGCCCGCTTTCTGATTCTTGCTGACGCCACTATTCCTTCTATGGAGGAAGCTTTCCGCCGACTTAGTCGAATCATTGTCCCGAGCTCTACTACTAGCCAGACACCTTCGACGATGGCTGCCTCCAGAGGAAGAGGTGGCTCCTCTACTTTTCGTGGCCGTGGTCCCCATGATCGTGGGAGTCGAATCCGTCATACCTGCACTTATTGTCACCGTCTTGGCTACTCTGAGGATACATCCTACTCTAAGCATGGTTTTCCGGCATCGGCTCGGGTAGCAGCACAAGTTGAGTCTCCTGCACCTTCTTCTTTAGACCGGCGTTTCGATGATGTTGTTGCCAGACTGAGGAACATCATACCTCCTTACACAACCCCAGGAGGCCAATCAGATGTGACAGCCTCTATTTCTGCCAGTACATCCGCTACAGCCAGTACGCCAGGTAGTTCTTATGCTCTCACCTCTTGTGATGGATCTATGATTATAAAATGGATTATGGACTCTGGAGCGACACATCACCTATGTGGGGACAAAGAGCAGCTTACTGCATATAGAGAGGTTCCTCCAGGGCGGACTGTGGTGATAGCCAATGGGATACATTCCCCGATTACAGGACAGGGGGAGATTAATTTGACGCCCTCCATGCGATTACAAAATGTGTTATATGCTCCTGATTTCTCTATGAATTTACTGTCCATTAGCTAGATTGCGAAGGATTTGAATTGTTGAGCCATTTTTGATCCATCGTCTCTTGTTTTTCAGGACATACTCAGGGGCAAAGCGATTGGGGGTGGCTGTGAGCAGAATGGTCTCTATCGTCTGGTCCGTACTCCCTATGTCGGCGCATCACTCCACTCTACAGGATCATCCTCTCCATATACCTAGTCTCTCCGTTTTGGTCATCTACCCCTTCAGAAGATGTGTCGTATTTTGCCACATATTTCTCCAAGTTCGTCCTTCCAATGCGAGGCTGTCAGTTGGGAAAGCATCATAGGTCCGCTTTCCCGAGTCATCAGAGTCGGAGCAGTAGCACTCTTTTTGAGTTCGTCCATATTGATATTTGGGGTCCCAGTCGTGTACTTGATCATCAGGGACACATGTTTTATCTTGTTGCAGTAGATGATTTTTCTTGCTTGTCTTGGGTGTTTCTATTAAAGAATAAATCTGAAGCAGGAGATGTGATCTAAATGTTCATCAATGAAGTTCAAAGTATTTTCTCTTCTACTGTGAAAATTGTGCGTTCCAACAATGCTATGGAGTTTTATACTCGTACACTTTCCTTGTTCTTTTCCTCTCGTGGTATAATTCATCAAACATCATGTGCTTACACTTCATAACACAATAGTGTTGCAGAGCGGAAACATCATCATCTACTGGATATCACTCGGACCCTACTTATTCAGAGTCGTGCTCCACATTCTTTTTGGGGTGATGCCGTTCTCACTGCTTGTTATCTAGTAAATCGCATGCCCTCGTCTGTCTTGGGTGAGAAGACTCCTTTCTCTATAGCCTTTCTTGAGAAGGAGTTGTTCTCCCTTGCGCCCCGTGTATTTGGCTCTGTCGCGTTTGTCCACCAGTCGGCTCCAGGTCTTGATAAGCTCTCTCCCAGGGCTGTCAAATGCGTGTTTGTAGGGTACTCCAGGACTCAGAAGGGATATCGTTGCTTTGATCCTTTACGTTGAAAATACTTTGTTAGCGTTGATGTCACATTCTTTGAATCTGTGATGTTTTTCTCTCCTACAGGTGACAGAATGACTACTCCCGAATCTGACACTGAGATCTACATGTCACCTCCTCCTACGAGTCAGTTATCTCCTGTACCGGTCATACTACCACCACATCCACCACCACCATCACCACCACCAACATCTCCACCACCTCAGATGCCTGTGACCGTGGTTCCACCATTACCAAAATTTTACACTCGTCGGCCCCCTTCTGCTCATGGTCATTGCCCGTCATCTAGCATGGCCCAGGTTTGTTTTGATAACATGGTTTCTAACGATGACTCTGGAGATGTTTCAATACAGGGATCAGTGCAGGATGAGGTTCCTGAGAACCTGGACGTACCTATCACCATTAGGAAGCAGAGGCGTTGTTGTGCATCCTACCCGCTTTCTTCTCAGGTTTCCTTTCATCGTCTTACAGGAGACTTCTAGAAATTTGCAGTTGCTCTATCTGCCGTGGAAATTCCACGGACTTACCAAGATGCACTGCGAGATAGCAGATGGCGTGTCGCTATGAAAGAGGAAATGGCCGCTTTGCAGTCCCGTGGCACATGGAGTCTCGTTTCTCCTCTTCCTGGAGCATCTGTTGTCAGTTGCAAATGGGTGTTTACTGTTAAACACTATGCAGATGGGAGCCTTGATTGTTACAAAGCAAGGTTGGTGGTACGTGATTTTACGCAGACCTATGGAGTTGATTATATGGACACGTTCTCTCCGGTTGCTCGACATTCCACTTTGCATGTTCTCCTTTCAGTTGTTGTGGTACGTGACTGGCCCTTATTCCAACTTGATGTTAAAAATGCATTTTTGTATGGAGATCTACAAGAGGAGGTCTATATGCAGCAGCCTCCGGGGTTTGCTGCTGAGGGGGAGTGTCAACAGGTTTGTAGGCTCCATAAGGCAATATATGGCCTTAAACAGAGTCCTAGGGCATGGTTCCAAAAGCTTTCAGATCTGATTGAATGACAGGGGTTCAAGAGGCCAAATGCAGATCACTCCTTGTTTGTGCAGAGAACATCCAGAGGTACAGTTGCTATCATGGTTTATGTTGATGATATAATTATTACAGGAGATGATGAGCAGGGAATCAAGATTGTATAAGATTTTATGGGCAGTCAATTTGTGACTAAGGACCTGGGTACTCTAAGGGTGTGTTTGGATAGTGGGTTTAGGTGGGTTAAACTGGTTGCAGGTAACCCATTTTTGGGTTTTGGTATTTGGATAGAGGGTTAAACTGGAGGTGGGTTAGAAGTGGGTTTATTGTGATATGATTGTATTGATGTTTGAAAAAGTGAGTAGTTATTGTGATGTGATTGTATTGGAGTTTGAAAAAGTGAGTAGAAGTGGAGTAGTTTATAATTTTTATATGATATGATGGTATAGTATATTGTTTTTTGATGGAATTGATGATGGGGAATTGATTTATTTATTTTTTTTAAAAAGATAAAAAGTAGGGCCCACGTAGGAGTGAGAAAATATGGGGTAAGGGGGACACCTAAGGTATTTCTTAGGGTTGGAATTTGCTAGAAATGCACAGGATCTTGTGATGATCCAAAGAAAGTATGTTACAGACATGCTTGCAGAGATGGGCATGATCGGGTGTCGACCTTCTACTACTCCTATGGATCCTAGCATGAAGCTATATGATGATGATACAGATGAAGTCGACAAGAGAAGATACAGAGAGATGGTAGGAAAACTTCTTTATGTTACAATCACCATACCAGATATCGCCTTTGCAGTGAGTCGAGTGAGTCAGTTCATGGAGCAACCTTGCCAAGTACATATGGATGCTGTATACATGATATTGAGATATCTAAAATCGTCTCCAGGTGCAGGATTACTCTTCAAGAAAGGAGAAACACTCTCTGTATCTGCATACGCTGACGCAGACTATGCAGGTTGTCCTAAGGATAGAAAATCGACTTCGGGATTTGCAATGTTTGTTGGCAGTTCTCTTGTTTCTTGGAAAAGCAAGAAATAAACAGTTGTAGCGAGATCAAGTGCTGAATCCGAGTACAGGGCTATGGCGCAAGCAAGTACAAAAATGATTTGAGTTTGAGCAGTATTAGTTGATTTGCATATAGAGGTTCCTCTACCCATGGAGTTACATTGTGATAACCAGGCTGCTCTGTTTATTGCAAACAACCCTGCGTTCCATGAGAGAGCAAAACATATCGAGGTAGACTGTCATTATACCAGAGATATGATTCAGAAGGGCTTGATTTCTACTTCTCATGTTAGTTCTGGAGAGCAAACAACAGATATCTTTACCAAGCCATTACTCAGAGGAACATTCCAGAAGTGTTCGTCCAAGCTGAGCATGATTGATATCTATGCTCCATCTTGAGGGGGAGTGTAGAGATATTTGTGTATTTCTATATTCTATATGTATCGTTTTCTTATTTGTATTTCTGTTTTTCCGTCTTATGTAATTTACCCATAGGTCTCTCCTCTATATAAGAGAGCCTAGGGTTCTCAGAAATAATCAACTCTTATTTTTCTCCCAATAGAATCAACCTAAAACAATCCACTCAATAGATAGCAACATTCTGCGCATATACGAGTTAGCGATATCACTACAAGTTGTAAAAGGAATTAAATAAAGGGCGTGATTGAAGTATTCCTAGCTTGTATGTTGATGCCCTTTTAGAATTTGACCAATCTGTATCTAGACGGGATTTGGGAGAACTGGCTTCTTTCATTACTTTAATTATGCAGGACAATGTACTTATTTGCTGCTAGTCTGTTAATGGAAGGTGTAGTTGCTTATCCTCCATAATGCTGGATGCTACGTATAAATTCTATGATTTGACTAGTTGTTTTCCATGCAAGAAAGTTTCTATTTAAGTAATAGGAAAAATATTGTTGTAGGATTCCAATGTTGTGATATGGTGTGCCATAAGCAAGTTTACAAACATGGTAGCAATGAAAGTCCAAGAAGATTGGCTTGTATCTAGTCTCACGTGTAAAACATTTTCAAGTACTAGTTAAAAAGGGCCTGTCAATACTCTAGCCTTCTTTTTCCTTGAGTTAAGGCATGATGCATCACAATGAAGGTTTTGGAACTCGTCATGTTAAAAGCTAGTGTTAGTCTGCAATATTCTTATGTAATCTACTGAATAGTGAGCATGCGCCGGTATGTAGAGTCAAAGGGTGTTATAGGAGGTTTTGCGACTGGTTGGAGAGCGAATTAAAAGTAGAAAGCTACATTCCACCTCTAATAAACGAACAATGATCAACTGAGGCCCATATATCTATTGATAGATCTGCACCAATCTTTGGACCGGAAGGGGAAGTTACGTTACAGCCTCATGTTCATGCTGTCAGTGTTACCTACTTCAATGGTCTGTTGGTAGTGCAATGTGCCTATCACCCAAAAGATCATGTTCAAATCCCTCCGCGTGGGGGTTGCTTTAGGTAGTAGACAACCATTGTAAAAAATAGCCAGATCTTTCAACATGGATTTAATCAAGAATCCATGTAGCTGACCGTACTTATGTTGGGAGAAGGCTTCGCTATTTTTAGCTGACCCTACTTTTTTTTGAGATAAAAAAAGGGGGAAACACTCAGCGGTGTCTGCCCCAAATTTATTAACTAGCACGATATAGCTTCAAGAAGACTTACAGTAGCCAAGACTCGAGGAGAGACTTGGAATGAAACATTACATTTTCAACGTAAAAGTGATTGAAAGAGAAAAAAAAGCCATTTCTAGCTAACCAAATTGCCCACACTAGAGATAATGGCCAAAAAAGAACCTTTCTAGACCGATCTCTAGCCTCTGCTAGGGAGTTCCATAATAAATCCATGTTCTGCATAGAGAGCCACTCAGTCCCGTACTCCTGCAAGATAGGGAGAGTCCGTTCACAGTTGAAGAAGAGGTGCTCTAACGTTTCAATATGCTTCTCACAAAGAGGGCATTTGTCAGAGATAATATTAAACAGTCTGGCACAAGGGTCCCTAGTCATGATGCGCTTTCTACGGAAAAGCCATAAGAAGAAACCAATTATACACGGAAGCTTCATCTTCCATAAAAAAATTGCAGTCACGAATCAAGGAGTCGAACCTAAACGGAGGCGTCTGCTGATTGCATTATAGGCCCATTTGACCGAGAAAGGATTGTACTTCCACACCCAGTAATCTCGTCCAAAAGTAGGCCTATCGACATATATGATGTAATCCAGAAGTAACAAAAACTCCTCAAGGCGCTGGTCAGAGTAATCAATTAGGAATCGTGGCATCCACTTTCCGTCCACCCAAAATTCCACCACCTTGGCACCTCGATTGTTCGCTAAAGCAAATAAACGAGGGAACTTGGAGGCAAATGTTCCATTACCATCTCAGTTGTCAGACCAAAATGTAAATAATGTACCATCACCTAGAGACGAACGAAAAAAATCCTAGAAACATGGGAGCAAAGATTTGATCCCCTTCCAAAAGGCAGACGGTTTACAGGTATGCTGGAGAGGAAATGAGTACTGCACTCCAATACCGTATATCTGGCGAATGAGCCTGCAGCTCGGATCATTGCCCCTACTCCAAATTCCGCTGATCCACTTAAGAAGAAGAGCTTTATTTATTGAATCTAGACGAGTAACCCCAAGACCGCCCTACTCCAAAGGCTGAGTAACCGTGGCCCAATCCACTAAGTGTAGCCCGTGGTCGTTCGTTCATGTCTTCCCTCAGAGAAAGCACTTCATGAGCATGTCCAGTCGACGCCTAATACC
Source organism: Ottelia alismoides (assembly GCA_037367405.1). Classification (NCBI taxonomy): domain Eukaryota; kingdom Viridiplantae; phylum Streptophyta; class Magnoliopsida; order Alismatales; family Hydrocharitaceae; genus Ottelia; species Ottelia alismoides. The sequence goes on from JAZKJV010002969.1 coordinate 1,139,471, forward strand.
CACAGGAGGTAGACGAGAGGAAACAAAGTAAGTGGGTATAAAGGATAGAGTAACCTTCACAAGCACCAAACGACCCCCTCTCGAGAGAATCGACGCCTTCCAACTTGAGAGTCTCTTCTCTAATTTCTCAATAACCGAGAGCCAATCCACCATTCTGAGATTGCCATCTAACAACGAGAGCCCCAAATAAAGAATCGGGAGCGAGCCACGTGGGGAACCAAGGGTAGCACAACAATCATTAGCAATGGAGTCAGAGTAGCCAAGCGGGACAACAGTAGACTTGACAAGGTTGAGGCTAAGCTCAGACATCTCCCAAAAAATCTCGACTGTTAAGGCCATGCCAGTAGCTTCTGTACTGTCCCCCTCAATAAAGAAGATAGTGTCATCTGCATACTGTAAAAGAGGAATGGAAATCTCGCCCGCAGAGTATCCCTTCGAAATCCCATTCTGAAGCACTTGCCCAACCATGCAAGCAAGAACATCAGCCGCAATCACAAAGAGCATCGGAGCGAGGGGGCAACCCTGCCTCACCCCACGTCGGGGTTGAAAAAAGGCACCCTCAGGTCTATCATTGACAAGCATCGCGTAGGAGGCTGTGGTAACATAACGTTTCATCCGAGAATCCACACCTCGACATTGCCATCCATAAGAAGCACCAATCCACATTGTCGTATGCCTTAAAGAAGTCAACCTTCCATAGAATCCCCTTCGACTTTCGTCTTTTCCAATCTGAAATGATCTCTGCTGCCATAACCAGGCTGTCGGCAATCTGCATGCCTGTGATAAATGCATTTTGAAGCGGTGAGATAATACTCTCTAACATACGATTCAATCTAATAGCCAAAACCTTCGCAACAATCAGGTCGATAGCATTCGAGAGTGCGATCGGCCTAAAATCTTCGATATATTAGGATACATCCTTCTTAGGGAGGAGGAAAATGAGCGCTTTGTTGAGTCTATCGAAGCCCACATTAGAAATGGTGAACTCCTCCACCACATCGACGACCTCCCACCCACAAGCTCCCAGAACTCACGAAAGAAGAAAACGAGGAATCTGTATGGGCCCGGAGAACCGTCAGCGTTAAGGTTCCAAATTGCCACCTTTACCTCCTACGTGGCTACATTCTGGATCAGATGATTGTCATGTTGTTCAGACAGAGAGGATGCACCAAGACCGGACCATCTCCACCTTCTATAGTCCTTTCTTCTAGAGAAATCACGATAGTGATCCGCTATGGCCCTCCCCATTTCCCGGTCTCCCTCAACTCTGTTTCCATTCACCACAACTGAGCGGATCTGATGTGTCGAGGCCTTCCACTAACAATCCTGTAAAAGTACGCCGTGTTCGCATCGCCTTCCTTCAGCCAAGAGTGCCAGGCTTTCCGCTTCCACTCTTTCACACTCTTCTTGTCCTCGTCAAGGATCTTTTTTTGCGCTGCCAACCTCTCTAAAAGTTCTTCAGTAGAGAGATCTCTGACATCTTCAGTGCTATCCAGCCCGGCAAGGACTTGTTGCACCCGACCCTACTTAATTGTAGGAAAAGGTTTTATTGTTGTTGTCGTATGTTCATGCTGTTAGCAATATCTGTTGCACCTTGATAATACCTTTCAAAAGAGAGAGTTTTGATTGGGTTTGTTCTGCTCAACCACTATTAAAGCCTTGGTATAGGAAGTATACAGAATCCCGCGCAAGAGATCTTCATCGCCTCCTCTAATCCTAACCACACTCTTGACATCTCTCTAGGCCTTATATGTATATATTATGGGATGCCTTTAATGAACTGCCCATGCTACTTCAATGGTTCGACTTTATTTTTTCGAAAGAAAAATGGCCGTCATCGTATATGTGTGAGCCCAAAAACTTCACCTTTGATTACCTTCTAAACAAGATTACATGCCTATAGCAGGCGAGAATAAAATACAAGAGTTACATCACCCAACCCTCATCGGATTACATTGCCCAACCCTCAGCGAGCGCCTCAGTGTGCGCGACTACATTCTCTCCAAAAATTCTATCCCTGCTCAAAGAGGCACCATGCATCCAATATGATCTCCATCCTTCTCTAATGGATTCCCCGAAACACACCATGTCACCGCACATATCCTCCTGATTCCCTAGAATGGACCAAGCATCAATAGAGCTCTTGCATTTGAAGAATAGATGGTCTGCGTCCTCCACCTCCTCCTGACATCTGGAGCAATTAGGGTTGACGTTCGCAAAGAACTACACAAATCGATCCCCAGTAAGGGGTCTACCCCTTCTGCACAGCCACAAGAAGATCTTCACTGTTCACACGTGTTGGAACCTTCCAGTTTCATATTCTTCTGCTGTCCTCCTGACCTATCCCTAGTGGTTCAACTTTAGCTGATTAATGTTGGGATATTGAATAACGTTTTTCGTTGCTTTTCATTAGTACAGAGAAATATACAACCTAATGCATGATTGGAACTTGACAGATTACATAATGTGTTTTATCTTGTTGTTTTCTTAAATTACTTTATCTTAGATCATTAATCGTTGTGATGAGTTGAATTTGCATGAAAGATAGGCATTTATCTTGTGTATTTGTCATCACCCTGTATGCACACATTAAAATGGTTAATTTTTATGTGATATTGCATAGGTCTTTATGATGACAATTATTACAAAGTAAATTACAAAAAGGGCCCAATTATGCGTTGATTCTCAATTAAGGGCATCATTTTTCAAATGTAAAAAAGAGGGGACTGATCTTATTTTTTCATCATAATACACGCTGACGTAAACTTCCACAACCCTTTTATGGCAGTATTAAACCTGAAAGTTAAAATTTTAAGCCCCTCTTTGTTACATTTGAAAAATAAGCTCCTTAATTGGGAATGGTCGAATTCTTGGGAACCTTTTTGCAATTTTCCCTTACTAATATTTGAAACTGGATGGTATATTTGATTGTGTTGTAGAATTCAAAATGCCAACATGTTTATTTAGTTGAAAGGTTGTCCATTTATCATTTAAAAAGGTGATTAGAATAAATAAAGTGGGAACCACTCTAATAACTCCAATTCAATATCTCCAATAGTAAGTGGAGTGCATAATATTTTCTCCATATCGTTTGTTTGCCACTAAATACCCATATAACAACGTTGGATTTCTCCCCTTCCGTAATTTTATCCCACGAGGAAATGGTCCCACCCTCCTTAAAGGACATCCATTATAGCATATTCCACATGCAATATTCTAACCTTGGAATGTTTGCACTTGCTCGTATCTGCCTCGTGTAGGAACTTCGGAAGAATACATGCACAATATTGTCTTGGACCGAACCACACATGCGTCGTGTTTGTTTATTGTTATAAAACTTTCTTACTAATCTCTTTCTCCTCAACAATCTCATAAGGAGTTGGACCTCTAATGAAGCCTTTGCTCTTACATATTGTTGAGACAATTATCTTTCTTTTATCTTTATTTATATTTCTCTAGTTTTCCAGCCTTCTTTATGTACTTTTTTCCTAGTACTTTTCTCATATATAAGAGAGCTCTAGGGCTACATAGAATACAACTTTTCATTCTCGACTTCAACTTGGTATCAGAGTGACAGTCCTAGACTGGAGCCTATGCCCTAAACCCTAACACCACCGCAAGCCTTCTCCACATGTGTGTTCGCGCCTCCGCGCCTCAGCGCCTCCACGCGCACGCGGCGATGCCGCGCTCTGCACATGCTCTCTGCACCCTCCTACGCACACGCGCTCCCTGCGCTCTCCCATGCCCTTGTGCAGACGCGCCGTTCTGTGCACGTTTTGCGCAACGATCTCCCATGCGCAGCGACTGCGCATATCTTTTGCAACGTAGCGTAGCCTCCTAACTGCGCACATCCTGTGCAGCGTTCGCACGTCTTCTGCGCAGCACCTGCGCATCTCCTATGCACGAGCCTTCCGTGCTCGTGGCCTCCTTGTGCTGCTGCTCTTGTGATCCAAAGGAGTATCCAAAGAATGGAAGTGATTGTGGTATGAGTCTACACCCACAATTATCTTCCCATGTGTACGTGTAGACACTATTCTTACTGTTGAGAAAAATAAGAGTTATGTTTATTCCTTGAGCCCAGGCTCTCTTAAATATAGAGAGGCCTATGGGCTAATTACATACGGTAGACAAACAAAAGGAAAAATAGATTAAAGATACAAGAACATAAAATAAGCTTCTACACTCCCCCTCAAGATGGAGCATAGATATCTATCATGCTCATCTTAGATGAGCACTTCTGGAAGGGACCCCGGAGTAAAGCTTTGGTAAGAATGTCTGCCGTTTGGTCTCCTGAGCTAACATGGGTTGTAGAAATGAAGCCTTTCTGGATCATATCACAGATATAATGGCAATCAACCTCAATGTGCTTTGTCCTCTCGTGAAATGCAGCATTATTTGCAATGAATAATGCAGCCTGATTGTCACACTTTAGTGACATGGAAAGAGGAACATCTATATGTAGATATGTCAGAACTGCACGAACCCACATAACTTCTGCACATGCTTGGGCCATAGCTCTATACTCCGATTCAGCACTGGATCTCGCAACTACTATTTGCTTCTTACTCTTTCATGAGACAAGTGACTCCCCAACAAATATAGCAAAGCCTGATATAGACTTTCTATCCTGTGGGCACCCTGCATAGTCTGCATCTGCGTTTGCTGAGATAGTAATAGTGCCCTTCTTCCTAAACATCAATCCTGCACCTGGAGATGACTTAAGATACCTTAGTATCATATATATAGCATCCATGTGTACCTGGCGGGGTTGCTCCATGAACGGGCTCACTTTATTTACTGCAAATGAAATATCTGGTCTGGTAATAGTAACATAAAGAAGCCTCCCTACCAGTTCCCTGTATCTCCTCCTGTCAACCTTTTCAGTATCGTCATCATGCATCTTCATGCTTGGATCCATGGGTGTAGAAGCAGGTCGACATCCAAGCATACCTGTGTCACTTAGCAAGTCAGTAACATTTCCCCTGAGTCATCACAAGTCCTTGTTCATTTCTAGAAACTCCAATCCCAGGAAATATCTGAGTACTCCTAGATCCTTGGTAACGAATTCATGGCTCTGGAATTGTTTTGCTCTTTTTATTCCCTGCATATCATCTCTTGTAATAAGAATATCATCAACATACACCATAATAACAGTCGTACCTCTGGATGTCCTCTGTACAAAGAGAGAATGGTCTGCATTCGACCTTTTGAACCCTTACTTCTCAAACAAATCTGAGAGCTTCTGGAAGCAAGCTCTCGGGCTCTGCTTTAGGCCATAGATTGCCTTATGAAGCCTGCAAACCTGTACACACTCCCCCTCAGTAGTAAACCCAGGTGGCTGATGCATGTACACTTCCTCCCGAAGATCACCGTATAAAAAAGCATTTTTGACATCCAGTTGAAACATGGGACAATCTCGAATCACAACAATAGATAAAAGAATCCGTAAGGTAGATTGGCGAGCAACAGGAGAAAACGTGTCAAGATAATTTACCCCGTACGTCTGAGTAAAGCCTCGAGCAACCAGTCGAGCCTTGTACCTATCAATACTGCCATCTGCATTTTGCTTCACTGTAAGAACCCACTTGCAACTCACAATAGATGCCCCAGTAGGAGCTGGAATAAGGCTCCAAGTACCTCTCGACTGAAGGGCGGCCATCTCTTCCTCCATAGTCAGACGCCATCTACTATCAGCTAATGCCTCCTGGTAAGTCTGTGGAATGTTCATAGCAGATAAAGCAACTACAAACCTCCTGAAATCTCCTGTCAGATGATCAAAAGTAACATGAGAGGCAATCGGGTATGACGCACATGACCTCTTCTGCTTTCTCAACGCAATAGGAAAATCAAGTTATGCATCAGCTGTGCCACCATCTGTGTCATCCCCTACCTGCTCCTGCTTAGAAATACCACCAGTCCCATCATTAGAATTAATGTTATCAGAACAAACCTGGGGCATGCTTTATGATTGACCATGATCATGAGCAGGGGCTTGCCGTCGACTGTAATGGAGTGGTAGAGGAGGAACCAAAGACATGGAAGGTGGTGGAGATGGTGGCGTTGGTGGAGGGGGGGATGATAGTGGAGGTGTAGGAGCTTGCTGTGGTGCATACAAGGGTGGAGGAGGAATATAGATCTCATCAGTTATGTTTGATGGCACCAACCTATAGGAGAGAAAAACATGTCCGACTCGAAAAACGTGACATCTGCACTGACATAATATCTTCGACGTAACGGATCATAGCAACGATACCCCTTTTGAGTCCGGGAATACCCAACAAAAACACAGTTGACAACCCTAGGAGAGAGCTTGTCAATCCCTGGAGACAATTGGTGAATGAATGCAATGGGCCCAAAGACACGAGGAGTAAGGGAGAACAACTCCTTTTTAGGAAAACAAGGGAGAAAGGTATCTTCTCCTCCAACACAGACGAGGGCATGCGGTTAGTGAGGTAACAAGCAGTGAGAACCGCATCACCCCAGAACGAGTGCGGAGCACAGCTCTGGATAAGAAGTGTACGAGCGACATCAAGAAGGTGGCGGTGTTTTTTTTCCGCAACATCATTCTGTTGGGACGTGTAGGCACAAGATGTTTGATGAAGACTGCCATGCGATGAAAGAAATTGAGATAATGTTTGAGTATAAAATTCAAGGGCATTATCATTTCGCACAATTTTGACAGAAATAGAAAAACATTATGCATTTCTTTAATAAAATTCATAATAGTGCTGCCCGCTTCAGATTTATTCTTTAACAGGAAAACCCAAGACAAACGACTAAAATCATCCACAACAACTAAATAGAATCCGTGTCCTTGATGATCGGGAACACGACTTGGACTCCATATATCAATATGAAAAAACTCAAATGTAGAGTTACTGCTTCGACTCTGACGACTAGGGAAGACGGACTGATGATGCTTCCCTAACTGATAAGCTTCACAATTGAACGACGAGCGGGGTGAAATTTGAGGAAAGATTTGACACAGTTTCTTACAAAAAACAACAATTACTAGCCAGCCAAAGCTCCTGCACAAAAGAGACATGCTTATCAAATCTTTTACTGATTTAAGTTGGCGACAACGAGGGAATCCTGTAGCTTCTCCATTGTTTACTCTAACATGGTATCAGAGCCCTAACCCTAACCTAGGGTTTTCTCCACCCCCCCCCCCCCCCCCCCCCCCGCCGCCGCCGGTCTCTCCAAGCCCCCCCGCCGCCGCTCACAAGCCCCTCAGGGCCCTGCCTCCCTTCCGCCCCTCCGTCGGGCCCCCCCAGCCCCTCCGCCGGGCCCCCAGGCCCTCCGCCGGGCCCCCAGCCCTCTCCGCCAGGCCTTCCAGGCCTCAGCCAGCCCCCGCCAGGCCCCTGCCGGCCGTTGCCCCGCCGGCTCTTCACAGCCGAGGCTTCATCAGCCTTCCCGCCGTCCGTTTCGCTTAGGTCGGCCTCGGATTGATGATGGGTTCAAGTGCATAACGTCTACATATGCACTTGAATCCTCAACGGTCCCGGTAGACACCAGTTTATTTGTCTATCATCCATAGTTGTTCTTCTCCGGCATTATGCCAGATCAAAAGGTCGAAATGCCCGCCATCGGTGCCTTCAAGGGTTCGGCACCTATCGTCAAAATGGACGGGACGAACTACGAACTGTGGGTTATGCAGTTCCTCAACCTCATGAAGTCGTGTGGTAAGAAGCATATTCTTACCGAAGATGAACCGCCGGAGAAGACGGGAACATATGCCTCATGGGAGGCTGATGACGCGTATGCCAAAGTCTGGCTGTCAGGTACGCTCACAACGGAGATAGCAAATGATGTCCTTCATCAACCCACCGCCAAGGCGATGTGGGATATTTTGGCAACGACGTACTCTCAGGTACGGAATGAGACCAAGATGCTACAGTTGCAGCATGATATCTTTACCACGAAGCAAAATGGGAGGCTTCTTCATTCTCTGTATACGTCTCTTCGTGGAATGTTCGAGAAACTCTATAGCACAATTCCACTCACAGCCACGCCGGAACAGCAGAAGACGTTCCGCAACGGCACTATGGTTGGTGTCTTACTTGCTGCCCTTGATCCGGAGTACGAGGCAGCACGCTCTCAGATCCTTGCTGATGCCACCATTCCACCGATGGAAGAAGTCTACAGACGGCTCAGTCGTGTCCCAGTTCCATCGAACACATCGACTACACCGCCCTCGGCAATGGCGGTCTCCAGAGGACGAGGTAGTTCCTCCTCATTTCGTAGCAGAGGAAGTGGTGGACGTGGCCGTGGAGGTCGCATACGCTCTACGTGCTCATTTTGTCGTCGTACTGGTCATTCAGAGGATACATGCTATTCCAAGCATGGTTTCCCTCCTTCTGCACGTGTCGCTGATCATGTTCAAGGTCCACCAACATCTACTCCAGATCACAGGTTCGAGGAGCTAGTGGCACGACTTCGTGATATCATGCCACAGTCATCGTCAGAGGGTGCTGATGCTTCTGATGTTGCGGCTTCGGCATCAGCTGGTACATCGGCTTCAGCCAGTGCCTCAGGTATTCCTTCAGTCTCATATCATAACCATAATCTCACAGGATGGATTGTCGATTCTGGAGCCACCCATCATCTCTGTCGTGAGAAAGATGTTCTGCAGTCCTATAGAGCTGTTCAGCCTGGTTGCTCTGTACTCATTGCTGATGGCACTCATTCGCCTATCATTGGTCAGGGGGAGACGGATTTACTGCCCTCTATGCACTTACAGAATGTTCTACATGCACCAGAATTCTCTATGAATCTCTTATCCATTAGTCAGATTACACGAGATTTGCACTGTCGTGCTATTTTTGACCCATCGTCTGTTATTTTTCAGGACATACTGACGGGCAGGGTGATTGGCTGTGGTTCTGAGCACAATGGCCTCTATCGTCTCGTACGGAACTCTTACGCTGGCGTCTCACTACATTCCCAGGGCTCCGTATCTCCGTATACCTGGCATCTTCGATTTGGTCACCTGCCGCTTCAGAAAATGCGTCACCTCCTGCCTCAGATCTTTCCGAGTTCGTCATTTCGTTGTGAAGCTTGTCAGTTAGGGAAGCACCATCGGTCTAGCTTCCCCAGTCGTCAGAGTCGGAGCAGTCGCTCCCCATTTGAGTTATTTCACATAGATATTTGGGGTCCCAGTCGTGTACCAGATCATCAGGGGCACAAGTTCTATTTAGTTGTCGTTGATGATTTCTCTAGAGTGTCCTGGACGTTTCTCTTAAAAATAAATCCGAAGCAGGAAGTGTTATTGAAAATCTTATCAATGAAGTTCACAATGTTTTTTCGTCTACTGTTAAGTATGTGCGTACTGACAATGCATTGGAGTTCTGCACTCGTTCCCTTGCTCGCTTTCTTTCTTCTAAAGGCATTATCCACCAAACAACATGTGCATACACATCTCAACAAAATGGGGTTGCAGAACGGAAGCATCGACATTTCCTTGATATTGCCCGCACATTACTTATTCAGAGTTGTGCCCCATTATCCTATTGGGGAGATGCTATACTTACAGCATGCTATCTGGTCAACCGCATGCCTACAACTGTTCTTGGGGAAAAGTCTCCTATGTCTGTTCTCTTTCCAGACAAAGATTTGTTTACCCTTACACCTCGGGTCTTTGGCACTGTTGCGTTTGTCCACCTCTTATCTCCGGGACTTGATAAGCTATCTCCTAGGGCTATCAAGTGTGTTTTTGTGGGCTACTCCAGGACGCATAAAGGATATCGTTGCTATGACCCTGTTCATAACAAGTACTATGTGAGCGCTGATGTTACTTTTTTCGAACCCATCATGTGCTTCTCCCCTGCAGGTGACAGATTGGTTTCCTCCACATCCACAGATTCTAATGTCTATGTGCCTCCACCTCCAAGTCTGGGTCAATCTTCTACTCCACCACCACCACCACCACCACCACCACCGCCACCACCACCTCCAACCGTCCCTTTTATTAAGTTCTATACAAGGCGGACGGGCCCTGCTCAAGCTACATGTCAACCATCCAACACGCCTCAGGTATGTTCTGATGTTATCACTAATGATGGGTTAGATAATGCACCAGTGCAGGCGCCTTTACTACAGGAGGAAGATCAACCGGTCAACACAGTGGTGGATGATCTGGATCGGCCCATTGCTCACAGGAAGCAGCGAAGACAATGTGCTTCATATCCTCTCTCTTGCCTCTCAAGTCTCATTTCATCGTCTCAATGGGGATTTCCAAAAGTTTGCAGCTGCTGTCTCGTCCGTTGTGATTCCACGGACCTATCAAGATGCCATGAAGATTGATTGCTGGCGTCTAGCCATGGAAGAGGAGATGCGTGCCTTACAGTCTAGAGGGACTTGGTTTCTTGTCCCCATTCCTCCAGGTGCCTCAGTGGTGAGTTGCAAGTGGGTGTTTACGGTGAAATATCATGCGGATGGACGTCTCGACCGATACAAGGCAAGACTTGTAGCACGGGGATTTACCCAGACTTATGGGGTAGATTATTTGGATACTTTTTCACCAGTGGCTAGACACTCCACTCTTCGCATCCTCCTATCTGTTGCTGTGGTACGTAACTGGACCATTTTTCAGCTTGACGTCAAGAATGCTTTCTTGTATGGTGACCTACAGGAGGAAGTCTACATGCAGCAGCCACTTGGGTTTGCTGCTAAGGGGAGACTCACATGGTGTGCAGACTTCATAAGGCTATCTACGGCCTCAAACAGAGTCCCCGAGCATGGTTCCAGAAGCTTTCCCAGTTAATTGAACGACAGGGGTTCAGGAGGTCAAATGCGGACCATTCACTGTTCATCCAGAAGACTCCTAGAGGTACGGTTGTTGTTATGATATATGTTGATGACATCTTGGTTACAGGAGATGATGCTCAGGGGATTGAGATAACCAAGTCCCTGTTGGGAAGCCAGTTCATTACGAAGGATCTGGGCACGATACGATATTTCCTGGGGATAGAGTTTGCAAGAAATGCACAAGGAATGGTGATGACTCAACGAAAATATGTCACAGACTTGCTAGTTGAAACAGGAATGACTGGATGTAGACCTTCAAGTACACCTATGGACCCAAGCATGAAGCTGTACGACGATGATACCGAGGAGGTGGACAGAAGAAGGTACAGAGAGATGGTGGGTAAGCTCTTATACATTACTATAACTCGACCGGATATTGCCTTTGCAGTAAACCAGGTGAGTCAATTTATGGAGCAACCGAGGCAAGTTCATATGGATGCCTTGTATATGATATTGAGATATCTGAAGTCTTCCCCAGGCACAGGGTTACTATTCAGGAAAGATACAGATCTGTCTATTTCAGCTTGTGCAGATGCAGATTATGCAGGATGTCCAAGGGATCGTAAATCTACTTCTGGATTTGCTATCTTCATAGGAAGCTCTTTAGTTTCTTGGAAAAGCAAGAAACAGACTGTTGTGGCGAGATCCAGTGCTGAATCCGAGTACAGAGCCATGGCACAAGCAAGCGCAGAAATGATGTGGGTTAGAGCAGTCTTAGAAGATTTGAATGTAGATGTCCCATTGCCTATGAATCTCCAATGTGACAATCAGGCAGCATTGTTTATTGCCAACAATCCAGCCTTTCATGAGAGAACAAAGCACATAGAGGTGGATTGTCATTATACTAGGGACATGATTCAGAAGGGCTTCATTTCCACTTCTCATGTCAGTTCAGAGGACCAGACTGCTGATATATTCACCAAGCCACTGCTCAGAGGACCTTTCCAGAGATGTTCTTCCAAGCTGAGCATGATAGATATCTATGCTCCATCTTGAGGGGGAGTGTAGAGGTTATATATGTTACGATGTACTGTTTCGTATTTTCTATTTATATATTGTACGTCTCTATAATTTACCCAAGGGTTTTCTCTCTATATAAGAGACCCGAGGGCTCTATGGAATAATCATCAGAGTATTGTTTACTCTAACAAGAGTAGTTGAGCCATCTAATGGATGCCTCCCTTCATACCTTTCCAGCCTATTCATAAAGGAAACCCCATTTGTTCGATATCTTTTGAGGTATCATTTAAACATGCCACATCTGTATCCAAAAAGCCCTATAAGTCATATTGATCGAGAGGTCACCATCATCCCAAAACCAATAATTCCTGGCATGGCAACTGAGGGCCCTTCAATTAGACGATGGTCATCCATCATCTTAGGAAGATCGCGCAGTTTTCAAGGAAAGAAATCAGATAAAAGGTGAGACCCCAAGTCCGATCAACCCAGGAATGGCACATTTGTGTTACGATCCGTTCCCAAGGCAAAGAGTCTTGGAAAGCGAACGCGCTCAAGATGCCATCATCAGATCAAGCATCAATCCTCACATCATAACAATCACCTTAGGTAGCACGTGACATATACCCTTCCAGATTCGCATGGAAGAGGTGATCCCTTGAAGTGAGAGAGAAAGCTGTGTGGAGGTACAATAAATGTCTTTGGCCTTTTTGCAATGCAACTTTTTGCCACTCCAAATACTAGAAGCCCCCTTCGCTAGGAAGGTCTTATTCATCTCAGCAAGCCTCAAAACCTTCAGACCTCCCTCATGCACGTGCCTTGTGACTGACTCCTAATCAACCAACGAAACTCTACGGGCCTGTTTGGTTGCAGGGTTGGGCAGGGTTGGCCCAACCCTGGTTACTATTCACAAGGGTACTTCCTCCTCACAGATTACTATTCACCCATCCCAACCCAGCCCAACCCAACCCTGCCCAACCCTGCAACCAAACAGGCCCTCGTTTGGTTGCAGGGTTGGGAAGGGTTGGGTTGGGATACTATTCACAGGGGAACCCCCTTCTCACAGTTTACTATTCACCCAGCCCAACCCAACCGAACCCAAACCTGCCCAACCCTGCAACCAAACGAACCTTACGTGTCCCTCTTGCAGAGCTGGTTCAGAATTATCTCATCATCGCATAATGCGGTGACATTAGTAAACTCGTTCTCCCAATTACTTCATATCGAATTGAAGTCTTTAACCTCTCTTAACGGGTTATTTTCCATCCTTTGCGCAGTTTAATGTAAAGGAGTTCGTTAAAAGATCATATCTTAAAACTACAAATGATGCACTCTCTTTTTCTCTAAACACCCACCATCAACCCCTCCTGGCATGAGCTTTTCCTCCTAACTCTCCGTCCCATGCCTCACACTCCCCACGGATTTCACTTACCTGACCCTCGAGGTACTCAACAAGCTCTTCTGACATAACATCCATTTCTGCGGGTTTTACCTACCCCTGCCCCCAAGAGCATCTATCTAATTGAGCTCCTCTCTATAAGCAACTGTGCCATTGTTTGGGGGTTTGGGGGGGGGGGCTGCTATGGAAATGCTAAATTAACAACATGCAGTACTTCATATTGTAGTATTTAATGTCTTATCTTTCTTGAATGTCAAGGAGGAAGAAAAATCCATTGATCGATGTGATATCACAATGACCTTTTGACAGATAAATGCGATATTTCACTTAATGGTGCTGTGTTTCATGCCAAATAGCAAAAACATCCACCATAAGGGGATTCTATATATAAAGCAGTCATGCCTAGGGAAACTGACATGAAATGGCCACATGCACCAAGTGGCGTCGACTCTTAAATCTGACATCACGTGGTAGGCGTAAATGATATGATCACTTTCCTGTTCATAAGATAATATGTAATATTCAAGTAGTTTTTCATCAAAGCACAGCAATGACAACAGGGATCAGATGAGTTCCAATAAACAGTTCATTTCTTTTTTGTTTCACTCATGGATTTATGTCTTACATATTCGTATGTGTCCATGATGGTTCATAGGAACATTACATTGCTGCCCCGTAAAGCGAAATTTACAACTGTTGCCCTAATCTACAGCATAGAAATGGAAGTAAACTATTTTACACTATAATTCTGCACTTCCTATAGATTTTATATTTGCCTTGACGAGAGAAATAGAAAGATTTGTCACAACTAAGACCACATATTATATGTAATTATGTAACTATAGCACTTTTTTATCCATTCATCAGGACTTCACTGAGTTTTCTTGGATAATTTTTCACTTTATTGTGTTTCTGTACCTTCCGCAGTACATGAACAGTTTGACATATTTATCAAGTGAGACATTTTCCGCTGTTCCGTCTGATCTGGTCATAGACTTGCAACGGATGCTTTCCACTGATGAGGTTTCGAGACCCAGTGCCTCAGATTTTACAGGTAGTTATTTTTTGGTTTATATTGTTTTCATGCTATTAAAATATCCTGAACTCCCAGTTTTTGTAGATTCGTACTTTTGAAATTGCACCCACTTGCGATGTATGTGTTCTTTTTTAAATGTCACGGCAATATTTATTATTAAGTTAAATGTCCTGGTTTTCAACCTGTTTGGGATGTTATATCGGATTTTAATATGTAGAGCCATCTGATTTGTTTGAATTATGCATTCTTATAGGTTCCCCTTTCTTTCGGGATGATACCAGGTTGCGTGCCCTTCGCTTCTTGGATCATATGCTTGTATGAACATTTCATAGCTTTATCTGAACTCAATTTCATACCAGGTTGCGTGCCCTTATATTGAAGACCTGTTCATGACTTTTTCTCTTTCTCTAGGAACGGGATAATATGCAGAAATCTGAATTCTTAAAAGCGCTATCAGATATGTGGAAGGATTTTGATTCTCGCATATTACGGTACAAGGTCTGGTTTTATCCCTTTTTAATCTTCTATCTTATATGTTCAAGTGATCCGTAGATAGATATATGCACGACAAGTATGCATGAATATGTGTTTGCATATGTTACAAACAATTGCTGTCACTCAGGGTATCATAGGCTTTTCAGTCTGAAATTAAATTGTTGTTTCTTAATGCACTTTGGATGTTGTATATAATGCTGTAGACATAATTTGTTGTTAAAACTTCTGCATCAGGGAATTGGCTCAATAAACCCATTTAATGAGGTCATTAAGCTCCGTATAAAAGAAAAAAGTACGTCCACTGTATAGATGTGTGCTAAAAAACTTCATGATTGATTCACAAGGTTACTAGTACAATACTATGAAAAACCATAACTAATTACATTGCCTAACTCTTTGTTAGCGACTTAGCATGCACAATCATTATTTCACCATAAATCCGATCTTGGTGGAAGACAACCCTGTTTCTTGCCAGCCATAAGGCCCACACAACAACCACAACATCGATTCTCTCATCCTCCTGACCCTACCAATTAGATCCAGTAGACTTCCGAAAGTTTGCAGCATGCTTTATCTCAATCAATGTCAAGGTTGTAGAAATCGGTAGTCGGTACTCGGTCGGTGGGGTCACTAAGGATTAATCGACAATCATGCGACTAATTGGATTTAGTCAGCCATTAATTGGTTTTGAATTTTTTTAATTTTTTTAAAAATATAAAGATTTTTTATACATATTTTCTTATATATTTACATAGATTTGTACATTTTCTATATTATCATATGATGAAGCAAAAGAAGTAATTAACCTTAAATATAACAATAAGCATATTAGAATAAGTTTGCTTTTTTTTTTAAAAAATCTATGTAAAAGTCGGTCGATTAGTCGAGTTGATCGACTAATGGACGACTAGGCCTAGTCGAGTCAGCTAGCACCTTCCTTGACTAGTCAGACCGACTAGTCGGCTGACTTTTACAATAACGATCACTGTATTGCCAAAACTAGCCACACACCTATGGGGCCCTTACAAGTAAAGAAGAGGTGAACCACATCTTTAATGTCCTTCAAGCATCAGGCGCATGTCGAATTTTTTGCCCTGAAAAAGCGCGCATGTCTATCCCCCCATGATCAGCTACCCACGCCTTAAGCCATAAATACATCTTCACTCGTATATGTAATTTCCAATGCCATAACCTTATACAATCCTCCATGTAGTCTTTGAAGTCAAAAGGCACCCATCCCATTTGGGGGTTATTCGTTTTATTGACGAATGACTTCTCATCAAACCGGTACCAACAATCACATCCCTGTGAAGGACCCTCCTAAACCTCTAGAATCTTTAACAACTCCATAAAAAGGCCATCTATTGGTAGGAACGGTCAGATCGAGAAGGTGGGAAAAAAGAAACACCATCCCAAGTATTCGCCACTATAACGTCTCGATCAACTGTTGACACCATTAGACGTGGAAATCTCATTTTGAGAATACTACCTTCTGTCCAATCATCACATAATAGTCCAAAGCCTCTCCCATCTCCAAAGATCGGCCAAAACAATGGACACATATTCTGGAGCATGACACAAATCCCTCTTCAAAAATGAGACGACGCATATCCAAGCTCCCCTGGGCTCAAGGTTCAGGAAAGTAGTATGCGTATGCGTTCGGACAGGTCATTGACTAGTGATTAAGCGGGTATGAAGGGGCATATGCGAGGTATATGCGGTTCTACGCAGTTTTCTATTTTTTTATTCAAAATAAATAAATATCTACAAAAAGTGACTACAACTGAACTGAATTTATGAATAAATGTGGTCCGACAGAAGATCTAAGAAGAAAAATGATTTTCATGTAGAGCTCAAAATAGTACAAGTAAATATCAAAATCATCAAAGATAGTATTACATAGTTTGATTTAATATATCGAATCAAAATAATACAAGATCCGGATTCAATTATCCAACTGGACCTTAAGCGGGTGCACGAAGAGCATATGCGCCCGCACAGCCTGCATATGCAGGCCATATATGCGCAAATGGCACATAAAGCGGGGCTTCAGGTAATCGGTGTGCTGAGGAGGCCGCTTAGGCATATGCGGCCGCACGGGCCGCTTTCATGAATAGAGCCTGGGTGCAATGACGAAGATGAAGACCCGTATATCTTACGAATCAAAGTGCACATTAGGCTGTCACAATCACCCCAAATTCAAGCTATCCATTTACGTATTCAAATCTTTTTCATCTCCTCCAAGTTACAAACTCTAAAGCTCCCATCATACTTTGATAATGTAACTATCCTCCACTCATCCAAGCTCATCCCATTCGAATCACCAAAGGACCAAAGGAAGCGTTTCGTTACGGTTTGAAGTCTCTTTCGAACGTAATTGATGAGATGCCTAGAAGAAAGGAAAAAAAAGAAATGGCCAACATGATCGACTTCAACAACACAAATCTGGAAAATATCATGTACCTTAACTTGTGAATTAATGAAGTTTTTTGGCCACCTTAAAAGGGCGTGCTGTTTTTTTTTTTCAAAAATATACACCAATCTGCCACGTCGGCAAGCATGTGTGCTTCCGGTTGGTGAACCTCCTCCCCATCTTCTCATCAGAGTTAACTAATCAACCTAACATAACCTCCTACCCACCAAAGATAAATCAAGATACCATAAAGGCAAACCTGTACAGGGAGAATCTAAACCATCTTACACATAAATTAATCTTCCCTTCATTAAAGACCAAGGACTCAAACTCTAACTTGGCTATGTTAAGCCTCAAATCAGAAAGCACACCAAAAAGATCTAGAACATCTGACATACCCCTACAGCTCTTTGGACCACCCTCCGCAAAGAGATTTGTATAATCAACGTACCAAGGTGAAAAAAAAACGAAAGGTGAAACAAGACAGAGGTGAGGCCTAGCCTTAAGGCATAATAAAAATATCGTAACAATATTAAGAAGTCAATGTTTTCTAACAAATTTCCATATAACTAAAGCTACTAATGGTTTCTTCGAGTAATTTTGCAATGCGGAGAGTGAAAAACATCACTGCTAGACTGTTTGTGTTAATCTAGAAGTCAAAAAGCCTAGATGAAAGGTTACAATGATTACAAAACATAATAAAAGTTCGACGTTTCACTTCTAATCCTTGTCCAAAAAAAGAAAAGAAAGAAGTTGTTTGCCCATGTCCTAATTAAAGTTCTACTTATCGACATCGCCTCCAACTAAAACATTTGTATCGAGAGGATCAACAACTGAAGAACTACTGCTTGTTGGATCATTTAATGACTCATCTAAATGCTTTTGTATGGTCTTCGTTTTCATCGCTAACTTCATCGTTGATATTATGAATCCTCTCCTCATCAACATCCATCCTTGCTTTAACTAAGATAACGCTAATTGTTAGAGTTAGCTCTATTTTATGTTATTGAGTTGTAAACCTTCAGGGTCCTTTTATGGAATTTCCCTTTTTATGAGTGCTCTAGGATTTCAGCCTATATAAGAATTCTAGACCTCTTGAATAAAGTATTTCATTGTGTTCTCTTGTATTTCTCTACATAGTATCAGAGTAGCGGTCCTAGGTCGGTGTTCTGACCTAGGTCTTGCCGTTGCCGTCACCACCAGCCCGTCACCTCTCTTCCTCGACAAAACCCTTGCATGGACCCCTTCACTAGGGGGCCTCATGCAAGGCAATTTGGGTGCCTTACGCAACATCGTGCGCCTCCGTAGAGGCCTTGTGTGCCTCCTTGAGACCCTAGGCACCTTTGCCAGAGGCTTGAGCGCCTTCACGAGGCCCTTGTGCCTCTGCCAGAGGCTTCACGAGGCTCGTAGCGCCTCCACCAAAGGCTTGAGCACCTTCGGAGAATCGACCTGGAGTTCTAGCACCTCCGTCAGAGACCTCTGTGCCTTCGCTTGAGGTGCTGTGGGGCTCTCGTGCAGCTGCTTGGTCCGCTAGAGGCATGTGTGCCTCCGCTAGAGGCTTGTATGCCTCGAGCAGTTTCTTGGGTCGCTATAGCCTCCTCCTGGGACCCCCACAACATATGCACCCCTTTTCTTTCGTTGTGTAACTCCGATTGTGTCATCATAGCCACAGTTGCTGCTCCGGAAGTCCAAAGGGGCTGAAACGGTGATCTAGGTCATCCATATGCTTGATTAAAACAACCTTATTGTCTTCTAGGTTACTTCTTCTTGACCGCGATGACATCCCTTCTCACTGAGACTATGCATGTGTACCCGACTTCTTTTGTGATGGTACATGGCACATCTATCAAACTCAAGGGCATGGAAAACTGTGTTATGGTCTCATTCATTCAGGTGTTCATTTGTGGTCAACGCAAGTACCATATCTTGACTAAAGACCCGTTTAAGGAGACGGACAAGGATTATGGCACGTGGCATGCAGATAATTGCCATGTCATCACTTAGATGACCGATAACGCTAGACCAAATATTGTGGTGAATCTCCTCTACAAAGACTTTCCAATGGAGATGTAGGAGAATTTGGAGCAAACTTACTCCCAGAAGACAACCGAGTCTCACCTCTCAGACATTATATGCGAATCTGGTCTCCAACTCAAGGGGATTCTAGTCTTGTCTACAGACTACATGCATCTAACTAGTCTATTTGAGGAGCTTTTGATTTTTTAACCAACCTGTTATGATAACAGGTTGAGAGCGATTTGAGTGGCATGTTTACCGCTTCCTTTTTGGACTACATCTACGATACCAAGCTGTGAAAGAGCAGTTTCTGACGATTGATGATGCAAACGGCTTCCGGCGTCGACGATAAAATTAAAATAATTTGGCGGTGGAATATCGGTGGAGAAAAGGAGAGGTTGAGAAGAAGAAATCTCGTCGGTAACGAGGGGTTAAAGAAGAAGAACGCGGAGATTGCGGGAGGAGGGAGGAGAGATAGGGAGATAATGAGATAAACTCAATTTTTTCATAATACTTCACTGAATAAAAATACTGGACCCTCATCCCTTTATATAGGAGGGATGGCCTTACAAAAATAGTAAATTAATTAAATTGACAACCACTCTATCCTAATTGGACTCTAACCAATTAACCGACTCAATTTAAAATTAACATCTACGAAATAAACGTTGAGATCACAGTCGATCTCAATTATTTAATTAGACAATTACGACAACTTAAAAACGTAAATAAAATTGACGACTAATTAATTAAATAGATGCGACCCTATAATTTGAGATCACGCTGCATCAACTCTCCGCCGCTTTAAAAAATTCGTCTCCCGACGAATTGCTTGACGTGAGTGCATCGTTGGAGAATTCATCCTCGAGTTGTAGCTTCGCTTTCCTCCGATTAGATCCTTTTCAACGTTACGTTTGTAGTTTTTTTCGATTGGAGGGCGTCCCTGCAATTTTCGTACCCCTTCAATGTTCCTTACTTTCTTTTCACTTTGGACCTTCCTGCAAATAAAGGTTTTAAGGAATTTCATTTTGCAATTTCTCCAACTCAACTCCAAATCCCTCAATTCTAGGGATTCGGGTCCCTTCCCTCTCGCTCTTAGGGTTCGAGACTTCCTTTTAGGCGCAGGGGCAGCGGCGTGGAACTTCCAATCGCAGGCGGCGGGGGCGAGTTGGCGATGGCACCGCGCGGGCGGCGGCGAGATGGGTGACGGTAGCGCGCGGTTTTTGCCAGGGCGCGCTGGGGCGCGTGTTTGTGGCGCGCGACGTCGTTGGAGCGCCGCGAGGCGGGCGCGACGTCGCGGGCGGTGGGGTTGCAGGGCCTGCGCGCGAGAGGTGCGGGTTGCTGGGCGGCGAGGGAGAGAAAAAGGAGGGGACCCGCGGGCGCTCGAGTGGGCTGGGCTCTGGGGCGCGGTTGGGCGAGGTGGAAAAGGTGGCGCAGCAGGGGTGAACGGGGAGGCGCGGGGAGGGCGGTGAGGCTGGGGTGGCCGTGGGGAGAGGGCTGGTGCGCGTGGGGTAGCAGGAGGAGGAGGGGGGGCCTGGGGAGATGGCTGGTGCACGTGGGAAGGGGGTAGGCGAAGGTGGGTGGGGATGGGTTCTGTGTGGCGGGACTTGCGGGGGTGAGGGACCGCCGGTGGGGCGGCGAGGGTCTGGGCGGCCTCGGGAGCCGCTGGATGGGCTGGGGCTGCGAGTGGGGCCGCCGTTGATGATGGATTCAGATCTGGAATCTCCTGGACAGCGGCCGATTCCTCCTTTATGGCGAGTTTTTCTTCATCAAGACTTACGGCAGCGGCTTCGACGGGTGGAGGCCTCGATTGGGCGTCGCGGTAGGCCTCAAAGTAGGCCATTAGGTCCCGACACATGGATTGAAAGTTATTCTGCAAATCACGTACCATGTGCTCCGCCTCTTTGAAGGAGGTGTCGATGGTGGAGATGGCTCGTCGTGTTTGCTCGGATGAACGATGGTGTCGGTGCGAGCGCCGGGACGGATCGTTAGGTCGTGAGAACGACCTAAATGCCATGCTCTGATACCAAATTGATGCAACCTACTTATATAGCAACTAAGTAAACAACTATGAAGACGTGAACTAGTGAACTTGACGACAAAGACAACTAAAATGAGATGCCTTGCGCAAAATCAGCAACAAAAGAAAACTAATTATTCGAATATAGCACCGACTTCTCCTAAATTTAGGGCAACACGAACAGTTTTCGATTATGGGAAATAAATAAACGATATCTGCGACACGAGATCTCAATAGTTCACCAAACCAACTAGCAACATAACAAGACACAAACTAATATTATGCAGTGGAAATTAGAGGGTGGAAATTGTCACTCATACCACAACCAACAGGGGATTTTCGTCGGCTTCAGACCTGGTCGGCGTTGTCTCAGGGCTTGGGCGGCTTGCTGCGGCACGGGAGGTTCTAGCCGAGGGCACAGGACGGCGGAGTGGCTGTTGGTCTTCAACTGGTCGAAACCGGCAGTAGCGGGGGCGTGGGGGAAGGAGTACGGTCGCAGGGGGAGGGGGAATGACGCGGGTACAGGGATGGGGGGAGAACTGGGCGGTTCCGAGGGTGTAGGCAACGCTGGGGGAGGCGAGGGGAGGGAAAGAAGGCGGTGGCGGCGTCGCGTGCCTGGAGCGCGGGAGGGCCCGAGGTGCTGGGGGGGGAAAGGCGGTGTGGAATCGACGTTGGCGGGGCCGAGTGGGGGCGCGGCTGAAGGCGAGGCGGCGGCAGTTGGTGAGGGAGAGGAGGTGGCGCGGCGGCTGGCGAGTCGCGAGGCGGGGAGGGGAGATTTCGTGGGGGAAGGCGGCGGGAGGTAGAGGGAGGAGGGAGGCGGCGGAGGGAGAGGAGAGAAGAGGAGAGGTGGGCGGCGGTGGGGGGAAGATAGGGTTACGGGGGAAAGAATGGGTCGGGGAGAGAGAGAGGGTGCGGGACCGAGAGAGAGAGAGAGAATTAGGGATTGGGGAAAAATTTACTCAATTCAACTTAATTATCCTAATACAAAAGGGGGCCTTTTACAGAGGCTATTCCCCCCTCAAAATAAGCAACTACTCCCTAAAATTAGGGAAAGAAGAAAATGACAAAAAAAAGAAAGGATAAAGGCCTTTTATAATGAGCCTTCTACATAGAAAATAAATAAATAACAAATGCTAAATAAAATAACAAAAACAAATGCTCCACAAGTTGGTATCATGCTGCATCAATTGATACCTTGTCACCGATTCAAACTATCTTTGATCGTCTCCAGGAACTAGAGATATCTGTTGGACATACTTCTGCTCTGTCATCTGAGAAAATTCTGCTCACTATGCATTGTTTGAGTACAGAGGATGACAAAGTTTTCATGGAGGTTGAGGCTGTGACTTTGGTCATGGTCATAGACGTGACTCAAGACGTGGATGAGATTTTGGCCGTGGTCGTGGCCGTGTTTTTATTTCTCCTCAGCATCCAATGTGCATTAATGTGGGCGTTGGAACCACCTGTCAGAGCGATATTGGACAAAGTTTGACATATAATTTAATGCAACAGTGCTTTTGAGACGTCCGCTAATGAGACATACTTATGATACTGGAATGGACTTACTTGATCAACATTCTAGTGGAACGCCAACACCATTCAGTGCTTTAGAATACTCCTGTCTGAGCCAGCTTCTACAGAACTCCATCCATTCCACCGGTAAAAGTACTACTATTACTACTGCTGCTAGTTTGGCTAAAACTTCAGGTACAATAGTCAACTCCATCTCTGCTTCTGGCCCTGTATGCATCATTGACTCCGGGGCATCTATATATTTGATAAGCAAGGTAGTATACTTACCTTCTCTCAATCCTCTCCTTCCGTGAAAACGGTTCGGGTTGCTAATAGGGTTCATTCCTCGTCACTGCTGTCAAAACTATGGAGTTCTCCTCCAAGATCTGACTGACTGGAGCCCATTGTGCCCATGCTTTTCCTTCAAGCTCTGACTGACTGGAGTTCTCTAAACATTATCTTTTCCTCCAAGCTATGTATTGAGCTTAATTGTCAGATGTTTTTTGTTGAGTTCTGATGTTATTTTTCAGGACATTCGGACGAAGCAGATTTTGGGTGGGGGACATGAGAAGAATGGCCTCTACTATTTTGATGTTCCCTTTGACTCCAATTTTGTTGGTGATGCATCTATCTTCGACAATCCCTTACTTTGACACCTTCGCCTTGGACATCCTTCAGTCAAGGCTATCTCCATTATGTTTGTTGACCTCTCTGCGTTGAAGCCCTTTGAGTACGAGGCGTGCCAGTTCGGGAAACATCATCGAACAAGTATGTGTCGAACCCCATCATATAGTTCCTTTTTCTCTTGTCCATTGTGATATTTGGGGACCCTGTCCAATCTGATCTCTGAATGGACACAAATATTTTGTTATTTTTACTGATGATTATGGTCGATTCTCTTGGGTCTATCTAATAAAGGAACGTTAGAAGATCAATAAAATTGTCTAGAATTTCTTTCAATACATTAAACATTCTTATCTACTTGTGCTTAAATATTTCTCGCTGATATGCTCTGGAATTCACCCAACATGACTTGGCGACTTTTATTGCTTCCCAGGGAATTATTCACCAATCTTCCTATCCGTATACCTCCCAGCAAAATGGGGTAGCGGAAAGGAAGCTTATACATCTTCTTGACATTGCTCAATCCCTTCTCACTTAGGACCTACTCGATGATGCCATTCTTCTAGCCATCCTTATCAACAAGGTCCTGTCTTCGGTCCTAAAGGGGGTCACTCCTTTCGCGTTACTCTACCCCAATGAGTCGCTCTTTCTGTTACCTGCAAGAATGTTGGGTGTATTACCTTTGTCCACAATTTTCGTGCTACAGGATAGAGTCTCCTAGGGTGGTCAAGTGTGTTTTCCTTGGCTATTCACGCACTCAAAAGGGATACAGGTGCTATGACCCTGCTGGGCACCGATACTATATTTATGTGGATGTTGCTTTCTTTGAACGGGCTAGCTTCTTTACCCAGTCCGTCACGGATATCCCATTGGATCTACCTCCACTACCAATTATTTATAAGCCGCAAGCTTACATTTGTGCCTGCTCCCATGCCTTTGCCTGTTTCTCTTTTGCGGGATGATGTGCCATCTTCTAGTGCTACCACCATTGCTGCCTCGGATGTGCCTCAGGAGCTTTCAATAGCTCTCCACAGGATAAAAAGGAAATGCACTTTCCACCCTATGTCTCATTTCACTTCTATTGATGGTTTATCATCATCTGACAAGTGATATGCATATGCTTTCATGACCATTTCTGTTCCCAGAGATCATCACAGTGCTTTATAGGATTATGGTCGGCAACAAGCAATGAATGAGGAAATGGATGCTCTTACATCCAGGGGAATGTGGGACCTTGTACTGTATCCCATGGGGATTAAACTTGTGGCTTGCAGATGGGTCTTCATGATCAAATAGTCACCTGATGGGTCCCTTAAAAGTACGACTGGCTGCTAAAGGTTTTATACAGACTTATTTGGTTGACTACTTTGAGACTTTTTCCCCTGTGGCGAGGATGGGCTATATTCGCACTATCCTTTCAATGGTTGCCAATAAGAGATGACCTATCTTTCAATTTGATGTGAAGAATGCTTTCCTCTATGGAGATCTTGAGGAGAAAGTTTACATGATGCAACCTCCAGATTATGAAGTTGAGGGGGAGTGTATGTGCCGACTTCGCAAGTCTATCTATGGGCTAAAACATGGTCCTCGTGCATGGTTTAATAGACTTACTATTGAGATCAACACTCTTGGCTTGCAGAGGACAAGATCTGATTACCTTGTTTTATCAGATGACGATCCACTAATACTGTTTTACTTGCAGTTTACATTGATGATATGGTTGTCACATGTAATGATAAAGAAGGCATTTCAAAGAATAAGACCTTCCCTTAGAAGGTTTTCGTCACGAAGGACCTTGGCCAACTCCCTACTTCCTTGGCGTAGAAGTAACCACCTCTCACAAAGTAAGTATTGCTTGGACATTTTAACTGAGGCTAGACTACGTGGACGCAAGCCATCTGGCATCCCTGCAGACTTGAGGAAGCACTGTACTTAAGTTGATCCTGCATTTGAAGACACTACACGATAAAAAAGCCTAGTTGACAACTTGCTTTATTATGGTCACTAGGCCGGATATATCCTATGATGTAAGCAGAGTCAACCAACACATGGAGAGACCACTTTACAGTCACTGACATGATGTTCTTCTGATCCTTCACTACTTGAATGAATCACCAGGACGAGACCTCTTCTATAGGTCCAATGGTTACACTGATGTCTATGCTTATGCTGATGCAGACTATTCTAGTTCACATGAGCATCGTCGATTCACTACATGATATGCTATGATGGTTGGTGAAAAACTTTTTACTTGACGAAGTAAGAAGCCAATCATAGTTTCCAGATCGATTGTAGAGGCATAATACAAGGCGATGGCTCAGGGAACATGTAAGATTACTTGGTTCGTCTTCTTTCTGCAGCAACTTGGTATTATTGTCACTATTCATGTTCCTTTGTACAGTGACAACAAGTCCGCTACCTACATTGCCACTAGTCTTGTTTCCATGAGCGGATCAAACACATTGAGATTGACTGTCATTTTGTTCGTGATGCTATACTAGGAGGGAAGATCACTACTCCACAAATCTTCACTGATTTTCAGCTTATAGACGTATTCATGAAGGCACTGCCAAGAAATGCCTCCTGTGTATAATCTCTAAGTTGGGCTTGATCAATAGATATGCACCAACTTAATGGGAGAGTGTTAGAGTTAGCTTTATTTTATGTTATTGAGTTTTAACCCTTTGAGGTCCTTTTATGTAAATTTCCCTTTTTATGGGTACTTTATGTTTTCGGCCTATATAAGAACCCTTGGACCTCTTGAATAAAGTGTTTCATTTTGTTCTCTCATTTTCTCCACACTAATGTTACTTTTATTGTGTTTACAATAACCAAATGAGTTCGACATAATATTTAGCATTACCATTTCTTTTCTTCTTTTTCTTTCACCGTGGGTTGTCTTGTTCTTCCTCGACGTCTACAGCATCATCCTTCAGGGGAGTGTTTGCATCAAGTTCCTGATATGTTTCAACTTCACAACTTTCGAGCTCTGACATCCATCCAACTAGGATCCACTTCATCCAAGATTAGAGGACTCTCGATGGTCTTTTTCCTTACCACTCTATGCTTCATCTTTAAGTAAACATAACGTATACCAAATCATTCAGTTTTGCTTGCGTGAATTGGTTCTTTCTCTTTGTATGGACCTGGTCCTAGATTCCCATTATCCTCAAATATGTTAATTATGTATTTTATTATAAAGTAACTATTACTATGATTGAGATATTATCTAATTAAAGAAATTCCAATTACACTCACATCCTGATGCACTACAAGTCAAACTAAAATTCAGATAACAAACTTTGCCAACTCAGGAGTTTCATTCCCGAAAACCTTCCACCAATGTGTGGAAAATTGTTATAATTCACAATAAGAATGATGAAAAGAAGAAATTAAAAAATATAACAAATTAAATACACAACACTCGTCTTGCATGCAATGAGAGAAAAGCTGTTGCAAATCGTGTAACGAATGATCACACAAAATCTCCTCCTGTATGCCATGGAAGGCCGTATCGTGATATATCGGCGATATATCGGCGATATATCGTTATCGACAGGTCACCGATATATCGTCGATATGGTCGATATCGGTATCGACATGCCATTTTATTCACAATCTCGGTTCGATGTCGACGATATGGGTCGATATATTGTCGATATATCGGCGATATATCGGTATCGACATGGTACCGATATCGATACTGATATCGATATGTCCTTCCATGCTGTATGCCCCCTTACCATGGCCAAAGCCCAACCATTGATATAAATGCAGTTCATGATTCTTTTCACTTTCTTGAAAACAGAAGCATGTAGAGTTAATCACACCATCAAAATGTCACTGAAATATGATCGAATTCTGATTTCGACAAGTGGCTGAAATTTGATTGAAATGGTCGAAATTTGGGCTCTTTAGGGTTGACGATAGAAAGGCTGGGTTGGTGATCTAAATGCCCAAAATTTCGATCGAAGTCGGTTGAAATTTCGTTTCAGCTAGTCACTAATATGTTGACGGGAAGCCGACATTTAAGACCTTGGAGTCAATTTTAAAATGTCTTCTAAGGTCATGATTATGCATTGGGTTGCACATGGAGTCCGATATATGTGTTTTCTCTTCTCCATCGACATTCATCCTGCAGCCTTGTAATTCGATGCATTCTTTGTATAGCATGTATGACATTACTCTCACTGATCTTTACAACCTCATCCAACAGTTAAAACACAACTGTGATTTTTTTAATTTTGTCAGATGCATCCATAGACTTCAAGAACCGAATCCCCTTTGGATTGTTCACCAAAAAAATGATAAATGAACGGCCCTGTGTCTGTCTAACCATTAGGCATGATTCTGCATCCCATCTTTGCTTAAGAAGCCTTTGTATCATCCATCAGATTGCCAATGCTCTTCAATTCTTCCGTCAGTATTCAAGTTCTCAACTCGTATGTCGTTGGAGGTTTCAATCCCCTCCCAAATTCACCCATCGAAATAAGCATTGTTTGGTGTAATGGACTATTTGCCCAATTGAACGCCGATCCATTCTTATAGAAAAATCTTTCAGTACCACGACAAACATGACTCATGTTGCATTCAATGTTCTTTGATCCCGCTTCTCGAGAACGTTGCTAATTCCAGTTGTGGGACCTCCGAAACCAGATGCACCAACAAACAAGTCCATAGGACCTCTCACTTGCTTCACACTGATGGATCCTGTCAATGTTTGATGTTCATTGCTTCTACGAGGATCTTGCATTTCATAAGCACCCATTCTGTAAAGTTCTTCTCTTCAATTTCTTCAATTGCTCTTCTGTTCCTTTCTTCATGCCTTGCTAGTAAATACTTAATTTTATTTATACTTGAGTTGGGACTTTTTGGCATTCTTTTACATCCTTTTGGACATTTGCAAGATGGTGTTTGAGTCTCGTAACTCCATCGGTTATCCTCTTACTACAAAAATTGCATCGCACATAAAGATAACCCTTGCCTTCGTAGACTCTTTCATTTGAACTTTGACACAATATTTCCATCTAGGATCAATTCGACCTCCTTCAAACTCTTTCACACCGCTTTTCTTTGCTTTCCATTTCTGAAATTCATTGAAAAAAAACAGTTGCAATCTAAAACATACAAATGCGACAACGCAACAGAAATCCTTGTCCCACATTAAATAGGGTCTGCTACATGGATTCTTTGCCTCCATTCAGATCTATCTTGAGTCATTCTCGGTCTTAGATCTAAATAACCAAGATCCCTTCAAATAGTCTCATTCTAACACTTCTTGGGCCTTCATTGCCCTCTTTTAGCTAGCTTAACATCTCAAATCTCACATCTTCTAACTGGTGCATTGCAAATGACTAATCCATCTTAAGCGGTTTTCTCTCATCTTATTATCTATCAGAGCTACATAAACTTTCCTTCTGACTACATCATTTCCGAATCTGATCTTTTTGTGTATAACCACACATCCACCTTAGCATTTTCATTTCTGCTACTATCATTCTCTACACGTGTCTATTATTCAAATGCCAACATTCAAATCAATAGAGCATATCAGGTTTACTGTTGCTGTATAATACTTTTCTTTTATTTTCATAGGCATTTTCTTAACACATAGAACAATAGAGACCCCTCTCCACTTTAGCCAACCTGCATTTATTCTACGAGTAACATCTCCATCAATTTCCCATAATGTTGCAAAATTAATCCCAAGAATATAAAAGGAATATTTCTTGAGAATATAAAACACACACTTTTGCAGGCAAAAAAACTTTCGTATCAGATCCCAAAATAATTACACCATGCCACCAAAATAATATATATAATATACGAGGATCAACTATATATAATGGAATGCGATTTAGAAGGTTAGGTATTTTGCTAGTCATTTATAGATATGATATTTTGATAATGGAAACCACTATTCGAATGGTTTGAAAACTCTGAGTTACTTACTCAAACTATTGTTCTCTTTTTCACTTCTTATTCATAGCATGCATATGATGAAAAAAAGATCATGGAAATTTCTCTTAGCAAGACATGCAAAACATATAAGATTGAAGTTATGATGTGGAGTTGCAATCTAAAAGCTAAAATACTAACAACTAAGACAAAAATTACGAAAAACAAAAAATATGATCAAAACTTCAGGCGACGGTGCATGATGCAAGGAGAGGAGGCGGCAATGAAAGGAGGTTGCACACTTCGAGAAGGTAGCGCCGACATTAGGAGGAGGTTGCGATGCCTTAAGAAGGTGGCATTGATGTCAGGAGGAGGAAGGATATGGAGTTGCGCATGATTATGATTTTTTGCCTTTGGACTTTACAAAATTAGGGGAGGGAGGCATTATGGTAGGGGAAGCCCTTACTAATGTGGGTCATGTGCGATGCACATGACCCACTTAAGTTTGAAACGCCTCAGACCGATGCCTCATAGTGCCTCGAGATACAACCTCACAACATTCTGGACCAATGCCTCAAAGTGCCTCGAGATACATCCACTTCATAACATTCCAACATCTCTAGGCACTCGCCTTACTGAACGTATGCCTCAAGGTTTATTTGGCCCGCCTTGCCTTAAGGTGCAATTTTGCATTCCATGCACGATACTGAAGGATAGGCAAAGATAACTCCTCCCTCGGATAACCACAACAGACTGCACCCATAAGCTTGCGATCGACCGCGACCAATATACAATCGGCCACTAGAACAAACAACAGTGATGCTAAGGGGCTCCTTGACGTACCCTTCGATGAGGTTGGAAATAGCCACCTGTAGGTTGATCATTTATCAGGACGACACATGAAGCTGTTGTAACATATATTTTCATCCAAGCAATCCAAGTGTCAGGAAAGCCTCTACGTGCATTGAAGTCCACCGGAAGCACCAAGCAACACAATCATAAGCCTTGGAAAAATCAACCTTCTACATAACTTCCTGAATCTTGTGCCTTCAATCAACCACAACCTGTAAGGCTATGAACACATTGTACATCATCTGCCTCCTAGGTAAAAAATTACTTTGCATCGAAAAGATAATCCCACCTAGCACCTCACGTAGTCGGTCCGCCAACAACATTGTAACGATCAAGTACACTGCATCGAGCAATGCAGTGGGACAAAATCCTCCTTCCTGAGGCGGTTTTCTTCTTGGACAGTAAAAACAAGATGGAACAATTAAAACAGTCAAATCCAGTATTTCCAGAATCAAATTTTGAAACCATGGCCAACACCTCCTCGGCACAAGGTCTTGAAACTCATTGAAGAAGATCTGAAATTCATCTTGCACTGGACTTCTATTCGGGTTGAATGCAAACACAGCCTTCCTAACCTCTTTCAAATGAAATGCCTTGGTCAATTCATCGGCATCCTTACCAGAAATCTTGGCAGCCTCTTGTTTAAGCCACATGGATGCTGGACCCACTATGTGACATTCGACGACTAACATACCTGAAATAAGTGGTCACCGCCCTCGCCACCAAATCTCCATGGAATACCTCATTTCCAACCTCTATTGTATGTATCACGTTTCGTCGCTGACGATCACTATCCATATCATGAAAAAATCTAGTATTCGCATTCCTCTCTTACAACCATTTCTGACGCGACTCCTCTGCCTCCTTTCCACCTCACGTTTTTGATCCTTTATCTTGATTATCTTCTGAGCCAGACTTATGTTTACCAATTCCATCTCGTTTAAGTCCCTAACATCCTCCAGCAAGTGTAGCCTCGCCACCTCCTCTGGCGCAAGAGTCCGCCGCTACTGGCTCACTTGCCTAGACTCCCTCATGAAAGTGTGACCGATCCCTTAACCACCGAACCCAACTTCCTCTAGCAACCACGATCGCTCGAATCTGAAACAAGAAGGATCCCCCTCGTAGCCAGTTCCTAGACCGGGGGGGGGGGGGTGATTCGATCGTGATCTAGGCAACGAGGTAAAATAGGCCAGCTGGAACATCTCCTACAACTTCACTAACATTAAAAACCGATCAATATTTGATCTAGACGATGAACTCCTCTAGGTATACTTGTCATATGCAATATCCAAGATTTCCAAACCAAGCTCCTCCACCACCCTGACGAACAACACAAATCCTGGGTCCTGTGCACTTTTTCCCCAGGTTTATTATCTAAACAAATGGTAATATTGAAATCACCACTAATGATCCAAGACACAGAAGGATCTCGCTCTCACTTCCCTCAATTCTGCCCAAAGTATGATGTTCAGAGATGTCCCTGAGATATCATAAATAGACATAACCATTAATTTCATCTGATCTCTTCTGCTATCCAAAACGACCGACATAGAATGGGCAATAATCACCTCCACCAGGTTGAAAAACTCACCATTGGTAGCTACAACAATAGCACCGGAACTACCATTCGCCAACACCGCCTTGAATTCTGTGCGGCAAGGACCTGGAATCGAACTCCATTTCACGGAATCCCATGACCCAAATTTTGCTTCCAGCAAGCAAATGACATCTACTTGCCATGCTCCAAACAATGACCCAACTACCTCCCTCTTTTCTGGCTGGCCCAAGCCACGCATATTCCAGACACACTTCATTGGGGAACCACGGAGAGACTCCTTGCTAGGGTGGAGCATTGGGCTCAAACCGGCCCAACCCGAGAAAGGCTGGCCCGGGCCCATTAATTTTTTTCGAGCCTTGAGCCAGGTTGAGGCTCAGATTTTTGGGTAAATCCACGTTGGGGAAATTTGAGGAACTAACCATGCAGCATGGCCTCAAATTTCAGCGAAATTCAGTCGAATTTCTGTCGAATATCGATATCCAGTCGAAATCGAAATTCGACCGAAATGACCGAAATGACCGAAATATGGGGGTCCTAGTACAAAAAATGACCAAAATGACCGAAATTTCGGTCGAAATTCCACCGAAATTCCATCGAAATTCTGTTTTGGTCGATACCGAAATGGTGTCCGAAACCGACATTTAAGGCCTTGCCATGCAGATTCAACAACAAAATTGATCATTTACCTTGGATTGTGTTCCTTTTTAGACAAAAACAGACCGCATTTGTAATTTGACCATGAACACTCCTCGTGTCCCATTGCGATTTACGTATATAGGTTAGTGCATCAAAAGGTTGGGTCTCAAAAAATTAATGAAACCTCATGAATATATGTTTTTAGTAAGTTGGTGAGGTTATTCTTATCATGTTCCTTTGAATGGAATATAAAATGTACTATCACCGAACCATGCACCTGGATTCAAGTCCTTGAAATTTTGAAATCCGGTGCACCTCCCGTTATTTTGACTTATGTTTTATGCATACATGAAACCATCAAAGAGAAATGATGAGAACATTTTCTATCTGCCCCCAAAGGTAAGTTTATGAAACATGGAAGAAGGGCAGTGAAGGTGATGTGCATGGGGATATATCATATACACAGTTCTTTATCCTATTCCCTTTCTCCTCGGTCAGCAAAGAGGATGGAATTTGTAGGATGTGCACATTAGTTGAATGAAAAAATCTTTGTGGGCGTGCGATCGTGCATGGGGGGTTTTGGAAATTTGGTGGGGTTTGGTAGCATGTCAGGCATGACCTCCATGGGTCCAATCGGGCTCGGGTCGAGCCCGGCTCAAAATCAAAAATGGGAGAATTTTGAAGCCGGGGCCCAGCCCATATATACAGCGGGTCCGAGCCGGGCCCGATTTTGGTAGGTCGGGTTAGGGTCGGGTCCGGGCCAGCCTGACCCAATGATCCACCTTACTCCCCACCGCCTGTATCTCTAGATACATGGTGCCCCTTCCTTGGGAACTCCCATCATTTGAGTATAAGAGCATCCACTCTATGCCTTTTTTGCGGAAGGATCTCCATGTATTGAAGAGATCAAAATTTCTCCTTCGCTCTTTGCGGCGCTACCCCCGTTGCTGGGGAAAAATGATGCCCGAACTACCTTTGAAATCCATCGCCTTCACACATCCTTGAGAATCAGCATCAGAAAGTACCCACCTAGTAGCTGATGGTGGTGTAACAAGCGCAGAAAAATCCTCATTTGGGTGCGCAGATGGAAGCGCAGCTGGCTCGGGTCGGAGTACCTCATTCAGCGATCCAATACCTGACCTGATAAGGCCATCGAGCATGGTCTGCTCCAGATTTCGGCACGCACCATTTGTTGGACCTGCACCAGTTGTTGAACCCAGACCATTTGCTGGGCCTGCACTAGTTGTTGAACCCACACCATTTGCTGGACCCACCACAAAGACCTAGTACTCGGGTGTTTTAATCGGGTGGGTAACAGCTACTCAGATTAGCACCGGAGGACGGAGCAAACCAAGGAGGCCCCAAAACATTGAAATTAGGCTCAAATCGTGTGCTTAAGCCATATTTCTATACATGTCTCTACGATGCTAGGAATTGATTATCAGTGATGTAGAACTGCTGAATTTAGCAAAAATCTTTGCATTTGTTTAGTCTCCTGAAACATCAAGTGATCAACATAAATTGAAGCCTTAAAAATTGATGCAACCTATAAATATATATCAGTCTTTACTTGCTTAGACAAGCTGATGATATGATCCCCCCCTGCTTTTTGTAGTTATTTATAACTATGTAACTACATTCACTCGCTTTACTGTCTCCAAATTGGGTTTCCCTGTCCAATGCTACTTTGATGTTCTTACAATCACAAGATATACCTATATCCACTTATTGCCGTTTTTTTACTGAGCATTGTGCTAAATCCATATTTCTATACATGTCTCTAGGAACTGATTATCAGTGATGTAGAACTGTTGAATTTAGCAAAAATCGTTGCATTTTGTCTAGTCTACTGAAACATCAAGTGGTAACATAAATTGAAGCCTATAACATTAATGCAACCTATAAATATATATCGGTCTTCAAATTGTGTTTCCCTATCCAATGCTACTTTGATGTTCTTGCAAACATAAGATATACCTTAATCCACTTATTGCTGTTTTTTACCGAGCATTGAGAAATGATCATATCCATTTTATATAGGTCCTTCCCCCCCTTTGTGCAGAGCTTCGTAATGTTGTCATGCAGCCAATGATTTTACCCATGGTTCTCACAATAGCAGAATCTCAAGTAAGTTTATCTTTGTTCTAGTTTTCAAAAAAAAAAAGTTTATCTTTGTTCTGATACATTCCCTAGGGATCTTTTCTTTAGAATTTGTCATTTATTGTCATTAAATAAGTCACACCATTAATTCTTTACCTTGAAACCTGGAGGCAGAAGTCTCTCTATTGAAACTTTATTTACTTGATTATTTTGCGGGAAGCACTTAACAGATCTTCATCATCCCAGACAAACTTCTAATGTTTTTTCTTGTAAGTTTGATATGAAGAGCCTACAGTGCACGATTTCTAGTTTGTTTTAGTTTGTTTTTGACAACACTTAACATATTTGAACTATGTAGGTTTGATGTACTTAGGCACATACAATTGGAAAATTGATATTCTTTATGTAAAATGGGGCTTTGAATCCTTTTTCGTTCTAGAAGTATATGTTATCCATATGAATATAATATTATCTTTTGACCACTATATAATGGAGGACCAGTGGCCTCAAATGATTGTCCCTTTTCTCTATTATAAAACCAACACCCAATTATGCATTTTTGGAGTCAAAGTACTTGTAATGCATCAATTTTTTTGAAAGATGGACTGCATCAATTCTTTGTTTTAAAGAACTCATCTCTTGATGAGTTGTCTGCTAATCAATTGCAGCATAAAAGAGTAAATCTTAATTCAGATAGGGCAGTTGTACGAAACCTGAATGGTTCTTTCTATAATCTGTTATTGAGTGCGGTATGCAGTCATTGAAAAATGGATGTGAAGGATATTATTTGATTGGTGTTGCAGCTGGAGTTGTGTTGCTGGCACCATCATGTCACATCACGTCAATTTTGTAGAACTTATCCGGTTCACGCGCAGGGATACAGTTGTTACATTTATTTTTAACATGATTGAATGTTTATACATTTACTGTGATAAATATGATTGTGTTGTTGAATTTATACAACATATTAGATGAATTCATCAATATTTGTTATTCTCCTTTTTTACAGGGATTTGCATGTTCGCTTTTATTTATATGTATTTTCTATTATACTTTCTGCGCTTGAAATTTCAGAAATGCTGAAGGCAAAAAAGCCACGGAAGATTTTGAAGGAGGTCGAAATAATCCTGCATGGAAATATTGTGTTCAACTTGAAATAAAAGAACCTCAAAGGGGAAAGGTTGCAAAAGTTGGTAGTTTGTATTCAGTAGCTTGGTCACCAATTAAAGATAACTGACAGTCGGGTCGGGTGACTAGTCGGATTTAACAGGACCTTAGTTGATTTTTTATTTTTTTAGTATTTTAAATATAAAAATATTTTTAGAGCGAGGAAGGCCCAAGAAGTGTTGGAATGAGACTACTTGAAGGGATCTTAGTTTTTTGGATCTAAGTCCGAGAATGACCCAAGATAGATCTGAATGGAGGCAAAGAATCCACGTAGCTGACCCTACTTAATGTGGGAAAAGGCTTTGTTGTTGTTATATATTGTTATTGTAGAGATAGTTCGTAGTTTTATTATCTCGTTATGTAGTTTATCGTTATTTCTTTATTTTTTATAGACCTCTCTGTAATTTACCCTTTAGGTCTCTCCCTATATAAGAGAGCCTAGGGTTTTCTGAATAAGCATCTAAGACTTTTTTCCCAACATGGTATCAGAGCCGCCCTAGGGCTCTATACCCGCCGCCCCTCCTCTCCCCACTCGCCTCCCTCTCCTCGGCGCATCTCCGCGCGCCTAGCCCCAGCCCACCGCCTCCCCGGCTCGCCGCCAGCAACCCCCAGGCGTCTCCAGCCCACCGCCACCGCCTCCCCGACAGCCGCCAGGTCTCCAGCCCATCGCCAGGCCGCCACCTGCGGCTCCCAGCAGTCCCAACCCGCTACCTGCGGGCCCCAGCCCACCGCCTACGGGTCCCGGCCCGCCGCCTGCGGGTCCCAGCCACTGCCTGCGGCTGCTGCTTGCTGCCGTAGGTCCCAACCAGTTGCCGTAGGGCTGTAAGCCTTCTCTAAGGTGTGCCCTAGTACTCTACTCGTCCGATTTATGGGTTTGAGTGCGTAACGTGTACCTATGCACTCAAATCCGATGCAGTTGGTGTAGACATTCATCATTGTGTCTATATACCCGTGTTCTTCTCCAACAGGCAGTATGTCAGAATCGAAAGCCGATATGCCCTCCACTGGCACATTCAAAGGTCCTGCGCCAATAGTGAAGATGGACGGGTCTAATTATGAGCTCTGGGCTATGCAGTTCATGAGTCTCATGAAGTCTAATGGTAAGAAACACATTCTTACCGAGGATGAGCCTGCAGAGAAGTCAGGGATCTATGCCTCATGGGAGGCTGATGACGCCTAAGCGAAGGTCTGGTTGTCCGGTACATTGACGATGGAGATTGTGTTAGAATACTCAGATGATATATTCCATAGAGCCCTAGGGTCTCTTATATAGGGAGAGAGCCCTTGGGTAAATTACATGAGAGGTACATAAAGAAACTGAAATATAATAAAAGACACACAGAGACGAACAACTATCTCTACACTCCCCCTCAAGATGGAGCATAGATATCTATCATGCTCAGCTTGGAAGAACATCTCTGGAAAGGTCCTCTGAGCAATGGCTTAGTGAATATGTCTGCTGTCTGGTCCTCTGAACTGACGTGAGACGTGGT
This sequence comes from Ottelia alismoides, assembly GCA_037367405.1. Lineage (NCBI taxonomy): Eukaryota > Viridiplantae > Streptophyta > Magnoliopsida > Alismatales > Hydrocharitaceae > Ottelia > Ottelia alismoides. The sequence continues at coordinate 1,176,453 of JAZKJV010002969.1, forward strand.
GATGAAGCCCTTCTGAATCATGTCCCTAGTGTAATGACAATCCACCTCTATGTGTTTTGTTCTCTCATGGAAGGCTGGATTGTTGGCAATGAATAATGCTGCCTGATTGTCACATTACAGGTTCATAGGCAAGGGAACATCAACATTCAGATCTTCTAAGACTGCTTTCACCCACATCATTTCTGTGCTTGCCTGTGCCATGGCTCTGTACTCGGATTCGGCACTGGATCTCGCCACAACTGTCTGCTTCTTGCTTTTCCAAGAGACTAAAGAGCTTCCTATGAAGATAGCAAATCCAGAAGTAGACTTACGATCTCGTGGACATCCTGCATAATCTGCATCTGCACAGGCGGAAATAGACAGATCTGTACCTTTCTTGAATAGCAACCCTGTGCCTGGGGAAGACTTCAGATATCTCAGTATCATGTACAAGGCATCCATATGTACTTGCCTCGGCTGCTCCATGAATTGACTCACCCGGTTTACTGCAAGGGCAATATCCGGTCGAGTTATAGTGATGTATAAGAGCTTACCCACCATTTCTCTGTACCTTCTCTTGTCCACCTCCTCGGTATCATCATCATACAATTTCATACTCGGGTCCATAGGTGTACTTGAAGGTCTGCATCCAGTCATTCCTGTTTCAGCGAGCAAGTCTGTGACATATTTTCTTTGAGTCATCACCATTCCCTGTGCATTTCTTGCAAATTCTATCCCCAGAAAATACCGTATTGTGCCTAGATCCTTTGTAATGAACTGGCTGCCCAACATAGACTTGGTTATCTCAACCCCCTGTGCATCATCTCCAGTAACCAATATGTCATCAACATATACCATAACAACGATGGTACCTCTAGGAGTCTTCCGGACGAACAGTGAGTGATCCGCATTCGATCTTCTGAACCCTTGTCTTTCAATAATCTGGGAGAGCTTTTGGAACCATGCTCGAGGACTCTGTTTAAGGCCATAGATAGCCTTATGAAGTCTGCACACCTTCTGAGTCTCCCCCTCAGCAGCAAACCCAGGTGGCTGCTGCATGTAGACTTCTTCCTGTAGATCACCATACAAGAAGGCATTCTTAACGTCAAGCTGGAATATGGTCCAGTCACGTACCACTGCAACCGATAGAAGGATACGAAGTGTAGAGTGCCTCGCCACCGGTGAAAAAGTGTCCAAGTAATCGACACCATATGTATGTGTAAACCCTCTCGCTACGAGCCTGGCCTTGTATCTGTCAAGACGACCATCTGCATGATATTTGACCGTAAATACCCACTTGCAACTCACCACAGATGCACCTGGAGGGATAGGGACAAGAGACCAAGTCCCTCTCGATTGCAAGGCACGCATCTCCTCTTCCATCGCTAGACGCCAGCATTCAATCTTCATGGCATCCTGATAAGTCCGAGGAATCTCTACTGACGACACAACAGCGGCAAACTTCTGGAAATCCCCAGTGAGACGATGAAAGGAGACATGAGAGGCCAGGGGGTATGAGGCACACTGTCTTCGCTGCTTCCGATGAGCAATAGGCCGGTCCAAGTCATCTAACACAGTGCTGACTGGTTGGTCCTCCTCCTGTGGTAAGAGCTCCTGCACAGGTGCATTATTTAACCCATCATCAGTGTTAACATCAGTATATACCTGAGGCGTGTCGGATGGTTGACACGTAGCTTGAGCAGGGCCTGTCCGTCGTGTGTAGACCTTAGGGAAAGGGACAACTGGAGGTGGTGGCGGAGGAGGTGGTGGTGGTGGTGAATTTGGTGTCGGTTGAGTAGAGGATGGACCCAGGCTTGGAGGTGGTGGAACATAGACATTGGAATCTGATGATGTGGAGGAGACCAATCTATCACCTGCAGGAGAGAAATACATGACAGGCTCGAAAAATGTAACATCTGCACTCACATAGTACTTGTCATGGACCGGGTCATAGCAACGGTATCCTTTCTGAGTCCTGGAGTAACCCACGAAAACACACTTGATAGCCCTAGGGGATAGCTTATCAAGCCCCGGAGATAAGCGGTGAACAAACGCAACAGTGCCAAAAACCCGAGGTGTCAGTGTAAACAAATCTCTGTCAGGAAAGAGAACAGAGATCGGAGATTTCTCCCCAAGAACAGTTGTAGGCATTCGATTGACCAAGTAACACGCAGTAAGTATAGCATCCCCCCAAAAGGTTAATGGAGCACAACTCTGGATAAGTAATGTGCGAGCAATACCAAGGAAGTGGCGATGTTTTCGTTCTGCAACCCCATTTTGTTGAGAGGTGTAGGCACATGTGGTTTGGTGAACAATGCCCTTGGAAGAAAGGAAGCTAGCAAGAGAGCGAGTGCAGAACTCCAATGCATTGTCAGTACGCACATATTTAACAGTAGATGAAAAAACATTCTGGACTTCATTAATTAGATTTTGAAGAACATGTCCTGCTTCAGATTTATTCTTAAGAAGAAAAGTCCACGACACTCTAGAGAAATCATCAACGACAACTAAATAGAACCTGTGCCCCTGATGATCCGGGACACGACTTGGACCCCAAATATCAATATGAAATAATTCAAACGGGGAGCTACTGCTCCGACTCTGACGACCAGGGAAGCTAGACCGATGGTGCTTCCCTAACTGACATGCTTCACATCGAAAAAAGGAACTCGGAGATATCTGAGGCAGGAGGTGACGCATCTTTTGAAGCGGCAGATGACCGAACCGAAGATGCCAGGTGTACGGAGAAACGGAGGCCTGGGAATGCAAGGATACGCCAGCATAGGAGTTACGAACGAGACGATACAAGCCATTTTGCTCAGAACCACAGCCAATCACCCTGCCCGTCAGTATGTCCTGAAAAATAACAGACGATGGATCAAAAATAGCACGACAGTGCAAATCACGAGTAATCTGGCTAATAGATAAGAGGTTCATAGAGAATTCTGGAGCATGTAGCACATTCTGTAAGTGCATAGATGGTAGTAAAGCTGTCTCCCCCTGACCGATGATAGGAGACTGAGTGCCATCAGCAATGAGTACAGAGCGACCTGGCTGAACGGCTCTGTATGACTGCAGAATATCTTTCTCACGGCATAGATGATGGGTAGCTCCAGAGTCGACAATCCATCCTGATAGGTCATGACTATGAAATGAGGCTGAAGGACTACCTGAGGCACTGGCTGAGGCAGATGTACTGGCTGATGCCGAAGCCGCAACATCAGAAACGTCTGCACCCTCTGATGATGAAGATTGTGGCATAATATCCCGAAGTCGTGCCACCAACTCTTCGAACCTGTGATCTGGAGTAGATACGGGTGGACCCTGAACATGATCAGCCACGCGTGCGGAAGGAGGAAAACCATGCTTGGAATAGCATGTATCCTCCGAATGACCAGTGCGGCGACAAAATGAGCACGTAGAGCGTATGCGGCCTCCGCGGCCACGTCCACCACTTCCCCTGCCACGAAACGAGGACGAACCACCACGTCCCCGGGAAACTGCCATCGCTGACGGACTCGCAGTCGATGTAGTGGACGGAACGGGTACACGACTGAGCCTCCTGTATACTTCTTCCATCGGTGGAATGGTGGCATCCGCCAGTATCTGAGCGCGTGCTGCCTCGTACTCCGGATCTAGGGCAGCGAGTAGTACGCCAACCATAGTGGCGTTGCGGAACGTCTTCTGCTGTTCCGGCGTGGCTGTAAGTGGAATGGTGCTATAGAGCTTCTCGAACATGCCACGAAGCGACGTGTACAGGGAATGGAGAGGCTTCCCATTCTGCTTCATGGTAAATATATCATGCTGCAACTGGAGCATCTTCGTCTCATTGCGGACCTGAGAGTACGTCATAGCCAAAATATCCCACATCGCCTTAGCGGTGGGCTGGTGAAGAACATCATTCGCTATCTCCGTCGTGAGCGTACCTGAGAGCCACACCTTGGCGTACGCATCATCAGCCTCCCATGAGGCATAGATCCCTGTCTTCTCCGGCGGTTCATCCTCGGTAAGAATATGTTTCTTACCACACGACTTCATGAGACTGAGGAACTGCATCGCCCACAGTTCGTAGTTCGTCCCGTCCATCTTGACGATTGGTGCCGAACCTTTAAAGGCACCTATGGCGGGCATATCGAGCTTCTGATCTGACATGATGCCGGAGAAAAGCAAGTATTGATAGACCAAGAAAAGACTGTCTACCAAGACCTTGTAGGATTCAAGTGCATAGGTAGACGATTATGCACTTGAATCAACCATGAGGCCGAGTCCTAGGACAAACGCGGCACGCCGGCAACAAGTAGAGGCTTCTGGAGCCTCTACTCGGCAAAGACGGTCGCTGGCAGGGGCTGGCGGTGCCTGGACAGCAGGTGGGGCCCGACGGTGGGGGGGGCCCGGCGGCGGTGGAGGTGGCCCGGCGGCGGTGGAGGGGCCTCGGCGGCATTGGGGAGGGCCCGGCAGGGGCTGGCGGCGGTGAGAGGGGGGGGGGGCGCCAAAGGAGAGAAGGCGGCGGCGGCTGGGAGCCCGGGGGTTGGGGGCGACGAAACCCTAGAGGGGGGGGCGGCGGCGGTGGAAAAACCCTAGGTTAGGGTCATGGCTCTGATACCATGTTAGAATACTCAGATGATATATTCCATAGAGCCCTAGGGTCTCTTATATAGGGAGAGAGCCCTTGGGTAAATTACATGAGAGGTACATAAAGAAACTGAAATATAATAAAAGACACACAGAGACGAACAACTATCTCTACAGATTGCGAACGACGTCCTCCATCAGCCCATTGCCAAGACGATGTGGGACATTCTTGCCGCTACATATTCGCAGGTGCGAAATGAGACAAAGATGTTGCAGCTTCAGCAAGACATTTTCACAATGAAGCAGAGCGACAGACCTCTCCATTCCCTATACACATCCCTAAGAGGGATGTTTGAGAAGTTATACAGTACCATTCCTCTCACTGCTACTCCTGAACAGCAGAAGACGTTTCGGAATGCCACCATGGTGGGTGTTCTACTTGCGGCTCTTGATCCTGAGTACGATGCCGCCCGGTCCCAATCCATAGCTGATGCAGTTATTCCTCCAGTGGAGGATGTTTACAGAAGGCTCAATCGCATTCCAGTTTCCTCCAGCTCTTCTACTCCACCCCCATCTGCGATGGCAGTCTCGCGTGGGAGAGGTGGACCGCCTTCTGGTCGTGGTCGTGGATGTGGCCGTGGACCCCAGGGAAGGGGTGGTCGCTTCAGTCGGACATGCTCCTATTGTCACCGCACAGGACACTCAGAGGACACATGCTATTCTAAGCATGGATTTCCAGCATCGGCACGTGTTGCAGAGCACTCCCAGTCTCCACTGCCCTCTACTGCAGATAATCGATTTGATGAACTTGTGGCCCGTCTCCGCGATATTATGCCACATGCTTCTGGTGATTCGTCTGGTGGTTCCTCAGATATTGCTGCCACTGCTTCTGCCAATTCATCCGCCGCTGCAAGCACCTCAGGTAGATCTACTGCATTCACAACACCTCATGATATATCTGACTGGATTATCGATTCCGGAGCCACGCATCATCTCTGTCGAGATAGAGGTAGATTACATGCCTACAGGGACATTCCTCCCAGCCGTTCAGTGCAGATTGCAGACGGTACACATTCGCCCCTTGTTGGACAGGGGGAGGTCTTCCTATCCTCCACTTTGCAATTACAGAACGTCCTATATGCTCCAGAGTTCTCAATGAATTTGCTATCTATTAGTCAGATTACGAAGGATTTGAATTGTCGTGCTATATTTGACCCGTCTTCTCTCATTTTTCAGGACATACTCACGGGCAAGGTGATTGGCTGTGGCTCTTAGCAGAATGGTTTATATCGACTGGTTCGGGATTCCTATGCTGGCGTCTCCTCTCATTCTGCTGGACCAGTCTCTCCGTACATTTGGCATCTTCGGTTTGGTCACCTTCCACTTCAGAAAATGCGCCATCTTCTGCCTCAGATCTCTCCTAGTTCGTCGTTTCGATGTGAAGCATGTCAGTTGGGAAAGCATCACAGATCGAGCTTCCCACGTCGTCTGAGTCAGAGCAGTAGCTCCCCTTTTGAGTTGTTACATATAGATATATGGGGTCTGAGTCGTGTTCCCGATCATCAGGGGCACATGTTTTATCTTGTGGTAGTGGATGATTTCTCTCGTGTGTCATGGGTCTTTTTTTTGAAAAATAAATCTGAAGCAGGAAATGTGATCAAGAATTTGATTAATGAAGTGCACAATGTTTTTTCTTCCTCTGTCAAATATGTTCGGACGGATAATGCCCTTGAATTTTGTACACGCTCACTTTCACAATTCCTTTCATCAAAGGGTATTATTCACCAAACCACTTGTGCATATACCTCACAACAAAATGGTGTGGCCGAGAGAAAGCATCGCCATCTCTTAGATATTACTCGAACACTGTTGATTCAGAGTTGTGCCCCTATTTCATTCTGGGGCGATGCTGTCCTTACTGCTTGTTATCTGGTCAACCGAATGCCATCCTCAGTTCTTGGTGAGAAGATACCTATGTCCCTTATTTTTCCAGACAAGGAGTTATTTTCACTGACTCCACATGTCTTTGGTATTGTGGCTTTTGTGCATCGTCTATCTCCTGGACTTGACAAACTCTCTCCTAGAGCAGTTAAGTGCATCTTTGTTGGTTATTCCAGGACTCAGAAGGGCTACCGGTGTTATGATCCTGCAACTAAGAGGTACTTCATGAGTGCTGATGTCACTTTCTTTGAGTCTGTCATGTATTTCTCTCCTGCAGGTGACAGAATGGTACCATCCACTACCACTGATGATATCTATGTTCCTCCACCACCTACATTGAGTACACCTGAGTCGTCCCATGTGCCGGTCTCCACGCCAGCACCACCTCCACCACCTCCACCTCCACCCATTCCACGGCCTATCATATCACCGTTACCTAAATTTTATACACGCCGGTCAGGTCCTGCTCAGACTACACAACAGCCGATCATCACGTCTCAGGTATGTTCAGATGGCATTACTACTGACGGGTCAGGTTTGGTACATGTGCAGGATCCTTCAGTACATGCAGACCCTAGTCCATCCAGTACAACAGATGATGATCTTGATGTTCCGATCATGGCCTCAAATTTCAGCGAAATTCGGTCGAATTTCTGTCGAATATCGATATCCAATCGAAATCGAAATTCGGCCGAAATGACCGAAATATGGTGGTCCTAGGACAAAAAATGACCGAAATGATCGAAATTTTGATCGAAGTTTGACCGAAATTCCATCGAAATTCTGTTTTGGTCGTCACCGAAATGGTGACCGAAACCGACATTTAAGGCCTTGGTTCCGATTGCTATTCGGAAGCAGAGGAGGCAATGTGCCTCGTATCCTTTTGCTTCACAGGTGTCTTTTCACCGTCTCACTGGTGATTTTCAGAGATTTGCCACAGCCTTGTCTTCCGTGGAGATACCACGGACATACCAGGAAGCTTTGCAGAATGAATGCTGGAGATTAGCAATGGAAGAAGAAATGAGGGCCTTACAGTCTCGTGGCACATGGTCTTTGGTTCCTGCACCTTCTGATGCATCCGTTGTGAGCTGCAAATGGGTCTTCACAGTCAAATATCATGCAAATGGCACGTTGGATAGATACAAAGCACACCTGGTCGCCCGTGGGTTTACACAAACCTATGGTGTGGATTACATGGATACTTTCTCTCCAGTGGCGAGACACTCTACACTTCGTATTCTCTTATCTGTTGCTATGGTACGTGATTGGAGCATATCTCAACTAGATGTCAAGAATGCCTTTCTGTACGGAGACTTACATGAGGAAGTCTACATGCAGCAGCCACCTGGGTTTACTGCTGAGGGGGAGAAGCAGATGGTCTGTAGACTTCACAAGGCGATATATGGCCTCAAACAGAGTCCGAGAGCATGGTTTCATAAGTTGTCTAACCTGATTGAGCAACAGGGATTCAAGAGGCCAAATGCTGATCACTCATTGTTTGTCCAGAAGTCATCGGCAAGTACGGTTGTCATTATGGTCTATGTGGATGATATTCTTGTTACAGGAGACGATGTTCAGGGCATAGAGAGGGCGAAGGCATTCCTAGGCCGTCAGTTCGTTACAAAGGATCTTGGAACCCTAAGATATTTTCTGGGGTTGGAATTTGCAAGGAATGCACAAGGCTTGGTGATGACACAACGGAAGTATATTACAGACTTCCTGATTGAGACTGGCATGGATGGGTGCAAACCATCAAGTATTCCATGGACCCTAGCATGAAGCTGTATGATGGTGATACATATGAAGTAGTAAGAGGAGATATAGAGAAATGGTGGGAAAACTCCTCTACATTACCATTACTCGTCCAGACATTGCATTTGCAGTTAGCAGGGTGAGCCAATTTATGGAGCAGCCAAGACAGGTTCACATGGATGCTATACACATGATACTGAGGTATCTGAAGTCTTCTCCAGGGTCAGGGCTGCTATTCAGAAAGGGCACAGACTTATCCGTCTCAGCGTGTGCAGATGCAGACTATGCAGGATGTCCTAAGGACCGAAAATCAACCTCAGGGTTTGCAGTGTTTGTTGGAGGCTCTTTGGTTTCTTGGAAAAGCAAGAAACAAACTGTTGTGGCAAGGTCCAGTGCCGAATCCGAATATAGGGCCATGGCTCAAGCCAGCACGAAAATGATGTAGGTTCGTTCAGTACTAGAAGATCTACATGTAGCTGTGCCCCTACCTATGAAGCTCCAGTGTGACAATCAGACAGCATTGTTTATTGCCAACAATCCAGCTTTCCATGAAAGGACCAAGCATATTGAAGTTGACTGCCATTACACGAGGGACTTGATCCAGAGAGGATTGATATCTACTGCACATGTGAGCTCAGGAGATCAGACAGCAGATGTATTCACCAAGCCACTGCTCAGAGGACCGTTTCAGAGATGTTCATCCAAGTTGAGCATGATAGATATCTATGCTCCACCTTGAGGGGGAGTGTAGAGATAGTTCGTAGTTTTATTATCTCGTTATGTAGTTTATCGTTATTTCTTTATCTTCTATAGACCTCTCTGTAATTTACCCTTTAGGTCTCTCCCTATATAAGAGAGCCTAGGGTTTTCTGAATAAGCATCTAAGACTTTTTTCCCAACAGTTATATATTTAAATAATTTGGAGATTTTCAATACTATCATAATTTAAAAAAGAAGTAACTGAATTCTAATCAAATATTAATAATCTTAGATTTAGTTTACTTTAAAAACCATGAAAAAACGTAAATAACTGCTGACCTACTAGATCGATGAGTCGTGTAACTAGTCGGGACAACCAACCGAAGTCGGTTTGATTGACCACTAGTCTTAATCAGGTTGAGTATCTTCCACGACTTGACTTGTTGGACAAACTTTTACATGCTTGCTATGGTAAAATCTATGTCCATTGCAATTTTTGTATTGAGAATACCACTGGTGGGATTGCGAGAATCAATAACATTCTTCGAAGATCTAGAAAGCATGGAAAGATTACGAGCTATGTGGGGTTGATGTTGGCGGGGGGTCTCCAATGTATAGCCCGATGGAGATTATTTCTTAGAGGAGAAAGATGGGTGTACTTCCTGAGGGTTGGAAAGCCGATGTTATTTATTTATAGGAGGCGAAGCTGGAGGTTTGATATCATTGCAGCTGGCATGATTTCACTGGATCTCTCTCTACTGAATTTTGAAAGATTTTGTCCGATGGTGCTTCGGTGAGTTTGGTTGTTGGCTTGAATAATGAATTTTGGAGCTTGTGGACTTGATAGGTGACACCCATGTCCTGTTTCTGCTACTTAGAGGATCTCGGTCGGGTTTCAATTCTTGCTGTCGGGTAACAAATATTATGCCTCCAGTGATGTCAAACGAGCTTGGTTGGTGCATGCACAATTTTTGGATACTACATAGCTTGTTGGTGATGATTTCAACGTCAGTCTACTTGTGGTTAATCGGTGGCTTAGATCCTGGCTCCCCATGTTTTACAGAGTTTTTGGGAGAGATGGACATGAGGGTTTTGGATGTGAGGAATCTGAAGTTTACTTGGAAGACCATCTCCTCTTGATCTCGCTTGGATAGCTTTCTTGATTCTCTGGGCCTGTTGGAGTGCTTTTCCTTGAGGTTCGTGTTAGCTTTGTTAAGCTCACGTTAGGACCATACGTCGATGTGCTTGGACTTGGGTGATGGCCAATGCCTAGGTAGGATCTTCCATTTTGAGCATGTTTGGTTATTGGAGGAGGGCCTTTGTGAGAAGGTCACGAGATGTTGGCAAAAAACAAAAGTCATGGGTTTTGCATCGAGGAGCATGGCAGAGAAGTGCATGACCTTGGGTAGCATGCTGATCCAGGTTAGGAGGGCTTCTTGGATGCTTTGAGGCCAGAGGAGAGATGCTGCACATGCTGAGGTTGTTGGACTTGATCATGTTGATGATTCCAAGGAGCTGCATGAGTAAAAGGTGGTTGCGAGGCGTAAGCACAATCATCTCGTGTTGAAGATCGAGTAGAGGTAGCGATCGAGGCTGATGTGGCTAAGGAGGTGGATGCGAACACTAGATATTTCATGCGGTGGCCATTGGCCGTAAAAGGTGGATCCTGATCTATTCTATCAAGGTGGATATGCAGGAGGTTGTTGGAGATTGTGCCATTGGTGAATGGTGATGCAGTGCAAAACACTACCTTGAGATCAGTAGGTGAGTGCCAAGCTATTGCGCTAAGTGGTTAGGAAGAGATATCTCATGCTTTTCTGACCAACAGTCTAAGGAGTTGGTGTGAGATAGTTCTTGCTATTTGACGTCAAGCAGGCGATTATTGATCTGAATATAGATGGATCCCTAGGACCGGATGGTTATCTGATTATCATTTGTTGCAAGTTCTGGGACTGGTCGGTCAGGAGATGTTAGATGTGGTGGAGGAGCTAGTACACACGAATGGTGGTCCCAAGCAACTCAACCATTCTCTTTTCCTTCTGCAAAAGATGGATGTTGTGAGGGGTGTGAAGGACTTCTGCCCGATACTGCTGTCTAATGTTGTGTATTTGATTGTGGCAAAGGTGTTGGCCAACAAACTTCTCGAGGTGCATGGTTCTATTATTGATCGGACACATACGAATTTTATTCCAGGTCACCACATGATGGATGTGGTTGTGGCTGCGTTTGAAATTGTTGTCGAATGATGGAGGAGGAAACCAAGGGGATCCTATAGAAGCTGTACTTTTCGAAGGCAGACTATTGTGTTAACTGCCGTTTTCTATGGGCATCCTTACACCTGAGAGGCTTTCTTAGTACTTGGATTGGTGTGATGAAGAGATGTTTGACGATCGCTTTATATGCAGTATTGGAATGGCATGCAGGAGGGATGGCTTCTTTCAGCCACAATAAGGACCTAGGCAGGGATGCTTGTTGGCACCACCACAACAACAACAACAATAACACAACCTTTTCCCACATTAGGTAGAGATGCTTGTTGTTGCCATTAATATTTATTGTGTAGCAGATGCTCTGACCATGATTGTGTTTAAGGTTGGTGGGGGTCGTTTCTTGGTGGGATTCCACACAGTTGGCCATTTCGGTCCTGTAGAGGGAAAAGACTTAATTGCATTAATGAGAGGCCCTTGGGTTCTATTATATAGGAGATGAACTTATTGGGCAAATTACATGAAGAAGACAAAATAAATAGATACTAAGAAAACAGAAAGAAAGATAGGAAATATTTCAACACTCCCCCTCAAGCTGGAGCGTAGATATCGATCAGGCTCAGCTTGGAATATCTTTGATAAGGCCCTCTTGTTAGGACCTTAGTAAAACATCTGTTGTCTGATTTCCAGAGCTGACATGAGTAGCGGCAATAAGACCCTTTTGTATCATGTCATGAGTATAGTGACAGTCCACATCTATGTGTTTGGTCCTCTCATGAAAAGCATGGTTGTTGGAAATGAAAAAAGCATCCTGATTGTTACATTGGAGGTGCATGGGAAGATGCACCTCTATAGTCAAGTAAGTAAGAACAGATTTAACGCACATCATCTCCATGCTAGCTTGCGTCATGGCCATGTATTCTGACTCAGCACTCGATCTGGCGACCATGGTCTGCTTCTTGCTCTTCCAAGAGACCAGGGAATTCCCTATGAACACATCGAAGCCTGAAGTTGACTTCCTTTGACTTCCTATCCTTTGGACACCTATCATAATCTACATCTGCTCATGCTGTAACTGAAAGAGATGTATCTCTGCTGAACAGAAGTCCCGTACCTAGTGAATTCTTCAGATACCTCAAAATCATATAGACTGCATCCATATGTGTCTGTCTGGGCTGCTCCATAAACTAACTCACTTTGCTCACGGCAAAGGATATGTCGGGCCTGGAAATAGTCACATATAGTAGCTTGCCAACAAGCTCCATGTACCTCCTCTTATTGACCTCCTCAGTGTCATCGTCATATAACTTCATGCTTGGGTCAGTAGGAGTAGTGGTAGGTCTGCAGTGCCACGTCTGTCTCTGAAAGAAGGTCTGTAACATACTTCTTCTGGGTCATCACAAGACCTTGTTGGCTCCTAGCAAACTCCAATCCAAGGAAGTAACGTAAATTACCAAGGTCCTTGGTCACAAACTGGTGACCTAGGAAGTCCTTGGCACTATGAATACTTTGCTGGTCATCCCTTGTAACAATAATATCATCAACGTAAACAAGGATGACAATAGTACCTCTCCGAATGCTTTGCACAAACGAAGAGTGATCTGCAGTCGATCGCAGAAACCCCTGCTGCTCTATCAAGTTCGAGAGCTTCTGAAACCATGCTTTTGGATTTTGCTTAAGGCCATAGATAGACTTGTGAAGCCTGCACACTTTCTAACACTCCCCCTCAGTAGCAAACTCAGGTAGCTGCTGCATGTCGACCTCCTCCTGTAGATCACCTTAGAGGAAGGCATTCTTCACATCAAGCTGGTAAATGGACCAATCTCGTGTCATAGCAACAGAAAGTAGAATGCGCATAGTAGAATATCTGGCAACTGGAGAGAAAGTATCGTGATAGTCTACCTTATATGTCTGGGTGAACCCACATACACAAGTCTCGCCTTATAGCTATTCACACTGCCATCTGCACGGTGTTTCACAGTAAACACCCATTTGCATCCCACAATGGATGCGTCAGCTGTAGCAGAAACAAGACTCCACGTGCCACGCGACTGTAACACAACCATCTCCTCCTCCATGGCTAATCTCCACTGATTGTGTCCTGAAGAGCTTCCTGATATGTCCGTGGTATCTCCACGGCTGATAGTGCTAAGGTAAACCTGCTGAAATCCTCTGACAGTCTGCTCAAGGAAACCTAGGCTGCAAGAGGATAAGTAGCACACCTACGTTTCCGCTTGCGTTAAGCAATTGACACATCAAAATCATATGCCAAGGGTACGTGCTCATCCTGTATGGAATCCTGCTACACAAACAACTCAGGAGTGCCATCGGTAGACACAACATGCTCATTACATACCTGAGGTGTGCTGGATGATGGGCCTGTGAGCAAGGGGAACCGAGTGAGACCTGCGAGTAAAAACACGTGGTAAAAACTGAGTCACAGTACGAGGTGGAGCCACATGAGCAGGTGTAGAGGCATGATTAGGTGTTGGTGGTGGTTGCGGTGGTGGTGGTTGAGGTGGTGATGGTACAACATGAGTAGTGGGAGGTGATGGTACGACAGTAGGAGGTGGAAGCATGTAGATCTCATCGTCAGAGTTGGAAGGGGCTAGTCTGTCGTCTGTAGGAGAAAAATACATGACAGACTCAAAGAAAGTAACATCAGCACTGACAAAGTATTTCCGCTTGAGCGGATCAAAACAACGATACCCCTTCTGGGTATGAGAGTAGACGATAAAAACACACTTGACAGCTCTGGGAGAGAGCTTGTCACGACCTGGAGATACATCATGAACAAAAGCAGCTGAACCGAACACACGAGGTGTAAGAGAGAAAAGATCCTTCTCGGGAAACATAATTGAAAAAGGAATATTCTCTTCCAACACAGACGGAGGCATGCAGTTCACCAGATAACATGCTGTGAGGACAACATCTCCCCAGTAGGCACGAGGAGCACGGCTCTGTATCAACATTGGATGAAAATGGTCGGATACAGATACAAATATATGTATAATCATATCCTTATCCATTTTAAAATACGAATACGAATGTGGCTACGAATATTGACGGATGTGAAAAATGTGTTACCATATCCTTAAAAACGAATACGAATGTAAAACAAATCACTGTTGCAAAAGTCGGCCGATTAGGCCGACTAGTCGGCCCGACTATGCGACTCTGGTGGGTGCCCGACTCGAATGGGCCAAGTCGGCCTATAGTCGCTTGAGCCCGACTAAGCGGGCGTATAGTCGGTCTAGGTGGCCGATTAATCTGCCGATTTCTGCATAGAGGATCCGAGATTCGGATCCGGGTAATGACTTAAAGGGTTACTGTTAGACAGTAACCCTCCACTCCACTCGACACCCCCGACCCCCCGACCCCTTCAGTGCGCGATACCCTCGAGGGCCCCGACCCCGCGCCACCTTGCCGCCTCCAGTGACTCGTCGGCGCCGCCTCCAGCGCCTCGCCGCCGCCTCCAGCGCCTCGCCGCCCCCGCTGCCTCCATGCTCCAGCACCTCACCGACCCTGCCTCTAGCGCCTCGCCGCCCCCGCTTCAGCGCCTCACCACCCCCACCTTTAGGTTAGGTTTTTTTTTTATTTTTTGTTTTTGCTTATATTTTGTTTCTGCTTTTCTTAGGTTGATCATGTTGAACTTAAATGTTGATATGTTATTGTTAGCAAATAACAATGTTAGGTATTGCTTAGGTTGATCTTAGATGTTGTTGCTTAGATTTGCTTAGGTTGATGATGTTGAACTTAGATGTTAATATGTTATTGTTACTTGTTAGCCAATAACAATCTTAGGTTAGTTTTCTTCATTTTTTTGTTTTTGCTTAGGTTGATCTTAGATGTTATTACTTAGATTTGCTTAGGTTGATGATGTTGAACTTAGATGTTAATATGTTATTGTTACTTGTTAGCCAATAACAATGTTAGGTTAGGTTTTCTTCATTTTTTTGTTTTTCTTAGGTTGATCTTAGATATTATTCCAAATGTTTGTTAATTTAGATACTTGTTCATTTTTTAAGCTCTTGAAAATATTAAAATTGCTAAAAATATGAAGATAAATGATAATATATGTATTAAAATTTGATTTATATATTAAAAATAATTAAAAAATTCAAAACCGACTAATGCCTGACTAAATCCGATTACTCTCCCGACTGCCGATTAATCCTTAGTCAGTGATCCTGCCGACCGAGTACCGACTGCCGACTTCTGCAACCTTGAAACAAATACGAATCGGATACGAATAATAACAGAAAGTTTTAATAGATTAACTAAAATATATATGTTAGGATGGTTTACACATAAAATAAATATACCATATATAGTAATTTCATAACAATTATATCAACAATGGTGCATGCAATCATAAGATATTGTTACGCACAATTATAAATAAATATATTACTATACTTATGTATGGAAACACATATATGAATACAAATGCGAATATCAGCGAATGTCAAAGTAATATCCATATCTGTATCAATTTATAATGAATACGAATGTTAAAATATGTATAAAACGAATACGATAACAGATCGGATACGAGTATATTCACATTCGTTTTATCCCTAATCAACAATGTCCGGGTCACATCAAGTAAGTGACGGTGTTTGCGCTCGGCAACACTGTTCTGCTGGGATGTATAGGCACATGAGGTTTGGTGAACAATGCCAATAGATCTAAGAAAGTGAGAAAGTTGTAAGATGCAGAACTTTAAAGCATTATCAGAACGATATATTTGACATTGCCAGAAAAAATATCTACTCGCACTAAAATCTTCCTGTGGTTATTCAGACTTGGGAGGGCTCTCTCGAAGGCGCATCGGGGCAGGCTGTTGGGGGTGGAGGATACCCTCTGCAGTAGATGCAGAGTTGGGGAGGAGGATGCTGATCATATATTTTTCTCGTGTCTTCGGTTGATGTGTGGGGCAGAGCGGACATCTCTTGGCTCGACTCATGACTGCAACTGTTTTTGGAGGGATATCGGATCGATCCGCGGCTATGGTCACGAGGATTGTACGCTTCCATTGCAATGCTTTGGGCGATTTGGTATGCAAAGAATGCAATTATCTTTAGAGGGGGTGATTTTTATTCTGAAAATGTAATTGAGCATTACAGAGCGTTGTTTAGAACCTGGACCTTGTAACAAGATGTATCCTTACTTTTTAAGTTTTATATATAAATAGAATTATTCGAGGTGGTTCCCATCATGGGTTCCACCCGCATACTGATTTGAAAAAAAATCTTTATCTCATTAATAAAAGATTTGATTACAGATCCAGTCTCAAACTTATTCTTGAATAAAAAGGCTCAAGAAAGTCTAGAAAAATCATCGACAATAACAAGATAAAAACGGTGTCCCTGGTGATCAGGAACACGACTCGAATCCCAGATATCTAAATGAAGGAGCTCAAATAACTGAGAATTGCTCTGACTCTTACGGGATGGAAATGAGGAACGGTGATGCTTCCCAAGCTGGCATGCCTCACACTGGAAGGAGGATCTCGTAGAAATTTGAGGGAGAACATGACATAGCTTTTGACGAGGAAGGTGACCAAAATGAAGATGCCACAAATATGGCGAGACTGGTCCAATAGGTATAGTAGAAACACCAACACGAGGAGGTTGGACCAGTATGTAGAGTTCCCGCTGCTCACAACTGCATCCAATCACCCTGCCCGTGGGTATGTCCTGAAACACAAGAGACGAAGGGTCAAAGATGGCACGGCAATGCATATCCTTAGAAATTCGACTAATGGAAAGTAAGTTTATCTGAAAGTTAGAAGCATATAAAGCATTCTGTAGACGTATGGACGGTGTCAAATGCACGTCCCCCTGTTCTGTAATGAGTAAGTGGTCGTCTTTGGCAATGACAACCCTTTCTACCAGGTGGTATGGTCCTGTAGGACCTCAGCCGTGCTTTGTCTCCATAAAGATGATGAGAAGCACCAGAGTTCATGCCGTTGGAATGACCTAGGGGCACATGGTCTCTCTGATGATCTTGCTGGCAGTTTGGTCATCCTGGTCATAAAAGAGGAGGTGAAGGCGGCGATATGGATTCTTAACTGTGATGGGGCGCCTGGCCTGGACGGTTTTTCTATCTCTTTCTACAGGGAGTTTTGGGACTTACTCGGAGATGAGGTGTTGGAGGTTATTCAGGAATTCTGTTGCTGCAACGCAGGGTTCGACAGATTGAATAGGGCCTTAATTTTCCTTCTTCCCAAGACGGAGTCTCCTGAGCGGATTGAGGATTTTATGCCGATTGCTAAATCTAACGGAATTTATCTTATCGTGGTTAAGGTGCTGGCTACACGACTCTCTCGGGTGCTTGACCATATTATTTCACCCGTTTAATCTGCGTTCATTATTGGATGCCAGATTGGCGACAATCTGGTATTGGCTGCAAAGATCATCTGTGAGTGGAAGCGTGGCGACAAGCATGCGTTGCTTTGGAAGGTTTATTTTGCTAAGGCATACGAATATTTGGACTGGCGGTTTTTGTGGGCGACATTGTCCAAGAGGTTTTCTGGAGGTTTGGATTGCGTGGATGAAACGGTGCGTCACCACGGCTTCTTTTTCTGTTCTGGTCAACGGGCGCCCTGAGGGGGGTTTCATTCAACGTCAGAGGGGTTTTAGGTAGGGGTGCCCTTTGGCCCCTCTTCTGTTTGCGGTTGCTGCAGATGCGCTTGCGTGCATGGTTGGTTGTGCTCAGAGGTGCGGTTTTGTATCTGGGTTCTCTGGTGGCGGGATATCCATCCCTTTGCTGCAGTATGCGGATGACACTATCCTATTCGTGGAGGGTGGGACGGAGGTGGTCGAGGCCACTGCTATTACTCTGGAGATTTTTGCTGAGATATCTGGTCTTCACTTGAATTGTAACAAGTCCAAGGTTATTCCTTTCGGTATGACTGATGACATGGCTGCGGCCTGTAGCATGGAGCTTGGTATTGCATGCAGTTCCCTTCCGATTAACTATCTTGCTATACCTCTGTCGGATGGTAGGATCAGGCCGGCGGATTGGTTGTCTGTCGTTGAGAAAATGGAGAGGAAACTCTTGGGCTGGAAGGCGGCTCTGCTTTCACGCGGTGGAAGACTTGTGCTTATTAAGGCGGTTTTGTCAGTGATCCCTATATTTTTTTCTCCTCTCGTATGATGACAAAGGGTATTGTGAGGCGACTGGAGCGTCTGATGCGCAGATTCTTGTGGAGTAAGGCGGGGCAGGAAAAGCATGGATTCACTTGGTGGACTGGGAGACGGTGGTGCAACCTAAGAAGGACGGGGGTCTTGGGATTAAGGATCTGGAGACGCTCAACGAGGCTTTGCTTCTGAAGTGGGTGGGCAGGATTTGGGGAAGTGATGGGGAGATTTGTTGCAACCTGGATCGACATATTTATAGTGTGGACATTGCGAATCCTCTTATGCAGCGTCAGTGCCAGCGGAAATCAGCTTTTTGAAAGGGGATCTTGAGGGTCATGCCTCGCTTTCACGAGTTGTTTTGCCCTGTTGTGAGGAATGGTAAGCTGTTTGGCTTTTAGGTGGACACTGGTCAGGCGAGGGGCCTTTTTGTGGCCGTTTTCCTCATCTATTTGCCTTGGCGGAAGATCAGGGGATCCAGGTCGTCAGGTACTGGGATAATGGTAACTGGATGCCGCCATTTAGGGTTGCGTTTTTGGATCGTCGTTTGGAGGACTTTCTCCATCTATTGGATGTTCTTAGTCGGTTTGGGAGGCCTTCCGCTGGGATGGATCATTGGAGGTGGAAGGGCGTACCCTTATCGGTCCGGAAGGCGTATGGAGCTATTTGTCATCCGTCTCCTTCTGTTTCGGTCGGCGTTACTCGTGATTGTGGGCTTATTTGGACAATGGGATTACCTGAGAGGACTGGCTTCTTCATGTGGCTATTTAGGTGGAAGCGTATTATGCCTCGTGTATGCCTCGTGTTAGATGCTCTAGACTTTTCGAGGATGTGTCCGATTGATGTTCGTTGTGTGGTACGAAATTGAAACGCTGGATCATCAGTTCTTTCGTTGGCGCATTACGACTCCTATATGGGTTGATGTGAGCGTGGACTGGTTGCAGACTGTTGACTTCGACTCGTTTTGGGCTTCTCTTTATGATGCGCGTAAGAGGCAAAAGAGGGAAATTCTGGTTCCGGTAGCCGTGCGTTGGGCCATTTGGCTTGTGCGCAATGCGACTTTGTTCTCAGGGATGCGTTATTATTATGAAAATGTTTGTTATCATTACAAGCAATTGCTTGAATCTTGGCTTATGTAGCCAGGTCTGTTTTTTTATATAATTTTATTATATTGGGGCAGGCACCACTGCGTGATTCCCCACCTTTTTGGGCTTCAAAAAAAGCACCAGAGTCCATAATCCACTCTGTCATATCTGCACCATTACTACCATTGAAAGCATAAACGGTACCTGAGGAGCTTGAAGAGGCTTTGGCTGCGGCTGCGGTATCTGTGGTAGTGGTTCCTGCAACAAGAGTCATGATCTCTCGAATACGAGAGATGATATCATCCATGCGAGGATTGACCTGGGGAGCAAGTGTATCTGAAGGCTCAATCCAGCCACGCGACCAGAAACAGGATACCCATGCTTCTGGTAGCATGTATCCTCTGCATGTCCCAATTGACGATAAAAGGTGCAAGGGCTACGCAGACGTCCATCGCCTCTGCCACGAGGGATGCGTCCTCTAGACTGGGTTGTCACTCCTTGGCCACGAGAAACTACCATAGCAGACACGGGCTGAGGAGTGGTCGTGGGAGGCATGATAATCCGGTTGAGATGGCTATAGACCTCCTCCATGGGAGGTATTGTAGGCCCAGTGAGAAGCTGAGTACGTGCTGCATCATACTCTGTATCAAGGCCGATCGTGAAAACTCCAACCGTTGTGGATTTCTTATATGCCTTCTGCTGTTTAAGAGATGCCATAAGAGGCATATAGCTATGAAGTTTCTCAAACATGCCACGTAGTGAACTGTAGTACTCGTGCAAAGGACGAACATTCTGCTTGGCCTTGTAGATGTCAAACTATAGCTGAAGAACCTTGGCCTCATTCTTCACTTTAGCATAGGTAGAAGCCAAAATGTCCCACATCGCCTCAGCAGTGGTTTGATTCTGAATATCACTGTCTATCTCTGTGGTGAGGGTCCCACATAGCCAAACACATGCATATGCCTCATCTTGCTTCCAAGAAGCATTTGCCTCGGTTTTATCCATTGGCTCTGGATCTGTTAGGACGTGCTCCTTGTTATTGCACTGCATAAGGGTGAGAAACTGCATGTACCATAATTCATAGTTGGTCCCATCCATCTTAGCGATGGGAGCCGGACCCATGAAGGCTCCGGACGAAAAAATCTCACCCTTGTTCTCTGACATGATGGTAAAACGATCGAATAATGGAACTCAACTAGGGAGTAGACCGATATAAACGAGTTACACGATCACATAAAGGATTGGTTGTATGTGTAGACGCATACAACATCCTCATCAATCTTCGTTGCTTGCTAGAGCTGGAAAACATGATTTATAGGTCTAAAATCACGTTTTCCGATCAAAATCATGCCTGTTAAGATCGTAGAACGATTTACAGAGGTGCACGAAAGTGCACAGGATGGTTGACGGCATCCTAGACGGCGATCGGATGGAGGGGCGACAACCTGAGGCAGCAACCCGGGCAACCGGTGACGACTGAGGAGGTGGGAGGCTGGCAGGTGGGGTTTAGGGTTTGGTGGGATACGAGAACTCTAGTCTAGGATCGTCGCTCCGATACCATGTAGAAGGAAAAGACCTAATTGCATTAATGAGAGGCCTTTGGGTTTTCTTATATAGGAGAGGAACCTATTGGGCAAATTATATGAAGAAGACAAAATAAATAGATAATAAAAAAATAGAAAGAAAGATAGGAAATATCTCAACAGGTCCCATTCTTCAATATGCATACGATATTATTTTCTTCGTGGTGGGTGAGACTAAAGTCGCGAATGGGAGGGGTTAGCCACAATTCTTTAGTTATTTGAGGTAGTCTCGGGCCTGAAGATTAATCACGCCAAGTCCGCAGTCCTTTTGGGATGGTTGATGAGGTGGCATCTTATGAGAATGCCCTACGGACATTGCAAGGGGCTCTTCCTGTCACTTATCTATGGCTGCCTCTAGTAGGTGACAAGCATCGACAATCAGGGTAGCTTCTTGTTATCAAGAAGTTGGAGAAGAAATTGACGAGCTGGCGCGTTGCATGCCTCTCAAGAGGTGGATGCCTTGTTTTATCGAAGATGATTTTATCATCTATTTCGGTGTTCTTCCTTCTTACACGTCAATTGCTCGCTGTGGTGAAGGGGATAATGGAGGCGATGATGAGGCATTTCTTTTAGAGTTCCTCTGGGAGGCACATGGGATGCCTTTGGTGGGATGAAAATGCTGATGCTAGCAAAGGAAGATGGTGGCCTGATGATTCGTAGTTTAGAGGCAATGAATCACGTGCTACTAGCAAAGTGGGTGACATGAATTTGGGGAGGAGGTTTAGATTTGCTTTGCAAGATGTTGCTCCAATTTATGGGTTCTCTTTGGATCCCTCATCACCGGGGTGCGGTTCTAAAATTACCTTCCAATTTCTGGAAGGGGATTTGCTTGATGCTTCCTCACGTAGTGCCACTCATAAATCATGTCTTAGGTGATGGTTGTGGTTTCTATTTCTGGGGAGATGACTAGATTAGACAAGGGCCATTGCGGATTCATTTTTTGCACGTGTATGAGATGACAGCTAGCACAAAGTATTCCGTCCTAAATTGTTGGGAGGGTGGTAGCTGTATACCCCATTTTCTTATTGAGTTGTCAGATCAGCGTTTGACGGAGTTTTTATCGATGCTCGAGGCACTGCTAGATAGTGGGGGATGAGCGATTCTGCTGATCACTGGTCCTGGTCTGGTGGACGGTTCACTATGTGTAAGGCTTATAAGGTCTTCTACTAGTTGTAGGTTTTGGATCGGTGCTTGTTTCATATTTGTTTATCGACTCTTGGAGTTGGAAGGTACCATTATAAGTCCAAAATTTTATCTAATTGCTAAGGAAGGTCCACGTTAGGAGTTATGACTAGCAAGCGAAAATCCATATTCTTTTCGGGGTGTGACAAAACATGTGAGCGTTGTTCGACAGAGGAGGAGAGCATTGAGCATTTATTCTTTGGATGCCCTGTTGCTAAAGAGGTCTGGACTGCACTACATGTAGAGTGGGTATTGATAGTGGATTGGACCGATTTCTGGGAGTCCCTAAAAACTCTTGGTCATGTGAGTAGCCCTAACAAAATTTGGGTGGCTGTTATTCTGTCGTCCATGTGGATTGCTTGGATGGTTGTATCTTTCAAGTTCAAGAATGTAAGTGGAAAATGTAATTGAACATGGTAAAAGCTTATAATCAATCAGTGCATTATAATTCTTTCATACATACATTGAAAATATAGAAATACATGGGTAGGTGTTTTCTCGACATCTTACCCACTTTTTATTCAAAAAAATGTAAAAGGTTGTCCAAAGTTTCGATTGAAGTGATGAATGAAGTGAAGGTTATATTAGCATGCGATGAACAGAAAATTAGAACAGTGGACGAGATAAAAGGACTTTGTACAGTGGGCACTTTTGGGTTCCAAGTTGCATCTGAAGGTGGTGAAAATCTAGCCTTGACGTGATTTTGTAGTTGTTAAGCAAGTGAGATGTCTCATTGGTTTTTTTCTGAGTCAAAAAGGGGGAAATACTCTAAGGTGTCCATCCTAATTATATTAAGGAGGTAAAAGAAAGAGTTATAGTAGTCATGACTCAAGGAGAGTCTTAGCATGATAACTCACATTATCAAGATAAAAACGATGATAGACAAAGATTGCACCATTTCTTGCTAACCACAAAGCTCAAATAATTGCCATTGGAAGAGTAACCTCATTTCTTGGACGATCCCTTGCGGCATGTAACAAGTCCTAGAAAGCTTCTAAACTTTGAAGATTCGGCCATTCTAAGCCAAGCTCGTGCCAGATTGAGGAAGGCTTCCCACAATAAAAGAAAAGGTGCTCAATTTTTTTAGTATGAGGCAAGAGTTGGAGATGCTTGCAAAGATTCTTGAGCATCAGTCTCTTTTCAGAATTCGTTTTGTGCTCAACAACCATAAAAAATGCTAATTATGCTTGGTAATTTGATATAAAATTGCAGTCACTGGTTAATATGTCGGCAACCAAAGGGGAGATCTGTCCACTACACTATAAGCCTATTTCACTGAAAACATGCCGTCTTTCCACAATCAATGATTCCTTTCGATGAAAATTCTATTTGTCCAGTAGTCCCCCACTTGTGCCTCATGGTTTGCGACCACAACAAAGATGCGTGGAAAACAGGTGGATAGAGGGCCATTTCCTTTTCAGTTGTCCGTCCAGAAAGCAAAATAGTTACCATCGCCAACATGTCGAAAGAGACTAGGAAACCACGACATCGCCGATCCTATTCCTCTCTAAAAGGCAAATGTCCTGGACCTAAATGTCATACATATGGCGGACGAGTCTACAACCTAAGTCTTCACTTTTCCCCAAATCATGCTTACCCATTTGAGGATAACTGCCTCATCCATGGTCTCTAAACGTAAAATCCCAAGACCACCCTTTGGGAGAATAATTGTTTCCCAATCTGCTAAATGGACACCATGTCTATCACTTCTGGACTTGCCCCCACAAAAATCTCCGCATGATAATCTCCTTAACCAGCACCTACCGACCTCTACGAGATAAGATGTTCACCTTCCAACTCGACAACTTCCTCTCCATCTTCTCAATAATTGGAATCCAATCCATCATTCGAAGTCTGCCACTTGTCAGAGGAAGATCTAGAAATGAATCGACAGACACATTTTGTGCTCAACTCCTTACCACAGGCATTTGCCTCAACATCTAATAGTCCAAACATACTAATTGTGCCACAATTGAGTACTAGCTCTGATAATTCATTAAAGATTTCAAGATTTGCAGCCATCCCTCTAGACTCCTCTATACCACCTTCAATAAAGAAAATGGTGTTTTCTGCATATTGCAACCGATGAACTCGGATGTCACTGGTAGTATACCCTGCAGTAATTTCGCGCTCTGGCACCTGTTTAGCCATACAAGTCAGGACATCTGTTGCAACAACAAAAAGCTAAGGGACAACACTGTCTTACGCCTCACCGTTGCTGAAAGAAATCACCCTTCAGACGATGGTTGAGCATCACCGAATAAAACACTGTGGTAACACAATGCTTCATCCATGTGATCCAAGTGCCTGGAAAACCCTGTTTCGCCATTACCACCCAAAGAAATCAAGTCGATGGTATCATAAGCCTTGGAAAAAAAGGTTGTAAAAGTCGCCCGACTGACCCGACTAGTAGGTCCGACTAGTCTAGTCAGTGGGGTGGCCGATCGAGTACCGACTAATTCCGACTAGGTACACTAGTCAACCAATTTTTTTACTTGGAGATACCATATTCTTATATGTTTTACTTTTTTTATAAGCAAACTTATTATAATATGCTCAGTGTTTTATTTAAATTCAGTTACTTATTTTATTTTATTTTATTATGATAGTATAAAAATGTACAAAATCTATGTAAATATATGTATAAAAATGAGTTATATATTTAAAATAATCATAAAATTCAAAGTCGATTAAAATCCGACTAAATCCGATTAGTCGTCCGACTGCCGATTAATCCTTAGTCAGTGACCCAACCGACCGAGTATCGACTACCGACTTTTGCAACCTTAGAAAAAACTACTTTCCACAAGATACCCCTTACATGACATCTTTTCCAATCTGCAATGATCTCCGTGGCTATAGCCAAGTTATCACTAATTTATCTTCCTGGTATTAGAGTTGATTGGAGTGGCGGAATAATATGATCCAAAATCCTCCAGAACCTGTGCTATCACCTTATACATCACATTGTAGAGTGCAATTGGTCGGTAGTCCTCTATTCTATCTGACACCTTTTTTGGGAGGAGAAAAATGAGGGCCTTGTTTAGTCGCTTAAAACATGTGTTTCCTCCAACAAACTCTTCGACAACATCCGCCACCTCCCTTTCCACCAAGGACCAAAACTCCTTAAAGAAGTAAACTAGGAACCCATCTGGGCCCTGCGCACGAGTCACGTTCAAACTCCAGACTGCAACTTTGACCTTCTCCATAGTAAAACTTTGAACAAGATGGCTCGCTTGTTGTTCAGAGAGATGGGTTGCCTCTAAACCAGTCCATCTCTATGCTCTGTCAATAACTCTCCGTGAGAAAACATGAAAGTGTTCCTTGATTACCGCTCAATCTCAGAGTCACCCTCTACCTTTCTTTTCGTTTACTACAATCAAACAAATCAAATTATGACATTGTCTTCCACTGGCGACCCTATTGAAAAAAGCTGTATTTGCATCACCCTCCTTGAACCATGAATAACGCGATTGCTACTTCCATTCAATAACTCATATTTTATCTTCTATTGCGATGATTTTTCGGAGCCATCATTCTTTCGATAACTGCTTTGAGATCTCTGTCATCTTCTAAACCATAAAGTCTACAGATCTCATTTTCTGCTTGCCACCGACGTGTTCTTCTTGCCTCACGAATCTCCCTCTTGAATAAACAAAGCTTGGCACGCAAAAAGGTCAACTTCTGGGCCATACATGTTGTTCCAGAGCCTGAACATTCTGTGGAGGATCAGTAAGTGGAGGCCATGGCTCTGAAATTTTCCTATTGTACCCACACGCAGTTGAATCTGATGAAATCCCGAGGAATTGTTTCCTCTTCGTAATCCCAAACTAGGCAGGCATCTAGGGTTGAGGGATGCGACTTGGATAGTTGATGATCTTTTACTTTGCAACTTGCAGGATAATCAATCATCTTTCGCTTTGGACCTTTTGAATTACAGAGTCTGTGTCTGATGTCAATCGACCTTTCGCTATGGACAACCAAGTGACTTTCCATGTCCATAAGAGTGCTAGCAAAGAAGTGATAGAGGAAATGAGGTTGGGATCAAAGTAGCTAACGAGCTGAGGGAGAATGCGAGGTTAGAGCACGAGTGTGAGCTAAGAGACATGTATGCCGAGCATAAGGCACACAAGCCCTAGAGAAATCGGCGAGCTGGAGGTTTCATTAATAGTTGGAAGGTCTATTGGTGACTACACGAAAAAATTCCAACTGATTCTATTTTATCGAGCGAATCAAAAATCAAAAGAATAACAGAAATAGATTGATATACAAAACTATTTCATCTATATCTTCACGAATATAAAGACTCAATTTAAGAAAGGTTCTATTTTCTGGAGTTATAACTATTCATTGTGAACTCAGTTCTTACAAGTAAGTAATACTAATTGATGGGGCTTTATTTAATAAGTGCTACAAGATCTCATGTATTGGAACCCACGTTTATGGACCTGAATCCGTTAATATGAGACATTTTCTTTTCCAAGTGAAATCTCCTTGTATATGAATGAACAAAAAAATGCTTTCGTTGTTGTGGAATAAGAAGCAATCATATCTTAATGTATATGTTTAATTTATTCGGAGCTATTCAAACGGGATCCACTGTTTAGGGAATATGAGTCGAAGCAATAAAATGAATATTTCTAGTGGAACATCTTTCAATGGTCTGACATGGTATGCGGTCTAGATGAAGGGGCAGAAAGAGGAAACAACTCAAGAAGCTCAGATGAGGCCAAGAAATGATCAATACAAGATCGAGACCAGGAGTTCCTCCAAGTAATTCTATTATCCGGTGCAAGGTTGCAGAAGTCGGCAATCGATATTCATCGGCAGGGTCACTGACTAAGGATTAACCAACAGTCGAGAGAGTAATCGGATTTAGTCGGGAATTAGTCGATTTTAAATTTTTAATTATTTTAAATATACAATCAATTTTAAATGCATATATTCTCATATATACATATATTCATATATTTAGCAATTTCCATATTTATAAGCGCCTAAAAAAGAAGCTATTATATCAAAAGAAGAAAAAATGAAGCAAGTTAAGAACAAAATGTTTGGTACATAGTACAAACGAATGTTCAAAAATAAATACAGCATGCCAAAAAAAAATAAAAGTAGTAAACGAGACAAGTCAATCATCAATGTCATCATCCAATTCAAGCTCTTCTTCATCATCATCTTCATCATCGTCTTCTTCTTCTTCTATATCTTCAAGATGTAATTCCTCCCCCTCATTCATCGGCGTAGCATTAGAGCTCGAAGATGAAACCCCCCTACCACGTTCACCTCGCTGGCTCCTTCTCGGTTCCAATTTCTCTTTGGCACCACTAGCATCTGCTACAGTAGCCCGGATCAATTCAGAACGTGGAAAAATCGCACGATCACGAGACAAAAGAAGATCTCTTTCTTTCTTAACTCGACGTTCCTGTATGTTGGAATCGAAATGCACATACACGAGATCATTCGGCCTCTTCGTCTCCAACCTGTTTTTCGTCTTGGTTGCAGATAGCGCAAGGCCTCATGGTCAAAATTGAGGATGAATTCACGTTGGATAAGGTAGCGACGCTAGTGCTTAAGAGCTTGAACATTGGCATACAATTCCACGTCGTACGTGGAGTAGCGTGAGTGCACATCATTTAATTTCTCGCTAAAATAAGCGACTGGTCATCCTTCTTGGCTAAAGACGACGCCGATACCAATGTAGGAGGCATCACAATCGACTTTGAACACCTTATTGAAATTTGGTAAAACCAACATAGGGGCCTGAGTCAAATGTTCTTTGAGTTTTTAAAATCCCCTTTGGGCGTCTGATGTCCATGAAAATTTACCCCCACGTAAGCAATCTGAAACTGCACTAGCTTGGCTACTGAAGTTCTTCACAAAGCGTCGATAAAAGGAAGCGAATCCTAAAAAACTACGAATCTTTGTGAGGGTCTTCGGGGTTGGCCAACTTCTAATGATTTCAATCTTAATCGGATCAACCTTGATACTATCAGTAGAGACAGTGTAACCTAAGAAGTTAACTGAGTCGGTAAGGAAGACACACTTCTTGAAGTGAACAAAGAACTTGTGTTCTCTTAGGATCGAGAGCACCTGACGCAGATAGGTCAAGTGTTCGCTCCAGTTGCCACTGTAGATGAGGATCTCATCAAAATAAACAACCACAAACCTCCCAATAAGAGGTCTCAACACATGGTTCATTATGCACATAAAGGTGCTAGGTGCATTGGTCATGTCAAATGGCATTGCTAACCATTCATACAGACCCTCACGAGTTTTAAAGGTTGTTTTCCACTCATCGCCATGCCTGATTCTTTTCTGGTGGTAACCACTCCGTAAGTCCATCCAAGGTTGCAGATGTCGCAAGTTGGTACTCGGTTGGGGGTCACTGACTAAGGATTAATCAATAGACGGGCGAGTAACTGGATTTAGTTGGCCATTAGTCGATTTTGATTTTTTTAATATTTTAATATTTTAAATATATAAATCATTTTTTACATATATTCTTTAATATTTGCATAGATTTGTACATTTTCTATACCATCATAATCAAGGATGCAAAAATCGGTTCAGGCGGCCGTTTAAAAGGCCGTTTAAACTCATTCGGTCCTCGACCGACTGTATAACCTTTAATCGGCTATGTAAACGGTCAGACCGTTTAAACGGGTGTAATCGGCCGTTTACACGCCGTTTAAGCGGCCTCGTTTTGCATTAAGGTTACATAAACCCTATGTTGATTATGCTATCTACTTTGACATGTCACATTTGGATAAGGAAGTCACTGAAATTGACAATATCTGATCAAAATTGTGGATATGTGATTATACTTTTAAAGTTCATTTATACTTTTTTATTAAATATATATATGTAATATTTTTTATTAATTTAAAAATGTAAAACCACATAGACCGTTTAATTTCCGTTTAAACTCCCGCATACCGTTTAAACAGTAATCAGTGACCCTACCGACTGTATACCGCATACTGTTTTTTGCAACCTTGATCATAATGAAACAAAAGAAGTATTTGACTTTAAATATAACTTTAAGCATATTAGAATAAGTTTGCTTTTTAAAAAGTAAAAAAAGCTCTATGTAAAAGTCATCCGAGTAGTCGACCCGATTAGTCGGGTTGACCGACTAATGGCCGGCTAGGCCTAGTCGAGTCAACTACCCCCCGACTCAACTAGTTGGACCAGCTAGTCGGCCAAGTTGGCCGGCGTTTACAACAATGAGTCCATTTTAGAGAATATGTATGCCCTGGTTAACATACCCATCATGCCATCCAGTCGAGGAATCGAAAAGCGATACTTTATCGTGATCTTGTTGATGGCTCGACTATCTACGCACATTCTCCTGGTTCCGTCCTTTTTTGGTGTTAAGAGGGTAGGAACATCAACAAGACTCATACTTTCACAGACATATCCTTTGCTCATGAGCTCCATAACCTATTGTTGCATCTCCTCATGCTCCTTTGGGATCATTCGATAGTGGGGTAGGTTGGGCAGGCTAGATCCGGGGACAAGGTCAATTATGTTTTTATGTCCCTTAGTGGTGGGAGTCCTTCAGGGAGGTCGTCTGGCATAATATCTGCATACTTTTGTAGGATCAACTTTTGGGTTTACGTTATTGAAGTTCACAATGTCATTCCCAACCTCCTTTCTAATAAGGGAAAAGATAAACTACGACTCTTGGAGTTGTCGCTGGAATGAAGTTACTGGAGAATCATAAGTGATTCACACGAGTGTGGTTGTGTTTGGGCATTCACAGAGTTTTGATTATCAATTGGTGTGCTTTCATGAGAAATGGTTGTCGTTTGCCTGGGACTAGGGGAATCACGCTGTGGTATGAGGGTAATTCACATTTTGTCAATAATAAAGGTGGTGTTCTTTCTGTCCTTGTGGTTTGTATTTCAGTTATATTGCCAGGGTCGTCCCAATAAGATGTGACACATCCATAGGTGCAACATGACACCAGACCTCGTCTTTATAGCTTGGTCCAATGGAAAATTTGACGAGGCATTGACATTGGATTAGCTTTTCAGTCCCACGCTTAAACCAAGCCACACAATACAATCGATTTAATGGTTGTGTTTGCAATCCCAACTTATCCACCATCGCCTGAGCTACAAAATTTTCCACACTTCCTCCGTCAATGATTAGAGAACAAAGGTGACCGTAGGGTGCACATGTGGTGCGAAAGATGCTCCCCCTAACCATGCATCATCGCTCTCAACTTTAGGTGTCGGCATAAGATGCTCCAAGGCCTCAACAGGTGCATCATCTTCTCGTCCAAGGTCATTAGGTTTAATCAAAGGAAGGGTCCGTGAGTCTCATCATCAACTTCAACATCTTCATAATCCTCATTGGTGTTGGTGTAGCCAACCACTATTTCCGGTTCATTCTCTTCAACACGGGTGGTCTCATTGTTAGGTTCTTCATGCACTAAGTGGGTACTTGCCACATGTGGGTTTGGACATTCTGTTACCCGATGTCTTTTCTGTAGGCACCTAAAGCAGGTGTCAGGTCTCACGGTAGGTCGAGCCCCAAGAATTCCTGACCCATCATGTGGGTCGGGGCTAAGCACTTGTACTCTTAGAAGTAGTGCGAGATCCGAGGGCCATTGATTTTATGGTTGATCGCGTACTCACCCTAGTTTGTCCGGTAGAAATGTTTGGTGCGGTGGAGATAGTAGCAGAGGTAGGCATGATCGCCATGCGCCACGTGATGCTCCTTGATAACTTGGCTTCATCCCTCTCAGCTCTATCATAGGCGGCATCCATTGTTCGACAGTCGCACATGTACAATTCGTCCTGAATGTTGGTTCGTAATCCATGCGTGTATCGAGCCACCAGTTGAGAGTTGCTTTCCTTTAAGTTATTTCGAACTATCAAAACTTGGAACTTTTCAGTGTATTCTTTAACGGCGCTTGTCCCTTGATGAAGGTTTTGAAGGCGATTGTATAAGTTCTGTCGATTCTCCTCCGATGGGAGCTTGTCCTGAAGTATCTGTTGCATTCTTGTCCAAGAACATATGCACTCTTTCCCTTGGTGGTGTCGTTCTTCCTGAAGATGTTTCCACCAAAGTAAGGCATACCTTTTCAGTTTCAACATGGTAAACTAAACTCTCCATTCAATCGGCAAATCCTTCCAAACAAAGAAATGTTCCAATTGATCCATCCAATTAAGGAAGACGTCCGGATCGCGTCGTTCGTCGAAGTTTGCAACGCCAACCCTTATTCCACGATCCCATTGGAATCTTGAGGTTGGTTATGCGGTCAATGATGTGGCTCGGCCTCCTCCTTCTATCTTTCTCTTCAGGTCGACGTCTGTGGGGTAGTTGATTCTCCTCCTCATTGTCCGAAGGCGATGGCAACTCTTGATGGAGGGATTGCTCATCACTAGCATCACTTTCAGAACTAGGATTAAAGACAATTGGGTCATATCCACGATTCCGGTGATTACGAGGACTTTGATCCTGCATACTTGAAGTTGAAGATCGGTTAGTGCCCCTTCTTTTGTGGTCCCGTCTGTATTCCCTATTCATTCTATCAAAATTCAGGACCTCCAATTGTTGGGTGTTGTTGGCCACTGTCCTCTCTATGTTTTCTAGGCGGATGTTAGTGTGACAGATTTCATCACCTAGGTTTGCTATCAAGGCTTCCAAGCATGCCATGGAATGTGGATCAGGGCGAGCCATAGAAATTAGTTCTCAAGGGCTTAGGGACACAACAAATGCAAAACATTTTTTTTCGATGGGATGTAAGACAATGAAAAACAGATCGGACCGTTTGCTCTGATACCACTTGATGCAACCTTAATCTGGCTATCCTAATTAAATATGCAAACTCATGAATATGATGTTGTGCTGCAATATTTCAATCTAGGGATAATTACACCCATAACCCTGAGTAATTTTGCAATAACATTCATAACCCCGCATAATCGCGAATTACATGAGAAACCCTGAGTAATGCTTAACTCTTACATGACATACCCCGGTGTCATGTTCCGTTTGGGATGAGCATTATATTTGACGGATTCCGTTAAAAAAATACAAAAATATCCCTAATATCCATTCTTATTTACAAACCATGCCATCCTTCTTCCTCCCCCCTCACCCGTGGGCTGAGTTTCTCCTCCAATCCTTCCTCCTCCGGAGGAGGCAGCCTCCGTGGAGCCCGCTTCCCCTTCCCCGACCCTCCTGCAAGCAACTCCCCTGCACCCCCCGCCCGGTTGAACCTCCGCCTCCTTCCTACAGACAGGCCCCCCGCCCACCCTCTTCCCCGACCCACTTCAAGCAGCTTCCCCACGTCGCCAACTCCCCGCACCCACCAAAGCCAAAGACACCTCCCCCTCCTCCTGTCGAGGCAACATCCCCCTTCCCTGACCCCTTCAAGCAGCTTCCCCGGGCCACCAACCCAACCCTTCCCGCCCCCACCGAAGACCCCCCGCCAATTACAATACGTGCCATCCTTCCCTGTCCTGCCGCGTACCGCCGCTCCGAGACCCACTCCCCCCCGTGCGCGAAGCTTCCCCTGCACCCACCCGCCACCCCCCGCCTCCACTCGCGAGACCCACCTACCACTGCCACCGCCCTCCCGAGCTTGCCCTGTCCCCAAGCCCCCACCTCCCGGAGCCCTCCACCGCCACCCCCCACCCACACCACCCCCCCGAGCTTCCCCTGTCCCGAAGAGCTTCCCCCTCCGCGTTCCAGGTCGCCTGCTTCGGCCTCCCCCCCGTGCATCGAGCTTCCCCTGTCTCCCCCGGAGGAGCATCGCCCACCACGAGACCCACTTGCTGAGCTTCCCCCCGCCCCGAGACCCACTCCCCCCTGCCCGAGCCCCCCTGTTCGCCTCCCTACCGCCCCGACGCAACGACTTGACCCCAACCCCCTCCCTGGTTGCCCTCGACCCCTCTATCCCCTCCCCGGTTGCCTGCACACCGCCCCCACCGCTGAAACCCATCCCCCTGTCGCCCAACGCCTCGACCCCCTACCCCCTCTCCGGTTCGACTCCAGCAAAACCCCTTGTCAGCAAGAACTCTCCACCCTCGACTGCAAGCCCGGAGGCCGGAGAGAGGGAAAGAGGGCGGTGGTGGCGGCAACCTCCCGCTGGCTGCCTGCAACATGCCTCCCCGCGCCGCCACCCAGGGCCTTCCCCGACTCCCTGGAAGCAGCTGCTTCCTGCAAGACTCGCCGCCCCGCCCCACGCCCTCTCCACCTCCGCCGTCTGCATTCCTCACGCCATGTCTCCTTCATACCCAAGCCTGCAAGCTCCAAATACAAGTGACATTCCTTTTTTTTTTGATTAATCCCAATCGTTAGATTAGAGATTAGTTAGATTAACTCAACTATCTGGTTAAGTTAACGAACTAAACTAACGGAGGGTTATAGATGTAAAACGGAGCATATATTTTCGGGTCCTGAATGTAATTCACGATTATGCATGGTTATGAATGTTATTGCGAAATTACTCAGGGTTATGTGTGTAATTATCCCTTCAATCTAATGTGCTTCCAGCTACTAGTTTTAACAAGTCCGAGTGCAGAAAAGATCCGTAAACAGCTAAACAGTGATAGTATTCAGATCTTATAAGGGTTCACTGCTACATGCACACAGGAGGCGAACTAAAAGAACACCAAAATTGCAGCTACGATCGAGTTTATTGAGAATAAATAATATAACCACGATTCAAAGAAAGTTGCTGGACATTTGTCGGACAAAATACTCCAGAGAATACTGAAACAATTAAGGAAATTGCAATGTTTCTCAAACAAAAACGGACCCTAAAGACTGGACCCAAAATGAACTGAAAACCAAGCAAAACGATCTCTGAAACTAAAACGACTCCGAACTCCAGGAAGGCTGCAGTGAACGCAATAGTTGGCACCCAACAAAGGGGACTCGGGGAAAGCAAGCAGCAATAGGGATGGCGATAACGGAGGCTGGGGGAGGAAGACTAGGTGGAGGCGACCTTATCGGTGGTGTCTCGGTGAGGGGCTGAGGCGAAGGCGCTGAGGGATATGTGGCGACATGATTGGTGGATGTAGAGGATATGGAGAAGGGAGAGGAGAAGATATTGTGACGCCCTCGGATCCGGGCACCCATTTACGCCGCATTCGCAATACAATATTTCCTAAACATCGCATTAAGTATGAAATATGGGAGAATTTTTTGCGTTGCTATTGCATATGACATTCAATCCACATTCACAACCACAAGACCAATAACAAAAAGTGCCACCAACCATTGTATTTCATTAATCTCTATATTTTTACATCATGTACAAAAGGCTGACAGTACATATAATATCCCAAACATGTGCAGAAGAGAAAGGAAACATTTACATTATAACTGAACAAAAACTGCAACAAAAGAAACCGTACCGCCTCGAATATACCTATCGTCTGGAATCATCAACTCGCTACTGTGTTGCAGGCTGCTTGCCTATCAAAACACGGAAGATAGAAGAGGCGTCAACGAGCGCTGGTACTTCCATAGTCTTATTTAAAATAAGCAGGCAATTAATATGTTCAAAAGAAAGCAAGTAGACATGCATTTATGAAGTTAAAATCTACCATTACCTGCGTAGAAAAAAGGTTTTCAAATTATTCTGTATTCATTTACCTCTTACTACTCATTATCCCAATATCTTCCATTTATAACATTTTCCTAGAGTAATTGAGACCAGTAAGTATATGTTGTTTACTTATCATTGAGGTCAGGTTATGGATTTTAATAAGGAGTTAGTGAGGTGATACTTTATTTTACTCTTAATAATATATTAATCGGATTTGTAATTTTATCTATCTTTTTAAGTCTAATGGATAGTCTGTGATTTTGGTCTTTATATAACCTCACACTATGACTCTAAGGCATGAATAATGTCTTAGAGTTGGGGTGCCTCCGTAAGCATGCGGTGTTGTATAATGCATCCTCACTAACTTCCCAACACGTCCACTAGCTTATAGGGATTTTGGATTCAATTTAATTATAGTCACTTACAACCAACTCAACTTATCATGATTTCATCTCTTAACCATATTCATTATAACCCAATCAACTTAATTGAAACTCCACCAAACCTCAGTTGTAACTGACTCAAATGTAACCCTAAATGATTTAAATGTAGACATGGATGGTTCAGATGTAGCATTGCCAAGCTTGTTGGCGGAAAGTAACCGAAAACTCAAGCAGTGAGGTAGTCTCCTAAGGAAACTCTTCTGTCTCACCCTCTAATTGGATTTGGAAGTGCGGTCCAATAGAGGGAAATGTCTACCCCAAAACTATACCTTAGAGATGGGTGAGCGAGACTCTCCGGAAAAGTCACTCTAGAAACCGACCCGACCGGTAACGGGCAAACGAGCTCGTACAAAAAACGAAAAATCGAGGATCCCCTGCATGGGTATCCTAAAACAAAGGGTCAGCGGAAGTGATCAAAAGTCGGGATCCCAACGAAGCGTGAAACAGTGCGAGCTCGCGTAAAAACCATGTAAAAGACTGGGATCCTAGACCCACACACTTGGCGGCTGCTGTCCGAACTGGGCTTTTTATCTCCCGTCCAGTTGAGGGTCACTGCGC
Organism: Ottelia alismoides; assembly: GCA_037367405.1. Lineage (NCBI taxonomy): Eukaryota > Viridiplantae > Streptophyta > Magnoliopsida > Alismatales > Hydrocharitaceae > Ottelia > Ottelia alismoides. The sequence continues at coordinate 1,212,179 of JAZKJV010002969.1, forward strand.
CCTCGCACGGTCAGGTGTAAGGGTCATTGTGACCGGCATCTCCACTTATAAGTCATTACTGATTCTTGATTATCTTCACTGTCTTGTCTACTTGTCTCATTCTTGAATCTTTCTGTGGTTAATCGTATAGATCTAGATCTCTTGGACAACGATCTTATTGATATTACTCTATGGTTGACCTTTAAAAGTTCTGGGTATTTTGTTGCTACCTATCATTAATAATATATATATAATAGAGTATACTTAAAGATTAATTGATTGAAGATTATATGTAATTATATGATTATCCTACCCAATTTTTATTAAGTGAAAAGGAAAATGATGAGTAAAACGATATCCACATTTTGGGACGATGTGCTTTGCCTACTAGTGATGCGAGGGTGGTCACAAAATGAGTTATGCAATTTGAAGAATCCGTATCCAAATCTATCCTTTGAATAATAAGTATTGCACTGACATGTCATTATTCCATGGTCTAGATTTTAGTCACCCGGTAGTAGTGGTTCAATGGTGATAATTCTATCAAAGATAATCATCCGTCTTATTTGTTGTTTAACACAATCAAGTGGTTGACATGACATGTACTTTTGTGTGAAGATCGTTCAATAATAATAAAAAATAAACACCTTTGAATTTAGTTAAATAATTGTAATTTCAAAGAAAGCGGATCACAGCTTGATTAACGTATTCAGGACCTTTCGATCATCTTACTTCAAGAGGCATAGTAAAACAGAAACTTCCAAAATCATATATATATATATATATATATATATATTTTAAAGTTGGTATTCCAGAGCTCCTGGAGTAAGGTCAAATACCATTTATTAATATCACGTGAGCACCTCTTATCGGTAGTCATTCAGGTTAATAAATTCACAACTTATCAAACAGCCACAGACAGATGACGTCGAGCTCTATTAAAAAGCATGCTGTCTAATTCCAAGTCCACCACATGCTACACTCCTCTGCCCAAACTTGTAGAAACAGAAAGGCTGATGAACATGCAATTGCAATACACAAGAAAAGGATCAAGTAAAGAGAGGAAAGTCCTGATATAAGATTCCTATTTGTATTTGCTTCAATTTCATATGATGCATAGCCCAAATTATAATTTGAACTCGGATGTTACAAATATGGATGGAGAAAGAGGGGGTTGGGGAATGCTGGATATTGGGGCTAGGAATAAACGCAGGTGAGGTAGAAAGAGGGGTTTCGGAGAGAGAGAGGGGAGGAAAATAGAGGGAAAGGGGGTGTTGGAGAAGGAGGCATGGAAATTAGAAGGGGAGAGGGTAGGGACCGTAAATGGTTTTTTTCTTTGACATTCTCTGCCTTTCCTCTTGCTGCCCCTTCCCTTTTATAGAAGCACTCCTCCCTAAAGACAGCACCTTTCGGTGCAAATACAAAGGACATGGCCCAAACTTGGGCTAAAGTAAAAAAAAGAAAATTACATTACAACTCCTCAAACTTAAGAAATTAAAAGTGCCCCTTGAGCTTTTCTTTAATTGCTGCAATGATATGGGCTCTTCTTATTTGGGCCTTGCCTGCATCATAAATTGAGATTGGTTGTAATCTCAATCTTTTTACTAGATTACATTAGTTAGAGTCAAATTAGAGTCATTTATGAGTCAATTAGGATTTTATTTAGTTTGAATTTGATTGTTTTTCTGATTTTGTAATTCCACCCCTCTTATATAAAGGGGATGCTGGTCTTTTATAAGATCAAATCACGTTATGAATTTAAAAAATGAGTTTTGGTTTGAATAGAGCCTCCACCATTATCCCCCTTTCTCCCAATTTTCTAGGATTTCTCCTCTCAACCTCATCCCTCTCTCAACACGCGAAGCGTGTCGTGTAATTCTTCTATCCTGTCTTCCCTCTCGTTTTCCCTTACGCATCTGAAACTCTCGCCTATATTAGCTCTATATGCTACGAAGAAGGAAACTTTCGCAGGAGCGACAACTGCTTTCTCACTCTTTCCATGTTCAACACACGTTTGAAATTCAAATCCTTAACTTCCGGGAAATCGTCCTTCGGAAATTTTGTTTTCCGATGATGCAACATGAATCAATTAATTGGGGCTCAATTAAGATCTTTTGACTATCAATTAGAGTTTTGAGTTAGCGTTTTAATTTTCCATCCGTTAACTAGAGTCTAATTTTCAATCGAGTCTGTTGCAATGTCATTTTTTATTTTAATAATGAGATCGATTGTGATCTCCAATTAGTTAGAGATAATTAGAGTCCAAATAGGTTATGTCGGAATTTGAATTTTATTTACTTTCTATTTTTGTAATTCCACCCCTCCTATATAAAGGAAATGGTAGCCTAATGTTCGATAATTCCAGAATTTACAAAATTTGAGATTTATTTCATTTATCTCTCTTCCTCTCTTCTTCCTGCACGCGATCTCCGTGGTTCTTCCTCAAATCTCTTGCAACCAGCAATTTTCTCTTCTACCACCCTTTGATTTCTTCACGAAAAATTTTCCACTTTCAAAAATAATTTTTTCACTATTGGAAAGTTCAGTTTGCATCAATGTGGCAAGGGGAATGACTACTGTTTTTGGTATCTTTGGAGAATTGTTGAGATTGAGGTTTAATCGGGACAAACCGGTTATGGTTCCATTTAGTTTTCCTGGTAAAGAGGCTGATGACTGTAGTTTGGAGTTGGGCACTACTTGTGGCACACTTTCGACTCGTTGCTTGGGGCTCCTTTTAAGCTACGATTGCATTCTTCTTGCGGACTGATTACGAGCTATTGAGAATTTGGAGTGAAAACTATCTTGGCCGAAGGCGTCACTTTGATTACGTGACGTGTATCTAGTGCTAGTGAAGGCAGTCCTTGCGACCATCCCAGTTTTCTTCATGTCATCGAGGTTGATGCTAGTTGGGGTTTATCACCATGTGGAGGCTGATATGAGGAGATTATTCTTTGGTGCATATAACTAGAACACCCAAAGGATGCATCTGGTGGATTGAATTTGGTACACTTCTTAAGGAGGGAGGTCTCGGGTTTCCACGTTTGAGACAATGAACATGGTTTTACTACTGAAGTAGGCGGTGCGCCTATGGGGAGATGGTGAAGATTTGTGTTGTAGATTGATTCGTGGTATCTATGGTATTCGTGTTCAAATAAATATAGTTCCACGTTCAGAGAATTGTTCCTCGATCCTCTGCGCTCTAGAAAGGAGTTTGCCATGTTGCCTCATCTTTCAACTCTTTTCCATCCTGTTTTGGGAGATGAGGGTTTGTTTGATATTTGGAATCATGATTGGATTAGAGATACATTTCCCATGTTCTACTGTAGCAGCCAATCGTGATTTGTTGGTTAAGCTTGGGTGGATTGTTCATGGACCTCGATTTCTCGCTCGGAGCAACGTTTTCTGGAGTGCACATAGCTTGCTGAAACCATTAGGTCTGAAACCATTAGGTCCATTACGGGGCCTTTGGAGGTCATAATCACTAGACTTGGACGGATGTGTCCTTCACGGTCAAGCGCACATATATGGGTTTGACTAGACTGAGAGGCCACATATTGGAGGAGTTAGCTCGAGATTGTAGATTGATATGGGAATTGCACGTCCCATTGCGAATCGAGTTTTTGCCACCCAGCAATTTATGAGGAAATTCTTCATTAACTGTACTTGTGTTTTATGTTCTGTTTCTTTTGGCTGTTTGACACCCACTAGATAGTTGGTAGGATGGAAAATAGTTAATTACGTGGCTCTAAGATGAAAATTTTCATATATATTACCTTCATTTATATCCATGCAGGAGAAAGTTGATTTTGAGCTCTCAACCATGCCTGCATTGATCCCTGTGTTAAGTTCTGCTTCTGGCGAGACACTTCTGCTGCTTGTCAAACATACAGAGCTCATCATTAACAAGGTAAACACTATATCTTCCTGTTTTGATATTTAGTTGTAAGATTGCTTGTAATCTTCCTTGCTTATGTTTGCTGATGAGCTGCATTTTGTATGGTTCTGTTATTTATTTTAATCACCATTTTCTGCAGTCAGTTAATCTTAGTTTAAAACTTGAATGAGATCTATTTCACCAATAAAATAAATGGTAAAGTCTTCTCCCTCTAGGTAGGGTGGACTACATGGATTTGATAATTCATATCAAATCCATGTTGAAAGATCTGACTGATTTTTATGTTGGCTGTCGGGTTATCTGACGCAACCCTCCTCATGGGGTTTGAACCCTGGTCTTTTGACTGATAGGCACATTGCTCTACGCCTCTACCACTAGACCCTGGTCTATTTCGTGAATAATGACATTAAAATCTTGTAGAGATTACTTTGAATCAACGTGGCTATAGCCATTCGTTTTTTTGATGTATATTTAGTAAGTCCTTGTAGGAAGCCACGGAATGGCATTGATTAATATTTATTCTCTTTCACTAGGGTTTGACACAGAGGGAGATGATGCCATATTTGGATTTTTTTTTGTTGTTTAAAAAGTGTTTTCCTTAAGTGCCTATCGTGACACTCCTTAGAGAAGGGATGTACTTGGTAATTGGTTGCTCATCTTGCAAATGCAAAATGGGAAAGAAGTATATATAATCTTTTTTTATCTATTAAAAAATGGGTAAGCTAAGATGAGAATGAGGGAAACCTTTTAATTTTTTCAAGAGTTGAAACTTTGCAAATTTGCATGCTATCCTTTCTGAGAACTAGTTTAGTTTCATCTCTTATAGGTTCACGACTCAGGCCATGCACCTCTTGAGGTGTTTAATTAAAGATAATATATATAAAATAATCGATATATGGGTTTTATTAGGGGTGCACATGAATATGATTGCTAGGATTTCAACTTAATCCGTGTTCAATCCAGTCTTAATGGATTATAATTTTTTTAATCCATTCTATTCCTATCCATTAAACATAAAAATCCAATCTAATTCGATCCATCGGATTATGGATTCGATCGGATTTTTGATACTTACACATTTCCTCCAAACACTGTACTTCATATTTATAGCGCTTGGCATTATGATTATGGTTCAACAATACGGATAGATGTAAACAACGGATTTTTTTGCAATGGATGTTGGATTTTTAGAATTTAATCTTGAGTTTTTTATACTTGTGCCCCTCTAAAATTTTGCAATTACAATTATGGCCACACTTTTTTTTCAATATTACTTGTGCTGCTACCTTCGTGCGCTATTATCATTCGAGCTCTTTCGGTTAGTTGCCATCAATTCCTCTCCTAAACAGACGTAATTTAAGGGAGTTAGTCTAATTGAAATGAAATAGGAGGGATATAAGTGTAATTTTAATTTTTTTTCTTCCCCCTTTCTCATCTTCTTTCTTCTTCTTACTTCCTCCATGTTGTCCACCTCCACCCCATGCCCGATCCTCCTCCCCATCTCCGGCTCCCTCCACCCTAATGTCTTCGTTGCGACCCCTAAGCCCCCTTCGGCGTCAACCACCTCTGCTCTGCCCTCGATCCCCATCCCTAGCCCTCTCCTTGTCGCCATCGGTCCTTCCCTCTTCGCCTCTCACCCATCGATGACCTCCTCCTTGCACATGATCATCACCCCATCCTCTCCACCTCGTCATCCCCAGCTCCATCACCCTCCTCCTAGCTCCCTTCTCACCTCGACCACCTCCAATCCTCGCTGCCATCTTCCTACTCGCCGCACTCAACTCCGATCCAATCCTTGCCCCCAACCTCCTCCTCCAAGTTTCATTCAAAAAAACCTCCTAAAAGTTGCACCTAGCCCCTCGACCGCTGCACATTCCTTGCCGCTCCCCATCCCCCTTCTCGCTACCCCTTCCTCATCATTTGTCCTATCCACCTCTAATGCTCATCGACCTTTGAGCTTCTTTCATTTTGGTTCACTTCCTATGTGATGGTGGGCTTGGGGCAGAGGAGCATGTTCAGGGTGGAGGAAACGAAGGGGCTGCAAGTTTGGGGTGGGCTTAGGGAAGAGGGGACAGAGGCCGCATCGCTAGTGGGATGAAGAAGAAGATGATGAAGAATGAGGAGCACAATTGTAATAAGATTTTGCACTTGTGCCCGTCTGAGTGGCATAACTGTTATGACCCAAGATTGCAAAAAAAAGGTGCATAATTGTAATTGCAGAATCACATAGGGTAAAAATATGGCGAAGCCTTCTCCCACTTTAAGGTCGGCTACATGAATCTCGGAGGGTACAGTGTAAAAAATCCCTTTCCTTAACCACACCTTGATTTGTGTAAACCATGTTTTGGTTTATTTTATTTTTGACCAAGCTAACAGAAGAGCACACGTGTTAATGGCACAAGAAGTTAGGGGTACACGTGATATTGCAAAAAAGGTCAGGACATAACTGTAATTACAGAATTTTGGAGGGGTGCAAGTGTAAAAAACCATTTAATCTTACATTCATGTCTGCTTTTGTTCCTGATGTGATGTTGCATGTTAAATAACAATAAAATGATGATCAAATAAGGAGGTCATGGGCAGAATCTGCATAGTGTAAGAGTTTCAACTTTAATATTTTAACCTATTCTCTTTTTTTTCAAAGCCAACCTATTATGATACATATGAATAAGTTTAATGTCACACTACGTTTAAGAAAGTTGGAGATTTTATATACATATATATATAGAGAGAGAGAGAGGAAAGGGAGCCTACTTTGTGAAGTAGGTAACTTCTACTTCACATTTCATTTTTTTGCAAATTTTTTATTTTTTTTTGAAAAATACCACCATAGATTTTCATAATTATATCCCTCTAATATGTCATTCAAATTTCGTCAGAAACAGAGACTCCTACGGCCTCCATCCAGACAGTCATTTTTTAACGGTCACAGATTTGTTGTATTTTACCTATTATGGATGGAGGTCTTAGGAGTCTCTGTTTCTGACAAAATTTGAATGACATATTAGAGGGATATAGTTATGAAAATCCACGGTGATATTTTTCAAAAAGAATAAAAAATTTGCAAAAATACAATGTGAAGTAGGTAAGGTTACCTACTTCACAAAGTAAGCTCCCTTTCCTCATATATATATATATACATATATTACACACTCATATGAACAAATTAATATATTAGATTGGATTGAATTTTGACAATGGTCCAATTTGATGGCTTTCAAAATCTCTATTCTATTCAATCCGTTATAATGACAAAACCAAAATAATGTTAGTGATTTGGATCAAACTATGTATTTTATTCGATCCATGTATGTCCTAGGTTTTATTAATTTACAGAAGGACTAAGATAGTGTGCAAAGAGGGATCATGTGGAGGATCTCGGAGAAAAATGTTGTCTATCAACGTGATAGAAGTTATGTATAATGAATCAGGAGCTTGTGCAAAGGCTCTGATTGAGATAATAGTTCATTTTGTTACCATGATCAGTCTGCATCAAAGATCGGCCTTGTTTCCTCATCCTTTATCTGTCACGGACGAATTAATAGGGCATATACACAGAGAGGTGGCTTGTGTGATTAACATATGAAGAGAGAGTTGGTAGTCAGCAAGAGAATTGGACCGCTTCGATCTTTTAAAATTTGATAGTCAGCAAGATTTCCACAACAAAGAAAATTGGACTGCTTCAATTTTCATACCAACTCTTTACGATATCACTATATTCCATTTTCCTGTGATAGTGTTATTTAAAATATTGTGAAGAAACTTCTATGAATACTCTTATGGTTACTTGCCATTTAAAAAAGATAAAAACTAGTGATGCTTTGTTGATGAGGATATTTATAAGTTTTACAATAATCTATCATTAGCTAACATTGAACAACATGCACAGGAAAGGGTTAAGGGTTCCTTTTATTTGATTCGTCTTAGAATATGAACTTGCTTTTGAAGACGACTATCAGATAAGGTCAAAAACATGGTATTTTAGAAAATGCATCCTTGGAAAAATCCTTTTATGCTGGTCCAACACGTGAAACCCATCTTCTACTCCTTTTCTTTCATTTCATTATTGCATTTTGAACCCAGACATCGCCTGATTAAAGGCACAATGCCTCTTGTTTCTGCATTCTTAGACTGTCTAATGTTATAGTCCTTTCTCGTTAGATTTCTTTGTTTGTGATTATGGACTGCATGGTTCCAATGTGTGTTATGCATTGTGCTATACAATAATATAAACTCCCATCATTATGAAAGTCTACATTTTTTCCGAGGATCCTCAAGTGGTGCTATTTGCAATAGAGGCATGGTGTTGAGACTACATTTTCGAGAGATCGGCTGTTAGATTTGAAGAAGTTAAATCTGTTAGTGGTTGAAAGTTGGCATGCATAGGTTGCATACGGACATGGAAAATTTCAGCGAAATTCAGACAAATTTCTAAATTTGCATTCCCCAAGTCAGCGAAATCGAAACGCTAGCTTGTTTCTTTTTCTAGGATTTTGGCAAAGTGTCAATGAAATATCTGTAAAATTTATCAAAATTGTATGTTGTTTCGGCAAAAAGGAAAAAATGGAATTCCTTTTATTTTCATCGAAATTTGCATATATATCATTGAATTTTCACCCATTTCTCCGTCAATGTGTTTAGATCTTGGAGATCTTTATATTTTGAAGAAGTTTCTTCAATATGAAAGTTAGGTTTAAATCCAAACAAAATCGGTGCCCACTTAAATGGTCTGGTGGTAGTGCAATGTGCTTACCACCTAAAAGACCATGGTTCAAATCCCCCTTGTGGGGGTTGCATTAGGTAGTCAACAACCATTGTAGAAAATAGTCAAATCTTTCAACATGGATTTGAGCAAGAATCCATGTAGCCGACCCTACTTATAGTGGGAGAAGGCTTTTGCCATTTTAAATCCAAACCAGTTTGTAACAAGCTTCAAGAGTTAAATTATGAAGAGCTTTATTTTTTGTTCTTTCGTTATTTTGATATATATGCTTTGTTTAATAGTTATTACATGTATTACCTTATTCTTGTTAAAAAGGTGATTATCCTGACTTTTGCTTCCTGTTCAGAATCCAGTTCTGACTCCAGGCAACACAATGCTACTACCTACCAACATCTGTGGTGATTATGATGACAAAACTACTTGAAAACTTATATTTATACATCTATTCTATATACTAGTGTGTGTTTCTATTCAATTTATTGATTTATGAATACTAAAAACTTTACTTTTAGAAAAAAAAATTGAGTTCAAGATCATTTCCATGATTTCCAATGCGCCATCGAAATTCTATGAAATTTCTCTTTCTAACTTGGCAAAATGAATACTTGACTCAAAAAGTTGGCAAAAGGAAACCGAAATTCGAAATTTGACATCTTGTCTACCAGCATCTATTGTTATGTTCATCCTCCCATAGAGGGTCTTTACAACAATCATATACTTGTAAATTTAGAGGCTGCTCTGTCAGATCGACTTTAGTTGTAAGTAGTAAGGAGTATATCACTGCTCCATTGATTACCCAGAGATTATAAGCTACTTTGCGAGCTTCCCTATTGCATCAAGTGATTTAAGGTCTTGGGGTGAGACGATGATTTGCATCAAGTGGTTCAAGAAGTCGTTGGGTGAGACGTGGTGATGATTAAGAAAATGTCTATCTCATGTATTTGCTCACATTAGCAGATTTTCTTTGGCTGAGGAAAACATAAAACACCTCTCCGACATGAGTAGTACTTTGCAACTGGCGGACATGATTCAATTTATTGTTATTTTATATTATTTTGTGTTTTTATTTTTGAGGTCTCTAAAGGGAACTGTTGCATTTGTTTTAGTTGTCACCTGCTGATATGTAAGTTATGGATTGGACTTGTGGAAACAACCACCTTCAAATGCCATACAAGATGCATAGATGAAATCCCTGATGTCGTCCATATTTTCGGAGGACCCGTTCATAATTAAATTGCTTCATGTGAACAGGGATCTATACATTTATGTAATTTAGTGCAGGAGCTTTTCATTAAATTGTAAATTTTGATTTGATACCAAAATTATAATTATTTTGATGAGCTTTATCTGCACCAGTGAAGTTCTATAATAACTTATATCTGTATTTATCTTTAGTTTGATAAAAATGGTTATTGTCAACATGAACGATCATCCATATGCTTCTCAATAGAAGAGAAACGAGTTCTTTTAGACCTGTTTGAAGATTCCAGTAATATTTAAAAGCAACATGAATTTTAAATTCTGATGATAGAGAACATTTATTGAGGCTTGGCTTGTTTTGCTATTCAAGAAATGGACTGAGATTTTGGTGATTAAATGCTAATTTTTGTTTAAATAAATTTCTTATTAAATTATCTGATGCATTATTAGTTATTGCTAATACTGTCTTGAACCTTTCCCCCTTTGTTCTCCAAACATTTTAGGCTGACACTTAAAATCAAGCTGTCTATTCGAGTTGATGATATTGATTATCGACCTCTTTTTAGTTCATATGGACTTTTTTTGCATATGTGCTAGGAAAAAGTACAATGTTATCTTAAGAAAACATTTGAACTGTTGGGTGTTTAGGCATTTCTTTTTGCTAGATAATTTGGTCCAACTTTGAAGTTATCCTCCCCATGTTTGGGTAAGGATTATTGTGGTGGCTTGATTAGCATAAGTTTGCTGATATATAATCTACCCTGCAGGCCAATCATGAGCACTTGATAACAGGTATCCTCCCTTTGCTTGTGCGAGCTTATGATGATACAGATCCTCGTATCCAAGAAGAGGTTTTACGAAGAACTGTTCCGCTGGCAAAACAACTTGATTTGCATGTAATTTCTACCTTACACTTTTCTTTAATTTCCCATCCTGTCTCATCAAGTAGGGGTCGTTGTTATGTCAGTTAATATTTTTACACCGGTACTGAAGTCCAGACCACCCTCCTATTTTGGTTCCTTCTCTAATTTATTAATTAAGCTATTGAGATTTCTGCTGTCAGAGCAAAGATTCCTTTTTTGATGCCATCACACCAGAACTAAGACCACCTGCCATCTACTTATGGAATGCTGAACTACATACATTCTGATGATGTGCATTTTCCATTTATTGTAGCTGGTAAAGCAAGCCATTTTACCTCGTGTTCATAGTCTGGCACTCAGGACGACTGTTGCTGCGGTACATATTCTAATCTTTGGAATTTCCTTTCCTCGTATCTTTTTTACATCTCTATGGTGTGCATTTGTATATCTAATGAAAGATGCAAGCAGCAGCTTCTGTGAACGTTGATTAGATACCTTTACTGTTTCCTTTTGCTGCTTGTTTGTAATATCCCCGACCTTTTAGCTATTTGGCATTATTGAAGAGGCTAAACCGAAAGAGAAATGGTAGTTTATATCATAATTTTGTGATCTCAATAAAAGCCAGATGACTCTAGTAAGAATGATCTTTCGATCTTCTTAAAAAATTAATTACATCTCGAGCTTAAATCAAATGCAAGCACAAATGGAATCTACAGCCAAGCCAACTTAATTACTAGTTTTTCTATTTGAGGTCAGAATAATTGTTATAAATGAACACATGGAAAATATGTTTCTGATAAAAACCATTTTACATGTATATGTAGGTTCGTGTGAATGCCCTTAAATGCCTTGGTGATATGGTGTCATCATTAGATAAAAGTGCCGTTCAAGACATATTGCAAACTGTGCAGCGGTGCACTGCTGTGGACCGATCTGCCCCGACTCTCATGTGTACTTTGGCAATCGCGAACTCCATTTTCAAGCAGGTATGCTGATAAGTATTTTTGAGCATTCTGAATGCACGGGTAGATGGCAAAAGTTATGCTATTACCAGTGGTGTAATTTGTTCTATATTCCCAGCATGGAATTGAATTCACAGCCGAACATGTCCTTCCTTTGCTTTGCCCACTCCTGACCGCCCAGCAGCTGAATGTCCAACAGTTTGCGAAATTTATGCTGTTTGTTAAAGATATTCTCCGGTATGTCATTCTGTAGTATTATCTTTCCATAAATCTACTTACTAAATAATGTAACTTGACAGACATTCATTTCCTTTCCCACATTGCAGAAAGATTGAAGAGAAACGGGGGGTCTCAGTGACTGAATCAGGAGTTTCAGATGTTAGAGTAATGGCGTCAGCACCTAATGGTATCAATTCCGAATCAGTACAAAAGGGTTCCGTGCCAGTAAAAAGCAGTTCATGGGATGAAGACTGGGGTCCCCTAAAAAGGGGACCTGGCACGACCGCGACCACACAAGACACGAGTCCACCTGCCGTGCCTACAGTCAAGGTTTCACCACCTAAATCTTCATTACCTACATCAAAGTCATCAGATTCTGTGTTCAGTCAACAATCGAAGTCTCCCACATCCGTCGACCTTGAATGGCCCCCACGTAATCCTTCCTCTGCATCCAGTCCTCAAATTGACAGTACAAATGAGAAACAGAATCAAACTTCTGTGAGTTCTTTAGATGGATCGTTTGATGACATCGATCCTTTTGCCAACTGGCCTCCCAAACCGGGGAACACAGGCAGCGGCATAGGATTTGGTACCACACCGATAGCAAGTGTTGGGAGCTCCGCACCACCTATAACCAACTTTGGCTCTATGATCAACCGAAATCCCATGGGAGTGCCGATGCAGCAGCATGGAGGCACTCTGAGCATGAGCAATTTAAATGGTTCTATGGGATCAAGTGCAAACAGCTCCAGTGGAACTAAGAATCAAATTGATCCATTATCCATGCTAGGAAACCCCAATCCAAGCATGAATCTCGCAGCCAGAAAGGACCTTGGTTCTATATTCAATTCTACGAACAGCGGTCAGCTGCCCCTGAGATTAGCCCCTCCCCCCTCTACGGCCATTGGTGGAAGAGGACGGGGTAGAAGTCCAGGGCAGATGCGCAATTCGCCTAAAACATCAACAGGGCAGGCTTCTCTTATGGACCTTCTGTAAGCATGAGTTCTATTTTGGTCAGGTAAAGAAGCGTCGTCTTACGATCCCCCCTTATTAGTTTATCAACAGGTATGATGTAATATTGTGTTGTCAGTTACGATACATCACATAGGGTGTCGAGAGCCCGTGTTCTCGGATGCAGGTGCGATTGGGAATTCGTTGTAATATTGTAACACACTGTCTTCGCATTGTATCATTCTTTGAGAGTGCTCCGGGGCCTTGATTAAGGTCCCCTGGGGGCAATAAACAGGTAGAATCCCGCATCCATGGGTTTGCTAGTTTTGTAGATTTTGAGCATTGTAATATTAATGAATGACTGCTGGATGTTATCATGATAAGCACGGGGTTGCTGATCCGAGGTTCGTAGCCAGTTACTGCTGTAAATAACTTTTGCAGGACATGGTGTAATGTTCAAGAACAGGTTTGCAGAACGTTGGCGATCTGCATATGATAATTAATCATGTCTGGAAGATGATTTAGGTTGATTTTGCATCGTAACTTGCAGGAGTAACCTGATCAAGGTGCGATTACGGAGTTCAGATCGAACGGGTCAGGTATGCGCCCTAGGATCATAGTAATTTCTGGACACTATCGCTGGATCTCCATATTGATGTATAGTGAGCAGCCAAAATTTGGTATGAATGATTGTATTGTACATGTCTGTGCTTTATTATGGTGAGAGTTGAGCTGTGTCGATGCTTTTGTTGATCGATTTACTGCAGCTGAAATAGCTTTGGCACAGCCTGTTTCGACGTTGGATAAGGCGATTGTTGAAAAACTGAGCTTTTTAGAAGTGCTGGAATTTTGAAAATCTAGTTTTGGAAGGACAACTTGAATGAGTTGATTAGAATATTTAATTAGTAAATACAACAATCGTATATCTTTCTTTATATAGTTAACAAGTCTTAACATAGATTAGAAGTTTAAATAGGGCATGTTTTCCTTCGGAAACAAGAGGTTGAAAGTAACATGAAATAAGAGTTTAGTAAATACAGGAATTATCTCTCTTTGGAAAGTAGTGTAAGCTTTTCATGTCAACTAGCATCACACTCATTTTATGTCAACCATATTATTCGAAGGTTTATTGTTCAAAAAAATTGTGGGATTTAAGGATTGCAATTCTTCATTCCAATCCATTCTATAATCTAATTTATCCAATTTGATCAGCCAAATTGATAATGAATTAGATTGGATTTTTCTGAGAGGTCACCCATTACATGTGGAAGCGGATACATATATGGGGAAAATGGGGCTACTCCACAAGGGGAGCTAACTTAGCTTCTCCCATCTTATTTTCCCTTCTTTTTTGAACAATGAAATCATGGAAATTCATCACTATATTCAAGTTTCGTGAGATATAGACTCATACGACCTTTATTTAGACAATCATTTTTTAACGATCGCATGATTGTTGAAATCGACCTTATCTGGATGGATGCTGTAGGAGACTCTGTTTCACTCGGAATTTAAATGACATAATATATGGATATAATGATGAAAATCTACAAAAGTATTTTTTTAAAAAAATAAATAATGAGGAAAATGGAATGGGGGGAGTCGAGTTAGCTCTCCCCGAGAGTAACTCCAATTTACCCTACATATATTGACGGATATGAAAAATATGTTATTGTATCCTTAAAAAATCTACACATAAATAAAACGGATATGTGTCATATATAATATTGGAAATACTATATAATTTAGCTTAAATGTACATGTGGATGAATTACATGTAATATAAATATACTCAGTGTAATTATTCCATAACAATTACCTCAAATAAAGTGAATCATATTGCAAATAGTTTAAAATAAATATACAACCTGTGTTGTAAAAGTCACCTAACTGGTCCTACTAGTAGGCCTGACTAGTCTAGTCAGCGGGGTGATCGACTGAGTACCGACTAATTCCGACTAGCACACTAGTCGACTAATTTTTGCTTGCAGACCTTATATTTTTATGTTTTACTTTTTTTATAAGCAAATGTATTATAATATGCTTAATGTCTTATTTAAATTCTATTACTTCTTTTATTTTATTATGATAGTATAAAAATGTACAAAATCTATGTAAATATATGTATAAAAACGACCTATATATTTAAAATAATCATAAAATTCAAAGCTGATTGAAGTCTGAGTAAATCTGATTAGTCGCTCGACTGCCGTTTAATCCTTAGTTAGTGACCTGGCCGACCGAGTACCGACTACCGACTTTTGCAACCTTGTCTACAACTATATTTATATATGAAAATGGATATATAGATATAGATAAATGTATTTGTTTATATCAAAATGACATTAATATTCACATATATTTTAAAAAGATATAGATATAAAATCTAAATAAACATATTCTGTGACTGATTAACCACTATGCCATTTAAGAGGGTGCGGATCATATTTTTTTTAAGCTCTAATTTTGTCGGCCATATAATCTTATCTTTTTTTATTTTTATACTAAGGACATTAAGATTAAGTTATTTTCTAGTATCTCACTCGAACTCAACTATAAAACTCATTTTCAAAAAAACATAATAAATAATCTAGCATACAATAACAAGTACATCCTTCAAATTATACCTAAATCAACTACATCAATTGTTGTCAGTTACTGCAAAGACTAAAGGGGGTTGATGCCTTAGATTTTTGAATTTGAAGCAACTAAATATGCGTGAAAACTACTAAGAAAGAATTACACATAACAAAAGAGTTGGAAAATATAGTCCCAAAAACTTGGAAATTTTAAGTTCAAGTGATGGTAATTTTTTCCATTTGAAATATCGTAACATATAAAAAAAGTTGTTTTCGTATAAGAATAAAATGATAAGAATAAACACAAACAATGCATCAAATGGGTTTATAATAACATTTTTAAAATCCACTCATATTATCCTCTTAAATATATAGTGATAATATAATTCATTTCGAAATTATTTTTGGATTTTTATCAGTTGTGTCCCTCTGAAATATTTCAATATCAGTTTGTCATTCCCCTTTTTGGATTATCGGTTGTGCTCCTAGCTTCTTGCAAAATTTACAGTTGTTAAGGTAAAGTAAGGGCATAACTGATATTACAAAAGAGAAGAACTATGAATTTTGCAAGAAGGCAGGATTATAACTGATGTTCCAAAAAAGGAAGGGACATAATTATGATATTGCAATATCTCAGAGGGAGAGAACTGATAAAAACTCATTATTTTTTATACTTGAAATCATTGATAGATGTTATATCCATTGTTATATCATTAGCGGCAATGCATATAATAATATTTATCCTTATTTTTTTTCAAAATTTTAACTAAACATCTCACATTTTTCGATTTGAAATTTAGTAGTGATTAATAAAAGTTGAATATAGCAACGGATAATTTTGCTAAATGATGCTAATTATAGCAACAGATATGCCATCCATCAGTAGTTTCAAGTATAAAAAAATTACACAATGAATAAGATCATCGTTATATATATAACAACATACGATATAGTGATGGATTTAAAAAAAGTATCACAATAAATCTAGTTTGTTGTTATAAAAGAACCAATGTAAACACTAATTAGGTACTATAAGAAAATTGACCTTAGGTAACGGATAATTTAATATTCATTGTCATGTCTTCTGTAGTTAAATATATAATAATGAATATTCTTCGTCGGTTACTTCTTTAAATTTGTAATGAATAATGGTATTCGCTACTATTTGCCCCGCAACGAATCATAAAACAATAGTTATTCGTTGGATTTTTCTTCTAAACATTGCGAAATTTAGCAACAATTATTCTCGTTTTAACAAATAAGTCTTCTGAAAATCATTGTTATATGAACCTTTAACAATGAATATTACACTCGTTGCTAACTATAAGCACTACAAGAAAACTGACCTAAGGAAATGAAAATTTTAATATGTTACCATATCTTCCGTTGTTAAATATATAACAACGATTATTATTTGTCGCTTACTTCTTTAAATTCGCAACGAATAATGGTATTCATTGTTATGTTCCTCGTAACGAATCACATAACAACGATATTTCGTTGATTTTTTCTTTTGATCGTTGCTAAATTTAGCAACGATAAGTGTGAATTTTAAAGAATAAATCAAAGAAAAAAAATCATTATATTGACCTTTTTTAACAAATATGGCATTCGTTGCTAATTATAAAAATAAAAGATAATTTGGAAACAAATAATCACTGTTGTTATTAATTTAACATCGGAAGATATGACAACAAATACTCAAATTTTTCGTTGTCTTAGGTCCAATTTCTTGTAGTGAAGTACCGAAGATAACTCGACAACGAAATGTAATATTCATTGTTATATCTTTAACATCGTAAGCTATGTCAACGGATATTCAAATTAATAGTTTTGTTAGATCCAATTTCTTGCTGCGAGGATAACCAACTGAAATGTACGAAGGCATCTCATATTGCAATTTATAGATGCATATTTTGAGAAATCTCATGGTAAAAGAATAAGTAGTCACTTAATAAATATCAACTTAATCAGTAGCCATCAATCATGCAATAAACGACGTTAATTGGCACATCTTCCTGATATGCATCAACAATTAACGGGGAATATAATAATAAGCTAATCGTCAATTAATACTGGACTTAGCCATTGGTCTCTCCGTCGACATATCTTAAACGCAAAGTATATGACAGGTAATAATAACGAGATGATCATTGATGTGACCACGAGGTTCACAACTTGTAAACTAAGCAAAAACGGGGGATTAGATATCATCTGTACGTCTTCAAAGTCGTGGATAGAAGAGAGATGGAGATGCTCCATTCATCCGATTCCATACGTAGAGACAAAGAAACCCTAGATTTTGACTGCCTCTCTATGCACCACAAATATATCAGAAACTTAGGTAACATAACATGATGCTTGGAATCGAGTATTTCACACGGAAAGGGAACTCGCATGCCGCCAACTTAGGATTTAATTTGTTTATTCATAATTACAAAATTTGAATATATATATATATATATATATATATATATATATATATATATATATATATATATATATAGGGTTGATCATGTGAGAGCGTGAGAGCAGTGATTCTGGACCACTAGATTCAACAAGGAGAGAAAAGACCATGAGAAAGATGTGGTCCAGAATCACTCATGTCATGCTCTCACAAATTTTAGCTCTCACAGTATCAATTCTATTTATTTATTTATTTATTTAAATGGTCTAAAATATTGAACTCGGAAGGAGCAAGATACTGGCCATCATTGCATTGCAGAAATGAAAGAAGCTTAGATCAAAGAACAGAGCCTTATTAATGAGAATGAACTTATAATGGTGGGTATCTGGATCCATTGTTTTTTTTTGACTCAAAAAAGGGGGAAACACTCTTAGGTGTCCGCCCCATTATATTAAGAAGAAACAAAGATCACAATAACCAGGACTCGAGGAGAGTCCGAGCAAGGTACACAACATTCTCGACATAGAACCTCTCCGCACGAAAAAAACACCGTTTCTAACAAGCCATAGAGCCCATAGACCCGCAACTGGTATAAATCTTTCGGCATTTGAACGGAATCGAGAATTGAGGAGAGATCCCCAAAGTGAGGTCATGCCGCTGTGATCAACCCAAGCCACATCCAAGGTATGCCAGAGCTGGATCCATTGTTGTATAAGGAAATGTAAAATACATAACTACGTATGAACGATCGATTAATGCACTTCAGCTACGGATATGTAGGGATGAAAATGGTCGGATACAGATACAAATATATGTGTTACCATATCATGTTTAAAATTCAGATACGGATACGAATATCACAAAAATGTGTAAAATGTGAAATCATATCCTCAACATACGAATACGAGTGCAGGATGAATACTGATAGTTGAGATACAGATATTTGATAAACGAATACGGATTAATATACGAATATTAAACACGTCTAAATTTACTTAAAAGCTATAATTATTTTAGGTTCATAATAATTTCTAATACATAAAAATATGTCAAATATTTTAATAATAAATATGTGTATAAAAATAACTAAAATATAAAATACATAAATATACAACTAAATAATTAAAAAAAACTTATCATACTTACTTCTTTGTATACAAGGTAAGTATTGCTATCATCCAGAATTTGAATATTCGTATTCGTATTTTTCTACATATGTGTATCCTTCAAAAAATAAATATTTGTATTCGTATTCTCAAATCATCAAAATTGAAGATATTATATTCGTATTCATATTTATATTCGATGAATATTGAACATTTGTATTCATATTCACATTCATATTTACCAGATACGAGAACGAGAAAATGGCATCCGCGTTCTCTATTTGATGAATACATATACGAAAGGATACGAATATAATTGTATTCACATTCATCACAATCCAATGATTTTGCAGTAGTAGTTGTTATCTTTGTGACAATAAATACAACAAATTACGAGAAAGTCAAACTACCAATAAGGTATTGTTAGTCCATAATTACGGCTTTCCTTTCTTCTGTCTTTACAAATATTCTCTTTGTACTTAACTACTTTTAAGGACTTTTTATAGGCAATTTAAAAAGCATCAATTGGAAGATCATATAAAATTATGTAATTTTTTGAAAACATTAGTTGTAATTTAAAAAGTTTTACTTGCTCTGCATAATTTACCAATCGTTTACATATACAAATCATATATTTTGTATTAGTTCAATTATAAATTTTTTTAATATCAACGTACTGTGTAAAGAATGATGTAAATAGAGCTCTCAGTAAGAATTGCACTGTCTTGTTTAAATGGAAATAAAAGTTGGATAAAAAATCTGAATACACAGACCAGACATAAAGATGACTTGACAATGAATGATATTCGTTTTTCTATAAATTTAACAACGGAAAATATAATAATAAAATTTAAATTATTTTCATTTATATGACAACTTTGTTGTAGTTTATTCTAGATATTGAGCAACCACCACAAAAGATTTGAAGCCAAATTATATAGCACTACAACAAACTTGGTCTAAGGTAAAGAATAATCTACTATTTATATGTTATATCTTCTGTAGTTAAACACATAACAATGAATATTAAGTGTTCCACGATTCTCTAAATATACAATGAATATTATATTCTTTGTATTATTACTAGCGAGACCATATAACAATGATTATTCGTTGATATTTTTTCTAATCATTACTAAATTAGTGACGATTTGTCCCAAACTTTGACAAAAAAAGTCAAAGAAAAATCGTCATTATATGAAACTTTAGTAATGAATATGATATATGTTTCCAATTACAAGAACAACACATACTTAAATTATTCATTGCCTTATGGTTGCCTTCAAATAAACTATATCGAAATGGGCACTACAAAAAAATTGAGCTATAGTGACGTTTTATTAATTCCTTCATTAAATTAGTCGTTGTTAAATATTTAGCGACAACGTTATTCGTTGCGAAATGATTTTTCGTACTTGAAATTAGTGAATGTCATATCCGTCGTTATGTCGTTAGCAACGGTCCACATAGCGACGCTTATCTGTTGCTATTTTTTAAACTTCTAATTAATCGTCGTTAAATTTTAAACTAAAAAAATAGCGACGATTAGTTGATATTTTGAAAATAGCAACGGATAAGCGTCGTTATGTGGACCGTTGCTAATGAAAATAACGAGAGATATGATATTCGTTGCTAATTTTGAGTACGAAAACTCATTTTACAATGAATAATATCGTCGTTATATATTTAACAACGGCTAATTTAGTGACGAATTTTGAAAAAACTGTCACTATAGCTCAATTTTGATGTAGTGAGGAGACAAGCAGGCAATAAGCTGCGTAGCTAGTCTTTTTTGAATTGCTAAACCAATTCTTCTAAACACTACATCCATAGACCTAGGAACCATAACATTACTGCTCAAGATTTTTTAGACCCTCTTCAAAAGCTCAACATCTTCTGGTGCTAAGAAACCAAAAGTATCAAACCCAAAAGGGATGAAGGCATGTTGATTCTCAATGCACGCTTTCTCGTGCTTCACCACTTTTGGTGAGGCAGCTTTAAGGGCAATGACTAGACCATATGCCAAGTATTACAGGGAAATGACTAGACCATATGCCAAGTATGTCGGAAATGCAACCTTGAGAACTTGGTAAGACACCAAACTCATCTAAAAATGTCACAAGAAGTGAGCGTACATTATAAGAGAGGATGGTTACTACTTGAAAATTTTACTTTAAACCAATTTTGTTGGTTGTTAATGGGTTCAATTAAGTTCAGATCCAACTTGTAAAGATCGATTACCTCAATAGTGATTCTAATTTGCATCCATGATAATACATAATACTAAGATGTTAAGCATGAGAAAGCTTGTATTGACAATCAACATGTATTCATCTCTTTTTCTTTTGATACATTTGGATTCTTAGTAACTGAAGCAGTAGAGCACCTCCAAAGGATCCAAAAAATTATGCATAGTGATGTTATGGTTCACAAGTCTATAGATGTTGTGTTTCGAAGCATTGGATTTGTCATCCAAAAAGGATTGGCAGCGCAGCTTGTTGCTCGTCTCCCATCAATCTATGTGTAATAGTTGATTTATTTTATAGTAAGCAATGTGTCTAATTTGTTCATCTTTTCATAAAAAAAAGTTATTTGGTGATTTTTTTTGCAAATATTATGTCATCTAACTAGTTTGTATGCTAAGTGTATAATTGATTTTAGTCTGCAATGGCAACGTATCTCAGCATGGATGTTAGGGTTTTGTACTATTTTAATTCGTTTTTTTTAAATATAGTCTGTTTATAGTGCTAAAAATTATCTACAAAACATAACTTGGCCCCACAACTAGAAAATCTTGACTTCATCTCTAAACTATATAAAGATTTATTGGATCATAATGCATATTTAATATATGTGCTTATGAACTGCTGACATCAGCACCTATTCGACCGATTGATTCTGTTGGTCTAACCATGAAAATCCAAAATCGTTGCCAATTCACTTAAGAGGAACCGTGACTTGTGGCTTCATAGAAAAAGGGACAACCAGAAATTTGAAATTAAGTGACATCTAGGAGGAGTAGAGACTTGACAAAGTCGGAGGTTGGCCACTTATAACAGATAGTAGTCAAATATATCTGAGCATTACTAGTACTGTAATGCCCGATGGGGTCAATGTATCATCAATATTAACATTCGCTCTCGAGTGGGGGCAAAGGGCGTAACTGCCTTCGCTTAGGCTTAGCACCCTCCAGAAGAGCACGGATCCTCTGCAGTACTGTAGAGGCCGACTGTAAAGGCGAGGGCGTCTCAAGCTGCTCGATCATGATTAATTGTTCACACAAAATCCGGGTATTTCTGAGTCTTTATCGTGTGAACCGGTCGATCATCCTTCCCTTTCTGCAGAGGATCCGTGCTGCCCTCCAGAAAGCTAGTCCCATACACACTATCAATAAACTGAGCATAAATCCATCCTTCGATTTGTGTTAATGAGGAAGAGAGAGAGAGTAATAACTACGAGAAAGAAGTCCTTCCAGATAAGAGGAAGGAGTCCTTTGGTTGATTAGGATCGAGTTCACTCATATAGTCCCTCGAACTTCGTGCTTACTGTTATAAGGAATAGTAGGTAAACTTAAGGGACATTCTGGATGAAGCAAAGCAGAAGAACAAAAATATCAAAGCCCCTAAAAAGACCAATAATACAAAAGCAACATGAAGAAAGATTAAACATAGGTAATGTAAGGTATGTCCTTTGTCCAGATCTATAAAACCTTTGGCACGGTGAGGAATCTGCCTCCATGTAAAGCTCCTATGGGGGACAATATCTTTACCTAAGAAGCCCAAGTTCTAAAGCCTCCTGTAAAACATCAGCAAAATGAAACAACTAGAAATGATGCAACTAGACTAAGAGGAGTACTAAGAAAAGGAAGGCTTAAATATCCCTGGGGACTCTGAAAGAAAGCGATATGATCATATTTCAACCTGAAGATAAGATATCGAGGGTAGGTCTGCATGCTGAGAAGTGAGAAGAAGGCAGTTGAGTAAGAAGATAAACCACTGGTGTAATTTCCACTGCATTAATCCTCAGTGACGAAGCCACATAAAAAGGTATCTTTAAATCCACAAATGCCTTTCATTTTTATAAACTATCCTTATCTGTATATGCTCCAAGTAGAAGCTCTTTGAAATCATTCCCTCCTGCTCGTAGGTGTCATCTTGAGGAAGTTTGGACTATCTTTCATCCAAAAACTCAGTCAGTCATTGGCCAAGGAAGTTCTGATTTCTGGCACTCCAATTTCATTAAGTGAAATATGATGTTCATCACAATTTCAAGTTAAAAACATTTCACGAGTAATATATTCATCATTATAGTCAAACCAATCGACAGCATGCAAATCCATCAGACTATCCCAGTTCTATTCTCCCATCGAGATTCAGCTCTGATTAAGTCCCACTCAGACTATGTTGGTCTACGTAAGTTGCGTGATTGGACCATAATTACGTGATTAAAAATGCAAACACGCCGTGTTTGACACACAGACGAAGAGAGAGAGAGAGAGAGAGAGAGAGAGAGAGAGAGAGAGAGAGAGAGAGAGAGAGAGAGAGAGAGAGAGAGAGAGAGAGAGAGAGAGAGAGAGAGATGGTGCATGTATCGTATTCGTACGTGCGTGGGAATCCACCCATCCGCTCGGAAATAAAGGGAAGGAGAAGGGAGGAGGAATTCACGTGCATGGGTTTGGCGCATCGAGACGTCGAGCTACGAGTTGCAAATAAATAAATGATAAATAAGAAAAAAGGGTCTTGATGGAAACATATCGGGCCCTTGCCCTTTCCCTGCGGAAGCGGATCCATGGGGTACAACCCCATGCATTTATATAAGGTTTAAAAAAATATGTAAACAATCATATTTATTATATAATAATAGCTGTGAGAACAAATTATATATATATATATATATATATATAGTTTTCACGTGAATAGTAGTGAATTTTGAACTTATTAATCAACTATATTTTTTTATTCAATTTTACATAAATTGATTTAATATATGTTCCACAGATTTTTCAAAAGTAAATTTTATTATGATATTTTAATTCTTTTTTAAATTCAATATTTAGATTTTGATTAATTACAACATAAACTACACTTATTTCAAATATATATATATATAATTAAAAATATAAGATATCATAATTCTATATTTTTTATTATCAACAACGAGAAATAGTAATGTCTATGAAGAAAAGAAAAATACAATGATCGAGAATATATGTGCATGCATTTGAACCACCTTATTTAATAATAAATATGACCAATGATTAACCTATGAGACTTGATAATAAATGATTTTTTTTAAAAAAATTATGTTTTTAGATCGCGAATTAAAA